>JAWNLI010000044.1:1275000-3732500 GCA_035042405.1 Drosophila demipolita | reverse complement strand
AATGCTCTATGAAAATTATATTAAGTAATTCTTTATATTATTTACTCTTTATTTATTAAGTGCTAAGCAGAATTTTATTATTTGTTAATTAGGCTACAAATAAAGTGCACTTATAAAAAAAACATAAAGCAAAATGCGAATTTGTTTAAAAATAAATGCTGCCAATTTTAAGAAGTTAATTTAATTGATATGCTTAAACATTTTTGTGGTTGTTGTGCTTAGTTGTAATTAAAATTAAAAATTGTAAGTAAAATCAATAAGAATATTTTTTTAAAACTGTTTCTGAAAATCCATAATCTTCACAAAATAATGATACTCTGCATATTGAAGAGTAAAAAAACACACACAAACAAATAGAAGTAAAATCAGCAGATATCAGCTGCAACGGTGTGTGGCAAGTAATTTAGGCGTTGACTACTTGTAGGCCACAAAATGCGTGCAAATACATCTTGAGCGGCGTTTTTGGGGCCTAAGCCCCGCCAGGACTTAGCAAGGCTGTTAGCCGTATTAAACGGATCTGAATTCGGTAGGCAAAAGTTGCTGGCAGTTTAAAAACCGAAGACAACGCAAACTTTGGCAGCTGCGATTTTCAATTCGAAAGGCAAACAAGCAAATAACCAAACAACACACACACACACAGACACAGGGCCATAACGGTAAAAGCACAACACCCTAAACCAGAATGAGGCTTGAGCAGAAATAAGGAAAACACTTGAAAATTGAAGTGGATGCGGTACACAAAAGTTGGCCATGTTACCCACTTGTTTACGCTTGTAGTTTTTTGATTGAATTTTTCAGCTCCATCGAATCAAGTGTGTAAAGTGATGGCAAAGTGGGACGCGAGGGGAGTGCTGACCTGGCTTAGAAGCAACAATTTGCCAAACACATCTACACAAATTATGGGCACAGGGCAGACGCTGCAACAAATCTAATAAAAAATTAACAAACCCAAAACAGAACGCAGCCAAAAACTGAACACAGATATACACACACACACACAGAAATACACATGCATATCACCATGTATCTGGCCACTTGCAACGTTTTGTACCTGAAAACACAGGCGACACAGGACACCCCCAGTCTGTCCAGGAATTGCTATGCACAGAGGACCAAAATCGAAAAATCGCGCAAAATGCAGGCCAAATGGGGTTACCAAATAGCGCCACCAATTCCCAATGGACAATACAATGAGTTGCACAGTGCCACAAATCAGTGAAATTATTAAAAAAAAAAAAAGTAAAAGTTAAAATGTTAAAAATTTAAGAAATATTTTAAATAATTTAATTATAATTAAATTTAATAATTTTATATACTATCTCAATAAATTATTTTACGTAGACTAAAGCCCTTTTTTTAATTTATACAATTTAAGACTTTCATTGACTGGCATTGTCCTAATGTGAAAGTTATGATGATTAAGCAAAGTTATCAGGAGTAAGCAATAGTTAATGATATCAAAATCAATAAAATATTCGATATACACAATAAAAATCATTTGAAAATAATGAAATTATAAATGTCACCCATTTTGTATCATATTTTATTGTTACTGATATTCATAGCTATAAACTTATCTATCAAGCTAAATGAAATAAACAGCTGCATATAAAAAGTGTATGCTTTCAAACCACTGTGCATGCCATGCATGTGGTTGGGGGGGAAAGTATGCTAAAGGGGATGGCCAACGGGTCGCTTCAAATGACAGCGACTGAAATTGAAGTTGGCAAGCGTTTTTCGAGGGTTGATTTTAAAATGCAAACATTCAAACGGAACACAGAACTTGACAGGGCGGAGGAGCAGGAACAGATGGAGGTGGAGAAGGTCGTTACAGTTGGCACGGGTCCTGGCCCTGCACATAGCTTCACACACAGACACAGCACGCAGGAAGCAGGCCCAGAAACAGAGTCCTCAATACGAGCGGAGTAATATTTTGAAGGCATTTCCTCGTCTAGGCCGAGTTCAGCTTATGTTTATCATTTCTCGTTCAAGCGATAACCAAACAAAGCGCATTTATCTCAACGCAGCTAAATCAAGCCGAAAAAAAACCAGCCAAGTCCTTTTGCCATTGTTGCGTGTGTCAAGAAATCAAGCGAGCCTTTTTGATTTGCCACAGGACAACAAACTGAAGCCCGCTTGACAATGGCGGAAATAATTTGATTCGCCTCTTTCGGCACATTTGCATCAACAAACAGCCATAAAGACGTCTTTCAGCTTAGTGGCCTCAATAAAAAACATTTAAAGTGCTAATGAGCAGACGGCACTAAAGGACATTCCTGTAGACTTCTGTTTTCTTTCTCTCTAAACGGCAAAGGACGAAGCGGCCAAAATGTAAGCAAGCTTCTAGTTAACGGTTAAGTTAACGGAGGGTTGGGGTAAAGCTATAAAAATGGCTAAATTATTATTGTAAAAAGAAACACGAATCCTCATTCAAGCTATTTAGCATATAATCAGCTGGTTGTGGATAATTGAAAGGTAATGAAAATTATAGATAACAATAAATTCTAATTACAATAAAAATAAAATGTAAGCAAAACTAGGAGTGGAAGAAATGTTTTAATAATCATATAATAAAAATTAGAGTGATTGGTGTGAGGTAAAGCTAGATAAATAGAAAAATGGTTATTGATAAATTAAATACAAATTATTATTAATATTATTAAGTATGTAATAATAATGTTGTAGATCAATTTAAGGCCATACAAGTAATAATAAGCAAAAGCGGTTTAAGGTTCTGGTGTCACTGATCTTTAAAAATTATAAAGAAGTAAATTGAGTTGCTCTGTTGACTACCAAAACTAATAAAAATCGTTTACCGATTGAAGTAATAAGTGAAACTAAAATCTGAATAAATAAAATCATAGCAAAGAATCTCTTTAAGCTATTAAAGAACTCAACGTATATTTTTAAATCTCAAACAGTTGACTTGTTTTCTTAGTGAAAAAGCAACCTTAAAGGTTAAAGTGTTTCCTCCACATGAAACTCCCAATTTAGCTCATATTTTATTTAAAGAAAATTGTGAAACGAGTGAAAAAAAACTCAGAACTCGGCCGAGCAAAGCTGAATGTCGAGTTGAGCTTGGAGACGAGAGTTGAGAGTTGAGGAAAGCGTTTTGTAGCAATGGATTTATGCGTCTTTTGATAACTAATTCCCTTTGGGCGACTGTCAACAGGAAGATAAACTGCTAGGCAACTTCCAGGTCCAAATCCAGCTGCAGCACATGTGCAAAAGATCCGTAGCGAATTTTTAAAGCAGCAACTTAAAGCTGAATGTGTCTCAGTCAATTCCTCAATAACTGTCAGTGACTGGCGAAATGTCAAACTGTTTGACTGTTTGGCTGTCTAACTGGCACTCAAATTAATCTGCTGTTAAACGGCAACCCTAATGGCATTTTTTCTTCTTCTTCTGTTTTTCTGGTCTTTGGGGTTGTGTGCCGAAAGAAAAAAAATGGCCGAAAACAATTTGAGGCAATCAGCTGCCGCGTACGTGACAAGAGCTCTCCCCGGGAGGAAAAACTTGGGCGAAAATGTAGTGCAAAATGCAAACAGCTGCTGCCCTTTGGCTACCATTGACTGCCCCCGTGTCAATGACCTCCCCGTGGCAGCCACCGCTGGTACTCCTGCTGCTGCTGTTGCTAACGAGCACGTGAGCCAAGTGTAGCAGCAAATTAGCTAATTTACTTGAATCTACTCTGCAGCTACTTGGCAACACACACACACACACACACGTGTCCAGCAAAAAGTCAAGAAATTCAATTGCAAACATAAATCATGCGAGCAGACACGCAATCAGCTGTTTGTCACCGCGCAGCTTTCAAAGGTGCAAAAATGCAACATGGAAAAACCCAAAGTCGGGTCGAGCACCTGTGTGGATCATGTCAATCAAGCCACAGAAACACAGTTGGCGCAATTGCCCTAAGGGTTGAGTGCCCAGACTCCCACACACATAACAACAAGTTTCGGATTGCCACAAGGGTGCTTATTTGATGGACTGGTAGACTACCCTCTATTGAGGATAAGCTAGTTCCAAAATCGAGTGTTTTCTGAAACAAATTCTTAGCAAACCTTTCAAAAAATACACAAGTTTCTTATTGTCAGCCTGTCTGTGTTTCTATGAGAACTAATCGCTCAGCTTAATGGGTAACTTGATGAAACTTGGAATATATCAGTCAGTAGGCAATATATTTATTCAGATTAGGATATTGTATTTTAATAGGAAACAATTAGTCGAAAGATGATTTCTTGTTTGAAAAACTTTTTCATTTAAGAAGATAATTTTATCAAACTTAAAGGTATGAGTTTTATTATGCTAAAAATATTATGAAATAAAAATATGAACATCGCAGAGAAAATTTTTTTGCCTTAAAAATTTGTATTTTACGTAAACTAATTCATAAAGCATCTTTTAGCTCAATATGCAATTAAGAAAAACTATTTCGTTTATCAAGATAATTTCGTCAAACTTATAACTTATGATTTTTATTATGCTACAAACATTACATGGCATATAATGATAAAAATCGAAGAAACAATTAGTTTAGCTATAAATATTTTATTTTCCCAACCCGATTCATACAGCATCTTTTAACTTAATGTGCAATTAAGAATGATTGCTTGCTTGAAAAACTATTTTGATTACCAAGATAAATTAACCTAACTCAAAAGTTAGGCTTTTTTTATGCTGCAAACATTATTAAATAAAACCATAAAAATCAGACAACTAGTTAAAAAAAAAACAATTTGTTTGGCTTAAATTATTTCTCTTATTTCTCCCAAACTGATTCATAATTAGCCGATTTAGCTCGATATGCTTTTAAACTGAGAGCAAGTTTGTCAAGAGTAGAATATGTATTAAATAGATTTCTACAAAAACTTTGAATACTATGAAATCAGGTTGCTAATTTTTAGTTTAAATCCTATAAAATCAGCTCAGCTAATACATCAAATCCAAGCAGTGAACTTCTGCACAGGGTATAAAACTGAGAGCGTATGCGATTTATCGATGGCTTCGTCGATGTGGGCGATAATTTATTTAACAATGTGTGGGCTATGAGCCTTGGGAGACTCGGGAGCCCCAAGTTGCCCAAGTTGCCCTTGGCTGTCGCTGGCCATTGAGATGTAAGCGGTTGCAAAAATACGTTAAAGTTGGAGCGCTTGCAACATTGTTGGCCCTGGGGCAAGAACAAAGGAAACGAAATGATTTTATCTGCCGCATCACTCCTTTATTTGCCAAGTGCAAATTGCAAAATGATATTAGAATGGCAACAACGGCGATTGCGGGGGTTGGTTCGCATTTGCTGCACTGCATCATCATCAGCATTTCGCCATTATCAATTGGGGGTTGGCGTGTTTTGTGTCTAACCGACTGAGCAGAGTGAAAGTGCAAATGCGTCCCGGTGGCGGCAGCAGCATCAGCAGCAGCAGAGGCAGCACCACAACCAGCAGCTTTCTCTCTCTCTCCATCCCCCTCTTCCCTAATGAGCATGAGGATATTTAATGTGATTTGTGCGAAGGGTGCAACGCCTCTATCAATATTGCTGTGCATCTGTGTGTGTATGTGTGTGTGTGTGTGTGTGTGCGTGTGCGTTTGCTCTATTTGCTTTTATAATTGACGTGTTGGTGCTGGATATAAATCCAACACACTCTCTACTCTCTCCCTCCCTCCCTGCCAGCCTGCCTGCCTCCCTGCCTGTCCAGTCATTGACTTTAATGAATAATTGAGCAGACACCTAAAAGTTGTACGTGAAAAATACACCAAAAATTTGTCATATGCATTGGCATTGTTCATTTAGAACAGCTGCATAATCAAGGTTGTCCAATGAAATCCACTTATATAAAGTCCTACACAAAAGGAGAACATTATCTATTGATTTTGGCCTCGATTCACATTTGCGATGGAGAAGGAAAGTCAAATTGCCGTCAACTAAATTCTACTATAAATATAAAAATCGATCACACATTTGTTCATATTAAAACCATTTAATATAGTACGCATATGGGAAATATACAAATTAAATTAAATTAAACAAATTAAAGCTATAAATATAGAAAATTTGTTATTGAAAAAATAAACACAAATCATTATTAAAGTTAGTTAGAATGTAATAATAATTTTGTAAATTATTTAAAGACAATAACAGGAAAATATAATAAGCAAAAGTAATTCTAAGGTTCTGGTTTCATTATTATTAAAAAATGTAAAGAAGTAAATTGAATGACTCTTGACTCTGTTGACTAAAAACTAACTAATAATTGGAGTTGGTTACTAATTAAAGACATAAATGAAACAAAATTCGGAATCAATAAAACAACAGCAAAGAATCTCTTTAAGCTATTGTAAAACTTAACATATAATTTCAAATCTCAGTTGTCCTGTAACTTAAAGGTTAAAATACTCCCTTCACATAAAACTTCCAATTTAGCTCATATTTTATTTAAAGAAAAGTGTGAAACAAGAGAAGAGAAGAAACTCAAAATTCGTGCGAAACTGAATGAGTTGAGTGGCGCTTCGAGGGGAGAAAATAGGAAAGCGTTTTGTTCCTATAAAAGCTATATGATATAGTACGCATATGGTAAACATTGGTTCGAGTATCTTGTAAAACAAACACAAGCATAAATATAATTATTGGATTCTCAGAAATCTCCTCGAGAATGAATTCATTAAGGGCTTTAGTGACACAAATATGATGAGGCATAATAATTATTAATATTATAAAATGACTTGGCTATTTTCCGCCAAGTCTATAATAAAAACAAGTAAATAATCATTTCTAAGCATACCTTTAAAAGGGTAGTCGCATCACAAAAAAAACCTTATCATTGTCCATGTTTATGATTCTTGTGAGCTGTCATTTATCGGGGTTATGATGAGGAAAATGATGCTGATGAATTTGTTATTGAAATGACCACAACAACCTGACCGAGACAAGTCTCTGTCTCAACAAAATGCATTATAATGATTTATGAACATGAGAGGGCAGCCAACAAGTTCAACCCTCAAGCAAATTAACAAGGATAAATAATGCTGTTGCTGCTGCCTGGCCAAATTTCTTAGCCAAGTAGCCAAAAACGTTACCCCAAAAAACAAAACCTGTCAAAGCCACAAAGAGACACTCGACCCCAGCAAATGCCTGAGGTGTTTTCTGTCAAGTTTAAACAAAAATTAAAGCACCCCTCCCAAACCAAAGACACGCACACACCCACACACACACACACACACACACACCCGCACACACACCCATACACACAGCCTCCCCTCAAACCAGTACAAAGTTTGAGCTAATCAAAAATGTTACAAAAGAAACGCAAAAAATTATACCATAAAATTTGGAAGTGCCAAGTCGAAATTTTGATACACTTGCCCAAATAGTTTAATTGTGATTTAAATAAGAATTTAAAAAATCAAAAAATCGTATTAAACTAATTATTAAAATAGTACGAAAAGTTAAGTTTTTACTAATTTTGAAAGGGGAATTTTTGGGTGAAGTTTTTCATATCAATTCGATTTATTTTGAGGGAATTGTTTTGAACAAAGTGCAGGGAAAAGTGTTGATAGCCACTTGAGGAAATCAGCAGGGAAAGTAGAAAGCAACTTGTATAAGTGGAAAGTGCAAAAGTTTTCCTCACCACCAATATAACAAAAAAAAAATGTATAAGGAAACTGTTCGCAGCCGGTGCGTGTGGCAGCAAATTCATGTAGTTGCTGCTGCTGTTGTTGTTGTTGTTGTTGTTGTTGTTGTTGTTGTTGTTGTTGTGGCAACATTGTTCTTATGATTAGCATTTTATCAGCACATCTTTTGCTCATCATTTTGTGTGTTAAGACAACAGCGTGAACCACGAAATATTTATGTTAATCTTTTCCGGGTTTTAGCAACTGTCGAACAGCTGACATTGCACCCAATCTAATGTTTGCTCCTTGAGCAGCCACTCACCCAACTCCCAAACTGGTAGCGAAAGTCATGCGAGGCTGTAATCAAACAAAACACACACACACACACAACCAAAAAAAGGATCTGCGGGTGGTGCTTTTTATGTGGCAGGCCCATTAATTTATTGCTATTGCGTGAGAGTGAGAGGGAGAGAGGAAGAGAGAGAGCAGGCAGGAGACACCTCGCAACAAAAGGCGACATTATTATTTCATTATTATGCCAAACGCATCCAGTGTATCCACACCGTGCGTCACTCAAAAGAGGCCACCCCGCCAGCGCCACCAGCACTAACACGTGCTACACAGACTCTTCTCATATTACGCATTGTTGCAAGTTGTGGGGGATGGGAAGGGGTAGGGGTACGAGGAGCGGAATGATTCATGCGCTGGCAAATTTTTTGACGCCCCGCACCACTGCCCATAAATAAATGAGCGCCCAAGCAAACATATGTTTACTCAGCTAGCGCAACTCTACTGCTGAGCTCCGTACACCGAAAGAAAATCCTACTTAACTAGAAATTAAACAAGAAATTACCTAGCTTGAATAATAATAATCAAACTGGGTAAACAGAAAAAAAACCCTATATATATATATATATAAGAAAAACCCTTTAAGTCTTTTTTACTTGATTTTTTTTCTCTCAGTGTAATACATATATGCGTATATTTACTCGTAAATATTTTTATAGTCTGTAGGCTGTACTGTGCATTCCAAAAAAGCCACAGCAGGATTCAATTTACTTTTAAGACACCGAACAGGTGTGCGGGTACTGTGGGAGTTGGGCGTGGGGAGGGGGGAAGAGCACTCACCTGCTGTCACAATGGGTTGCAGCTAATCCGGGTGTGTGTAAGCCATTTAGCGGCAATTAAAACATAATTGCGGCATGCGCTGATAGCAATCAGACGGTAAATCATTTGGGCGCAAATTGCAGCGCGCAAACATAAACACACACACACACAAGCACGCACACAAATAAACACACACACACGAAAGCTTTTACACGGCTTACAGCCAAAAAATTGCGCGCGCAAATGGGAAACAATGCGACTATGAAAACAACAACAACAACAACACTAACAAATAATACGCACTCAGATGCTGGTAGCTGTGCTTTAAATTTGTTGTAAGCGCGCTTTAAATTATTGCACTGCCGATTAAAATGGCAACCAGCGAGCAGAGCAGAGAGCAGCTTTGGCTTTAGCTCTTGATACACGTTTCAATTTGGCACCGACGTAATTCCCGCAAAATCCTAACGGCACATTTTGCACATAAATATGAAAGATAAACGCGCGCGCATGCAACACACACACACGACTGCAGACCGCGGCGTTCACAAACCGACTACTCAACAATTTTACCTTTTGCACATAAGCATAGCATATTTTTTTGGGACGCACTGCAAGCGCCACTGTTAGTTAACAGTGCTGTCGCAAATTTCAAGCACGCATGTTCTGAATTACGTTTTCGCCATCAGTGATAATAAAAGCCATTTTCAGTGTTTCATTGTTTTAACCAGCTTTCTGTTTTGTTTCATGCTCTCCATGAATTATTTAAATTTCTTCTTCATTATAAAAGCTATTTTGAGAGTTTCGTTGTCTTAACTTTCTTAATCTTTTGTTTCATCTCTTTTAATTTTAAATTAACCGCTGACAGCATGTTTTATTTACTTCTACATTCATTATATAATTTCATACAAATTTCAACATATTCCCCAATTTAACAACATTTGAATGTTGGGTTTAGTTTGAATTGTAATACCAAAAAAATGGTCAGCCTGCTCAATCGAAATGACTGTATTGTTATCGCTTTAGTACTTTTAGTATTCGATTGCTTGCAGCTTGCGGTCACACTGGGTTAGTAGCACATTTTCGGTTAGTAGTGAGGGCGTCGATTTTTTTTGCCAATAAATTCCAACAGATAAGCAATCAATAACTTTAGGCAAGCGCACAATTAAGCTATAAACATAAATAAATAAATATGCCTGCTGTGGTGCGCATAAAGCGACGCATTGACGAGGAGCCCCATTCGGCCTTTGTTCTTAATGGCAAACGCCGCCGTTTGCTAAACGATGAAAATGCGCCCGCTTCGACGACGACGGCAGACAACAAAGAGGAATCAAGCCAAGTAATCCTCAAGTTTGCCGGCACACTAGATAAACAAGTGAGTACAATCAGGGCGGGGTGCATCGCGTGAGGGGGATTGTACGACAACATAAATGGTTCATCATCATCATCATAATATTCTACAGGATGACAGTGCGACTAAAAAGTTTGCGGCCGCCCGCCTCAACAAGGAGTCGGCCAAGGAGCTGTTGCGGCAATCGAATGATCCGGCAATTGCCACAGCACAGAGGCGCGACAAACTGCGACAGGAGGCGCAACAAGCGACGCGTGAGCAACGGTATCGTGTGGTTAACTGTATGCGCACAATGCTCCACGAGGACGAGGAGGAAGCTGGAGGGGAAGATAGCGGAGCTGCCGCAAACGCAGCTGCAGCACAACAACCGACTGAAAAGAAACAAATAACAATTGTGGACATTGAGTCGCAACGGGCGCAACAAACAACGCCTCAGTCGCCATTGGAGGCGCAACAGCAGCCGGCAGACTCGGATATTGGCTATGTGTATGATCTGTATGTGCCGGAGAATGAGACGCAGGCGGATTATGTTGATATGTTGGACGACAACTATTTAAGGTTCGTCCTACACATTGAAGAACAGCAATTGTTCAACATCACCAATTTCTACATGTAGAATGGCAAAATCATTTTTTCTTTTTTTTTTTTGGGCCTAATCGATTCGTTACATGTGTGTGCGAAGGTGTGTTAATGTGTGTGTCCTGGTGTGTGTGTGTTGTGTGTGCGCTTTTGTGTTAGTTCCTAATGCCAAAGTTGGACGCGTGTAAAATCCAAATCAGACACGACTTCACCACAGATAATGGTTTAAATATCAAGCCAAAAACCAAATTCTATAAATACAAATGTAATGTTTTGAAATAAAAAATATATTAATTTATAATAATTCAAATCATATACTAATCTAATCACTCCAGAACTTAAACGTTATAATTCCATAGCTAATTCGAATTAGCTTTTAACTTTAATTTATGCAAATCTCTTTTTACCCCTCTTGAGAAAATATTTAAAACATTTTGATATATTCAAAGTACTCGAAATTGTTGTATTGAACATTACAAAAAATGGAATAAAATATCAAAATGACAAAAAAAAAAAAGAATTGTAATATTCCATTTTAAGCAAAACAAAGCTCAAATCTAGATTTAGTTTATGTATCAATCAAAATACACAAAAATCATTTAACGTATTATTATAAATAAATTGTAATTATTACACACTTTTCTATATACAAATATATATTTATATATATATATCAAACAATGGCGAATAAACATGTAAATATTAAGAAAACAAAAATGTAAAAAAGTGCGTTCTAATTTTTGAATCCTGATCGTGTCCAATTTGAATTGTTGCAACACGCGCCCATCTCTGAATCATCATTGATCTTCATCAAATGAAATAAGAAATTGAGATTTCTTTTCAATAATTTGCAAATGTAATTCGTCTGATTCTCTATATAAGGTTGTATTATCCGTTTAATTACTACAACAACTGCTACTGGTAGCACAACAACAACAACAACAACAGCCACCACAAGAACAACTACAACAAGCACAAAAGCAACAACAACGATGTGATAAGCCGAGCCACGCCCCCCCTTCTCCACAACTGCACGCATCACTGATCAAAATATCAAACGGGGCCTTTGATTATTTAGCTTTTAGTTTTGTCGCCTTTTCTTATGCATATTTTAATTTCTCATTTGTTTTTTTTTTTCTCCAAAATTTCTGTTGCCCCATGTCCGAATTTGTTGCCAGTTGCCAGTTTTTTTTTTAAGTTTTAAGTCATTCCACAATTCTTGTGCTAAAGTCGAATGAAGTGCCTAGTTTAAGTTAAGCTTGAATAAAGTATACACATTAAATTCTGTTGTGTTTCAATTCATTTAAAAACAGAAACAACATAAAAACAAAACAACTCAAAAACACATAAATCACTTTTAATTTTGTAGTCTGCGTCCGGTGGATGAGGTCGTTTTTGGGGATTGTTATGATGATCGGGACGAGGACTATGACTCGGAAGACTCAAATCAGGAAAACTACTACGCAAACGATTATCCCGATGAGGATGAGCCAGGCGCAATGGGCTCCGACGACGAGCTCTGCCAGAAAATGAATAAATTTATGTTCGGTATGATGTCAATGAATTTCAACTATAAATGCAACATTAAAATACTTTTATATTGTTGCAGACGATGATGAGGATGAGTTCGCCAGCGGCTCGAGTGACGCCGATGATTACAACACTTTCCAGGATCCATATATTCACACAATCGACACCGAGGCCGATGACTCCTTTGTCGATGACATCGACTTCTGCAACGTGGATCGTCAGGGCAGCGCCTACGAGCGCTACAAGCGCCGCATCCTGCGCGAAGTGGAAGGACTGGAATCCGAGGACTCCGAGGATTCGGACGAGTCTGAGCCGTGCTTTGAGAGTGCCAGTGAACATGGCAACATTAGCGATTGATTAAATAAATATTAATAATACACTGTAAATTACAATCTATTATTTTGATTTATGCAGATTTCTTATGTATTCGAATATTAGTTCGTGAAAAACACATTAAAATATATATATATTTGTATTGAATAAAATAAATAAAATTTAATCGACCAACGTAAACTGAAAATAGTTTATGAGAAATAAATAAATTGTTTATGTATTTGAATCGTTACTCTTTTGGCTCTTAAGAACAAAACCATTTATTTATTTATATTTATAAAATGTAAAATTGGACACCTTTAACTAAAAATGATTCTATAGGAAAACAATATATAAAACTAATTTGTATATTTTTATTTACTTAAAAGTACATTTTCACCATCAATTTGTATAAAATCTAAATTAACTACAATATTTAACTGGGTTATTCTAAATTTAATCGGAACTGTTTCGTCGTTTTTTGTGCTTTTTCTCCTTGGAACTTTTGCTGTGTTTCGTGCGTTCCTTTTTGATGCTGTCGAAGCTGGGCTCCTTCTTAGGCTCGACGATGGGCAATTTGCTCAAAGGCTTCGGCGCACATCCTTCCATGTAGAGCCTTAAAGTTTCCTCGTCCATCTTTTCGTTGTCCTTTGGCGGTTTGTAGTCAAGCACGTGATCGACGCGCAGAGTGCGTTCAATGATTTTGATGCCATTTAAATTGTCCACAGCCAGCACTGTGGAGCGCTGATCTTCATAGCAGAGGAAACAGAATCCCTTCGATTTACCCGTTTTTCCATCGCGCACCAAATTAATGTTGACAACTTCTCCGTATTGTGAAAACACACAGACTATGTCGCCCTCGGAGAGTGTGTAGGGGAAGCCGGCAACGAATATCCATGCGGAGTCTCTGTACATATCATGCCAGCTCTTGGCACTGGGTGTTTTTAGTTCAAGTTCGCTCAATTTTAACACATTTCGCATATTTGTTAGCGGATTCATTTTGCGGCTGCTATTTTGTTTACTTACACTTTACACAAGCGTTGCCGTATTATGCAAAAGTTCAAGAATACAAATAAAAAATACTGAATATGTTGCTATGGCAAAATATCGATTAATTTCAAAAGTGAGCATAATCTATTAACCGATACTGCTGAGAGGTATCGTTTACTCCATAGCCTGGTCACACTGCAGTCAGTAGCACTTTTAGTCCGTCGTCGTCGGTTAGTTGATCGGTTGTGCGTACGTCGCATTGTTGTTTGTCGCGTTTCCCCAACTAAAACTGCAAATCGCTAATAAAAACTGCTTGAAATGTTGTAATATAATTACAATTACGAAACAAGTGCTTCAATGTGCAAATAAGGTGTGTTTCATTCTCTTAATATTTTATAAGCTGTCCAGGAAAACTCGCATGTCTGTCTATATATATATATATATATATATATATATTTATTTGCATGTGTGTGAATGTCTGTGCATGTGTGCGTGTGTAAAAGCAAAAGAAAAAGATATGCTGCGAAGAGCGGCCGCAGCAGCAGAAAAGTATCTCTTCTTCTATTTAAAAATGTGTGTCAGTGTATGTGTGTATTGTTCAAGGCATAATAAATAAAAGACGCTTCTTGCTGCCGCTTGCTGCTGCTGTTTCTGCTCTCACGCATTGTTAATTGTGTTATTGTTTTATCGTTTTCCCATCAGACGCGAATTCTGTGCCAAAAAAAAATAAAAGATTACAGTTAGCGAGTATTACAACAACGCCCTATATAGGGGGGTCAACAGCTTCCCTTGCAATCCCAACCCCTCCCACCTCTTGCTTTATACGCTTTCGTCATTCTTTTTTGTCGCCGCCTCTGTCCTCTCACTCTTACTTCCTGAGAGTGTGTCTCCTATTCCCACGCATGGATCGCCGCTCGCATAATGTTGGTGTTGTTGTGCTTGTAAAAGGGAAAATTACATGTCTGTTTGAGTGTGTGTGTTTATGTATTATTTTGTTGCTCTTGCACTACATTTATGTCACCCTGCTGGTCACACTCACACACACACGCACCTGAAACAACTCCACCATATGCCGCCCGCTGCCTGGCAGCTTGCTTTCTCTGTCTGCTTCACCCACTGCCCCCTCTCCATCTTGCTTGGCTCGTATGTCTTTCCTTTCTATCTGTTTAACACATTCCACCCCATTTCGCGCTGGAAATGCCGCCTGACTGCTGCCGACTCTACTCCTTCTGCCTTTTCATGCCTTTTTTATTTTTGTTTTGTGCTTTTACTTGTTTTTCGAGGCTTAGGCTTAGGTGTGGCCGTACTTTTTCTCTGTTATTTTGTTTTTAAATATTTCTTTTATTGCTGGCTTCCTTTACACAACGCCACGGAAATGGCAATAAAATAAATTCCTAAAATGATAAAAAAAAAATATGCCCACGCCGTTGACATTGAACTCGCCGTCATCAGTTCCAGCTGCCCCCAGTACTCTCTCGCTTACCATCCATCGTTGCTTCGTTACTTTCCCAAAAAATGTTAATAATAAAAAAAATCACCAAGCTCCTGTCGCAACGGCCTTTCATTTTTTTTCGTTCGCTGTCGAGTCTTTACTTTTCTGCAAAACTATATGCAAAATAAGTAAAAACGGGTCTTGTTACTTTTCTCACAATTTTAAATTCCCTATATTAAGGGAATTTTGTATATGTTGTTCAATTGAATAAGATGCCAAACATATTTTTTTTTTATTTTGAAAGCAACCCTTACCTTGGAAATCAGTAAATCAGTTTTAACCCTGAAGACTGTACACAATAACCGCATTCGAAGTGCAGCAATGTACAATAATTACTCATATTGCATATGCAGAAGTACATTTTAATCATTTTATTTATTTCCAAAAGAAAAATATACTTATCTTAAAAATGTCTTATTGGAGCACCTGTTGTGTTTCAATAAGATCTTAAGATATTGTTTTAAAGATCGCGTTAGAAATCGAACACTTAATAAAAATAAGGGGATTTTTACATATATTACAGAGTATTGTTAATTTGACAATTTGTTTCGCTCAACTTAAACTTGTCTTCTTTCTTGATTTCTACGTGCAGCAATAGATTGATTTCTTTTCATTTTTATATACTTACTATTTACATACATTTATATATTTATTTCTCTATTTTTATTTTGGGCAAGCTTTCTCATTATGATGATAATGACGATGGTGAAGTGTATGTGTGTGTGTGTGCTATATGTATACGATATAACGAGCACTGTTATTATTATGTGCCTCACGTCTTAAGTCAAAGATTCGCGCTGCGACTGCGCACGATTATGGCACATTTCATAGCTGCCAAAGCGCAATGCCAAACCGATGAAAATGACCGAGCCTCGAACTCCTCCTCCGCCAACCCAGCCCCCTCAGTCTTTGCTTGCAAACCGAAACGTGTCAAGTTGCCAGATAGCTACACATACAGCATTTACAGTGGTGGGTGCATTATTGGAGACACTCATCATAATTTTTTCCATTTTTTATGAAGAACTATCATCTTTATTATGCTATAAGCCATGTATTTATTGAAACATAGGTGAGTTGATTCAACTATGAGCCAAGTTTGATGTAGGTTCATACTCGATAAATCATTTGTAAATATTGTACAATTAGATTCAACTTGTTAATTGTTTAACATAAGGTTTCTCTAAATGTGTGGCCAGCACTGTATGCGTGTGTGTGAATGTGGATGTGGCTCGTGTTTGGAGCATAACGTGCGCATAGAGTTCGATTAATTTCGTTGCGCCTCGGTAGCTGTGCACTCAACTCAAACATCCGCTCAACAGCACACATACACAGGGACACACATGCACACCTACACCTACTGTTATTGCTGTTGTCTTTTGTCTGGCATCGAATAACCAATGTTAAAACGCATCGTTCGCTTTGTTTTTGTTTTCGTTTCTTAACCCTTGCCGCTAAACCACAACTGACCAACTGGCTGCCGTTGCTGTTGTCGCTGTTGTTGGTAACATCTGTTTTTCTTGTGGCTTATTAAACAGAGAATAACAACAGCACAAAAACTAAAGTCAAAACAAGTAAGTTTTGCGTGTGAGTAAAAGTGCACAACTGGAAAATACCCTAAGTTACAATTTAATATAACTAACTTAATATTATATAAAAATATTACATAATATATTTTGGTAATCCCATTTTAAATCGGATTCATCTTTAACGTAAAAACATAATTTTTTCATACTCTATTAGCCCTTTAAGCATCTGAGTTAGAATGGCTTATTATACTTTATTGACAGAACTGTCAAAGATTGTTAAAGCTAAATAAAGTAAAATTTTGTTTGCCTTTGACAACATTATACCCCTTTTGTTAGAGTTAACAGTGTATATGTAACAAGCAAGTGCAAAAAGTCACTTTACACCCGTTTTTGTATATTTTTCCCCGATTGCGGCTCTTGTCTTGTTGCCAATGTTTGTAACTGCTTTTGTTGTTGTTGTTGGTGTGTCTGCTGTTTTTGCTGTTTACACCTGTGCCTCGCGTTTTGCTTTTTGCATACTGTTTACATCGAGTAAATTCATTCTAGCCACGCCCCTATTCTTAGCATTTTTCGAGGGCCACATACCTAAGGCGTAGCCCCCGCACGCGCGGGTTTTTTATTTCATCTGCGTATCAAATAATTGAGCTCAATTGATTTTAATTGAAACTGACAACTCGACTCTGGCCTGCTGCTGTTTGTTTATTGTTGTTCTTGTTGGCAGTCGCATGAAACAAAAACCATCAACATTATTTTGATGCTGATGATGATGATGATGATGGATATGATGATTTTATGTATGTATTTTGTGACGAACTGCGTCTTAGAAAATATATAAGTGCAGCAATTTGAAGAAATTAGAGAACATTTTCTTTGGAAAGCGAAATGAAAATCTGGGGCGGAAACTATGTAAATAAGATTCACTTTTAAATCTGTAATTTTGTTTCACTTATTACACGGCTGAGTGTTAGTTGTGTATTATATAATAAAATACTCTTATATTTGTCCTATACTTTATACATTGTCTTATAAGTAAATAGAAGAACATTTGATTGCCTGTTGTGCGACATTTTGGCATTAAGGGCTGGTTTTCACCATGAATCACCCATGTGACACACAACCGAGACAAAAACTTTCTGATAAAGAAATCAACATCAATCTGTAAATTTAAATATGAATCCTAAAATCGATTTAAAATGCAATACAGCGATAATTATTCAATGTTAATCACAAGAATATATTGTAGAAAAGTCAGCAAAAGTGTTCCAAGTTTACATATCGCTCGTTTTTAATCAATTATAGACCTGGTTTTTATGGAATTTATTGAATAGATGTTTGGTCTAATTTTTCAACCGGTTTTTCTAACACCTGCAAATTTTATTTTTCTTCAAGATTCACAACTGCACCTTTATCTTATTTCAAATTTTTTAACAGCTTTTCGTAGTTTTTAAAGTAATTTAAAGACGCTATCATTCTTTCTATTACTTTAAAAGATTCTCAAAATACCACTTTAGTACAAGCCTATTTCTAGTTTAGGAAACAAGTGAGATATTTTTTTAAATTCCTGACAATAGTCCGCATCGATTTTTCGCATAAAATAGATATCTAAACATAGCGTCTCGAAATGCCAGAAAAACAAATAAGCGGCACACGGCAAAAAAGACCAATAAAAAAACACAAATACTAAAATAAAACGAAAACCGAAATTTCTCATACGAAATTATTTGAATATTTCTGCATATATGTACAAGTATTTAGTAGGCTTGAATAAATATACATTTTATTCAACCATACGGAACATTTCAACTTCCATTCAACCCTAGAAAACATTTGTTTACCACTTAAAACACTTATTTGTTAATTATTTTTTCGTTTAATAATTTATAAGCGGAATGGGCCCCACACATATTTGGGTAGTGCGGATCTGAATTAAATTAAATGACGTTTGCTGCTCGCGCTTCGTCCAGCATCTGTTTCGCATATTTGTAAATGTGCATTTTATTGTACACTTAAATTGTTGTTTATTTTTGAACATTTGGACGGCTGCTGCCGCTACTAGCTCTAATAAAAAGCTTAACAAAATGCCGCAACAACGAAACAACTATTTAGATATGCGACATGTGTGTGTGTATTCGGCAAATTTTATTTTTTATATTTTTTATACACTGCCGTCGCGCAAAAAACTTTCACTTCCATTAAAAAGTTTTTTGTGTACCTGTGCGCTTGGCAAAAGTCTCGGCAAAATGTCGACAGCGATGCCAGCGTCGGCGTAAGCGTCGACGTCTGCGTCGTTAAATGACATTAGGTTAGGTTTTATGGCTCAAAGAGCCGCAGCGAAATTCTGCACAAATGTCAAAGTAGAAAATTTACATGACCACAAAACGATTTCGCTTTTATATTTCTTTATTTTTATTTTCTAGGTTTTATTATGTGTAATGCATTTGTAGAAAGTGAACAATGATAACAGCTACATGGCTGCTAATGTTGACGATCAGTGAGTTTTTTATAGCATACACTAAGCCAAAAAGTCTCTTAAGTTAGTTGTACTTTTTTGTTGGACTCAAAATGATTTAAGAAAGACTTAAGCTTTGTTCAGTTAATTTGTTATGAAGTCTTTGTGCTTTATAGCTCCAATTTAATGTGAGAAACGGGGCAACATATTTGAGTTAAATTTTGAAATGATATATTCCATTACCAATGTTAACAAGTCTTAAGGTTTAAATCTAAATTAAGCAAGGGCATACAAAGTTCGGTCAGCTTACAATTAAAAATGAATTGACTGCACCTGTTATGTGACCGGAAGTTGAAAGCTGTGCAATTACGAGATACGTTCGTAATAAGAGAGTCGTGGCTCCATTCATACTAAATATAAACGTAATGAAAATGGCTCCCACAGTTGGCTAATATATGCAGCTACTTTTAGACTAATTATATAGCATGTCAGTCACCCACCACAAACCCATTTCCATTTCCATTCGTGAACTTTTATATGAGTCAGCAGGGCTCTTCATTATTACAATTGTTCAACATGTGTAAACAAATCCAAGAGTTGTGAGTCGGCCAAGCGCCAAGCAAAACAAAATGATCAGATTTCGACTGGCAAGTGTGGCCCGTCTCGGGTGTTTGAGTGTGTCAACCGACACGCAGACGCCAGTCGATAAGATAAGCAACCAGTAGCTGCACAGTGGAACCGGAATCTGCAGTCAGTCAGCCAACCTTGTAGACACAATTTGGAAATCCGCGCAATTCGCTGCTATATCGCTTAAATCCCTCGCAGTGGGTAGTCGTGCACCCCATCGTTTAATATAACCATCATATTTTATATGTCGAGCATTAATCGCACATACTTCCATCCATCCACTCATCCGTCCATCCATCGGTCCGCAAAGCGCAAACAACACTTGCTAGCCATTGAAATTGGTCAGTTTAATGACTTTTTATGCGCATTCATTAGTCATTGTCCATGAGAATTTGAAATATAAATTGTATTCAATTGCCGCTCAAAAGTATCGTCTATACATATGCATATATAATTTTAATTGGTGCAAAAACTGAATAACTGAAAAACGTGTGAATCATTAGTGCTAGCTAGTCATCACTTGGTTAATATATTATTTAATTGCCTCATTGTTCTACAATTAAAATCATTCCGCAAAGTTATGTGTGACTAAGATGTCTTATTATACAATTTCAAAGATAGTATAATTGTGGCAAACATGGTTTGCATTGGCTCTAATTTAGTTTCAAAGTTGAGCAAATAATTGAACTACGATGATGAAATTTATATAATAATAAACTATAAATGTATTTAATACATTAAAGTATGAATGGAAATACATTTATGACAGTTTAATAATATTAATGCATTTAGTATATTTTAAAACATAAAATATAAAAAACTTTGAAAGTACTTCAGCTATAAATTATAGGTGTAAACTTATCTTATAACACAGGATCCGAAATTTACATTTTTTCTCTATTGTCTTTTTGATGTTTTTTACTTTTTTTTTTAAATTAAGCATAAATCTATTGTTCTGCGGTTTATTGTAGACTCTATAAAATATTAATAAAGAACCACAATAATCATATGTAATTAGGTTGCTAGCTTTTTATCAGTTTAGTGCATCAGCAACTCCTTTGCTTCAGGTTTTAAGCAGCTGCAACTTAAAGTTCTCACGCTGTGTTGTTGCCTTGTTGTTTACTTTTTTAATGCTTCCTAGGAACCATTAACGCTTAATGCCCTAGAATCACTGCAAAGCACTTTCCGGCGCTGTATTCTGCTGGGATGTGAATGCGAATGTGGCTGCGGCTGCGGCTGTGGCTCCTCCCACTTCCTATGCCCAGGCGGGGATCCTATTGTGTTGCAGATACACATCACTTCTGCACTTGTTGAGCGCATCAGCAGCATGTCAGTCAACCAGCAGCTAAATGACTACCGACCAACTGACTGACTGACTGACAGACAGATAGACGGACGGACGGACAGGCGGACAGAGAGACAAATGCGTTAAGCACATTATGCCTGGTATACATACATATATATATTGTGATAAATATATATATATATATGTATAAAGAGTGTGTGCGGACAGAGCCGTAAGTCTTTTATGGTCGACATCATCGTTTGTTAGTGCTTGCAACTAAATTTGTGCTCGCTCTAGAAACGCCACAGAGCAGTCAGTTTTGTGACCCAGTTAGTGCCATAAATTAGCACAAGCAACGACTGGCTGCCAGTTGCAAACAAATGGCAACAACAACAGCAACAACAACAGACAACTTAGAATGTATGCAATGTGCAATGTGCGCTTATTAAATACAAGTACGACTATGAAAACGAGTCTCCCAGTATCTTAGTATCTCAACACACTTAGATACAAGCACGCACTGCACCTCAGCTCAGCTCAGCTCAGTTTAGCTTTGTCTGGCAGGCAATGCGGTTATCGCTCCTAATACCCTGTAATCAAAAATATTGGTCAAATGATGGCCGAGCAGGCAAGTTGGAAGCCATTAGAAGATTAATAATATAATAATAATATTGAAACTGAGAATTATAATTATCAAATTTTAAATTATACCTACTTCAAATGATCTGGCAGAGAAAGAGAGCGTTCGCCTAGGATACAAACTGAACCCAACTTTTAATTACATATCAGTCTTTCTAATACTGGTTTTTACAGTATGAAAATAGGTGTTTCTTATCCGTATTTACAGTTACGGTTAATCTATATAATAATATAGATTTAATATTTAGGGGAATATTTTATCTTAATTGAAAGTCTTTTTCTTTTCAACAACGCCTTTATTGCTTTTGGGAATCGATTTGTATCAATTAGCAGAAAAATTTTAATCTAGCTACGATATACAATAAATTATATTTTTAAAGAGAACGTCTTGCGCATACAGGCATATATGACCAAATCTAATTGACTTTTGATGCTGATCAAGAATATATATATACTGTTACTTACGCTGGCTCAACTTCATTAAACTCTATTTGCCATTATTGAGCACACCTGTTTACAGGGCATCAGACAGTCACGTACACTTACCTTAACACACGCAAACAGCTACTTGTCTCAATTGGGTCAGTCGTGAGAGATAAAAAATAAAAAAAAGATGAAAAAAAGTAAAACCACACTATTAAAAAGCCATCAAGTATTGTTCAATATTAAGTTATTTCATAGCATTAATTAGTCTGCAGACGCTGCAAGCGATTGAAATCGCTACCCAAACACATGCAAACACCACACAGACAAAAACACACACACACGCAAACACACACAAGTACAAGTATACATTGCAGTGCACTGTATGCGGCTTAATTGATTGGAGAAAGTGACGTACATGATTTGGCTGACCGTTCGTTTGGTGTTCGTTCGTCTGTTGTGTTCGGCTTGGCCAGGCCTGGCCTGGGAAAATGTCTTCATCGTTGGAAGCGGTGCCAAAGTGCACGGGTAACCCGAAAGCTAAATGCAACGGCCAATTGCAACACCCCAAAACAAAAACAAAAACAAGAACAGCTAATCAAGCGAAACATTGAAAATGTGTGAGATAAAAGACATTTGATATACATGCACACACACAAACAAACGTACACAAACACATGCTCACTGAAAACCGATCAGCGCTATGTAACGGTAAACAAAAAAAAAACCGATTACGACAATTGCAGCAATACAAATTTAAATTAACATTCATTTGAGGAAAAACAGTTAGCGGGCATATTGATTATCAAAGCAAATTGAAAAGCTGATAAACTGATCGCTAAAAGTGCATTTTAAAGTAGGAAACTTAATTTAAAAGTAGCAGAAAGTCGGACTTGCAGATGGTATAAATATGAATCAAATAATCAGATTAAAATATACCAAAAACAACAATGATAACTATTTGGTAGCTAGTACAACAAAAGAATAATTATATTTACTTTGAACCCTTAACCTCAAAAGTTCGGAGTGCATTTATATGGGTATATATCAGCATACTGCTTTTTATTTTTATCAATATCAATAAATTAACCCTCAACCTCAATTATTGAGCGGGCCATTTAGCTTCATTATAGAACCTCTATAGATATCAAAAACAATCGAAGACCGAACCGTGTATAATGCACCGAATGTTCAAGAAATCATTAATAATGGTAATCTGACGTATTTATTCATGATTTTAATACCATTTCCCGTTTGTTTCGTGTCCGTCCCGGCCACATTACAGCTACTTTTGGACGCACTGAGCTATGGATATTTTTCTTTTGTTTTTGCTGTTTGTTTTCCCAGCTCGTTTTTTTGCCGTTTATTTTTTGTATTTTTATTTTTTTTTTTGTAGCAAATTGTTTATGTTGTTTAACGCATTTTTTTTTTTTGGAGTGCGCACTTTTTGTTGCTGTCGTTTGTCACTTTTTGTCGCTTTGTATTTCTCTTTATGTGCTGCATTTTCAAACCGTTAACGTCAACATTTTAATAGTTTTGTTGCATTTGATGAACTCTGCGCTACCCCCCGTTCACCCCTTCCCCCATTGTGGCATTTGTTGCTGCAGTTGCCCGGTGTCCAGTACCAGATATCGCCTCCCCCCGTTTTGAGCCCCCACAATTCTCAGTTAAAACTCGTTTCCGTCTCGCTCTACAGATTTCGCCGACGCCAAAGGCAGCGGCAAAGTCGCCCACTCTCTTTTCCTCTCCGTCCCTCTCTCTATCTCTATCTCTCTCTCTGCGCTGCTGACGGCTCACTGCCCTCATCGCAAGTTGCCCCGCCGCTAGTTTAATTTATGAAAGTTTAAATGTTGCAGGCCGCGTCGCTTGCATTTGGTGTCGCCTGTAAATCAGAACTGCCGCTAGGCGAGTCACTTCCAACTGGTTGCTTATAAATATTTATCGTATCTGTTTATAGATGGGTTACTCTTACAAATATATATATATATATATATATATATATTTATTTATATATATAAACATATATTTATATATAAATGTGTGTGTGTGTGTGTGTGTGTGTCGCCACTGCTATGTGCCACATCCTTAAGCGACCATCTGAGCCACTGGCCTTATTCCAAATAAAGGAATTCCAGACACGGCTCACAGCTTTTGCCCATAGAGAGTTCGTTTGCTGGCCGAAAGTAGAACATGCGGGCTTTGGTAATTGATAAATACGTGCGTCATGTTAGAAAGTAAACGCCGAAGTACACTGCTACAAATATAACAGTTCAAATTACAAGTTTAACAATTTATCGAATTTCAAATACATGCGAAAATATCATAGAATAGGCTTTGGATTAAAGTTTCGATTTCAATATTAAATTTATTTCAAGTAAATAATTTCTAATTAAATTCCAACGAATTTGCTGCCACTGTCAAACAGTGTGAAATTGTTTATAAATCTAGTGTATAATATTACAAAGCAATTTCTCAAGAAATCAGTAGAAGTATTTTTAGGAAATATATTGAGTGGCATTGCACCCCATGGTTTTTTTTTAACGTTAAATTAAACAATAAACAATTATAATTTTGCTACATTTATAAAACTGTTTAACTTGTTTGTTGCAGATGATGACTAAACGCGTGTAAATTGTGCAAGCATTTGAAATGTCCGAGCGGGTAAGCAGCGCTCTGGCGGCACAGCTCCATGCGCATGCGCTGGCGACCAACTCCAACACCATCTCCTCCCCTGAGACTGCCGTTTGTCAGCTGCAGCCGGTGATTGCCTCAAAGGATGCGCCGCTCCAATTCGATACGGATGCACCGGCGGCTGCAATTAGTGCACAGCTAAATTTTAAACTGGTGCCCGTCGATAGCTTGAGCGGCCTGCATTTGGGCCTGGGCAATAGCTGCCAGGAGATGTTTGCCTCAATGCACACATCACAAATCTCAAATGCCTCCACAGAGTCCAGCTGCTGTCCGCCCATGGTGCCAACAGCTCCGCCCAAGCCCAGCAGGCACATGGCAGTGCAGCCATTGAATAGCGTGAGTAAACCATGGATTCCTTGACTGGTCTCTCGTCCTTCTTAATTTAGAGCTTAAATATACTAATATATATATTGGTTTCCCATAGAAATCCTGCCGCTTTCCCAAACTAGAGGAATGCGCTCATTTCCATTACGAACGTGTGCAGCTGGGCGCATTGTCGGTGCAGCTGCTGGATGACAAATCGGAGCAGATGGGCAGCAGCATTGCCTCGCAATCGATTGGCGGCGAGCTGGCGCACAGTTCGATGCGATCCGCTGCCTTCACGCCGGAGAGCTGCTGGTTCATCATACGTGTGTGTCCGCAACGCTGTGAACCGTTCCTGATCAAGCGCAGCTACGAGAACATGCAAATGCTGGACGAGATGCTGCATCGCTGCGTCTACGATCGCAAGATTAGCGGGCTGCGCAACATGTCCGAGCTGGAGGCGGATGCGCAGCTGCAGACCGAACTAGATGTGGAATATGCGGTGGCCAAGTATCTGGAGCGTTTCTCAAAAATCGCCTCCGATTCGCTGACCTGCGGCACCATACTTACCTGGCTGCAGCTGGACAACAAGGGGCGTCGCCTGCCGCTGGCCGATGGGGAGACGCAGCGCACAATCAATACGCCGGCGGTGGGCGCCGCCTATGGTGTGCGGCGCTATCAAGCCCAAGCGCCGGATGAGATCAACATTGAGGTGGGCGACATGATATCGGTGATCGATATGCCCAGTCCCGCTGAATCGATCTGGTGGCGTGGCAAGAAATCGCATCTGCAAAAGTCCCTCTACGAAGTTGGTTTCTTTCCCCAATCCTGCGTCGCGACTATTGGCGACAAAGTGCCACGCAATTTTCCCATGCCCGCACCACTTGTGGGTCATCTAGATGCGTCGCCCACGAAGCCAGTGCTGCGCAAGCACGGCAAACTAATCGCATTCTTTCGCTCCTTCATATTGTCGCGTCCCTCGCGACGTCGCCTCAAGCAGAGCGGCATCTACAGGGAGCGCGTCTTCTCGTGCGATCTGTCGGAGCATCTGTTGAACAGCGGCCAGGACATACCGATGGTGCTGCGCTCCTGTGCCGAGTTCATTGAGAACTATGGCGTCATCGATGGCATCTATCGTCTGTCGGGCATCACATCGAACATTCAGCGACTGCGTCGCGCCTTCGACGAGGAGCGCGTACCGGATCTGGGCAATCCGGAGATGAAGCAGGACATTCACGCAGTTAGCTCCCTGCTGAAAATGTACTTCCGCGAACTGCCCAATCCGCTGTGCACCTATCAACTGTATGACAACTTTGTAGAGGCTATTCAGGTGAAGGCCGACGAGGCAGACGAGCGGCTGCGTCTCATGAAGGAGACGGTACTCAAGCTGCCGCCTCCACACTATCGGTAAGTGTCGGCACACTTCTCTAAATAGAGATTAGAGTTTCATGTTATTTTCCCCTGAACCAGCATTTCATTTATAAATTCTGTTATCAGCTTTACTTTCCTAACAACAACAAAAAGTATAAATAAATTCAAATGAATATGCAAAATTGCAAATATATATAAAAGTATATAAATATCTCGCTCTCCCGCAGATATGGCATACATTAATCTAATCTTATTCAATTTAAAAGTTGATTATTTATTAAATTAAATTCTGGGTGTGAATTGCTCTCCCCAATTTTGTAATATTATCAATACATTTAGTATTTAGTTGTAGTTCCAATTCAAGTTTATTTAATTATATTTTATGTTCTCATCATTCAGCACCCTGAAGTACTTGTCGGAGCACTTGCATAAGGTATCGCAGCATCATGGACGCACCGGGATGACGGACAAGAATCTGGCGATTGTTTGGGCGCCCAATTTGCTGCGCTCGCCGGCGCTGGAGTCGGGTGGCGTTGCGGCGCTGCGTGGCGTTGGTGTCCAGGCTGTGGTCACCGAGTACCTGATACGCAACTGTCACAACATCTTCGATGCTCTCGAGGATCACAATGCGCGCCTCAGCATTGTGGGTAGCGCTGCAGCGACTGCGGCCGCATCTGCCGCTGCTGAACTGCGTCTGGAGTCTCTCACGGATTGTGAGAGCCTGCTGGTGGAGCAGCGTGAACAGGATCAATCGCTGGGTCTGGTGGAGCGACCCAAGAGTCTCAGCACAGGCGGGGCCAAGCTCATCAGCCTGGAGGAGGCGCAGGAGCGACACTCACGCATCGAGGGCACCGGCGATCTAAAGCAATCGCTGCCCATCAACATGATGAGCACGAGTGGAGCAGCGGGCAGCAATGCTGCTACGAACATTGGCTCCTACATTGAGGTGGGCGGCGGTCCCTCGAGCCTGCCGGATAAGTATCACACGGTGCTATCCGTGCCACGCAGCTGGCAGAAACGCAAGCCGGATAAGACGCCCACCTGGAAGTCCATATTCACGCGCAGCCAGCGCCAGGGCCAGGAGCTACCCGGCCACAAACTGATCCACGAAGGCGTTGGTGGCAACAAGGAGCCCAACAGCAGCATTGGTGCGTGCTCCTCATCGTCGCGGGTCAGCTTCGCGCAGGCCTCCCATGCGCATCATCATCATGGCAGCAAGGAGCTCTCCAAGCACGACAAGCCCAAGTCGACGGAGCTGCTGGAGACGCGAGATTCACGCGACTCGGCGATGGGCAGCAAGCCCATGGAGCTGTGCATCCGCTCCAATTCGATTGATAGCCTGCGCACCGTTGGACACTCGCGCAGCGTCTCACATGACTCCTATTTTGATCTGTTGCAGTCGCCGCTGCGCGGTCACATGACTACCTGCCCCTCTCGTGAGCTCTCCGAGCTGGGCCTGAACTTTGATCGCGAGGAGCCCGAGATGCGCATCTTCTCAGAGAGCGAATCGCTGGTGAGCTCACCGCGCGTGGGCAAGGAGAATGTTCCGCCTGCATCTGGCTGTGCGACGCGTCGCATAATGCGCGCCCGACCCGAGGACTTCTCCAGTCAGACGAACAGCGTCAATCCCAGCCCCAAGAAGCAGCCGCGTCTCAATCTGCTCTCGCCCAGCGCAGCGGCAGCGCAACGCACGAAGCCCCACGCCAATCCAGAGCCCGCTTGTGGTCATGAGCCTGCCGGCGCCGAGAACTGCTGCAAACGCTACAAGCTGGAGGATCAGCTGTCGGACATACAGTTCATTGACTGCGGTACACCGGAGCATCCGTTGCCAGCACAGCAGCAATTCGCCAGCGTTGAGGTGCATCCGCCACCTAAGCCGGCGCGTACTCAGACCCAGGGTCAGCAGCAGGTGCAGCTGCCCACATCCCCGACTGGCGCTGGCGCTGGTGCTGCACGCTACAGCTACCCGTCCGTGCAGCTGGGCGCCAAGCGCAAGGAACAGCTGGCGGCCAAGGAACGCTTCAGCTACCAAGGCACCTTCACGCAGCCGGGCCAGAAGCCAGAGCCAGCCCCAAGGCCCATACAGTGAGTGAACACTCCTTTCCAATTTGATGAAATAACTAATTCCATCCTTCATCTCTATGAATTCCAGCAATGGTAGCGCCTCGCTGCGCAGCATAGATCAGGCGACTGTTAAGCTGTCTGTGGCCACGCCCACAACGCCTGCGAACAGTCCGCGCTACTCGCTGCTGCTGTGCGACACGGAGAGCTCGGAGAATAGTTCGGCGGTGAACACGCCCCAGTACGACATGGAGCCACTAATGATGAACTCAGCCATGTCGGGCATATCGGGCGTCTCCTCCAACATGCAACAGCAGCAGCAGCAGTTGCTGCTAAACGTGGATGCAGCAAGCAGCTATTTGGGCAGCTCCCACGAGAGTCTGGGCCAGCAGGTAGGTTCCCTAAGATTTCTAGTAGAATGCGCACCACTCACATTTCCGCCTCGCTTGCAGTTCAACAATCTGCAGGATGTGGAGCAGCGGGATATGCATGCCTTGAAGCGTGAACTGTCGCTGGATTTGCAGCCACGTTTGCCACAGCCAGCTGCTGCCACTCGTACGGTGAAGGAGCAGCAGTTGCAAATGCAGCTACAGCTGCAGGCCGCCAGCTCGCCGAACAACTCGAACTTTACGGACAACACTAGTCAGTCGGT
The DNA here is from genome assembly GCA_035042405.1 of Drosophila demipolita. Taxonomy (NCBI): domain Eukaryota; kingdom Metazoa; phylum Arthropoda; class Insecta; order Diptera; family Drosophilidae; genus Drosophila; species Drosophila demipolita. The sequence continues at coordinate 3,703,507 of JAWNLI010000044.1, read as the reverse complement.
GACGCCCAGCGAGTTCGGCTATCAGCATCTGCAGCGCCAGCTGAGCATGCACTCGCTGCTGGCGACGGAGGATAGCTCGCCGCTCTACGAGGACTACGAGCAGACGCCCAGCAATGCACTGACGCCGCAGAAGCTACAGCCACCAGCACTGACCAGTCCCATCAAGTCGACCATAAGCATTACGTACAAATCACCGGAGAAGGAGAAGCCGCCAGCAAAGCCAGCGCTTCTGCTGGAAACCAATTTTGATGAGAACATTGTCTACGAGCAGGTGAAACTGTTTCGCAATTCGGTCACGGAGGTGAATCAACTGTTAAATGAGCAGCATGGTCAGAGCCTGAAGCAAATTGTGGAGGAGGATGGCAGCGACAAGATGACGCAACAACTGCTGCAACTCGAACAGGAGCAGCATGAGGATGAAGAGGACGAACAGCGGCTGCAGCAGGAACAGCTGCTCTATGAAAACATTGAGCTGCGCAAGCCGCAAACAGTTTATGAGAATCTACGTGGCGAGGAAATGAAACTCAATACAAACGAATTGCTGGAAATCGATTCTGATTTGGAATTAGAGTCAGTTACCAAGCAGCAGCCAGTCTGTGATCGAATCGAACTGGACAGTTTGGATAGTTTGCCCGGTGGTGCCGAGCACAACAACATTATGGAACTCGAACAGCAGCAGTCAAGCAAATCGCCATCGTTCAGTGTCAAGGAGTTGGCCACCAAATTCGAGAGCTCCCCGGTCGAGCAGTTGCCCAATTTTGATTTCACACAACGCGCCGGCTCCATGAAGAAACCCAATGAGCTGAGCCTGCCTCTCGCCGTACCGCCAAAGCCTGTTATGCCAGCGCCTGTGCCGCTCAAGAAACTAAATAACACGCAGAAGATTACACGCTCCCTGGATGAAAATGCATTTGTGCGCGAATTTGGCGGCAAGCAGCTGCAAGATTTGACATCTGGCAAACTGCCCGAGCTGCCAGAGTTGAACAATCGCCGCAAGAGCTTTGATTTCACACGTCCCAAAACGCTGAATCCGCCCAAGCGTTTACCGGGCATGAGCATCACGGAGGAAATATGTCAGAAGTCTGAGCAGCACATCACAACGCCGACCACCGAGAATCGCATCTCGCTGATCCAGCAGAACAATGTGTTGATGCAGCCACAGCCAAGTGCTACAGCCACACACAATCTTCCAGTTGGCGGTCGCAAGAGCGTCCTGACCGGCGTCATTCTCGATCGCGAGCGCATCGACAAAATCAAGGAGGAGCGTCGTCAGCAGCTGACCCAGAAGTACTATGGCGACACCATTAAGTCGCGCTCCAAAACGGAGCTCAACTCGGATGACAACAATTTCCAGGCCTCCGACTCGCTGCGCATCAAGTCCAAGTCCCGTGGCGACATGCACTCGCTGCAAAAGGATATGGACATGAATCTCAAGCAGCTGGCGCGTGCCGGCGCAGGTTCTGAGAGTACACTGCATCATGCTGGCGACTATGGCACTCAGCGTGTGCGCAGCATCTCCGATGAGAAGAATCAGAATTGTGATACCAGCAATGGAGCCACCAACAATCAATCCTCCATGCACAGCGTCAAGTCAGTCGCCCAGAAGTATGCGCCAATCATCACAGCAACTACAACGCCGATAGCGTCGGTGCCAACGGTGCCTGTTAAATTCGAGCGAGGTTTGGGACGCGAACGACTCTCGAGAAACTCCATGCCTCATCAATTGACCGCAGAGAGCAATGCAACCGTCAAGTGAGTACCAGTCTAAGAACGATTCCTTATATGTTGTTGATAAGGAATCGTTTCCATAGAATTATATTTAAAAAATTCTCAATTCCTTTTACTTTGCAGCAACAGAGAAAAGATCTCACCACAATTCTCAATACGCGATGTGACGGCGATGTTCGAATCTCGTTCTCAAAATCAATAGGATTAGGCAACGTACCAATACAGAATACATCATAATACACAACACACCACACCACAACACAAGACACGAAGCAGAGAAGGACTGGAAACGGCAGAGTTATATAATTTATTTAGTTTTTAAAATTCTATATATATTAAGATACATAATTGGACCACACACAGAAGAGAGCGCATGCAGTAATTTTGTGTATGTATTTATATAAATATTTTGAATACTGGACCAAGCGGCTCCAAAGACATGAAACACAAAAACGCCGCGGGATGATGATGATCTTTAGGGGAATTAATGAGGAGAGCAAAATTCAATTTTGTTTTAAGAGCGGAGCTTACAACGAGTTTCGAGTGGATACGACTAAAAAAGACCCAGCGCCAAATGCAAATTGTTATTGCATTGGGCGATTTTATGCGTTAAGTTTATCTCTATATCAATTCGTTTATTTGTTTAATTATTGCATTTCACTTGACTTGATTTCGATTTGTTTATTGTGTGATTTGTTTTGAAACATGTTTGTTTGTCTTTGTTTGCAAACAAATATAAAAAAAAAAATAATGTGGAAATTAAATGCGTAAATTTATAATTCAATTGATGCATTTCGACGCAACTTTGAGCGAGTTGTTTTAAGTATATTATGATTATTTTTATGCTGATTAATTTATACTTTAAATAAATTGCAACGTTTATAACAAATTCAATTTAATGATCATAATATCCATATTTTTATTTAATATTAAATACTTGTAAATACTCAGCGCTTGCTTGTTCTTGATGCTCTTCTTGGCTTGCATAATTATGAAAACTAAAGCAAATAAAGCTAACGATTTTTATTAAACAATTTCAGTGTCGCTATACCAATCGAGCTTAACAAATCTGTCGGAGAAAAATCAAATCACAAAAGAATATATATCTCGTATTAATTTCCATTTGCCGATTATGTAAGCTTATCTAATTTTGTATCTCATTTTATTATTATTCAGAGTTGGTTCATGTGAATTAGATAGATTAGATCTGTGTAGAACCTGATAGCATATAGCAAAAAAAAAAACTCTGGAAACATAATGGTTGTTTATAGGCTAATTAAGGTTACAGTTCGCTATGAAAAGAACAGTAGTATAAGAAATTTCAGCATTTAAATTAATTTGATGAGCCCCATCATTGAGAATGAATTACTAGAAAAGCTGTTTTTTTTATTCGCATTTTATGGATTTTTGTTTGTTATATTCGACCTTTTGATAACCGCAAATTTGTTAAGCTCCATCTGCGCCACACAAAAGCAATTCAATTATATGCAAAATACTGTCCTATATACTAAACTATAAAGACCGATAATATCAAATCAAAAGAGAACTAAAATAAAGTAAAGAGAAGAAACTCACTAAAGGCTAACAAGCTTATTTGCATTAAACATATTCGATCAATGACCATGAATATATATATATATATATATATATATATACAAGTGTGGTTTTTGTTAAAATTTTACTACTAGATAAATTTCAGCTAATCAAATTTTTATTAAAGTACTTTGATAGATTTTTTATTTAGTCCTGAGCCAGCTGCCAAATTTTTACTGAGAGCATAAACAAATTTTGAAAATAAATCGAAAAAAGTGTTAACGAATTAAACAGATTTGTAATACAAACAATAACTAAATAAAAAGCTTTAAAAAGATAAGTTAGCATTTGATATATTTTGATAAATAAACATAATAATAATAGATCCACAACATAGTTATAATCAATTGTATTGTATAATGACTGACAAACAGCTAATGCAGAGAGAATATGAAAGATAAACTCGGATAAACTCGTGCTAAAAAATGATTAAAAGTACATTATTTGCATAAATATATTTATTATACATACGCATTACTATATACAAATATAATATATATATATATATTTATTATATAGAACAACAATCAATAGCTGCAGCCGATTTCGGAGCAGAAACATTTTTGTAAGCAGCAACAATAACAATAAACAAATACTTTAAATGCATATACATATAAAAAAGAAACTAAAAAGTTATGTGTGGCTTTTTTGTACTGGTACAACAGAAATATTTACTTAGCTCTACTGTAATCGCAGTTTAGATATGTGACAAAACTGGGAATGCACATTTTGTATATCGATGTGGTTTTTGGTAATTTATTTATGATTGGCCCTGCAGCATATGCCGCTAGGCAACTAAAAATTCAGTTTAGACTCATTAGAGTGCCCCTCTCCACGGAAATCTTTAGTAAAAGGCGAAAGATTTATTCGACAACTGAAGAGAAGCCAGAGTGAATTAACACCACAAATCACACAAACTATATATGGATAAATGCATAAACTGGTTGCGAATTGTAAGAATTGTTACTCATGTTACTGATGAACAACCCGTAAGGTAGGCTGCAGAACCTAAATAAAGCAGGTAAACAAAATACATGATTTCGACAGTCTTTGAAAATAATTACCCTTAGGTAAATGTGCATGAGATCATTTTGTACATGCATCGCTTGTAATTCGCAACTGGTTTAAGCAGACACAATATAGAGTAGCTGAAGTATTTCTGAGTCAAGTTATCGCTTCTCGGCCTTATGGCTAAGATCAAAGTGTAGTATCTGTTCTTATCAGCTTAACATCTGATAGTTTCTCCATTGGAGAACAACAAATGTTAAACTGATTTTTGGAATCAGACGGAGTGCTAGGGGCTTGCTCCACCTCTGTCACGGGTTGGCCCGGTATTGCAGTACCGCCGGGATTTCGGCCCAACTGAATAATAAATTTCAAAATAAAAACGAACCTTCGTTGTAGCTTTCACAAAAGTCTTCAAGCAATTTAAATTTCTCATGGCAATGATTTGATTTACAATATCAAACTCATAGTCGTTGTGTATTAAAATACGGACACCACAACTGAACGAACTCTGCTTTCACAGTAATGATAATATACAGAAGTCAATTTGATGAGGGGCTATTTATTAATACTGTTTGCTGCAACCTAAATTATTTTTGTAGTACATGCAGAATTGAGTCTATTGTTAGTCAGCCATAATCCTTAACTTGGCACTCGATCTTTGTCGAATTTTCATATATCAACTCAAGTGTTGCCATAGTGTTATACAAAAGGATGCCAGATCGTAAAAACGTTTAACAAATTTTCTTTTTTTCTTTATGTGTTATTTGTTTGGGCTCAAATTTTTGACGCATTTCATTGGCGGCATTAAAATAAAATAATTTAATTGAAATAAATAGAAATTGACATTTTTTCAGACTAGTTTCAGATTCAAAATGAATTCTTAAAGTAACGTTTTAAAAATTTACTTAATCTTTAATAATCCAATTTTGGGTATAGGTAAAAATATGCAATTATGATCATTTGAAAATTAATTCAAGAAAGGAAAAAGATATGAGAAAGTTCCTTATCAAAACTGTTCCTGCTAGCTGTTTCCACATCAAAAATTAAGTGAGAAATTGTATTATAATAATATTATAATATATTAGTTTGGGTATGTTTAATTAATGTGTATATAATGTGCGCTAAATTGTTTTTTTTTTGTGTGTAGGAATTGTTGGTGCTTCTTATATGGAAAAATTGTTTCTCATGTTACTCATGATCAACCCCTAACTGAGGCTACAGAACCTAAATAAAGCAGGTACACAAAAGGCAGTCTTTGAAAACAATTACCACCCTTAAGTAAATTTGTGCATGAGATAGTGTTGTATGTGCATCGCTTACAATTCGCAACTGGTTTAAGCAGACACATTATAGAGTAGCTGAAGTATTTCTAAGTCAAGTTATCGCTTCTCGGCCTTATGGCTAAGATCAAAGTGTAGTATCTGTTCTTATCAGCTTAACATCTGATAGTTTCTCCATTGGAGAACAACAAATGTTAAACTGATTTTTGGAATCAGACGGAGTGCTAGGGGCTTGCTCCACCTCTGTCACGGGTTGGCCCGGTATTGCAGTACCACCGGGATTTCGGCCCATCTTAATAATAAATTTCACACTGATTCAAACTATTGTCTCGCCTGGCTAATAAAGAACTCTTTGCGTCGCTTGAGTTCCTCTTTTAAGCTATTTTTATTAACTTGAATCTGTTTTGCATGCCCTGCTGCGCTCAGAGAAAAGGACAACACGTGAGAAAATTAATTTGATTATAAAGTTGCCACAGAAACGCTCAGCGGGACTACTTTGAATGACAATGGAGACCTTATCGCCTTATAATCAGCAGTAGTCGTTGCTGTTTTACGCCAGACGGCAGCTAGCTGGCTACTTAACAGTGCCGTTGAAAGGACATGAAAGCTGGTAGCAACCACCTCCCGGACAGGTAGCTAGTGATGAGTGATTATATATATATATATATATATATATATATGTATATGCGGGTTGTTCTGAATGCAGTAAATGATGTGCATAAGTGTGAAAACGCCTGCATCCTGCTGCGCACTCAAAGGCCCATTCCATTACTCCGCCGGCCTTGCTCTCTGTTTGGGTTGATTGACGCTGATAGGGCACGTGTTGGCAATTATTTGAGAATAAACATAAAGAGCTCCTGGATCAAATCAGATGACTTCTTGTTGAGCACGCCAAAGCAGTCTTTCAGACTGCCTTAACATGTTCTCATAAATAAAATATTGATGGGAAATTTTTATTGAGTGTTATTTTAAAGGTCATCAAGGTAAAAAATTTGGAAGGAAGTCTTTAAATATTACTAATAAAACATAATAATAATTAATTATTAAGTTATTTTCCAATTCCTATTCAATGGCTTAATCTCTCACTTTATTAATTGTAAACAAGTGTATTTTAATTTATATTTAGTTTTCCATAGAGGCGAAGGTAATGTTCAAAATAGTTATTGTTTTAATATAAAAAAATCGTTAAGATCTAGAAGTATGTTTGACTAAACTCACTTTACATTATCCATAGTATCAAAATATTGATTAGATATTCGTGAAGTGTGAATGTTATGAATGATATACAAGTATTAATATAAATATAAAATATGCTTAAAAATGCCATCCTCACGTCGCATAAAAGTAAGTCCACCCTTCTGGGAAACCCTTTAAGCATTTGCTAAATCAAATTTTATGACAATTACGCTCTGCAAATTAAATCAAATAACACAGTGAACGGTGCAAATCAAACAAATATATCAAGTAAATAATAAAATTTATCGGTGCTTGAATGCTGATAAAATCATTGAAAAATGCCAGCAAATTACAAACTTCCCCTTTCCCCGCACTGGGCCTTTGAAAATCATCGTCTGCACATATTTCGATGTAATTTAATATGTGGCACGCGTTCGGCAAACTTTATTTTGCTTCATTTTTTTTTTTTTTTGTCGACTAGCAGGACGAGCCAGGATATGTGCTCTGGCTTTCGGCTGCGGCCCAATTGTTGCCAATGAGAGCAATTGTGTTGCTGCCAGCGAACGGGGCGTGGTGGGAGAGGAACTGGCTGCTAGCAAACTGGTAATTGCATTTGTTAGTGCTCTAATTGTTTGGGTGGGCAAAAGGTTACTGTGCCTAGGATAACAACAAGAGGCTTTTAATAAGCATTGCCCACGATGTCAAAAGTGCCTGGAACTCGGGCAAACTGAAAAGTGGCTCGTGGAACGTGGAAAATATCGTTGTAGGAGGGTGGACAAATTGTCCCACCCGGTGATTAACTGACAGCGGTTCCATGGCTACATTATGTATTAAATAGAGAACCTACAATTAGGAATATGTCAAATTGTTGACAGCAATTCGTTAATTGTACTCTTACAATACAATTAAAGAGTTGTTTCAAAAAGAGATTTGATCAAACGCGTTTCGCAGAGATTTTAGATAGTCTTACTAATGGTACAAATTATGCTTCGGCAAGTGTTATCTGTTCTTACTTTTTCTATGGTCAATTGCAAAATTGGTCAACTAAAAATTTAGTTTAAAACTCTTATAAATAAATTAAGTAAAGCTTGTTAATGTAAAAATGAATCCCAAATGCGCTCAAAATATATTTATTATTGAGTATTAAAAGTTTCTAACATTTACGTTGTTATAATAGGTTAAATCAAAAATATATAGACAACAATATTTTTAAGGCTAAAGAAAAAGAGTGTACAAAAAATGAAAATAAAAATCTAATAAATATAAAATATGAAAGATATCGTTCTTAATTTAACCAACTAATATAAATGAAAGTTTATCCAAGTTAGTTAACTCACAAACTCTTCAACAATTTGTTAAATGAACCCCAATCTGCGCTTCTGTTTATTATCAGTGAAGGAAGTGCCGCCTTTGACCTCAATGCAAGGATGTTGCCACTTGTGGCAAAGGCCCTTTGGCACTGCCATAAACAAAGTACCCCTAGCTAGTTCAAAACATAAGTTTATTTTGTTGCTCGTTTCAGAAGTTAATTTACCGAGAATCAAACTGAAATGCGGAAGCAGCCTTCGATCATCTGAGAAGCCGCCGAATTGTAACCTGATCTTTGACACACTTCAGCTTTGATTCCAGGGAATTATGTTAAAAAAAAACGAGAAGAAAACAATGAGAGGACAACGCATCACAAAAGGATTTGCCATGCAAACTGACACAAAATGCTTGTAATTGCTATAAGACAGGAATCGGGCAACGGGCATCGGGTACGGGGCACCCCCCCTCTTAACCGCAAAGTGCCCTTTTTGCAATTTGATGCCGCATTTTTATTATTATAAAAATTAGGCTTAGCACGTCTGACGGGCACGTGCAAGGACACGGATTCAAATGAGGTTCCCAAGCTCTAATTCTTGTCCCATACAAAGCATCGATAATATTAAGCAATGGACCCTGTTGAGGTGGCCAGAAATGCCTTTAAATATATTTAACACATACAGTTAGCTCTTCCGCACGTTCATGTCAAATGGAAAACAATGGAGCCAAACTGAGCTCAAGATGTCAGTTCCGGGGCGCAGTTTAAGTGCTCCCAACAAGCAGCTTGTGTCAGTTACTGAGGACGCCAGTTGACAGTCCTTCACACACGCCCACATTTCTAAGGCTGTCCTGGCTGCAGTTTGCCAAGTATATCTCTACCTTAACAGTTTGCCAGAGATTTTAGCTAAGGCGACTTAATTGCATATCACAAATACACTGAGAAAATATTCCTATAGTGTTTGTTTTTTATTAATAATTATTATTTGGAAAGCTAACCATTCCATTTTTTATTTCTTACTTCTTATTTATATTTTTATTTTTTTTTTTACTGTACAAAATACATCTTGTCATCATCAGAATAGATCTAGTTATATTTTCTTTACTGTAAATTTATTTAAATACAATCCTTCTTTTTATATCTGAATTTAAAACTTTTTGTGGTTTTAATAATGACATTAGTGGTAAAATTAAAATATTTAGTTAAACTGTGTGTGATGAATTCTGTTTGTGGTAAATTAACTTTCACTCATCTGACTCTTTCTCTTTTCTAGTTTCTCTCTTATTTTTAATATATCATTCATCTACATATTCTCTTTTTTATTTTTTAGGGAGAAACACAGACAAGTTAACAGGATTAGCCAGCAACAGGGATGTGATCTTTTTGATAATGCCTAATGCATATTTGTTGTGAATTTTAAATGTTCCAAAGGATCAGGTGTGCTTAGGACTAGCCTTAGTCGTAAGAAGAATTTTACTTAAAGTTATTAGATTTTCTGCTTATAAATGATTTGTTCTCAAGTTTAATTTGAATTGAAACTTTTTAATTGGTGCGAAACGGAAATATTCGATTTAAGTAGTGTATGAAATTCCAGTTGCGGAATTATAATTTTTCTTATTTCAATAATGATTATCTCTCATAATCTCTTTTTTAATTTTTAGTTTTCTATAGAGTTTTAAGTTTTGTACAACTAATCTCTCTCTTGTCCCTATCCCTGCACTATACAAGACAACACTCAACTGCGAATATATATTTTGCTGTGTAGTCGCCTGCACAGCTATGCTTCCATTCCCTACTCTAAGCTGAATGTGTACATATATATACATATGCCTATGTATAAATATATATATATACCTCTATATATATATATATGGAGGTACATCTAATGCGCCCGCTTTAGGGCTTTAACCTAATAATGATGTTCGACTTACTTTGCGTGACTTATTTTATTAATAAAACGAGCAAATTTGTCTTGCTTTTTGGTCGCATCCAAAGCAGACACACTTGCACACACACCCACACACACACAAACCCATACACACATACTTATACACCTAGGATGCTCTGCTAGCTCTTTGCTGTCGTTATTGTTTTTCACATCTCCCCTCACAGCTCCACCCCACAGCAACCAGAGAGAGAGTTTGCTCGATGGCCGTAGTTACTGCATGCGGAACAAGGACGAGCAGCTGTTGTTGCGGCAACCCCAAAGCGAAAAACACGCTGATTGGCTGCACGGGGTGAAAGGACACACCCACAACCGTCACGAGGTTGACTTAATGGGGTGGTTGTCCGTTTCGGGTGGGTCGTGTAAGGCTATGCCAAATGATTGAATTACTGCCAAGTATTTTTTGCCTAATTGCCAGGGCTTACAGTAAGTCTGGACCCAAGAGCAGGAGTGGATGGGGGTATGAGTGGGGTTGGGGCAGCCTTGGCTAATACGTATTATGGCCAAATTAGGTACAAGCTGTTGATGGTTGCTGAGACATAGTTGTGCATGTGTGCGAGTAGCTAGGCAATAGCTCAACACGAATATTACGCATACGCCATGCAGCCAGACACATACACTGACAGACAGGCCGGAGACGCAAGCTGTCTGGCAGGTTGGAAGGCTGGCAGGGCAACAGCGCCATTCATCCATCAAACAGTAAATTAATTATAATAATTGTGGCATTTAATGAATTTAATGCATGCACACAGCACAATGGCGGCCATGACACGTTAATTATTTGCAAAAATGGCGGCTGCGAGATATTTGCGGCTAGAATCAGCGTCAATTAAACATAACGAACGAGCGCATATCAATAACCCAGTTAAGAACAGACATATCAGCATTATATATATGCGCCGACATACGTACATATATATATATATATATATATATATATGTATATAGCATACATATTCATATACGATAGTTATTGCATAGGTGAACTGGCAGAATTACTGCACATAATCAAGCGGTACAAATTGCTAAATTGCATTCGGCCTGTTTTGGCAGTTTGAGTTGAGATGATTTGAGTTGATTGTCCTTTCGTGTGTGCGAGAGAGAGACAACCATATGCTCACTACACACTGCTACGCATGCAAATGGGGGTGTGTTTATTATATATATGTATGTCTGTATGTATGTATTTTTATTCTTTTTTTGGGTGCCTCTAAGCGAACAGCGTAGAGCAAATGCATTGCGTCGGTTAGGGGATGGGCTGGGCTGTGTGCCCTGCATGCTGTATGCCTCATGCTGTATGCTGTGTGCTGCATGTCTGGGCACTGTTCAGTTTGAGTTCGGGAAATCGTTTAGAGCGATTTGCTGGTTGATGTGCGGTGATTGCCGCAAACTCAACGCGACCGTCAACGAGTAAACAACCTAAGCGCGACGGCAGCACATAGCAGGACGCCCAGGCAGGACATGTCAACGCTTAATGAGCACGGCACCAGCACAGCAGCAGCATCAGCACCAGCGGCAACTGCTGCTGCTGGCGCGGTATCAGCATCAGCAACGGCGACGGCGATGGCGGCAGCAACAGCTACTGTTGCCAACAGTAAGAGTCTCGCCACAACGACCACAATGCTAACCACAAAAACTCCATTCTCCATTGAGCATATATTATTCCCGAAATTAAATAGTGACGGTAACAATAATAGCAATAACAATAGCAACTACCACAACAACAGTAACAATCACAACCAACAAAAGTGCAGCAAATATGCAGTGAAAAGTGCCAGGAGTAGTTCCAGTTCCAGCTCCATATCCATATCCAATTCCCTAACCAGTGCCAGTGCATTTGACAATAACAGATATCCAAGTAATCATCCAACAGCAGCGTCGGCCTCAACCCGTCCAGCAATGAGTCCAAATCAATCAGCTCCGGCTTATGCCAGCGAGGATTACGCCAAGTCCATGCACAGCCAACGGTTAGTTGAATATCAAAGAATCTACATACATAAAATATAATTCAAAATATAATTCATATAATCAAAAACTATTGAACAAGAGTGTTTAAATATTTTACTACAAAATTTAAAAAGGTTTTATATTTGTGCGGTATTCTTAAAATACAAAGTGTTATATTTAAAAAAGCCGTAACCCAAAAAAAAAAAATATATATATATATATATATTTAATGACCTATATAAGTAAAAATTTTAAATGTTGATAAAGAAGTGAAGAAAGAAATTCTGAGAGAAACTAAAAGAAATTACATTTCAAAATCTTAAATCTTTTCTTTTTCAATATTATGTTGGTGTAGTTGTAATGCAAATTATAATCGAATCGTCCTGAGATTGAATACACCGTTGAATTTCATACATTCTGTAACCTTTTTTAAATATTTTTAGTAACAGTTCCGACGGCTAAATAAAAAAAATGCTACACAGAATTTACTTACTTAAGTCATTTATACATCGCTCAGAAGTTGAAGCTTTTACTACAATGCAATTTGAAAAACCAAATATTTTCAGAAACCTAATCAAATATTTTATAGTATATTAAACATTTAGTTTGGCTCCCTAAATTTACTTATTGTAAAAATGTCATTTAAATCTTTACGCTTATTATCTGATTTAATTACAATATCAGCCAACAATATTCAATAAAAATACCAGTCTTTTGAGACACACGATTATATATATTAAAAATAAAATACGCTAAAAATTCAAAAGTCAGTTTAGTTTAAATAAAAAAGGAATATGACATAAAATAAGGAAATTCCTAACATAAAAAAAAAACTTGTGTTTTTGGGCAGCTAATCGTATTATTTAATAAGCGAAAAGATTTGTCTTTTGCATTTATAAAATTTATTTAATCAAAGATAATTTTGTCTTGGCCGACTAATAAAAATGTGTTGGTTTTTTATTGAATGATCTATTAATGAAAGTGTGGTGTTAAATGTAAAAATATTAACACATTTTCTTTTATCGATTAATGTTAATGTATTCAAAAGCAAATAAATTCACACTTATTTTAATGGTTAAATAAAAAAATATCCATAAATTTTCTTTAATACTTATTTAATTAGCAAACCCTAAATGCTGAAATATCAATAATTATTGTTTACAGTACACACCAGCAGCGGACACAAGCATCACACTATGCCCATGGCAGTTCTGGCCAAGTTACCGATTCGACTTTACAGCAAATGACATCGACACAAACACCAAGTGCTCCTCCACCGCCACCGCCACCACAAGCAAATGGTGTTCCAAATGGTGTTCTCTATCCAAGTTCTGCGTACACCGATCATGGATTTCTGCAGATGACGCTGGGCTATCTGTCGCCATCGTCGGGCACGTACAAGTCGGTGGATCCCTACTTTCTGTCCCAAGGTACGTTCAATGTCAATGGCCATTAGTAACACCAAAAGTTTGGTCGGATGCACAAGCCAATTTATGGGCGCACACACAACGCAACACAACCCAACTCTGGTCTGGCCTTGTAATGCAATTAATATTGAAGTCATCTCTCCATCTCTGTGCAGCCAGCCTGTTTGGAGGAGCGCCCTTCTTTGGTGCGCCCGGCTGTGTGCCGGAACTGGCATTGGGTCTGGGCATGGGTGTGAATGCGTTGCGGCATTGCCGGCGTCGCAAGGCACGCACCGTATTCAGTGACCCCCAATTGTCCGGACTGGAGAAACGCTTCGAGGCGCAGCGCTATCTGTCGACGCCGGAGCGCGTCGAATTGGCGACGGCCCTGGGTCTGAGTGAGACGCAGGTCAAGACGTGGTTCCAAAACCGTCGCATGAAGCACAAGAAGCAGCTGCGACGACGAGACACTGCCAATGGTGAGTTGCATTGAGTTGAGTTGTTGCCACAGGCAACTTTCTTTGCACAACTTCTTTGGCTCTTTGATGCTCTTGGCCAATTAGACCGCGTGTCCTTTTTGGCTTTTAGCAGCCTGAAGAAAGTTTTCTTAAACTTATAGTTTTGCCCTAATCAAATTAGTTGTACAATTTACGCAAAAATTCGCAAAATTCTCTCGGCAGAACCCGTTGACTTCTCACGCTCTGAGCCGGGCAGCAAGCAACCAGGCGACTCAACTGCCCCCGCAACCTCCACGGATTGCAAGCAGTCCAAGCTGGCTGGTGCGGCGAGCGGCACACAGACGGCAACTAGCCAGCAGCTGCAAATGTGCTTCCTGCAGCATGGCTACTCCACGGATGACTATTCGGATCTGGAGGCGGACAGCGAGGATGAGGATAACTCTAGCGATGTGGACATTGTCGGCGATTCCAAGCTATATCAACTTACATAGGCTGTAGGTGGGTGAAATTTCGCAATAAGAAGACCAAGAAATCAACCAAAAAAAAAGCTACATTTCAATCAACTTTTCTTTTATAGATTCAATTAAGTTTGCAATTTATTTATAGTCTACTGAACGTTTACAATTAATAATTCTGTAATTTTGTGTTTCATTCTTGGCATTTTTATTTATCAAAAATAAGTCTGTACAATTATCATAATATATCTGTAAATAAAGGTCAATAATAGGTCGACCGATTGAGCGCAAGTCTAGTCACATCTAATTTTAAGATCAATAACTGTATACATACTTAACATATAGTGATTTTATTCGAGTACTTCCATTTTAAGATCTCTGTCACACACATACACACTCTCAATCTTTCTCTCTCCTTCTCTCATACTCTCGCTATTTGGGAGTACGTATTGCTCTTTATGGTTATATTAATGTGTTAGCCAGCCTAGAATTAATGCATTCAATAAAAACTCATGTGAAAATTGAAAGAAGTTTGAGTTCCTTTGGTCATGTTTATCGTGCAATCAAATCCAATTGAGGACCAACAAAAAGTAGGCACTAATCAGGTTAAACTGCTACATTTCCATAGGGTTGAAGTAACGCCCCCTGCAAGGGGTGTGTGTTTTTGTAGAGGGTGAACTTCTGAAGTGCTCTCGACAATGGCTAAATAATTGCGGGTTATTAGCAAGCCATTTAGTGAGACACTTTGTTGAATCTCGCCAGCGCAAAGTGGTTGAATGCCTCCAATTGACTTGTAATTGTGGGTGCCAGTGCCGATACCACTTCCGGATTACTTCCCAAGGCTGCTTTAAAACTTCCCATATGTTTGCTGTTAAGGTAAGTACTTTTTTATGCCTGCGTCCAGGATTTTTTTTTATTTTTACTAGAGAAGTTCCAAAACATTTTAATCTAAACATTATTTGCATACATATACAAGTCTTTTAAATATTAAGTTTACAAATATTATTATTAAGTTTTTTTAATTAAGCAGCTTCTTCAATTTAATAAGTTTATATACATTTTTCCATATACTGTTAAATTATTACAGCATAAATATACATAGAACAGATGCTTTTAGATTAATAACAATCTAATACATTTCACCTACGTCAAAGATTCAAAGTACAAATTTCTTGAATAAAAACATATTTATTATTAAATGCTTTTGCCAAAACAAAGTTGCGCTTTTTTTTTCGTTTTTTCGCATACTAACTAAAATCGAAAGCAAGTCATACTCGTATCAGACATAGAATAAAACACTATTTAAGGTCGCAGCAATGTCAAAATATAAACAGACGCATAGCGAAATCAATTCAATATAAATGTATCAAATGTTTACTAATATATATATATATTATTATGCAGAACATTTCTGAATATTAATAAAAGTGTGCAAAACCCAAAATACAGTCGAGCCTCCACTGTAATCAACAAAAAAAAACTTTATTATGTTTGAGCATTGTTTTGTTTAAATTATTCTGAATTGTACATTTCTGTACACATATCTCTACCCATTTTTCTTATACATTTTTAACTTCAACTTCTCTGTTACTCTCCCATTTTCTCTCTTAAGCTGGCTGCATAAGAACAAGTCTTGCTCTGTTTGTGTTCACTCTTTGTGGCTCTATTTCAGTTTCTTCCCTACACATGGTCGTTTAGTGCAAATACATTTAAATGTTATGAGTTATGGATACTGCACTCAAAACTGAATAAGGCATATTGTTTCAATTATTGATGTCGCAATCAAGGGGTTAATTTGCAAAGACAAAGTAAATGACTGCTTCTATATAATCTCGTTTCTGTCTGTTGGTATTACATTTTATATGATATATTATTATAGATATATATTTGATATTGATATTTGCAGAGAATTCTTTGAGTCGTTCATCGCT
This sequence comes from Drosophila demipolita, assembly GCA_035042405.1. Classification (NCBI taxonomy): domain Eukaryota; kingdom Metazoa; phylum Arthropoda; class Insecta; order Diptera; family Drosophilidae; genus Drosophila; species Drosophila demipolita. The sequence continues at coordinate 3,687,277 of JAWNLI010000044.1, read as the reverse complement.
AGGCAGTTTTTTTTTTGTATTTTTTTTATATGTATTTTTATTCCCTGTCTGTTGTGACGCTGCGTTCGTTCGCCGTTCCCGTTGCCAGCTGAAAGTCAACATCGCTCAGTCTCTTCAGTACAGCCGTCGATAGCGGTTCTTTTTGTGGTGCCTCTTCGCCGTTCATCAGTGTTTTGTTTTGATCAGTTCGTTTATTGTTGCCTTTGCTGTAAGTGAAAGTTCTTTTACATTGTGTTTTCATTAAAATCGTTTGGAAGCTCCACAAATGTTGTCTACCGGCTGGGTCACTGCAAGTTATAGACAAGTTGGCGGTACTTGTAGATAGCTCACATAGAAAAATAGTTTAGATATATATATTTGTATATATATCAAATACGAACAAAATATGTATCTAATTAGAATCTTGTGTTACCAAAAATAAACTTGGGCACGTGTCACTGCTCTGAGCAAAATCAGCAAAAACTTTCTGCATGTTTCCATTATATTTTCTGTAGAAACATTGCATAAATATGTATGTATGAATGTATGTGTGTGTGTAGCAACTGGAACAGGTTATCAGTGAGCTCCTCGTAGTGACAACAACCAAAAAAAAAAAAAACCACATATATACATAAAAACCACATAGACAAGTTTTTGATAATAAATTTTCATGCAACGACCCAGCCCAATCGTCTGCTATCTCTTGATTGGAGCCGTCTCTCTGGAAGGCATAGCCTTTTAATTTTTTGTCATTGTTGTTTGCTTGAAGGAGCCACAGGAACCGCATTATTTACTACTATCCCCCACGATGGCGGCCAGTAACGGTGATTGTAAGTGAAACAACAAAACCTCGCACTCCTCTCCTCTGCCTTTTTCGATGCCTGCCAATTCCCAGCCGCTTCCCCAACCTGCTCCGCAACGCTTAATTTGTTACTTACCCAACTAGTTAGTTGCACCCCTTCACCTGCTACCCAAACCCAAACCCAAAAAAACAGCACAGTTTTCGACTGCTAGCAAAAAGGGCAATCGATTTCTACTTCACTAAAAACATTATTTTTATATATTTACTGAAATATGTTTAATGATGACAAATAACTAACAACTCAACATTTTAATTTTAAAATTATTATTTTTAAAAACTTATCAGTTATTTATATATCTCAGCTTATGTTTATTTATATCTTTGATAATTCAGTTATATATGTATAAGGCAATGAGCAATTCCTTGCTTTTTCACATTTTATTGTGATAATAACAAATTAATATATATTAGTGATAAATATATATTAATATGTTAAGGATAAAATATAAATGCAACATTTGAACTAACTTGTATTAATTAAAGTTTTTTACTTTTCTAAATTACATAGTCACAGAAAAGTTATTTTTATGTTTGTTAAATATAATATTAATGTTGCTCATCGACAAAGTTGTTGATAAGTTTGCTCTCCACCGTCCAGCAAAAATGTCGCAACAGGGACCTGCCTTTGACTCGAACGCGATGACGCTGACGCGATTCGTGTTGCAGGAGCAGCGCAAGTTTAAGGATGCGACGGGAGATCTGTCCCAGCTGCTCAACTGCATACAGACGGCCATTAAGGCAACGGCGTCGGCAGTGCGCAAGGCGGGAATTGCCAAGCTGCATGGTATTGCGGGTGATGTGAATGTTCAGGGCGAGGAGGTCAAGAAATTGGATGTTCTGTCCAATGAGCTGTTCATCAACATGCTGAAATCATCGTTCACCACCTGCCTGATGGTCTCCGAGGAGAACGAGAATGTCATTGAGGTGGAAACAGAGCGACAGGTGAGCACAAAAGTAGTTCCAACCCCAAAAAGGAATGTTGATAAACTAATTTGGTTTTGTTCGTAGGGCAAATATATTGTTAGCTTTGATCCGCTGGATGGTTCGTCCAACATTGATTGCCTGGTGTCCATTGGCTCCATTTTTGCCATACATCGTAAGAGGAGCACCGGTGAGCCAACCGTTCAGGATGCACTTCAGCCGGGCAATCAGATAGTGGCTGCCGGCTATGCGCTTTACGGCTCTGCAACGGCAATTGTTCTGGGTCTGTGTAGCTCTGTCAACGGCTTCACCTACGATCCAGCGATTGGTGAGTTTATCCTTACCGATCCCGATATGCGTGTGCCCGAAAAGGGTAAGATCTATTCCATCAACGAGGGCTATGCCTTCGACTGGGACGAAGGCGTTCGCAACTATATTGCGGCCAAGAAGGATCCCACCAAGGGCAAACCGTATGGCGCTCGTTATGTTGGCTCAATGGTTGCTGATGTTCATCGCACCATCAAATACGGTGGCATTTTCATTTACCCCGCCACCAAAGCTGCACCAAATGGCAAACTCCGTCTGCTCTATGAGTGCAATCCCATGGCCTATCTCATGATCCTGGCCGGCGGTTTGGCCAGCGATGGCAAGAAGAGCATTCTCGATATTGTGCCCCAGAAGATACACGAGCGCAGTCCCATCTTCTTGGGCTCCAAGGCTGATGTCGAGGAGGCTCTGAGTTACCTAAAGTGATGTGTTTTATAATATTGATTTTTGATCAGCCTTTTATATGTAATATGTGACAACAATTTTGGATTAATAAAAAAAAGACTACTTAAAATAGGATATTAACCACATTTATTACATAACGATGCCAGACGATTTTAGTAAATACTATTTAAAATATTAGTAGAAACAATTCAAATTAGTCTTATTAGCTTAAATTGATTCAGCTTAACAGCGCCAAACCTGAACTTAAACTTGTACATTTTTAGCCTGGTCTAAAACGCATTTGCCTTGTGCTTGGGCACAAAACTGAATCCTTGAGGCACTTTCCCGAGCAGCATTTCACTGAGCTTCACCCAGTCGGAGGCATTGCCAGAACTCATCAGGGTTTCCATTTCGTCGCGTCCACGATATTTTTGCGGTCTTTCGTTGATCTTTTGCGGCGGCGTCAGCTGCAGCTCCTCGGGTATGTAGCGATAGAGGAACGATTGCCATTCGAGCAGGAAACGTCGGGTGTTCTCCACGCCCTTGGTATCGGAGCCCCAGTGCTCTAGTCCATAGTTACAGTAGCGACGCATCAGCTCAAAGCGTTGCGTCGATGTGGGCGTCCAGGCGCGCTGTTGCTTAATCTCCTGAAATATCCAGGGTTTGATGAGCGCACCGCGTCCAATCATCACAGAGCTGACGTGCGGAGCAATTGCACGTTTATCCACATAATCCTCATAGCTGAGTATGTCACCGTTGCCAATGACGGGCATCTGTTTCGCCTGCGCCGCACACTGCTCGATGTACGTCCAGTTGGCCTGTTTCATGTAGCGTTGTTCGCGCGAACGTCCGTGCAGCGTCACCGCCGCCGCACCCCACTCCTCCACCATTGGCACCAGCTCGTGAGCCACACTCTTATCCGCATAGATGCCGGTGCGCATCTTGACCGTAAATGGCAGCTGCGGTGACAACGACGAACAGCTACGCACGACGAGCTCGAGGATGTTGCTGCGTCGCATCAGGGCACTGCCACCACCCTGCTGATAGATGAGATCAATGGGACAGCCAATGTTCAAATCGACGTAGTCCACGCGCGATGTTTCGTGCAGCACCTGTGCTGCTTGTGCGATCACATTAGGATTGTTGCCGCACACCTGCACGCCGAAGATGTCCTCGGTCTCGTGCCGCTTGGTCAGCGCCCATTCCTGGCCCAGCCCCTTGAGCAGCGGCACTGCGCACGCCATTTCGCCGCAGGTAATGTCCGCACCAAACTCCTTGCAGATGCGGCGAAATGGCAAATTTCCCACTGTTGTTAGCGGCGACAGGACAAGTTTTTCACGGAAATCAATGACGGGCTTGCGATCAGCATCGCGACCCGCTGGGCAATCATCAATGACGCTGCCAATGGGCTTCGCTGGCTCAGCTGGCTCCGCTTTGGGAGCCTCATCCTTTGGCTGTTCCTGCTGCTGCTCCGCCTGCTGCTGTTTTCTGGAATCCCGCAGTTTTTCAGCCTGCTTAATCAGGTCCTTGCAGCGGCTAAAATCATATTCGTGCTTCCGCAAACGAATTTGTACCTCTACAATAAATTAACAAATAAATATGATTGATATTATGCAAATCAATAGCTGATACTCACCGGATCTGATGCCATTCGAGGTGGTTTGTGGCGCTTGGTCGTCGTAGTTCGCCGCTTTCATGTTTCTGCCCTGCGCATCTGTGTGCGCCTTGGCAAAGCGACAGGTGACACCACGAGCACAATAGCCTTTGGTCGCATACACATAGCACTCGTCTCCGAGTTCATCGCCTTTGCCCGCTATAAACGTATCCAAATCGTGCACGTAACGGCAGTTGGGCAGAGAACAGGCTTCTCCGCCGGGGCCATCGATGAGCGAGTGACAAAGATGCGAGAAGCGCTCGTCCTTGAAAATGGGCCGATGCTAAATAAATAGTAAGTTTATAAGTTTAATATTAGAGTATATGTAACATGTACTTGGCAATGGCAGTTGGCTTCTTTGATTACCTTATTCTGGCCACGTTTTCGATCCTTTTTGCCGTCGCGCTTGTTGCTTTGCTCATTTTGCTCACCGGCTTCCTCCGTGTGTTTTCTTTTGTTATATTCGCCTTCATCGGCGGCCTTAATCCCGCCACCATTGGCCTCAGCTACTAAATACCTAATAAAATTAAATGTATTATATTAATAAACTACGCATAATTATCTAATAAAATTACACACTCTGGTTTAATATAGCATATACCCGGCTCCATTGCGATATTTGTGTTTGTACTAAAAAGGTTTTAGAACAAAAAACAAATCGCACGTGCTAGCTTCGTGTGTTTATATCGATTAATCACTTACAATTTTATCGATTACTACTGGCCTGCCACCTTAACTAGTGCTGATAATGAGTGCAGTTCTTGAACCTAACTTATTGTTGATAATTATCCAGCATCGTGGAAAACTGTAGGTATTTTTAAGTGTTATTCTGTCTTGACTTAATTAATTTTAAGTAATTTTAACCTGCATAAATGAGTATCGTCATACATACATTTATTACCGGCTCCGTTTATGCTGTAAGCAGCATACTGTGCCTCATTGGTCAATCAGCTGTTCGCGATGGTGCAACTGTTTAGATGCCTGCTGAAATCGACAAAATTGGTAAGAAAATAAATGAAAACATGTCAGCATTTCTTTTATATAAAGGTATCTCGCTTACAGCCAGCGCGTGCTCATTTTCGCCCCAGCTTCCTTGACACACTGCGTTTAACGGTGCGTGGAGGACATGGCGGCAACGGATTGCCCAAATACGGAGGCGTTGGCGGCCAAGGCGGCTGTGTCTACCTAGTGGCCAAGGAGGGGTACACACTGCGCAAGGTAGTTCAGACCCTGAAAGACAAACGCGTACACGCCACCAGTGGCGAGGACAGCAGTAAGCTGAGCATATTCGGCCGTCGCGGCGTCGATCAGCGCATCGAAGTTCCCGTTGGAGTTCAGGTCTATGATGAACAGCACAAACTGCTGGCCGATCTCAATGAGGACGAGGCAAGATGCATTGTGGCAGGCGGCGGCACTGGCGGCTGTACGGGCACCAATTTTCTCGGTCGTCCCGGCGAAAATCGCATTGTGAATCTTGATCTTAAGCTGATTGCAGATGTAGGCCTAGTTGGGTTTCCCAATGCCGGTAAAAGCACCTTGTTGAAAGCCATTTCCAATGCCAAGCCCAAAATAGCTGCCTATCCCTGTAAGTACCTGAACTAGCTACAAAGTGTTAAATTACAATTTTTTCGTTGCTTTGCAGTCACCACGATTCGTCCGCAAATTGGTACGATTGAGTACACCGATTTGCGATCCATCAGCCTGGCTGATCTGCCCGGTCTCATTGAGGGCGCTCACGCAAACTTCGGCATGGGACACAAGTTTCTGAAGCACATAGAACGCACACGATTACTGCTCTTCATGGTAGACATATTTGGTTTTCAGCTCAGTCCACAGCACCCGCATCGCGATTGTTTGTCCAACATCTATGCGCTGAACAAGGAGCTGGAGCTATACGATCCGACGCTGCTTGAGAAGCCCTGCGTGCTACTGCTTAACAAAATGGATAAGGAGGGAGCGCAGGACATATTGGCAAAAGTGAAGCCTACCATAAGGGATTTGTCTGTGGGTCTGGCAGAGTGTCCAGAGGAAGTGCGTCCTAGTAAATTGTTGAAATTCGAGCATATTTTGCCCATATCCGCCAAAAATGCCACACGAATGGGTCAAGTGAAAACAAAATTACGCGCAACGCTTGACGAGCTGGCGGAGGAGCAACTGGTAGTTGATGGACAGGTGCTAAAAGAGCAACTGCAGCAGCGGGTGGGCATTAGGGGACCAAAAATAACGTAATAAAGAATCAATTTTTTGTTTACAAATGTTATAAAAAACAATTAACTTTATTTTAGGAATTGGATATTATAATAATGGGAAATTCAAATATTCATATTATTTGCAAGTTAGAATTAAAAGCGTTTTAGTTATCTTTGTTGTTGTCTTGCTGAAAACCCAGGACATTATTCTAAGTCAAAGTTACAAGTTCAAATCAGCTTATGTCGATTCTTTGCAATCGATAACACAGCGATATTTGAATTAAAATATATCGTACAGTTGCTGCGCCATCATTTCTCATCACATCGCTAGGCAACCAGACAAACACACACACACGCACGCATGCAGGAGTTTGTTGTCGCGCGTCGCGCTAAAACAACGAAACGAAAAATGTTAAAAAATTCATCGCTCGCGCCTAGTGAAACAAATTCCAATTGGTGCCAAGCGGGCTGCATGTGCTTTGAGTGAAAACAATATAAAAAATGTGTCCAATTGGCTGAGCAGCACCGTCTCAATTATATACAAATTGTAATAATGACATTTCGATACATACACACACACACAAGCATGCAAAAATCTTATTAGGCAGGGGGGCAGAGCAGAGCAGAACACTGAAAAACTGGTATATAAAAGACGACGCCAAATGAAAAACACAGAGCGTTCGTGCGTGAGCGAGAGAGAAAAGAACGCTGCGGGTGTTTTTTCACCATTGTAATTGAAGCGGCTGAAAATTGCCAAAAAGAAAACAAAACAAAAACCAAATTATTTTATATCTAGCGTAATGTCACAACAACAACACAATCCCCCTTCACATCACCAACATCAACATCACTACTATCAGCAACAGCAGCAACAACAACAACATCAACAACATCATCTGCAGCAGCAGCATTTGCAGCACAAACAAATACAGCAACAACAACACAGTTGGTACTCACATGTTGCTTCCTATCAGCCCCCGCATGCCGCTGCCTTTGCGTCTCCCTGCAAAAGCAGCAGCAGCAACAACAATAACAACAACAACCACATTATGAATGCATACGGCACGGGTGCAGGAGCTTATTATAGCTCAACGGGAGCGGGTGGCGTTGGGGCTGGCTATAACCTTGAGGCCAATACTGTGGCCTATGCGCACAACCAGCTGCTGCAATACCAACAACAACAACAGCAGCAACAACAGCAGCAGCATCAGCAACAACAACATCAACAGCATCTCAGTCAGCGCTCGTATATGCCACCGCATATAATGCACAGCTCGTATCCGTACATTAAGAGCGAACCATTGGAGCCACTACCCGAACGCCATCAGCAGCAGCAACAGCAGCCACAACTCTTTCAGAACCCTATGGCACCGCCGCCAGCACCCGCCATTGCTAATCGTCATTCGCTGGATGCTAGTGGCGAAATGATAATTAAATGTAAGTATCGTAGCTTTAGGAATATCGATATCTATACTCTCCACGCACCCATGCAAATACTGACAATGTAATAAGTAGCGATGGGGGCGTGTCTGATTTCCCCAAAGCAACACGAACTCTCGACCCCCAAATTTGAAAAAAATGCACTTTTTACACACATTGATAAACGCTTATTATTTATTTATTAATTTATTATTAATTTATTTATTTTGTGAATGTTGACAGATTATCTTTTTGAGTTGTTTTGAATTAAAGAATTGTTGCTCATATCTTTTAGTGTATAATTATTTTTATCTATATTTGGGGTAGGGTAATCGCACCTAGTAATAATTATATCTTGGATGATATTTTTCTTTGTGGCAAACTTAACTGAAATTTTATTTAATCCACAAATGGATTTATTTGTGCACAAATAATCAAATTTACATAGTAATTATAATATTTTGAGTTGAGACACTGGTCCGACTCTAGTAATAAGCAATTGGTACAAGCATCCGCACACACAGACGCGTACAACTATACAAAACAAGAGAGCGAATGTGGGGGACCACTGAGAGCGAGAACACAGTTACAGATACTTTGGTTGCCCATTTTCCTATAGCGTAAGTAGCTGTAATTTAGCTCCGTTTTTGGCGTCGCCGAATCAATAAAACGTTTTGTTACTGCGATGAGTTTGTTTGAGTTCAGTTGAGTTACGCTGAGGTTTTTGCGCTTGTTCGTTCCGTTGTTTTTCGCCAGGGTTTTCGGTTTTCAGTTTCAGTTTTCGGATTTTCGGTTCGTCTACGTACCGTTTCTGTATCTCTGTTCTGTTATGTTCAGTTCTGTTTCTGAGTGCGTTTCGTCTGTCTGTCCATCAGTCTCTGTGTATGTATCCACTTTATTTATGTACATAATCTTATTTATATGCATGCTCACATAGATGCTATATATTACCGGCTATAACCCTAAAGTTTCTGCACATACACATCCATCTATCTATTGATGACATTTTTTATTATATGTGTGCGTGTTTCTTCTGTTGATTCTCATTTTAAAGTCTCGATTCTTATGTAACGTTGTACGTTCCCAAATAGATTATAACTTTTGTGTGTGTATGAAATAGACTTTTGGTACCAATAGGGCGGGGCATGTGCACCTACGTATAATTGAATATTCCACTAAAACATATTTTTTTCACTTTTTTTTTGGGTAAACCCAAATATGAAAAAAAAAACTTTATTGTATTACATTTTTTAATCTTTTTTTTTTATTTACGCTTTGGGAAAATGAGAAATAGAAAAATAAACGTGCTTTTCCATATACATATAAGAAGGAAAATGAAAAACACTCTCGTGTTATCTCCGTTTTCATGCTTATCAACGCAGCCAGCAGCAGAGAGAACAACTCAAAACAATTAAAAAATATGTATATATGCCTGACTTTATGTTTGTATTTGCACACACACACACAAATATATTTGTAAAATCCATAGAAACGTTGAAAAACTGAAGTTCTACAGTTTCTAGGTACAGATTTTATTTTTCCAATTCTGTTTTTACTTTGGTGATAATTAGTGATTTCCTTGTTTACTTAGAGCTGAAAGTGTGTTAAGAACGTATTCCGTCAAATATATGCAAATATCCACAAATATACATATAACACTGTTTTAAATTTAAATTTTATGCACTGAACAAATTTTGAAGCAATTATTTTTGGTATTATTATACTTATAAACATATATATATTTTTTTTTTTTGATGAGAAAAAATTATACAATGTTTCGGCACATTTAGTGAGTCTGTCAGGCTAGGTCGTGTGAATACACTACAATTATTTGTAGAGGTATAGAAAATTAGAGATTATTTTTTGTATAAAATTTGCACAGGCGATCTGTGTCGATAATGCTATATAAATAGAATTCTAAATTTAAAATTAATTTTCGTTAAAGTGCAAAATAAGCGAAAGTGAAATAAGTTTGATAAAGAATGGAGAAACGTATTGCATATTAATTAAAATTTATATTTTACATTTGGCAGCGGAACCCATTGACGAACATGCTTTCAAGTCCAACTATATCGATGATAACACTCCCTTTGCGGATTTTAGTAAATATCCAGAATTCGGCGACGATATGCTAAGTCCAAAGCTTGAGCTAAATGTTAAGGATGAGGCCTATGGAAACCAAAAAGTGAGTGCAAAGATTGACAGCCCATAGATCGTGCTATCGTTATTAATTTAATTAAATTTTCTTTAGAACCCGCTGAACTACCCACGGCGCAAGCTGCAAACGGATCGCTCCGCGGAGAATATGCCGATTTGCCAGCGTTGCAAAGAGGTGTTCTTCAAGAAGCACATTTACCTGCGACATGTGGCCGAAAGCAGTTGCAACATACACGAGTATGAGTTCAAGTGCAACATCTGTCCCATGTCCTTTATGGGCGCCGAGGAACTGCAGAAGCACAAGCATCTGCATCGAACCGACGAGTTCTTCTGCCACAAATACTGCGGAAAGCACTTCGACTCGATTGCGGAGTGCGAAGCGCACGAGTACATGGAGCACGAGTACGATAGCTTTGTGTGCAATGTAAGGGGGGCTGGTCGCTTGTGGCTTACAGCTTGTTACTTTTGCTAATTAACAAACCTTTTACAGATGTGCTCCGTTACGTTCCCCACACGGGAACAGCTGTATGCCCATTTGCCGCAACATAAGTTCCAACAGCGTTACGATTGCCCCATTTGCCGGTTGTGGTATCAAACGGCATTAGAGCTCCACGAGCATCGACTGGCGGCACCCTACTTCTGTGGCAAATATTACGCTGCAGCACACCAGCAACAGCAGCAGCAGCAGCAGCAGCAACAACAGCAACAACAACAACAACAACAACAACAACAACAGCAGCAGCAGCATACACAACCACATCAGCAACAAGGCAACTACAAACTGCAGGATTGTCACATGGGCACCATTGAAAGTGAGTCGCTGTCGAGAATAAATTCCTACGACATATATTTACTACTTTCACCATAAACTAATCCACTTTTTATAAATTTTAGTGACTCCACCGCAGCACAAGGCTAATACGGCATTACCAGCAACGGCGGCGCTCAATTCGCTGTTGCAGCAACGCCAGGCAAACGCTGATGGCGCCGCTTTATATGCCTCGGCGCTGAAGAGCGAAACGAACGTGAAACTGGAGCGCAGCTATAGCAACTCCACCAGCGAGTCTGGTTACAGTATGCACGAGAGCAGCTACAACAATGCCTACGCCAGCGACAATTCTCTTCATGGCGGTGGCGGGGCAATTGGTGGTCCGCAGGCTCATTCCTCGACGCTGGACGATTCGGAGGATGCGCTGTGCTGTGTGCCACTGTGCGGGGTGCGCAAGAGCACCAGTCCGACGCTGCAATTCTTTACATTTCCCAAAGATGACAAATACTTGCATCAGTGGCTGCACAACCTAAAGATGTTTCACATTCCCTCGTCGACCTATGTCAGCTTTCGCATCTGCAGCATGCACTTTCCCAAGCGTTGCATCAATCGTTACTCTCTGTGCTATTGGGCGGTGCCCACATTTAATCTGGGCCACGACGATGTAGCCAATCTCTATCAGAATCGTGAGCTGACCAACACATTCACCACCGGCGAGGTGGCCCGCTGCAGTATGCCAAACTGCACTAGTCAGCGTGGCGAGAGTAACCTAAAGTTCTACAACTTTCCCAAGGACATAAAGAGTTTGATTAAGTGGTGCCAAAACGCTCGCCTGCCCGTCCAGGCCAAGGAACCGCGTCACTTCTGCAGTCGCCACTTCGAGGAGCGCTGCATCGGCAAGTTCCGGCTGAAGCCCTGGGCAGTGCCCACTTTACACCTGGGCGCCCAGTACGGCAAGATTCATGACAATCCGAAAAATCTGTATGTGGAGGAGAAGCGCTGCTGCCTCAACTTTTGTCGTCGCAGTCGCTCCTCCGACTTCAACATGTCGCTGTATCGCTTTCCCAGGGATGAGGTGCTGCTGCGTCGTTGGTGCTACAATCTTCGCCTTGATCCCGCTGTCTATCGTGGCAAGAATCACAAAATTTGCAGCGCTCACTTTATCAAGGAAGCTTTGGGATTACGCAAACTATCTCCGGGTAAGCTGCTGCACAGCATTTATAACATAAATCATTCTAATTAATATTTATTATTCATAGGCGCTGTGCCCACGCTGCATCTGGGTCATAATGACACCTTCAACATCTACGAGAACGAACTATGGCCACCGCCAACGCCCTCCACGCCCACCCACAATCAGCAGCACCAGATGCAGCCACACCAGTTGCAACAGCAGCAGCCGCATCAAGTGCATCATAAATATCAGCGGCACTCGGCTGCATCCACATCATCGTCGGCCTCATCGACATCACATTATGTGGATCCGGAGTTAAGTGCATCCTACATGAGCATGGGCGCTGGTGGCTCATCCTCTGGCCTTAATGTCAGCGATAGCATGGACGTCTGCTGTGTGCCCAGTTGCGAGAGCAAGCGTCACAACAATGAGAACATCACATTCCACACAATACCCAGGCGGCCAGAGCAGATGCGCAAGTGGTGTCACAATCTTAAGATACCCGAGGACAAGATGCACAAGGGAATGCGGATATGTAGCTTGCACTTTGAGCCCTACTGCATTGGCGGCTGCATGCGTCCGTTTGCGGTGCCCACATTGCATTTGGGCCACGACGACGAGGACATTCATCGCAATCCGGATGTGATCAAGAAGCTCAACATACGCGAAACCTGTTGCGTGGCCGTTTGCAAGCGCAATCGTGACCGGGACCATGCCAATCTGCATCGCTTTCCCAGCAATGTGCCGCTGCTGACCAAATGGTGCGCAAATCTACAGCGTCCTGTGCCGGATGGCAGTAAACTCTTCAACGATGCCATCTGTGAGGTGCACTTTGAGGATCGGTGTCTGCGCAACAAGCGGCTGGAGAAGTGGGCAGTGCCCACACTCATCCTTGGGCATGAGAATATACCCTATCCATTGCCCACACCAGAGCAGGTTGCCGAGTTCTATGCGCGTCCCAGTGCGCCTAATAATGGCGAGGAGCAAGGCGAGTGCTGTGTGGATACCTGCAAGCGTAATCCCAGTGTCGATGACATCAAGCTATATCGCCCGCCTGAGGAGTCGCAGGTGCTGGCCAAGTGGGCACACAATCTGCAACTGGAGATTGCTCAGCTGCCCAATATGAGAATATGCAATCTACATTTCGAATCCCACTGCATTGGCAAGCGGATGCGCCCCTGGGCAATACCCACGCTCAATCTGGCAACCAACATAGAGAATCTCTACGAGAATCCCGAACATCAGATGCTCTACAAGCGCCGCACGCATCTCAAGCCGGGCAGAGCAGCCCGAGGCTCAGAAGGAAGCGCTGGTGGTGTGAAGCCCACCTGGGTGCCACGCTGCTGCTTACCGCACTGCCGCAAGGTGCGTGCCACACACAATGTGCAGCTCTATCGCTTCCCCAAACTCAATCGCTCCACACTGGCCAAGTGGGCGCATAATCTGCAGGTGCCTCCCGTGGGTAGCGCCCAGCGTCGTCTCTGCTCCGCACACTTTGAGCCGCATGTGCTCAGCAAGAAATGCCCGGTGCCCTTGGCGGTGCCCACACTGGACCTCAACACACCATCCGGCTACAAGATCTATCAGAATCCGGCCAAGCTCAAGGCCAACAAGCTGTGCTTGCAGCGCGTATGCATTGTGGAGAGCTGCCGGCGTCAGCGGGCACAGGGTGTGCAGCTCTTCCGTCTGCCTCACAGCCCCACCCAGCTGCGTAAGTGGATGCACAACATCCGGATGCGTCCCAGAGGCGCTATGCGACAACAGTACCGCATATGCTCGAAGCACTTCGAGACGCACTCATTCAATGGGAAAAGACTCAGCAACGGAGCAATTCCAACGCTTGAATTGGGCCATGAGGACGAAGACATATTTCCGAATGAGGCGCAGTCTTTCCTGGAGGAGCACTGCACAGTCGAGGGCTGCGATGCCGTCAAGGATCAGCCGGATGTGCGTCTCTTCCGCTTCCCCATCGATGATGAGGATCTGCTGTGGAAGTGGTGCAACAATCTGAAAATAAGTCCAGTCGACTGCATCGGCGTTCGCATCTGCAACAAACACTTTGAGGCTGATTGCATTGGACCGAAGCATCTGTTTAAGTGGGCCATTCCCACGCTCTCCCTTGGCCACGATGATGAGGACATCGAACTGATGCTAAATCCTAAGCCAGAGGATCGTTATATTGATCCGGTCTTCAAGTGCTGTGTGCCCTCGTGCGGCAAGACGCGTAAATTCGATGAAGTGCAGATGAACAGTTTTCCCAAAGATCCGGAGGTCTTCCAGCGATGGCGCCACAATCTCCGCCTCGAGTATCTCATCTTCAAGGACCGCGAACGCTATAAGATCTGCAACGCCCACTTCGAGGAGATTTGCATTGGTAAGACGCGCCTAAACATTGGGTCCATACCAACACTGAATCTTGGCCATGACGAGACTGATGACTTGTTCCAAGTCAATCCCGAGGCGCTGCAGAGCAATCTCTTTGGACGCCAGCGACGCGTCCAAGATTCCATGAGGATCAACATTAAACAAGAGGCGCACTCCGACCTGGATGAAGACATTAAGCCGGACATAAACATGACGGATGCCACAGATTCACATACCAAACCGGTAAACAATTTTCAGATTTTGAGATTTTAGATTTTGACTCTGTATTTTTTGCACAGGTGAAAACCAAGAAATCTTTTACCGATTTCAATTGCTGTGTGCCAAACTGTGGTCGCAGTCGTCTGGAGCACGGTGCCCGCCTCTTTCCGTTCCCGAACGGGAAACAGCAGCAGAGCAAGTGGCGCCACAATCTCCGGCTACATGCTGCCGATGTGGACAAGACGACACGCATCTGCAGCGCCCACTTCAATCGCCGCTGCATCGATGGCAATCAGCTGAGGGGCTGGGCAATGCCCACACAGCAGCTGGGCCATCAGGAGCTTCCGATCTATGAGAATCCAAAGAATATTCCGGGCTTCTTCACGCCCACCTGTGCGCTGGCACACTGCCGTAAGCGGCGCAGCATTGACAACGACCTGCGCACATATCGCTATCCACGCAGCGAGGAGCTGCTCGAGAAGTGGCGCGCGAATCTACGCTTATCGCCGGATCAATGCCGCGGACGCATCTGTGCTGATCATTTTGAGCCGCTGGTGCGCGGCAAGCTGAAGCTGAAGACGGGCGCAGTGCCTACGCTCAAATTGGGTCACGACGAGGGCGTGGTCTTTGATAACGAAGGCATTAAGGTGAGTCTGCAGCAGGAGGAGGAGGCGGAGGAAGAAGAGGGCGATGCCAGCATGAAGTCGTTGGTCAAAGTAAAGACTGAACAGGAGGATGAGCACGAGCTAGAGAATGAAGATGATGACCAGCAAGAGCAGCAGCAGGATCTAGAGCAGGAGCATGATCAAGATATGATCGAGGATGGGGATGAGCATCGGGACTCTGAGGAACATGGCTATTTCGATCCCTTGGAACTTGTGGAAACCTACGCTGAGCACCATAGCGATGATACATCTGCCGGACACGATAATCTCGATGATGATGAGGATGATGAAGATGAAGACATTCCCGGCAATGACGATGAGCTGCTGCTGCCTGACACGCGGCCACTTCGAATGCCAATGGCTCCGCGGCGCGAGAAGGCTGTGAATAATGTGACGCCAATTTGCTGCCTGAAACACTGTCGCAAGGAGCGCACCGCCATCCATCATCTGAGCACCTTTGGCTTCCCCAAGGATCCGCAGCTGCTGCTCAAGTGGAGCGCCAATCTGCAGCTGCCCTTGGAGTCCTGCATGGGTCGTGTATGCGTCGAGCACTTTGAGCCCTCGATGCTGGGCACGCGCAAGCTGAAGCAGAATGCGGTGCCCACCTTGAAACTGGGCCATGCCACACCGCTCACCTACAGCTGCAATGGCCGGATGCTGTCGGGCATTTATGATGAACAGCCGCAGCATTCGGTTTTTCGGCTTTGGAGCCTGAAACACTGCCGCAAACGGAAACCTGATTTGGAGGAGATTAAGCCTGCTCGTCGCTGTTGCCTGCCAAGTTGCGGCAAGCAGGCGGAGTTGCATGGCGTCCAGCTGCAGCGTCTGCCCAAGGATCGTCTGACACTGCGCAAATGGTTGCACAACCTGAAGCTGCCTCTAACGATTGACTCCACTCAAATGTTCCTCTGCAGCGATCACTTTGAGCTGAATGCGCCGTGTCCCACCTTGAAACTGGGCCATTCGGATACCAATATTTATCGCCACAATGTGGCCAGCACCAACGGCAGCTGTCTTGTGCCAAAATGCCCATGTGCTCGTCTCAATCTCTATCGTGGCTACGATCTGCCCGCAAATCCGCAGGTGCAACAGGCCTGGCTAAACTGGTTGCAGCTGCCCTATCCGCAGCCGTCGCCCAGGCACACCCAGCTGTGTGTGATGCACTTTATGCAGCTCTTCGAACTGGTGCCGCTGCCGGAGTTGGTGCCAGATGTTGTGCGCCGTCAGCTGCGTGAGACTTACGAACTGATATCCGGCTCCAGCATGGCCATGAAGCTACGTTGCGCTGTGCCCGGCTGCTACTCGAAGTATACGGATAATGTGCGTCTGACCAAGCTACCCGTTTGCCCCAACATCTGTGCCAAGTGGGTGCACAATACCAAGATCCAATACGATCCGGCCCGACATTATATCTATCGCATCTGCATGTTGCACTTTGAGCCAGGCTGCCTGGGCCCAGTGCGTCCCAAATTGTGGGCAATGCCAACGCTGCAGCTGCACCACGAGGATACCGACATAAATTTAAATTCAAAGCTGGATGGCAGCCAAGCCCGGCCGTCCGTGCCACTGGAGTTGCCGCTGCGCATCAAAACTGAGCTGTCTACGTGCAACAGTCCCAGCTTTAGTGCGAGTGCGAGTCCCAGTCCGCGTGGCAAGTTGCGCACCTGCTGCATTCCCAGCTGCGGTCAGCAGGCTTCGGCCCTGTTGCGCCTCTTTCGCTTTCCCAGCGCGGAGACGTCGATGCTGAAGTGGCTGGTGAACACACAGCAGCAGCCGCGTTTTGTCGATGCACAACGGCTGTTCGTCTGCCAGGATCACTTTGAGGCGGAGGCCATTTGCAAGAATCAGCTGCGCAGCTGGGCGGTGCCCACACTGAACCTCGGACACGATGGACACATCATACCGAATGCCAAGCACAATGGCAACATTGCCGACAGCCAGGAGAACAAACAGACGCTGCAGTTCATCTGGGCCAACTACTGCTCGGTGCTGACCTGCTTCCAGCAGAGCAGCGAGCAGCTGCGTCTCTACCAATACCCCACAGATCGGCCAACTATTCGCAAGTGGGCCGCCAACTGTAAGCATCGCTCCATGCAGGCCAGCAGCGATGGATTCCAGGTACGTTTCAATATACAAATAACGAAAGCCGATCCTAAAATAATCCTTCTTTCAGGTGTGCCAGTCACATTTTGCGCCGGACTGCTTTGATTCTGTTACCGGGGAGCTGAAGGAGGAAGCTGTGCCCACACTGGCGCTGAACCGGGCTGTGACTGAGGTGCGCTGTGTGGTCAATGGTTGCATTAAAGACGAAGATGCATCGCGTCGCCGTCTGTTCAAGATGCCCAAGCGTATTCCACATATTTTGGATTGGTGCCACAATTTGCGCGTGGATCATGCCGCCGTGAGTGGCTCGGAACAGCACGTTTGTGAACGCCACTTCGAAGTTAACTGCTTCAATTCATATAAAATGCTGCGTCCAGGAGCACGGCCTACACTTCATTTAGGTCATGAGGATCTAGACGATGTGATACCCAATCCGGCGAACTGGGAAGAGGTTGTGATCTTGTGCTGTGTACCGCACTGTGAAAGCTCCAAGGATGCGGATGAGGTGCAAATGTTTGGACTGCCAAAGGTGCGCCAATTGGCGGACAAGTGGCTGCAAAATGCGCGCCTCGATCCGAGCAAAGAACAACAGGCCAATCTGAAGTTTTGCAGTGTGCATTTTGAGGCTAGCTGCTTGGAGAATGGACGACCTACGTATGGTGCAATGCCCACACTCCATTTGGGCCACGATGAGCTCCACAACATACACCCAAGCGTAGAGTCGTTGCCGGCGCAGCAGAAGCGCTACTGCAATAGAGATGGGGCCAGACTCGACTGCTGCTATCCGCAGTGCGTGGAGCTGCAGAAGAGCTATTTGCGGGTCACCTACGAGCTGCCCCAGGAGCAGGAGCTCCGTCAGCAGTGGCTTTCCTATATGGGCCTGGAGGCGCAGCAGCCCGATAAGCAGGAGCTACCCAAGCTCTGTCCACTTCATCTCATAATGCTCTATGATCACAGTGCGGATCACTTGTCGGCACACGCCTCTGAGGAGCTGCTGGACTCCAATTATGATGCAGCACGGAGCAGCGTTCGCATACGCGTTGTCAGCTGTGCGGTGCGCGACTGCAAAACGCTAAAGCCACGCGACGGTGGTCGGCTGCACGGTTTGCCCACGCGTCGAGATCTGCTGGAGATGTGGCTGCACAACATGCAGCTGGTGTTTTACGAGCAGCAGCGTTACATGTACAAGATATGCAGCAAGCACTTTGAGCCCAAATGCTTTACGGAGACAACCAAGCGCTTGAAGCCGTGGAGCATACCTACGCTGGAGTTGCCGGAGCGTCAATCGGGCGAGATGCCAACCTATCAGAATCCCACAGAGTTGGAGTGGCTACACATGAACGAGCTGCAGATCAGCGAAAAAGTTGTTGAGGCTCTGCCGGATCCCTTACTCAACTTGGAGCCGTTGCCCAATAAGGAGCCACCACCACCCCAGGTTATTGAATATGAAGAGGATTGCGATAATAACTCACAGCAGCCACTGGAAATGCAGGCACTGGAGGTACTGCTCGAGGTGGGTCATGTCGAGAAGTGCACCACCTACGAGCAAATGGATACCGAGGCAAATCTCAGCTATGCCGAACAGTTCTCGCACAATCCCCTGAGTCCAAGTCCACCCCAATGCCGTATCCCCGTTGTCCAGAATGGGCTCCAATACAGCGCACGCCAGTGCAGCGTGCATGGCTGCAATGTCACATCGAATAATCTGAGCAGCAGCATCAAGCTGCACAAGTTCCCCGTCTCGCTGGATGCCATGCAAAAGTGGATGCACAACACCCAAGTGCTCGTGGACGTCAAATTCGCTTGGCGCTTTCGCATCTGCAGTCATCATTTCATCGAGGATTGCTTTCACGGCTCGCGCATCAGGCGTGGCGCGATGCCCACGTTGCGACTGGGCTCACGTCGTCCGAAGCATATCTATGATAATGAGTTCAACGCCCAACTGCAACTGGAACTGACTAAAGAAGAGACCAAGGATGCACTCGCTGCCCCGCTGGAGTCTCAGCAGCAGTTGCTCTCTGCGAATGTAGGTCTTCGCCTGCCGCGCCCTGCACCGCCCTGCAAATCCAGCAAATACTGTCAGATCGAGGGCTGCTCAAATCATTTGACCAGCGAGAATGTGACGCTGCACAAGTTCCCCCATTCGTCGGACATGTGCGCCAAGTGGCAGCACAACACTCAGGTGCCCTTTGATCCCGAGTACCGCTGGCGCTATCGCATCTGCAGCGCACACTTTGAGCCCATCTGTCTAGGCAATGTGCGATTAATGCACGGCAGTGTACCCACCCTGAATCTGGGACCGCTTGCGCCGAAGAAACTGTTTGACAATGAATTCTTGCGCCTGGACAAGCCAATGATTAGTTCAGAGCTGGGCATGACAGTCAAACCTGAGCAAATGGAGCAATTTGATCAACTAGAGCTCGAAGATGGCAACCAGGAGCGGGATGATTTGAGTTTGCTGGAGCCCGAGCTGCAGTTGCACGAGGGTAGCGAGGATGAGCAACAATATGACAATCACTTCAGACAAAACGATTCCTATAACTGGTCCGATCAGCAGCTGTGTCTGTCCAGCAATAATCAGGAGAATTCCACAATTAGCTACAATCCAGTCAAGTCCGGTTATGATAAGTGCTCACTGGTCCACTGCCAACGACAGCGTTCCCATCACGGCGTGCACATCTACAAGTTTCCGCGCTCGCGTCAGTTGCAGCAACGATGGATGCATAACTTGCGCATCCAATACGACGAGCGACGGCCGTGGAAGACAATGATATGCAGTGCCCATTTCGAGCCGCACTGCATCCGTCTGCGCAAATTGCGTCCCTGGGCGGTGCCCACGCTGGAACTGGGGGACAACGTGCCACTGGAAATCTTTACGAATGAGCAGAGTCACCGGCTGTTTGCTCAATCTGAAGCAGGCAGCGAGTGTGATGAGGTTGAAGTGGATGTTGAGGACACCATACTGGAGGACTTGGATGATGACTATGATGACAATGATGCTGATTTGAATATGGATGCTAAAGATCAAATGCGAACAGCTCCATATGGAAAATGTGACCGTCGCTCTCGATTTGAACAATTGCCGCCTGGTCAGCTGCCACCGTGGAAGATCAAATGCTGTTGTTTGCCCTATTGCCGCAGTCCTCGAGGTGATGGCATTAAGCTCTTCCGACTGCCCAACAACATTAGCTCCATTCGCAAATGGGAGCAGGCCACAGGCATGTGCTTTTATGAGTCCCAGCGCAACACAAAGCTCATCTGCAGTCGGCACTTTGATCCGCAGCTTATAGGCGTGCGTCGTCTCATGTCGAATGCGGTGCCAAGCCTTCATTTGGGCCCAGACAGCGCAGAGCCCGAGCTGCCTCTTGTGGGACCACGGTGCTGCATGCCCGATTGTTTTGAGGATGTCAACGTCGAGCTGCACAAGTTTCCCAGTGGTAATTATATCAAATACGCATAAAAGGTGCCTAGCTAATCAAAATATCTTTAATTCAATAATAGATCCCATGCTGCTGCATCAATGGTGTCAGGCGCTCAATTTACCGGATGTTCAAAGCTACACTGACAAACTCATATGTGCCGCACATCTGCCCGCCAATGCGATGAGCTGTCTAATTTGTGGCGTGGACGATGTACAGCTGCCAATGCTGGACTTTCCCCAGAATCGCAATCAGCGCACCAAGTGGTGCTACAATTTAAAAATCGAGCCCCTGCCCAAATGGGATAACTCTAAGCAAATTTGCTGCAAACACTTTGAGAGCTACTGTTTTATCGAGCCTGGCCAACTTCTGGCGGAGGCAATGCCCACACTACACTTGGAGCACGGGGATAGCAATATATTCCTAAACGAGGACGCCATTTATAACAGCAAGTTGTTGCGCATCAAGGACGAGCCCGTGGAGAGCGAGGATCTGATGCTATAACAAACAACTGAAAATAGTCAGAACGCAAGCGATATGAATATTGTGTCATTCGATATTCTGCTAACGGATGCCTATGTCTATAAGCCACATTATTTTAGCCTAGTGTTAGTCGAAACTAATTTATAATACTTAAAACCTTAGTATCTATCATATTTTATATACCAAACTAAGCATCACATATAATGTCGTAGTTCCCCTACTACTATTAAGTAATCCTCATCTTCCCTCCAATCCCAAACCTCACTCCATCTAACTTAGTAGCTAATATTATATTGAGGTAGTCGTGGTAATCCAGTGATTTTTATTCGAAAAGCGTTTAAACTTTTGCTGCTTAGAGTCAGGTCATATATTATTTAGTTTAACACCGAGGCAGAGAATGTTCCTTAGATAGATTTTGTTTAAATTCATTTCAAATTGTGCGACACAATTGCTACTCATTTTTAGTAAATCACGGATGATAATTTTACAAAAACTTGCCAACAATTTGGTGCTAGCACTAACAAAAGGATAATAACTTAAATTTCACGATATTTTAATTTTTGCGTTTTCTATTCATTTTGTTTTTCGAATGTCAATCGACAGATTTTCGAGTCCTTGGAAAGATCATTTTCGATGTGGCCGATCAGATGTATTTAGCAAAAGTAAATTAAAAAATAATAACATCAGCATCGTAGGTATAACTTAGCTGTGTCCTTAATAATAAAAGGTAAGCCAGATAAAACAATATGACTGTCTGACTCAACATACCCTTTAATATCTTTAAGCATATACAAATATGTAAACCTGTAGAATATACAAAAGTACTTGGTGTCTTATAAAATATGCATATAAAATGAAACTATTAAGCTACTTGCCATAAAAGTAAAACTTGACTTTGACTACATATATATATATATATATATATGTGTGTGTGTGTGTATATAAATATATATATATACACATAGATATATATAAATATATTTATTATAAATTTAAAAAAAAAACTATTTAACGCCCCTTAAGTCTTAAATTAAACCCCCGTTAAAAGCTACTGTTTGCCAGCCTCGCCGTCATCGGTTTGCATATAGCCGCTGTCCAGATATAAATTCCGATCCGATTTATTTGACTACGCAACAAGAGAGAAGCAACGATTAGACGAGTGCCAATTGTCATCGAATAAAATATATTTCCACTTACCTCGCGATATTTTTGCAAGTAAACTGAGAGTGGTTCCACGTAGTTGTCAAAGCCCAAATTGTTGAATGCCACCAGCAAATCGTCGCCGTTGACCGTCTTGCGATTCTCGGCGACACTGCGCTCAATGGCCTCGCTGCTGATAAATGATATGAACTCCGAGACGCACTCCTGTATGCACTCTCTCGCATCTTTGGCTATTTTGCCATTCTGTGGCACTGGCACTTTCATTATCTTGATTATGTTGCAGATTGGCAGAAAGCGATCCTGTTCTCGCAGCATGATCCCATGTCCGTCCTGTCTGTCCGAATCGTCTACAGAACGTTAATTGAACACTACGTTAATAACGCAGAACAATAAAATTGATTAATTACCAACCACCAGACGCCTCATCCTCTTCTTTGACCAACATATCGTTAATGTATTGTTGGGAATCTTCGCTGTTGCTCATTTTTTGGCTTTATCTTGTAAAATTTTTAAAACAAACATTGATTTATGGAATTCGTTATGCAGCTTACTCTAAGCCGTTCCCGCGGAATAAGTTTGCTTTGTATGCTCAGAGTTAATGCGAATGTGTTGCGTCAAAATGTTTTCTTTAAATTTATAATAATAATTCAAGAGAAAACGTAATTTGTTTGCTTTTTATTATGCTTGCTAACAGAGATTCTGATTGTTGTTACAGTTCAGTGTCCAAAGATAAATCGCAACACGAGAAAATATATCGATACATCGCCAATGCGGCGCTTGGTATTGTTCGATATTTTTCGAAGAGCGGCCGATAGCATCTACTGATCGCAGCGGTAATTTATTTTGCGCACTATTTTTTCGCTCAACGCGATGCACGAGGAAATTGTGATCAAAACTGAGGAAATTGATATTGATGATACGAAGATAAAGCTTGAGGTTGATGGGGATGAGCCAACATTAAAATTGTCGTGCGGTAAATATATGAATCTATGGTTTTGCCTACTTGTGCCCATGTACGATCGCATGTGTTGTCTTCTTTTTATTACGCACTACCGTTAGCTTTGTTTCTAGTTATTCATGTAAATTCGCTCATTTCTTGCAGCTGGCACCTTTATGAATATAATCGAGGAGCGGCCGAATATGATAACGGTGCCGGCTCACGACTACAAATCTGAGGATGAGCTTAAATTCATAGCGAGCCTTGGCACTCTCGATCAGCAGCAAAAGGTAACCTAACCAAAGCACATATACATGTACATATATATCTTTGAGTGTGACAATAAACTTTTGTGTGCTACAGTTATTTGTGACGTCATCAGCTGAGAGTGTTGCCGTTCTTGGTGCATTTGCATGTCAAGTTTGCAGCTTTACGTGCAAAGAAGACAGTTTGCTTTATTCGCATCATATCAATCATCATCTAAATCGCCATTTCTGTTGCCATGGCTGTGGCGAGTGGTGCAACACACTCGAAGAAATTCAGGAGCATGAATATAGAAAGCATACGGATGGTGTTAACAACTCAAACTGCAGGGTAAGTGCAATATATTTATATATATATTTTTGCATACATCATAGTGATAGAGATCGGCTTTATTGTTTGTGTTTATAAAGTGTGGCCAGGTTATGTTGTTAATTAAAAACTTATTCCTTGCAATGTAGATCTGTCATTTGGAGTGCCTCGATGCGGCCAGTCTGACGAAGCACATAAGCAGTCACTTCTATGTGCGTCGCTTTGTGTGCTCGGTTTGCCGCCGGCATTTTGAGACACGCCTGGAATTGCAACAGCATTGGCGGAATGGCAATGAGCTCTGCGGTCAGATCGATTATGCGGATATGCATGGAAATGTCGGACAACTTGTGGCGATCAGTAAGTTGGATCCCACACTGCCAGCTGAGCGATTTTGTGACATAAAAATTAAATCTGAGCCGATGGACGTAGACGATCAGCTTCCAACTGGAATTATTATCAAAGAGGAGCCGCAGCCTCAAGCATCTGAGTTAAATTCCACTTTCCACGATGACAGTTGGTCACGAAACAGCTTAGCTGAGCAATTGCGTAGCAAATTGCGCTTACCAGCGATTAAGAAACCGCCCAAAGATGAATGTAAAGAGGAAGGGAAACCGAGAGCGCCTGGTAAACCAGCTCATTTTAAAGCATCACTTGTTTTTAACTTTTATATATATTATATGAATATCCCTACCCCTCTCTAGTTGTGCCACCTGATGATTTGCCAAACTCCACAGCATCACAGTATCGAACCATCATTATAAGGCCAACGCAATCGAACAATCAGCCCTCAAGTATTTTAAAGAAGAACATTTCCATATCCAAGACTAATATAAGCGCCACCGTCTTAAAGGTGGTGCTGCCAAACAAGAAGATAACAAAGCTGGAACCTACCGTAACGGTTAACGCTACCAATAGCATCAATGTAGGAGGCAAAATAATCACATTGCCAAGCTCCATGTCGATAAGTTCGCTTCTTAAAAAGTCAACTACTTGTCAAAAGGCAACAGTTCCAACTTCACCTGCTCCCATCACGCAACAAGCGGCCACACTGGCATTGTCCATTAATCGAAATTATCATTTTAATGCTATTGGTTTATTTGAGAGCTTGCCGGAGTCTCGCAAGCTCATCAGTGATATTCAGAATCAGATACGGAACATAGAGCAAAAGCTGCCATTGCCCGGCAGTGTGCTGCATTCGAAAAATGGAAACACCAAAGATTCGTTTCCTTCACAACTGGAGGTGGTTCTACTACCGCCCACCAAGGAAGGTAATCTGCAGGTACGTCAATTGCGCAGCACATATGCCGATCATCGTTTTCACTGGGAGTGTCCAAGCTGTGCGCGCTTTTTCGAAAAATTTGCGGCATTCTACAAACATTTGACAGTCTGGCACAAAATCGAAGAGGCGAACCTTGAGCATATGGTAGTGGGGGTCAAGTCTTATAAGAGTGAGTTGGTTGTGCCTCCATGTCTCTCATATAGATTAATGGAATTTTTTTGCCTATTTTCAGAATTCGATTGTGCTACTCCTACAACTGAAGAAGCGACAGTTGCTTCGGTGCCCAATGTTGCAGATGCGGCAGCATTGAGTGCAACTGCTCATCCAGAATTTGAGCGTGATGAAGAGCCAGCTGCTCCAGAACCTGTGGCACCAGAAATTGCAGATCAGGAACCAATATTACCAACCCCAGCGTCTACTAGTGTAACAACACGAACAGCTGCTCCATATAAATGCGACGATTGCTCAAAGAGCTTTACTACTATGGGTGGGATGCGCATCCACAAGTTGATTCATACCGGCGAGCTGCCACATAAGTGCAACTATTGTGAGAAGCGTTTCCGCACTCCTGGTCAGGTGCGTGTCCATCACCGCAGGCACACTGGCGAGAAACCATTCAAGTGCAAGGTAAGCCGTGCATTGATATACCCATTCTTATATTCCAATAATGTACTCTTAACAGATCTGCGGGCTGAATTTTACACATCGTGAAACGCTCATCTCCCATCTCTCGCGTCACATTGGCATGAAGCGCTACAAGTGCTACGGCTGCGATAAGAACTTTGTTGTGGTCAGTGGATTGCGTGCCCATCGTCTTTTACGTCCTGACACGTGCGGCAAAGTCAAGTTTACGGCTCGCGCACACGGGCCGCGAGTTCGCGTAATACGCGGCGAAGTTTTTTTTGAATCGCATCCTGAGCACAATGCTTATTTGCGAAGCGAGGACCCTTTAAACATATTGTCTGAGATAAATCAGGCCTCCAAAGAAACGTCTGTGGATAACAAATCCAGCTAACGGCATCGTTTAATATATTTTTTTGTCACTTTTATTTTGCGTTATTGTTATGACCGTTATTTGTTTTAGATACGTGAGGAGCCAATCGGCTCAGGTCACAGGATAGACCCACCGGGGCGACATTTTCCTAATTAATTTTTTGAATATCGTATTAAGTTTATATCGAAAGTCACACAATTCAACTTAAATAATAAACAAACGCTTTGTCTACAAAATAATGGGCCTTTCCTTTATCAGCTGGGAAATTTTGTAATTTTATACGGTTGCTCTTCAAGTTGCTCCAAATATTGAGTCACACTTTCAGGCGCATACAGGCAAATGAAAATTACTACTTCGTCCAAATCTTTGCATATTTTCTAAATGCCATTTACGCATCGATTGGTAAATTTTTCATAATATGTATTTTATTTCGTCATTAAATATTCATTTTCATTGGGTTTTCGGTTTTCGAAAATTATATATATATATATATATATAATATATAATATATCTGATACATTTTATTTGTATGATAATATTGAACGTAATATCTGTCTTACTTAAACAGTTATGTACATATATCTCTGTCAAATATAGATGCTCGTATCACATACCTCTTTGGACTCTACTATAAGGGAAAAGATCTGAATTGATTTTCTTACGCTTATAACAATATTCAAATATCGCTTGTTTTTCTAATCGTAATATCAGACGAGCAGAATCAACATCAAATACTCTTATTTTCAAAATGTTAATTTCATTTATTGTGGATTTCTGATTGTGTTCCATTGCCCTCGATCATACGAGTCCAAAAAGGCGTATGTTTCAAAGATCTGATTTTATTTAACCGAGATATAGCCATTAAAAGTTAATTCAAAAACTTTAAACTTGTACATATGAATGTATATGATTTTCTTATGTTCTGTATGTACCATTAAAATTGTTTTATATCTGACTAATTGATAAAATATATGTATGTCTGTATATATTAAACAATTTCATATATTATTAACAAAAGTTGACAAGCTGACCAATTTTTGTAATGTACAATATAGACTTGTAGTTGATTTATATAGAAGTATGCTAAATATGCTTGCAACGCTGTGGTGGATACCATTATCTATTAGACATTTATTGTTGCTATTCATAATATTTAACGCTATAATTTGTAATTATTTAATATTTTTCCAAATAAGCCCCAATCATTCTCTGGGTTCTGGCATACGCCAACTTGTCAATTTACTAGATCCTAACTCCAATTCGTCCAATTCTTTTATTAGTGGGCAACGCTCTAAATTTGCTCGTTATAACAGATAATTATGCATGTTTGTGTTGGTGTGGATTAAATCTATAATGCGTAAATATGTATTGATATTGTTGTTTAACATGTGTTCTGGCTAAATAATTATTATTTAGTTTTGTTTTTTTTTTTGCTTTTACGCATTTGCTTGCTAACGTCTTTTACAAATACTATCGGCCGATCGATTGAACAGCATATCAAATATGTATATACATGATTATAATTCTTAGGCCATAATACATTATAGTAGTTATGTAGCGTTATAGGTATAAATGGTTGTTATATATATATATATATATATATATATATATAGACGTATTATATAAATATTCTACAATACATATCTACAGTTAGCTTATTACTCATTTGTCTGTCGGTAAGTTTTCTGGGTTATTATCTAAGCTGTCTTTTTCATACACTTTAGGTACCATATTTTTCTATATTTAGGATCCTAGTTACGCATACATATATCTGGAGGGGTTCTGGTATATACAGGATTATGTAATAATAAAACCAAATTTAGAGGAATATCTTAAAAGTAAACAAGGAACGGAATGACATATGTTAATTTTAATAATCTCCAAAGTGGGAAGGAATAAAAAAAACTCATAAGTACCTGAATCTTTATGTTCTGGACAAGTTTGTTTTACCAAGCATATATGGGGAATGTTAGGTTGTTCAAATAAAAACATGTCTGATAGCTTAACTAAATCTAGAAACTAATTTAAAACTAGCTGTCTTATAAGATATGCACTACGCAAGACTTTTGACTAATTGCACGGTTTACATTTGTGTTTAGCATTAGATAAGTTATCGAACCTAAGCGGACATTTAAGTATTCTCAAGTATAAAAAACACATTAAACATATTTGATTGTTGATTGTTGTACACACACAAATACATACATACATACACTTGTCTCTAGAATGTAATGATAATTGGATTCGTTTTCCCACCCTCTACTCTTACATTTCGATTAAGTTCAAATGGCAACTACCTGACTTCAATTTAGCTTATGTTTGTCTCGAGATTCGTTTAGGCGGTAAGTTTAATATCTACCAAGTCCTTAGTTCAAATATGTATAGGTTACCAAGTGGGTCGACGACGCACCACAACAAGTTGATTGACTACTTTGATTAGTTCGAGCAAAAACTGTATGCATATATACAAATACATACATATATGTATCCATATATATGGATGTATGCACATAAATATAAATTACTGATCATTAAACGTGTAACAGTCTTTTTGAGTTCACAATATTCAAAATTAAAAACAAAGACCGAGTAAAACAAAAAAAGCCGTAAATCAAAAAACTAATCAAAATAGAATCGAAACTGATTACAACTTGTATACAAAATTATTTTTATAAGTATGTAAGTAAGTATGGGGGCAGTATCTGGCTATAATACTTAGTTAAGGTATCCGTGTATATCGTAAATGCGTATTATGCGTACAGTTGCAAACGTACATGCAACTTATAACAATAACTTAAAGTTAACAACGTTTCTGCTCTGTAGCCTGGACTCCAACTCCAACTCCAAATCCTCCTACTGCTTCTGCTCCTTCCACTCAGTTTGCATAGTTGTCAAAGGAGCCCAAATACTCCAAAGCAGCGCGATAGCAAAAATGATATTGATCCTGTTTTGGAAAATCATATTTAATTAATAAATATCGTCGTGAATCTTGTAATTCTACTCACCTCTGTCTGCACCATGGCTGGTCGCTGGGAGCGCAGTATGCGCACAGTTTGGAACACATCCAGCACACCTTCGTATTGCATCCGCTCCAGCACAATGCTTAAAGTGATAAAGACACCAGAACGGCCAACGCCCGCCGAGCAGTGCACCGTTATGGGGCCATCCTGGCCAAACTGTTCCTTGGTCTTGTGCACCTGCCCGATGAAATCGATGAAGCCGTCACCCGATTTGGGCACTCCCTGCTCGGGCCAGTCGATGAACTGGAACTGACGCACTGTGCGCGAGGAGCCATCACGTGCATCGGTCACCTGGGCAAATATGCAGAATGTGGATTAGAATTACTTTGTACAAACTGAGCGGATATTGAACCCAATCTTACCTTGAACTCACGCAGCTTGTACTGAGGCATATTGTACTCGGCAATTGGATCGACAACATAATACTGATAGCGTACGGAGCGCTCATGGGGCCAGTACTGGAAGCATTTCTCCTGCAACAAAGCAATTGGTTAAAACAGAGAAGGACCAAGGATTGAGCTGTGAAACTTACCCTGCCCATTTCCTTGAGTTTGGTCAGCATAACAACTATGGTGGAGTTGTGCTCCCAGAGCATACGCCAAAAGTCCTCAGCGGTGTCCTGTACGGGTCCCTGAGCCGCAATGTAGGCAGACCTATAGCGATAGCCATCGATAAAGCTAGCGTTGACGTAGTCACTGCCCTCGATGCCATGGATGGGCGTCAAATAGACGCGACTCGACTCATAGGGCAGAATGTGAACGAGACGATTCTTGTGCTTGTTGCATGCTAGATTGGCGGTGACAAATTTGGAGGAGTCCATTTTGACATTGGATAGCTTTTTGAATTCCACCTCCATGCCCGAAATACTCTCGCCCGGCTCGGTGGTGAGAAGCTTTTGCAGATGGGTGTGCAGATTGCGAGCGGCGACCTCGGTGAGGCCACAGATGATGGCTTCTATTATGGCGTCGTGTATGAAGATATACTGATCCTCCGTTTGCACCATGTAGTTGCGCTGGGCACGCAGGCATGTCACATGGCCATAAATATCGATGATCTTCTCGTGCTTCATGCGCTCCAGCATCGAGTCGATCACAATATAGCAGCCAGTGCGACCCACTCCAGCCGAACAGTGCACCACAACCGGTCCCGACTCGGGTGGCGTCAAGGCGCGACAGCGTCGCAGGAACTGCAGGAATGGTGCAGGATGATCGGGCACACCGTGATCGGGCCAGGCCGTAAACTGCAGCTGCTTAACCTCCCTGCGATCGTTGAAGCCCTGCCGAACCAGCTGGAACGTGCGTATGCTATAGGTGGCCAGCTCCTGCGTCTCGGTGATGGTCACAAAGATCTGACCGTATGTCTCGGTGCCCCTTGTGGGCCAATACTGATCACACTTGATGCGCGTTCGTTCCTCCAACCGGGTCATCATCACAATTGTCGCCGTTTTCAGCTCCCAGCACATGCGCCAAAAGTCCGCAAAGGTCTCCTGCAGCGGTCCCTGGGTGGCAACATAGGCATTATGCTTCCGATAGCCATCACAGTAGTTGGCATTAATATAATCCGAACCGAGGACGCCCTCCTGCGGAGGCAGCTGCACCCGTGAGTGGTCGTAGGCGGTGACATTCGCATAGCGATTCTTCGACTTGTTGTGCTCGCAGTTGGAATTGTCCCAAGTGAACTGTTGACCCGGCTCGATGCTTTCGTACTCCTGCGAGAACTTCTGATTGTCATTCGACTTCAAGCGCTCGATCTGATTGGAAAACTCTGATATGGGAATGGGCGGATGCGAGATCATGCCGGGCGTTTGGAAGTTCAGTCTTCGCATATCCACCGGGTCACTAGGTGTTGGTCCGGCGCCTAGATCGGCGGCCATCAGGGGACGCGTCACGGCCGCTTGATCGGGCGTTTTGCAGGGCTGCCGACGACGTCGCACCACATAGAGGACAATCAGTGTGGTTGAGACAACAAAGGCGGCGATTAGGGGCAGCACCACCCACAGGATTTCGGGCTCATCTTTGTTGCGATTGACCGAAACCTCCGGCTCCGATGGCCAGTTGGGATCAGGGCGATGAGGACGTTCGCCGGGCGGTGCCTCGCGCATATCCAACGACAGGAACTCGGAGAAGGGGCTCGAAGTATATAGATGCTTCTGCGGCGTATCCACCACGGCGCGCACAAAGATGCGATAGCGTTTCTCGCGTTCCAGCTTGCGATTGGTAAAGTTGTGGTAGTCATCGCCCGAGCCCAGATGGAAGGTGAAGGGTATGGAGCGTTGCGGAAACTTAGCTGCTATATACGGCGCATTCGGCCGTTCCGGCTTGTTGCGACCGGGCAGCAGGTCATCGGTGAGAAACTGGTCGGGATTTTTGTGAAGATTGGATTTATCCTCTGGAACGACAACGAGATAGTAGTGCGAGATCGGACCATACTCCTCGGATGCCTGGGGCAATATGACTAGAATCTCCTCCCCGTTCACCACGCCATAGAAATCCGGCTTTACCATGGGCTGTGGTGCGGCCATTTGTGTGGTCACTGTAATCTTTGTTGGGGGCCTGTAGGAGTAATCGGAGGGAATCGCGCTGACATTCACATTGTAAGTGGTAAAAGGACGCAGCTCGTTGATTGTGTGCGTCTTCACAAAGTGCTTGAGGATGATCTCACGGGTCGCCACCGCTTGTGTTTGGGAGAAACCCTGCGAATCAACAAACACCTTCATCGCATCAAAACTGATTTTGTAGTTGACGGGATTGAGGCGTATGGGTGGCGACCAGGACAGTGTCATGGAGTGTGTGCTGACGTCGTGGGCACGCAGATTAAGCGGCACATCCTCGGGCTTTATGCGTACCGTTACCTTCTCGCTGAGGCGACCCAGTCCGTTCTTAAACCTCGCTGCAATCGCGATGGCATATTGAGCGAACTTCTCAAGGTTCACCAGATCCGCTGACTCAGTCAGACCCACTGTCTTTGTCTGCCAATCGTCGAGATCCTCAACAGCGGTCATGGTGTAAAAGATCTTATACCCGAGCAATTTGCCACGACTGGGCACCGGCTCCCACCAGATCTCAGCCGTCTGCTCGGATGTAGCAACCGCTTGCACCGACATCGGAGCACGTCCCATATCGCGCTCCGTTGAGACAACTATCTTTTCACTGAAAGGACCCGCGCCCTGTTTGGTGTAAGCGCGCACACGAAAGATGTAGTCGGTGTTCTCCTCGAGGTTGGTGAAGACCGCCTTGCGGAGCGTCATGTTGCGTTCGGAGCCTAGGCCGTGATCGATCTTCTTGTGGAACTGCACATCGTAGCGCGTGATGATACCATTGCGTTTATCTCGCGGCGGCGGATCCCAGGTGACGCAGACGACGTCAGGTGTCTGGAAGCGCATCGTTATGTTCGAGGGCGCTTCGGCAGGCGAACCCTCGGGCGTCTGGAAGATCTTGACCGTCTCCTGGCCAATGCCGATGTGATTGCTGCCCGCCACACGAAACTCGTACTCCACACCACGTTCGAGGTCATTGAATCGCTTCTTGGTCATTTGGGGTCCCGAGAGCATTTCCTCTTGCAGCATCTGATCCTTGACGCCCCATCGCAATCTATAGCCACGCAGCTCGCCGTACGTCTGCGCAGGCCGCTCCCACTCTAGCTCAATGGAGACAATGGGCTCCCGCTCCATGATCTTTAGACTTACCGTCGGACGCACGGGCACACCTCCGGGCGTCTTCACAACCACCGCCACACTGCGATCCCCATCTCCCTTGCGCGTCAATGCGGCCACTTGAATCGAGTACTTTGTGTCAGGCTGCAGTCCGGTAACGCTGTATTCCAACGTTTCGACCACATCGAACTTGAAGGGTTCGTTGAGAAAGCCCTTGCCCTGTTTATATGATAGATATATGATAGATAAAAATTAATCATATTTTATTAAAGGTTAAGTAAAAAGGAAACACTGATTTTTTCTTGTGTAGATCTGCAAACTTTTTGTTTTACTTATTTTTTTTTTTTTTTCATTCCTTAATCGAATTAGTTGAATAAACTTGCAAACTGACCTCATCTCGCATTTCCTGGACGTGTATATGATAGCCTCTTATGATGCCATTGCGATCCTTTTCCAGTGGCGGTTTCCAGCTCACGTGTATCGATGTGGAGTTCAGAGGCGTGGCCTTCACATCCTGCGGATCTCCGGGCACTAGAGACGACGGCGAGGAAACAATCGATTAGCTTAGGGCCAACATAAGGATTGATATTTGAGAGGGACTGTTTGAAGACTTATAGATTGCTTATGTCTTAACTTAGACTAATATATGATAATTGTTTGGAGCCGCAGCCCTTAGACTAAGTTGCTTAACCTAGAGATACATATATATGGAGCTAGAGACAGTAACCACTAAGTTCTAAAGTTGCCTTAGACCCTAGGAGCAATATACAAAACCAGAACGAACTTAGCTTCAAGTCAACCAAGTCACCACATCACAGTTAGATTAAACGAAAATATATTTATATTTGTAGAATTGAAAGAAAGTGCTGCTTAAGTGCTATATATATGTATAGAGATACAGTTAGGTAGTAGGTTGGATAATTAAAAATATAATAATAAATAAATGCTTGCTCAGTATTAGGTGCACAAAAAGTGAATAAGAAGTGCAGTCGATACCTTGCTAAGTATATAGATTAATACTTATAGAGTTGCTCAAAAAATGTACACAAAAACGTTGACAATCGAAACAAAAATTGGGACCAGTTAGTTAATGGTCTCAAATTGTTCCATTCTTTCGACTGGGCAAAAAACAAACATGTAAGCATTCAAAAAAGTTTTTAATGTTCGTGTGCAAAAATAAAATTTATATAGTGAAAATCAAAAAATATATATGTACGTATATATATATATAAGATCGTTAGATATTAACTGTTGAAAAAAAAGTCAACAGCCTTTTACATGAAATCCTCGCTGACTTTATGGGTTTCAAAAATGTTTTGTTTTTTTGGTAAAATAGAAAAAACATGTCAAAAAACAAAAAAAAAAGAATTTATTCTTTAGTGACAGGTCAACAATATTCTGGACCAATACAAAAGGATATTATGATATAAAAGATATATGTATGTAGATATATAGATATTTAGATATATATATATGTATATGTATATATAAATATATATATATATATATATCTATGTTTGAATAGTTAAACATAGGTTGCTATTTCATTGCATTCTTAAACATTATAGACAAACCATTTAAAATACTCACTCTTTTTCTCTAAATAGATTTAAAAATGTTTTTATTTGTATTTTTATTATTTAAAACCACCATCCATTAAATGTTGCGTTCAAAAATCAAATTTCGCAATAATTTTGTATTCACATCAAAAAAGTTTTCAAAAGTTTTTGTGTTACAGTTTTCCATTTCGAGTTTGCATTCAAAAAAAGGTGCACGAAACAGAGCAAGTAGTGCAAGGTGCGAGTGGCCAAGCAAAGATATATTTGGTATTTTGTTATAGTATATGAAAAAAGATATAAGATATAGCTCTTTAGTTTACAGTATACAGTTTCAAAAAGTATTCAGTGCATATTACGGGAATATCATTGAAAAGGAAATCATAAATGATAGATGGTTATAAAATAAACGTGGAAATTCTGGGTGAAACCAAACAAAATAAATGTAATTTACAAAATGTACATATTTGTTGGCACACCCGCTTTGATACTCTACAAAAGTGTTGCATTTGTAGGCTATTCATTAATTACTGTACTATGTATTTTTTATGATGTGGTATTTTGTAATGCTTCAAACTTACAACTAACTTAAGACTTATCAACTAACTTATGCTTATATATTAAAAATCTTTGTTAGGTTTCGTATTTTGTAAATTCAACTCAATACTTTAAATTTCAACAATATTTTCAACATTTTAATGACTTAAGGAGTTGTTCAAATTATATTGCTTTGTAAGTTGACTTCATTAGTTGAATCTCTGCGTAGTAGTAGGACCTTTTCAAATGCAAGTCGCGGCACCAATGTTAAATTATGCTTCATTAGTGTTCTCCGAGGCACTGTACAATGGGAAGAACAAAAAGTTGGGGGTCTGCAGATGGGCAGTGCAGGGGGGGGGGGGGGAGGTATGTGTCAACCGTTGCACTGTGTTGCTGCTTTTTCTGTGTCTTGTCATTTTACATGCATTCACACCTGCACACACACCTGCACACACACACGCACACCCAATCTGACAACACGCTCGCTCTAAAAGTATATAAAATAATTAAAATGCTACCGTTAGAAGGTGCATGCAAATATATTTTATTTTTGTGCGCTTCTGAATAGAAAGCACCAATCTACGTTCTGCACGTTCTGAGCAAAGCTAACATTTTTTGAGGTGCTCCTTTTCTTTGCTCTGCATTCCCTGTAAACACACATAAAACCAGAAAATGAATTTGTTTTCCAGTTTGAGTACATTCGAATTTTAATCGCTCACAAAAACTGTGAAAAATAATTCATACTCTTGCCGTTGTATAGCAGTTTAAAAAATTGAAATATCAAACTGGCTGAATTATTAAAACATTTCCAAACTACAGGGTAATTGCTTGTCGTGTAATTTAGCTTGCAGCACTTTTTCAAATACTTAATTTCTACTGAGATATTTTTTTGGTTACTTTTCCAGATTTGCACGGAACGCCAACGAGTGACAGAGTATAAAAAAAAGGCAAGTGCCCAGCTTTGGGCTAGGTGCTATTTGCGTTTTGCATTTCGCATTGAAAGCGATGCTCAGCGGAGCTAACAAGCGCATCATCATAACGAAATATATACGAGTGTATATGAAATACAAAATAAGAATATAACAAATATATAGATGTACATATGTACATATATATTCACATACCTACATGATACAAAAAATACTGTTTCAGATTTATATGATGACCCTTTTTACTGAGCACTGTTGCAGCCGCAGGGGTATCAATGGAACAGAGTTAGACAGACATACACACATAGCATATACACACACACACACACATACACTCGCACACATACACGCTTTTGATTGTGCTGAATTGAGTACAATTAAAATATAGTGGACGACAGAGAATAGAGCTGTGCTGCATAAAGTGCGGACTAGACACAATCATGTGCTTGGGGTGCATTGTTCATTATACATATTTTACATATTTGATAGAAAAAAGAAACAAAAAAAAAAAAATTAAATTAAATATAGCTGTACTCATAAGTAGATTTCACCTGACGCATTATTATTACAGACATTTTGGCAATTGTGCAAATGTGCTTTTATTTTTTGTGTTTTTTTTACTTTGCTTTGCTTTGCTTTTGAAGGTGCTTTATGGTGCTTACTTAAATGCTTAAATAATCAAAGTGGCATTTTGTAGTGTGCTTACGGCGTAACTTAGTTGCGATTGCCTGACTAGATACGTACTACAATAGGTGCTTAACATTAAGTAAGTACATTTCATTAACTGTGCTTAGTTAAACAAATTAAATGAAGTGAGTGCCAACAGTTTGTGCTTCTTTGTGTCGACAAACTCCTAACACAATCAAAATTAAATGATATTTTATAAAGCTTGAAAAGTATTTGAGCAGGCAACTTTACAGCTAACAAGCAGTTGGTGGATATACGTAAAGTGGATGAAAAAGTAAAGAGTGTATAAATAAAACAAATGCATCTGTTAAAAAGGGGACTTGGAAAACATCAAGATGTTGGGAGCTAAAAAAAAAAAATAACAGCGGTTCAACTTTCGAATTACAGTTATAATATGGAAGAGATTTTGTCATATACAATTTAAAATGCTGGAAATTATGTATATTTTATTTAGGAATTTGTTTTATTTATAGAGTAACACCAATGCTTCTCTTTTTGGAGAAGTTTGTATAGTACAATCTGATAAGAGTTAACTTTAATGGACTTTTAATGAAATGCCACAAAAAATAATTAAGCTATGTGTTGTTTAATTGATATATTCACTGTGAACCGCTTACTTAAAAAAATGAATAACTATTTGTGCACAGAATGGAAACATAAACAATTTTAAAATTTGAGTGCATTGATGCCTCACAAATGTTTGTGCAGCATCTACTCAGAGAGGGATGGGTGGCAGGCAAAAAAGAAATAACAGACAGATAGAGAGAAAGAGAGAGAGAGAGAGAGATAGCGATAGAAATAGTAAAACAGATGCAAATGTGTTAACTGGGCAAGCATGCAGGTGATGGCAAATAAAACTTAATCAAATGTGTCAACAGAATACAAATTAAATACAACAATCAAATAATTTTTATGTGAAAATCAATTTAAGGATTTTCCGCTTGTTGTTGATGTTAATGTCGCACATTTGCATAGTGATAAAGAAAAAACCAACAAATGTGTTGAGGGAGCGCCAAAGTGCAAAATATGGGCGGACATAAAAAAATGTACACTGCAAATAGCAAAAAAAACCAAAAACAAATTCGGGAGTGAGGCTCAAAAATATCACACCGACCCGCTGCTAAAGTTATAAAATATTTATGCATACATTTAAATATATGTGGATAAATATGTATGTGTAATAAATGTATTTACTATAGGTATGTCAGCGGTTGAGGAAATGGTGGGGGGGGGATGGGTAAGAACTTTAAACAACGAAAAAACAAATAAATGCAGCAAAACGTTTTGCCTTATACACAGCAACCAAAAAAAGAGCTTATTTTGCGGTAGAAAAGTTGGACGAGGGATGAGGGACTGTGGAAGGGTTCATTATGTACGGTTTTTGAATTCAACTATGCCTTGTTTAGGTTTTTTTTTTTTTGGTGGGTCGGGGGGAGCGGGTTTGTTTACATTTATAATTGCATAAATTTAATTATGTAAATAAATCAATTTAATATTTTATGCGGTTCTTTTGGTGGTCCACAAAAAAGAAAACAAACAACAACCAACTAACTAAATTCACAAAAATTATTAATTGATATTTTTTCGTATTTGTTTATATTATATTTGTGTGTGTTTAAAATATGTGTGTGTAAGTATTTTATATATCTTGTGCGCTTACAAAAACACAGAGCGTATGGCTTTTTTTTTTGGGTGCTATACAAATTACCACAAAAAATATGATGCATTATATCAAAAAGTTATCATATGTATTCATAATATTTTTTAAATTTTTTTTTTTTTTTTTGTATATATTCAGACGGTTGAAAGTCAAGAAAATAACAAAAATTGGTTCTTGCATATAGTACACAATATAGGAGTTGTGCTAAAAGAGTTGATTCTGATTTTTTTTATAGAGATACAAGTGCAAAAAAGTAGTCAAAAATTGCGCCAAAAAATATGCAATTTTATAGTACCAATACAAAATTTTAATTTGTTTTTGTAATATTTTTCGATTTAAATTAAAAAAAAAAATAACAAAATAAATCAAATAAATAGGACAAGAAATTTGTAAGGATATGAGATAGAAGAAGGGAATTATATTTCGATACTTTATAAATTGTGTGTAGTTATGTAGATCAAAATTAAAAAATTGCCATTAAAGACATACTGAAGAATTTAAAGGTACGAGTTGTTTGAAATCTTGAGAGTTGTGTTCTTAAGTAAGTAAAAAATAAACGATTTATTTTTGAGTATTTATTAAAGGAATGCTGAAGTAGCGGACAATTGATTTTAAAGATTTAAATGTGTTTACAAAATTTGTTAAAAATGGAATATTTATTTATTTGATTTAGGAATACTCGTACCAGAAGTATTAAAAGTTGAAACCTTCTATCCGATGATAACAATAATAAATAAATACTCATTAAAAAATTATAACTTGAGATATAAATAATCTACAAATGAAGAGCATATTTAAAACAAAACCACTGCTGCATTCAAAAATTGATTTATGTTTGCAGCATTTGAAAACATATGTAAATGTATGATAGTATGTAGTATAGTGTGGTATTTACGGCCAGTCTTATGGCTAAATGACTTTTGGTAAACACACACACATACAAAATTTCGGTTAACAAAAAAAAACATAACGCTCCATCGCGTCGTTCCGGCAGCTCCTGTGTTGGATGCTCGTTATCAAAATTCAAAAATTGTACAAAATATTTCGTTGATTAGTTCTGAGGTGTAAGTAGGGTGGAATAAATTTGAAATGGAACTTAACAAATTTAAATAATATGTAAATGTAAATGTATTGTTTAAAATATAATTAAAGATAATTATCTGAATGAGAAATGATAAGCGAACGAATAGAATACGATTTGGGTTAAGACTTACGCATTGGTAAGATTGTCATTGGCATACATACCATCCTCTTGGGTGCGTATTATGATCGGATGGGAGCGCGGACCGTCGCCCACCGAGGTGCCGGCGAGCACCCAGATCTTGTACTCGGTCCAGCGCTTCAGCTCGTCGAGCACAATTTTGGTCATGTTCAGCGTGAGCGTGGACGCCTCGTCGTCCTCGCGACCCACCTCGACGAACAGCACCTTATAGTATATGATGCGCCCGTTGGAGCGCTCCGCGGGCGGAGGCAGCCAGCTAAGTGATATTGTTGTCGAGCTGTTCGCAATGGCCGTGATATTGCGTGGCGGAGCACCTGGTACTAATTACATAATAGATGGGAACGGTACGTATTTTGTGTGGTTTTTTTGATGTTGTGCATAGAATTGGATGCGTTATAGCCAACATTATGTTGAGAGATAAGTTGATGTTGATTTTTTATTATTATTATTATTATGATTGTTTTTTTTTTTTGTTGTTTTTTATTTATTTTTAATAGCGTTCAGCGATTAGCGTTAAAACCAAACAAAAGTGTTTCAAACCAAAAAACATGTAACGAAAGAAAGCACAGAAATAATATTTGAATAAATGACATAATGGATAGGCATAAGTATATAAGTAGGCATGTAAGATAAGGATATCAAATCATAAATCAAACTTAAACTCAATAATATTCAAGACATAATTATATCCAATGGCTTATGCAAATAATGTTGTCGCTTCCATAATTTGATCAACAATTGCGTTTTGTTTCGTTTCGAGAATTGCAGTTTCTCTCTCTTATATTAAATTGTGCATATTTTTTGGTAACGATTTTGAGCTGAAAATTTTGTGCTAACTACGAGAGCGAATGAGATAGACACACCGATAAATATATATATGTACATATGACACTTATAAACACTAAATACTAAAAACTGCAAGGCATGCGTTATTTAATAAATTATAATCTATAATATATATATAAAATAGAGTGCATATGTTAAACACTAACTTATATTAATTGTGAGGCTCACACACACACACACACACACACACAGACACACAGATCGCAATAACAAATGTTAACATTTAATTTGCATAAACCATGTGGCTGAGGTTTTTGTAGAGAAAAAGAAACATTAAGCTAACTAAGAGATGAAACATTAATTAAACCAGCAGCTAATCACTAAATCCAATATTTATGTGCTTGTGAATTAATAAATCTAGTTAGTAGTGGTATCTAAAGTTGAGGAGTGCACTTAAGCTATAAACTAAGCTCAACACATTAATGCAAATAATAATATTATGCACTACGACACGTAATTGAAACGTAATAAGTAAAATTATATATCAATTATTGTTGGCAGGAGCAAATTGCAAAATCATTTCAAATAACTCACAAGATGCAAGAAATAAATCAAATTTGCCTTGCTGAATAATCCACATGTCAAACTTTTATCACATTTAGTTGAACATTCGCTTAGCTCTCCTTCTCTATATTCTCTAGTCTCCACCTCTGTCTCACCACCACACGGAGAAGTTTTGCAGAACTGTTAAACAATTTG
This sequence comes from Drosophila demipolita, assembly GCA_035042405.1. Lineage (NCBI taxonomy): Eukaryota > Metazoa > Arthropoda > Insecta > Diptera > Drosophilidae > Drosophila > Drosophila demipolita. Next base: position 3,646,437 of record JAWNLI010000044.1, on the reverse strand, counting down.
TGGCAGCCGCAAAACAATCGTTAAGCTAAGAACCACACTTTGACCACTTAAACTGAACTCTAATTCTAAAGAGTATGCGAAACGTGCAAATATAATAATCATGAGTCAACTACGTATTTATTATTAATATGTGTGCTTATATATATATATATATGTATTTACTTCTTGCATTCCACATTTGTCCTTATGTGTGTTCTCTACTAAAATATATACTTCAAAATCAATTACTAAATACAGTCAGATATAGAGATAGAAATAGTCAGAGGGGAAGACAGAGAGAGAGAGGCAGAAATGCGGATAATGTTGAAGGAGAGTAATTTCTAGAAATTTTGGTTTGTGGCTTTTTGTGCATTGTTGTGCAGTTATATTAAAATTTGGACATGCTGTTGCTGAGCGCATAAGTTGCAGATGCTTTTACCATAATTTGCATAATTCAACACTTGAAATAAAATATATACATAAATTATTTGCCAGCATTCCACGTATATAATAAATATGCATTTGCAAACAATTCATTCAGGTTTAAATATATGTAAATAATAAAAAGGATTTTATGAACTGTTTTCTGTGATGTTGTTGTTGAATGTAGTTTTCTATACTGTTTACAGTGTTGGCTAACGTGGGAGTTTTTCTTTGGATTTGTGACTAGTAGTTTGGTTTTGTATATAAATATATATATATATGTGTGTGGATAGTATGCCTAATTAAATTGTTGTATGTATGTTACGTATAATCTTAAGCTAACTAACCATGTTTAGTTTGTGCATATGTTTTTAGGAGTAATCTAAGATCAGTGTATGATATAATATGTATATAATAACTTGCAGGAAACTAGAATCAATCACATCTCATACAATATAATAGTAATAAGTAAATATATATATAATTTCATATAGTTAAAGGCAGGAGAGTGCAATACCTTATTCACACACACAAACTCACACACCCACGTACATCACACACACGCACGCTCATCGAATTTTTACCTGTCTCCTTGTGAGTGCCATAACACACAACAAAAAAGAGTCACGCACACCACACACACACACACGCACACACACACAAGCAGACACTCGCACAAAATAGTAGTTATTAAAGTATTTCAACTGAATAATCGACTACATTTATAGACTACATTATGTGTATATAACGTTGTTGTTAATAATATATATTAAATGTATATATGTAGTTATATAGTAAAAATATATATATATTTATCGAAATTTCAGTTTAAAGTTTCTTGTAGTTTTTTTTGTTTTTTGTTATGTACTTAAACTATAGAAAGTCGTACAACTGCTACGGCTTAATTAAGTTTTCATTGTTTGATTGATTTTTTTTTGGGGAACCTAACTTAAGGGTTGAAGAGACTAATCACTTACCATATTGTTTGGTGCGAACAGGTATGGGGGGTGTGGTGGCGCCCTCGCCACGCTGCGAACGTGCTGCTAGCCAGATATAGTACAGGGTATCAGGATACAAACCATCAAGCGTATAGGACTCTGAATTGGAGATGCGCCTACAAAGTGTTATTAAGATTAGATCTCCCACTTTATTCAACAAGTGAACTTAATTGGTAATTGTTAATTGTGGTGGCGCACTATAACTCACTTGTGATGATCCTGATTGGCGTATGTGTCATTCCAGTAGAGCTCATAATGTACAATATTCTCGCTGGAATGCGTCGGCTTGGACCATTGCAATGTGACTGCGGTCTCGCCGATATCAGTGGCCCGGAAATTGCTCGGTTGTGATGGCACACCTGATGGCACATAGACATATGTACATAAATATATTTATATACATATATATATATATTCAATATATATATATATCGATGTATCCAGGTACCCAAGTACGCACATATTTGGGTTTCGGTTTTGGTTGGTTTGGTAATAATGAAACGGAAATTACGGAAATTAAATAAAGTACAAACAAATCAATGTGGCTTTCATTTATATGCGCCCCATTCAGTTGCACATTACGGTACAGGTACACACACACACACACGCACACGCACACACACAAACACCGCACAGAATTATGCAAAAATTTTGTGCCTGTATCAGATAAATAAAGTTCCAGCTGCCAATGGATTTGATTGAAATGATGGCTACCCCAAATATTTACATGCTTTCGCAATAACGGAGAATTGTACACATTTTGACCACAAATTCTATTGGCTCAGCAAAACAATTTTTTAGTATGAACAGATTTTAAATGAGTTTTTATAGCCTATATACCAACGCCTAGGGAAATTTTTAAATGCATATTTTTTGTTCTTTCATCATAATAACAACTAGTAATCTGCACTAGTATTGCTCCCTTGTTTACAATATTTTTCCATTATGGCTACTAACTGTCAAATATCCCTGACAGGTACTAAAACTAGTTGGTAGCAGCTTAATAACATTCTAGTTATTCATCGATTATTTTTGTGCACTTTAAAATCTTTATTTTGCAACATAATCGACTCAATTTTAAATAATACCCAACACGTATTAAAAGTTTAATTTTTACTTTTCTAATGAAAAATAAATGAATGCAATTTCAATAAAATTTCATTTACAAGAATTGTGGCCCAGAGAGAAAGTTAATCGTATCAGGCCACATCTGCACGGGTATCAAAATGAAAAAAACAACAAATTTAAAGACTGGTAAATGCATTTGCTTTGGCAGTTGAAGAAAATACAAATTTTGCACACCTAGACAGATATGCAGTGAATGCTGTAATTTTATTTTATTTGAGACAAATAGGAATTTCAAGTTTATAGTTTATGGTTTTATTGCAGCTATATGGCTAGCAATTATATGCCAATTTGATCTAAATTTGCAGTTATAATTCAATAATTGGCGTTATCTATGCGGGTCAATTGAGCCGTCCAATTAAATTGGTGGCATTTCATATTTTACAATACACATTCCGTTTGCGTGTGTGCAAGTGAGCTACGTAATTGGATCCGATTACGCAATTATTTTTGGGGGGGAGTGAACGAGCAGAGCACTTACCTTGCTGTGTCTTCACCTGCACCGGCGTGGACATGGGACCGGCCCCCATTGAGGTGTACGCTTGGACCCGGACCGTGTAGATGGCATGAGGTGTTAGCTCCGATACGGTTGTCAGCTCGCTATTATCAATCATTTGGGAGTTCCACGAGGCCTCCGGCTGATTCGAATTGGTCGTGTAGTACACCTTGTAGCCCTAATAAATGATAGATGTGTTCGATTAATATCAAAATCTTTACGTATTTATATGAGTTAGTCAAAAAAAAAAATACAACTAAAGCCGATTTAACATAAAATATATTACAATTTTGATTGCCACATTTCGTTGCATAAATCTCAAATGAAAGTGGCATCTTTGGATGCATATTGTCTGCTGTAAGAAATGCTTGGAAATGCTAATGGCAGAGCTTGTGGCTTCAGATTTGCGAACTTTATTATCTTGGAATTGTGGCGAGAACTGTTTGCAGCTGCTGCTCGTTGCATGCCGCACAACAGAGGAGGAGACCACAACAATTGCGGCCTAGCACTTAGACTCGATCAATGAGTGCTAGCACAGGCACAGCCACTCAGCCGGAAGGAGCAAAGATCTGACTTTGAGGTTTGAGGGATAACTTATAGCAACTGGCTAATTGTGTGGCTTTGATTTCATTTGCACATTTGCATTTAAGAGCCTTGCTCTCTCTCTCTCTGTGTGTGTCCAGCCGTCCGCACGTCCTGCCAAACATGGCCAACGTCATTTTGGCAATTTACTTGTTCCCGCTCCCTCCCCCCTTTCGTAACGTGACAAAGTGTCGACCCCTGCCCTGCTGTACAAGCTGCAGACTGCATTTGTAGTCTGTGTCCCCCACAACACGGGAGGGGGTTGGGTTGTTACTTAATATGCGTAGTCTATGCCAGGTACTTACGGTCACTTGTCCATTGGGCGTCTCTGGTGGCTCCCAAGTAATAACCATCGTTGAAGAGCTCAATGGCCGCACTTGCACATTGCGTGGCGCACTTTCCATTTCTGAAAAAAGAGAGAGGCAATGGGAGATAACCACAGATTATTATCAAAGTTAACACATAGAAAGGCGAGATTTGATTTGTCTAATCTTAGATTTTGGAACCACAAAAAGAAGTTTTATGTCTTATTAAAATCTATTTAATTGTTAAAGAAACTGTTGAATATATTTATATATAGAATTTGGTTAAATTCCTTGAGCAGATTGAATATGAATGAGGATGTTGGAGAAAAAGGATTATCTTTAATTCACTTAACACCTGCCATAATTTATACTAAATTGTATTATTTTTGTTATTACTAAAAACAAATGCAATAAATCTTTATCTTTGTCATCAGTTCTATTATGCTGACAACTTTAAAGACCTCATTCTGCTTATTTTGGCCATATTGAATGCTTAGCTAATAACGAAGGTTTAACAAAGCCTAAAGCTGAATACAAATGAATACGTATTCATTAATGGTCAAATATAACATGGTGAAAGAGCTAATAGGCCTATGGTTATTTAATTCACTTGTTTATATATATACAAAGCATTGGAAATCCTAATTGAAAGCTACTTCTTTCATAATTGTTTGTAGAAAATCCGTACAACAACTTAAATACTAAAATACATTGATATTTATGAATAAACAAAATAATATGTTTTCCATCGAAATTGTTGTTTTCAACACAGAATATTTGTTGTTGGTAGATAGTCGATAGCCAATTAAAATAATTGCATGTCGAGTTATTTAGTCTCTTCTTGTTGTAGTTGTATAAATTCCATCATTCAAAATCAGATTTACTTTAAATATGACATGGAAAATGGCTAAAGACCACCCACTAGACACCTGCCACCTGCCACCTGCCACTATCCACCAGTCACCGTTCCACACCGTTCCACACCTTTACAGCCTGGCTGGCTGCGTTGTCAGTCATGCATATGAAATTCAGTTAAATGAATTTTCGGCATTTGAGCAATAGTCAGGGTTTTATATCAAATGCAGACCCAGACAGCGAATAGACCAGGACATGACAAAGGAGGATTGGTCAGATGAACAAACAGCTGGATGGGAAAGAGGAAAAAGGGGCGTAATACCAACGGTATTAGGGCAAAAAATGTTTGGCCATGCAAACAATCATCCATCACAATGAAATTTTGCTAAATGAATGTCCGTCCGGCAGAAGACTCGTCATTGTGGAAATTTTTGCATCGCCGTCACTCGTCGAGCCGACTCCGGCGAATTATAGTGCGAATTTTGCATTTATAATGTGTAACGCAATACTGCAGAACACACGCACAACACAACACAACACAACAACAACAACAACAGTACACTATAAGCATTTACACACAATAACTGCATTTTTGTTGTTGTTGTTGTTGTTGTGCACAAAACAATGCAATGCACGCTCTGACAGAAGCTCCACTTACTGGACCTATACGTATAGTCGCATAGTCGCATAGTCGCATATGCTATATGGGCATTTAATTCTCACATCCTACAAATATAACCAAAAATGTTTGCATTCTGCGGATGCGATCAATGAATTCACTTCTGTCACAGTGTAAAGCATCCAAATGCTAAATTATTTACCGCATTGCTGACACAGAGTCAGCTTAATTGTTGAATTATATTTTCCGATTCCATATATTTGATATATTTGTTTATATTTGATTAATTGGCGATTTATTTGGTATTATCTTAAACATTTGATTTGTCATATTTAATATTTAGTAATTTACCTGTGCATAAAATTTAATTGATTTTACTTTTTCATTTACTATTTAACAAATGGAAAATTGTTATATATTTTGTAATTATTTTCAACGGTTTTGAAAGTTGAACTTTAGTGGAAAATGGAAATGGCATCTGAAAAGCGTAGGTATTTCCACATGTTTCGAATACATTTGTGAGGCGTGAAATTGTTCGAAAATTGCGAAGGCATGGCGTGGGCAGGGGCAGAGGGCAGGGGACAGCAGAGGCGAACACGAGCAGAATGAAACTGCTAATTAGTGGGGTCCAGAATTGGATCGCCTCAATTACTGACAAGAGTCAGTTTTAGTTGCACTTGCATCCCAACGGAGATGGGACGATGGCAAAGGATGTATGCATAAAGGGGGAAGGGGAGTGGGGAGTGGGGGGGTAAGAGGTTTCATCATTTCCACTTCTTGTGCCTCTTCAATTGGTTAATGGCCAATCAATAAATTCCAATTCTCACAATTTTACTGCAATATCTACATGTGCCACTGCAGCGTTTTACCCACAATTTATATCTCAGGCATCTCATCTGTTACACAAGTGTGTGTATATATTGTGTGTTGCATGTGTAAGTGGTGTGTGTGTGTGTGTGTGTGAGAGTGGCTCGGATATAGCCCGGTTGGCATTGCCATTTGCCGGGTCTAGGCTAAGATTTGCATGCAGCACATGGGGCATTCAAAAATTGCAATAGCTTGCCTGGGCAGACACATTCTAACCGCTTGCTTCCCAGACTGCTGGCAGCCTTATTCCCTGGTTATACTGCTCCTTTGGTGTGTGTGCGTGTGTGTGTGTGTGTGTGTGTGTGAGTGCATCGTGTGGCAGCATCACGTAAGCTGCATTTAAGAGCATATACATTACATACGGATACGCTCCATTAATATGTATCCCTTGCAATGCCCGAGTCACGCCTACTGCTTACTGCCTGCACATAGCACTAAATTCTTAGCAGCCTCTTTAACACACACCCGCACACCCACACACCCACACACCCGCACACCCACATGAAAGACATCGGACTCATGTGGCCTATGACCTATTACACGACGAAAGGAGCTGTTAAAGAGTTGCCAACACACACAAGTCTACACGTAGCTGTGTGTGTGTGTGTGTGTGTGGAAGCATTAAATTTAAATGTATTAGACCATATTAGATGCATGTATATATTATAGCCAAATTGCAATACAAGTTAGCAGTTGCTTCAACACCTAAGGCCACCCAAGCAATCCTTGTCGACATGCTGCATATCTTTATAATTGTTATGAATCCAGAGAAAGACTCAATTCTGAGTTGTGTGAAAATTGTCAAGTCTCCGATTGGATCAGGTCTGGTTGCAACTGGTCTAAAATTAACGAAATGTTTAAATAACTGATTCGAATCTTGAAAATCACCAACAACATTTGATAATCGTCAAACTATGTTTGCATGTGAGCAATTCATTTGAATAATTTCAAATTTGAATAATTTATATAAATAATTATTAAACATTTTGTAAATGTTTACTTGATCAAATTAAGATTCTTTAAGTTGCCTTAGTTGCACCAATATTATGTTGGACAAATGTGACAGAACGTAGAGCTTGCCATCAGGTGCTGGTTTGTTACCTTAAGCTGTCTAATATTTGGAACACTTCTGCTTACTGGCCATAAACAGCACTTTGTCAGCTGCTACCTAACCGAAACCGAACTGCACCCAAACTTATCCAGCTGACACGTGTCATTATCCGATGCTTTGCAACTGCTGCTGCTGCTGCTGCAATTGGAGGCAACACGAATTTCGCTAGTTTTATGTGCTACTTTTTTTTTTTTGCTGCTGCTGTAAACGATGCTATCGAAATAATATTTCGAAACGATATTGGACAAGCGATAAGCATAATTGCAGCAATAAAAGTTTTCAACTTTTATACGACAACCAAAAAAAAAAGAGGCCAAAACGCACACAGAGAGAGAGAGAGAGAGAGAGAGAGAGAGAGAGAAGAGAAATGGCAGTTTGTGCAAAGCGTTTGCTTACCCGCAATCGCCATGGCTATAACCTCGTTGCATATACACCAGGCGACACGCATCAGACCAACTTCTACGCATACACGCGGATACACACACACACACAGATACACACACACACACACACACACATACACAGATACACATGCAGGGCACTTGTATGCTTACAACGACATTGATGCGCACTCAAATGGACGCATAACAATGCAAAGTTTATGCGTTGCCAGCCACGTTCAATGGGCAAGTGGAAGTTTAAGGGGTACTCGTATAGACGTGAGGCAGCTGCCTCTTGACACACACACACACACACGCACACATCAGTAGGCTACAAATGTGCGTGTGTGTGTGTGTGCTTTTAAACATTGCATTTACCTTTGATTCTAAGCGAGTCTTTTGGAAATGAAAGTGGAAGAAGGGTTTAGCCAAATGCTATGTGAATGCTGCTGCTCAGGAATTGTTATGGAAATTGTTTTGGCCATAACATTATGTAGTAGAAGACAAGGCTAAGCATACTTACTTGTGCCACCAAATGAGAAATCGCCTAAGATCCAAAGGTAACCGTGGGTAAAAGAGAGTGAAATGCAGAGGGGAAGAAACGGAATAAAGAGAAACGGGTGAGTACCGCAGTCAACATAAAAATAAAAGCGTCTACGAAAAAATGTCAATAAAAAAACACAAAAAACAACAAAAAAAAACCAAAAAATCGAGCAGCGTAAAAATCTTGAAAAAATCCTTTTTTTTGTGTGGGTGCAGCATGGATATAAAGAAAGGGGATACATACAAAGAGCAGTTAGTGGATTTATCTTTAGATGGCAACGTTTAGATGGGCTACTTACTTGTCTCACCGGTGGTGCAGGTCGCCGGCGCCGAGGGCGGACCACGTCCAATATTGTTCACAGCTATCACATAGAACTCGTATTCCGTATAGGGGCTGAGGGCGCGCACCACATAGTACATGGTTATGATGCCGCTGATCTCACTGAAGGCCTGATTCGCATTCTTTGGCTTGTACTGAATGACGTAGTACTGCAGGTCCTCGGGTCCCTTGTAGGACCACTCCAGGCGCACCGAAGTGGCGGTCACCTCAGAGATTTGCACGTCCGTTGGCGCCGTGGGCAGTGCTATCGATACATATATATTTATTAATTATTCAATTTGATGTTTTGTCTTTCACTCACATTGCACTTTCACCACGGATACGGCTTCAATCTGACCCAGCGAGGAGGCAGCTATGCAGGTGAAATTCGCACTCTCCTGTATATTGCTCAGCTCCAGCACATTTCTGCCTATGGGTATAGCATTCTCCGGTGTCAGATCTTGTGCGCCTACATGGTACAGAATTAATTAAATGCGCAAGTAAACTTCATTTATAATTACCCTTTATCCATTTGACGTGTGGCATGGGTGAGCCAACGGCAATGCAGGACAGATTTAGATTTGCGCCCAGCATCACTTCGCTGATGGACTCTGGTGGCCGTGAGAAAGTGGGTGGAACGCGACGCACCTTCACATACAAATGTGTCGCCTTCGAGTGTTCCGTTCCAATTGAGTTCTCCGCAACGCATTCGTATTTGCCCTGATCCTCTTCGCGACTGTTGTTAATCGACAGGACGCCTAAAAGAAAGCAGTTTGAATATTATTTTAATGTGAATTTATGTTTAAGTAAAGTGAGTTAAATCTTATTAAAATAATTTAAAGTAGATCTTTCCACTTTTTAAAGTATATTTATTTTTTAGTACATTTTTTTTCTTAATAAAAAATATTAATAATTTTTTTTATTAGAGTTCTTCTACAGTCTCATTTATCATATCTTAATATTTTGACTGCTGAATATATTTTCCATTGCTTGATATAATATATTTTGATTATTTTCTTGGATTTATTGGCTTAGTAGCCTATGCATATATATATATATATAAATCAGGTAGTACTTAGAGCATCCTTAAGACAGGTAGATGCCATGTTATAAAGCCTGGTTGTTACAGATAGGGTTAATTCCTAACTCCTCAAAACAGCTGAGAAAGCAGTTCGATCTGTGGTTATAGTTATGGATTTATGCTGGATTATTTGGGTTCAATTATATTTCCGAGCTCTACCTAAATATCACATAAACGTCTACCTGTTAACCTCATATAAATATAAATCTTTTATGCCACACAACTCAGTTACTTATTGGCAGTTAAGCTAAGCACAACAATGATTTTCCCAGTTCTGATTTCAGTGTTGTTTATCTTGGCGTTGGTCGAGTGCAACTCGTACTCCACCGTGGAGCCACCACTTGCTGAACAATTCGAGATGCTCGATCTGCTAGATTTGGGCGATAGACCCAGGCGGCTGCCACACCCGGAGTTGCATAACTCAGCCTCAAAATTCCTGCTGGAGGTTTACAATGAGATCAACGAGGAGCAGGAGCCACAGGAGGTGCTGCATCAGCGGCACAAGCGTTCCATAGAAGATGACATACTATTGACTAGGGCGGATCGCCAAGAAATCGCCAGTAGCAACAGTATACTGACTTTCTCCAGTCGCAACGTGCAGCTTGGCAATAAGTTGGATTTGCATATATCATTTAATACGAATGATGTTCCCATGGATTTAATGCTGGTGCAGGCCATGTTGCGTATTTATAAGCAGCCCAGTTTGCCGGAGCAGCGTCAGAATCTGACAGTTTCCGTATACAAAAAGATTTACAGTCACAATCAAGATGGGGGCGCTTATCGCATCTTGCAATCAGTGAATACCACAGCCAATTACAAGGGCTGGCTGGAATTCAATCTGACGCAGACGCTGTACAACTGGCTGCTCCAACGAGGCACCCAGAAACAGCGACACGAGCTGCGCATCTCCATGGGTGACACAGAGCTGGGTGCCATGGCCGCTGGCTTGGTCGCGCCGCAGGAGGAAATGCGCAACAATTTGGAGCCCTACATTGTGGGCTACTTCCAAGGGCCCGAAATGCTGGTCAAGGTGCAAAAACTGCGCTTCAAGCGTGATCTGCAAAAGCGCAAGGCGACGCTGCCGTCTGGTGGTTACCGTCAAATGCCTCCGCCAGATTATTATAAGCCACCGCAGTCCTGTGAGCGGCTCAATTTCACCGTGGACTTTAAGGAGCTGCAAATGCATAATTGGGTCATTGCACCAAAGAAGTTTGAGGCATATTTTTGCGGTGGTGGCTGTAATTTTCCACTGGGCACAAAAATGAATGCCACAAATCATGCGATTGTTCAGACACTGATGCATCTCAAGCAGCCGCATCTGCCCAAGCCCTGCTGTGTGCCCACTGTGCTGGGCGCCATAACCATACTTCGATACCTTAACGAGGACATTATCGATTTAACCAAATACCAAAAGGCCGTGGCAAAGGAGTGCGGATGTCATTAGAAAAGCGCTGTGAAATGGGGCGAAAAACTAGTCTAGGTTTTTGGTAAAAATATATATTTATATGTGAAGACATGAAATCATCTAATCTGGTTTACAAGGCATTAGTATAAAGATGATGAATGTCCGCCCCTTTTTGGCTTAGAGTACCTTTAAATTGTTGGAGTGTATAAAAGCCAAGAACCATATCGCAAAAGGGCTCAGTTTTTATCCTCCCCTTCCAGTTTTGATATTTGTAAGCAAATTAATATTTAAGCAAGAAAAGCTTTAATGATTTATAATCTTTTATGAGCTCTGAGAGGATGCAGACGTACGTAGTCCTAAGATCTTAGATTTATCAATAAATTTTTAAGTCAAAGTGTGCAAAGGATGCCGTTTCATTGGTTTTGTAGCTGGGCTTTAATGGCCAAATCCGCATGATACTCATTGGCCCATAAAATGGTCAGCATTTACCTTCTTTTTATGTGTGTGTGTGTGTGTGGATTTGGGGATGCTTGGAAAGCGGCGTGATGCAACACATGAAAATTAACACAATTTTAATGCGATTTTAAAGGACAGTATAAAAGTTATGACAGTGTTGTTTGCCGATGTGGGCAATCCTCAGCCTCAGCCTGGGGTCTATTGTATGTTGAGCGCATTTTTTCGGCATATTAAGCTAATGTGAATGACACATATAAAGCGTCGTAAACTGTGTCGAAAGCCTTCGCATTATATTTATATGGCCAATAAACAATGAAATATGTACTCCAACGAGCTAATTCCGACTGTCATACGCCAATGTAGACATTATACAATATACTCTCAAGTCTATATAAATATTAGCTAAATTTCTTAGACTTTATTATTGAATGTGTATTGAAAACAAAAACACATTTACTGTAAATTGTTCTTATTAAAAAATGTCAATTCATGTATTAAAAAATGTACGCATGAATAGGCTACATTTAATCAGTTGCTTTCATTGATTAATATTTAATACTGGTCATGAAAGGTTTATGGAAAATACTCGCATTAAAAAATGCATGATATATATATATATATGTGGTAACAGTTATTTTTCACGTTTAAACAATTACGAAAAGAGCATTCGTGGATTTTAATTGTTTTATTATTTATAAAACACATTTTGAAGCGATATTAATTTTGCAATTTTTTATATAGTCAGATTTGGTTTCGCAAGTTCTTTTGAATGTTTTTGTAAATGGTTGGCAAAAAAATGTTACTGAAATTGCATTTATAATCTGAGAGGATTGACAAAATGTATTTATTATTAAAATTAAATGACGTGCTCTCATATGACATAAAAAGAAAGCACTCACATTTACTTTGCAACGATCCCAAACAAAATTGTGGTTCCTTTAATATTATAACGAAAAAAAGAAACAAAATAAATTTATTCGCCCAAATAAATTTCTGTTAATCTTTTTAGCGGTTTATAAATGTAATGAAATATTCAAAGCATTTGAAATTAATTCGATGAATTTTGATTGCATCCATTTTTGTTATTAGTGAAATATAAAAATAAATTTAAAATTCCATGACCTTAAATTTAAGGGTTTAAGGTCAATAGCCATGAGTAGAATAAAAAAAAAGAACAAAATCTGAATAAAAACATTTTTCCGAGTTTTTCTAACATGTCAAACATTTGGCATTTATTTCATGTATAATAAGTAAAAAAGTGAAAAATGCAGCGAATGTAAATAAAGTTTTTTATACTTGTCTAGATGTGTGTTTTGATGCTGGGCAATTAATGTAAATGTGTCTCGCTTCGTTGCAAGCAACAGAATAATAAAAAAAATAAACCACAGGCAAAAGAAATGCAATAATGCGGGGGGGACACCGAGTACAGTTGAGTGAATCATTTTAATGACTCGTGTTTTTGCCCCAAACCAGCCACCCCCCCACCCGCATCGGGAAGTGTGTATATAAATTGTAGAAATCGAGGCGTGCTAAATGTTGCAAAAATGCTATTGCTACTCATGTTTATTATGTGTGTGTGTGTGTGTGTTTTTTTTTTTATTGAGAAAGGCCAACGGAAATGGGAATGCATAAAATGTATAAATAAAAAATAACTAAAAAATGATGATGTACGTTGCTAAATGATTGTAGCGCCGTTCGCAATTTTTTTTTTTTTGTTTTTTTTTTGTTGCACGGTGTACAACCATTTTGGGATCGTTTTGCTTTTATTTTAGTATTTTGTTTTTGTGGCTGTTAGGTGAACATGCATCAAAGTTGATTGTTGTGAAATTTATTGCATACTTTTTGGGCTTGTAGAGCTGCACATTTATTACGCTTGTGGCGCTTTCCGCACCGCCAACAGCAACAGCACTTTCGATATTGTTGTTGTTGTTGTTGTTATTTAGGAATCGCTGAACCATTCAAACAACCATTAAATGGCACTGCATTTTAACTATGGTTATTGAGTACGCAATACGCATTTTCCACTTTAAATATATATATATATATATATATATATATATATATATATTTGAATACTGAGCCACAGAGGCATTTCGCAAAAGGTTGATTAAAATGTATGCAAAGCAACTTTCATTAAAATTGTTCGCAAGCTGGCAAAACATTAACATAAGCCACACAATGTGGATGAAATAAAGATAGATAGAAAGAGACAGAATAAGATAGAGAGAGAGAGAGAGAGAGGCAGAGATAGGGAAGAGGTTTTTTAAACCCACCCAACACTTTTGCCTTTGCAATAAAAATTAAGCTATGAAAAATACAACATCTGAGCTTCGTCCCATCTGGTGACCTTTTGGCCTCCAGTTCCTTCTGCTGTCTGTCCCAAGTGTGCGTGTGTATGACTGTGTGTAACTCTTATGAAAATTAAAAATTCTCTCAAGCATCATAAAAATAAGCAAATGGGCTAAACTCAAATTGGTTGCAAGAGCAAACCGATTTGGAAATGGGTTATCAAAAAATGGGTTACTTTTGTGCCAGCGACTTAAAATAATATTACAATAACAATTGCCTTGCCACATTTTTAAGGCTAATAAGCAGCAAAGGCTTTAAGTAAGAGGCTCTGCATTGCGGCCTATAAGTTAATTGTGAGAGTGGCTTTTGAATTGGCTTAAATAATGGCAGAGTGCATCCCTCAAGCCGCAGCACTTTTAATCGAATTAGAAACACCGAAAATTGTATGCATACCGGAAGCGGAACCATTGAAGCCATGCCCAATAGTTGGCATCTTTGTGTAGCACTTTGGGGGCGCTGAATTGCTGAATCGCTTTTAATGGTCCAAACGACTATTTAGCCAAAGTCAATCGGAGTTAGGCGACAGCAGCAGAAGGCAGACAGGTGGGGCGGGGCGGGGCGGGGCGAGGCGTTTTTGTCTTTTGTGCCAGTGTTGCCATTAACAACAGGCGCGAGACAATGGCGGCTTCCAATACAAAACCAGACACGGACATGTGCACATGTGCCACCCCGTCCCCGCCCTAAGCCCAAACCTGCCGCAACGTTTGTGTGTGTGTGTGTGTGCATGGCACACATGTGGCACGCCACAACTGCACTTCCGCTTGCGCAGTCATTTTCATATTTTGTAACTTCCGTTTCCATACACACTCACATACATACATATACTCACACACTCATACACACAGGGAGTAGAAGAGGGTGGGGGGAAACTTATCGCTTGGCTGAATCCCACAGCCGCTAAGGCGTCTGCTCACAGCTTGGAACAGTGTGGCCAAATGGGATTATTAATTAAATTATACTTTAATTTAAGTAGTCCTCATCTCTGGCAACAATTTGATGTTAATGTGAGTAAAGGGATTGTGCACATCCAAAGTTAAAAAGTTTTTAATTTAACCAAGACTTAAAGCTACCAAAAAATAGAAGAAGCAAGAAAAAAAATGTATGAAAAACTTAACTGACCTCTGGCATGGAGGTGGAATTGGAATTGGAGTTGGAGCTGGAATTGGGATTGGGATTGAGTGTAGTCCCTGAAGGGCCTCCTCTTTCAGTCATGCACAAATTTTGGGCAATTACTGTCTCATTTTCAAGAAAAGCGACTGTCAACTCTTTGGGAGTTACGTGTTGAGGGGGTTAGGGGGGGGTTCTGCTGCTCATAATTTAAGCATTAAACTTTCTCAAATGCTTTTAAGTTGACTTGGGCTTAACTACAGTTTTACAGCTCAAGTAAATAATTGCGAGTGCCCGCCCCGAAACAGGCGTCTGCCTGCTCACGGCAAGTGCCAGTCAAGTGGGGGTAGGGGGTGTGGCAGCTAAAGTGGCGGGGTAACAAAAGTGTAGCACGATTGTAATGATGGGCACAGTAATTAAAGTTATAGTCGCATGATTATTTTAAAGAGGGGGACTGCAAAGAGGGGGACTTTAAAGAGGTTGCAGCTGCGCCCAAAACGTTGCGACGTGTTTTTCAAGTTGAACAGTAACTTTAACAAGAGCACATAAAAGTGGCAAAAAAGAAAGAGAGAACGATATGGTCAGAGACAGAGAGAGAGAGAGAGAGCGAGGAGAGAGAGAGAGAGAGAGAGAGAGAGAGAGAGAGAGCGTGTGCGTGTGTGCAAGTGCGTGTGTGTGTGCACAACAAACGGACAGCTTGGAGACTGCGACAAGGTGTACCCGTTTACGACAATGGGCAAACATAAAGATTAAACTGCTATTCGGGGCTTACGACATGGGCATTACGAACTTAAAACAACAATGTGCTACTAAAGATTTAATACAGAACTTAAAGATAAACGTGTATAGTTTTTACTAAGTTTATAAAATAAGCATAAAGTTTCACTTAAGAGCTTCCCCTTTGTATTCAAGTTTAATATAGAAAGGGAATCGTTACATTGTATGATTTATTTTCCCTGAATAATCAGAGCTTTACTCTATCCAATTTTTTATTAGTGTCAATTTGCATTGTTAAACTCAGATCAAAATGTAGGTAATCAATCTTTGTTTCGATTAATAGAAATGTTTGTTATAAAAATGTAGTTAATCAATCTGTGTTTCGATTAATAAAAATGTTTGTTATAAAAATGTAGTTAATCAATCTTTGTTTCGATTAATAGAAATTATTGTTATTCAATATATATATATATATAATACAATTCCAATCACTCTTTAAGTCCAATTAGATTCGTCTGAACAATTTATTCAATTCAAACAATCTACTCAAATATGAATATAGCCGTCGTCTCAAGAACCTTCTTCGAGTGAGACAACAATGTGCTTCAGTTAAGCTCTTCAGTTAAGTTGGCTCTCCACTCAATTCCCAGGTTCGTCATGTAAATCATTAACTGCTTCCCATTATCATTTGCCACTTGTCGCATTGAATCCATTGGACAATGAGAACCCTTTGTTGCCGCCGCCATTGCACCCTCAGCTTCATGGGGTGACAGTTGTGCGCGTTCGGCGTAAGCTTATTTCCCAGTCCACGTATTGGCCATTAAAACAATTGGCCAAGCAAAACCAATTTCTGATAAGCCTCTTTTGCTTAAGAGTTAAATTATGGTATTTGAAAAATATTCGCAATACCTTTTTTTCGCTCTCTGTTTTTTCTTCAAGTTGTTGTTTTTTGTTTTTTTTTTTTTGCAATAAGCAGCTCAGACCCTGAACCCCCAGCCCTAGACCCCAATCCAGTTATAAAGTAATTTCCCCAGACGCATTGAACCCTTCTAAACAAAAAAAAATTTATATAAGAAGAAGAAGACGACGAAGCAGCCGCAGAACATGGTCAGCGGAAGCGGCAAATGCAGGCTGGCGAATCCAGCTGCTGCTGCTGCTGCTGCTTGTTTTTATTATTATTTTTATTTTTTATTGAACAAAAGCCCTTAGGGACTATTTGGCGGGCAGGCGAATAAAAATAAAGGTATTATGCTCAATATTATTGTCGGATTGTCTGTTGGTAGGTCGGTCGGTCGGTTGGTCGGTCGGTCGGTCGGTCGGTCGGTTTGTTCCCATAGCTGTGCCTATGCCACAGCGTGGACAAAATTAACTATCAACGGCAATGCGGCAATGCCCCGAAGTAATTTTAAATAAAATATTTATAAACGTATTTGCGCATTGAAGTGCGACCGTTGTCATTTGCCAAAGACCAGAAGCGGATAATAAAACGCCAAATGCAGCTATTTACATAACAACGAAGTATTTTTTTTTACCCTTCTCGCAAGAGTCAATTAACACACAAACACACACACACACACAATTCCGGGATTTGATTAGAAAGCACTTGGCTGTACTCAATATAAAAGACTCTCAATTGTTATATAAAGTTTAATGTTTGCCTAAATTTATCAGTAAGAAAATAATTTCAGCATTTTCAATTCTGTTCAACTGGAAATACATATTGAATTTGGCTTTAATTTTAGACATATTCAAATTCTATGAAATCTATAAAAATATGAATTTTAGCTTGGAGGCCAATTTATTCATTTTTAAGATGCATAATCTAAGAAAAAGCTTCACAAGGGCTACATAATAATCACGTTAAGAAGTCTTAAAGCAAATGGGGCGTGACCGAAGGCGGAAAATGATTGTAACTATGACAAAGACGATAGGGGGACAGGGGAGAGGGGACCGAAAGCGGCAAAGGGATACCCAAGGCGTCTTATTAAAATAATAAAGTTCTAATTTAATTATGAAGCAAGCACAAAGACAGTGCCAGGGAATGAGGGCAAAGCCGGGTGTGGAAAAGATGGAACGCAATGTGAGCTATGCGAAGTGCGACTATGTGGAGTTACTTTTCATTTTGATAACTCACGTACCCCTCCCGGGGGCCCTAATTAGCAGGCAACGGCCGTATAACCGAAAAATCAACGCGCCTCAAGCTGCCTTTTGTGGGCTGGACTGTGGCTGGTTGGCAGGCTGGCTGTGTGTGGGGGCGATGAAGAATGGTTTGCAAAAATAAAGGACCATAAAGTGCTAATTGAATAAAACGGCACATGACTTGCATAACTTATTTTCAAAAATATATACGTACTTAATACCATATTGCCCATCTCTTGCCCATCATTGGCATGCAGCCCGAATAAAATTGAATCTGAAATGTACTGAACCCAAACAAAAGCGAACCGGTCCACAAAACTGAACCCGTCCGCGCCTCGAGGCAGAATTTATTTTATTTTCATAAATTTAAAACCTACTTTAAGACAACAAGTAAAAAGGCAAACGGAGCGGGAGGAGCAGGAGCAGGAGCAGGAGCTGGAGCAGGAGCAGGAGCTGGAGCAGCAGCAGCAGAAGGCGCCGCTTGGAGACGTTTAGGGCACCCAAAAGGATATTTAGCTGGCGGAAATATTTTTACGTTTCGTTTAACGTGGCAAAGATGGCGACTGGCTGTCTTCTAGCTTCCAGCTCTGCAGGCAAGTTGTGCGGCCCACGTAAAACTAATTTAACCCGCAACGTCCATGGCCACTGTTGTTCGTGTTACGCTAAATTAGTCGACCTGTGCCGCCCGCCGCATGCCACACTAAGAGGCGGCAGCAAAAAAAAAAGAAAGCAAAAACAAAAATTTGCCTCGGCATTGCGAAACAAGAACAACAACAACAACAACAACAACCACAGGGCACACACACTATGGTAGACCGTAAAAAATGATTTTACCTTGGGGAAATTTTTGCAACAGTTTTTAATTTGTAATGCGCTACGGCCACTAAAACAAAGTGGTTAGTTCTTATTGGGTAATTGCAACTGGCCATGAGTTTGATATATATGTAGGTAATGCCAACTAACAAGAGTTGCAACGACTTTGTCAGCAGCTTAGAGCCATCTGATGTAGGCCACTTTAAGAGCTGCAGTCTAAACGAAACAAAAGTTAAGTCGATATTTTTTTATAGACTTAATAGAGGCAAACTCCATTCAAAGAACTACAAGTTTTTATTTTAATAAAAAGAGAGCAAAGAAAATGTAAAGTTGGTAAATTGGCAAACAAGAATATTGTGATGGAAATATGGAAATGTTTTCAAAAAAGGCTTACAGCATAATGTGAATTTTAACTATTATAACTTTTCAAAGTATTTCAAGTTTATATTTTAATAAAAAAAATAAAGGAATCGTAATAAAAGTAAAATAATTGTTGTTTTCCAGAGAAAATAAATGATTAATTTATAAGTTGAAATATAAAAATATTTACAGCATAATGTGAATTTTGTCTATTTTAAAAATCGATTTCTACAGAAAAAAAATGTTGTTAATTTTTGTTTATATATTTTACAACATTTTCTCATTTGCTATTGCCAACGTGCGCCGCTAATGAGCTTAGAGGCTGGGAAAGTGCAGGGCATTCAAGGACTTCCCGCTGGCCGAACCATTGTTTGGTGTTGCGACGGCGAGTCAATTGTTTAGTGGGTTGTCATTAAGCGAACGTCCATTTCATTAGCATTGTGGCCCAGGTTTGACTTGGGCCCTTGCTATTTTTACTATGCCCAACACGTTTTGAATTGTTAAAGCGGCTGCCGCAGGCCGGACCTTTCCGGAGTTGGCTTCCGGCTGTGGCGCCACTGCTGCTGC
Organism: Drosophila demipolita; assembly: GCA_035042405.1. Taxonomy (NCBI): domain Eukaryota; kingdom Metazoa; phylum Arthropoda; class Insecta; order Diptera; family Drosophilidae; genus Drosophila; species Drosophila demipolita. The sequence continues at coordinate 3,626,841 of JAWNLI010000044.1, read as the reverse complement.
TGCCGGTGCTGCTGCTGCTGTTACTGGTCATGTCAGGACAGCATTCATTCAGACCAGGCTTGATCGGCCTGCCGCCTGTCGATAACACTTGCAATTGAAACGTGCTGGTTTTTGTTACCCAAACCATCACCTATCTGCCTCACTGCTAGGCGGCTTCCTCCCATCAGTAACCCCCCATTATAAACCTTGTCGACGACGCAACGCAAATATAATTATTGTTATCGCTACTGTCGCTCGGGCTGTCGCTCCGTCTGTCTGTCGGTCTGTCGGTTTTGGGGACGCGACACGGCTGGGCATTGCGGCCATTGATGTCATTTTTAAAGGACTCCTTTAATGCATATTTATGTCAATATTAATGTCAATATTTGCGCTTCTAATGACCGTCCGCTGCTGTTGACGGCTTTGTTAGTTTCATCAGCGACACGCCGTTTGATGTGTCCATTCCAGGCACCCACCCAAGCAACTGGCAACAACAGCAGCCTTATCGGCCATATGCTGTGTAATTAGAAATACCTTTTGGAGGACTCGAAAAGTACAAACCCGATGCATAGCTAAAGTAGTGCTTGATTAAAGGACTCGACTCGACGGCATTCTGTTGACACTTGTAAAGTTTTCTACCTAATAAGATCTCTGCTAGCTGGCTCATAAAACAGCCGCAGCTGCCCAGCACCAAAAATGAATAAAAAAACATAAAAAAAAGGACCGCCAACCTTAAAGGACCAACTTTGCCATTTGTCAGGCAGCCAAGTAAGCTAAGCAACGTGGTTGAGGCATAAGGCAGAGGTAAGTGGTAAAGTATGAGGCATAAGGCATGAGGCATGAGGCATGAGGCAAGGAAAGGTACGCAGCGGCAGCAGCAGCGGCAGCAGCTCGCAAAAGTCAAACGTTAACTAAGCGCCGAAAAACTTGTAACACAAAATGCGGCGAAGCATAAGTAAACTCCTAAGAAATTCAAATGAGCGTAAGCGCAAAATACTAAAAATAAAAGACTGAGATGGGTAGAAAAAAAGAACATGCCCCAAAAAAAAAAAAAGGTAGCAAAAGAGACTTGAATTTTAATAAATGAAGTCATTTCTCAGTGAGCAACAACTCAGCAGCCCTGGCAACCAGGCAACGGACTGGTTTAAGTTATGTGTTTGCCAGATGCACATGTCCTCCTCAATGCTGAAAGGAAGATCAAAGGGATGGCTGCCAGTAAATTGAATTTTTTTGTTTTTTAGAACACTCTTAGTGAATTTCTTTGCATTGCAGCATTATTGAAATAGATGCGCATTTTTTAAATTTTGCAAATAGTTTTCCACTCACTTGGCTTCTCCCACACTTTTACATTCAATTTGAAGAAACTTTGAATCATCCAACGATTTACCTAAGATTCTTTTCAACATCTTGTAATTTGTTATTATTGCCCAGATTTTAATGTAGATTTCAAGACATACATTTTCTGCATTGTTTGCACAATTATCTAATATTTGAGATATAATATTTATAATAATATACATTATTAATTAACTTACCGTTGTTTATAGTATATCGCGGATTGGTCATATCCACTTTGGTCTGGTTGATGATCCAGTAGATGTTGGGCGTCGGATTGCCAATGGCTTTGCACTGCATTTGGACTGTGTGACCCACCTCGATGACGCGTGTGCCCGGGCCCTGTGTTATAACCGGAAAGCCCGCGGGTGTTTTATCGCCTGCAATGCAAAAAAATAAAGGAGAAAGAATGAAAATAAGTCGCAAAAATTGTTGGAATATAAAGAAAAACCAGCAGCGTTGAACCGGTTCTCAAAAATTATGTTGCATAGAGAACAAAAACAAAATTTATACATAAATATATATGGAATGCGAAGAGTTTTTTTTTTTTTATAGATGGGTATGGAGTTCTCGAAAACAATATGCCACAAATATGCACGCACCCACATACATACGCACACACACAACACACACACATACACAACACACACACACACTCCCATCCACACACACACACAGAAAGTATTGTTTTACATGCAGCTTTTATAAACGGAAGTTGCCGTTTTTAAAAAAGCTTGCCTCGCTGCTCGGTTGCCTTTGTTGCCGCTTTCTACGCCATTTTGTAAGTCAAACAATGGCGGGCACCAAACACATATACACACACACACACACACCCACTGTGCGTGTGTGTGTGTGTGTGTGGAGCAAGGGTCAGCATTTTTCCTTGTGACAATTTCTTTTGTGGTACACTTTAAGGGCTTGGCATTCGCATTCACAGCCGCCGCTTCGCATTCGCATTGTTTTTTGCGGCAAACAGTTGAAGGGGGGTGCGGTGAGGCGGGGAGGGGCGCCCCGTTAAAAGCAAATCCGCGACTAGCAGTCAAGTAGCGGCTGTGGCCGCTCTCGACTGCATCTTTCAAATGAACAAAGCTCATTTACATTTTCCAATTAAATCCAGCAGTCGACGGCGACGACGACGTCGACAAACTCCTCCAAACCCCGCCCCCCAAATTACCCCGGCAGCTACCATTAAAATGCATGGCACATCTGCCGGATGCTGTTGGCGCTTATCCCCTCTGGTGCAGTAGGAGTATGCCAACTCTTTTATAAGATATGTAAGTTCATATACATAAGTGTTGTGCATTAATCATCTGAATACAAATGGAAATTTAGACCCACCGATTTTTGGTAGCTAGCCACACAGCTATAGCTTTATAAAACTGGGTTATAACAAATCCCGCTAAGTCTCCTAACTGTTTGGAAGTTGGGCTTCTAAACTACAGATTTAGATTTATAATAATATATTTTATTTATGGTCATATAAATGCAAGTAAAATCTGCTATTTTTTTCGTTGCTATTTTAGGTACACTTTTAAATATTTTCTTTAATTTAATGAATCTTTCAACTTATTTATTTAAGTTTAATTTATTTTAGTGCTTTGGCTAATGCATGGGGTTTTTTTTTATAAATTTGAAATTAATTTCTATAAAAGTATATATTTTAAAGTTGTTGAGCTTCGTTGGTTTTTGTGTGAGTTGTTTATATTATTTTCGTTTGGGCATTGCGCTAAAAAACATTTAACAGCGGCACCAACAACAACAACAACAACAACAATAACCGGTACAGTAGATATCTGCATTCCTTGTTTTCTCAGCAATACCGCTGAAACCCCTAATCCTACCATCTCCTTACCCAGGGGTCCGCAGAGCATTTTCTTACTTACTTGTTCAGCGTGAAATTAAAATTTAACAGAGACAAAAAACTCGACTGCAATATATGCAAGCATTATAATATATACACACAACTATATAGTATATATATATTCGCATATGCATAAATGCACAACAAGAAGAAGAAGCAGCAGCAGCAGCAGCAACAGCAGCAGCAGAAGCAGCAGCAACAGCAACAGCAACAGCAGCAGCAACAGCAACTCAACAACAATGACAACTGCACAGCCACAACAACAACAACAATCAACAATGAAAAAACAACAATATTGATGTTGACATTTGACGTTGTCGTCATTGCCGCCTCTCAGCGTCCTTTTTATCTCTTAGTCTGTTGGCATTTTCAGCCATTTTGGCCCCCAACATCCTGCAATCCTGTGGCACGCTCCTCTTCGTTTTGACGCTTTATTTATTATTGCAGCGCCACTTCTTCACAAATGCATAACGAAAAACACAGAACCCAACTGAAAACTGTGCCAAAATTAACAAATAAAACTTTTTATTAAACAAATGCAGAAAAGTGTATTCTGCTTGCTTAGCGGGTATGTGTGTGTATTTGTGTGTGTGTGTGTGTGTGTGTGTATACATGTGTGTGTGTGTGAGTTGCGGAATAAAGGAGAATATGACAAACAGAAAGACAGGCGAACAAACAACATACAAATGCTGAGCGTAAATATGAAGTAGGGCTAACTGCAAGAGAAAAAACAGATTTTTTCCACAGTCTACATATATACAATTTTAGTAGAATCGCAAATCCATGACGCATATTTTCCACAGAAACAGAAATGCATATTGCAATCATAGTTTTTTTTTATTGTAGAAATTGATAGAAATAAAATCGATTTCTATTTTATTTTTCCCCATAACACAGAATTCTGCAAATTATAAAAGCAAAACTTTTGTGTCATCAATTTTGTGCTAAATTTATACACAAATTGTTATTTGTGCGAGAGAGACCAGGTGTTAATAAAGACAAGCATTCCATATCCTAAAACAAATTTCCAACAAGTTTATTATTTAAAGTTGAAATTTATAATTTAATGTCGGGACGGCGCGAACGCCATTCCCGGCTACCAAAAATTCCACGCACGATTTATTCACATTAGGAATAATCGCAGATGTCAGCTCTGCCGTAAAGTGCAATGGCAGAGTCTCAATCCGGAGGAACCGCCTTGTTGATCACGGTTAACCTCTACGCCAGGTAAGTATGCTTAAGTCAGCTCATCCCTTGGTTTACCATGCCACCGCTGCTAGAACCGTTTGGGAATTATATGTTCATTCTAAGCAAAACAGCCTCTTGAAGTAGGCAACAAAATTTTTTGCAGAAGTTGATGTTGGAATATTCTGGAAGGTGGCTTTTTCTAAGGTTTATTATTTAAAACTGCATTTTAGAATATGTGTCTTCAACAGAATTTCCAGATGCCACATGACTGACAGTTATATTTAATTTAAAACTATGTTGCACATTAATTATGAAATTGAAATTTATGGCTATTTTATAAGATAAGAGATTTCCATACATAAAATATTGGAAACTATTTAAAGTGCCGCTGTAACGCTTAAAGCAGTATGTGTGGGGACAAATATTTGGCATTGTTCTAACCTAAAAATATGCAGCTTTTCAGTGGCAGTGGAGCGCAAATACTGCACCATGACCAACTGGTGGCAACATCACAGACCAACACACACACAAACACCACACGCTGGTTTAACGACTTTTCTGTTAAAGACTAAAGTTGTTGATTTTGATGCAATTTCTATTGTTGTTGTTATTTGTTGTTATTGCTATTGTTGTTGTTGTTGTTGTTGTTGTTGTTTTAGTGGACCCTATTGGCATGCATTTGGTGTTTTTGTCGTTGTTGCCTAGGCGTCGCCAATTTTGAAAATGCAATGAAAAATTCGAAAAGCAGAGGACAGTGAAAACTCAGAGCATGGACAACGGTCGAACACTTCATTTACTGAGTGGCATCGATGAAGTGAAAGGGTATATGGGTGGGAAGGGAAAGGGGGAGGGCAGAGGGTAACTAACGCATCGTTGACCAAATGCAACGCGCCAGTGCGTGCTAGTTGCGTGTGTGTGTGTGTGTGTGTACATTTATTATAAAGCCAAGCAGCCGGACAGAGAGAGGAAGAGAGACAGAAAGAGAAATAGAGAGAGAGAGAGAAATAGAGAGAGAGAGATGGAGAAGTGGAGTACACTGCTGTCGTTGACTGCCAAATTCATGCGGCTTTTCATGCATTTCAATTAAGCTGCTGCTTGTTGATGGTTGTTGCTGCTGAAAAGTGTTGGAAAATGTGCGAACAATGTATTTGGGCAGCGGCAAAGGGGACAAGAAGGAGAAGGAGAAGGAGACAAGAGACTGGCAACGTATTCCTCGTTGAGTTTGGCGACAGCTTTTTAATGAATTAGCTAATAAAGGCAAAGTCGTGTCGAGTGCACCACCTGGTCACACTTTGCTTTCATTTCGCTTCAATTGGGTTCACACACACACACACAGTAATACCAAACATGCACACTCCTCAATAGAGTGTTGGCAGTGTCTTGACGGCGATAAACATCATTAGACGGCACAAAAGCAGCGGCACATAAAGCGCTTTATTTGCATGTTGTCTGCTTTTAGATGCCACTGACCCCCCTCCTCCACCAACACCCCTAGCGGCACACAAAAAGCAGAGACGCAGAGCCGTGGGTGTGGGTCGAGCGGTACCCTGGAGTGGAGATGCCGGGGCAGCGTAGAATATCCCATACAACACACACACAAGCCATGGGCTCAGATGGCAGGTGTTTGCATTATTGAGTCACTTTCAAAGGCGCATTTTCACACCGCGTTTTTTCTGCCTCAGTTTTACTCTGATAAATATGCTGTTTACCCAACTGGGCTGGCGTTTGGGCGTTTCATATACACTGCCACATTGGCATTAACAACTTGGCGAGAGACATGCTATGGAGACAGTTTTCAGTATCCATTTGAAAACCTGAACACAGCTAATAAATTTGAAAGTTTTCAATCGAAAATTTGAAGTTTACAAAACAAATTCCTTGATCTTAAAGTTTATTAATATTTTACAACTATAAAATTGAAGTGTATCTCAATTTCGCCACTTCTGAGCGAGTTTGTGGATCCTTAAGGTTTGAGCTACCTGCGTGTTGGTATAGCAAACATTTTACAGACGCCAAAAGCTAAAGGCAACAAAAAAAAAAACAAAGAAAATATAAAATATAAAGAAAAGCAAAAAAGAAAAACAGAAACAGTAACAGTAAAAGCTCCACAGGAACGGCGAACAAAAAATTACTGTGAACCCAGTTTAAAGAGACTTTGCGACTTTCGTTTCAGGTCTTGGGCTTGGTCTCGGTCTCGGTATTGGACTTGTGCCTTTAAGGCAACTAGCAACTGGCCACGAGTTAATTTACATATTTTAATTATTCATGCATTTTTGAGATTGATAAGAAGCGCCTTTTTTCCTTCCCCATACCCAGCTCTGTTACTGGGGCCACCAGGCAAGGGTCGACTTTGGTAGCTGACTTTGGTTTTGGTTGCTTCTGACTTTCGCACAAAATGCCAATTTTCCCACTATTCAGCATCTGAGAGCATTTGCATTAGCTGTGGCATTTGCATCGAATTGATGTTTCTGTTAAATTATTAAAAGAGAGCTGAGATGCCAAAAAGTATGGATTTTAGCTTATTGGCAACCATTTTAATTGGGGAAATTATATTAAATCTTAACTAAATAATTTCTTTCAATGTAAATTTTGGATGGTATTTTACTAGTTTGTAAAGTATTTGAAATCTGCTGTTGACTAGTGTAAAGGCCTTACATTTGCACACGTATACCGAGAATCCATGTATCGAGTTTTGGGTATTATCCCAAAAACTTTTGCTGCCAGCAATTGAAAACAAATCAAAGCACGAGCAGTCAACAATTGTCGCAACATTAAAATGTATTTATAGGCCTCGGTTTGGGCCTTGCCTAAGCAAACAGTTGCGGGCTTCTTAGCAAAGTTTCCAACCAAACAGCCTGCCAGGCCTCGGCCTCCTCCTGTGTGTGTGTTTTTGTGTGTTTTTGTGTGTGCCAAGAAGTATCTCTGACAAATCCCAAACAAAACATGCTTGAAAATTGAGTGTTTATTGTGTTAAGTAGGCACACACACACACACACAGGCAAAGCTGGGCAAAGGAGGGGATAGAGAGATGGAGCAGCTGCCGGATAGAGTGAAAAGTATGTGACAAGGCAGTGGCAGCGGCGCCAGCGGCAACTACAAGCAGAGTAAATAACCGTTTTTTTAGTGGCAGCAGCCGGCAAAAAAAAGGCAACTTGCTGAAGATGTTAGACAATGCCAACAATAAAGCCGCAAGTGCCAGCGGCAACAAAAAAACATATAAAAAAATAGCAAAAGCAGAAGCCGAAGCCGGAGCCAAACCAGAAGAGGGAATAGCCAAGCAGAAAGCAGAAGAAGCATGAAGATATAACAAAGTTGCATCCGCAAGATGCTGGCAAATTTGTGGCCAGTCAACACTTCCTGTTGGCAAAAAGGATATGAGGCACATGTGCCGCCCCTTCTCCAACCCCTCTCGAGGCATGCAGCCAGCCAAGCCAGCCTACTGTCTATGCCTGATGCCCACTAGTGACATCAAGCAGCCCATTGATCAGCCTAATGAAGGGCCAACGTTTGCCTAATTGCTGTCGCTCCCAACTGGCTCTCAGCCCGGCTGGCTCGCATTGTATATATCGCATCCAATATATGCTACAGCCAAGTAGTCAAGGGCTGTGTTCGACTTCGCTTGCAGCAAACAATTGAATCGCACAGAAGGGTCCCTTGAGTGGGCCATAAAGACTGCCTAAGTAGATCGTAATGATAGCAGTTAATAGATATATATATATATATCTATGTGCGTCTGTGTGTGTGCCTCAAAATTGATTACGAATATCGGGTGAATGACGTCCTGGCCAACAATAGACGGAGGCACAATGTAACAACTATTTGAGTGCCTCATAAGCTGCTATCCAGTAAAGCAAGTATGCGAGAAAAAAAACCCAAGAAAATAGATAAGCAGTTGCTGAATAAAAGTATCTGTTAAGGATGTGAAATCAAGCAAGAAAAATCCCTTCAAAATTCATTAATGTTGCAGAAAAAAGTACAAAAAAGTTGAGAATAATTATAATATATTCAAGCTCAAGAATATAATAATAGAAAAAACGTAAATAACACAGCTGATTATAAATTCATTACGCATGCTGTAGACTGAAACTATATGCGATTTTTAACATATTGTTTAAAATAATTATTTATTGTCTTTTTCCCAATATTAAGCTTGTAATTGTTATTGTATATTCAAGAAATGATTTACAACTATCAATTTAATTTTGATTGAGTGCATGATTTTGGCTGATACACTAAATGTGGCTACAATCATTTTGGTAGATGAAAGCACGTACTCATTGTTAGCACATATGTATGTATGGATGTATGTATGCATGTATGTATGTATGCATGTAAGTATGTATTTGAAGTGAAGCCACAGCATGATGGTTAATACAAAATGCACTACAGCTCCAAACATAAAATGTTTACTCATTACAGTTATATGGCAACAACCTGACTGGTCTAACAAATTTGCTGACTTTTCAAGCTGTCCGCTTGTTCTGTTTCTATCTCTCTCTCTCTCTCTCTCATTCGCTCTCACTCTCTCGCTATCTCTATCGGCGACAGATAAACTGATGTACCAACTGACTTCTTCTACTCTGTTTGTCTAACTGTCAGTGGGAGTCGTGATGGTTGCATGTGTATCCACTGACAGACGACATGCACAGCCAGACGGATCGGGATACTGAGATGGAGATAAGGGACAGTGGGAGAGACAGAGGATGGCATACATCTTATTAAGTTTGCATTACGAATCCTGATGCTGGAGCTGCTGCTGCTGGTGCTGGTGCTGCTGCTGCTGGAGCCCCGGAAGATGGTCGTCTTAGATGCCGGGGTTTCAATTTCCCTGTCCAGGCCATGTGCCTGTCGAAGACTATTTTAACATATAGCAGTTCTTCCATCTTCTACTGCTGCCCCTCCTCGTTGCAACATGCAGCAAGCAGCTTCGGTGTGCAAACCCACTCTAGCACTGACTACTCACAACAATTTAATTTAATTTTTCTTGTCGTAGACATTTGATAATGCTGCATGCTGCTGTCTGCTTGCCGGACAGTAAAATGTTACAAGAAATGCTGCAAGTGCCGCACACGCCACGCCTACACGCCGCGCCCTCCGCCCGCCCCGCCATTGGTTGAGTCTCTTTTGTGGCAGTTATGCACTGGCGCATTTTATAAATTTTTAAACTTATGACTCATTTTTATGCATTTCCACTGACTGCACACTGGGCCGGCTGAAACAAATGTCTGTGCTGTGTGGACACGAAGGGGTCGGGTCGAAGGGGTCCAGCGGAGATGCGTCACTAAAAATTGGATAAGTTCTGGGTAAGTAACATTTCCTCCGTTGGTTGGCTGCTGTGCTGTTCACCTAATGCGTCCTAATGCAATAATAAATCATTGGAAATCCATTTATATTGTCAACACAAGCCTGACAACAACTGGCGATTCACATGCGAAGGGGCCATTAAATGCCGCCTAGCATGCAATAAAATGAAATAAAATATATGAACGGAAAACAAGTTAAGACAGTGCGAAACATAAACACCTTCACCTTATTAATGAGCTACCACAACAAACCAGAAAGTTAAAGCCAAATGCGAAGCAGGCTCCACAAAAGAAATAATAAATATATATTGAATAAATATATTCTTGGCTTTTGATTGTCTATATTAATTGGATCTGTTTTTATGAAGAATTATATTGCTTTCAGGCATAACATATTTCTTATGAATCAATTTTATTTTATATATTTATGTTAGTACTTTTATAGAAATTTTGGAACAAAGGCACAAAGTAGTTATTGGGTTCCAAAATAAGCTGCTCTTTGTGAATGAAGTTCAAAAATGCCTTAACAAAACCACAGAGGAACAAAATTAGATAGATAGAAACAGAGAGAGAGAGATAAAGACAGAGACAGACCAAGAGGGAGAGAGCAGACAAAGCAGACAGACAAAAGAAAACAGACGGCAAAATTAATAAATAAATTAATAAATTACAAATAATTTATCACGAAACACAAGCGTATTGGCAGCCAGTGCTGTGTATACATATAAATTAGTGTGTGCTTATAGGTGTGAGTGTGCTTGTGTGTGTGTGTGGGTGTGTTGTTTCCTAAATAAGTCTATTAGAGAAATGAAAATAAATTGCGTGCTTTCAGGCGGCTGCCAATTGCCAAAATCGTTCATCGCCCACAGCCCATCGATTGCCAGGCTGCCAACTTGGACAGAGAACAACAGCAATAACAACAGCAGCAATAACAACAACAAACGCCAAATTCAATTATAAATGCGTGTAACAGGCATTGTCTTAGTATATATATATATATATCTATGTGTATCTGGTATATATATTATATACATATTTAGGGGTGTTTACCACTAAGAGCAAGTGATTAATTTTTGACAAGCACATTTGTTGTGTTCTATTGAAAACAATCAAAGCGAAATGTATGACCACGCCCCCCCCCACCACCCACTCCCCCAAAACGGGGTATATGTATAGGTAGATAGATTGATGGGTATATTGACTGTGCGTGTTGCTGTTGATGTTAGCCGCAAGTCAAGAAATTGATAAACAATTAGATAACTTTATGTGGCAATATAATATTTTAATAAACTCACACTTTCGCATATTAACACATATACATATACAAATACATATTCAATGAGCTTGAAAATTAAAATATAAATAATAGCTAAGGGTGTGTGTGTGTGTGTGTGTGTTTGTGTGTGTGAGTTTGTGTGTGTTTGTGTATTCTGGGAATAAGCAGCTGTATTAAACGCCTTACGGTGATTGAGTTAACTGAAGGCATCTGCAAATCTGCATAACAACTCGATGAATCGATAGAAATATCCGATTGAACACACATTTACAAAAGCAAACACAACTTCAGCTACAAGTATAAAAAGTGAATTTACTGTTGTTTACATATAATCTCAATGGAGTTGAGATTCCTATCCATATTCTGTTGAGTTAATTAATATTGAGTGCCAAGCAGAGCCAAGAGAAATGATAAATTACATACAAATCGGAATTTGTGTGGGCAGCTTTAAGAAATGGTTCCCAGAAAATTCACCTGTCATTTTATTTTAGAGTTTAGAAGACTTTCAGAGATCTTGTAAAATTGTTTTCTAAATTTAAAGCCTTTAAGTGGAGACTAAAAACTCGTTTACTCGAAAATGCAATTGTTAACAATTGTTAACCTAATATAATAATCAATGCACCAACCAGATTTTTATAATTTAAATATACAAATTTAAATAGTATGTAAAATGCTAACTTTTGCTTTTAAAATGCAGTCTTAACCTGAGCTACTAATTTATTTTATTTGTGCATAAATCAAGTGCAACTTGGCTTATGCACTTAGTCAATTAACTTAATATTGTGATAAATGTGTATGGCGAAGTTTTAATCGAAATAATATGTAATGTATTTCAATAATTACCATAATTTCAACAAATATATTTGAATTGAATTGGGCATAGTTTAAACATATTATGCATTTGCATAAATTGCTGCTTTGTTTTCAACGCCCAATAAGCTCACCTCCGACTTACACAACTGGGACGGCCTGGCCAATGTCCATTGTTATTTAGGTGTTTCAACCATAAATCGCTACATTTCATGACAGCCCCCCCCCCCCCTCCCACCACCTCTCAGTCCACTTTCACCCCACCCTTGCACTTAACTCAACTCTTAACACTGGCATCCATCCAGCTGCGCGTTTATTTTGTTTATTTTTTCCTTTTTTTTTTTCGGTGGCAGCACGTTTTTATGAGTATCTTCCCTGGCGCTGGGCCCACAGGCCGAAATGTGCGTTTGGGGTAAAATTATGCCATAAGCCACGTGCTGCGTACACTGCACAAACAAAAAATGACCAAAAATTATATCGTTGTGGCTGGCAAAAAAAGCAGAGCAAACCAAAGCCATACCAAAACCGAACCGAATCCCGACCAAAGCACAGTAATGTGAAGCCTCTGGAAACCGACGCGCCACAGCCATAATGCAAATTTATGATCAGAATTCAATTATGTGCTTATTGGAACGCAGCTGCTTCCCTCGGCACCACCTACTGCTCCTGATGCGCGACTACCTGTATGGGGAGTGGGGAGTGGGGAGTGTGGAGCGCCTGGAATGACCTGCTGAGCAGGGGACAGGCAGTTAATGCTGCGCAATTTAACGCTTAAAGCCAGAAATGCTATGATTTATACACGCGGACGCGGCACACACCAATTGCATTTGTGGCTTAAAGTGCGTGCCACGCATTTTATGACTGGCAACTGTTTTGGCCCTGGCGTCATTAAACCAGTTAACAAATAAATACTTTGCGGCCTCTCGTCACTGTCGTTATGACTAAGAGAGAGGCAGGCAGAGTGCAGAGTGGCGCAGACCACAGACCCGAGCCCAAAAAGCCAAAAACCCACAGCCCAAACCTAAACCTCAAGTAAAAATCCCAAAGCAACAGCGAATTTACGACCTTGTAGGCAACCATTTTATGCCCTACACGGGGGAATGCTGAGTCAGAGGGTTTTGGGCCATATTAGCTGTGGCAAGGCGTGCGTTACGATCTGAGCTTAAAGGCCAAGCTATTTCAGGTGAAAAGACCCTTAAAGTGAGCTAATAAATTTAAATAAGCTTCTTGTGTACGCGTTTCTAAATTTACCATAATTACGTGGAAGGACTTATTAAAAAAAAAAAAACAGTCTTAACAGAAAAAGTTTACTTGAATTACGAAAAGTAAGCAAATTTTTAAAATTCCAAGCATATCAGAAAAATGATTATCATATAGAAACTATGAGCGATGAGTGATGTTAAGTGCTAAGACAGAAATGCCATTTCGTAGAGCATTTGATGTACACTCAAAATGCGCCTTTATCAACTATTTTTGCCAGTTTTTATTAACTGTTTTACTTGCTGGTCCCCAAACGGTCTGTCTTTAATTGAGCACAATGCATAGTGCGAACAACGCCGCAGGCTGTGCCAAAGTGTTGTTGTTTTTTTTTTTTGTTGTTTTTTTTTTTTTGTTATTTTTGTGATGTTGTTTTTGTGGTTGTTTTTATTTGCTAGCCTCGTTTTTACGGGGCAACGCGTTCATGTATAAATAATTTGAAATTAATTACATGTAACATGTTACTTTGTCTGGCCATTCGTCTGTTTGTCATTTGCTCGCATTCGTTTTACTCCTTTTTTGTTATTATTGTTTTTTGTTGTTGTGTTTTTTTTTGTATTGCAGTCGGGGAGATATAAAACATATACATATGTATATGCGACTCGACGACTGACAATATCCGTTCTGCGAGTGCAAATGGGAAAAACAGGCAATGAGTTTCCCCAGTTTGAGGTTGAGGTTGATGTTGATGACGACGCTGGCAATGGCGATGGCGACTGCTGCACACAGATTTATGGCACACAATTAACATTGCCGTCCATTAAGAACAACTACAACAATAATAACAACAACAACAACAACAACAACACAAGACCGATCTCGAGCACAAGCAAAGAGAAAAAGTGAGAGGAAAAAGGGAGGCTAGTAGGTACCCTATAATCTATCTCGGATAGGCTATTTAGTTAGCTATGCTATTTACAAAGTTAGTAAACAGTTTATACTAAAAATACCAATCACGTTTTTGGATAGCTTTTAAAATTAGCTTTGATATTTACAGAACAAGTTTATAATATATACTAAAAATACGAATCACGTTTTAGATACGTTTCTATGAATGTAATTAACTAAAATTTTGTTCAAGAATTTTACAACATTTCTACATTATAGAAAAATATGTAGAAAAAAGAAGGATTTACACTTGCAAAGCCCAATACAATGTCAGCTGCCGCAATGGTCATGCGTGCATGTGTTTGTGAGCCGTCTGCACACACACACATTCACACACACACATGCGTTTTATAGCACACTTTTATGGGCGACAAACAGGAGTTTTTAATGCGTTTTGCATTCGCATTCGGCTTAAATGTTTTTGAATTTAAAGTTATAATTAAAAAACTTTGGGCGCACACTGTTAGCCTTTTAATTGGCTCTTTGTTACCTTTTTTTTTTGTTCTTGCTCCCCTTTCATCGTATCCCCCACCACACACACACACACACACACACTCCGCTTCAAGCGTAACTACTGATTATCCACATTGTGGAAATGCAATTTCAATTCAAGGCGCGCTGCCATTAAATCTTTCATATGTAAATGACATGTTAAACATTCAAATAGACTCGCATAAAGTTGCATAATTGCATTTACGTAATAAACGTGAAATGACTCCGCACATCGAATTGCATTCCATCGACCATTTTAGTGCTACTACTTTTGCACATTTTTTTGGTAACGAGCGGAGTCTGCCTGTCGAGCGAGCGCATATATTATTTATTGGAAATATGTTCATAAAATGTATAAAAGCCGCTGGACAGCGTCGTAAATGCTTAATGGCATCTACCTGTGTCATTTCGACACATGTTGGCAGCTCTGTCCAACTCTGCCCGCCTGCCTGCCTGCCTGCCTGGCTTTCACAGGACACCAGGCGACACCACAAAAAGCTACGCGCTATAAAGTTTGGCAGGAAATGTGTTTCATTATTATTAAATATATTGTTAAATAGTGTGAAAGCAACGCGGAAATACTTTATTTTTAATTGATGCCCTCGCACTGATATACTCTCTGAATCATTGTTAATTTATGTTCATTTGCATTTTATTTGGTGTTTTTTCCTTTTAGCCAGTCTAACTTAAAACGTTTAAAACTTTTAAACAAAAATGTGTCGTTTGGGAAATAATTATAAAATATAAATAAATTATACTCGATGTTGATTCAATCAACTTTTAAATTAAGAATTATCCACTCGCATTCGAATCTCTTCTGATGCTATAAAAGAGTCAGAAATGGTCAGTAAGAATTTGCATAAAAACACCCCTGAATATGTAGTAGCTCATAGCAAATTTGGCTTTATTGCTGTTTTAATTAATGGCTGCAAGTTAAATTAAGACAGTAACATAACCACAACAATATATTAAAAAAACAAGCCAGTGCCTTGATTTCCACACACAGACATAAAAACCACACACACACACATACAAAATGCCGGAAATGCCGCAGAAAAACTAATAACCAAACGGAAATGCAAAAATGCATAGATATATCTACATTTAACATATACATACATATGCGTATTAAATACAATGTAATGTTTTTATACATACATATAATAAAAACACAAACGTATATTTTTCTCTCTGTGTTTTTATTAGCCATCTCGCTCGCTCGGCTGGCCACTGCCAGTGTAGGTAAGAGCCATAAAGCAGGCACATTAAATGTAAATCGCTCGCTGAGAGTCCACAAAAAAATGTAATTAATTTCATATGCGAGTCGAGTTTTTAGCCTCATCCTCTGATGGGTTTTCCCTGCTCGGATCTTCTCTTCTACTCCTCGCCACGTCTATCATTCAGTTTCTCTTTATTATTTTATATATATTTGGTATTTTTGTTTTGTTTATTTTTATATCAACGAGCGATTTTTTGTACTATATTTACATTTAGCTTGTGCTCCGCTATTTTGGCATTCGCATTTCAATTTGTGCTTGACATCTATTAAATTTTTTGCTTTTTATCGACCTTCAGCTGGATTTCTGTTCCTTTTTTTTTCCCCCCATTGCTTGGATGTTTCGTGTTATTTTTTATAGCCGAACATTTACATAATTAAATTTATAAACATTATTGGTCGCATGCTTTTAGCTTTATTAATATTTCTGCCTCATTCTGTTGCATATGTCAGAGTTTGCTTCCCCCCCCCCCAATTTCCATATCCATCATATATGTCCTCAGTTAGTTGTATTTGTGGTGGTTGGGAGTTGGGGGGAGGTGTGTTTTGTCTTAATTATATTCTGAGCTAGTTCATTTGATTAATTTACTCGCTTGTAGCACAGACAACAGGAATAGTAACAAACACTGGGGAATATAGCCCAAGTGCGACAGATATCGATCAGTTCGAAGGCCAACTGAAGTATCCCCCAACTTGATTGTAGATATTTAAGCTATTCCATGAAATGTATATTATACATATTTTTTTTTTGCTTTCGCTTTCCTTAGTAGTTTATTACATTTGATTGGTAGTCGAAAAGGTCATATATCTACATTTTTATAAATAAAATTCAACGAAATTAGCCATTTCCAATTGGTCATCGAAACTGGCAACTCGTTTAACTTAATATTTTTTTCGAAGTACAACTTTGGCATCAGCTTTAGTTATTGCCCAACGAAGCTTTCACCCAATTTTGTGTATAATAAATTTTGCTCAGGCACTCATTTAACTAAGCACTCCATAAAGTTCTCAAACATTGAACAAATAAATATAAATACAAAAAAAAAACATTTTTTTCTATTAACTGGCGAAGTAGAAATGATTTTGATGCTGCGTCTGATGCGCACTTGGCGCATGAGCCGCTTGGTAAGTGGCACACAATTAATTGAAAATGCCAGCCAACAACAACAACTAAAACTGAACTCAAGAAAATGACAACAACATTAAGTTGTTGCCGCAACAAATGCACAACAAATGCAATCAGAGAGAGTTAAGAGTTGAGAGTTGGGCGTTTAGTTGTCCTCTGCAAATTCCAGTTTTTTGTTGTTGTTTGTTTGTTTGGTTTCGATTTTTTTTTGTTCTTATATTAATTATAGTTTAATTAACGAAATGCCCAACGCAGCGCAGCAAAATCAGTCGTGCTTGTGGGCGTGTCCAGCTGCATACAAAAAAATCAGAGAGAACAGATGAAAATAAAGGAAAATTGGAGTCCAGTCGCCAAGTGCATATTTAATTGCTTGCTTTGGCGAGCGACAAAGTTTTTTGGTCGATTGTTGTTCGGATTATTGTTGTTGTGTATCTGCTCATTATAAGGACATAAGGCAGATGCGTAAACAATACGACGAAAAGTTTATAATTATGATGATTGTGCGACTGACGACTGACGACTGAGTCGTCGTCGGCGAGGCGCAGTTTTTGATGTTTGACGCCACAAAACCGTTTTTATTCCATTTTATTTTTTGTGGGCAACTGCAGTTGACTGGCTTTGCTGGCTGGCTAAGAGCGAGATGAGTTTTAGGGCTTCCATCGGTTATGCCGTATTTCCACTTGGACATAGATATGCAAATGTAATTAGTTGCATGCCACACCGGACGCACAAGATGTGGGGATGGATACGGGCGGCAGCCAACTGTAAAACGCCGCACGCTCCACGATCCCCAGTTCGCCGCCTTGTAAAATGTTAGCGCACCGAAACAATTTATAGTGAAAATAGAATTAAAACCACAAAAGAAAAACATAACAAAACAAGACAACAAAAAGAAAGCGATACAAAAAAGATGTGAAGAAAAGAGGAGAAATGCAAACCGCCATGCAAGGCTGTGGCAAGGAAAAACGAGTCGGCAAAACCAAGATTTATATGCAACAAAAGAATTAACTGTACTCCACGAATGCTGAGGCATATGCAACTTGCAAATATCCTATACAAATCGATAGAGCAAAGTTAGTTCTCAACTTAAATAGGATATATCTATACCTAATTCAAGCCACCAACAAAACTGACTTAGCAGAGAAAATATAGTTTATAGGGTATACAGGATACAAGGAAACATAATAGAGAAGCAGCAAAAGAGAGTAACCAGCAGAAGGCCAAGCGACTGAAAAAAATGTGCATAGATTTAGCCACAATGCCTGGCACACGACAGGAAACAACGAGAACAACGATGCCAACAACCACAACGACAACAACAGAAACAACAGAAACAACAATTGCATCAACGACGATAGCAGCAAGCACGACGCATATAAATTTGTAATTCTTGATGCAACCGCAACGTTTATTAATTTAAAATTCAATTTAAAATGGTCAAGACTCTGCCACAAGCCCACAACCAAAAGGAACGTGAGCTCATGTGAGTGTGTTTGCTTATAAATTCGTATGTGTGTGTGTGTGTGCCGAATCAATAGATTAATGCAGCAGCAATTAGTGTGATCGAGCGTCTAATTGTTTTTGGCACGGCAAAAGAAAATTTAAATTGTTTGCCAGCTAAGGTCGAGAAATTATTAATTTACTGCCAGCCACAGCCAGCCACAGACAGCGCCATCAAATGGATGAGCAAAAAAGGACTTCAGAGATGAAAAATCATCAACTGCATTCGAGGCATTAAGTTTCCGCAAAAACAAAAAAAAAACGTAGTAGTACATGATGACGATATGTGGACAAGCATTTGATAGAAGCACTAGTCCAGTAAGGGCAGTAAGGAATGAATTGAATTTGGATTTATTGCCTTGTGACTCTTGAAGTTTAAAGAGATTATGTGCACTGGAAAATAAATATTTTTATAAAATAAATCGAAGCAAATAGAATAATTCAATTGTTGTCCAGCCAAACAGCAGAAATATTTCTATCACAATCAAACAAATATTTATCTCAAAGAAGTTAAGTGCGAGTTGCACAATAAAAACTAAAAAAAAATCACTTTGCATTCGATAGATTTGTAACTTCAAAGTTTATCTTTGCTTGCTTGTTGACTAAAGCAAAAGTTTAACAATTGCTCAACAAATTTGTTGCTGTTGTTGTTGTTATTGTTATTCTCAGCTCAGTTTCGACACAGCAACAGAAAGTTCGGACTTAGCCGGGTTTATCTTTTACCAGTTTATCTAATGCTAACTTCAATTTTGTTATTTTTATTGTTTTGTGTTTTTGTTTTTTTTAGGATGAAAATTGCATGCTTAAGCCGCAAGAAGCAAGCGTGGAAAATGGAAAAGCTAACAAGAAAAGGACACACAAAAAAGAAGGGAAAAAACTATGTAAGATTGCAGCACATTAAACACAACTGACAGCTCAACATACGTCACGTGGCGTTGTCGTAAAGTTGCCATAGACAGAACCGAGGCGACGGGGGCAGAGAGAGGAAGATGGACAAAGCAAGCTGTAGCAGGGCTGCAGCTGCAGGCAAAAAAGAAGAAAATGTTGCAAGCCACATACACAAACACACACAAACACACACACACACACACTCGCAGCAGCAGCCAGGACACATCGATGACTCTGGGGCATTTTTAATGGAAACTCATTTTTGAGGTTAATTGTAAGCAAAAGATGGGCTCCAACGGAGCGAGGTGATGTGCCGGGGTTTTTGGCCGGGCTGCCTTAGCAGCCAGCGACAGTGACAGTTACACATAGCTGCAGCAACAGCAACAGCAACAGCAGTAGCAACAGCAGCAGCAGTAGCAACAGCAGCAGCAGCAGCAGCAACAGCAACAGCAGCAGCAACAGCAGCAGCAACAGCAACAGCAACAGCAGCAACAGCAACAGCAGCAGCAGCAGCAGAAGTAAAAACAGCGGAAGGGTTATTTGCGGGGCTTGAGCTGAGGTCTGCAGCTGGCTCAAGGCTAGCGGCGTTCATTGTGCAAAAATATGAAAAGCACAATGTGTTGCAAACGTTGCATGGAGCCTGCTGTTGCTGCACCAAGGGGCTTCCTACGAGGCATGCCACAGCAGTGGCATCAGCAGCAGATGATGTTGATGTTGCGCTGCGTTTTATAATGAGCGGAAGGTTTTTAAGCGCCTTGCATTTTGTTCGCTGTTGTGGCTGCTGCTGCTGCTGCTCAGTTGGCCGGGGCAAGGCGTTTGGCATAAGTTGCACTTGGCATAATCGGAAAAGTATGGTAATGCAATGTAGTCAAATTTGTGACGGCTAGCTTTGAAATGTATGCGAGTTTTGTTGCATGCAAAAGGTGTCGAAAACTTTCAAGTGTGCTTGAGAAAATTAATTGTTCAAAATGCAAAGGAGTAGTAAATGAATCAAGTTTATTACACAAAGCTAGTGCTTTATAATGACAAACTAGTCAAAGGAATTCATTACTAAGCATTTTTTCAAGTGTAACAAATTTGCCAATGTCTTATATTAAATTGTGTGTTGATTTGCTTGGGTCAAAAGTAATTTTTTTTTGCCGAACAGAATTGCAAAGTTGAAATTAAATGATTACCTTTTCATGAATAACACTCATTAGCTGAGCACAGTCAAACGGTATTGACAGACCCAAGAATGTGCTTACATTCCAAAAACAATGTTGCTGACTTGGCCAAAAGCATAAGGCTCTTAGAACTCCATACAATCATCATCATCAACATCATTGAAGGTTTGAAGTTTTGCCTTTAATCGGCTTTAATTAGCCCGCAATAAACGAAACTCAAGTTCAGGCCAAGTTAACTGAATAACTTGGTTGGTTGGTTGAATGGCTGACTGGTTGGCTGGCAAGTGCTTAACATATTTGTGCTGCCTTGGCATAAATGGCTTAATTGCAGGCTTAATGACAAAACTACAAGAAAAGCAGAGAGAAAGAGCGAAAGCAAGAGAGAGAGTTGAAATTCCTTTCTCCCAGCCCAGCAATTATTTTAATTGTGCGAAGCATTTCTCTGGGTGTTGGAATTCGCAAATATTTATTGGTATTTATAAAAAGCACACTAGCGGCAAAAAGTCAGCGCACGGGTCGTTGCTTGTCGTCGTTATGACAATGCGAGCACCACAAAATTGTTGACATTTTTGTCATTTGTTTTTAGATTGTAGTGGCAATGACACACAGCCAGAATTGTGACACACACACACACACTCACACACACACACACACACACTCACAACTCGCACTCGCACATATGGTAAATGTTATTTATAAAAATGACAGACACTTCTATTTCGCCACATGCCGCCACATTGCAGGTCCTTGTCATTGTGCCACCCCGTCTGTGTCTTACTGCCACCGCCCCCGCCCCCCCCATACTTCACTTCACCTCACCACTCTATTGTGGCATATGCAGAGTGGAATGCTGTGAAAAATGGTGACTGTGTCACGTCGCATGCACATCGTGAGTTTGTCACACATACCACACTAGATTAAATTATAATCGAGCTGCAGGATATACATAGAACAGATGAGCAAAGTACCAAAACAAAAAATATTCCAACAAAAAACCCCCTTCATCTACTGTTATACTGTTTTTCCCGTTGTTTTTGTGTACCGTTTGCATCTTCAGCTGCGTCTGAGATTTGCGCAATTGAGTGTGTAAGTGTTGGCATTGCTGTGGCGCTCAACTCCCGCTTTCTGGCATTCGTTCTATTTATTTATTTTATTTTTTTTTTGTTAAATTTTAATGAAATGTCAGCCAAGCATTTGAGCCATTTTTCATCTGGCGAACAACAACAACAACAACTGATTAACTTTTAACAGCCGCCGCTTTACTTCGCTTTGTGCATTGCATTACAATAAACAAAAAGTGTAAAAAAGTGCAGCATACTTTTGTGCGTCGCCATTTTTTGATAGACCATCGTAAATCATGCAAAACCAAGTTGTGCCCATACTCCCCTCCTCCCCCGATGTTGCGCTGCCAACCCTTTCTGACATTTGCGCTACGACTGCCAGTTTGACATTTTGCTTTAGTTTATGCGATATTTCATATATGATAACAACAAAAACCAAAACACAGAAATTGCTGACATTTCTGCTGCCTTTTTTTTTATCGTTTTTTATGGCCTGCGTCCAGCGTTGGTCAAAGAGCGCATACCTTTTTTGCAGCTCATTTAACGCTTTGTTAAATCAGTCAAAATACATCAGCATAATATCAGCAAATATGCTGAACTAAGCGAAATGCTTCCCTAACTGATAAACCTGACAGCACATGAACTAATTTTTACTTTCACTGATAGCATTTTTCTTATTTTCTACGTTCTTTTTTTTTTCTTCTTTTGGCAAGTTCAGCAAGTTCGAAGATAAATGCATTTTTTTATCTAGAGAGCGAAAGTTTCTGCGGGAATTTAGCCATTGAAAGTGAGAGAGACAAGTGGGAAGGAAATGAGGTGGAAGTTAAAGAAATGTTAACTGCTTTTGGAAGCTAGCAAAGTTCTTGGCTGCGTTTTCTTGTTATTAAAATTTGCTTTTGGCGATGAAGATTTTTATATATTTTTGACAGGAAAAAAATCGGAAATTTGCTAGGAAGTTGGTTTTTTAACTAAGATTCAATAGTGATTAATATACCATTTTCAGCAAGTATCATAAATTGCCAAATATTTTATTTTTTAAAAAATATTTTTTTTTTCTTTTGCTTTTGCATTTCTGTGAATTGATCAATTTTTCAGCAAATATTTTTTGATTTGATTTTATTTATTTTAAGGGAGGTGCTTCATGGAGTCTGCTCCAACTTACGTAAATTTTAACACATACTCAACAATTTTTCATCGTTTTTATTGTAATTTCTGTCTGCATGCGAGTGCTCCACTGGCAACGCCTTTCAATTTTCTGTACGCGATTTATGACACATGTCAACTGGTTGACAAGGATGACCCCGCATAACCCGAGGGCACAACCCCTAACAGTCACACCCAGCCAGATAAGTTAAAACTCAAATAAACAAAAAATGATAAGGAAAACAAAAACAGGACAACAACAAATAACAACAACAACAGAAGATATATGTATATATGTAGCTGAGCCTTTTTTGTTTGCTGACTTTTTAATGCGTGCCACAAGCTCAAAGCAAATGCAAAACTTTGTTATACGTGTAATGAAAAAAACAAATAAACAACCACAAAGCGTGCAAGATATCATGTGACACCCCACCAATACCAAAAAAAAGTACACTCACACACACACACACACACACCCCGCTGAATGAATTGCCCCGATTTACAATTCGAAGCTAAGCCGCATGCTAAATTGAGATATCAAAAGGCAAACAGACGACGAAACAAATAAACATATAACAAAACCAAAAATAGAACATAAATGTTGAGAGTGAAACAAAGACACATCTCTCAAGTGGCATCGTATGTCAGGCCAAGTGCTTCTGCTGTTGTCGTGTCAAGTGTGGCAAAGGTGTGGAGTTGCCTCCACTTCGGCAAATGCACATACATCAGCCAATCTAATTTACATGATGTGTGTGTGTGTGTGGAAATATCTTTGATAAAGTTATAGACATTGTTGACTCCCATTTAAATTGAAGAATATAAGAAATATACTTCAAAGTGCCTCTCAACTAGATTCTTTAGTTTAATTTTAAATTTTCTCTGCATTAGACATTTATTATTAAAAAAAATGAGAAAAATTGTATGGAAAAGCTGCTGCATCTGCTGTTGCTGTTGCCTCATAACAATAAAGGCCACACGGCAATGCAGTTGACAAACAAAGCGACGCAAAAATGAGTCGGGCCAAAGCCAAAGCTAAAACCAAACAATAGGCGACGCGCCCACAAAAGTATGCTATAAGAATTTGCCCAAAAATACAAACGCATAACACACACAAGTGCATGTGTGAGTATGTGTGTGTGAGTGTGATTATGCTTCAGCAGGCATTGTGTGCACAATGAAACGACATTCTTGTAGAACGCACATAGCAGTTACATAAGGCCTACCATGTTTAGCACTAAGCTTTGGTATGAACTGCATTAGATCAAAGTATTATGGCCTAAAACCCATGTGTGAAATGAATAAACTAATAACTAAACTAAACAAGGACACTTTTTTCTTTGAAAGCATATAATTTCATTTTTATTATCTTCTTGGGAACCCTAAATAACTCCAATTACATCCAAGAAAAATGTATTCAGCTACAGAAATCTACAAAACAAGTTTGAGAACTATAAAAAAAAAAAGAAATTGAAATTATGCCACTGCATTTTTTCTAAAACTACATTTTTTTCTGCTAACATTAATGTTCATTAATTGTAGCTAGCTTATCGCCACACCAGATAAACTTGGCTTACAGCTCGTGCCGGACATACACACATTAAGTCCAAGGCAGCTTAGGCCTGGCCTGGCAATAAAGTCTCATATAATTCCTCAGTTCTCCAGCCATAAATTGTTTCAATTTATCGTTAAGCCCATGGACCAAGTCTAATTCCTAATGCCAACTATTTAGCAGAAAATGTAATGCTGCTCTCGCATATGTTTCCCATTCTGCCTCTCTCTCTCTCTCTCTCTCTCGCAAATACACCCGCTGTCTCGCTCACTCACTGGCTTCCTATCTAAATGGCTGGGCATAGTCATCAAATCCATTTTGGTGGCCACACTGCAATGCGTCAAAAACGTTTCTCAAACGAGTTTTGCGGCTGCACTTGCAGCGCATCGTTTGCTGTTATGATGATGAACTCCATTTCGGGGAAGAGGGGCAGCGGGGCAGAGGGGCAGGCAGGGAGATGTTGTGAAACTAGCATGAAATATTGCATATGGCAAATGTAAAACATGGCATTCTTCTTAACACATATATGCGTACCACATATCTCTAGTATATATATATATATATATATACAATCCCCGCACTGTGTTGCATGTACAGAGTAAAATGTAATTTCACTTTTTTTTTTCGGAAGCCAATATAAGTTCAATTTTTTGAAGTCGCTTCCAATTTTATTTAACGTCATTACATTGGAAACTTTAATACCGTAGAAACTTTGCACTTGCCTGGCATGCAACAGACAGTGGCAGGGGTGGCAGGAGGGAGGGGGTCTATTGATGGGCAGGCGGCTGCCATATGAGTTATTGTGCTGGTGGCCCAAGTTGAATATGAAATGCTCTTGCTAAGCATAATAACAATAAACTTAAATAAAATACAAGAAAGGCAAAAGAAAATATTCGGTTTCGCATCTAAAGATAAATTGCGTTTTTTTATATACCATTTTTTTCTCCGACTAATGGCCAATTTTCATTTTGATGCGCATCAATTTTAATTTTCAGTAATCCTCAAACAGAACTTAAGTTCTCTGCTTCTACGATACGATATTATTATTATTATTATTATTATTTTTTAGATCAATCTTGCTATCAATTTTTCAATTTACTTCTTGCCACAATTTGTGTGGCCAAGTAGCTCTCTGACTCAGTTCTCCATTACGTAATACTTTTGTGGCAGCCGCGCTGCGCCCGGCGCTATGTTACTCAATTTAAGACGTTGACTGGCGACGAAGTCGCTTTGATAGTTACGTGCGGTTAAACACGCGAGACAGTCAGCTATCTCCCCTCTCTCCCCCTCTCTGCCACTCTTTATGCCACACATGCCAAGAAGCCAGAGCTTAGTTATTGCTACACTCATCTAGTAGTAGCTCACATCCTACATATATATATATATATATATATATATATATATATGTGGCATGCATATCTTTTGGCAATTTGTAGCGTCACTTGAATTTCTGCTAGCACAAGTCAAATGAAATTTAAGTGTGCATTTAATGATTATCGCATGATATGTGAACTATTAAATTGCCATGAATGTCTTCCAAAAAAACTTGCAGGAAATTACTTAAATTAGCTGAAAGTTTTGCATTACACAAAAAATGCTGTCAGATGGCAAGTTTTCAAGTCGTTATCGTCAGCTTAACAAAACAAGTGATTTCGCATAACTTTGACTTGAACTTGACCAGCATTGCAATACCTTGGCCCCCTTTTTTTGGCCAACAATAACTGGCGAAGAATTCCAAAATGCCGGGCATAATTAAGGTTGGGTTCTACGAATGCGGCAAATATTTAGAAAATTCCTTGTCGTTATCATCATGTTGGTTGTGAATACAGCAGGTTATTAGCATAACTTTGTTTTACTTCATGTTGCAGCCTTATTTTAAGTTTAAGAACACCTCCCCTGCCCCACCCTACTCACTGCCCCTTTTGCTCTGTATATATATATCATATATATTAAGCACAAAGCGCTCTAAGCCCAATAACTTTCATGTACACACACACACACTCACACACACACACTCACACACACTCACACACACACACTCACACACACTTTGTTGTGCCCCCGCCCCATCCCGCTTAGTCGCCTCTTCCACAGTTTGGATGCTGGGCACACAGCTTGGCGCCACTGCATTGCTGCAGGGCTGACTGAATCTGCAGCAGAGGCATGCTACTTACTTGGCTGCAAAAATTTCCCATTTAAACTTTTCGCTACTGTACAATTTTCATTATTAATATGACTTTTTAGGCAGCCGCAAACGGCAAACGGCAAGCGGCACCAAGTGGCTGCCACAGGACCCGATTTGGTCCTGGGTTTCGCCCAGTCCGTACTTTGGCCAGTTAAACGCGCCCCGTGTATTGTCAATGTTTGTCTGTTGAACAAACCTAAGCAGCAGCAGCAGCAGTAGTAGCAACTATAACGGGGCATGGGGCATGTGGCATGGGAAAAGTGGGGGCAATGCTGCACAGCGGGCAGTCGCTGCAAATGGCAAGGATAAAGTTTTTTGCTCGGCCCCCAAACTGCGCCTTGCCGTTTGACTTTGCAACAAGTGCACAGGCAGCTGTTAAAGAGAGAACGAGAGAGAGCAACAGGGAATAGAGAGAGAGAGGGATTCCTGGGGGCCATTTTAATCAAGCGCCACGAATGGTAGGTAAGCTCCATGGCCAGCCAAATGAAACCTAACCGTAACCGCCAAAGCCGCTTATTACTATAAAGTGTGATTAATGAATCTCGACAAAAAGTCTTTGACGGTGTTTTTTTTTTTTTTCTTTCTTATTTTGTTGTTTTGCTTTTTTGGCTTGCTGGGCAATTAATATAATTTATTTGCGCCAACGCGTTGGCCAGATTTTCAGGCCAAAGTATTTGCTCGCCAGCCAGCCAGCCAGCCAGCCAGTTGTGGCTGGTTGGTATTGGCCCTGTTGGTGCACCGCTGTTAAGCAAATTGTTTTGGCTCTTGTGCGTGACTGAAACGCAGATTGCCACAAATAATGCAATTTACGAAATACAATGGAAATACTGGCTGAAAATAGATGTCTAGACTTGACTTAAAAGACAATCAAAGACTTTGGAATTAATTAATCTTTTGGTAAAAGCGTTTAATGATCAGCTTTTAATTACAATACTTTTCGGATTTTCCCAATATATATATATATATATATATATATATCATAATCAGTTCTCAAAGAGTATTAATTAAATCTTTTTATTTCATGTTTTTTCCTTTTTTGTTGAATCTCAAATATATATTTAGAACAAGCTGAAGCATCATTTTCGATTCCCTTTTTTTAATCTTTTCCAGCCATTTTACTTTTAAATTGTGCATCACATAAAGTGTAAAAAACAATGATTGAGATTGAAACATATTTGTATCTTTAATAGTAGTAATTTGAAAATAATAATGCAGCACCGTTGGCATTATAATAAATACGCAACGAGATAAAAATGCACATCACACACACACACACACACACACAGTAAGCAAAAGTGTGTGGCTGGTTGGTAAAATGGGTTTGCTACCAAAATAAATATAGCATGCAATAAATTTGGTAAAGCGCAAGCAATCAGCCAACAAATTGTAAACAGTAAATTCACTCGCTAGCCAAGCTGCAGGGCAAGGGGCGGATAGGTGGGTAGGTGCATGAGGTATGAGATGATGCTCCATTCCACATTAGCACTAAATCGCGGCGACTAACGCCGCCAGTTAGTTAAACGATTCTCACATAAATACACACAACACACACCCACAGCCACACACACACACACAGTCGCATATACCCAAAATACAGAGGGTGAAGGTGCCACGCCCACAGGGAATATTTATCTGACGTGCTGCTTGTGGGTGGGTTGGGCGTTGAGGTGGGTTGGGTGGCATATGTGAGATATATCCTTTGCGCTGCAACGATGCGCGGACTAATCTTTATTTCGATATTTGCATAAAACAAAATAAACATGTCAAAAAATTTGCAAGTGTCGTCGTTGTTGCTGCCACTGCTGCTGTTGCTGCCACTGCTGTTGCTGCCACTGTTGCTGCAGCCACTGTTGCTGCTGCTGCTGTTGCTGGTGTGATGTAAGTGGTTTGCTCCTGGTTTGCTGGTGAGTTGGTGGTTTGTGTGTGTGTGTGTGTCTTTTATTTTTCATTTCTTTTTTGTTTGGCAGTGCATAAAACTGCAAGCTAACGCTAACGGATTTACTGCAGCTGCCACGCCCACTATGCAGGCATCTGAGATATAGCCAACTGCAGAGTCAGAGTCGGAGTCACGTTATTTGCAGGTGTTGCAATCCATCCGACAACGCTGACTCCTTCAGGTGTGTAACCAGGTGTGTGTGTGTGTTGGTGTGTGTGTGTGTGAGTGTGTGTGCTCACAAGGTGGCAATGGCGGCTTTGTGGTGAGTTGTAATAAGAGCAACAAGAGCAATACCAACACACACACACACACACACACACACCCACACATACACCCACACACACCTATCACACATAACGTTGCAAGTGTTTTTGATCTCGCGCTGCTTCAGCCTGTTGGGAATTTTGATTAAAAATGCTTCCACGTGAAGCTCAAACGTGCTTGGCGCCGACTTGCCGGATCTGGTAACTCTTCCCTCTCCCTCCACGCCCACCCCTTTTCCACACCGTCTGCATACATATGGGCGTGTCACTGTGCATTTATTGGCATTGGAGCATTTATTTTAACGCGTTGCTGCCTGCTCGTGCTGTGCCGGTGTGTGTGCGTGTGTGCTTGTGTATCTGTGTGTGCTTGCAAATTTTACATTGAGATTTATCACACCAAAAACTTTAATACAACAAGCGAGTGCGAAAAAAGTAAAAATTAATAGAGCCGGGCTAGGCTGAATCGTAGCTTGAATACCCTCACAAAGACTTTAACAGAGAGAATTATAATTAAATTACAATAAATATTTAATAGCTGAAAAATATATATATTCATTTATATATATTATTTGTTTATTTCTATTTTAAATGTGTTTACAACTTGATTATAGTCAGTATATACATTTAAATAACAACAGTCTTTCCGCGAGAAGTTCTCAAATTCTCACGCCAACTTTTGAATCTACTAATTAAGATTTTGTAATTATTTGCTTGCTAGGATTTTACGAAACATTAACTTATTTAAGTGAAGTTAGTGTTTAAGAACAAAATAAATATCACAACATTCCTCAAACTCCAGCTTCAGCAGCATAAAGCAATTAATTGTTAAGACTGCTGGGGATGCTGCAGCTGCAGGTGAGTTATATGATTTACATATATATATATATACATATTATAGCACGGCTATATACAAAGATGATGGATATACATGGGGCTAAGTGATGGCAGGGCAAAATAAAGAAACTTCCTTCTGTATGATGATATATTTGCGGCAGTAAGCAAAGTGAACTTTAAGGAACAACAAAAAAAAAAATAGACTATGGATAAACTTAGAAGCCTCAACGCTAAAGATTAAAAATTATATTATAATAAATATTTGCAACTAGTTAAAACACGATTTTTTGGCCGACAAACTGTCGACATGTGGCGAGGAGGGGGGAATGAGAAACAAGGCCACTTTTACCTTCAATCGCCAGCTTGTAGTCCCTGCTAAACTACACTAATTACTTCCCCTCATTTTGTGGGCTGTTCCACCATATCGTGTGTGTGTGTGTATGGGGGGGGGGGGGGGGCACGGCTACAACCAGAAGCGTTACAAGCCGCCACAAATCAAATGCAGCACCAATTACCTGGCGCCAGGGCGCACAAAGCATAATCAACTGGCATAATTAACAACTAAAAATGCAAAAACCTGTGTGTGTATATGTGTGTGGGTGTGAGTATGTGTGTGTATGTGTGTGTGTGTGTATGTATGTGTGTGTGTGTTTATCAACCAAAATATGTTTTTACACCTGGGCACGTACAATTTTCACACAATTTGTTGGGCTGCGAAAACCAGCCCAAATCTCACCCGCACCATTAAAAAAAGAAACAGCAACAACAACAACAACTATAACAACAACAATAACAACAACAATAACAACAAACAAGTGGCAAACAACCCGTAGACAGTAGTAGTAAATTATAAGTTGCAGTCTGGCCAGAAAACAACCGCACATTACTCATACGCGGCATGCACCCACTTTTACCTTATAGCTGATAATTATTTTCCGTTTACAAAATGGCTGCCACAACAAGACACACACAAATCAAAATGAAAATACAGCACAAGAAACAACAACATTTTCAAGCAAATTATAACATTTTCTAAAAGTTGAAAAACATTTGCCTATTAACATATCGCTAAAATCTTAAAGTCAAGGCAAAAATTATCAAGTAAATTTGATATGATTAATAATATTTTATTTTCAAGATTTACCAATTGTTTACTGTGTATATCA
The DNA here is from genome assembly GCA_035042405.1 of Drosophila demipolita. Lineage (NCBI taxonomy): Eukaryota > Metazoa > Arthropoda > Insecta > Diptera > Drosophilidae > Drosophila > Drosophila demipolita. The sequence continues at coordinate 3,596,362 of JAWNLI010000044.1, read as the reverse complement.
AAGCATTTGCCAAATAGGTTTAGTATGTGCAAACACTGTCAATTTTCACCTTAAAACTTTGTGATGACTTTGATAAACTTTAAGAGCCAAATAATAAATATGCTGATGAGAAACTTCAAGTTTTACGATATACAATTTTTGGTGTTTTATTTTTTGGCTTGTGCAAATTATAAGTTTATGGTTCACCCAAATTGTTAACTAATAAATCCACATTCCAATCAGTTGAAACTTTTCAACTTTTCGCCCAAAACTACAAGTTTTCTTTTCCTTTTCTGCCAAAAAAAATGTTGTAGTAGTTTTGTAGTTGCGGACGATTAATTTTTAAGATTTAATTGCACACTTAATAAGATGCGGGCTCATTAAAATTTGGCCAAGCCGGCAAAAGTTATGAAAATTTCAGAGCTCATTCTTTGTTTTGGCCACGTTATTGATTTGTGTGTGTTGGGGGGAGGAGAGATGGCACTTTTAGCTGTTTATAATTTAGTGCAAAATTATAAATACTTTTTGTTGGCCGACTCTGTGCGTTCAGTTTAAGCAAATTAGTTCAATTGCCGGTGCCAAGTAAGTGAGCAGCTTGCCACACCACGTACACCCTCCAACCTCCACCTTCCACCCCCCCACTCTCCCCCTCCATTGGCTGGGCATAGCTATTTGGCATAGACTTGATTAGGCTTAGGCTAAAAACTTCATCCTTTGCACAGTTGTAAATAAGCAAAAGTAAATTTTGGCAAGTAATTTAAGCCACACAAACAAGCTGGCAAACAACTTTGCAGCAGGCAGTTATCCCAGGGCTAACTCAGAGAGGGTGTGTGGGCGGGGGGGGGGAGGAGCGGTATTGATGATGAGGGCGTGGATGAGTGTGGGTTTTGGGTGCGGTATAGCAAAAGTTGTTACTGCGCCAAGGCATGTAAAGTTCTTTACCCAGTTTTAATTCAAAATCAATGTATGAACTTTGCTTACATTACGCTAAAACTTTTCTAAAATTCCGCAAACACCCCCCGGCCCGGCCCGGCCCACCTCATCCTCAGCCCAACGCATCCTCCCTCCGCTCACATTTTAACGTTCAACGACTGCAGCTTCAATTAGGGCGCCTGCAATTGGCCATACGTAGTAGATGGGGAATAGATGGGATCGGTTGCCACTTACCTTCATAGATGGTTAAAGTTGCAACTGCGGATACGGCATCGCCCACCCCGTTCTCCGCCACACACTCGTAGGGGGCATCATCGCGCCCAGCTCGAACGGGCTCAATGCGTAAAATCGAAATGCCGCCCGGTTGCTCCAGCACCGTGTAACGAGATTGGGTGCCTGTTTGTGAGGGAATGGATTAGTAGCTGGTCAATTATGTTGACAAGGCATTTACTCACCCGACACTTTCTTGGCATTCTTGCGCCAAACTATGGATGGCGGCGGATCGCCGCGTGCCGCACAATAGAAACTGGCCACGCCGCCAACACGCACACCCTGATTCTGCGGCTTCCTAATGATCTCCGGTGGATCTGTGAAGGTGCACAAAAGAACAGCAAAGCAATGGTTAATAACGGGATTTAATATCGATTTCAAGACCAGGACGAGCGACGGCAGAGCAGGTTACAAAAAGTAATTCACTTTTAAAGCCATATTTGAGATACGCATAAGCCAATTTGGCAACGAATATGGCCAGAAAATAGCAAAGAGAGAAGTTAACAATTTCTCATAGCAGTAATAAGCCGCAACTTCCTGATAAAAATCTAGTAATAGGGCTTAAAGTGTGGCTGTTTGGCTAGTTCAACTTTAGCAGCAGTGGTCAAAAAAGCCAATTTTGCACTGCGCGAATTCGATTTATTTTGCGTTTGTGTATTTTGTAAATTTACATTTTTTGTTTTTACATATTTGTCACAATATGCTGTCAATACAACGCCGCATGTTGTTTGCAACACACACACACATACACACACACACGCACACACACCTGGAGGATGAGCGTACGTGCTGCACACACATAACAAGAGATGCGCACAGAAAGCTTTTTGGATATCTGTGTGTGTGTGTGTGTGTGTGTGTGTGTTGGTGTGTGTTGCATTAAAAATCACGAAACGTTAAGCAAGCAGCAAAAATATTGTCATGTGCATCGTTTGTACAGCAAATGGCTCCACTGACGGACAGACAGACAGACAGCCAGCCAGCCAGCCAGCCAGCTAGGCTATGGCCAATGGCCAATTGTCCTGTCGCTTTGCCGCCGCCTTTGTCCTCGGTTAAATTTGTTTTTTTTTTATATTTTTTTTTTTGTTTATTAAAATCGAATGTTTAAGTGAAATACGTATTTAAATTTGATGTTGCTTATTGTTGGTAAACGCGTTTGGTTGCTGCAACGTTCACTTTTCAACCAAAAACTTACGTGTCAGATATTGTATATAGGGGAAATCCGAAAAATTTGCATCTGTAAATGTAACGGCGGATTAATATTAACGGTTATTGCCACGCTGAACAACGACTCGAATTTTTTCGTTTAAATTTTGACGCGTTTGTTTTTTTTTAATCCTCTTGGTTTTTGTTTTGCCGTTTATTGTTTTTCATATTGATTATTGATTTATTATCTTAAGATTTTAACTTAACTTAAACTTAATCGATACATAAATACATAAACTGACTTAAATATTTATATTAATATGATTGATATTGCTTGCTTAAATGTAAAAATTGATTTCCTTTTGAAATATATTAAATACAAGTGCCACAAAATTGAATCAATAAAATGCCGCATTGATACCAGTTACTGGACTAACAACCACACATTTGAACAGGAAATATTGAAATATTTTAATGGAATAAGTGATAAGACTTATGCCACAATAATGGTTTGCCTTTGCTCTGTGCTGAGCGGCATTAAAACTTTTTGCAGCTTTTTGTGCAGGCGTTGAAACTCTGTTAAACCCGAGGCCAGGCTGAATTCCAAGCCAAGCAAAAACCAAATGTTGCAGGTTAAAGAACACAATTTATATATATATATAAGTATATGTTGTTGTTTTTTTTTTGTTATACAAGTTTATAATAATATTTTCACAGAGCCAGTGGGGGTGATCACAAATGCGAGAAAGAGATGGTAATAGTGGGGTAGAGTGAATGAGCTGCATTGTTGCCTTGGACACAAATCTGGGGACATTGTAAGTGCAAGTATTGTAAATAATTTAAAGTTTGCTACAAGGCGTCGTCCACAGCCAAGACATGCAGACCATTTGGTTGCCATTGGGGCAGCTGCTGCTATTGTTGTTTTTCCCTCTTGTTGTTGTTGTTGTTTCTGTACTTGATATCATTTGCCAAGTTTTGTGTTCAACTTTTGGCTCGACAAGTTGCCGGCCAGACCCTGGCCGCACTGCAAGCATGTGGCAAATACATTCAGGCAACATCACAAAAGAAAAAGAAAATCCAAGTGAAATAAAAAAATATTTGTACTATGTGTGGCAGACGAAGAAAAGAGAAAAAAAAAACTCAAAACAGCATATCTTTTTTCCCCAAACCAATTTCACATGTCAAACAGTCTACGTAAATTTTTAGAAAAATATTTCAGATTTGACACTCGAAAAGAGCCAATAAGTAGCTCGAAAGTATGGCTAACAATATGCAATAGAAAACATCAACTTTGAATTGAAATCGAATGGAATTACTCATTCCAGCTACAGTTTTCGAATGAAAACTTCAGCTATTGATTTGAGAAAAACATTTAACTTTCTTTTTAATCAAATAAATTATATATTTAAAAACATGCATTTTTATTAATTCCAAAAAATATGAACTTTAGTTTAACTAGCAATGTAAACAGCAACTATCGACTGTTTACCCACTTGAATTTGCGTTTAAATCATTTGCAAGAATACACTTGAATGCAACGAAATTTGCTGCTGCTCATTATAAAACGCCCAATGGAGATTTCTCCTCACCCCCCCCCCCACCCATTCAACCGCCCGGTTTCCATAGCCAACTTTCTTGGTCGCATTCACTTGGCGAAAATGATTTGGTAGCGCGCTCATCGTGGCTGGATTTGCGAAGCACTTGAAAGCATTTTACGCTTACGTTAACAGTTTTTATAGCCCGAGCCAGCAATAAGCATATTGGTTTGTGGCTGTAATGAGCTACAGCATCAGCTAACACCCGTCGCTCCTCCTGCTCCACCTCCTGCTGCTCGCTCTCCCTCTCATTCTTCAACATTACAAAAGATGGCAAAGCAAATTCACAGCCATTTTTTACAAAATACATATATATATATTATTTTTTTTCAGCGTTGTCTCTTGGCGCCTTTGTAAAGTTTTATGTTTGCTTAAGCAATTTGATTGCGAAATGTAGCAAACATTGATAGAGCGACAGAGATAGAGAGAGAGAGAGAGACAGAGAGACACTTTCGTGACGAGTCATAAAAATCGTATCATTACAGCAATAAAACTGGGATTTTTGCTTATTTGCTGGATTGCCAACATTGCTTGTTGCTCTGGCATAGAGTAAAATTTAAATAAATTTAATTATGTTTGTGCTCTGCCTTGAGGCCAAGGTGCGGTGCGGTGCGGTAAGCGGGGCATTGCCTGTTAAAAAGATTAAAGGCCCAGCAAATGAAATTTGTAGATGCCACAGATAGCACCAGAACCAGTAACAGAACCAGAACCAGAACCAGAACCAGTAACAGAATCAGGAACTGAAACAGGTTTTGGTTTTTGATTCGATTGGTTTGCGGGCTTCGCAATTCAAATGCAGCCAACTTTTGCTTGCGTGCAACGTTTCTTGCTGATTTTTCATTTCGCACATTTGACTAGCGCTCTGAATTTGAAACTGTGAGGTGAGCAGAGCAGTGGGTGCGGGGGGTGAGGGGTGTCGGGGGGTGAGGTAATATAGGGGCTGGGCTCCATAGTGCAAACAATTTCGTTGTTGATATGTGCAAATTGATTTCAACCGTTTGAAATGTGAAGTCTGACACACACACACACACCCACACACACCTACACTCACACACACACACACACACCTACACACACACACACCTACACACACACACACCTACACGCTCAAACACACTCAAAATATAGCAATAGGATTACCAACTCAGGCAGTCGTGCAATTTATATGGAAATTAATACTAACATTTTTACTAAAACGCAAAGAAAAAAAAATAATAAAAAAAATAAGTAGAAAAAATCGAATTGATTTTATAAAATATATTCAGAAAACGTTTTGGCTCTCAGTGGCGTAGTTTAATAACTCGAAAAGTGTTTCGATTAGTTGTGGCAAGTATCATGTGGCACAAGGTTATTGCTGGCCAACAACTTTAACCCAATTGCTCTTCTTGCCAATTTTTGCATAAAACACATGTATGCAACCCAGAAAAACAACTCGATTTCGACAACACTTTCGCTGACATCTCCATGGTGTCTACCACAGCTCCCCCTCAATCCCCCCCCGACCAATCCACTGCCCCTTTTACAACTCTCTTTTAGAATGACACGCCTCTGCTTTCAGAAACATTGTTAAATTATAGCCATAACTTTTGGCCTTGTTTCCAATATGCCCAAATGCTCATAAAAATTGACCCGGTGAGGTTTTGGGGTGGGGAGGGGAGGGAGGGAAGAGTGTGTGGGGCAGCATGCGGAGGCATATAAAATCAGCATATGCTTCGCGCCGTAAAGTATGCAGCTGTTTTTTATGGCTCTAACCCTAGTTCCAGAAAGTTGGGCTTGCGATTGCTTGGCCCGGCAATTTATGCGCTGCGCCCCACTCCCTCTCACCCCCCCCCCCCACCACAACGAAACAAGGTTTTTCTATTTCATCTGTACGGGTTTTTAATAAGTGCAAAGTGCGGGCGAAAGTTGTGCAAAAATTTCAATATTTTCGGCTTGTTGGACGTAGAAGGAGCAGCCTATGCCTGCATGTAGTCAAGTGGTGTGGCAGGCAAGGGGTTTCGGGTTGAGGTGGGGAAAATGGTTAAGAAATTGTGCTGCTGCTGCTGCTGCCGCTGCTGCTGCTAAGCTGTTGGATCTACGGGCAGGCAATGTGTGTTGAGGACAAATCATTTGCTAACAAGACCCAAAGCAACGAAAATAGATATGGATGAAATGAAGCAGCAAGGATATCCATTTTTTTGGGAGGGGGTGTGGGGAGTAGGAGGAATGACCCCAACTGAATCCTCAATGCAGTGCCCGTGCCCGTACCGTGCCGTGCCGTTGACTGACAGCTGCAATTCACCTGTCAGCATCAGCAGCACATTTCGTTTCACTGAATTGCATTGAAATGGGATGCTAAATTTAACGATTCATTGCATTTCGGCTCTCGGCTCTGCTCTGCTCTGCCCAACACTCACTGCCCCCAACACAAATTGCAACTCTGTTTATATCGTGTAGCGCCACACCACGTACCGTGCCACCCCCCCTTAACCCCCTCACAATGCTGCTGCTGCTGCTCCGTCGTCGTCGTCGTCGTCGTCGTCGTGAGTCGCGTTGTGTATTTTTAATGCAGCAACTTTGGCATAGAATTGCTAAATCTGCTGAGTCTAAGAAACGGAAACGAAACGCCTCAAATGCTTCTGATACTGAGCTCTTGTTGGGTTGTTTCTGGAAGTCTGCAAATAAAATATAAAGTGCAGCAGCAGTTTTATGCTACGGGTTTTTTTTTTTTATAGCCATCCAAAGCTCCGGTTCGTGTATGCAACTAAATTTTAATGTTACTTGAAAGAGTAATAAAAATGAACTTTACGCAAGTTGAGAACAAGCTGCGCTTTCGTTCCTTCTGGGAGGGAGCCTGGAACAAAAGGCCAGTGATTATGTCGCCGCCCAACATCTGCAACTATGCAATGTACATTTTTAATTAAATTACACACAACAAGCAACATGATATTGTATAGGACGTGCGGGGGGGTGTTGTAACAGGGCAAAAAACCTGTCAGGTTTCGGTTACGGAACGCAAAGTGTCAACAAAATCCCATTAAACAATTCATCAAATCAGCAAATCGATGCGGGAACATCGCAAAAACCCAAATATCCAAAAACCTGCCTTCACCTCTCCAACACCCATCGCCGGTAGCCAAATAAAATAATGGTAAATTAAAGTTTTTAGGCCTATCAAGACGACAGGTTGTCGTTGCGCAGTCAGCCATATAAATGATGTGCGCCTCAACGGCAGATCATTAATCAAAATTAAAAGTGTAACCAGTTGGTCGGGAAATTCCAAAGAATCCACAGCAAATAACTTAAATTCTTAGCTTATTTAGTTTAAAGCGCATATGTTGCGATGTTGCTTAAAGTATTCACCGCATTTTTTGGGCACAATTTGTGCACAGCTGCGCTCCTGTTCTAATCGGTGACCCTTCGGGCGGTCGGCTAAATGAACCGATAAAAAGGTAAACCATTAGGCCAGGCTTCGGTCCTATCAGACAAATCTCTCAATCAGCTGTCAACTGTCGAGCATAACAAATGCCAATTTTACCCAGCGGCAATCTGCAAGTCAATAAAGCCAGTCAAAAGAGCGTTTAAGGAACGGGCTAAGCGGCACAAGTTTTATTTCGACTGTGAAATGTGTCACGAATTTAACAATACAATACAAAAAAACCAGATTTTGCATTTGGGATAAATTAAAAATTTAGAAAAAAAATCTAAGTGCAAATCTTAGTAGTGAAAATAAATTGGAGAAAATATGTCAGAGAGAGAAGAGTTCATTTAAATCAAATGTATATACATTTCTGTCATTTTTTATTCTCCAAAATCGATTAGAAAATCAACTGACCCAGTTTGTAGAGCACAAATATAAAGTTTTCGCAGCTCATCAACATAAATTTCTTGCAATTCTGAAGCTGGCTACAGGCAATAACCCAAAAAAAAAAAATCTGCTTTGGCCAGCTCAAAAATTGACTTGGCAAAGTCAGCGCTACAAGCGACCCAAAAATGAAGACACCAATATACACACACACACAGACACACACACACACACATAGAGTAACATTTTAGTGTTAAACTAACTAACACAGTGACAACTATTTCTGACCGCTGCCAACACACAAAAATTTTACATGACATTTTAATATAATTAGTTTTTGCTGCAGGGCATAATGTAAAGTGCGGCCAAAAAATGTCAGCACGTGCGGTGTGGGCAGAAGGCGAAGGAGAAGGCTGTGGCGGAGCAGGTGGAGGAGGAGAAGGGTATGGAGCAGGCGTAGGTGGAGGTGGAGGCGGCGGCGGCGGAGGAGTTGTGGAAATGGGTTTCTGTAGTTCAAGCTGCCTTAAGGACAGCAAAGTTGCGTTGATTGTGGCTGCTGTTGCGGAAAGGGGCGTGGAAGCTGGTTTCAGGTTCATGATTTGACTTTGGGTTTGCCGGGCATGGAGCCGGGGGCGGGGGTCTAAAACTATTTGAGTTTGCGGTCGGTTGGCAGCATTTTATAAGCCGCAGCATATTTTTGCACAAATTTCAGCCTCACGCCTGTTCTATTAAATGAGGATTTGCTACAACACACACACACACACACACACACACAAACACACACACACACCTAGCAATATATGTATATGTATCTTAATATTTGTGAGCATCTATCTATCTATCTGTTTTTTTTTTATAGATACACGAACGAAGACCTCGTCAGGCCGAGCAGCACATTCATTATTCCTCTATGCGGGATTACTTAGTAAGCTGGGCTACGGCTTAAAATGCCGCAAACTTTATGAGACACAACACACGTGCCTGCCTCTTGCCCCTAAAAAAAAAATAGAAGGGGAGCCCCTCACAGCTCCCACAAACTCCAATAATGGTGTCCTTTCGTTTAGGCCTTGTGCAATTTATGATTGCCTGTGTACTGAGAGATATCTTGTAGACAACCTGGCAATTTCATAAACTGTGCAGACACTTGCCAAATTGGCAAGAAACCGTCACCTTGTCACCACCCCCCCCCCCTCCACCCCTAACAGCCCGTAATATTTCTCTCTCTTTTTTGTTTTCGTCCTTTGCTTTCATTTTACGCACGTAAAGGCGACGGTAAGCAGGCTTTGATATTTTATTGAGCTTGTCATAATATTTATGATATATATTTAATGCGTGTGTACCACAGATGGGATTTCCTCCCCCCGCCCTCCCCACCCACACCCCCTCACTTCTCTTTCGCTCTGCCAGACAATGCTTAAACTTTAGCCAACAAACTTTTATTATTATTATTAGTATTAAGAGGCCTGGCCATGGCTTTTTTTTTTCTTCCTTCGCTTCTACGCAGGCTTTTATTAGTTTCAACTTTTGACAGAAATTATATTGAGTTTATACATATATAAATAAAATATTGATGATCATGATGAATCTGAGAAAAAAAAAACTTTTTGCTTGCTGCAAAGTTTCTTGATTTTTATTTTTATATTTGTTTTTTTTTTTTTTTTCGCTTGCCTGTGTATTTTTGTTTAATTTGTCTTATTTATAAGCTGGCAAATGCTGCGGGCCGTTTTGCACTTTGCGACTAATGTTTAAAAAAGAAAGAAACTTGCCTGGCATTTGAATGCCAATGCCAGTGGCAACAACAGCCACATCTACAGCAACAACAATAACGGCAAAAACAACAACTGCCAGCTAAATGTGCACAAAGGCAAAAAAACACAGGCAAGCACTTAAGTCGCGCCAACAGCAAAAACAATGCAAGACAACAACAGCTAACAGGTAAATAGTAAATGGTAACAGCTAACAAAAGTAGTCAGCCAAACTCCCCTGGTAAACAGGCGGAACAGGAGGAGGAAAAGCGTCAAAGTAGGGTTTAAGTGCACACACACACACACACTCATACACACACAACGCGAACAAAATAGCAACAATGAGCTAAAGTTTTGCAGATTTCAGGCAGTTTAAATCTATTGGCATTTCAGCTAGTCCAAATCCGCATTGTCATAGCTTGATAAATAGCTGAAATACTTACAGACTGTGTGGCAACACTCTAAAAAGGCATTCGACAAAAAGCCATCGACTCGAATACTCTTTAGAAATTTGTGCAGAACAGAAAACTTTGCAAAGCATTGCTTTGAAAAAGTATCAGAATTTCAGAGACTTAACTTGAAAACTGACAACAGAGTTGCCATTCAGCTGTGCTTTGTGTTGACTTCAATGGTTTTAACAAAAAGTGTAAAATCCAAAAGAAAAATAAAAAACTGTGCGTTTTGAGCAAACCATTGATTAATTTATAGAAAATGATAAGAGACAAAACAGTTTTTATTGCCAGAAAAAAAGTTAAATTTGTCAAAGACAATTAAACTGTGATAAGAGGGGAAATATTTTAAGAAAAAGAATACTCATTTTGAAGTGCAAAAAATTTAAAAGAAGCATTGTAAGTTGAAGAAAAGCTGTGATTAATTTATAGAAAATGATAAGAGCCAAAACAGTTTTTATTGCCAGAAAAAAAGTTAAATTTGTCAAAGACAATTAAACTGAGCGAAGAGTAAGTTAAGGGAAAATATTTTCAGAAAAATAACTCTCATTTGAAGTGCATAAAATTTAAATGAAGAATTGAAAGTTGACGAAAAGCTGTGATTAATTTATAGAAATTAATAAGAGCCAAAGCAGTAAAAAGGTAATTTTGTCAAAGTCAATTAAACTGTGCTAAATTTAAGTTAAGGCAAAATATTTTTAGAAAAATAATACTACTATTGAAGTGCATAAAATTGGCATCTTGCTGTAGTTCCTAGAATAAGTTATGTGGAATGCGTTGCACGTGCAAAAGTTTGAAGTAAAATGCCACAAAAACCGAAGACATATCAATCGCGAAACTTTCATCAAATTTGTGTTGAATGCAACACAGAACCAAAAGTTGTACGAACTAATCTGTTAAACGCTCAGCTACCCCTTCTATGTCAGACTAACAGACAATATATATATATATATCTATCTCTCTCTCTCTGTCTTTGTCTCTGTCTCGCGTTCTATTCAAAATACTAAATCAAAAGCAAAGCAAAAATGTTTAGACGCTGTTTTTGTCGTCATAAAGTATGCGATGTCTTTTGCCATTTTGCCTTTGACTGCCAAGTAGGCTCTGTGTGTGTGTGTGTGAAATTCGTGAGGGGCAAAGGAGAAGGATGCCGAGGGGGTGGCGGAGGCGTGTCGACGTTTTGCTCTCTGTTTTATTGTTTCTCAAATCGCTGTTGCTGTCTAAAGCTTTGACTTTGCCTCTTTATTATTATGCAGCAAGCGTCGTGTAGCGACCAGATTATAAAGGTCGTCGCTGCGAGCGTGAGCCGAGAGCAGAGAGAGAGCAGAGCGGGGGCAGGTGGTGGGCTAAGCAGTCAAGAGATTTGCACAACTTTGTCACGTGGCGCGGCACGCATTACTTTTAAAGATGAAAAACAGATGAGCGAATGAGTGAGTGGGTGGTGGTGGGTGTAAAATATATATATAATATTTTTTTTTTTTTTTTGGGTACATTTACAATTTGATAAATGTGCCCAAGTTGAGAGCCTAAATTTTGATGTTTTTTTTTTTTTCTTGTGTGAGAGCTTATGGAAATGTGTTACGAGTCAGCGCCGCAGGTTGTCCAGGAGACGCACAAAAGTGAGTAAGTGCTTGGAGCTGCCAAAAAAGATTCCATCCAATTTAGGCCTGTACAACTGTTGCAATGACAGCAATTATGAGGCAGGCAGGACAGCCACATAGCAGTCCATAAAAACGAGCGAAGAGTAACAGAGAGAGAGAGAGAGAGAGAGGGGGGATGTAGGGGTGGAGGGTAAGCTAGCCAAGTGGCGAAACAGGAAACATTAAAGCAAAGGCATTGAGCGAGCCGAGACGATTAAGACGATAATAACAAGTGACAAGTTTATTGCCTGCACACACACACAGACACACACACACACACACACACACACGCACGCACATAAAGCCATTGGCCAGCACAAAACTCTAACCGAACAGACAGCCAGACGAAAGCCTAAGCTTTTGTGGCCTGAAACCTAATGCGCCAACAGCGGGGGCAGCAGCGGCAGCAGCAACAAAAGAGCAGTTAGAGGGGGCGGAGCATGCCCACATTATTGCCATGCTTGGCACACACAACATTTTGCCGCCTTAAAAGCCAGTTCCACTAATGCCAACAGCTGGCCACATAAATATCAACACAAAAACCGAGAGCGCGCAGGGAGTTCCAGATCATGCTGAGGGGAGCAGCATGGTGCGGGGGGGGGGGGGGCGTACGTTGCACGCTGTCTATAAATGTTTTTGTTACCAAGTTGCCAGCAAGTGCGCGCTGCACTAAAACCACTAAGTAAGATAAGTGAGGTCAAGCAAAAGGGGTCATTTGCTCGCATTGTTACGTATACGTAACATTGAGCCAACTGAGACACACACACACACAGGGGATGGCTAAGGGCAGCTGGCAAATGGCGGAGGGGAGAACTTTGAGAAGTAACAGTGACTGGACACCAGCGACTTCAAGTGGCAGCTCAGCTCAGGACATTTGGCGCTTGCCCCCAGCACAAAGTGAAAGTTATGCGACAAGTCAAATTGTGACAGCCACAAAAAGCAGCTGAAGTGAAAGTTAAAACAGTGCTGGATAACAGCTCAAACTCAGTGCTGAATAACAACTGCAATTGCAGAATAAGTCAAACTCTTGATTAGATTTTTGGCAATGCTTTCCATCAAATTTGATTTGTAAAGTGATCCATTTTGGAAAATCAATTAGAATTTTTCTACTGAATTTTACAACACTTTAAATATGCTCATCAAAATATTCCTGTCAACGTTTTATTTCAATTTGTTTTTACATTTGCTTTTCTTTATTACATCACATTAAGCTGTTTTCATGGCAACTTGGGCTTATTTGTTGTATTTTGTTGGCAATAAATTAATTAGTTAAGCTTTGTCGTCATATTGCAGATTCATTAATTAAAACCAATGCATATCCCAAAAGCCAGATTTACGCATAGCATAGATAATGGTGGAAAAAAATAAGGAAGGGAAAATATATATATAGTCATTGTTTGGAGCTGTGGAAAAATTCTCTCGAAAGCCAGGAGAAAGATTCGCAGTGGCAGCATTTTGTCAAAAAGTTAAGTAGCAACCAGCTTTTTTGGCCAATAACGAAATTATTTTACATGATTCAGCATATGAAAAGGCAACGCAATTCTTGCCAAAAAAACCCGCGCTATCATCCTAAACAGATTCCATATGGCAGAGAAGGGGAGGAAAGGTGTAAACGAAATGTTATCATGAGAAGACAAAATGAGTGAACTGATAGCTGACTACAGTGCCAACCGTAAGTCTGCGGATTGAGCAGTGAGTCTTCATATGTACGTAAAATTAAGTAGCGACAGGCATTATTGTGAGATGTCTACGATATATATATATATAGATATATTGAGTTAGATATAGATAGCCATAATCATCAGCTATCAAATCCCAGCTGAAGTCCTATTTGAAATGGAATCATTCACAGCAAACAATAAACCAAATCGTTTGGGAAAACTACGCTGAAAGTTGGTAAATTGAAAAATGTTGTTGTTGTTGGCTGCACTACAAGAAAATCTCAAGTTAAACTTTTAGCTGCTAATGTTTTAAAATTCAATTCGGTGGAACAAAGAAAAAAAAATCGTTGTATGCAAATCGACTTTTACGAACGGTATAAAAGATATATGAGATATATATATGTGTGTGTGTGTGTGTATAAGAGTGTGTTAGTGATTGAATATCAATAGATTGATGTTAAATTGATGCCATGCCGAGTGGGTTATTGTCTGGCCCGCATATAAACAACCAACAAAAAAACAGAATCAAAAAGCTCAAATAAAGAAAAAGCGAGTCAAAGGAAAAATTTCAATAATGCCTAAGAATTTTATGCTTTCCGAGATGAGGGCAACAAGCAGTAAGTCACAAGCAAAAGGAAGTTGAGAGGCCACTTCAGCCAATTTATGGCATATGTTACCAAGACACACACGCACACACCCCCACACACACACACACACACTCGCATGCCCGCCCGCATATGTAAATGCTAAAATAATACATGTGCGTATGGCATAAAAATTGATATGCTAACGTTTTTCATGTGTGAGTAATTCACAAGTAAAATTTATAAAGTTTTTAAATAAAATATAAGTTCCTTTAATGTTGAAAATTGAACTTTGCATACACCCTGTAATTGATATTTAATAACTTTTTAATTTAATCACATTTACTTCTTTTTTTTTTTGCCTCTTTAAATTTATATTCATGTCTGTGTCTACGCAAATTTTGAAATATTTACAGATTTTATTTCAAATAGTTGACAATTTGCAAACGAAAATATTTTGTTAAAAATTTATTTACTTTGTAAATATTAAAGATTTTTCTACTTATAAAAAACATTGCATATGGCAACTTTTACCACAGATCACGTTTCAATTATTGACAGATTTTACTAGCGGCAAATTTATTGAAGATTTTTCTATGCCACATAATGTTGCCCTTGGCAAACATTAACTGCAGGGTATATATTTCATGCAGCAGCTATGTGCTAAAATAATGTCGCACAATAAATTGAACTTTTCATAAATTTTGAAGCTGAAATTGGCAAGGGTCGTCGTCGTCGTCGTTGCCTGACATTGTCAACGACTTTGCCAGTGTCTTGCAGCTGGTAAACCTTCCAACTCACCCCCTCCCCTCCCCACCCATCCCACACCCTTCTCAGCCATGCATCAAAGTGCTCGATAGCAGCAGCTCAGAATTTATGGTCGGCAGCTTTTAGGCTTTGTTTTGCTGCTTATTATTGTTATTGGCACCAACAGTGACATATTAGGAGCGCCTCCTCCTGGCCTGTCGAAGCTCATTTGTTGGCCATGGCCAAGATAGAGCTCCAGAGCTCCCTCCCTCCCTCTCTGCTTCTATAGAGATTCAGTGGCGTTTTTGGTCGCTGCGTATGCCGGATTATTAATATTAGAAATGGGAAATATATATTTTCTACTGACCGGCTGCTGTTTTCGATTATTGTCCTGGCCAGAGCTTGGTCCTGTTCTGTTCTATTCTGTTCAGTTTAGTTTAGTTCAGTTTGGTTCGGGTTCTGTCCGGTCCGGTTCGTTTTGCCGTAAATTGTTATTGACAACGGAAGCAGCAGTGCGGCACAAATTGGGCGTTGAATTTGCGGCTTGGTTTTTCGTTTAGCTGCCAAAGCATTTCTTTTTTCTTTACTGATTCCCATTTTTTTTCTCTTTTTACTTTTTTATGTGCGGCCGTCCATTTGTTGTGGTTATTATTATGGTTGATTTAGTGGCCACAAATTGAATGAATTGTCTTACTTAACCGAAATAACCAATACTCGATTTATATACGGGCCTATATATATATATATAAAAATATTTATATACATATATATATATAATACAAAAGTTTAAATTCAATAAGGCCTAAGTGCGTGCTCAAATCAGATTAAATGACGACGCCGGCAACTGCGGAACTGACAGGACCTGAATTGAATTAATTAATGCCAGTTGAGCAGCAGGAATAGCAGAAAGATCAGCAGCAGCAGCAGAGAGAGTTGTGAGGGGGGGGGTGGAGGCGTAATAAACTTGACAAATGCTGACAGCGGCGACATGGTGCACAAAATATTAAAATAAAGTTGTAATTAAACGCATCGCATAACTTGTAAAATGCCAGGCAAAAGTCCCCCAAACCCCGCCCCGGCACATGTGGCAAACAAACTGAAAACTCGCAGTAAACTTGAGCAACAGTTGAATAGATGAAAATCACTTAAAAGATGCGAAACACGACTGATGTGAGAGTGTGTCGGTGTGTGTGTGAGTGTGTAAAAATATGTGAATACCACACACAACTTTGACAATTAGAAAATTAAAATTACACTGACAGAAAGTGAACGGCATGTTAAAATATAATTTTGATAAAATTAAAAATAAATTCCATTTAAATTGCAATTTAATTTTGCAATTTAGCTAGAATTTGGCAATTGTTTGCAGTGTACAACCAAAAAATAAATAAATTTAATGCAGCAACTGAGACGCAATGGCTATAATTTTGTTGTGCTTGCAGAGGCAGAGGCAGTTGGAGGGGCAGGGGACATTGTCGTCACAAGCTGCTGGCTGGCAATTTGCAACCACTGTCGTCGTAACCATTACCACCGCCAACAGCAGGAGCAGCAGCAGCAGCAGCAGCAGCAGCAGCACCTCCACCACCACTTACGGTGGTGCCTCTTGTTGGCGCCAGCTGCATGGCCCCGAATATAGTCGCACCGCAGAGACACCAAAACCCAAAATGAGAAAAACAGTCCATAGGTGCGAGGGGCAGAAAGAGAGAGTGAGGAAGAGAGAAAGAGAGAGAGAGAGTTCGCTTGCACTCGCACAGTGATATTAAAATATTTAATTACCATGTAAACTTACGACTTTTGTTTTTGTTATTGTTTTAATTGTGACAACAACTGTCATAATAATGAATATGATGATGTTCTGCCTGACAAGCGGGAGGATGAGGTGGGGAGGGGGGGGGGGGTGGATGTGAGTGTTTGGTGTGCAGGCACAACCATACAAGTGCTTTACCACAAGCAAAAACGCAATATGCGTCGGGTGGCCCGGAAAAGTATGCTACATGCGGCAAAGTTTGAAATGGATGCCAACCAAAGCTTTATTACATTTGCACAAACAGTGTGAGTGTGTGTGTGGGAAGCACATGTGTGTTGGTATGCAAGTATATATATATATATATATGTGGTGTGTGTGTTTTTGGCGGTTTCCTTAGAATTTGTCTGGCACTTTGGCGCCTTACTTGTTATTTGAATTTTAATTGCAGTCTTTTCATTGCATACTTTTGTGCCTCAGATTTGTTTTATTGTCTTTGTCTCTGCCTCTGTCTTCTAGCCACCTGCACACCCCCCTCTTACCAGCCCACCAACTGCCTTCAAGCTTTGTGCTGCTATTTAATTAAAAATGCTTGTCTTCAATGAATGCAGGTGTGCCGTGGCAGGTGCCGCTTGCCTCTGTTTGCTCATTGGAACTAATTAGTTTTATTTAGCTCCACTTATTGACTCGCGCACTGAGTGCCCAGTCTCGACAAACAATTTCAATTGACATTGTCAGGACATCACTCCGACCGTACACCCCGACCCCCCCCCCCCTCTCCAACCCTCTGTTGTTCTTATGAAAATAGTACTTAGTATGCAGCGCACAATACACATAAAACATTAATAAAGCTTGTTTGCCTCTTTGGCTGACTGCGTTGCGTTCGTGCTCCATTTTTTTTTTTTTTTTTTTGGCTTTTCATTTCCATTTTCATCTCTTAAGTCGTCTCAGTTGAGGTCCTTGTCATTACCAAACATCATCCCGAAGCCTGGCCCGGCATATGCTTAACATCATTTTCTGCCTATTTCTTTGTAGGCACTCTCACTCTGATTTCTGCAGACAACTTTAAGCGCTTGACTTGGCTAACAGATGTATGCAGCTAGCTAGATACCCTGTAAGCTATGAACATATTCTTGAACATGAACATGAATATTTACTTAAAAGACAAATAAAATTTGTAAAAAAAATTCTAAATAATTATGAGTAAATGTTAATCGATTTCTATTAGATGTCTTGTGTCTAGGCTATATATATATATATATATATATATATATTAAACTATTTCAATATATTGTTGTTAAAATTTCAAAATGACAGATGGTTTGTGGGTGCCTCTAGCCTCTGCTTGTAAAAGTTTGAATTTAAAAATGTATAATAAAAAAGCGAATAAAAAATGAAATGAATTTTATAAGCCAAATAATGTTGTCCTTTCCCTATTATGCCACATTTTGAACATTGAGTGGCCGCTTTAAAATGAGCAGGGTATGAAAATTAGTTAGGCAAGTTGAAAACGTTTAAGGTTTAAAATTATGAAGCGAGCTGGCCGCTTGGACCAGATTTCGGACTGGCAAGCGGGGGGGGTCGCAGGGCCACAGTTCATATCATAATTCAGTCATATAAAATTTGTCTAGCGTAAAATTAGAAACGCCGCAATAACAACAACAACAACAAAGAACAGCTAAAAAGAGCCGGCAACAGACGCTTTTGTAATTAAAATTGGAGAGCATAAAAAAAAAGTTGAACAACAACCAACAAAAAAAAAAAAGGAGGAGCAGAATAAAATCACAGGCATCCATTGATATGCTGATGAGCGAAGCTGTGTTTCCCCAGTTCTGCTGATGCTTGACATTGAAGTGACTGCGTGAGTAGCTCAGGAAATTGTCTGTGTCGGTGTGTCGGTTTGTATGTGTGTGTGTGTGTGTGTGTGTCTGTGTTGGAGGGTAGAAGTCACGCAGCAAGTCACCAAGTTGTTTACATAAAAATTTAAAGGCAAACACTCGGATATTTTGTGCTTATCAAAAGCGTAAATTGAAAATGACGTTCGGCAAAAATCTACCCTTAAGCACATTTGCCACCAAATGTTGCACACTGGTTTGCAAATGCAACGGCATTTCTTTCATTTGAAAAACAAAATATTTGATTTTTATTAGAGTGTATTTGACAATCAAAGTTGCCAAAATCCATTATGGCTTAGAATATTTCATTAGTTTTACTTGGGCAGTTTTTGTTTTTTTTTTTTTTTGGTAAATTTGTTTGGCCGAACAAAAACTTTAAATGAAAATCAATATGGAAATAAACAAAGACAGGCCAAAACTCAATTTGATGACAAAATAGTTGCTCCTCTGTCTCGGGGTAATTGAAAATGCAGCTAAAGCTTCACAGATCCCCGACTGATTTCGATTTATAACCCATGTCAAGTTGGAATTTCTCCATCAATTGCAGCCCACTGTGCGGCTTTTATTAAATTTCGCAAATAAACAAATGTGTGCACATATACATGTGTGTAAATGTGTGTGTGTGTGTGTGTGTGAGTGTGTGTTGATTTTCAATCGAAGCTGGTCCAAATTTTCTTGCCTTTTTCTTTTGGCTAACAAAAAAAATTGTTTGCCAACTTTGCGGTTTTTGAGGTTGACATGTTGACTGTTGATGTGACCCAAACAAGTGGAGCAGCAGCTGATGCTTGATTATGATGATGGGGCTATCCCTTAACAGGGGAGTGGTGCTGAGTGGATGGGGTAGGGTGAGGTAGAGGATTTGTATGGTCTTAACAAATTGAGCGAACCTGACGTTACAAATTTGCTCCAGAAAGCTGTCGAAAAGTTTGTGCTTAGCTTTTCATTTCCACTTTTGATTCAGACTAGTTGTGTTTTGTGTGTGTGTGTGTGTGTGTGTGTGGGGAGTGGAGTGTGTATGTAATTTTTTTTTCTGTTGTTTGTTGAAGAGGCTAAGGATATGCATTTCCTGCCGGGTAATTACCTGGTGATGGGCAACAAACAAGCCGTCGACTGCGAGCCGTCATCAATTCAAGCGGCGCTCTAATTAAAGATACGAATCAAAACATGCAAACGGCGCAAACGGACAACGAACTCAACTGTGTGTGTGTGTGTGTGTGTGTAGAGCTGTTGAGTGGTAGGTGTAATTGATTTGCCGGCAGTATGTCTTACATTGTTGTTGTTATTGTTATTCTTGTTGTTTGCTGTTAGCTGTTTGCCTAGCTACGAGAAAAACCCCAGGCAAATTTAATAAATATGAAAAACATCAAATTATTTCAAATGCTTCAGTGTTTGTCTATCTGTTTGTCTGACTGTCTGTCTGGCTGTCTGTCTGGCCGTCTGACAAACGCTCGCCGCGCACGAGAAAATATGCTTGGTGTACGCGCGGGAGGGGGGGGGGGTGGTAAGGCGGGGGCCAACGTTTGCTGGCTGCATAATTTTGCAATTGCCTTACAACAAATCGCAGTTGATTGTTTCACGTTCCAGTACATACATAACTGTAGTCAAAGGGAGGGGAAGGGGGGGGGGGTGGTAGATTGTGGTGTGTTGTGTTGTGGAGCTGGGTGCGCAGGGCAAGTTAGACGGGACCAAAAGCGCCTTAAAATATGCAACGAAACTTTGCTCAAAGCATAAAATCAACTCGCCGCGCCAGCAATGCCACTTGCCGCTTCCAAAGGAGCTGCCACTGCTGCTGCAAATAGGAAATCACAGCAACAACAACTGAAACGGAAATGCAAGGCATTCTTATGCATATCCTCTAAAGAACTGCTCACAGAGGCAAACGAACAAGCAAACAACCAACAAACAGCCAAGCCAGGACTCGACTCGCATTCAGGTCTCGAGACTCGTTTGGGGAATTGTGTTGCTGCCACTGCTGCCACTGCTGCTGCTGTTTGGGCAAAAGGAATTTTTTCATACTCAAATTAAATCCACATCTCGTAGTGTACTTGGTCTCAGCTATGTCCACACCCTCTAACACACACACACACGCACACACACACACACACCAAATGCCTTGGCAAATATACACTACATAATAATAAACTAAACAAAAAGTGCGGTTGGCATTCAAAGAGCCTAAAATCAAATTGCACAACAAAAATGTTTAGCTATGCGCTGCATACCAAAGGGGAAGGGGAGGGCTGGTGGCACGTTAAAATATATTTTGTGTGCTTGTGGCAAATCAATGACATGTAAAAACTCTAATTAAACGCACGTTTCTAGCGCTCGAGTTTCCGCCTGGCAGGTCATAAAATGAATACCCACATGAAATACATATACACACATTACGTATACGTATACACACATTACGTATACGTATACCCATATTACGTATACGTATACACATATTACGTATACGTGTACAGATAGCACACACTTTCTTGCTGTAATTGGCTCAGCAACAATATGTGGCAAATGCAAGTTGCTGAAACACACACAGGTAATTGAAGGCTTCCTCTTGGACTATGATATATTACCAGTTCGACTACATAACTGCTATGTGAAATCGGATCCAGACTATAATTGAGCATATATTTAGCCTAGCTAAATAGCCTATAAGTTATAGTACAGTAATTTGAATTAGGATGTAGTACAAGCCATAAACAGTGTTTGCAGGAAACATAAAATTCACACTCAAGAAATATTTGGAACAAAACTGAACACACTAAAAGGATAAATATTTTGTTGAACAGCAAAACAAGAAAACTTAAAAACCTCAGCAAAATAGTAAAAATATTAAATCTAATATAATTTTGAAAAGAGTTAAATGTTTACTATAAACTAATCCAACTGGGAATACACAAATTCCATAGAAAAATATATTTTCCTTGTAAATTTTTTTCATTTTCAATTTATATCGAGTTGTCATATAAATTCTGTCAAATTTGTAGCCAAAAACCCACTGCAATAAGTTAATTCGACATAAATATAATTTTTAATAAATTAACAAAGATTATTTTGAATTCCAGCCGAGCGAATATCAAATTCCTGACAGCTGCACATAAATATCAACCCTTTGCCGCAGACATGGCCCAGTCTTCTTAACCCATTGTTCTGCCCAATTTCATGGACACCATATTAACGCAAACTCTTTTTGGCCAGCGCAACAAATTGTAAGCAAAATTTATCATCATTAACTGCTTAAAACCCGCCAACACACACACACACACACACACACAAAACATAATAAATAGTTTGGCACGGGGGAAAAAAATAAATAAAAGGCATCTACAAGCCATTAACCACAACAACTCAGTTAGTGTGTTGTTTTGTTGTGTTGCCAACTTAACTGGCTGACTAACTGGCCAACAGTTAGCTCTTTTGGCTGAAATAACCCCCCCCCCCCCCCCCGCACACTTCATTTTGTAGACCTAACCCTATAATACAAATTATATTGTTTTTGTATTTGTAGCATGTGCGTTGAATTTCATTTTTACCATTTTTTTTTACAGCTTTTTAACATGTAAATTCGATTCCTGCAACACACACACACACACATATAGACCCGCTGAAACCGCAGCACACACATACACACCTTAATTAAATTTCTAATTATTGTAATTAACCACATTAATATGACCTCATGCGCACCCTAATTTGCTAAAATTCCTAGCCAAACACCACACACCCGTCGCCCCCGCGCAACCCCACGAGCTCCCTCGAGAAACGCCTGCCGTCGGCGCGGCGTAAAATTGTGTAGAAAATTGTCGGTAAACATTTTTACAGTTTATTTGCAAAGCGTGGCGACCCGCGACGTAGACGACGCCCAGTCAACCATCCACTGCCCACTCCTCCTTCCCTCTACTTCCCACCCGCAATTCCTATTGTCTTACCCCATTCCAAACTCCCCTCCCCCCCCCCACCCAGCAACTGTCCAACAGTTGGAGGCTTTGGCTTTATGTGGCCGGTTCCTGTTGCCTTTTATTATGGGACCGACCCCAGCATTGTTCGTGATATAATATCCTAGTTTCGAATGTGCATTGGGTATGCATTTTATATATTCAAAAACTTAATGATTTCACTAAAAATCAAACAATCGAAAAAAATTAAAATTAATATTGAAATACTTCAGAATATATATTGCATCAATTCAGATCTGTTTTGAATCTATTAACACTTGTATATTGGAATATTAGAAATTGCATAAGTAAATTGCGCATTATTTATTAATAAACTTGAAAAAAAAATGCAAGCAAAGTTTGACTTTAAAATTCACTAACCCAAAACTAAGTTTTCTAGCCATTTTTGAATTGAACTTGCAGGGTATTTTAGAGACTCGATGAGCAGTTGTTAATTTTCACATTCTAACTTATTTCTGATTGTTGTTGTTGTTGTTATTGTTGTTGGTGGCTCGCTCGCTCGCTGCTGCTGGCCGGCGGTTGGCCTTAATGAGGTCATGTGTGTGTTGGTTGTGCGACGTCGGTGATTATGATGGCATGAAATTAACATTTAATTTGAGCTGAACTGGCGCGCCACCTACCAATGACTGTGTGTACGTAACTTATATATATGTGTATGCGTGTGTGTGTCTGTGTTTGTGTGTTTTTGGCTAATTTATGCCGCCTGACCCATAGACATCTGAATGTGGCATCATTAGAGGCAACTTTGTGGCCCAGGACGACGCGCTCCATTGGACAATGGCTTGTTATTTATGTTTGTCTTAGCAGCTGCTTGCGAGGATTGCGCCCATAGTTCAGTTCAGTTATTCCCTCGTACCCCTCGTAACCAGCGCTGTGGTTGGGGCAGGCAACAAGCATGGCGACCAACCAGTTAAAAGTTTTGCGGCCAAAAAGTTTTGCTTGTGTGCGTTTAAGCAGCGACCAGACCAGAAAACCAGATCACAGCCACCAAGTTGTCAAAAAAAAAAAAAATAAATAAAATAAAAAAAACCAAAACAAATTTTCGCTTTCTCTCTTTCTCACTTGTCGCCATCTCTGGGGATTTTTGCAGGACAGCAAAAGTTTGTTTGGCTTATCAATGATTTCACAATATTCTCACCTCACCGACGATTGAGGAGAAAATTGCAATCTCAGAAAAAATTGCAATCGCAAAAAATTATCGAAAAAAATTCTGAGCTGATGTCAGTGGCAAAAAATGTATTTGTAGAATTGCGTTTCGTTCTGCAACTCCCTGCCACTCCCTGCCCTTGCAGCCATTGCCCAAACAGTTTTCATTTCATAATATGCCCGTCATTATTTTTTAATGAGGCTTAAGCAGCGTATAACATTTCAAAGCCAGCCTGGGACCGCCTCGGAACGGCAGGAAAAGCCAAAAAAAAAAAAAAAAAACAAAAAATACCAAATAATAAAAATGTGCGCACATTAAATATTAATTTCCATTTCGACTGATAAGTAAAAGTAGCTATATGAACTCTCTACGAAACACGTAAATAAACTAGAAACTTGCTGGCGCTGCTGTCAAAGGTCATTAAGTGAATGGTTTTTACATCAAAAAGAACTGAAACATTTGTAAAGTGCTTTTCTAAAAGGTTTTAATGTTCCGGTTTTCTGCATTTAAATCATAAAGCGAAAGTAAGAAAAATATTCAGTTTATCAGATTTGCAATAAATTTTGCAGCATCGACAGACAATAATCAACAGCAGACCCAAGTAGATTTAGCCCCCAACTGGAAGTTTTGTAAAACCAAAATTGATCATCTTTGACCAACGCAACGTTTCCGTTAACACTCCACGATTTAGCACACTTGAGCTTAACCATTTGTAGCGCCCTTTTGTCATCCTTGACCCAAGCAACACTTCAGCATACACCCCCCCACCCACTCCCCAGAATCAACAGCAAATAGTGTCAAGCATATCGTAAACCATAAAAAAAAAAGGAGAAAAAGGAAGAAAAAAAGTTGTTAAAAAAAAATGGACAAAAAGAGATGCAAAAAGGAGAAATCGAAAAGCGGTAGACAAATTCCATGAACAAAATGAAATGTCAACAGTAAATTTACCTTACACTTTGGCCATTGTCATTTGTTGTTTGACTGTTGGTTTTTGGGCTGATTATTTTCATTTCTAATGCGCCGAAAGCTCATTTTTCTTATTTGGGTAAAAAAAGTTTTCTCTTAATGGGATTTACAAAATGTGAAATGTCTATAGAGGGTTCAACAGAATTGGGCTCTGTGTTTGTGTGTGTGTGTGTAAAATGGCACATAAATATGTTGAAAATGGACTTGAGAATTTATTTACATGAAAAAAGGATTTTACAAATGGAGCAGAACGTAACAATATAGCATATATATATATATAGAGCCGGTGATTTGTTGTTGTTGTTGCCTTTGTCATTATTATAAGCGGCTGAGCAATCCCTTTTTTTTTTTTTTTTGGTTTTATTTACTTTACTTGCTGCAGGGAGTGTTTTGTTGCCTGGTGACAACTGATGCGGGTTTGAGGGGCTATAATGTTATTGAGAGCTCAGCCTATTATCTGCAACACACATTGGGCCGGGCCAATGACCATAAATCTGTAGACAGCCAACTAGAAATTTCGTTATTGTTGGACTAACAAACATTTGGTGTCACACTCAATTGAAATGCTACTCAGTTTTTTCTGCACGTTTGCTAAACTTCATTTAAAATTTCAGTTGCTGGGGTGTGTTTTTGGAGGGGGTAGGGTGTGCCTTAAGGTTAAAGGTGTAGCAGCGAGTTGCGACAGACACAAAGTCGCGCTCAGTAAGCAGCAAATCCTTTCATCCGATTTAAGTAAATGCAAACAAAATAAGTAAATAGCAAGAAGCAACAGCTTCGCACTCTGCCCCTTAAAAACAAGCAGGTCCCTCTTAGAACTTAACGCTTTGCAGGCGTTTCCTCTTTTCACGAATCCTCCAACTCTCCCTCTCCACCGCACCCCCCCCTCACACTTGTGACAGGCCCCTCGACAGATACTTGTTAAAACTTTAAGTCTGCTTTACTTAACTTGGCTCCTTTAGTTGACAGTTGTAACTGTTTCTGCTTTGCTTTGCTTTCAGCTCGATATCTGTATTTCTCTCTCCCTCTCTCTCTCTCTGTCTCTCTCTCTCTCTCTCTCTCTCTCTATCTCTTTTCCTCTCTATCTGTCGCATTCGTTAAGTTGGTTAATTTTTAAATGTATTGATGTTGAAGCCTTAGAGTCCTGGCCATATTTGACTTGTATTTGTCTATGGTCGGGTTGTGTGTGTGTTCTTTTAAATTCTGACATTGACAGCGGTTCCAGTTCAGTTGCTCTATTTCAATGCATTACATCTTCCTCTCTCTGCTCTCTTTTCTTCCCTCTACTTGTCTCTCTTGCTGATGCTGTCTAATGCTGTCCCTAATTAGCTGACAAGGCAATTAGTCAATTTGCCTATTTTGGCAAATTTTACTATTGACACTTGGCTTAAACGTTGACATTTCAGTTTTTTAATTGAATTTTCGTTTCGATTTTTTTTTTTTTTTAATTAAGCTCATGTTTTTTTTACAGACAACTGCTCAAGTTAAAATTGAGCTTTTGGGTTTGGTATTGAATTGAAAATTGTTTAATCCATTTCAAATTTACAGACTCTGCAATTGATTCGATTTCTACTATCATAATTCTCGTAATTGTAAAGCAAATTGTGCAGCAAATGGAGCACAAACATACACAAACACACACAAACATACACAAACATACACAAACAAACACATACATACACACACACACTTACAAAACTTAACCACAATAATTACTCAACTCAAAGTGCTCTTAAAGTGGCCGCATTATTAAATGCTTAAAGCGCACACAGAGGAGCGGCTACTAAACCCAGCTGAACTCAACTCAACTCAACTCAACTCAACTAAACTGAGGAGAGCAGTGCAGAGGAAAGCAGAGGAGAGGAGAGCAGAGCAGAGCAGAGGAGAGCACAGAATCCACACACTTGAAAAATTTACCATGGTCTATGCGATATTTTGCGTAGCTCGGCATAATTTTAAATTAGTGCACTCAATGGCAATGGTTTTTAGGTTTTGCTTGCTTTCTAGTTTTGCAGGTTATTCCGTTATTCGGCATATATTTACATAGGCAGTGCACGAAGCTGTCTGGTCAAATATGCAAAAATGCTTTGGGGGGTGAACGGTGAACGGTGAGCGGTACAACAACTATTTCTCTGGCTGCAGCGAATCTCTAGCCCAAAAAGCCACAACATCAATTTCTGCAAATGCAGCTCGAAACTAGCAGAAAATATGTCAGCTGCGTGTGGTCGACAAGCAGATACCCTGTAAATTGCATTCCTTTTTATTTATTAATATTCTTTTTCTTGGCAAACTATCAGAATTTTGAGTTGACTTGAGGTATTTTTCTTAATCTTTAGTAGGCTACAAATAATAGCTTTTTTATATTTCGCTAAGCTGAAATAAATGAAGGTTTTTGTATCAGAAATATTTAACTTAAAATACCTATTTTATGGAACGATTTTGATTACGGGGTATACAAATCCCCCAACGATGTGGAATGGGAAACGGAGCAGCTGCTGCTGCTGCTGCATGCAACGGGATGCGTGTTTTGCGGCTTAACAGCAACTGCAACGGTCAGCGAAGGCAAGCATGGGCGACAGTGGGTGCAACGGGGGGATTGGGGAATTGCAGTTGCTCTGCCGGCTATAAGCAACGAGCATTAAACTGCTGCATAAGCTGAGGCGCACGCAGCACGCCTCGCTGCATACTATGGAAAAACCACTGCGAAAATAAATGCTGGAAAAATGCTGTATGCGAGAAAAAAAGAAAAAAAAAACGCGCTGCTAAAAATCTAAAAATGTTGAATTGCTTTGACATTTAAACATTGTAGTCGCAATCAGCTGTGTCGCCAGGTCGTCAACTTTCGCGTCGCCGCCAAAGCTGCCCCTGAAATGGCGAGGGCGTAAAATTGCCGTAACATGACAGCGAACAACTTGGCGCAGGTAGCTCAAAATGCGCAACGAACACGCAAACCAACGTGCCACCCATCAACAAAAAAAAGGAGGGTACCAAAATTGACCCATCAACCCACTGGAAAGCATTTTCAAAGTATTTGCCTAATGTACTCGCTGCTTGGCTGCTCGCTTGTTGTTGTTGACTTAGGCGCAAACACACACACACCCAAACACACACAAGTTGTGCGTAGTGCGGGGGGCGGGTGGTTGTGGGCATGGCTGGTAGCATTTATCAGTGCGCGTTAGAAGAAAGTTTTTCATAACGTGTGGAAAAGAACTTATGCCAGCCAGCAAAGAAAAACTGTCAACTGACACAGGCGGTGTCCTTTTTTTCCACTTTGTTGCTCTCCTGTGCTCCTTTAGCTCTTCTGGGGTATATCAGCTATACAAAGAGAGCTGCGCAAAATCAATTCCATTATTTATAGAAATTGGCAACGTATTAAAATATTGACAAAATGTAATTACTATTACATAGTACATAACTAATTAATAATATCAATTTCATTATTTTAACAAGTTGGAAACAATTGAAAAAAAAACCAAAGGACATACGCCTAAGAATTTATGGCTAATTCCAAACTTTTACATACTAAATAACTGAATATTATTTACAATTCTCAGCAGATTTCAAGTAAATTGCACAACAATGTTTTTCCCAAAATGTTATAGATTTGCAGAATATGCAACTGATAGCTCAGAACTAAACAAGGCAATAAGAATCGAATTAGTCTTCGGATTTTCATGCTAACATTTATAATTCAATAGACAATCAATTTTGTTGAAATAAAAGCTTTTAGACAAAACCAAATATAAATCAATTTCATACACACAATTCTCAGCTGGTTTTGGCACACAACAAATCAAAAAAGCACTGCAAAATTGCAATTCACATTTCACATTTCACATTTCACATTGGCCAGCAAACTTGCACTGCCAGAGCATTTCCGTTAGGGCATTAAATATTCGATATTTGAACAATTTGCCAGCTCATATTTCTTGTTGTCTTCTTCAACGTTTTTGCTTTATTTTTGGTTTTCCCCTACCCTCCCCCCTCCGCGCCTTGCCTAGCTCTGTCTACATTATTTATGCATTTTTCCTTTTGGGATGCTGCTGCCGCTGCTGTTGCTGTTGCTGTTCCTGGCTTTTAATAGTTGTGTCTGCGGCAAAATGCGGCGACTATGTCTAGCAGTGTGAAAACATGTGTGTGTGTTTGTGTGTTTACCACATTGAAAAGTTTTCTTTACAAAGTGCTTGGTACATGCGAGCGCGCAAATATGCCAAAAAATATGCTACACAAAAATCGCTCAAGTGCAAAGTTTTAACAATTGGAAAGTTTGCATCATGGGCGCAGCAGCAGTCGCTAGAAAAAGCACAAGATGATGAGCTGTTGCTACACCCCCCCCCCCACCACCCACACACACACACACACACACACAAACACACCCATTGAAGTACTTAGTTAGAGCATCAAACACACAAAATGCAAGCACCAAGAGAGGAGCTGGGGGAGGATTGGTGGGTTGGTGAGCAGAAGTGTACTTTAAGTGCTGGTCACATGACTGCCAAGTGGAGCTGACAAAAAATAAACTTGTCCCCAATTCGTGTGCATGGCAGCAAAATGTTGAAGAAAAAAAAACGATTTACAACAACAACAACAAAGATAGGAAATATATATATATATATAAAACATAAGTGAAATAAAAATAAAGCCTAAAATAAACAATATGTGAAGCACAGTTTATTAGTTTATAGCACACACAGAAAAATTTTGGCGAACGTTTAAAATTGAGTTCTTTTCACAAGAAAATATTGTAAACTTGTCGATAGCAATAAATAGCAGAAAGTGAATTCTTGTACAAAATGAGTTTTAGATTAATAACAAATAACAACGACAGTTGACTTTATCAATAATTGAATAACTTAAAGTTCTAGTTTATATATAAAAAATAAAACTTGAGCAACTGCATTTAATATTTAAAATCTTTTTGCTTAGTTTTCCTTTTTAGCTATTTTATTTTTATATATTCCATATTTAATTTATGTCAATAATAATTACAGGTAAACATTAATGCAGTCTAAATTGTCCCAAAAACATCTTCGATTTATCTTTGCTTAGCTCTTGCCAACATTTGTCTACTTTATTTTTATATATTCCACACTATAATTTATGTCAGTTATTCAATGGACGTAAACCAAGCATTTTTTTTAGTTTATTTCTACGTTTTCTTCAAACAATTTGGTTTACTTTGCTGAACTTTGGATACTTCAAAGGAAATTTTGCAAAAGTCTTGAATAAATCAAATCATGCGCAAATGCTTTAAAACAGTTTACTTGGCTGGCTCAAAGTACAAAATGCAGCCAAAGCAAATATGCCAACAAAGAGATATTAAATGGAGATGCAGATGCTGATGAAACGAATGACGAGTGTGGAGAGGGGGGGAGAGGGGGGGGGAGAGGTGAATAGCAAAGTGAAAGAGAAACAGAGAAGGAAAGAGTAACAAAAACAAACTTTCTGTTGAATTCACCTTGCACATTGCAAGTGCCAAAGTGGCGCCACCTGGCGGCCAATGAGGTGTGAAGATGAACAGTCAGAAGTATCTAAAAGCACTATTGTTGAACACACACACACACACACACAGAGAGAGAGGAAAGCACGCATACCTAAAGCAAATACGAGTGTCGCACTAAGGCAAAAAGCAAATCAAATGTGCTGCAATCTCTATGGGTGTGTCTGCGTGTGTGCGAATGTTTGTGGTCTGCTCTAACAGCTGCCAACCCCCCCCCCCCCCTACCCACTCTTCAACCCACCTGCCAGCACGCCTGCTATCTACGAGTGCTGCCTGTTGCCTGGCGCTGAGGCTACACCTTTGTGGAAATCCAACAATGTCAACTATGCAACACAAAAGCGACAATGCCGTCGCTTTGTCTGACTGCAGGAGTGGGTCCCAGGAAATAGGTGCGAGGGTTGGGTGTGTGTGTGGGGAGGAGGGGCCTTGGCTCTTGTTGCTGCTGTTGTGTATTTTTTTTTATATTTATTTTCTCTTTGCCATACAAAAATAGCCCACTTTGCGGACGGCATTTCTCGTTCTCAGTCTGTTTTGACGCTATTCTTTCCGCTGCTCGGCAAACCCCCCCCTTTTATCCCCCCTGTTAACCAACTGTTTTATGTTGCTTTTTATGCACGCAATTTGCATTCCCAGCTTTGTCGACGTCTTTTGCACTTTTGCTTTTTCTTTGCCCGTTGAAGTCGCATTTTACACAGCGAAAAAAAAGAAGCAAACCATACACAAAAATAATGACATTAAAATGCGCATTATATTAAAACCCGATTTGCCTGATTTGCTAGCGGTTTATTCCCAAACAGCCCCCTGGTAGGGAGCTGCACGTGCCGCTTGAACCTTAACCCCTTGGCGTGTGCACACACGACATGCGAACGGAAACGAACAACTACCAGCCACAGCAACAACAACAACAACAACAACAACAGCAGCAACTTGCAACAACAACGAGAATGAGAACGCGTCTGTCGACTGGCAAACAACTTCAGTTTTATGAGGCAAGCCGCCCCCCCGCTGCGTCGCGCTGTGCCCCATCAATTGACAATTATGAGGCCACGCCCATTGGCGTGCTCATAAATTTTGTAATTATTCCCCTGCGTGCCCCCCCAAAAAAAAAAAATAAATGAAATCCGCCAAAACAACAACAACAAAAACCACACCGAAAATAAAATAAACACACACGCAAAGAAAGTGAGAGAGAGTCAAGCAATTTGGCAATTTTTCAACATATGCTATGCATATATATATATATATATATACATAAATACATATATATATATATATGGGTGTGTATATATATATGTATGTGGTATTTACTCTTATCAGCTTATGGTATATGGCGTGTTGAAAGTGAAAGAGTTTCGGGCGTCCAATTTATGGGTTTTTTGTAGAGCTTTGATTTTCCATAAAGAAAATATAGATTTAACTTCACCTTGGCAAAAGTATTTAATTTAATCTACTGTATTTATTATATGAATAATATTAATAAACCAAAATTGGCTACTACTTATGTCTTAATATATTTATTAATAACTGTAATTCAATATTGCTGCCAAGGCCACTTCAACTTTGTGGCATATTACATATAAAAAACTAGCTACAAAAAATAAATGAAGAGCAATCCATTAAACGTAGCAAAGAATTATGTACAACTCCAAAACGATTGCCAAAGTTGGCAAACACAAAAATTAACCGCGCCCCGTAAAAAAGGGAAATAAATGAAATTTATTGTCACGCACATGTCTAAAAAAAAACAAAAAAAAAAAAAAAAAAATAACCGTCTGGGCGCTTGGCCAAAGGAATGCAATTAAAATTTCATGTACTTATTGTTGCGCGCACACCTTAATTGATTAATATAAGAAGAACACCCCGTCACCCCTCACCACTCACCCCCTTACAACCATAACCCTAGCCAAACCCCTAGCCGTAAAATAAAAGGGCCAAACAAATTAATTAAAAAATGCGTTGTCTGCGTTTTTAGAGGCAGAGACGAAGACGAAGACGCAGACGAAGACGCAGGCAAAGACGGCCGTTTCGGTGCCGTCTTAGCCATAACGCTGGATACTAATAAAAAAAAAATAAATAAATTGTACTTAAAGAGGGCTTCCGAGTCGCCGCAGTGCAGCCATAAACATTAATTAAAACTTTTGACCCTTGCCCAAGCCGATGATGGCAAGGGTTGCATGGGCGGGTGGCAGGTGGGGGGCTGCTGCTGCTTTTGCTGCTGTTGCTCATCAGCTGCAATATTCATGCAACTACAACAATCTACAAACTACTACAATAAAATGCACTCAAAATTGTTTCGCCGAGCGAGAGGCAGACGAATTTGGGCATGGTTGGGGAGGGGATGCGACCCGCTAAACGGCGACCGATGGCGGCCTCAGTGGCCTTATTTGCACGTACCGCTCGAAAAATTACGAGTTAAGCACTTTTTGCCCATGGCGAAAGCACACACACATACACACACATGTGAGTCATGAGTCATGAATCATTTAACTTTCACACACACACACACACTCACACACACACACTCACTGGTTTGCCAAAACGAACGAGCGAACTCAAACTTTTCGCTTTTTAAATGAAAACTGCGCTCGGATTTGCACCCCCCCCCCCCCTCCCCTTATGCTGCCCTTTAACCCTGTTAAGGTAGTTGCACAAAAAAAGGTCATGCGGCAACAATATGATGAACCAAAGTCACAATTTCATGACACAAAACTCACCACTTTTGCCAACAACAATTGTATTAGACAAAAACAATTCAATTGCCGTAAAAATGTATAAAAATTCGGAATTGTTTCACATTGCTTGGCGCAAAAAGAAAAAAACGATTTTTTAAAGGAAAAATTGTGTGGAACCATTAAGTTTGCACATATGAACTAGTTCACTAGCATAAATTTCTAAATATGTGCTTTAAAATTTAACTTAAGTTATTTCTTTTAAGCAATTAAAAACTTACTTAAATATTTCCAAGCATTTAATTCTATACTAATTTTTTCATACTGGCTCTTTCTGAGCTATATTTTATATTTACTTCTGCCAAACCAGGGTATTTTGCAGTTCAGCTCACTCTTTGGGCACTCGTATTTTTTTTTTTGGAATTTTTTTGTCGACCACTGTCGAAATTTGTTCGCTACAAGCAAAATATGACACGGACATATGGCGTCGGCCAGCACATTGTGTGTTCCTCTGTCTGAATTTGGGTTTGTGTGTGTGTGTGTGTGTTTTGTGTGGCATACTTTTTTGGGTGGAAGCAAACAAATAGAGAAAAGTGGCAAGCATTCAAACACAGCCACAGAAACATCAAACTGAGACGTAGACTCAATTGAAGGGAAGCCCAGGCGAACCAGCGAAGCATTAAATTAACATTTTTTCTAATTAAACTGGCAGCAAGTGTCTTGTGCAGTTGCCACAATTTGTAGCACTTAAAAGTGTAGCAGTCAAGCATTTGCATATTGTCAATCGCTGAGTGAAACATTCAATTTAAAGCATCAGCAGTCAACTAAATTAAAGAGTTGATATTTTAAAGTTGAATCATTATTAATTTCTGTAAAGCATATTTAAGGAATAATTTAGTTTATTTGATATTTAAATATTGATATTTTAACATTTCATTTCAGATATTGCAACACTATTTATTTCATGTTAATAAAATGTTATTTATGGTATTTAATAATATTTCAAATTACTTTTTAAAAAGTGATTATCCAATGAACAATTCATTTTGCATCATTTTTCAATTTGAATAATATAAATTTTCTTTAAATGAATGCACATAAAATATTAATATAAAATCATTGCGTTTTTTAATCAGTATTTAATACTGTTGACGAAATGAAGTGGCATTATTTTTATATAAATTATGTTGAAGCACGATGTGAATAATTAAATTAATTTTTATTTTTATGTTTAAGAAATGTGTGTTTCAATTAATCTTTACCTATATGACGCATTTATATGTTAAAACTCTCAGCTATATATATATATATATAAAAAGTGAATAATCAGCAACTAGAGATATATATTCAAAAGTCAAGGTTTTCATGTCCTCTTGTCAAATGTACAAATATCCATCAGTTTGACATATAAAAACCACTTAAAATAAGTGTTTCGTGAATGATGACCGCTCAAGTTTAGAGCAAGATACAAGGAGACGCCACCATTTGGGGCACTGCGAATTAAGCAAATGAGGAGCGCAAATGCGAAAGCGTTTTATTAATGCCGCATATCATCGAGATCAGTAAACATGCTCATATAAGAAGTACTTAAGTCCGCTCCTAACTGCCCCGAATGCTTAGCAATAATAATGTTTTGGCATTTATCACACTTTTTTTTTGCTGTTGGTTTTTGTTGTTTTTTTGTTGTTGTCTTTTTGTTGTGTTTGCCAAAGTGACCAAGCAAAGTGGCTCTAAAATTTCAGTGGCAGCAACAACAGCAAATAGAGAAGAAGAAAGAAGAGAAAAAAAAAAACACAGATAAATAAAAGTGTGGCAACAACAAAGAGCAAAGCGCCATAAATCTAAATAACAAATTTTTACGAGAAACGAGACCATAAATAAGATGTTCCTACGACCGGCCTAGCCTGGCCTATCCTGGGAGCATATAATAGTGGAGAAACCGGCCGCAATTCCAACGACCATTTTCAGGGAGCAAAGTACCGTCCCCCACCCCCCAGCATGCCCCTCCCCCAAATACACTATACTATCTGCAGCAAAACTGGCTACAATTCCTGAGAGTTCTGTTAATTTAATATTATTACTTTTCATTACAACTGCTCCAATCTACAGCCACTGATGGCTACAGCAAAAAGCTGTTAGTTTTTCGGTGCTCATTCTCAACGAAATGTCAACACATTAATGTCCCAGTACCTCCGGGGCCCAGGATCATATAAATCAACATTTATCTGTGCGCATCTCGCTGACAATTGAAAATGACAGCAGTAGCCAAAAATGACCAAAATGCCCAAAATGCCCAAAATGACCGCATAAATAAATACTTTCATCTTTGTATTCGCATTCGCTAATTACGACCTGAAAACTGAAAATTCTGATTTCTGAAAAGTGTACCCAATTTTTATATTTATAAATTTCTATACCAATCGATTTTGAGCAACACTTAAAAAATTACAAGTTTTTTAGGAGTATTTCAATCGTAGAAAGGTTAAAACTTTCCACGTTTAAAGTATTAAAAAATTAGATTTTTTACTAAAAAAAAAATGTGGTAATTCTATAAAAAGTCAAAGCTTAACATAAAAATTTGTTTTTATTTTTATTTTTAAATATTTGAATATTTTGTATGTTAAAATGTTAAAAATGAGCAATTATTTGAAAAAAAAAAGAGGACATCAACTGTGAATGTGGAATGTGATATTTTGCATGGCCAAAGCTTTTGCTGTTATTGTTGTTGTTGATATTGTTTTGTGTTGTTGTTGTTGCTGCTGGTTGCACCTTTTAGACGGCTGCTTCACTGCATTGGGCTAATAAACAAGCGGCTGGACATTGGACACAAAAAGCGAAACAACAGCAACGGAAAAGCAGCAAAAAGCAAACATTGCACATCCTGTTGGACAGCAGCAAAGTGTTTTTTTTTTCTATTTTATTTATATTTTTTGCCCAGTTTTGTCGCACCTCTTTTTGTGAGCTCTGCATGTGCATACATGTGTGTGTGTGTGTGAGTGTGTGTGTGTGTGTATGTACTCGGACTTGTATGAGCCATTAAATTGAAATTTATGCGGCACTTTGCCGCGTGAAATGTTTGTACAACTCGTTGCGGGCTGCGGCTTTCCCTGCCCTGCCTCACCCCCCCCCCCCACCCACCAAGCCCCTCTTCGATTGGCTCTGGGCGTTGACAGAGCGACAAGCCGTTAGACAACAACATTTGGCGGGTTTACAGCTGCAAAACATATTCAAAACTAGCGTGTGCATTCCATGTAAATGCATTTCGACCCAACTCAGCCCAGGCCAGACCAATCCAGCCCAGGCCAGACCAATCCAGCCCAGTCCAGCGCAGCCCAGTCCAGTCCAGCCCAACCCAGCCCAACCCAGCCCAATCCGGCCTTCGGAAACATTTGCCGCCTAATTTGTCGTTTGTTCAAAATTATGACACAAAAGCAGCTCAACGCCTGGCAATTGGCCCGCTTAAAAAGCGGCTTTAAACACTCCACTCCCTCCCCCCCCCGCACAACACTACATCACCTTAATCATTGTTTTACTGCGAAACGGAACGCAAATATTAGCAACTCATTTTGGTTTTTTCCCCCTCCCTTTTTAGGCATTTTTTTTTTTTTTATTTTGCAACAAGTTTTAATTAATTTGCCGCAACTCCAAACCAATCTCAAACAGCATGAAGCACCCCACGCAATATTTCTTCACTCTCTCTGTCTGTCTCTCTCTCACTTTCTCTCTCTGTCTCTCACACACTTTCTCAATGACGAGGAGGGCGCACAAAAAGTTGATGCTACGATAATTTGAAAAGTTTTCGCTTAGACAGCGACAGCAAAGTAGGTAGCTATTGCCATCCATATCCAAACCCGAAAACGCTCCTCCACATTTCGCACAGCGGATAAATCGCTGGCAAGCAAAAAAAAAAAAAAACTGGCAAACGGCAACTGGCAAACTATATGAATACGACATGCTATATTAAGCCTCAAATAAATGCAGCGCCATAATTAACATATAGCTAAAGTTTTACGCTCCTCTAAGCCATAAGCTGACGAAAAAGTAGTACATGCCACCCACCACACACCATCCCACACCCCACACCCCACACCCATCAGGCAGCAGCCAGCATCCTGCCACCAAACCCATTCCGTACCTCATCCAAAATAGCATTCGCTGACTGATGAAATATGACTCCAAAAAGTTGTTTCAATCTCTCCTGCTCCCTCTCCCCCTCTCTCTTTTTTACCCACACACGCACACGCACACTATTATAAATGTGTTTTTGCTACTGTGTGGAAGGGGGTGCATTGGGAAAGCAATTTGAATTTACAACTTTCGGTTGATTGAGCCAAAAAGTCAGGTATTTGAATGGCTGATAAAGCTGGCTCAATTGCCAATTAATTGGTCGAACATAAGTTTCACATTAATTGTTGACATGTGCCGTGGGGGTGGGGGGGCGGTGTTGCATATAAGCCTTTAGCATTTTAAGATAAGTCTACGCCTACTTTTACACACTCACACACCCACACACACAGAGATACATTTGGCAGAACTTGCAAGTAATTATAGAATTAAATATGTAACTAGAACGATGATTGTCGTTTGTGTAATTGGTAAATATTGAATTCCGCCTAATGCAACTTTGCAACAACTTAAAGACAAACCTGGAATGTTGAAAATCGACTTAAATAACTTAATTTATATTTATATATTTATATTTAAGATCTGCAAGCGATGTGGCATCAATAATTTGGCCTACACTTGATTGAGTTTGCTCTATAGTTTTGGGTCTTCACTAATTGAATTCTTGTCTCAAGATAAGTTATAGTTTTTTAATTAAAAACACAGTTCACAGTTTAAGGTGTCCTCCGGATTTAAGTTGTCCCAACTAATTGGAATGCCCACAAAGTGTTTCAACTCAACTTAACTGAAAGTCTCGCCAAGTTAATCAACTCAAGTGTCATGACTTAATCGAAACTTAATTAAACTTAACTTAGTAACACCCAGTGGACTCCAAACTTGGCTTAAGTTGAAATGTGCAATGCCAAGTTGCCAAGTTGCACACAATAAATCAAAAAAAAAAAAAAATATGCGCATATTTATCTGATGCAAAATAACGTAGTGGTTAAATATATATATTTTATAATCTAGTTTTATGTTTCTTAGTACTCACGGACTGCATCGACGGGCGCTGGACTCCAGATAAGCAACAACGTTACAAGGAAGTTGGCTGCAACAAAAATGGCTGCCATCTGCAAACCCATTATATATTTTCTATTTGTATATAGAGCGAGGAGAGAGTGGGTGTCGTGATTGGTATTGGAGTGTTTGAGTGTTTGGGAATGCTTTTAGTTGGTTAGCAGTTGAGAGACAACAATTCGAACTCTCTTTGTCTTTGCCAGCGCTGGATCAGACTTACTCTCTTTGCTGATGCGCCCTCTCTCGCTCTCTCTTTTTGTCTCTCTTAAGCGATGCGATCGAAGTCAACGCAACGCTGCACGCGCTGTGTATGTGTTAGAGAGTAGAGACAAAGAGTTGCGTTTGGACAAAGTGTTGTATCAGAAAGTGGTCGTTGTGTGTATGTGTGTGCAGGTGTGTGTGTGCATTTGTGTGTTTTTGTATGTTTGTTTGTTTGTATACATATATTATTTTTTATAGCATTTAGTATTATGAACGTTTTCGTTGAAAATGGTTGATTCAATCGTTTGTTAAATACATTTTCGCAAGCCGAAAATCATCGGATATAACAAGATGTGTTACCAGATGCGATGTCATCATCATTATTATTGGCATGATATGGCGTCAATTGATTAGTAAGTAATACAACATATTTGATGCGTCGTTCAATGCGTGTGTCACGCCCATCGTTTCGTTTGTTGTTCGCGTTGTTTACGCATTGTTGTTGTCGTTGTTTGTTTTGTTGTTATACCATTTGTTGACATTGTGTTACCAGTTGATGTTTATGTTGATGTTGTTGTTGTTTTTGTGGTTGCGGATATGACATCAGGATCATCGTTAACGTGGTTGTCATGTGGAGGGAATCTGTTGTTACTATACGACAGAATTTACCTGCTTACAAGTTGAACATTATACTTAAAAATTAGCTCTTAACCAATACATGTATATATATATATAAAGATATGCAGTTTTATATTCTTTTTGTTTTCTATTTGTTTATTTTTGTTGATTTATATTTGCCATATATTTGTCATTTATGTTGCCTTTGTCATTTAATACATTTGACTGTCGCCTGCAAAAAGAGAGAGTGAAATGTTGTGTGGCAAATATATCCGTTATCCTTGCACAGTCAAAGGACATGCAGTCAATACCAAAGAACAGACCTTTGTGTGTTGTCATTTTTATGTTTGCGGTTATTTTATAAACTATAAAATCTATTGAAAATGTTAATCCGACAGCCAAAAGCTTTCCGAGAAAAAAAAAAAAAATTCCATTGCTTAAAACATTTGAAAAGGTTTTTTTCAAAACGTAATTGTACAAAAATTGCGACTTGTTGAAATGGCTAAGACTGACTAGTAAAATCCGCAACAACTAACACAGCTAAGCTAAAAAGGACATTTAAAAAAGTTTTTAAACAATAATTGTTGTGTCGTGTGGGTGAAAGGGTTAAAAGTTATCGCAATTTCGTTGAACGACGACGAAAAAAAAAATACTTTTAAATACAGTTGGTGTGAAGAAAAGAACTTCTACTGGTAATGCATATATATATATATATATATATATAAATATATATAGATATGTGAATGCAAGCAGAGCAATTTGCTGCACTCAATTTAGTTAATCACACGAAAATCACGCAAAACTAGCAGCAAAGAGAAACATGAAAGCAACGTGAAAGGTGAGTCAAAAGCCAATCATTAAATCACCTCAGCCATGGTGACCTGAACTATGGAAAGAAGAAGCAGCAGAAGAAGAAGCACAACAACAACAGCAAGAAGAAGAAGAAGTAATTTTAACAGTTGCTGGCAATTAAATTCAGCTAAAAATGCCTCCAAGTTGGCAACTCGAAAGTGCAATTTCTCCAACTGCTTGGAAATATTTTTTTTTTGTTTAATTTTCATTTGCTCCTTTTTTTTTCGACTCACACAAATTGAACGGACTAACAGACGGGGAGGGATGGTGGGGACAGGCAGACAGACAGGTTGGCAGCACTGCCACAAGGTAAATACCAAGTCACTGCGCAATTGCATGAGCTTTGCTACTTTTGATTTCGCTTTTTACAGCTACCTCCTTTTTTTTTCTTAATTTTTTACTGTTGTTTTTTGCTCGACTCTAGCTTTGTTTACATCGGCTTGTAGGCAGCACAAGAGAGGGAGACAGAGACAGAGAGAGAAAGGGCTGGATTGGTGCTGCCCACTTAGCGGCATAAAAACAAGTAAGCTGCAGTCGGAAAACAGGCTGTAGCCGCAGGTGGGTGTGGCCAAGTGCACACATAACAATACACATACACATACCAATACATATATATATATATATTTGATATATATGTGTAAGCTTTATGCTCTATATGCACTTGTAAAAATCAATTAAACTTTTCAAGTGAAGTTATAATGGTTGCCAACTGGTTTTTTGTATTTTTGCTTTTCGCTTTTTGCTTTTCTTATTGTTTTCATAGCTTTTGCATTGTAGCCCGTTTGAGTTGTTGTTGTTGTTGCAGTTGTCAAAAGTTTTAAAATAATTGGATTTTTTTTTTTATTTGTTGCCTTGGCACTTTAGCTGTAAGCACAGGCACGAACAAGCTATGCAGCTTGAACGAGTCCCAAAAACTGAAAGAGAGAGCGAGAGCGATATAGTAGAGCCCGCGAGAGAGAGGAGAGAGAGTGAAAGAGAGAGGTGAACACTTAATGCTTACTGCAGTCGTCGTCAATGCTCAGCGTATTACCCAATATTCACTGAAGTTTTCAACACCAATTGCAAAACGTCAACAACAACAACAGCAGCAGTGAAGAAGCAGCGCAAGCCGCTACTATGGGGGCGTGGCCGATCAAACGCCCACAATGACTCGTGCAAAGGAGCCGCGAGCAGCTTGACCCAACTGGTTGGGTTCCCCATTGATTTAA
Source organism: Drosophila demipolita (assembly GCA_035042405.1). Classification (NCBI taxonomy): domain Eukaryota; kingdom Metazoa; phylum Arthropoda; class Insecta; order Diptera; family Drosophilidae; genus Drosophila; species Drosophila demipolita. Next base: position 3,555,895 of record JAWNLI010000044.1, on the reverse strand, counting down.
TGGCTCTTTTGCCACACGGATTGTCAGAGATAAAAATAAAGGCCACAAACTGCAATATATATATATATATATGTATATATATATATATATATTTGTACTTATTTGCATAACGTGTGCTTTTCAACACATGCCAAAGCGATGATCAAAGATTGCTTTGAGCAATTTATAAGGCAAAACACAAAGATTTATAACTGAAAGAGTTCGATGAGAGATATGTGCAATTTATGGAGTGTCTATATGCACAGCTAGACAGTAGTAAATTATAAATTGAATATAATTTAGCCAGAGAAATGTAGCCTTTTGAGTACAACTCATTTCAGCTAAGAATTTTATGTTCGACAATGAAATATTCTGATGGGGTTTTCATTTTATATATATATTAAATATATGCTATGGTCCAAAGTATTCCAACGAAAATAAGATTTATACAAAATAAAATTTAACTAAGCAATGAACATACAAAATATTTTATTACCAATGAAACGTTTTTGTTCATGGGTTATGTCAGGAATTATTCGATAGAGTTGCGAATAGAAGCAATAATAAAGCCAATCATGAAGATATATATATATATATATATAATATAATACAATACTAAAGATTTGTACAATGAGATATTAAAAAAAAGAAGACAGTCAGAGAAAACACTCATTGGCTTCGAAAAAGTTAGAACAGATGCTTTTAATTTGAAATAGCATTTTTAATTAGAGACTATGCTCAACTATTTTAATGAATTAAAAGTACATTTATTTAGTAAACTGCAGTGATTTAAGAGCATACAAGAACTTAAGTTAACTTCTCCCGTTGCTGTTGCAACATTTACCCACTGACTTGTATAGAATTGGCCAAAAGAGAAGCAGTAAAAAAACTTTTTTTTTTTTTTTTTGTTGTGTTTGCCAATTAGGCTAATGACATCTGATAAAGCAAATGCTTGCTATATATGTATAATAAATATCATTAACAGGACAATGAAACAAAGGACAACAAATGTCACCAACAGTTAAGGCTGACAAGCATTAAAACTTAAGCTGCCACACAAGGCGTATGCGTGTTATGAGTGTCTCAAGATAAAAAAATATGGCATCAAAGGTTCATTTAAATTTTTGCGTTTTTATACAACGAACCAAAGCAGCAAAAGCAACAGCTTTTTATAAAAGAAAGCACTCCCAGAAGTATATATATATTTATATATATATAAATATATATAGTCGTGTTGGTTAAGGATTTTGAGCAAGGAGTCCTTGATTCTGCTTTATGCCAGCTGTCGACTCAATAGCTGCATTTTTTTCACTTTATTTTTGTTGGTTGTTTTTTCTGTATTTTCTATATTTTCTTTGGAATTTTTGTGTTATTTTTTTCCCCTCCCCCCCTCTTTGGATCTAATAAAACAACTTGACACCGAAACGAGGAAAGTTCCTTAAACAAAGTGTTTTGGGCGAGACTGAGAAAATGCACGAAATGAGACGAAGAATTTTTGAGAAAATGGATGTAGTCGAGCAGAGAATGGCACAATAAGTGAGATTTAGGCAACGACTGGGTGTGTGTGTGTGTGTGTGTAAGTGTCTTACATTTTTTAAAGCCTAAGGCAAATAAGTGGAAAAATGTTAGCCATGTCAAAAAAAAAAAAAAAAAAAAAGAGCCGGACTGTCGACAACTGTAAAAACTACTTCATCAGTTGCTTACAGCTGGAGATGCAGAAAGATGAAAGGAATGAAGCAAGTCCTTTGGGTCTTTAATCTGGTGGCCAACATGAGAAACTGAAACTGAAACTGAAATGACATAACTGAGCTGCTTTTGCTTGGCTTAACTGCAAATTATCTCTATTGCAAACAATCAATGCTGCTGCAAAATGTAGCTACAAAAATAAAGGGCAGCCATTGGCCAAAGGATGCGAAAGGATGCCACTGGATGCTTAGCAACAATAAAAAAAAAACACGCCAGCACAAAAGTATGCTACAAAATAACAGCAGCTGCAGCAGCAGCGACAGCAGCTGTCAAAGGACAAGAAAAAGGACGAAGACAAGAGTATTTGCAGTTTTAATGCGGCAACTAAAGGTTTTTACCTATCAACCCACTGCCACTCCCGCTGCCCCCGTCGTAGCCCACTTCTTAGCCCAGATTTGTAATCAAAAATCCATTGTTAGTTTTGTGTTGCGTGCGAGTTTTGCTGCCTTTGAAGCGTTGCAATGAGATCGAACACAAAGTGAAAGCCAAAAAATGCACATTGCCTACTTTTGTGGCGCGTTTGTGGGAACTTTTTTTTTGAATAATTGAAATAAAAAACTAAAATAACTATTGCATAGCAAAATTAATATGATTTCAATGGAGAATATACGGCATTTTGATACTTCTGCAGATTTATTTTAAGCCCAAGAAAAACAGCACCTTAAATCCAAATAACAAATAAATCCATTAACAAATGACAGCAATAAAATATTATTGATTTACTGTTGACACAAAAACAATTTATTACTACTGATATAAATATATTTATATATATATATGTAATTTACGCTCAGCTAATGCGATGTGAAAACTCTTATATAGATAATTTAAAAATAAATAAGTTTTAACGAGCCTATTTTATGTTCAATAATATAAGAATTCTTTTTGTTGTTGAATGTGAACTCTGAACTTTGTCTGCTTATAAAGAATTTATCTATAGCTTTATATATATGTATATAAATGAATCCATTTGGAATGCAATCAGCGAAGAAATTTAAGTTTCATCAATCATCGCCAGTTTGATTTTGCACTTGGTTTTTGTTTGCCAAGTTCTCGTTTTGAGTTACACAAAAAAACACAGGCACACACACACACACACATACAAAGACAATACATAGCCGGAAAATTCCCGTTTTGGCATTTTCAAAGCATCTTGAGCTTTCTGCACATCCCAACTGTGTCAATCTACAGCGCATCCTTTTGGCCAAGCGCACAACTTGAGCCAAATGTCCAAGGCAAACAACAAAATGACAAAAAAACAAAAAAAAAAAAACAAAAAATACATAAAAATAAAAAACGACAGCCAAAAATTTGGAATCAACTGAAAAAGGCAGCCCAAAAAATCACAGCTCATAGGAGCGGTGCCTAAAGCGATTTGGGACGCAATACACACACACACACACATAGAGAAGATACACACACACACAGAGAAAACACACACTCACACAGAGACATGTATAAAGTGGACAGATGATGGCTGCCACAGCCATCAGTTGAAGTTTGCCGCAAACGTACCGCTAGATTCGCTGCCCACTAAACAAAGCAGACAATTTCAGGCGTCAAATGCTGCGACACCCCTCCCCACCCCTCCCCCTACACCACTCTTCAACACTCCCACATTGCCGCCTTTGGTTGCCTAACTACAAACTGCAAAAGCTGAAACTTGTCGCTTTAAGCCAAAAGCCTGTCGAGCAGCGCAAAATTGTTGTGCCGCTCGTAAAAGCCAAAATGAAAATAGATAAAAAAAAAAACAGAATACACACGCACACACACACACAGGCACACTCACGCATAGAAAAGCAACTTCATTTTGTAAATCAATTGAATTTTCAATTGTGTGTGTCGAGAGTAGCAACAACAACAACAACAACAACAAGAGCAGCAGTATAAAAAAAGGAGAAGGTAACATAAAAGTCAATGGGAGCACAAATAAAGGAAACGACACTATTACCAAGGACCAACAGCAGCAGCAGCAGGACAATGACACAGGACAACAGAACAACAGCGACAACAACAACAAACACACAAACGATTTTGATTTTGGGTAAATTTCCCTTTCCCTTTCCCCCTCCCTCAGCCGCATCTCGCATACCCTTTGCCAATTGCTGTGAAAATCGTTTCGTTTTGTTGCGCCACTTTTTTTGTCAAGGGAATTGGCCACAAGAAATACTCCCAATTTGGCTATTGCATAAGCCAATGAAGCGGACACTCTAAGACATCATGCCCCACTTAATTGTTGTTAAATATATATATATAAATAAATAAATACATAGATATTTAAATAGATACAAATATCTAGCTGAGCCACACACAAAGATCTGTTCTGGTCTAAACTAATCAATCAATGTTTTTGTTTACCAGCTTTAAAGCGCTGCTGCTTTTTGTATATTTATTTTTTCGACTTTTGGGCATTCACTTTAATTAGTTGTTGCGGCATTTTGGGCCAAAATAAAAATGTAACCAAATGAAATCCGTTAACCGGCATGCGGTAAACAACGAGGCGACGCGTGGCATGCGTTGCCGGTTGGGGCGGGGCGTTGTGGGGTGTTTGCGCGGTTTGTGTGGCAAGTTTGGACCGAACAATAACCGAGGCAAGCCGAAGATGTTTTGACGGCTTCAAAATTGAACTGTTAAGCGACAAAAAAAACCACTAAATTGTACCACACTTGACATGGATTAGCCGTTATTATATTTGGTATATACTTTTTGAAATATATTTATTTTTTAAAATTTTTGTAACATTTATTTTGTTGCTGTATTTTTTTGCTTTTTTGGTTGTTGTTGTTGATTTTATCACACACAGCGCGCTCAGTTTCTTACAGGCTCGTTACATCCTGCCAAATCCCGAAATTGTACTAAATACGTACAAAACTTTTACGATTGGCCAAGGCTCAATGCCAGCAGCTGCGAACAGCTCGCGCTTGTGTGTGTGTCTGTGTGGCAGCGTGTGTTGCGGCCGACAGGAAACGACGAGCGTCACTTGGCGCTCGTGAGCGTTTAACGACGAGCGGCTGAGTGGTGAGTTTCGTGCCAGCAACGAAGTGCAAATGGCACGAAGCCAAATCAGCTCAATAAAGCTAACTAAGTAAAGAGCGAGTAAGACAAGGATTCAAATAAAGCTACTCAGTGAGTGCAGAGAGAGAGCACTCAATTAATGCAAAGAGCAGCATATAATGGAGCCAACTAAGCAGCTCAATGCAGCAGTGCAGTAAAAACTTAAGAGAGCGTACAGCACAGTAAAAATTGAGTTGAGTTCAAAAATGAGTCAATGTAACTCACTGACTGATCGACTCAATGCAACGAAAAAACATGATTACTTAACAAAAACTCAAATGTGAGAGAGTAATAAAAAATTACAATAAATTTTTAAACATGATAAAATAATTTAATTTGTAACAAAATTATACATAACAATTTTTAAATTACTACAATATATATATATAAAATATAAATAATTATATAATTAAAAGTGTTCACATTAGCTAAATAAAAAATAATTGCATATATGAAATCACAATTCAGTTAGGCCGCTCAAGAGCATAACTAGCAATTAAAATGAGTTTAAATTTTGCTCAAAATGAAGTAAGCTGACATAGTTTAACTCATACATAAACTCACTGCATCAAAAGAGAAACTCAAGACAAGACTCAAGCACCAAACTCAACTCAAATGCAAGAAGAGTAAATTGTAAGTGACTGTGCAAGAGTGCAAGGGCAGCGTTCAAGCTATTTTAGTTAGTAGCTTACTCAAAACTGAACTCAAGTGCAGTTAAGAGCAACAAACTACATCAAGCAGATTCAAAACTCAACTCATTTGTAATCCTAAAACACAATTTCTCTTTGAGTTCACAGTGCAGAAAGGCAGAGTGTAGCGCTCAAATGGCAACCAGCTAAAAAACTGAACTCAACTCAATGTCTCTTTGGGCAGGCGAGTGAAAGTAAGTGCTAACTCAACACACCACAGAAATCAAATCAAAACTCAACTTGACTCAGCGCCTCGTAAAAGCTCTCGGCAAACGAAGTGCATACATTCGGCTCGTCGTTTATTTGGTGACGTTCGTGCGTGGGTGAATTTCCGAAGCTGTCCAATTCACACGGTGGCATAGCCAAGCGTCGTCAGTCTTCAGTGGAGCACCGTGCTGTGTGCTAAAAGCGGCAGGTGCAAAATACAGGCAAGCAGCGTTGACATTGCTGCTGCTGCGCCAGCTAATTGTGTTGCATACTTTTTGGCGCGCGTCGAGCTAAAGCTAAAGCTGAAGCTGAAGGCTGAGGCTGAGGCTGAGTGAATGTGAATGTGAAATGTGACAGAAACAGTGACAGTTGAACAGTTTCAAACAACGGCAGCGAAAGCAAAGCCAAAACAGACGCTACAATTCACTGCTGTAGTTGTGGTTGTCAGTGTGTGAGTGTGTTTTAGTCCTGTTTGCTTGGCCCCAGGAGACAGTTAACATAATAAAAATGAACGTGTGCGGCATTCTGTTGCTGTTTTAGCCAAGTTTTTGCAGCTGCCTTGGTTTTGTTTAATGCTAATAACACAAAGATGCAACAAAACATACACAAAAATATATTTGTATATATATATATATATATACATATGTATGATAGGACGAACAGTTAGTAGAAACAATATTGTAAATGTGTGTGCGGCACAAGGCGAAAGCAGTTGGCAAAAGTGTCGTAAATCGTTTAGACGGCAAACGTGGCAAGCGCCCAGGACACGGACACAGGACGCAGGACATACTCGCAGATCCCTTGCCAGGACGGTATGTAAACGACAATGCCAGCGTGGGAAAAAAACACACACACATAAGCAAACAAACAAATACATATATAAATGAAAGAAAGTGGGAATGGAACAACGCCACAGGATGCTGCCTTCTGAAAGCGCCTGCTCCTTTGCACACAGTTCATGTGAGTATAAATATCCTGTGACCCCAACACAAACCCATTCGACCCGCCATTCCCCCCATGAATGAACCTCATAACGATTTCTGGTTTATATTTTTTTTCGCGCGCATTTTTATGAGGTTTTAACGTAAATTCGAATGTTTGAATTAGGCAGTCAGAGAGTGATAAGATTTGAGTTCCTGAGTCCTTGCCACTGTCGGAGGCGAGATAAATTTTTATGTGTACTTGCGCGCCCCCAATAATACCCACACACACACAGTGAGATTGTGGGGGTGTGCCGACCTATAAAGCCAACGGCCATGAGGCCAATTAAAGTGCGAGTGCAGAAATCAAACTGATTAATTCGCCAGTTTGAATGTTATACATGAACTATTCATGTACACATATATATATATATATATACATATATATATAATGGCATTTTTAGAATCCATGGCTGTTGGACAAATGATTTGGTGGCTTTTATTTTTGATTTATCGCTGACATTAAAGTGACAGAAAATTCATGTTAAATCTGCCAGTAAAAACAAGTTCAAGTCCAGCACATTAATTTTATTACAATTTTCAACATTTTTAAGTGCTTCTTAAATAATTCATGAGAAAACTTCAATGTTTTTAAAAGAATACCTTTGTTTGGTTAATTGTGACTATAAAACGCAAACTGAATTTAATTAATGTTGACACTAAAGCTAGTAAATTATTTTTGGTTTGTTGACATATTTTTTATGATTGAAATATGAAGCCAGCAAAAAAAAACATATTTTGGTTGTAAAATGAATAAATGTAAAATGAAAATTATAATAAAAAATGTCAGCTGAAGCTGTAGAAATTAAGGAAATAATAAAAAAACACATCGCACAGTTATTTCAGCATGTCCATATAAATTTTGATATAGTTGCAACTTTAAGTAATATTGACATCAAATAAAGTCCTTGCAATGATTGTGTTTATAAAGAGAAAAATTAAATAAAAAACTGAGAACAAATGGGATTTTCAGTTTTTAATTCAAATGGGTTTTCTGTCTTTTCAACACTTTTGCATTTCCATTTATTGTTCATAACAACAGGGTAAATTCAGTTTCCATTCGATTTGTAAAAAATCTATTATTTTTTATTTTATATATATATATATAATTTGAGAATCTCATGAATAAATTAATTGTTCCCCGGCAGAGAAATGAAACAGTCACGTTTCATGTTTTCGACTCTGTTTAGAAGTGAAAAAAAATTAAAATACGAAATTGTTACAGAATTTCGATTGAATTTGCCAGAAAAAAAACCAAAACAGCAAAAACATTTAAATGGGAATATCGATAAAATACAATTTGAAAAAAAGGAAATATAATTGGATAATATGTTTATATTCATAATACAATTAAAAATGCAACAAAATCTGCATGACTTTTGCATGGCCAATAAGAAGTAAAATTGTGCACTGAAAACCCGTTTGCAGAGAATATTTTATTTGACACATATAACATTTAAAATATGTTATTATATTTATTTTTTGTAGATGCCTGAAGTGCAGAAGCTGAAGTTAAGGAAATCAGCAATGAAAATTTAATTCGAATTCTGAAAGGCCGATAGGATTCCTGCAATATTAATTTACAACAAACATAAAGGTAAGCATTTTTAAGCCATAAGAAATTAATAAATATGAAATACATTTTCAAGCGTTTTTAATTTCTTTTTTTATGTGGCGAAATTGCAGTAAGAAAACTATTAAATAATTTATTTTATATTTTTTTTAATAGTGTCAATAAATTGCTTTCATTTAAATAATTAATAATAAAATCTTTATTATAATATTAATAAAACCAAAAATATTTCATAGAACGAAAAGATTAAAATAAGCAGAAGAGAATGGTTAAGATTTTACATTTTCTTCAAAATTATTATTTTTCTATTATATATAATTTATTATGACTTTCATTTTATAGACATTTTAAGTTTAATTTATGTTTTTATTTATTGTTAACAGTGAAATAAATAATTCAATAATAAAAAAAATACATTCATTTTAACAAAACTAAACTGATTATAAATGAGGTTTTACAAAACATAGCCAAATGCGAAAAACTCATTTATTCGTTTTGGGTATACATAATATATTCAAGGGAAGCAAGTACATAATAAAGGCAACTGCTAACCAAATCTATCCATCATGGTTAGTAGTCATAAAATGGCCAGGTTAAGCACCCTTTAAACCAAACCAGTAGGTTCTCATAGTTGGCCAAACTGTTTGGGGTAAAAACACAGGCCAAAAACAAAAAAAACAGTAAAAATTAAAGGGAAGATGTAAATAGCTTTTTACGATTTTGTTGTTCCATTAAATTTGGCCGCATTATGTCTGCATTTTTATGTGTTTAATCCTTATTAGCTGGCCGGCTCGAACGCTCTTTGTTTCTGTAACTGAACAAACTGACACTTTGTGACAATAATGAAAACTTTAGCACAACAAGCAGCGGGAAGGCAAACAAATATAAATTCGCCGGGTTAAGTCGTAAAAATCTGTAAACTGCGTAGTCAACGCAACAAGCAAATGCACTCAAAATAAAAAAAATTAAATAAAATAAAACAAGAGCGTTGCAAGCAAACAAATCTATAAAAAAAAAAATGCGACAGCAAAACGTGTCAAAAAAGATAAGCAGCAGCAAAAAAAAAAAGAAAAGGAAAAACAGCAACGCAACAAATGCTGCCACCAAATGTGTCCCTTGCATTTTGCTGCTGCAGCTTTATGAGCTGAATGGAGTTTACAAGAGGGCGGCTGGGCGCAGTTGCAGTGTCATAAAAGCATGTGGCACGTCGCTTTGGCCATTTGATGTTAGTATTAATTTGCTGAGGTAACTTGCCCGCATGCCAACAGAATAGGAACATAGCCAAAGAACAGGCGGGGGGGGACAGGGGGCAGAAAAAACAGCAGCTTCTGCAGGCTCATTATGCATGCTCGTCGGCACGTTGTGCTTTGATGCACACACACTCACACACACGCACACACACACACGCACACTCAGAGCTCGAGACAAGGACTTGCTGGGGAAGTTTTAGCAATTTCATTTTCAATTGACTGCCGACCAGGACACGCAGCCAGTGTTGGCTAACCATCGGCAATTGAGCGCATGAATCGCCTCAAGAAAGCAGCCAACAAGAAAAAAAAAACTGCTTAAGCATGCAATTACGAGCTCAACTAGTCAATCGAATATTAGAACTAGCAGTAGTTTTTTAAATAAAGCCAAAACCACATTAATACAAAGTTTATTAAACTTTATAAATATTTTTAAAATTGTGCATATAAATCAAGTTTCAACTATGCCAAAAAAAAAAAAAATGGAATTTATCTTAGCAATAAAAATATTTATAACTTTGCAAAAATAACAATCATTAATATTAATATTCATATTAACATAAATTAATATTTTCTATGGTTTTGAAATTTGGAGTAGCGCCTTAAATTCGTTGCAAGATATTACACATTTCATATACAATTTTTAATTATATATATTGAATGTGGTAAAATTGTACTTGTAATTTTGAATTTATTTTTACTAATATTATATGTATATATATAATTTTTACCTATCTAAAAATTTCGATTAGAACTATACGCAACTGAAAAATACACTTTTGCTAGAGCGCACTGTAGTTGCTGACAAAAGAATCCTTTGGTTTCACATTGTGTTTCCTTTCTGCTGAGGCTACTTATTGTATTTCAAGTGTGTGACTGTGTGAGAGTGTGTGTGTGACTGTGTGTGCCTTGCCCAGATATTGCTATATCTCCAACATTTTACAACATATCAGAGAGATAGAAAGATGGTTTAGGTGCCGAAGTTGTGCTGAATTGGGGGGCCCCGATTGCAAAGTTTTCTGCGAAATTACGCAGCACAGACACGCACAATTCATTTGCAAATAGAACAGTTTAATTTGTTGCCTTTTGTGCTCAGCTGATATCCTTCTTTTGGCACATGTCCGGGTCCCAAAGAAAAGTTACAAATGAAAAAGGGAAATGGGGAAAGGGGAAAGGGAAGGGAGCTGGCTGGTTTGGTAGTGGTTTGCCCGCATATAACTAACCAAGTCGCACAAAGGCAACGACGAGATTATTATATGAACGAACAGAGAGGATTGCATTACAGCTGCCGAAATGAAGGCGATGCCCATAAAACAGAAAACCATTCAATAGTCACACACACACAGCCACACACACACAGATACAGTAATTACGAGTTGCAGCCCCGCTCGGCCAGCTTGCCCCGTAGAACTGTTTGCTAAGCAATTCCAATTCCATCCAAGTTTCGGCACTTGAAAGCCAGCCTCAATTCGGTAGCATTGGCAAGTAAACTTCCTTCCAATCGCATAATGGCCAAATCATACGTTCAGCAGAGATTTGATTTGTGGCCAAAAGAACTGGCAGCACACTTGACAAATGAGCATGCGAACGGATAAACTGAAAGAGTTGACCCAACAACAGCGGAAATTCGATATACAATATGCGAAATGTGCTTAACGCCATTTTGCTGTGGCTTATTGCCCACAACTTTTCCAAAGGATTTTGATTTATCGATGCATCGTTGAGCTTAGGGAACATATTTTTATTTTATTTTTTTAGTATATAAGCGATTTTGCCAAAGAAACATAATAGCATATGACATATGTCGACGACTTAAGTTCAACTTAAAAAGTTTAAATGATTGAGCTAACAACTTGGCTCTGGCCTGCTAGCCAAGTTCGCACTTTAAAATTTATAAGCGTGAAATTCGCTTGTTAAACTATAAAAAAAACAGCAACTTTTAAATAGCTGAAGCAAAAGATTTTAGACAATTAAATTATTTATGAAAATTGCTGAAAACTAAGATGTCAGCTAGTAAAACTAAATAGTTCAATCAGAATTACACACTTCACAGCAGAAGGTGTCTTAGCCAAAATAAAAATGCAATAATGTAGGGAAACTTAATTCTTAAATTGCCTGAATTCCCAAAATAAAAATAAATGTACAGAAAATAGAAAAAATCCTTATTTCAAGTGACTTCTTTGCTTCTCAGCTGCAAAGAAGTTTTTTATTATTTAATTTGATGCCATTATTAATTCGATTTGGTCAACTCAACATGTATCTGAATACAAAGATTTAATGATATTTTTTATCTAAAAAAAAACGCAGCATAAGATACATTCTTGTTGCATCAGATTATCATGATTTTCATCGCATAAATGTTTTTGTGGTTATAAAACGCATTTTATTATTTATACACCTGCAACTTTATTGTTTTATATATTCATCTTGATTTATTAATTCACTGCATATCTTTATATACTACATGACTATGTTAAGTCTTTTCTTAAGTAATAATTCAAACGATAAGTGTTTTTTACGCTACTCACGTTATTAAATATCGCCATAATTTTCCAGCTCTTTTGTTTTTCTTGTTTTTGTCATCAAAGCCTGCTGCAGTTTATGCGATTCGAGTGGCGCTCATCAAGCTATAAGAGAAACATAAAAAATATATATATTTGATTAGTCTTAAGCCTTGCTCAATAAAAATATAAACTTCTGGCTAACAATAAATTTCGTTTTTATTCATTTTTTTTGCAGAAAATGACTGTGAACCTGGGAAGCTCTCTCTAACGCTGGAAAAGCCCCCTCAAACATATTGTAATTTATTTCGTTTAAAAATAATATAAAAAAAACAAACAAAAATTTTGTATGTGCCGCAACAATAAATATAAAAATATTGCTATAAATAAACGAATTTTTCATAAAAACTGTCAGTCAATAAAATATAAAAAAAATGAGGGCGGGCAGTTAAGAGAACTGGGTAAGCCTGTGGTCGGGCCGTGCTGCGTCATTTATGGGCACAAAATGATTGTTATTATACCTTCTTATGATTATTATTATTGTTATCAAAGCCAATGTCAAGAAAACCGCCGGAGTCGAAAGGCCCACACAGCGGGCAACGACAGAGCCCAGCAGCCGGAAACGGCGTCAACCAAGAAACGTGCCAGGCATAAGGACACCCATCCCCCCACAAAGAGCTGCCACTGCCCCAGCCCGTGGCACTAAGTTACCTACACACACACACACTCGACTTTGTCTGCACTGTTGTTGTGTGTCGTGTACAAAAATTTATGTTTTGTTTGTTTATGCAGTGCTTTGTGAACTGTTCTGTTCCCCTGGCATTTTGGCCATATTCCTGCACCACCTGCACATACGCAGCACAGTAGCTTATGCAAATTTATACACCTGCCTTGGACGCCATAATAAATATTCACCAAAAATATCTCATTTCAGCGCCTTTTGTCTACCTGCTTTTCGCTGGCTTGTCACGTGTCGGCATCATTACCACACGTAGCTACGTTATTTATACAAAATGTATATCGTTTATAGCGAAAACCAACCCCTCCCCCACCCCTACTACTCGCCCCCCATTTCCAATTCAACAGCCCCGCAAAAGAACAAAAAAAAAAAATAAAGAATAAATGTTTGTGTATTGCATGCACTGCAATTATTTATGTAGCAGCGAACATTTAATACACTTCTAAACATAATTGTTAAATTGATTAACAGAATAAAAAATAAATCAACAATATAATTGTTAAATTCAACTTAAGACAGAATAAAAACTTTATTAATAAAATAAAAATGTAATTGATAAGATATAAAATAAAAATGCGAAATATACAAATAATTGAAACTGTTGTTTTTTTCAATATTATTTTGTTTTATAACATTTTTAATTACGAATCTCCCAAGGTAAGGAATAAAAGATCGAAAATTTCTGTCCAAATTTAGCACACACCCAAAAAACTAAAATGTTGATAGTTGACAAAATTAGAGTATCAACTGTAGTTATATTAAAAAAAAGAAGGAAAATAAGAAAATGTAAATCATAAAGCTGTTTATTATATTTCCCTTTTATTTTTTTTTTGCCCCAAGCAATTTTGCTAATTGTTCAATACCATATGCGGAGCTATTGCCGCTTGAAAGCTTTGTCGCTTCCCGAGCAACTCCTTTGGGGCATGCAATTTACGACACATGTGCACGGCCGAGTAAACCCAGAAACTAGGCAACCGAACATGACCGAAATGTCGGAGTAGAAACAGCAGCAGTTGAGAGCGTTCCAGTTAATTTGTTGACAACTTAGTTACCCAACACTGAATAGGGGGGCACCACACAACCCCACTAAACTCCTTAGGGGCTACAAGACACAGTCCATGCTCAGCAGCATCTAACAGAGGAGAAGCAATTGACCAATGTGGACAACTTAAGGCCAAAACAGCGCGCAATTGTAATTAGTGAGTATAGTAATAGTTTCAAAGGGGAGGGTAGAGAAGAGAGGGATTCGGAAGCACAGTCGTTGCAAAGCTGTTGGTATAGTCTTTAATGAAAATAGAGTTAGCCAAAAGGCATTTACATATATATATATATATGCATATATTTACTTATATTTGCATATATATTTGCTGCGTGTTGTGTGAATTTCCTTGGTAAAATGGAAAAAGTTAAAAGATTCTAAACATAAAAAAAATAATGTTTGAAGTTTGTGCTTCAATTTTTAATGAATTGAAGAGATTTAATTAATTTAAGAATAAGTCAAAATTAAATAATTAGCTTAATTAACAAGTATAAATGGTCAAGTGGAGACTGGGAAATATCCAAAATGCAACTGTTATTTCGACACCTAATCAAGATTAGATTAGATACTTTATGCGGTCGAAGATGCTTCCTTCTGCCTGGCTATTAAAGTATCTCATTTTAGTTCAGCTATAAATATATATGTGTATACATTAATATCAATCTCTGACTATAACTCTATCTTAATAGTATCTATATCCATTCAATCACTGAATATATCTTTAAGGCATGTCTGCATCTACTGTGGCAGCAACCATAAACGCAACTTCCTGTTGATAACAAGCACATCATTAAGTTGACAACAACAAAAATCTGACATCAAGCTGCCAACAACTCAGCATTTGGCAACAATTTTGTGGCATGGCCTCAGGCCTGTACAATCTGAAGCCAAACATATAACTTAAAATTCGCAATGATTTGATTATCAACTCTCCAGTAAAACTCAACCAACCGAGTTAAATAAAATAATATTGATGTCCGGCAATTCGTTTGTCATAAATACAATTTAGAGTTCAATTTTCAGTTGATTTCGCTGCTGCTTTTGCTATTTTCGCTGTCGAGATGTCAAATTTCAGCGTCAACTAATTGGGTTTCGTTGACGCTCGTCAAAGGAAGCAAACAACCAAAAAAAAATAAAAAATAAATAAATAAAAATAAGAAAGAAAGAAAAACAAATAAAAGAAATACAAAAAAACCAATATTGCCAGCAGGTGGGGAGGATAAATGTGCAGGAGAAAAAGATTAAATTTCCTTGTTACGGCTTATGGCTGAGCTGATAAAATGAAAAAAGCGACAAAAATGAAAATAAATATTGAATTATCGAAATATAATACATAAGTATATATATAGAAATATATATATATATGTGTGTGTGTGTGTGTGTGTAAGAACGTATCTCAGCATTGAGATGTCAGAATGGAATTCCATATTGATGTTTATATTTACTTATAAAAGGGTTTCATTTGCTTTTTTTCTCATTTAAAATGCAGCTGACAATTTGCGTTCGGCAGCTGAATTCATACATTTTTCATAAAAGCCGCGCAAAATGCGTTGATGTATTGAAAAAACAGACAGCTTTGTGCTTCACAGCGTCTTGAGTTTTCGTAGAGTGCTCTGAATATCTCTGAATATCGCTTTTACTTAGACAATTTTCTAAATCACATTTATTTTATTTGGTATTCATATGAACAATATTTGTTCTCATGAATTTAAATATTTAGATATTCACATATTTTAAAGTATTTTGATTTTTTAGCAAACAAGAATTTATTTTTGCAATTTTTGATTGACTGGCAAATTTGAAGCGAAATCGTTTCTGAGAACATCCGTGTTCTGTATTTAATTCCCTTATTTTCGCGCTCCGCTCAGCGTATTGTCAGCGCAAATATTTGTTTGTTTGTCTTTTGACGTAAGACGCTTGCACCCCCAACCGCACAAGATACACAATAACATTCCGGCACCCCGCCCTCGCCCGCCACAACAACACTCCGCACAAGTCACTGTTACTAGGGCTTGCTCAGCGGGGGGGGGCCTGACTAGGGCTTATTTCCTTTTACGAGTATTCGCTCTGGACCCGATTTGAGCGCTGGCAATATTTTGCATGTTTGCATACAAAATATCATATTTGCTGAGATTGTTTCATTAAAAAAAAAAAAAAAAAAAAACATAAATAGACAGGTGGTGCAGGTGGTATTTGGTGGTGTTGCCTAGAGGCAGCAGCAGCAGCAGCAGCAACTACCATTGGGTATGTTAGTACGTGTTTAGCTTTAGCACCTATACACACACACACACACACACATAAACACACACACATGCCACATATTACCAAATAGAATGGTAAGTGGCGCACTGAGAAAATTGGTTTTGCTACGCACCATGCCAACCAAAAATATATAATATCTGTAAACGCACAAGGCGAAAAAAAAAAACAAAATACTGTTTTCGACTAGTTGTGTATGCCAAACAGGTGAGCCGCTGTTGTGGCCATAAAAGTGTGTTTGCGTTCGCCCAATTTCGTATTGAAAAGACATAAAGCCTAAAAGCAGCCAAAAGAGTTTCTTCCTAAAAAGAATCCCAACAGCAAGCAAACCTATAAAACTTTACGCTAAAAATATGATGAATATAATATAAAATCGGCATAGCTATAGATATATACAAAAGTTTGCAACATTTTTTTATTGATTTTTATTTTATAAAGAATATATTTGGCCACTTCTCTGCAAACTAAAATTAAAAAAATAATAATAGAAATGTTCCACGCTATTAGCAATATTAACTGTAAAGAAGTTGTGTTAACTTGTTTATTTTACAAAAGCATCTGCTTGGTAATTTATCCCAAAGTTGTGGCAACAAAAACATGGATAGAGATTTAAAACTTTTACCTTACGGCCATCCACATTGTGGCATAGAACACGGAATAAACATTAACTTTCCATTTGAGTCAAGCTGTCAACAGTCCTCTAGCTGTCCAAAAAAACAATCCCCTCCCCAATTCTCTATTCATGGACTTTGACTGCACAAAAAAACACAAACGGCAGAGTTACTCAATTATTTCGTTGACATTAAGCACATCAAAATACAAATAGATGACACCCAGCTATGGCAACACCGGCAACACAAACAACAACAGCAACGAAAAAAAAGGGACCACAATGAGTTCTTATAATGGTTCACTTCCCCCCTTTGGCCAACGAACAGGCAGCGATTTGTCTGCAAATACCTTTTTTGCCTAGGCCAAAAGAAGACCCGTTTTTATCGCAGATTAAGTGCGACATCGTCATCTAAAGTCCACCTTCCACCTGCTACCTTCTACCCTTACCTTCAGCCGCCCATCGTCCAGTGGTTTCGTAGTATGCCTTAGTTAGACCGAGTATTGTGCTGAAATGTGCTTACAGCACATTAATTTCTTGCACCTGGCATTAAGATAATTGTCGGCCTTTGTTTAGGATACAAGATACAAGATAATCGACTTAGTTCCCTCGCCACTCCACCAAAAACCAGATGGAGAAGAAGATAGCACATCCTATCGAAATAAAATGAATGTTACGTGCTGCTCTTTAAGCCTAACAAGTTAGTTAGTTGCACAAAAAATGTAAACTTTTTCTAAATTTTTACTTAAGATGGCTTAAATACTTTCCAGCTCTGTTTGTGTCTGCGAAAATAGGATCAGAAATTCGCTTAATTCTATTACTAAATTCATAGCTTTTCTACTTTTAAATGTAATAATTATTTTATAAGGTTCAGAAGTTTAGGGCTATTTTATAAATCATCTATTTAAACGTTTATCAAGCATTTGCCAGCTTAAACTCTGCAAATCAAAAATCATCCGCTATAAGCAAGCAAACCTACGTGCCC
Organism: Drosophila demipolita; assembly: GCA_035042405.1. NCBI lineage: Eukaryota > Metazoa > Arthropoda > Insecta > Diptera > Drosophilidae > Drosophila > Drosophila demipolita. The sequence goes on along the minus strand of JAWNLI010000044.1, from coordinate 3,538,287 downwards.
CAAGTAAAAAATAATTCTTTCTAAACACGTTAAGGCCACAAAGCACTTGGTGAAGTTACTTTGCAGCACTTAATCTCGTTGTAAGCCAACATTAAACGGCTTCCAAGTATTATAAATCAAAACACAAAAATTACACATGCTGTCAACAGCTTAAATGCATTGCGTAGAAATTAATCAAAAAATCAGAAGAGCACAGAGAAGAAAAAAAATGAAAGACGAGAAGAGCAGAGAAAAAAAGCGCAAATTCCATAAAATTAAATCAACTTTTAATGACATTGAGTTGGCTGATGGAGGAGGCCAAAAAGGGGGGGGGGGGTGGCAGCTATAGGGCAAGCAGTCACTTTGAACTCGACTAAAGTCATAAAAATCATCCCCACACACATACACACACACACACACACACACATGCGCAAGTCAAAGGCAATTGCTTGTAATTTAATAACAAAATAATAGGAAGCAATGACTTAAAAAAGAGGAACATAAAAAAAAGTAAAGCAAACAGGAAAAGCAAGGTGGAAAACAAAGGCAGAGGACACAGAGGCAACGAGTGTAGTCATAAAATGTAATCATAAATTATATGCCACCAACCATTGGGAATTTGTGCTCGATTGCAGTTCACTTTCCTACAGCTAGAACAAAGTGCGTTGTGAGCCTAAGTCTACGTTTTTTTCTTTTCATTTTTTTTTTTTGTGGGCGTGGCTGTGTTGTCAACACGCTGCCAATTTTTCTTCTTCTTCTTCTGCTTCTAATACTGCTGGTTGAAAAATACTCAACGCCTAAAAGCCGCTTAGTAATTGCTTATGAAATATGCAAAGGCGTAACCGCCGCCTTGGACCATCCTACAGTGCTGTTCAGTTAAACAACACCCCCACCCCCTCCACACACCACACACACACCACGAAAGTGTATCCTCAACTCAGAAGCACGCACCCTTTTAGCCGGAAATCTTCATTGGCTTTTGCGGTTGGCCTGCACAGTGGGCCTAGCCTAGCATGACATTGCCACTTAGCGGCTACATTAATGGCAGCGCCAAATGACTCTCTCTCTCTCTCTCTCTCTCTCTGCCTCTGTCTCTCTTGCTCTCTTTTTCAGTTATGCCCATCCTCCACTCGAATGGCACTCACTCCCTCTCACTCGCATACTTGCTTGCAAACTGAGCGTGTAACGGCAAATAAACTAATACAAACGAAGCGGCATAAAAACCGTACTTTTCTGCTGCGCTTGAAGATGTTACATTATGTCTGCATATGTACACTAAACCTCCCCTCTCTCTCCCCCCCCCCCCCCTGTCAACCGTAGCATCGACCAATCATCTAGCTGTAACATGAATATTTAATGCTGACATGTACAAAGTATACAATATATGAAGATATTTGTACAGTTAGACATGTGCATGTCTGTATATATTTATACAAGTTCCGAAAAAAAAAATTACATCTGAGTTAGACAAATGACAAGAAATATTGCATATGTAACCTGAAAGTTGCCCGTTTCATAGATAATTTGTTGCCTTGTCCTTGGCTGGCAGAATAACTGAAGTTCAGCCGGATTTCTCTTAGTATCTATTGTGGCAACATTTTCATTTGAATTCGTTCGAATACCATATTTGCAGGCATTATGCATGTATAAATAATATTTGAGGTAAAGTTTTTTTTGTTTCATTTCATTTCATTTCATTTCATTTTTTTGTAATAACAATGTAATTTTCTCCCAAGAGAATTCTAAATCAATTTACTTGTTATGCATGTAAATGTAAAATAAAAATAGAAATAAAAACGATTGTTTGCACATAATAAATATTTAATTGCACAAATAATAAATAAACTATGTAGGTATGAAATAAAATACAAATCCGATCGAAAGCAAAATTTATTGTTTGTACAATATTCAAAATTCAACAAAGTAAAAATGAAAAAAGAAATCTAATTTTATTTTATTAATAAACTTTTTGAAAGGGTAAAGGCTAAAACAGGTGTGATTTATTTTTACAATAAATTGTTTGAATATAATTCTAAACTAACTTTGTATTACTTACAGCATTTGCAACGAGCTGTGCAGTTTTAAAAGACTAAGCAATTTTTACCAGCTTCACTTCATTAGTTAAGGGCAGAGCAATCAAATAATGGCGAAAACCAATTTTAATCGAAAAACAAACAGCTAATCAACTTCAAATACACTCGTCATTAGCGGTAAGCACTTGCGTTATTTTTGGTAATAATCCCAAATGTAAGTAAAGAAAATATAAGTGAAATACAAATAATAAACCAGCTACCAACGTTAAGCTCTGTGTGAAATCCCTTGACACTTGATTATGAGTCCAAAGCCAAACGAAAAGTGCAAAGCCTTAATGTTCAAATCATTTAAACGCGCAACACACCCACAGAGCAACCCAACCGCGCAGCAGGAAGCAGGCACCCTCATCTTTTCAACAAACACACACACACACACACACACTCACACAAATACACATTTATACAGTGAAAATAACAAAACAATTTAACGCTTTAATGATAATGATGTATGAACAACTAAAGACAACAACCAAAAGTTGTTGCACGTATGTTGTTGTTGTTGTAGCGGCTGTTAGAAATGTTGTTGTTGTTGTTGTTGTTGTTGTTGTAGTTCCTGCTTCTGTTATTGTTGTTGATGATGGCTTAAATATGAGGGGGGGGGGAGGATGAGAGGGACGTCACGTCGCGGGACATCAACAATGGCAAACGCTTAACAAGCTAATGTGCTTTTAATGGTCCCAGTGTCCAGCTGATTATATCGTATAGCACAAAAGGTAGACCGGGTAAACATATGCGGGGGGTGGGGGGGAAGGGGGGTATATAAAAGGCAAGCCCAAGTAAAATACACAAATAATTAAAATTAATTATCTTGCAATTAGTTTACGATTTACTCATTAGGCAAGGCAAGCGCACACAAAAGTATGCAACACACATGGGGCAGACCCAAATGATCTGCTTAATCATCATGATGATGAAGTTAGGAGGTGGGTTCTAAAACAATATAATTATGATATTATTGCGTCTAGCATTTCAATTGACTTGTTTGTTTGATTTATGTGCAACTTCACAAGGCAAATACGCAAACACACACACACACACACACACACACAAACAGTGTCCCCCACACAATAATACACATGTGGGATAATTTGTCATTTATTACGCATACGCCTTGTGGACTTTGGCATTTAAACAGCGTGAAGTTTTTGGGTCAGCGTTCGTTTTATTGACATTTAACATAGACGTGAATATTTTGACCCCCCTCAATGATTTATTTATGAGACCCCCCTCTCTCTATAAGAAATCAACCCAGCATCGGTTGGCCAAGATTCAGCATTTCATTGCTTAATTGCCAAAGTTTCAACTTGCTCAGTTTTTAATTTGCAAGGCAAAATTCCGAAAATTATCAAGAAAATTCTCAATTGTGTGAATATTAAACTTGAAAATACTCTGTAAAGTTAATTAATAATTGATAAAAAAAAAAATGTGGCTAACTAGAACAAATCAAAGCCGTCTGAACTTTAAAAAAGTTTGGTAGAATCTACTGAGAATTAGACATATTTGTAGATGCTTATCTATTATTTAGTTAGATGCCCTTGTTCAAGCACTTCAAGCCCGCCTGCAGGTTGCTAAATATTATAAAATTGTGAAAATTATATGAAAACTGCTGGCTAAAAAGCCAATCGACTCCACGTCTCGCAGAGCACTGCGTCTTGGGGTCCTGCGCCTGTGCGAATGTTGGCAGGGAAAGTACTTAACTGTCTGCTTATTATTAAAAGCCAGCTTAAGTGGCAGAGTCAAGCTAATTGAATTAACTTTTCAACCCCGTTGCGTGGTGCGTGAAAAAGGCTAAAATAATATACAAACAACAACGGCAAGCAAAATGCAAAACAACTTGCGCTAATGTTGATAAAGTGCCGCCTCAACTCAAAGAGATTTTAAAATACTTTTCGTTTTCTTTTTTTTTTTAATCTAAAAAAGAATTGAGCAAAATCTTGATAAGTTCCGGTTTGTAAAGACTTGGCAAATTACCTTCAAAAGGCTTTTATTGAACCAGTAATTAAATATACACATAGATATATAAATGTAGGATGATTAATTAAGTAATTAGCCGCCTAAATTTATTTCGTGCTTAATCGATTCCCAATTCCTCAAATAAGCTCTTCAAATTGCCTAATTGGATTTAACAACAGACCACAAATTGTGATGTTGGTTAATCAATTATCGAGAACGCAGTTTCAATTGCTACAATAATTACCAAAATAATTGCAATTATTAGTACTTTAATTGACATAATTACCAGAAATAATTAACTTCTTCAGTTTTAGAACTGTTTGAGCCTTTCAAATTCTTACACAGTACTTCAAAGGCAATAAATACTGTAGCAACTGCAGTTGTATGCATGAAATTACCGGAAATGTTAAAGATATTGCATATAAATAATGATCCTTCTTTTTTGTTTATAACTTCAACTGTTTGAATATGTTTTTTAGCCTTTGTAATCCTAGGAAGGTTGCTAATTTACCTCTGCATAGCTAAATAAGAACCTTTTTTCGAATACTACCCACCAATATTGTTTCATCAAAGGTGGTTTTTTAGTGGTTTAATGTTCGCTGGCCAAGTGGCTTATAGCATCCACAATGCTCAGAGTCGTGTAGCGCTGAGAGAAGGGTTTTCAGTTGCTGGCCCTTTTGGGTGCTGGGGTACTGGCCAACAGAATGCTGGCTATCGGTTTACGCGCTATGCTTCGTTAAGTGCATTTTGAATATTTAATGTTGTGCGCTCTTCACAACTTGCACAAAGCGTTGGACGCTTGGCGGGGTTGGGGCACTGGGTGTACATCTAAATGGGGTATCAGACAGTGTTGCAAGGTGACTCCAAGCACTCGACTTAGCGGGAAACGTTGCTTGATTAATTCGCTATATTAAAAAAAGCATACGGTTACAAAATGAGCACCAGTTTGCTTTCTTTTTTTTTAATATTTTTGACAGACTCAGCTGATGCTGGCAACAGAAATAATCAACACAAATTACGCGCAACGCATAAGTACGGCAGGATACGAGTTTCTTTCCTGAAAACCCTTGCCCCATCCCACATTCACAGGGCAATTAATTTTTAATCTTCGCTAAGCATTGCAACAAATTGTGAACTAACCAAGCAAAAGCAAGCAAAGCGTTTTGCGTATGTTTCTCACCCACATATTTATCTTAATTTTATGTAGGTTTTATTTTTTCCCATATACCCTGTACGTTGTAAAAATAGTTGAGAAAGTGTTTAGTGCTTAGTTAGGCCAATTTATGTGACAGTTCAAGCAAAGGATCTACGAATTGTCAGTTCCTCTAAATATATTTTTTTATTATCTGATGAAAATTGAATACTTTTATAGCTATCAAATTGAGCAACTCTCGCATAACAAACACAACTAGAAACTGTATTGCAATTTAGTAGTAGTTTACAGGGTATACTTCAGTTCAGCATTCTTTAGTAGTTTTGTTTCATTTTTTCTTCAGATTGTTGGGTTTCTTTTTCATGATTTGCAAAAGTGCCAACAGCAGTGTAAAGGATCTTAGCCCAAGCCAACGGGATTAATAAAAGGATTACGCAGCGGAAAATGCCAGCTGCGATGTTGCCGGCTTCAACTTGGCAGTGGAGCTGCCAATGCGGATGCGAATGCGGCCGACGATGTAGATGTAGATGCTGCTAATGGCAATTTGTAGCACCAGCCAGATGGGGAGAGTGCGAGTGGAAGAGAGCGAGAGGGGTGAGGGGTATACAAGAGGCTGTTGCGTGGACGGGGGCACTTGCAGCAAAGGGCTAATTGCGTTTCGACTTGGCATCGGCTCTACGCCCGCAATCTGCCACGCTGCAGTTTTTTGGTGGTTAAAATGGGGGGTGGGAGGGGGGTGTGGAAGGAGGACCAGCTCTGGCAGCACTTTGTATGCATGGTCATATATTAAAAATAATCCATTCGATATCTGTTTTAATACTTCAAATTTATTGCAGACGTTTACAGCAGCAACAACTGAAACAAACAACAAAAACAAAACCAACAACACAACAACAACTCACTGTCATTTTGAAGGGCTTTTAGCTTGATATTTTATTGCTTAAAGGATATGCTGGGCATCAACAACGGCGAGGGTGTTCCAAAAAGTAAATCAAATGTGCTTAACACTTGTATTTACAGAATCACTAGAATTCATTTTATTTCAAAATGTATCAAGCATTTAAATTAGATTGGCAAATTTAATTTAATTTAATTTTTTTTAATTATCTATACAAATGTGAAATATTCAGTTTGCAGCAAATCAGGAATCAGCAAACATATAATTGTTTAGTGACGTACTTTTTATAATTTAAATATGTCATCCACTGGAAACTAAATTTTTTTTCTAAATTTTTCTTTATGATTTTTAAGAAATAAACAAATAAGCCCAATGAAATATATAAAAAAAAAAAATATAAAAAACATACAAATATATTAAATTTTGCATTACAAAAATACGCTTTAATTGGAGCTAGTGTAAACATAATTATAAAAATTAAAACAACAAATAAAAAATAGTTAAAAAAAAAAGCAACACAACTAGAATATAATTCACTTCATAAACATTCGAAGCTCATCGTCGTATTTCAATGTCGACCCTCGCATAATGTGTTTCTGCCATTGTTTTTTATATACATTGGCCATTTTAATAATAACATTTGTCTTCAGCTGCGGTTTTTATGGGTAACAACGCTGATTTGCTTACAATTGACATGGTGGTGGGGAATCATATGAGTTATGCTTTAACTCCGAGTGGGCTTTGCGAGTTGCGTATTGGCCCAGTGGAATGTTCTGTGGCAGAGATAAGCCGCACTCAATCAGCATAAAAGTGCGCTATGCACAGCAATGGGGGGGAGGGGGGCGTGTCGGGACAGATAAAACCAAAGGCAAAGCTAAAGCAGCTGCCGTTAATCAGAAACTGCAACAGCAACAATAAAAATAGAAACAACAACAAAACAACAACAACAACAAAAACAACTATGGAGAACATCAGAGAATTCTTAATTTGGACTTTCTTTCACACGCACGCATTTAATTAAAGTAAAAGCTTTGGTTCTCCACCATTCCTCTTTTTATTTAGTTACTCATTTTTTACCGACTTTGAACAACAAAAAAAACTTGTTTAAAAAAATGTGGCCATCAAGGGATGCGTCCGTCCGTCTTTTGTCTGTTGCAGTAACAAGAACGTGCAATTTATATGGGTAACATTTTTGTTTCCTACTTTCAGCGCTTGCATGCACCATGCGGCATGTGGCATGGCAAAGATGCATTTAACACATTAGTTTATACTGTAAGGCAAATCAAAAAAATTCACACAATATCAGAGAATTAAAGTGTCAACTATGGAAATTATGGCTATCTGAGTAAAACTTATATTTGTTGAGGGGTGTGCGATTCTAGGGGTAGTTGTTATGGCAAAGTGAGTGGAAATTGTATTTGCTAAAGGGGCTCCTATTTAATATAAGATTGTTGCATTTGCTATGGGATTTTATGGCAAAAGTGGAGAGTCCATAAAAGCATTATAAGCAAGCTGTGTAGCACAAAAATGCTAAGGGTTGAAATTATGCGTAGACTCTTATAAGAGGGTATAAGACGGTACCATACAAATTTGTCTCATACCAGTATACTTTATAATATTAGTCACTGTAGTACACTAGGGCACTTCGTATACCAGTATACCCTTTAATGATATTATACTGAAACATTACAGTTATATACCAAAACACTTTATAATAGTAGCCACTAAAGTATACCAGGACACGTCATATACCAGTATACCTTTAACTAATATTATAAACAACTAAACTAAAACATCGCTATCACAGTTATATAGCAAAACACTTTATAATAGTAGACGCTGCGCGCAACTTTAATATAACAAACAAAATGGTTTCAAAATTTGGAAAATGCATAAGCACTAAATGAATATAAATTGTTATAAGCAAGCGTAGAACAAGCAAGCTAAGGGTTGAAAGCATGAATTAAACTGTTATATTATGAGTGCAGTGCACAGAATGTTATAACAGTAATATAATAGTATAATAAATATTATTACACTCTGCGGCATATTGTTATAAAAGCTAAATTGCATATACCAAAACCCTTAATATATCAGTGCTTCACAAAAATCGGTATACTTTACAATATAAAATACATTGCTATATCAGTTATAAACGAGAAGGCTATTATACTATTATGACCGTGACTGTAATATGTTCTATGCGTTACTTAAATAGGGCAAAAATGGTTTTGTTATTTGTGTAAAAATATTTAACTGTTATATGCAACTTTAGTATAACACAAATTAGCCAACATACAACTGGAATACAACAACAAATTAAATTGAGCAACGAATTTCAGCAGTAGCTAAACTTAAATAACTTTCACTTTATTATAACAGATATGGTTGTTATACATATTTGAAACTTTTCGTAATACTTTTACATTCTTGTCTAAGTTTGCGATATCACAGTTTCCTCGAAGCTTTAGCGTAATAAAATAGCTTTTCGACCAAAAAAACTCTACACTCTTCCTAAAGCTTTTATAAAGCTGTACAAATCGATGAAGCTATAAACAGAAAGTTTACTGTCGTTTTAGGCTAAAAACATAGAATTGCCATGCTATAAATATAAGCAGAATTTCTAGCTGATAAGCGCAATAACTGAAAGTAGGCCGTAGATAGGAGAATAAAATACAATAAACAACAACTAAAATCTATATATTAATTAAATCAGCTTGTATAAAAATTACTGGAAATTGAAGATTAATAAGTCACCTATTTAAACTGGGTATTTTTTGTAGCGAACTAAACTAATTTTGTGAAAACGAAGCACAATATGTCGTCTTAGCTAGAAAGGGATATAGTATCCTGGAAATGCATGTTTTAAGCTCAGAAGACATTCGTTAAGGAACTATGATTCATGGAAGGGCTTTATTATCTCTCTATAGGCAGCACAACAGATAATAATTAGAATAATATTAATAATCATAACAAAAATAAATAAAAAAATAAATAAATAAATTATAATAATAATCATAATAGTAATATTAACACTAACAATAACAATAACAAAAATCTAATAAGAATAACACTAAAAATAATAATAACATTAAACATATCAATAATAATAATATCTTATCTTATCTTATCATTTTTTATCAAATCTTATATTATCTTATCATATCTTATTACATCTTATCGTATCTTATCACATCTTACCATATCTTATCATATCTTAATAATATAATAAAAATAATATTATCATGTTACACCATATTTAATCTCGTTTTGGATGGCGCAATATTAATTTGCATTTTATATCTGCAATTTAAGCCATGTTATTCTCATGGCAAGCTAGAAGACAATTGGAATCAAACTGAACTGATAGAAAAAATGGGTAAGAAAACAAGTGGAGAAGAGAAGGGAAGAGGAAAAGCCAGCGAAAAGTTTGCCAAAGCTTATTAATATGATGTGCCATAAGTATGCGTATGTCGAATGGGATTATATTTAAGCTCAGTCGTAGGCGCTGGCAAAAGACCAAGTAAGCCAAGCGATTGAAGCACATTGATAACAAATTGACTAGTCTTGGCCAAGTTAAGTTAAGAGTGTGTGTCATGCTTACGCAGCGTGGGATTTGTATGGCATTTTGAATTATAACTAAAATGATAGGCCGCCACACAGTGGCTATGACAATAAAACCAGTGTTGGACGCGCTTCGAAGTTTTTTTTGTACATAAACTAAACAAACTAAACCAAACCAAAGCGACGAGCATTCAAAAAAGTTGTGAGTAAGTTGTGGTAGTTGGAGATGTTGCCTGATAAAGTGATAAAGATTAAGGCCACTTAAAGTTAAAAGAACTTGTGAGAGATAAGCTTGAGCAAAAAAAAAAAAACCGAAAAAGCGAGTCAAACTTTTTTAAAAAGATTCTGCATATATTCAAGCTTATACAGTTTGAGGTCTAAAGTACATAATTTACATAAGACTATATCAAAGGCTGATCTGCTTACATTTTTAACACTATATTAATTTTAATTATAAAAATATATAAAGACTCTTTCTCAACTTACAGATTACATATTTTTTTTGCAACTGGGTCATTTTAAGATTTTATTCTGCTCTCAAAGGAAATACCATTAACATATTTTTATTCTACACAAAGCATATCATAAAGATTAAAAATTTGCATTATTGACGCATTTACAATTGCAATCTTGGATAAAATTAATCAAAAATATTTAACAACAATCCATAGACTGACGCAATGAGTATTGAAAATGAATAGACAAGTCACTGGAGAATGAAAGCAAACATATATATATAAACAAAAGGGAATATTCACTTTGACACAAAATTCAAAAGATTTTTGATGATTTCCAGCGCTCCATCTCATGAAACCATTTCGATTTATTTCCCAACTGCTTTGACACACTTATTTATAAATGTAAACTCTCATTCCTTGGGCATATTAAATATAGACTGCGGATTCGATGAAGGCAACACCCCCGCACAAAAGGACAAAGAAGAAAAAAGGGAAAAGGGAGCGTTTCTGACCCTAGTCAAGCACTGACTGAGTGACTGACTTCCACCCTTATTATGTGGACTAAATGCATCCATATGTGACTCAAAGGAGCTGTTCAAAATCGAGTCACAAAAATTGCTAGACTAGACCCAGGCAACGAGGCAACTAATTAAAAGACGTCCAACCCATCCTGCACACTGCACCCTCTCTCGCTATCTGTTTGACATTGTGGAAAAGCGAATAGTCATTTTGGGTTGGAAATGAGGAAATGAGGAGGAACGCTGGCAAAAACCTTATTATTGATTTCGGCACCAACTCGAGGCAATTTCCATAAGGAAATATCTGACTTTTGACAGGCCCATTTTGCACTCCCCGTCTCCTCCATAATAATTGCCAACTAATGAGACAGCCGATGGGTGGTGTTGCTTGAACGAATTTTAATTTTCAACAGCTTGGGTGGAGGTAGAGGCTAACAAAACGCTTTTAAAAACTTTCAACTGATAAAATAGTTTAAGGCGACAGTTTGCAAAAGTTTTGCTCCTTATTCTTCTTGTTCTCATTCTACTTTCGGGATGGAGGCAATTAACTGGCCGCACATAAAAATGATAACAACAGGGGATGGGCATGAGCCATGGGGGGTGTTTAGGTGTTAGTTGAACACCCAATAAAGTTTAGACAAAAGAAAGCAACAGCAACAAAAACAAAAAAAAGTACACTGGTCGCTCGATAAGTAGAACACATTGGACTTAGACGTGGCTTCAATATGCAAATAATTCAATTTATTTGTTGCTTAATACAACAAAAATGTAATTAAATTGTTTTACAAATGTAAGAGAAAAAAAGTAATTATAAAATCAGGAAGAAAGCTAAAAATGTTTTCAATAAATCCATATTTAATTGAAATAGAATTAAAAATACCAATTTGTGGTAGGTTCGCATCTGTGAACATTTTAATTAAAATTTTAAATTAAAAGGTTTTTTTGTAGGTATTCAATAAATGTACACACAAATCGAAGAGAAAATGTAAAAACATTAAAATGAATAATTCATATTTGTGGACATGTCTAAACTGTGAGCATTTTAATTACCAAGCGGCGACTGTTGAACTAAGCTTTTAAGGGCATTGCAATTTGGGTCAAGCCAAAAGGATAATGCGGTTCGCGGCTTACTCAAAGATGGAAACACAAACACTAATGCAAAGCACACACACAAGCACACACAAACACACAGAAAGACGCAGTGAGGCACACGCACAGAGAGATAGCAAGTACCGCTAAGTTACAAAACTTTTGTTTGCAGCGTTGTTTCTGCTTCTTCTTTTTCGTCAGCTGCCGCTGCCGCTGCTGCTGCACTTTTCGGTTATTGTGGTTACCACAATGTGGGTAGGGGACGGGCGGGGAGACGTAATCGCGTTGAGAGGACAGAGTCCAATTAGAATGCACTGTTGCTTCAACTTTCGACTATAGCGCGCGCTGTTAACATGTTGTTGTTGTCGCAGTTGTTGTTTTTGTTGCCGTAAAACATAAACTGGCTGCCTTCAGGCCCGCCTACGCAGCCGCTGGACCCGTTCAACGACAGCAGCAACAACAACAAACACAACAACAATGTCAATTGGTCGGCCACACATGGTAAGCTGCGCTGCTGTCGCTGACGCTGCCGTTAGCAGAGCAACGCTGCTTAATTATTAAAATGCACAATTGGAGTCAAAAATAATTACGAGCAAATCGATTTTTTTTAATTCACATCACATTACACACACACACAAGCGCCTATACAGAGCGTAAAAAAAAACAAGTGAAAAATGCCGACTGCTTAATCGCAACATAACATTTATCAATGGACTGCACGTTCGCTGTTTTATTTTATAATTGTGCACATATTTATGGTAAACTTACTTGCACATAAAATTTACGCAGAAAACTCGCACTTTTTACTAGTTTCGCAGCAGCGCGAACACGACGCGTTGTTGTTGCCGTTTTGGCTTTGGCGATAAATGTTAATGTTAGTTTATCATCAGCACGGCGACTCAAAATGGCACTGTTAAGCGCTGTACATTACTCGAAATGGCAATGTTAAGTTCTACAACCAGGGCTGACGTATCAGCCAGCTGCTGCTAAATATTGTTTAAAAGAAAATTAAAATTGCTCGAGCTGGTTTTGTTTAAGTTAAAGAATGCGTTATTCCAGTTTCTATTAAGTTAACTGGTTTTAATAAGTTATTGCTGCTTGTCTGTATTTATTGCTGTATGTGCGGCGTTTTTATTGACTTGCTGCTCGCTTGAGTTTTGATTTTGGCTATTTGATTCAGTTGCTTATTTGTGGGTTTTTACTTTTTTGTTTATAACTTTTAAGCACTTGCGGCCCGGCTTTATTTTGTGAAGCCACTCGATAATTGTACTCGCTGCATGTGCGTTAATTATCCTCTCTTCAATGCACTTTGTTTTCATTGGCAAGAAATCGATTTTTTTTTTTTACTTTTTTTTTGCTGCTCGCAATTAAAGAGATTTAAATTTGTTTTTTGTTTGTTTTATGTTTTAAACACTTTATTGAATGCACAATGGCGCACAAAGCACAGCGCAATTTACACAGATTTTAGCCATGCATCGTATTGCGGTTTTTAATTAGTGTTTTAATGCATTTACTCAGAAATCTAGGCAAACAAATTCTTCCCCACTCGGAGTAGACACGAGGAGAAGCGCACGCTGTCAACTGAACTAAATTCCTCCATAAAGGATATATTGGCCATTTACGCGCAACCCCCAACAAACAGCCATACACAATACACAAGAGGGTGATTCCAACCAATCCGCACATGCGCCTTGCTCAAAACTTCCTAAAAAGTATTCAAAAAAATATATGCGCGCCAAACAAAAAAAAAAAAGCTGCATTTAGTACGAAAAGATCTGTGGGGCAATCGCTGTTTCCACCTGCTCCTCCGGCTGTCGGCTTGCGAGGATTGTTGCACTGCCATCGGTGGCAAGCAGCTGCTGCTGTGCCGCTTGCAACGGCGGCTTCATTATGTGATTGTAAATGTTGTCGATGGTGGGAATAATGCCAATTGCTGCTGCTGCTGCTGCGCTGGCCACCGATGAAGATTGCAGCGAGCTGCTGGCATCGGATTTAATTAGCGCTTTGGGCTTCTTGCCAAAGGCAAAGCATCCACTCTGCTTTGTAGCTACCGGCGACAAGTTGTCCTTGTTCTTTGTGCTGCAAAAGTGAAATCAATAATAGTTTATAAATTGGGGTTTGCAACAGAGAAAAGGAAGAGATAAATTTAAAATACTCTTGCCAAAAAATATACAATTTAAAAATGAGAATGTTTAGCGAATTTAAATTAAATTAACTTTTACCATAAAATGTTTATAGTTTGTTTTGCTTATAGGAAGCTTAAAAAACCTAAAACAGAGTTTTTAAAACAATTTTCCATTGATCACATCCAAGTTTTTTAAATAATTTTATGCTTTAAAGCAATTTGAAAGAATTTCATGCGCTTAAAAAATAGAAATTAAAATTAAAAGAATTTTTGATATATAAAAAATTTGTAAAAGAAAATTTTTATTATTTTCAAATTTAAAAAAACGTATTTCTATTTCTATTAAATATATATAATTCTTTATGAATTATAATTAATAAAAAGTATTAAATAAAAAAATTTAAAATAATTTTTCATATTTAAAAAAAGCTAAACGCAAATATACAAATTTCAAAAATAATGATTCCCATTCCTGTATACTATTTGCCAGGGTTTTGAAAATACTTCATTAATCGTAACCAACTTATAAATATAAAGAATTAAATTTAAATATTTTAAAATAAATACTTACAATGCTTTCAGCGCATCCAGTTTGGGTATATTGCGATTGTAGGTTTTGGCGCCGCCGGCGGCTTCCTGGGCGGCGAGCTCCTCGGGATGCGATTTCTTTTTGTGCGTGCGACAATTGGAGCCGTTGGCAAAAGTGCGATCACAAAAGTCGCAGGAATACGGTTTTAGTCCGGTGTGCAGGATGAGATGATTCTTGAGGGCTTTCGCCCGCTTGAATTCTCTGCCACAATAGTCGCACTTGTGCTGCATCTGATCCGTGTGCACCAGCCGATGGCGGTTTAGAGTGGGTCGCGAATTCAGTTGCATGCCGCACTCGGGACAGATGTACTTGTGCGGATCGTGTGTCTCCTTGTGATGCTTGAGACGGCTCAAGCTCTTGAAGCACTTCTTGCACACATCGCACTCGTACGGCGCATAATCCGTGTGGCTCAACAGGTGCTCCTTGAGCGCATTCAGCGAATGCACACCGACGCCGCACTGCTCACAGATGACCGGACGCGGTCGCTCCTCCTGGTGCATATACTGGGCATGCGACTGCGCTGAGGCGTTCGTTGTGAACTTCTTGCCGCAACTGGTGCAGGGATACATCTTTCGCTTGGGCATGGGCAGATGCTGTTGCATGTGCCGCTGCAGCTGGTAGCGGGAGCGAAATTGTTTCTCGCACTCTTCGCAGCATAGCAGCTTTATGTCCTCTGTGCTCTTCTTGTCATGGTACTGGCGCATGTGCCGCTGCAGAGTCTGGGACAGAGCATAGGCACGTGGACACTCGCTGCACTGATGCGCTTTGCCGCGTTCCTTGGATTTGGGCTTCAGGCTGGAGAAATTGCTGTCCCCATTGCTGTTCTCGTTGCTGTCCGGGTTGCTGTATGCATCGCATAGATTTAGCAAGAGCTCAGTGCCCGCATCCTGGTAATCAAGCTGCTCATCTGCTGTTTCCGCTTCCTCTTCCTCCTCTTCCTCTTCATTATCTAACTCCTGTTGCTCAGAAACTTCTGCTTCAGCTGCCGCCGCTTCAGTTGTGGGCTGCTCTTCGATTTTGCCTGCCGGCGTGAGCGGATTTTCCAGCTCCAACACCGTCTCATCCAGCTCATTCAGTTTGGGCTTCTCCTCCACATAATGCACCTCGGTAAGCGTCTCTGGCTCTGGCTGCTCAGGCATCTGTTGCTCCTCCTCGAGCAGACCAAATCTGCCGCGTAACTCCTGAACACTAATTGCATCCTGCTTGGGCGTGCTTTGCAATATGCAATACAGTTTCTGCACACGCGTTATGCGCTCCGAGAAGTTTACAAGCGAAGTGACGAGCGTTAAGCATTCGCTGCATATCATTTCGGGCAGCTCCTCGCCGCGTGTTATCTGCAAAACAACGCAAATTTATCTATAATCGAAGGCAATTCCTCCACATCCCGATTAACTTACATTCACCCAGAAATATTTGCCAATGGCCGTGGCCAGTGCCATGTCGGCAATGGGCGCACTTGCCGCAACTTCACGGGTATCCCGCTCGCCACCTGGCGCTGAGTGTTCGTTTTTTAGAAACACATTTATGTTGCCCTGAAGATCGTCCTTGGCGCAGAGGCGACACCAAAGGTGCCAATCGCTGGCGCTTTCAATTTCGTTTTCTATCTCAATTGGAGCAGTCATTGCAGTTTGTGGCAATTTATGTGTGTGTAGCAGCGTTTACATATTTAATTAAGATGTTAAGCATTATTTACTAATATTTAAACAATTTTCTAATTGGTAAAATGCCAACAAAAATAACAAAATGATTATTTCAACAGCTGTTGGCCTATAATCTGAATATCGATAGCATGCTTAAGACGATAAGCGAGTGTAGAGATAAGTATCGATACAAGTCCTCACGAAATAACTCACAAAGTGTATTTATTTAGGTATCGATTGATTGTTTACATTGTTGGAATTCGAGTGGTATTCAAACTTCATTTACTCTATTATTCTGTATTAATTATTCCGACAAGAGCTTGTGTTAATTTTTTAAAGCAAAAGCAAACATCTGACAAAATAGCACACATTTTGAGCTTGTTTTCCTACAAACGGTTAATGTGAAACATCCGACTGACAATCACTTACTCTATTT
Organism: Drosophila demipolita; assembly: GCA_035042405.1. Taxonomy (NCBI): domain Eukaryota; kingdom Metazoa; phylum Arthropoda; class Insecta; order Diptera; family Drosophilidae; genus Drosophila; species Drosophila demipolita. The sequence continues at coordinate 3,521,792 of JAWNLI010000044.1, read as the reverse complement.
TCATACAGGGTATTTTATCGTCGTTCCAAATCAACTCCTCAATTGTTTTTAGATTTATTTAGTTGATAAGGCGAGTTGCAATCATGTTTGAGGCACGATTGAGCAGCACAACGCTGCTAAAGAAGATTGTGGATGCCTTGAAGGAGATACTCAACCAGAGCACCCTCGATTGCAGTGATTCCGGCATACAGGTAAGCGCTGCAGAATCCATTTCCCACTCGAGATAATCCCAAGGTGATCCAATTGCAGCTGCAAGCGATGGACAATTCTCATGTGTCCCTGGTGGCAATGTCGTTGGGGAGCGATTGCTTTGAGCGTTTTCGCTGTGACCGGAACGTGTCGCTCGGACTAGATCTTAAGTCGCTGACGAAGGTGCTGAAGTGCGCCAGTGGCGATGATGCGGTCACAATCAGTGCCGCCGACAAGGCGGACAAGTTGCAGCTGAGCTTCGAGTCGGCGGGCAAGGAGCGCACCGCCGACTACGAGCTGCGTCTGCTCAATCTGGAGCAGGAGCATCTGGCCATCCCCGACACAGATTACGCCTGCGTCGTCGTCATGCCGTCCACGGAATTCGCACGCATCTGTCGCGATTTGGCCACGTTCAGTGAGTCCGTTGTTATCGCCTGCAGTAAGGATGGCATCAAGTTCTCCGCCAGCGGCGAACTGGGCTCCGCCAACATAAAGCTCAGCGAGACGAGCAAAGGAGATGTCAGCATGCAGGTGGAGGAGCCCGTTACACTCTCCTTTGCCGGACGCTACTTGATCAGTTTCACCCGGGCCACGCCTCTCGCGGAGAAGGTGAAGATTGGTCTGGCGGCCGATGTGCCGCTCCTGGTGGAATACCCCATAGAGGATTACGGCTATATTCGCTACTATCTCGCGCCCAAAGTGGATGACCCCGATGCCTGAGTGCAATTTGTAATTATATGTGCAATATTTCTTTTTATTTATATATATTCTTAACACTAAATTATTTTTAAATTAAATGGGACAATTTTATAAATTTAAAAAATTGTGAATGATTTGCGCTCATCACTAACTGTTATCGAATGTCCATTGCCATGCCGATACAGTGTGACAGTCGTCGATAGGTCAGTGTAGTCAGCTGTTTCCCACAACGTTTGGTCCGTATTTCGGTACAAAATTGTAATCAATAATTATTAGGTAATAAGTTGAATTAAACAATGCTGAAATATCTGAGACGACCGCTGCTAACGTTGCACCAATGTGCTGCACGTTCGCTAAGCAGCGCGAAAACAACCACAGCAAACACTGAAACTGGAGGTACATTGATTGAGGTCAACAAGGCACTAAATGGTTGGGAGGCCAAACTGAAGGACGCCGGCGTCCAGGATACGGATTTCAATCTCAAATGCATTGTGTCTCATGTGCTGAACCGCAAATTCGTGAGTAACAAAAGAAGTTATATTTACCTAATTTAATTAAATGCCGTCTCATTAGAATACTGTGCCGGATGATTTTTCCAAGCTGAAATTTAACTCGGCTCAGCTGGCGGACTTTGAGCGGTTTCTGGAGGCACGCTGCGCCCGCATGCCGCTGCAGCACATCATAGGCGAATGGGATTTCATGGATATAACGCTGAAGACAGCGCCCACTGTGTTCATACCACGTCCCGAAACCGAGGAGTTTGTACGTCTCGTCATCGACAACTACAAGCGGGCGGAGCACGTGAATATGCTGGAGGTTGGCTGCGGCTCCGGCGCCATGTCACTGTCGATGCTGCACGCTCTACCCCAGGTGCAGGCGACGGCCATTGAGCGCAGCAAGGCGGCCACCGCTTTGGCCTGGGAGAACGCCAAACTGCTGGGACTGCAGCAGCGCTTCGAGGTTCACAATCACACCATGGAGACGGACAAATATATGCCGGAGTCGCTGCACGACAAGCGGTACGATTTAATCATCTCGAATCCGCCCTATGTAAAGACGGATGAGTTTCAGTATCTGCATCCCGAAGTCGTCGTGTAAGTTTAGTCACAATACAGTAGTCACTCGCTAACTAAAACAGTTCGAGAATAGGAATGTTATTTTCTAATTTATTTGAGCTTTAAATCAAAATAGATAAAAAAAAACGGCAAATAGAAATTTAAATTTGAATTGGAAAAAAGAAACCATTCCAGTTTCCGAGTGATTACTGTACCAGTATAGTTTATATGCTCCACTTTTATAACTATCTCTTTCCCTTCACAGCTATGAGAACCTCAATGCTTTGGATGGTGGCTCGGATGGTTTGCGTGTGGCTCGATTGGTCTTCGATTTGGCCTGCGTCCACTTGCGACCCGGTGGCAAACTGTGGCTGGAACTGGGCAATGAGCATCCGCCGCTGGTAAAGACCATAATGAATTTGCAGTACGAGGGACGACTCAAGTTTATCCAGAGCTATCAGGATCAGTACAAACGCGAACGTTTCGTTGAATTGGAGAAGGTCTAAGATGAGAGGGAGTTGAACCGTTTCATCAATCGACTCATTTGAGACATGATTAATGCAATTATAATTAGTCGCAAAATGCATTTATCTGTGATTTGACCTGACCCCACACACTCCCACTTGCAACTGCCACAGAGGCTTATATCCACATGCAACATAAGCTATCCCAACTTAGATATATATAATTGACCTATTGCATTCGACTATTTTGCTACTGGCGAATGCAACACAAATTCAGCGGCCTCAAAGGGAATTCGGAATTAATGCACTTAATTTCATTGGCTGCCATAAATCACATTAATTAGTTGCAAAATAAATCCTTTATAATTACAACAACAACAATAACTAATATTAAATCCGTAGTGCACAGTGGCTCAAAATGTAAAAACATTATTAATGAATTATAATTAAAAAATTTGACGAGAGGCAATTATTATATAATAATAATTGTGGTGAGAAGATATATTTTATTAATTAAAGAGCGTAATTAATTTATAATTAATATCTTGAATCTGACCAAAATCTTAGCAACTGTTATTATATCTAAATGATTAAATGATTTGGAAAACTACATAAATTTTTATATTCTGTTATTTACATTTTTAGTCAAAATATACGAGAGACATTAATAGCTTAATTATTAAAGATAGTTTTTTAATGAGATCGAAATTTAAATTGAGCTTCATTGAAGTGCTAAGAAAATTTGTGCAATAGTAAAAAATAAAAAATATCTTGTTTAATAGAAAAAATAATAAAACATTTATTATTAGTAGAAAATATAGTACTTCCAATAATAAAATCAACTTGACTCATTATTTAAACAATTTCATTAGCATGGAAATTTCTGTACACCTAGTTCCACTGTGCAATACACTTGAGCATTGCATTGGTTTTATTTTTTTCTCGTTATTTAACCGTTATCAATTGGGACAGCTGTTGGTCGGCTCTAAAATATTCGACAGTCATTAACAATCGACGCATTTAACACGGGAACATTGTCAAACTGACAAAGGCCGATGGCGGGGGCAAAATGTGGACTAATACTTTTTGTTCATTTTAGTAGAGCGAGAGAGAGAGAGAGAGGTGGCTGAGTGTGTGTGGGAGGGGTAACGTGCGCACATGTTGAGCGTGCTGCTGCAGTAGTCTGGGCACACTTGTCGCTCATTAATAAAAGTTTGCCAAGCAGCCAAGGAACGTTAGATTTGCAGGTATAGAGACATTGACCAGCAGCAGCAGTAGCAGCAGCCAAAGCTGAAGCTGAAGCCGAAGCTCAAGCAGTAGCCTCAGCATCCCACGCTGCTAGCATCGCTGCTCTGCTCAACTGTAAACATTCCAGTGAGCGCAGCTTTCACTCAAATCAATCTTGAGCCACAGCATACACATGAGATGAGAGCGAATGGGAGGAGGAGAGAGAGAGAGAGATACGATGCGAAGCGCTGTGCGCCGAGTGAGTTTTGTTTTCGGGATTGGAAGCTTCGCCTTTTGTGGCTGGCTGGCTGGCTGCACGGCTTTTGCTGCCTCTGCTCCGGTCCATGGTCGTGTGAAAAGCTGCGTTGAGCGCATTAAGTCGTTAGGGTACAACCAGATAGGACGCACTTTCTCGCAGCTGACGCGTTTGCCTAGGCGTTCGTCAAGCGTCCCAACTGCGCCCAACAGTTTGTGCAAAAACTGACAAAAAAAAAAACTAAAAACCAAAAAATCAAAATAAAAATAAATAAATAAATTTTATTAAATAAAAATCTATTTATTCATTTAAAATAAAGAGTCGCGCGTTTGAAGTGCATGCAATAGAAAAACAAAAAGCGTACAGATTTTAGAAAAAAGATAAAATTAAAATACGTGCGTGATTCGCGACCAAAAACAACAACAACAACAGCAACAACAATAAACTTCTCTATTGCCTTTTTGGCGTCTCCCGCGCAAGTGTGTGTCTGTGTGTGTGTGCGTGGCTGTGTGTATGCGTATTTCTGTCTGCGAGTGCCTGCGTCTGCATGCCAGTGTGTGTGTGTGTGTGTAGCAAAACTTCATCTCAAGTGTGTTCACAACAACAATAACAACAACATCAAATGCAAGCATACTTTTTAATTGCTACTCAAAGCATGCGATCAATAAATTTAAACAATTTGCTTGCGTGCGTGCCAATCAACATTTAAGTGTATACTTAACAACTTAAAGGTAAACAACAACTGCAATTTACTCTTAACAATTATCACAAATACCCCCACCTCTAATCCCTGCCCCCTTCGCTTTATTTGCCATGCTGCAGTTTTCATTTTGGTGCAACAGCTGAAAAGTATGCTATGATTTTTTCTCTCACACACAAATACATAATTGTTGCGCCTTTCTTAAATTGAGCGTGTGGTGAAAATGTGGTGCACAATTTGTATTATTCATCAAGTGGGCAAAATAATAATTAAAATTTAATTAAAAATAATAAAACCAAAAATATTTGTGAATATTATAAATAATATAAACACAGTCGAACGAAATTGTCTATATTTATTGACCAAAAGTCCCAAATTCTATTTGAGCTTTTATTAAGTTTTGTTTGCAGGAATAATTATGGAGAAATTTGCAGGAATAAATAATAATAACACGAATAATTTGGCTGTGGTTTTAAAATCAAGAATTCTGAATTTTGTGGTTTTTGCTGCCGAACAAATCCAAATCGTTTTATTAGAATCGCAATTATATGAAAAACTTGTTTGTACTACATATATGAACTCTCAATTGGGACGAATTTAGAGCGGGAGAGAGAGAGAGAGAGAGAGAGAGGGAGAGAGTGAGGATTTTAATTATTTCTCTTTTATGAGACTTAATAAGTTTTGTCAACAATTTATGTTATTTTTCAGCCAAAAATAAATTTTTCGCGTATTCGCATAATTAAAAATTTGCTTATCTTTTGTCAAAACAAAATATATTTAAACTCAGTTTTCCCTGTAGTATTAATAAATATTGAAAAAGTGAGTTCTTTGCTCCCGGACAACTTTGTAATTAAATTTTTATACATTTTAGATATTTGTTATTGTAAACTACAAATAGAAACACAAAAATTAAATTGTAATTTATTATATAAAATTCCGGTGTGTTGTATAAAAAATGTAATACTCTGATATTGCCATTTATTTGTGCTTCAACTGTTGCGTTTGTCATTTGGCACAGTTGTCACTCACTCAAACGAACTGGCCAAGTGCCCAAAAAAGTGCTTGTCATTTTTTTTTGGCTGTTGCTTTTCACACATTATTTTTATGTATTTTAGCTGTCAAAGGAGCAAAGTGCTGACATTTATTATATTTATATAATTTTTTTTGTCGTTATTTACTATTTTATTTACTATTTATTGATTTCAATTAACTTGTTCAAATTAAATTAATTTCGTGCAGAAGTAAACCCTTTTACCCCTTTTACATATAAAATTTTTTTTTTTTTGTTTTCCAGCTAGCATAATTAAAGCTTAATTATAAATTGTAATTTCATTGTGTCGAGATTTCGATTTTCACACATAAAATGCAATTTGGTGAAGCGTTTTTTTTTTTTTGGCCAACTGATTGGGTTTGAGGCTCTTGAATTGGGTTGCGTTTTGTTCGGTTGCGGATCCACATGCAATTAACTTTTGCACTGCCATCAATCAGTTTGAGACTCATGTGAAAAACTTTCTTACTGGAATCTAAAGCAAGCTTCCCCAATCCCAGCCAACCACCTTCTCATTCAATTTGTCCAAGAATAGTAATGGAAACTTTTGCGCCAACTAACAACTGGCTACTGTGTGTGTGTGGGTGTGTTTGTGTGTGTATGAGTGTGTTCATATTTTCTGTAGCATGTTGAGTGCCAAATTGTGTACATACCCACAGCGACACACACACACACACACACACACAAATACATACACACTAGCCGATTTTCCATCAATCATTTAGCCTGGCTTTGGCCCAGTTTAAAGAGCGCCCAACGACACCTTGAACTGGGCTGAGAATTTGTTGAAGCTGTCATTTAATTGGATTTATTGGCGTCTAAAACTATCAATAAAAATATTTTTTAAAAAATGCAACCAACACGTAATATTTCATTGAAGCTGTCAATTCAAATTTATTATATTTTTTTTATTGTCTGCTGTAAAATATCTTAATAAATTTCGCCATTGTTCGCAATTTAATTAAATTAATAAATTCATGATTTTATTTCCAATTATATTTTTTAATATTTACATTCAACATAATTCAACATTATTAAAAAATACTTTTATAAATAATTAATTAAATTGAAATGCAAATCAAACAGTTTACAAATCCAGTTACCAATTTATATATATATTTAATTTATGTACATATCAAATCAAATATATAAATTAAATTAAATTAATTAAATTACTCCAAAAGTGCACAATCATTGTTCAATCGTACTGAAAAGCTGCCCTAAAGAATACTTGTGACAATTTCTTGGAAATTTGGATTTATTTCACTTAACTGTCTTTTGCTTAAGTAATATGAATCATTTCTTTCTCAATACTGGTTTTTCTTGCGAAATTCTAGCGAATTTCTGTCGAAATAAATTTGGTTTAAATAAATGTGTTTAATTTTACTTAACAGTTATTGTTTTTTGTATGACAAATAAAACGTTGAAAGAAATTGTGCCATTTGTAAAAAGAGTGTAAATAAATTAAATAAACTAGTCAGAAGGCTGTAGTCGAGTGATCCCGACAACGAGGCACTCTAAACTCAGCTGTTAAATATATTAAACTAGTTTTAGTTCCCAATCTCGATTAAATTTGTGCAGTTGATCAATAATTATCAGAGGTCGCTAAAATTAAATATACAAGAACATATATTCCAAGTTTAAGGTCTTTAGCTCTCACAGTATCTGAGATCCGCTTGTAATTACAGACAGGCAGACGGACATTTTTATATCGACTCTGCTGTTGATCTTGATTAAGAATATATATTCCTGGCTGTTATATAGATTTGCACAAAACCATTTTAACGTATTCTCTGCCATTTTTTTTAAATGTGTTTTGGTTAAAAGTCTTAATTGTTGTGTATTTCTTCTACGGCGATTCAAAAGACGATTCGAAATATCTGAAAAAAATTCTTTAATGCTTTCAAGCAAAATGTTTAAAGTAGAATTTTTAGCTTGCTATTCGGCGCTTTTGAATAAAATAATAGTTATTACTTTTAACAATCTATCATGTTAAGTTTTTTTTTTATTGATTATGTCACCTAATCTAGTTTTGTGCAGTTGATTGCTTTCCACAGATTGCAGCTGCTGTGCAGTGTTTTCATTAGATATTCATTTTTACTACATTCAATCTTAGACTGATGCTGCTCCTGTTGCTCCTGCTCCTGCTGCAGATGATGATGATTCTTCAGCATCTTTTTCAACTATTCCTTGTCACTGTCATCTATCAGTGTCCAGTGTTTAGTGTTCACCTGCTGCCTAACACACACTCATATATACAAATATATATGTGTGCGTGTATTTGGATAGACCTTTGGAGAAATCTGTAGACCTGCCTCAGTCGTCATTTTGCTTAACCTATCTTCATTGAAATCAGCCCGGTCTGAAGTTATTACCAACATTTGCTCACTGTTTGGAGCTAGAGCATTGTTGTTGACTGCCTGCCTGATAAGCGACAGTGTAGACATCATAAAAACTTTTATACACATACATCTATGGCTATGTGTGTCTATGTGTGTGTGTGTGTGTGTGTGTGTGTGTGTGTGTGTGTGTGTCTGTGTGTGGGTGTGTGTCTGTTGCTAAATGCTAAAACACAAATTGAAAGCACAAAGCACCAATACACATGAAATCGTCTAAATTGCTCCCCTTTACATATATATACACACACACACACATATGTATGTATGTATTTATTTGTGGGTGTGTGTGTGTGTGTGTCTTGGAGAGAGCTGTTCGACTGCCACCACAACCTTCAAAAGCCGCCCTCATATTGAACGCGCGTTTTGCGTTCTGTGTATCCAAAACACTTAAACATAAACACGTTGTCTGTGCGACTACTGACTGAGCGTGCGTGTGTTTTCATTGTGTGTGTGTCTGTGTGTGTGTGTGTATGTGTGTACATTCTGTCTTTTTCGTCCTTTTTCTTGCGTCTACGCACAATATGTTTCGTCTTTAACCCAGCCAACAGCTTTGCCATCCAACTCACTAAAAACCAAAAAAAAAAACACACACAAACCAAAATACAAAAAAAATAGAAATACAAAAAAAAATTAGGAATAAAACTCGCTCAGGACTCGACAAAGTCTCGGTCTGCTTCTGCTGCTGCTTCTGCTGCTGCTTCTGCTGCTGCTGCTCCGGGTGGAAGTTTTAATGTGATTTCTCGTATTAATTTCGACATCGTCATCGTTCCGTTTTTGTGGCACTGCTGCTCAGCTCTGCCCCTCGTCTCTGCCTCGTCTCTGCCTCGTCTCTGCTCTTGGCATTTTCTATTTTCCTTACGCACTTTTATTGCGCTCGTCTCTATTTGATTTTAACAACGTCGCCGGCATGGAATTTCTGTTGAGCTCTGCGTTTTCGTATTCGCTTTAACCTTTTTTCTTCTTTGCTCTGTCTTTGGGCACCTCGTTTGCCCTTTCTCATCTGCCAACCTTCAACTCGCTCTTCTCTACACTTCACCTACCCGCTTTCTCTCTCTTCCTCGCCTCTCCCTCTCCCTCTCCCAATGTTTCCCTCTTACTAACTTTAGTACTCAAGTTTCTGCTTACTCGTTTATGTTCGTCATATGAAACGCGACTTTGTTGCACTAAACGTAAGTTGGCGATTTACAAGTTTTTTTTTTTTTGGCTACCCACAACATCAGTGGGCCAAAAGTGTAGCTAGCTAGATTCAAGACTTGATAGCAGTCACACGCACACACACACACATACACACACACACGCACACTTACTATCTTTGAGCTTTATAGTTGGTTCAGATACCTCGACTCAAAGGATCAACAACAAAAAAGTATTTGAACAGTAAAGCTGATGCGATTTTAAGCCAAACAGCAAAAAGGATTTGCTGTGCACCTGTTAGTGGCACACTCCTCAAATTACTCGCTTTATGTTGCACTTTCTTTCGAAAGTTCGCAAAGTATTTATTAATGATGCAGAGATTTTCATTTAAAAGTGTCAATGAAAACACGTTTTTTGTCATACAATTTAAGAAAAGTAAAATAGAATTTAAAAAATATATAATTTTGTTTGGTAAAGTTTATTTTAAAAGTCTTATTTTAATTTATAATTTTTTTTTAAGCATTGCTTAAAATCTGTATTTATATTTGTTTCAATATATATTTATTTCAATTATCACACTTTAATTATTGTTTTTATTTCAAGTCTAAAATTGTGTAGAGAATTTTTTCTCAAGAAGTTATTTTTTCGTTTTCAACTTAGCAACTTTGTTTTTAAAGTCAAATTCTTTATTTTTATGATCTTAACTTAAACTAAACACAACTGAGAATGGTTTAAGCTACTTTGTATAACTTTTATACAACGTTTTTATGGCATTTAATATTCTTAAATCAAAAAACTTGGCAAATGGTAAAACTTCTGCTATCATCAATGGTTGTTGCATGTTCGTGTCGCAAGGCAGCTGGCGAGGCAGCAACAGCTGCAGTGGCTGTTGTGTTGGTTGCTGCAACATGTGGCAATGTACAGCCAAACAAATCATACAGCTCAGGCAGCTCAAGTTCGCATCCATCGTTGTTGTTGCTAATGTTGCCACACTCGACGTCTGCCACAGCACAGTTGTTGTTGTTGCTGTTGTTATGGCCAAAATGGCCAGTGATGAGGCAGTTTGCCTGTTACATGGCACATGATTGTAATTTTCTAAAAAAAAAAACTTTTTAATTGCTCATTATGTTTGATTAGGATGCCGCAAAGCGTTGCACGCTTGGTTAACAGATTTTCATCATAGATCAAAAGCGGTTTCTAATCAGCAGTCAAGGAAAAAAAACAAGCAAACAAGTTGCAAATATTTTTTTTTCTCTTCTATTGTTGCTTCTGCCTATTAGTGTGTGTGGGTGTGCGTGTGTGTGTGTGTGTGAGTGAGTGCTGGAATTAGAGCACATAACACACATACACACACACATACACACAGCTACAACAACAACAACAAGAAGAAAATAAGGTTGCCTCACTCATATTTCGATATCATGCGCCAGCCATAAAACACTTAAGGGACAATTTTTGCAGGCGTGCGCAGATTTATGACAATTGCCAGCCAAGGGTTAATTAAATAGAATTTCTAAACTCAGGCTGAATGAATGTGTTTTAAGCAAATGATACACAAAATTGCTTATACATAAATATTTCTAGTATGTGTCGCAGACATTTTATGTTAAAGCTTTTTGGGGCATTGGACTGGCCTCCCGCCACCTCCCGCCATTCCCCTCGGCATGCTTCTTCGCAACTCACTTTCTCTTCACTCCTCAGAAAAAAAGGTACACAGGACTTGGATGACTGGTTGGTTGTTATCCTGACTGGCTACAGTTTGCAACAATTGGCAGTCTTAGTTCTCGTTGTCGCCGTCGCCGTCGCTCGTCATTCGCTTCCAACTGTAAACAGTTCGGTTCGTCGTCTGAGAATAGAGCACTGAGAGCTGTGAGAGCTGCTCAGCCTTTCCAAGCGCTCCAAATAAGTTTTTCACTCAAACTCAAGCTGCAATAAAAAAAATATGCAAAGCACTCAGCTCTCGCAATTGCACTCAAATTTTACATCAATGGACGCTGAGTTCTCTGAACTGATAACAGACAGAAAAAAAACTCTCACACACACACACATAAATACCGAGGCATACACAGATTGAGCTGTTTAAAAAAGTGTTCAAATCAGGATGAGTAAACACGATGAAAAAAAAAAAACCAGTCAAGTGATAACATGAATTGAGTTTAAGGCAAGAGTCTTGAGACACCCTCTAAGCAGTTCTCAAGTTGCAATATAGTCCAAGACTTATAAAAGGAAAACGAACGCATAGAAAAAACTTTCTTAAAAGGTAAAAATGGGCTATTAAAAGACATAAAAAACTTTAAAAATGTTTTACTTAGCTATTAATGTAATTAGCTTAATATTTTTCTAATTGCTCAAAAGAGATGCATGGTTTAATATTCTTAGAAAACTTCATCAACTTAGCTTTGTAAAAGATGGAAGTATTTTTTAAAAATACATTGGCTACCTAAAAGTGAATGTAAGTTTTTTCAATAGAAATAATACTAAATTTATTTAGGTTATTGTCTTTCTGCATCATAGAAACTAAGCAGTTCTTGGACTTGTTGGTAAAAAGTTTCGATTTGCTTGTTTCGCTTTACTTGTTTCGATTTACTTGTTTCGATATACCCCTTCCACTAGAGGAGTGAAGGGTATCAATAAGCGTAACAGCGCGGAAAACGTTTGATAACGCCGCTAACATAAAAGTATACTACACAAAGCAAAGTCAGTTGTGGCAATGCACTCTGTGTGTAATTTTGTGTGCTGTGTGTCCTGTGCCCCGTTGTTGAACCATAAAGCAAAGCATAAGCAAAAGGCAAAGGCGGCAACAGAACGGGGCAGTTGAGTTGAGGCAAGACAATGAAATTGTCATAAATAACAACGCTCTTTATCAACACTAACAACAGCAACAACAACAACAACAACAGCAATATTAATAATAGCAACAACAACAACAACAACGAGCACAGAAATGACCAACCAGTTTTTTCCTTTCTTTTCTTTCCGGTTTGCTTCTTTTTTTTTTGTCTTTTGTGGTTACCTCTTTTTATGTTTGTGGTCAGTGGCTCAACTCTTGTATTTTGTGTGTCATTTTTATGTCTTAAAGGGTATTAGAATTTTATCTGCTGGGGAATAGGCCACATTAAGTACTTGTTCTAGTTTCAGCGTAAGCCCATTAATTTGTCTCTCGATTATGCTTAGAGCTCTTTCTATTTTATTTAACAACTTTCTGTATTCTTAGCAAAATATATAAAATCTGTACCAGAAATCTCAAATAAATCAAACTTTTCTTCATTTTAAATCGTATCTAAAATTTGCCAAACATTTATAGAGCTCTTTCAATTTTATTTATCAGCTTTCTGCATTTTTAGCAAAGTATATAAAATCAGTAATGTAAATCTTAAATAAACCAAACTTTTCATCATCTTAAATCGTATTCGAAAATTTGTCAAATATTTGTATTATTTATAGGGTATTTCCTGGTCAGCTACTAAACTCCCCTTTCACTTGCGAGTTTTGTGATTCTTTTTTTTTTGTATTTTTTTTTTTTTTTGTTTCTTGGCTTATTCGTATAACGGATATTTCAAATGGCTGCTGCTTAAAATGACTTTTGTTCAACTTTCAGTTCAACTATCAAAATGGGCGTGTACTGGCACTACTTATATAGTTATCAACGTCGGGGAGTCGAGGGGTCGAACATTAAACTAATGTTACAGTTTTTGAGTGTCAACCCTCGAAAACTTTGTCAGCATTTTGTGGCACGTGGTGGGCAAGAGATTCGGGCGTGACAAACCAAATTGTATATATATTTTTTTTTCTGTATTGAATTAAATTTAATGGGCTGTGACAGTTTTGTGACCATCACAATTGCAAATGTTTCTAGATATATCCAGTTTCTTGTATGTCTGATCTTAAATTTCGCATGGGAAAAGTTAAGTGCCTTAATGAATTAAAGTAAATTTATATGAAAGCCACAACTAGTATTTGGTTTTTGAAGAGTTATTAAGTAAAAGTTTGGGAGTTTTTTTTTGTTTTAACATAAATTGGTTCCCAAATAAACTATCTGTACCAGCTGCAATTAACCCAATTTTTTGCACAATTTGAATTGAGTTTCTATCGTAGACAATGCAGCTGAACTCAAGCGAAGATGTTTATTTGCCACAAATTGCGTGCTGTGTTGCACAGCAACATTAGCTTTATTTGTGGGCAGCTCTTTTGTTCTTCAGTCAGCAAATTGACAAAGGAATCAATTTCCACAGCTATTATGTTGAGGATAACAAATGTTATCGCATTAGCCGAGAAAAGGGGCTAATAATAATATTTGACTTTATAGCAGCAATATCGGAAAATTTTTACTCTTTTTTTTATTAATACAAAAGAATTTAAAGCCTTGGTTGAACATCAAATTGTTATAATCAAACATGTCAATCCGTGAGAAAAATAGCTGTAATATTATAGCATACTTTTGAGCTTTATTCTTTATTTATATATTTATATATGTTTAAAAATTGCTAGTCATCAAATTAAAATATGAAAACTTGCACATCACTGCGTATATGAATATGTATAATTTGACATTACATTCGAAATCATAATTTAACCTTTAATCCTTGATATTTGAATAAAATTTGCCTGCTTTATGATTCATAATTATAAAATATTATATATATATTAAATACGTTAATACTCATGTGAATTTCTCTTCAAATCTCTTCTTTTAATACCGTTCAGCTGAAATGCAATTATGCGTACAGATTAAATAAAGGTTCATTTTTTTTTTGGTATAAAAATTCACACATATAAATGCAATATGCAAATACATAAATAAATAGCTCTATATAAAAACGAATCAATAATAAATTAACATGAAGTAAATCGAACAAAAAAAAATTACATACAATAAACCAAAAAAAAAAAAAGACTCAAACCATAACAAAGTGTTCATAACTATTAAATTAAATGTAGTTAAATCGTAAAACGAAAAAATTAATATGTTAAAATACAGCTTAAATTGCATCTGAATCTTTGCATCTTTATCTCTCTGTATCTACACACACACAAAACTTCGCTAATAAGCAAAAATGCCAAATAAATTTGGCCCCAGCTTAAAATCAACTAGACCAAATCAATCCAATCAATCAGTTAACCAACCAGCCAATCAAGCGCCCAATCATCAATTGCAACTGCCATTCAGTCATCCAGCATTAACAAATACAACAACAACATGAGCAACAACAACAATAACCAAAAATAGCACCAAAATAGGCAACAATTAATCAAGTTTTAAATGTTTAACGCTAAACGCACTCCATTAAATTCGCAAATAAAACGAGTTTAAATAAAGTTTTAAGGAAAAAACAAAAAAAAATAATAATAAAAAACAGCTAAAAAAAAAAACACACACAAGCTACTAAATAAACTTTAAATAAATTCTTAATTAATTATGGAACATTACTCAACATTTTTGTTGTGTTTGTTCCATTGTCAAAACGATAAGGCAGCCGCTTGCTTGCAGCTGCAGCCACAACAACAACAACAACAACAACAACGACGACGACCATTTGGCAAATCAAAATTGCAAGAACAGAGGCAACACCTGCAGCCACAGCAGCCACAGCAAAAAACACTGCAGCAACAACCGTCATCAACTCATCGCATTTGCTGGGTAAGTAAAAAGCATTTCCACAAAATGCATATTTCTAAATTTAAACTAAATTTAAAAATAAAAATTTCCACCCACTCTGCAATGAAGTTAACTTTCTATTTCAAATCAAGAGCCACAACGAATAGCTACAGTTATTTCTACAGCGTATTTTGAATACTCTTTATTTTTGCTTAAAACTTATAAATTGTTAAAGATTGACTAAAAACTCGTAAAAAACATTGAAAGCTGCTACAAACAAGTTTTTTTTTTGTTTGGAACTTAATCTACAGCAAATCTGCTTGCCTAGACTTGATGACAAATGCTGAATGCCCCAAGTTGTGTCGGATAGGTTGGTGTGTGTGTGTGGAAAACAAGTTGTCAGACCGACCGTCGACCACCAGTCAAAAAAAAAACTCCTCAGCTCTCTTCGCCCGCAGCCAGCAGCACTGAAAAATAAAGTTTAAATGACGTTAAAGCAACTGCAAAACTGTGCAAAGCTAGCAGCAGTTGCAGTTTTGCAGTTTTTCGAATGTTATGAATTTCATATTAGGTACATACGAAAATCCAATAAAAATCACCGAAAGCAATTTTCGTTAGTTGGACACAAAATACACCAAAAAAAAATATGTAACGAAGAAGAAGGTTTGATGGCGGCCGTTGAGTTTTCACACTAGTCAAACGCAATTCAAATGCCTTTTTCACCGAAAAATGCTCGACCACTGAATTTTTTCCACTTACGAACCCATATGCCGGATTTGTTGGATTTGTTCGTAATGGTTGGGGGGGGGGGGGGGGCATCGTACGTGCAACGTATTTTTATTTTTTTGTGTCGTCTGCGTGGCAGTTCGCCAATTCAAATTCAAATTCAAATTCACCGAGAGTTACTTAATTTGCTTCTAATTCACTTTGATCACAAAAAATGCGACAACCATTTGCATCCTCAAAACTGCTTTTTGCACTACTTTGCAGTGTAAGCGATTTATTGATGAAATTAATTGCTTTCGTTTTTTTTTTTTTCTTGGCTTTTGTTAAGGTTGAATTTTATTACGGGCAATCAAATAAAAATTGATTTATGACTGAATATCGAACATTTTCATAAGCAACTTAAACTCTATATAAATATTAATTTAAAAATTTAAAAAAATTTAAAACTTTACTATTATTATGGGGTTGTATTTTCCATTGGTTTTTACGCATACGATTAAACTATTTCCGCTATTCAGATTAAAAAAAAAAACAAACTGGAATAAACTAGCTTAAAAGGCTCATAGTCAGTCTGTCAAGCCGGCATTTCGGACGTTTGTCATTTTGGCTGAAAAGTTCATTTCCCCAGTTGTCAACAGTTTATAATAGTTTTTGCATTTGTGCGCTTGGCCCAAACGACTGAACCGAAACCGAACCGCTCAAAACTAACCCGAACTGCAGCTTCAGCTAGTGGAGATTCTCGCTTGTTTGAAGTTGCTTACTTGTCAGACTGTGTAACTGTGTATGTCTGTGTGTGTGTGTGTGTGTGTATGCCTTGTTGTGTTTAGTTAACTACTTCTCTCTGTCTCTGCCTGTGCCTGTGCCTGTGCCAGCCTCAGCCTCAGTCTCAGTCTCATGGTCTATCTTTCAATTCCTTTCCAACTGGTTTATTTCATTGCAGCACAGCAACTGTCCCAAGCAAATCTGCTTTGCTGATTAAACCTAAATAATGTTCCTTTGCTGTGGCTGTGACTGACCTCACCCGCGTGCCCGCTAGCCCTCCCCCCGTTCATCTCCAACTGCGGCTTCTTTTGTTTGTCTGGCACTTTAAGAGCCCGGCAGCCGGTGTTTTATAGCCAAAATGCCACAGTGTATAATGGCTATGTGATTAGGCTTGCACAGGACTCATCCCACGTGGGAAATCACTGTGGGTCACTGCAAAGTTAATACTTAACCCGTTTAGGGTACCCAATTTGCTTATATTCAAAATTCACTTTTATAAATTATTGAAATAAACCAAAGCTACTTACTGCTTATTCATTCGTGCCCCAGTCCCATTAATTTTAGATTTTAGTTAGAATTTGCTGTAGCTATAAAATATAGCAATATTATTATTTAATTTTAAATTATATTTATTAAAAGTTTATTATATATTTTTATTATTATATTTATATTATATGTATTAAAATTTTATTATATATTTTTATTATTATATTTAATTTAGATATGTTAAAAAAAGAATTCTAATAAAAATCACACACATAAATCAAGTTGATAATAAAATGATTATTTTTTAAATATATTATTGTTAGCTTAAAGAATGTATTAAGTAACTGAATACTTAGAATATTTTAAAATTCACTTACCACAAAAATACTAAAGATGTCTTTAGTCTATTGGTTGTGGCAAGAGCATTCGCAATTCATCTGTGCACCCTTGTTGCTGCTTCCATTTATTTGCCTTTTGCAAAATCTGAGACAATTTTCAACTTATAAGAGAACCGCCTGCATTTGTGTAATAACACAGTTGAGCTGCCGGTTGCAACCGGCAGTTTCCGTTGCTGTTGCCGTTGCCGTTGCCGTTGCCGTTGCCAGTGTACTGTGTCCTGTGCCCGACCATCCTGCCTCCGCCTGCCGCTGGCCACTTGTTGTTGGACATTTTTTTTTATGGCCATGGCGTGGGCTTTATTTCCTTTTAGCCCGCCCTGATGCTGCACGTAGCACATTTTCAATTTAATTTCTGTCTGCGTGACTCTCACGTTGTTGTTGCCTGCCCCCGCAGCCCCCGCAGCCAATGCAGCAAACGCGCCTTTCCAGCCTGCCCCATTGTTCTTGGCTTTGTTTGCAGTGCCATTTCCTGTGCGCCTACATGAAATTAACTTGTGCATTCGCATATGCATATATGACACTTGCTGCAACATTTGCCGCTGCTGCACAAAATACCGTTCACAGGCAGCATATAATTTATAAAGAAATTCCTTTGCCTTTTTTGGTCGTCACTTTAATTAAAGTGCGCCACGAAATTGTTGATAGATATATAGACAGTCAACGATGTGCTGCTGCTATTATAGACAGCATTCAAACCATCATTGACTGACCCAGTTAAGAGGGCGTGCAACTGTGAAGTGCTTGTGGATGGGGCATGTGGTAGTCGTAGCTCAAAAATAAAAGCATTGACAGTCAATGCACAGTGGTGCCAAAAGCCAGAATTGTCTTCCGATCAAGATATATTCGTTGTGATCTGTTTAGGGCTTAAGTACTAGGAACACAATAAATGTCGAGTTGTCTTAGTCAGATATAAATTATCGTATACAAACTCAATGTTGCAACATATGTTGCAAATGAAACCGAAATCTATTCAAGTCATTAACTAATTTTCATGTGAACAGTCATTATATATATATATATACGATCTGGTATTGTGTTTTCAATAATCAAGTAACAAATTCCTTTAGCTTTTCAATGTGTGTTGAAATTTTCGGAAATGCAATGGATTTTTGGCTTGTTTTTGCTGCTGCTGTTGTAATTACAAGGCACTTGTTGTTTAGGCTTTGAGCTAACAAAGGGTGAATTGCCGCCAGCCTGATACCCACAGCTAACAGTCCATAGGCCACTACTCCCCGCCCCTCCCCTCCCCTACACACACACAACACCCACTCTTTTGACAGCACAGGATTTTAAGAGCGCAGCAATAACGGTACTTGAAAGCGAGTGCACAAAAGTATGCAGCACTATTAGGCCAAATGACTTTTGACGCTCGACGCTCGCTTGTATTGCAATATTTGCATGTGGTCTGCCATAGCCATGTGCATGTTTCTCTCTGTGTATGTGTCTGTGTGTGTGTGCATGGGGGGAGTGTTTATCGGCTTGTTTGGCGCCGTTGACTGCATTTGCCGGCTGCATGTAATTGATGCCAAAGGCCAGCATCGAGGGCATTTCAAATGAATACCGCAGCAATAGAGAAACAGACAGAACGCATTTTTGCCATCGAAAATTTACTATAAATGTTTGCAAGTGCATTTTTGTTCGTTTTTTTTCTCTTTTTTCTCTGGCATTGTGAAAAAATTTTTGATTAGCTCTACGAGTGTATTTTATTGCTTAATGTTTGTGCTTGCTTTAAAAAAATAAAAATCCATTGCGCCAAATGAGTCTTTAGATAACCATTTATATTTTCTCCAGAGGAATCTGTATAAATACATATATATAAATGGCTAAATAAATCAGGTATTAGCTGATTAAATACGTTGCCATGCGACTGTTATCGACATGTTTTCTATAAAGAATGCAACTATATTCAATATTAATAATATCCAAATTTTGGCTACAATTTAAAATCAATTTAATGGTTATTGTTATTGTTGATAAAGTTAATCTTTTTTCATATACTAAATTTATAGTCAGCATTTTTTGTGCACATAATATTATGCAAATACATTTTCGTAAGCTTATCATTAAATTGTTAAATATTTACCAATCTGATTGACTTTTATTATCTTAATATAAATAAACTTTTCACACAAAAATTGCATTAGAAAATGCAAGTCAGGCAAACAAAATCACCAAAAAAAAAAACTCTTTGGTTTGCAATTTTTATGCTCTCTAAAGCAGAAATTCAAACAACTTTGTGAGTGTGTGTGTGTGCGGCTGTGTGTGCAAAAGGGTTCAATTATGAAGAGAGCCCGTCAGGTGACAAAAAGTAACAAGCCTGCACGGACAAAGAGGAAGGCACCTAAAAGCTGATCCCTTGGCTGGGACGCGCTATGCAACTAAGCTAAACTGCTTGACAACTGTGCAACATGGTGGCACAAAAACTCGAATATACCAAATGTATAGCGTCCGCCGTATAAAGCCTGTGGACGGGTAGCAAAATTGTACTTAACTTTTGGTCCACCTGGGTTTCTCCATGTGTGTGTGTTTTTTTTTTTTGTCGCGCCTAAGCGGCTGCCACTTTTGTTGGCCAAAGTGGTTTGCGGTCAGGCGGTCGCAGGTGACAAGACTAGGAATCGGGCTTTCAATTTCAAGGCTCATTGTGCTTGACTCTGGCTTCGGCGAACCATTAAATTAACTTTAAAACTTTCCAAAAACCGGTAAAAACAAAACAATTCAAACTAAATTTAAAATTAATTAACCACGACAAGGCTTAAAAACCAAATGTATGTAGGAAAAATAAAGAAAAAGTACCAGAAACACAAAAAAATACGAGAGAGTCGTGGTCATTTAAACTTTCCACCCATTTCGTTTCATTTCCTGCCACATAACTCGTAAAGCCCCTAATTACGCAAACAGCTGACGCAGCCATAGACAAAAAAAAATAAATTAAAAATAAAAACAGAAAAAAACCAAAGGCGCGGAGTGTGGAAAGAGACGAATGTTTTATACGACAGAAATTAAATAAAATATATAGCTTTAAATTAAATACGAAACGTTAAGGTGAAACTGAAAAAAGCTGATTTTTATGAAACAGATTGAAAACGAAACGCAAAACTTATAATTTATAAATTTTAAATTATTAAATCGTTTAATACTATATTTCGGTCTGTTGAGCAATCTTGATAACCGATGTATTTGTCGAGAAATAAAAAGCGATTTTGCTGTGCGACGCACGTGTAAATTATCGTGGCCTGGCTTGAATGGGCGTCGCCTGAAAACATGCTGCGGTATTTTTCATCTGCCTCCTTGGCACAGGCAACGTAACACGCAGCCTCGCCGTATGTATTTCAATTACTGCATTTCTCAGTTAACCGCCACATCTCCGCCCCGCCCACACCAAACACACACACACGCGAACACTGCCGCTGCTGAACCGTCAGTAACGCGTTCGGTTGCGCCGCCCCTTCGCTGCCCGCCCTCGCCAGCATATTTTTTTTTTATGGATTTTTAATTTGCGCCCGGCATATTTTTTTTTTATTTGTGTTATTTTGTTATTCAAGCACTTTTACGCAAATTCATTGTTTTAATTTACTCAAGTTTGTTGACCGAAAACAAAAACTAATCAATGCGGTCGGACCAGCATCGAGGGGTGATGGGGTGATCGGGAGAGGGGGGGGGGTTACCTTTGGGCGTGTGGGAGTTCACCCAAGGTGACAAAGCTGAGGCGTTGGTCAGTAATGAGGTCAAAACCTAAAATAGGGTTAAACAGCATACACTTTTTTAATTAAACATTAAGTCTGGTAAACTTTTTTGTTGTGGTTTTCTATCTGGCATGGTTCAAAGACTTCGTCCTCTTTTTTTGGGCGCTTGCTTTTGCGGAGTTTTTTTCCTGCAAGCAACCGCAGTCCGCTAAGTTGTGGCCAGAAATATGGACTTCAAAAGGCAAAGCTTCAACTTGTGGATACAGCGAAAAGTAAATAATAAAAAAGCGCAAAGCCAAAGGGATAATAGTTAATGAGATACAGTTAAAAGAAGAGTTAATCTTTTTTTGAGGAATATCCAAGTAAGAACTTGAATTAAATGTGCAGTGCACTACACAAAAAAAAAAATTAGATTGTGGTTTAATTTATGGAAAATATAAATGTGGCAATATTTTGGTACACTGAATTAGATAAATTAAAATTATACAGATTAATATTTGAGCCAAAACTAAATAACCATAAATATTGACCGTTTCTATTTGTTTATCTTTGCAGGCAAAATTACACAACTGAACAAAACAACGATATATAACTGAACAAGCAAAACTAAATTAATAAATTTACCAACAACTGCTAATTACGGTTTCTCAAGCTCTTTTACACACACACAAAAAAAGTAGTATTCGAGTGCGAATAATGTTAATTTAAAAGCAAAAACAAAAAAATCTGCCAGCAAAAAAAGAACATGCTAAAAATGCGTGACCGAAAACCGGAAATTAAATTTGCAACAGCCAAAACCTCAAAATAAAAGTAGTGCAAACAAACCGCAGTTGCCAAAAATCTGCAAACCACAAAAAAAAAAAAACCAAATGTTTGTCAGCAAAACTAATTAAAAGAAGAAGACATAAACAAAAAAAAGAATCACAGAAAGCGCGTAAAAAAGAATTAAGAAATTCTGCTGGCAAATGGCATGTACAAATGAACAAAGGGTCAGAAATAAGTTTTAGCGCAAGATCTAAAACAAGATAAGAACAAAGAATAAAACAGAAAACATAAGCGATAAATATACCGCAAGGAAGTAGGCTGCAGTAAGATAAAGAGAAAGCGAGAGAGAGAGAGAAGAAAAGATCACAAAACTGACCTTGAGCGCATTGGGCATTGTGTGAGCTGCAGCTGCGCTGAACTTTGACCCACGCGAAGCGTTTGTCTTTTGGCTCAAGTGTTAATCACGGCAAGGTGCTAGGAAAGGCGCAGCCTACTTAGAGGCAGGCGACAGGCAACTGGCAGGCACCCAGTTGTTGCAGCCACAGGCAGGCAGTTGCGCTCTCAACACAACACCAACAACAAGTGGACAGCAACAATAGCAACAGCAACAACAACAACAACAACAAAGGTCCAAGCAATTCAACCTAAAAACAACGCCAACAACAAAACCAAGGACATGGACTCGTCGTCGTCGTGCACGCTGTTTGCCGTGTTTATCTTCCTTGTGATAATTAAAGGTGAGTGCTGCCTCCTTTTGACCCTCTTCTCTCTTCTGCCATTTTATCACACTTTTACTCAACACTCGACACTCACAAACACACACACACACACATATTTGCCTTATGCCCCATTCTGTAAGTGTGTGTGGTGTGCTTAATGAAAAGCCAAGCAAACGTTGCAGCCACCACCTTACCTTAAGTGAATAATTGTAAACATTAATTAATTAATGGAATTAGCTTTCCATACAAATTTAAAATTGAATTTTAAATACAGCTCAGCTCTTTAACTTCAAGTCCAAGCAAATCTTTGTGTATTAGAAATTCCTTTGATGTGATTGTAATTTATTTCGAAATTGAGTCAGCAGATTAAAATGAAAGTTCGTCGATACGATTGCAAATTAAAATTGAGAATAATTTATAAATCGACTTGTTGTATTTAACTTTATAGCCAAGCTACTAAAGTTTGCTCCCATAATTAAGTGCTCAATTTGAGTACACGCTTAAGATATCTGTTTTTGTACGGAAAAATAAACTCCATAAATTCAATTTATCTATTTCATAACTGACTAATTTTTGTAAAATTCTGTTGTCTCTTGTTATACCAACTTTTTACCGCATAAACTTTTTTTGCAGAGTTACTATTGTACAAATCCTCCGCGTGTGACTATCTCTCCGAGATGCACAACTCTCAGAGCTGTGCATAAATCTTCTTGTCACTTTACTAACATGCCACAAATCGCGACTCGAACTGCTGCTCCCAACTCAGAAGCGCCACCAACCCCCGCACCTTCGCGTGTGGCACTATTTAATTCAATTTCACATAGCATTTTTTCAATTTTCTTTGCCAACATTTTCACGGCGCTTTAAGCAGGCCAAACAGAAAAAGCCACCGACTAAACGGAGCGCAAAATCTAAAAAGCCACACATGTATGTATCATGTGTAATACGTATACGTATCTATTATATATATATATATATATATATATATATATACAGAGCTATCCATTACATGTATATGGTAGTTATATGGCTATATTCCCACGTAGCCCGCCATAAATTCACATTGTGGCACAAGAGATCGCCCAGAGCCAAAACTTGGCCATATTTTTTAGTTTGCTCAGCTTCGCTCAGCTCGGCAATTGCCAAAGTAGAAAAAAATAATGCGCGGCAATGAGACAATATTCAAGTTGAAATAAAAAAAAAAAAAATAGCGAAAACGAGAATAAACTCGTACAATTGTCAGAGTGAGCCCCAGGAGGGCCTACTTCAAATCTACAGCTGCTCCCCAGTGTGCAAGCAACGCACACGCAAGCAAACAAACACACACACACACACACACACACACACACACACATACACACACACATACACACACACACACAGTTACCAACGCCTGTGTGTTCGTTAAAGTTATTTTTTTCAACTTGCATTCAGTCGAGAAGTTTGTTTTTTGTGGCTCGTTGAGTTGGGCTGCAGGGAGTGGGGTGTTGGGTGTGTGTGGTGTGGCAGCGTTCTAACTGAAGTCTCATGTGTTAGCGACTGTTGTCAAAAATAACAAGCAGCGAAGCATGGTTCTCATTTCTCAATACTGAGTGCTCCACTTTCATTGATTCCACCCGTCTGCCACGAAATGCATTAACATCAAGTGGCGTCTAAATGAAACAGTGAAAACATATTCAGACATGAAATCAGTATTGAAACCAAATTGTTGGAACTTGTGCCAATTACGTACATTTTTGCATTAACACCAGACAACTAACTTTCATTTTAAGTACAAAGAAGTAAAGTAATTTTTAATGTTTCATTTGAAGATATTTTCACAGACGTCTTTTAACAGATATCTCTCAGATGCTGTAAATGTATGTCAATTGTAGCTTTTTGTAGCAATATAAATTTATTTCTTTTTATAAAAATATATATATTTGTACATATTAAATACTAAACAGCATTGTTGGAAGATCTTATATAAATATGGCTAGGATTTGGCTTGTTAATAAACTCTTCACCTCAATTTTCGGAACGCTTTCGATCATCTTATCGACTGTAGTCCATTTTTTTTCTAGTGCATTGAAGATTTTGAATCACTGTTCAACCGTAACAGTTTTTATACAGTTGGAGGGGGTATAGTAATTTTGTCGTTGGCACGACTTTATAAATAATATATGTTCTTTAAATGTATCACTAGACGAGTCAATGTAGCCGTATTTATTTCTGTCCGTTCCTATGCAAACTAGGTCGTCAGTTTTAAAGCCGGTTGAGCTCAGTTGCTCCGACAAAATTGACTATTTACGTACAACAACATTAAACTTTTAAAACACGTTGGTTTTTTTTTTAAATGCTATATAAAATTATTATATTATCAGGTCGACTGTGATTTAAAAGGGTATGTAATCTGCGAGATGCCTAAGTATAGTCATTTCCTTTTTGCTTCAGTTAGTTTCGCATTTCGATCTTCTTTTAGTTGCAAGTGCAATGACTTGCAACAAGTTACTGGTAACTGACACAGCTGCTGTGCAGTGTAAGCGCTCACTCGAAAGCTCCTTTTTTTTATATGGCTCTTATTGTTTATTACAGTTGCGTGTTTTCTTTTTCACCCTAGACAAGTTTTAGCTAAAGCATCGCAATGGGAGCTAACTGGCAAATCTGTGAGACTCTTCCATCGTTTCACTCTGTTTCTCTCTCTCTCTCTGTCTAACTTCCTTTCTGTATACATGTTTTTTTCACTCTGTCTGCCTCAGACAAAGACTAATGAAGATGGCGTCGCATTCGAATTCGCATTCAACTTCGTGGCAGAACGAATATTTTCAATAAGCTTGGCGTAGCTGTAACAAACTGCGCACTGATTGGAAAATCAGCAGTTGAAAATTGCCAAAAGTGAAGAAGCAGAGAGCAGCATGCGCTACCCTAAAGGAGCTTGCCCCGCAGGGTAACAGCAGAGGAAAATACAATATTTCAAAGATTCAGCCGAATGTTGTCAACTTGTTGTTGCCAGCCAGTTGGCAAGCGCATAAATTTCATAGCAATTCGAGCGGCTCTGCGCACCTTGAAGTTGTCCCTGAACCAACTGTCAGCTGTGCCATCCCTCTTGGGGCTTTTGGACTATATATATTGCTGGTCATATATTTTGTTTTTAAGGCATTTTATGTATTGTGAAAAATTTAAATGACATAAATTTCTATTGGATTTTCGGAGCTGTGGCCAAACCCAGGACATTCACAATCTCCTCAACATATTTTGTGCTTTCACTTACGGTCGAAATGCTCTGAAGCTACGGTCTTCACTTGTACAGTGGCGTCCGCTGGGCATGGTCAACTGTTAAACAGATGCAGTTGGCTTAACAGTTAACGGGCAAAGTTTTTCGATTCATTGTAATGACTTTGGCATCAATTAACATCGCAGTTGAAATAAATTTAAATAAAGTATGGAAGAAATATAATTTAAATAAAACACATATTTTATTTGCATATTATTGTTATCATTATTTTGCAGAGTAAAACTCACTTACCAAATTATATGTTCATTCAGGGTTTGATAATATAATATGCAGCCGAAAAAAAAACACAGCTCCTCATAATGTAGGTAACAGTAATAAGACTGCAAATTAACATCTGTACTTAACATTGGTATCGATATCGATATCAATTGAGAAGAAGTTAGCAATTGTTGGGAAAAATCATCATTATTGCAACTTATCTAAATTGCTGTTCGAAAAACTAAAACTTTATATAAATAATATATACATTATTGAAATATTCTTGAATATGGTGTTACTTTATCTGCCTTAGGCAACAATTGATTTCAAGAACTGAACCATTTGTCGGTACATAATAATGGTGCAAATTTGAAACCACACAAAAACTTTCTAATCTGGTTGTCTTTGGGGTAGCGTTAGTTGTTTTTGGCTGAACACTGGGCTTGTCAGTGCTGAGTATTCCGCTGCGGCAGTTCGAGCAACTTGCCACCCATTTCCAGCAAAAAGTTTTACACCCCCGTGGGAGATGCCTGTGACGCCTGCAGGTAAAGCGGATAATCCTCGCTGGTGGGACGGACGAGAACTGCGACGACTTCAGCTTCCGCTCGGCGACGCCATCATATTGCTGTTACCAAGCGGCAACTGCACGCACAACTTTCAAGGCCGCCAGCGGGCAACCACCCAACTAAACCAAACACCCATCACTGTCAGTCGTAAAGCAAGCTGCACTGTAAGAAAAACAAGTTTTAGTTACGCGCTCTGCACTTCCGTGGCGCCAAAACAATTTGGTGAGGAGCTTCTACATTTTGGATTTCGATTTAGTCGTAACCTTGCTCCAGTCTCTCTAAAGCCGCTGTCCGCCTTTTGAATCAACGTGAAAACGGGAACAGGGAACGGGGAACGGGAGCACCTGTAGGGCGTTTTCATGAGTCAGCGTTGCCGCCACTAAACTTTACAAATAAGCATTTTTTATACGGCCAATTCCCGACTTTGGCGTGCAACCCACCCCACCACGTTAACCACTCTCTGCGCTTGTCGCTGATCGTAAAACAAAAAACTTAGTGCCTGCGCCTAAATAACCGTAAACGGCACTCGTGGGCCGCCCCACATCAACAAAAGAATGAAAGCCAAACTTGATAGGCATAAATTTGCTGTAATTTAACGCATTCAATTACAAAACACAACAAAAAGAAATAAGAACTTGCGAGCGTCTTGCGACTTACTTAAAAATGTCATAAAATGAGAACAAGGAGGAGGCCATTAATGGCAGTACAATGAGACATGAGGCATCCTGCCCACCAGCTATCAATCCCTACTGCAGTTTGGGGCATAGCCGAATAGACAATCACCTTCCAAATATATTTATTAAAACAAACTTGTTAGAAAATGTATTATTGTGAGAAATTTGAGCTTGTCTATGCACGCACTTAACATTTGCGCTGTTATCTTCCGTCTCAATAATTAGTTCAGTTATGTTACAGTTAATTACAGAGAAAACTAAAATTACTTGCTTTGACTGTTAATTAACATCTCAACAGTTTGCAACTGTTTGCGTAACATTTGATATCGATAACATGGTGCGATCAACAGCTTGAAGAGAAAGAATTCAACAGCTGTGAATAAAGTCAAGTGAGTTGAGTTGTTTAATATACATATATATTTTAAAAATATTAACTACGAAAATCCACTAAGAAGAAAAAGGAGTCTACTGCAAATAGAGGTCGCATAAAAGCGGCATACATTAAATACCAAATTACGAAGCAGACACATTTCGCAGCTGTTTGCCAGCCACTCGATGGATGCGCTAAAAGCTCTGCAAAGCGTTTAAAAATGAAGAGTTGCCGTTGAGGTAAAAAAAAAAAAACACACACACACACATATACAGACACAAAAAGTAGGAGTGAAAAAGCAAATAATTGTGCCCAAGGCGACTACAAAGCGAATTACAAACAGAGCCCAGCGGCGCGCTCGAACTTGCTTCCCGCTCTCTTCTTCTCCCTCGAACGCTCACTCTCTTGCTCGCGCTGGCGGCCAGGCGGCGCCAGGGCGACTTAATGTATGCAATGCCAGCCTAAATTAATGTAACTGTATATGTATATTTGTGTGAGTGTGTGTGTGGGTGTATGTAGACAACGCAATTGACTTACAAGCTACGTTTTCCACCTGCCCGACAAAAAACAAAAAAAAAAATGAATAAAGCTGAAAAAAATACAAAAAAACATGCAAATTTCAAGGCACAGTGCGAGTTTATGCCTTTGTGTTGTTTTTGTTGTGCGGCGATTTGCATAGGCTCGACGTGGGTGTGTTACAGCGCCCAGGCAACAACGCGGCAATAGCTATAGCTATACAGCTATTCAGTCTCCATGGTGACATTAACAGCGTGGCGGGTAGATTTTTAGTCGGTCAGGTGAGCGTCGACGAGCCAGCCGGCTCGACCCAATGACTGAGTTTGGCATTGAGTTATATTTTCAACAAAAGTAAAAGAGAAAAAAAAAAACCAAACCAAATAACTGGAATGGAATGAGCAAAATGTGAGCGCGCTCCAGACGCATCCAGGCATTAAGGTACACCATTTTCAAGGATATGCGGGGATGCGCATGTTTATTCCCGTTTTTCTGGCCACAAACATTTTTACGCTCAATTCCAGTGAGTCTCCTCACGGAGAGCAACAGCAGCCAGCAAATCTCTTTCACTCAAAGCTGCGTGGGTTCATTCAATAGATTTTCGCATATACATGCATATATTTATATATATATTTATATATATGTATAGACATTAATATATGTATATAGCTATATGTATATAAATGTGTAGTATACAGTTATTGCTGTGTGTATATGAGCAGCATCAAGTGTGTATTTTGCAGCTGTGTTGAGCTTCTAATTGACAGACAGCTGAATTTTTTATGTGCTTGCTGTCTGCGTTGGCCACTCGAACTCGCACTCGCACTCTGATTTGGATTTTGATTCGAATCGGGGCCTTAGCCCCAAACATCAGTTTTGGCCCGATTGAAAAGTGAAGTAACCAAGTGAGTTAGAGCTTGCTGGCCAGTTTGACCACTTTAATTGGGCCAAAACGGGCACCGTTTTAATTAGGAAATATGCAGAGAGCCACACAATAAGCAGCAATAAGCCAAGCCACACAGTGGCAGACAGCTCCTACCGTCCATCAGTCCAAATCCAAGCACAAGCACAATTGTCACGGCGCTCCACAAGCATGTCAAGGATGCTGTCGCCAGCTCGCAAGGAGTGCAGCAGAGGGTCACACATATGTGTGTTGAGGGGTACGGGGGCAATCGGGTCGTACATGGCATGCACTGGCCTCATCTGAGTGTGTGAGTGTGTGTGTGTGCTTGTGTGTGGCCCACTAACTAAAATCCAAATGGCGTTTTGTCATATCAGCTGCTCGTTAGCCATGTGAAGAGCCTGGCAACACCTGTGCGCTTGTCTAGTAGTTGAACGGCCGCAAAGGGGGCGACGAGGGTTACGGCCAGTACAGGTGGCTGTTCATCTAATCGACATAAATGCGGCGACGATGTCGTCGTCGTCGTCGTCGTCGCCTGACTAAGTGCCAAACAATGATGAGCACAAAATGTTGTCGGCTCCAATCCTCTCGAGTGCAATACGTAAGATGAGCTGCAGTTAACTAAAAGGCACAAAATAATGATCTCTATGCTGTTTATTCTGCTTGGCTTGTATTAAATTTAAATCAAGACAACAAGCAGTAAAGCCAAAACATTATTAAATGCAACTTCCAACATAAATCAAAAAAAAAACGATGTCGAATTTAATATAAATTTCAATCGCAATCAGTTGCATAAATTTATAAATTGCATTTGTTAACTGACAAGTGAAGTGTAAAAATAAAGGAAAACTGAAATAAAACACTGCTTGTTAAAAGTATTTTTCATTTAAAAATAATATTTATATTGCAAACGTGTTGTTTATCTTTGATGCAATTTATTGAATAATTTTTTATTTATTATTTTTCTATTAAGCTATGCCTGAATATTTTGCAGCCATTAGCCATCAAGAGTTGCGGATAATATGGAAAGAAAGAAAAAAATACGTTTGCGAGTATAGTATATATAGGTATACATATATGTATATATATATATATATATATATATATATATATATATATATATTTATATATAAGTATGTATGATCTGATATTCTCTGACTCGTATTTTATGTCGCACAAACCCTCCCCTACAACCCCCCCCCCCCACCCCTACAGAACCTTGATTCGAGCTCCAGCCCGAGCTGGCTGAGATCCATACTAACTGCATTGACTTTGACATTTATGGACAAAAGTTGAAGCACACACACACACACACAGTCACAGACAGATACACACACACATACACATAGGTACACACAAGTGCCCAGCGGCGACCCTGGAATATTCAATGCGAATGAGAATCTGAATTCGAATGCGAATTTTTTGTATGTCCCCTGGGCTGACTGTGCGCTTGCCTGTGGCACGTTGCGTATACGAAATTCGCGTGCAACAAATAGCAAGCAGGTAAATGATTTAGACAGATGCCAAGTTATGGCCAAAGCAATGCCAATATGCACATGAGATAACCACAGGCAACTAAAGGTTGCGCCATAAACGATGATACCACTTATTGCGATTGCCCATAATTGGGTCAATGTGGGCTGATCCAGAAAATTTACTACTAAATTAATAGAATTGCCAAACTATAACCATAAATAAAAAAAAAATATGTGTATATGCAGGATATAAGTGTAAATTACTAAATGAATATTTACGGCATGTATTAATTTTTGCAGATAGAGTTTAAATAGAATTTATTTTGAGCAGAAAGTATTTAAATTAAGATATTACTTTCTTTTCGAGAACTTCTGTTATGTCTTGGCTCTAATTCCAAATTTCTTTAATTTCAATTGTATTAATTAGTTGCTTGATTTCATTTACAATCCTTGGCCAAAGCATTAATTGAAATTCCATGATTCAGCATGGCAGAAATGTGTAGCTTGGAAATGGGTCAAGGTTAAATTAGGTCAACTAGTGAGTAACTTGTCGAGTTGAATACTTTTCCGAGTTGCCTTCTCAACTCTGTCAGCTCAACTCACCCAACCACTCCATATTTAACCTTCGCTGAGACCTCTGACATCGACACTGATGATTACCCTGCCCTGGTAATAAGCAAATTCATTCTTATAATAATAAAGCGAAAAAGTGCCAGTAATTTTTACAAGCAAATAAATGTATTCCAAATGCTTACAAGCAAATCCATTTAATTTTAAGCCATGTGCTTAGCTCAGCGAATTTGCCATTGCTTTTAACCTTGTCCAGAAATGATATGTGAAAGTACATATGTTATTTTTTAATAAACAAAAGCCATGCTTTTAACGTTTTTAACATTTAATTTCATGCTATATCGATTTAATCTGCATTTCAAATAAATGCATATGCAAACTTCATCTTTTAAAAGGCTTTCAATTAAAAGATATCTGCACGGCTCATTGAGAACCATTTAATCCCCAACCTGTGCCACGAGAGAAATATATACCATAATAAAGGTCGAATACAAGTCCAAACGACGAGCAATCACACTGCCATACACAATCCACTTTCTTTTCTTTTTTTTTTGCTCCTAACGACAATACAATTGTGATTGAGCCAAGCAATAAGCCAGTTCAAAAGAAAAGAAGCAAAAAAAAAAAAAAACAAACATAAAAAACGTATAATAAACAACTGAAGGAAGAAGGATTGTCTGCCGAAAACACTCGTATGCTCATTCCTAGAATTCATCTTCTTTTGGGTGCTGTCATTGTTGTTGTTGTTGTTGTTGTTGTTGTTGGCGTTGTTGTTGTTGTTGGTCTGACCTGCATCAATTTGTTGTCTGTGCGGTTGGCGATAACGGATAGCAAAGGTTTTTCCACCCCATCCACAATTGTTTCATATATGTATAACAAATATAAAAACCAACTAAATTATGCTCACTTCGTCTCCATTTCCTTCCTTTGAGCCTCTGCCTCCCTCTCTCCCTCTTTCCCTCTCCCCCGCTCACTCACTCACACTCGACCGCCAACTGAACTGAGGTCAAATGATTGCAATCAAAAAACACGCTTGATTTTTTACATCCTTGCCAAAAAGCGCACTATCAATATTATGAGATTTCGCGCGCGACCACGCAACAGCCCTGCCTCTTTCCCACTGCCACTGCCACAACGCTTGACGATGACTGACTTACATGTGAGAGCAGCGACCAAGGGAAAAATTGTAAATGTAATATGCTTGTTGGAGCGGGAATTGGCACCGCGCGGCATAGAAGAGCGGTGGGTTGATGGGCTTGCAACGTGTGCGGCCGCACCATTTGGACTCGGCGCAGCTTTTCAACGATTTTGCCACACTCAAGTAGATACTCGACGGGTTGCGCCACAAAAAAAAAAAACCAAGTGTGCTTCAACCTAGCGCTGCTAGACTACAATATCTCCTGTAGCCTATTCAAAACTAAAATAAAAAAAAAAAGTATTGCAAGCAAAAAAAAAAATAAAATAAAAAAGTGACTTTTCTGTACAATTTTTTTTTATTTTAATATTTTGTACATTTCAGTGGTTTCAATTAATTTAATGACTATTAAAACTACGTGAACATGCCATAGAAAGGACTTCAAAATATTTGTTGAGAACTTTTAACAACTGCTAATATGAAAATGTAAATGTCGATTTAATTACGAAAAATGAGAGTTAAAAGTGCAAGTTTGCCAGATATGTGAAAAATGACATAGATATTATTTAGCTACTGGGTGCCGCGTTGGCCTTGGATTAAGGGGTATACGTGGCGCGGCTTGTGGTATCTGCAGGCATTTTAAAAATTGATTGTAAATACCAGGCAAAGGCGGAGGGGGGTGTGCGAAAATATTTCGCGCACGTTGAACCATCAAAAGCAAGCAGCAGCAAGCGCTGGCTGACTGACACACTGACGCAATGACGAGTTGACGGACTGACAGAAGAAGTGTCTGGCTGCATGTGTGGCAGTGTTTGCTCGTCCCTTTGTGTGTGTGTGTGTGTGTGTGTGTGTGTGTGAGTGTTTGTTGGCAATTTCCGCTTCTACATATCCGTTCGTTTTGTCACGTAGTTTATGAATGAATTTAACTGCTGTCGGTTGGACGACGACAGCAACAGCGACAGCGACAGCGACAGTGACAGCGACGTCGGCGTCGGCGTCGACGTCGACGTCAATGTTGATGCTGCTATAAAGCTTGTTGATATGTTTTAATGAGCACTTTTACATGCACACGTTTGAGTATTTGTACCTGTCTGTCTGTCTGTCTGTCTGTGTGTGTGTGTGTGCTTGTGGCACATATAAAACTAAAAAGGAAGAGATTGAAAGCTGCCATTGCAACTGAATGTCGCACGGCTCTCACATTTAAAAGCCATCACAAATTGTTCACTTGGCTGTAATTCTTTCTTTTTTTTTTTTGCTGTTTCTACCACACCGGAGACTTTTTCCATTGAACAAAAGAAAGTTTTTTAATTACATTTTTCATTTCCTGCACACATTACGTACACGCAACACTGCCAAACCGGCGACAACTTAGACAGTTCTCTGTGTCCAATAAAATTGACCAAAAATAGCTTATTGCCTGCCATCGACTGTATGAGCCTTATGTCCTTTAATATATATATATATATATGAGACAGACAATTGGGCTGCCTGCATTTTGTGGCCTGTCAGTCCTCAAAGCTGCCTCTTCTGCTCTTCAGCACTGGTATCCTTTGTGGCTGGGTGACTAGCTGTGCGACTGGTCGACAGCTTTGCTCGGTTCTTAAATCGAACCAATGGCTAATCGTATAGAAAAAAAACTAACCGAAAGCAAAACTCTGAGCAACAATGCTGTCAATAACAAGCCAATATGAAACTGTCCACTCAAAGCGTGGGCTATACAAACATTGCGAAAGTCGCTCAAATAGTTACTCTAATTTGTGAGATACGAAAGCAAACAGAGCTGCAGAGAAATTCTTGCATATCAGCTTAACCATACAGATTATAACAAGAAAATCGTAATAAATTCTTTATTAACATAATTGTGTTTATAATTTTATTATGCAATGCTTTTCTAGAGAGCACATTCAACAAACTTCTTGAACTACCCCGGCGATGTGGCAAACCCTTCAGAATCAACTGCTTGTCTTGAATAGTAGTTAGCCAAAAAGAAAAAGAAACTAAAGATATAGAAACGATGGACAAACTTGTTAGAAGCATGGCAAGACTAAGGGGGTGAGCGGAAGTCAACGTTGCCTTTGGGCCAAGCAGCTTGTTGCCAAGACGACAGCCACACAACGATTTATCTACTGCAAATTTATTGTTTTTGTTGTTTGTTGTTGTTTGTTGTTGTTGTTTGTTGTTTGTTGCTATTGTTGTCGTTGTCGTTGTCTTGTTGCTACATCTGTCCAGCAGAAGCTAAACTTAGCTCAAAGACGCGTTCAGCTTGATTTTGGGGATTTTGTAGCTGCCGGACAACGGAGCACAGAGCAAAAGCTGCAGGCATTTTACTTATGAGTGTCATGCGTTCAGAAATCTGTGCACATCTTGGTCAGAAGGGCGAAAATACTATTTTTGTTTGCAGCCCACACAATAAAATGGGATATAGACAGAATGCTCAATGCATGTCAATTTGTGGTCTTCCCTCGGATTTCTGCACTCCCCTCGCGCCGTAGATTTATAGCCTGTTTATGGGCAGCAGTGGTTTAGTTTGAGCCCTGTGTCATATTTATGTGATGTAAATGCGGGTGTGCACTGTCAGTACACTGTTAGTAGTCAGTGTGTTTTCCATGCGGGCTTTAGCCGCTTTTGTAACATGCACTTTGTACCAAATTTGCGCCCAAGACAAAGTGCAACAGCAGTAAACGACCAAGTTGCCAAAATTTATTTGCGTTTATCTTTGTGCCAAAAGTTTTCGGTTAACGTGTTTGGCATTGTCAACAACTTTGTTGTGGGGTGCCACAACTGACACGCCCCCGCACCCCACTCTGCCACACACACCACCCACCACCCCTTTTCTGTTGTGCTGATGCAATTGCAATTGCTTTTTGTTGAGTTTTGCGTTCGTTGCATCAACGAAATTGTTTGTTTTGTTTGGGGCGTGCTGCTTTTGAGTAACTTGTTCTCTACACTTTTGCGTATTTTTTTTTTAAACCCGTTTTTTATTTTTTTATCTTTTATTTGTCATGCCTTTTTCATTGGTTTTTGTGTCAGACACACAATACCCGGCCCACTAGTCAACCTGTCGCCTCATGTGTGCTTGTTTGTATCTGGATATCAATATTTGACTTGCTGTATTGTAATACTTCTCTTCCCAAATGCAAACCGAGGGTTAACCTTATATCCTATAAGAAAGTTGAATTGTATTGAAGATTGGATAAACAGTGTTACAAAACCACTTGCTACATATTTATTTGGTGTTTATTTGTATATGAAAACATATTTAAGAGATTTAGAATTGTCTTTCTTTGTTTTATAAGATTAAACATCGACTTTAGAATTTAAGGTGTATAACATTTAATTTAGTGCAGGGTATTTTCTAGTTGATCATTGCTTTGACTGTAACATTCTAGATTTTTATCTGTGGTTTTATTTATTTTTATGTACAGCGCTAACTCACTATTCAAGTCATGCAATAAATGCGTTTCGAATTTCTGAGGGTTTCACTTCCAGCCAGCCCATCTTACCATGTTCAATTCAGTTTTGTATTTATTGTATTGAATCTTCTTGTTGTTGTTGTTGTTGTTGCCGTTCGTTGAGCAAACAAAATCCAATTGCATTTAAATAGCATATTTTTGAGGTCTCTTTGCATTTTGTCACTGAATAAATATGCTTGAATCCCAAGACTTTATATATATGGATATATATATATAAATATATGTAACACAAGTAATTTAATTGATTGAAATTGGTTTTTAGCAGGGATAAATGCAAATTACACATTTGGGCACTTTTGAAGCTCTGCCAAGAATTGAAAGGCAAACAAACATAATTAATTCCATTCCAAATTGAAGACAGATATTGACTTAGGTAATGTGCAAATTTCAAATGGAACTCAGTGCATTCTCCAAGAAATGTAATCAGCTAGATTAAGAAAGGTATTTGGCAATAGAGTAGATAGATTATGTGTACCAAGCAGCAGGCAAATAATTCCATGAAATATGCAACCATTGCATATAATTGATAAATTAATAATGGTAGCAGATGGGCGAAATTCGGTTAAGATGCATTTCATTTGTTTGTCAACAGGAAAATCTTCGTATTAATAAATGACTTGAATTGCAATTTGTATATATATATATAATGACAATGCAAAACTTTATTAATTTCTGTAAAATAATCTTAAATATAAATTTTAAAGCTATCACTTGAAATATTTGATGACCACTTAGAAAATCCTTGAGAGCATATGCCATTTTAAAAAGAAAAAAAGAACAGAGCAGAAAAAAATGTCATAAAAATCTTTAACAAGGGGCAAAAACATATATTGGAATTTGGAGGTGACCAAAGCTGATAACCATTACGAAAGCTTAGAGCTATCAACATTCTCTGATAATAGAGCATTTACCATTAGGTAGTGAGGCATGAGCAATTCAACCTATGCTATTGCCAATAAATGTGCCACACACACACACACACACACATACATATATATATGCTATATGCACTCATTGTACTTGTTTTAATCAGCTTTTCTTTGAATTTTGCTTGCTCACAGGTAAGTACGCACATCCGGCTGCTGTCAATTTAAAACTGCTCTTCGTGTGCCATAAAAATGGCACAGCGCAAAAACATAAAAAAAAAACAAGCCCGAAATCTCGCAAGTATAAGCTCTACAAGTGCAAGTAAGATAAAAAAAAAATATATATAATAAATATACAAGTATACGAAAAAAAAGAGGGGAAAATATAACGCAACACTGAATGGCATTTCAAAGTAATAAAAATCCTTGACATAAACCTTACAGATATGAGAAAAAAGTATGCGCATAAGAGTCTAACAATAACAGACACAGTGGGGACAGACTGAAGGGGCATCAATGTGCTGGGAGAAGGGGGAAGGGGGAAGGGGGGGGGAGAGCCAATCTGGCACAACTTTGGTAACAAGTTTTTGTTATTGTTTTCAGTGTGTGCGTGTGTGTGCGTGTGTGCGAGTGCGAGTGTGTATGACGTTTGGTGTTGTACCCGCCCAGGCAGCTGTCAAAAATCAACGCAAACGTCAACGCTCAAAAGCGACAAAAACACACATCACGTACACATCCACACACACACGCACACACACAACAAGGCATTGGACACATTTTGAAAATGTCAAAAAGTAGGCAACATGTTGTGTGCCAGGCTCCCAAACCCAACTCTGAGACTGCCCCTTGTTGTATATATATATATATATATAAAAATATAGTAAGTTTACGCACACACACACACACACACACACAAATATTAGAAGGTCGAAAGGGCCACGAAAAAAAAACACATACAAAATTCGAACCTATCAAAATCATTGTCTCATTTTCAAGCCTCCTGCCAGTTGCCAACTATTTTGGCCAAGGCGTTCATTGATTTTTATGGCCAACGCCTTTCCAACGACACCGTCCTACGTTTCAGTTTTCATTAAAGAGTTCCAAGAGCCCAAAATTGCCCGAAAGATGACAAATTTTACAAATTCGTTGAGAGTTGCTTTATGACACACAAAGCGGCTTACAAATATTGGGAGACATAGTTAGGCATTTGGAGTTTCAAAAACTATTGTTAATGGAACAAAACTTGCACAACCTGGGCAAAATTTAAATCATTTATAATCCAATCATTGTTTGATAGCTTAATGAATTGTGAGTCTAAATTAATAATATATATATACATATATATATATATATATTTATTATTTATAACATATATATTAACAGTCCCAACTAGTTAGTTTAAAAAAGAAACACATTACAAATAATTTCCATACAAATTGAACAGTTTTTCACGCTAAAATTAATAAAAATCATAGATGAAAAAATGTTTTTTTTTTCAAAAATTTATTATTTTAAATTTAATTAAGAAAAGCAATTAATAATAAAATTTGCAAGGGCATTCAAAGTTCGTTAAGTTAAAATAAATCGTATCCTTCCGGTATGGTTGACTTTTAGATTATTTGGCTTTTAGTTGATTATAAAAGGGAAAGGACACACATAAGAGCCCACATATGCGACTCGGGATCTGAACTACAATGGAGCTCATTCCCACATACACACGCACACACACATACACACACAGACAAAGGACATAAGGCAAAAGGAACCGATGAGGCCAAACGGAACTCTGACAAAAGGCTCCAGTGAAAAGCAACTCCTTTCAGTAGCTTCCATTCTTTTCAACATTATTTGTTCTTTCGTTTCTCTCATTCCCTCTGCTTAGTCTTTAAGTTTGCCCCTGGCTTTAGTCCAGTGTTCATTTAAAACTGGCTGGGAAACACACATAAAACTTGAGAGCAGTGGGCATCACAACTGTTCAATTTTACGCACGCACGAGTTTTGCTAGTGAAATCATAAAGAAAATTACATTGGAAAACTATCGGGCAACGAGCCGTAGCATTCCGGGTGCTATATCATGTTGCCTGCTGTGCGCGCTGTGCTTTAAACTTGACACAGTTGGATTCCACGGCCAGGGGAAAGTTAATCATAGCACAAAACTTTGATTTCATTTAAGCAACTCGTGAAACAAGAGCAACATTTACAACAGGCGCACTTCAATTGTTTGCTTAGCCAAGAGTTTTCCACGGGCTGCCGAATGAGTTTGCCAACGATAAGGATAATCATCGTCTTCCTGCTCATTATGATGATGCTATTGACAGCGGGTGTGCCGGTCGTTGAGTGAATGACGAGTCCTGGATGAGACAGCAAATAATATGAGTACAAACTCAAAAGATGCTAATTTAAACGAATGAAACTCACAGAATTGTTTTCAAGAGCTTTCTGGAAATACAACAGAAGGGGGAAAACCTATAAATTATAAATAGTTAGAGCGAGAGCAGTTCAAATAGAATCTTTGTTATAAATGGCAAATAAAACAGAAAAAATATATATATTTTTTTTTAGAACAAATGATGAAATATATATTTTTTATAGAAATATATTTGAGTAAATTGATCTTCAGTTGCAGTGAAGTGTTTTAGTAGCAACTCAAGACAACTTTATTGTGGCTAATGAGTCTGTTATTACCTTAAATTATAATGAAACGAAAGAAAAAAAAACAAATTTATTACAAATGAAAGGGGTGAGAAACTTTTGCTCTTACGACTTAACGAGCAAGGCTAGCAAAAGTGTATTTTTAATGACAGGTGCCTGTTAATTGCAACTAATTAAAATTCAGCGCACAATTGTTTGCTTTTGAAAACTTCTCGCACAACTCTCGCTGTGTAGCCGAAAACAAAATTTTGAAAATCATTTTGCCGCAAATGCTTAGCTGCCATTCGCACACAGTCACCTCTCGCTCGCACTCAATGACACACTCAACGGCTGCTGCTTGCCAGTAGTCGAAAACAAAACAAGCAACAACAACACCAACAACAGATTTTATATATGTATATATAGTAAAAGGCAACGCTGACGTCGACGTTGACATTCTCTGCTACTTCGCTGTCTGAGACACTTGCGTTTTGGAAAACAGCAGCGACAGCAGCAGCGAAAGCAGCAGCGACAGCGAATTGGGTTAAGCAGCCCGCTGCGTGTGTTTGTATGTGTGTTTATATGTGTGTGGGTGTTCGTGTGGTGGTTTGTGCTTACCCCGGCTAACTCAAATTCAATTGTAGCATGTAGCTTTGTGCCCTTGCCAAGTTAAACGATGAAATGAGCATTTGTGCCAAAGTATGTACAACAACGACAGCAACAACGACAGCAACAACAACAGCAACAACAGCAGCAACAACAACAGCAACAACAACAAGAACAACTGCACATAACAAAATACACATAAATTATACTTTTGCCTTTCACAGCCGTTACGTTGCGCTACGTTACGTTTGGCGTTGTGTTTTACGGAATGCTCAAGCGCCTTTTGTTTCAACTTTCATCATCCTTCTCTCTCTCTCTCTCTCTCTCTCGCTTTCCTTTTCGTTTTCTGATTCTTGCCGCTTTTTTTTTGCATTTAAATTAAGTCTAAATGCCGACAAGCAGTCGTTGTTGTAACATTGTAGTTGTTATTGTCCTTGTTGCTGTTACTACGACATTAATTTTAGCAGCAGGATTGCGAGAGACCAAACAGAAATGTCGCTTTAAAAAGAGTATTTAGAAATGAATGAATGAATTAATTTAAATGCTATGCTCTATAGATATCTATAATCTATAATAGATACTCGTTCTAAGTATTACTACTTTAGCATATTTGAAATGTGCTAATTTATTGAGTAAAAGTAACATAATAAATTGCAAGATACTCTTGTCAAGTTTATATTGTGAAAAACATTTGTGATATACCCCACAATTAATTTATATTATATTGAAAGTGCCATTTAATTGGCAATAAAAAATCACTTTATTTTGCAGGCAATTAAATCAAGGACTTTTTCCTTGCTGGCATTTTTCCTCTATATTTTTGTCGACTGTTTAATAGTATGTGTTGTTTGTGTTGGCATTTTCACGAGCCACCTGCCACACTACTGACCATATTTATTTTAAATTTAAGCGAAATACTCGCATGTTTTTGTTGTAAAGTCGGAGTAAAGTATGTGGGTATATGGATCGCTTTATTGTTTGTTGCATGCCTCGCGGAGAATGCCAAATCGTAATTTATTGCCGCAGCAGCGTCAGAAAGTTAATGCGCTCTCCAACAGCAGGATTCTGGCTCATGCTGAGCAGCATGTTGTAAACAAAAAAAAAAAAAAAAATTTTGGAAACTGACCCTCATCATAATTGAAATGCGTTAAAAACCAAACGATGCATATATTCTTTTTTTAATGAAAACAGACACAAAAACTCAACAACACAATAAATACAAAATTGCCGCATCGCCTGGCTGCCATTTGGGGCATGCATTTGGTCAAAACATATTCTATTCAAACCTGAACTAAGCCAATAGATTTGAATTGTATCTGCACTATTGAAATGCATTTTATACAAAATATTCAGTGGCACTGGAAACAACGGGTCAGGGTTTCAAGCCTTTGTTTATATGCCACTTTAACTGATCTTCAAAATTACTTTTCATCAAGATAAAAAAAAAATTATGCATTTTGATAAAGATTTTATATATTATCCTGTGTTAGATATTCGACTACCAAATTTTAGCATGCTGTTTAATAAGTTTTCTGTGTTATAACTATAAACAACTTGTGAACCGATTTTAATGGGAATAATTTCATAGCTTTAATTTAAATCTATCCAAATACATTTTCATATTAAGTCTTGCAATTTAGTTTTACAATTACAAAATAACTTAACTTGAAATGAATACAATTTGCTTTTTCCATAACAATTGTAGGTCTTTCAGGTATTCTTAAACTAATTCTTAAATTTGACTTGGCGCAATTTTCCAACTAGTAAAAATTTGTTAACTTTTATTAAGAACAGGAAATAATGGCTCTATTTATATAAAAGACGCTGCAACAGCTGTATAAAATGATTGTAGTTCTTATAGTTTAGATGGTAATTAGGCTCATAAATTAATATAAAATGAGCGGCGTATTGCCAAGGAGTACGCAACGTGCAAAGTACGTGAAATTAAGCTAATTGCCTGCTGAGCTGGCCAAAAGTGGACAACCGAAAAGGCAAAGGCAAAGGCGAAAGCAAAAGCCAAAGTGAAATTCAGCAATTTTCTTCGCTTATAATGCCAACAATTATTTAACTGTAAATAATTCATAAATATCTTATGACATCCATGTCACAATTTGTAAGCCTGCAACATTTTCGCGCCAACCCCCGCCAGTCCAGAAGCCAAAAAACTGTTCATTTAAATTTTAATTGCTTTATAAATGCTAAAAAGTCCTTGAACTTTTGCGTAAGAGTGAAAGTGCTAGCCAACCTTCTGTCTCCCCTCCCCACCCCATCTGCACCCTGCTAGCTGCCAACATGCTCTTCTACGAGAAATGTTCATACAGCAGAAATGGTCGACCTGCCCTTGCACCAGCTAGTTTAAAGTATTTTCATATAAAAAGACAAGCAACTAACAAAAAAAAAAAAACATATAATAATAAAATTTTCACGCGCAACTTTTCTGCAAAAATAAAAAAAAAATAAAAAAAAAAAACCAAAGAGGCAGAAAAGACAAACAGCAACAACAATGAGCAACAGCAGCAGGCTATTTAGTTACAGCTGTAGCCAGTGGCCATTGCACAGGAAGGACGTCGCCCAATCCCCTGTTGCCGCCCTCGGACAAACAATGGATATATAAGCTTTATACAGAACTGCCCTAGCCTATGTGTGTGTGTGTGTGTGTATACACATACAATAGCTTATACGGTATGAAGTCCGGTAGGTATACTTGAATATACCTTTTTAAGTGTCTGCAACACTTTCACTCCTTCACCTACCAAATGGACACAGGCAGCAGCCAACATCGAGGGTACCGTTAACGTTGCAAGTAACCATGTATCTCTTGTGCTGCTGCCAACGCCATTTCCGTGCAACACAGTTGTGCCACACACAGGGCATCTTACTGAAGATCCTCGGTATGTCATTAAATATTAATAATATATTATTAGTAATACCAATAAAAATGACTATTGCATCGAGTAGATTGGCCAATCCATTAAATTGCTTATTACCAATCAATTTTACTTGTTTTAATTTTTAAATTATTTATTTTTGGTAATTGAGTAATGATTGCAAGTCAACATTTTTGATAATCAATTTCATAGAACTTTCGAGTAGTGAATCATAAGCTGTGTGTGTGGCCTTACCAAATAAGGAACATTTTAACATTTGTGCTGTGGTGTGTGAGTGTGTGTGCTTGCGTGTGTGTGTGTTTTTTTTGTGCCTTTTTCTGTTGCCAGGCCGTTTGTTTTTATTGTTGCCGTTAGAGGCTGCTCTGACTGCTCCGGCTGCTTCTTAGCCTGCCGGCAGTTTTCTTTAATGAATGAACAGTAGACACACACACACACACACACACACACGTATTAACATGCTTGAAAAAGATGTTAGTTGCCATAGCTAAAGTGGCAATTAGAAAGTTGTTAAAATACAGAAAAAGAACTCGTCTACTTAGACAATCCCTAAGTTAAAAACACAGTCGAGCCAACCTTCAAGCTGATTTATGCTCCAAATGCATGCAACAACACAAAAATTAGCCTTGACGTTGCATTCACTCAGTTGTGTCAATATTAATTATGTATGGTGCAAGCTCTAAGCGAAAAAAAAAAAAATGAAATGAGAATAAAACTTAAGCAAACCCACAATGCCAAACAAGTAACAAACACTGCGAAAAAGGTCAGTGTGACCACAAAATGAAGTTGGAAGGCCGCACGGAGAGTGCTTTAAGAAAGTGCTCAACAGTTCCGCTTATTGCAAACGGTTTAGCTCTTCTATTAAAGCGGAGAAAATGAAAAAAAAAACATACAACAATAACCAAAAATAAAGCAAACTGAATGAGAAAGGACAAGAACAGGACGATTCGATTACTGGCGCCATTTGCTTAAGAATCTTGAGCTGTTTTTATTGTGTGTGTGTGTGTGTGTGTGTGTGTGCGCTTCTTCTGCTAACCACCCCCTGCTCATCCCCATCTCCTGGCCATCTCCAGCAGCTGAGCAGCTCTTTTATTATGTGTGCTTTTTATTGTATTACGCTTTTGTTGGTTTTGGCATTGGTTTTTCAACTTCGTTTTTCGCTTCAGCGGCAACAAATATATAAATTATTAACTATCCACAACTCGAGTATTGGTATTCATATTGTTATTGGTATTGGTATTGGTATTGGTATGCGTGTTTATAAGTGGGTGTGGGTTATTGTGGCCTTAGCCCTTTTTGCCTTTAACGCATTGTTCTTGGCTGGCACGTGCACCTTTTCACTTCATTTATCCTTCACTCTCACAGGGTATATACAAGCAGAGCTGCGAGAATATAGATTAGTGCATATTAAAGAACACTTTTTTTTTTTTAAATAAATAAATAAATATTTAACATTAAGATTACTAACTAAATTGAACTCTGAATTTATTTGTTAGCCATAGCCAACTTGAAAAGCAGCAAAGGCTTCTAACAATAAATTCGCT
Source organism: Drosophila demipolita (assembly GCA_035042405.1). NCBI lineage: Eukaryota > Metazoa > Arthropoda > Insecta > Diptera > Drosophilidae > Drosophila > Drosophila demipolita. Next base: position 3,477,805 of record JAWNLI010000044.1, on the reverse strand, counting down.
TGACAGGGTATCCCTAAGGCGCCAGAGAATTTCTACTTGTTTTCAACGTTTTATTTTTATTGTTTATTGCTTTATATTATTTTTAGTTATTTGTGTGCGTTGCATACACATATGTGTGTGTGGGTGTGTGTGTGTGCGTGTGTGTGTATGATTTATGATCACACATTTATAGCGCTGACAATTGAATGATATTTTGACGTTAGCAGCAAGTGCGTTTTCCCCCCGTCCATCGACCAAAAGAGGGTCATGATGGATGAGTCGTGGTTGGGAAACGGTTTCGTTTTAAGGTGATAGTTGGCATTTTTCCCATTGTTTGCAGCTGCTGAGGAGCCTCGGGCTATAAATGTGCATCCTTGTGTCTATGTGCAACATATATTAATATAAATTTAAGTTCTGCACAACGCTATAAAGTTTATAAACATTGTCGTATTTTTTTTGATTACGCAACCAGAACATCCTGGCTTAGTGCATGGCATATAAAAAAAGTTATTCTACTTGATAGATAACAATTTGTTTAACGGACATTATTAAAAACCCATTAAACTTGGTACTTGTTTTAGTTTGTCACAGTTTTCGATTCGCATAAGACTATTTTTCTCAGCTGTAACTTCATTTTTTACGAGATTTAAGACTATATTTACAGCTCGATATGTGTCTTTTCTTGTTTAATCAATATTTTTAGATTTTTGTAGAGCAAATGAAAAGAAAGAGAGAAAACCCAAAAGCGCCCGACACTTATCAAAATATGATTAAAAATTCACTTTGTCAGTCTGTGGCATAGAAGTACTTAAGTGTGGAAATTTTCCACATTAAGGCCGAAAGCAAAGTCACATAAAGATAGAAAGAGAGAGAGAGAGACAGAGAAAGAGAGAGAGAGAGAAAGAGAGCTGGAAAGAGAAATATAAAATGTAACAATTGGGAAACATAAATGTCATTTGAGATAAACGTAAAAATTGCCATTTGATGGTGTTTGCTTTAAATTGCAGCCAGGCCAAACACAAAATAGAAACAAAAATAAAAATAAAATATTTAAGACAAAAAATACAGCTTAAAAGGAATGAGGCGAAGCAAAGCACTCACCTGACGGCGTTCAAATTTAATTTAATTGACTTTACTTTTAAATTGCTTGAAATTAAACAACAAAAAGCCGCAACAACTGAAACATTTATTTTATGATTGTTTTGGAGTAAGTGAATCAACTAATAACATTTGAGCTTAGTTTTTTAGCTAACCAAAACCTCAAATATTATTAGTAATAATGTGTGAATTAAAAATATAGAATAGCATAGTTAATAAAAATTAAAAATTGTATAGTTTGAGACATTTTAAATTGTTTGTAAGGGAAGCTAAAAATATTTCAAATTTTGTAGAATTTCTTAGTTGTTCATTTTAGGCATACGTGATTTTAAAATGCATTTTAACGGACTTGATTTTGTTTAAAAATCGTTGTTCCTTAAGCTGACAGAGTATGAATGAAATTTAATTTAGAAAACATAAATTCGTAGTCAATCAATATAGATATATATATATATATATGTGAGAAGTCTTGAAGTCATGACCAAGTGAAACTTCAAGCTGCCAGTTGATTAACACATGTTTCCAAACTGACTGCTGCTGGCTGACTCCTCGTCTGATTCAGACACCTCCGTCTCATTTGATGTTTATCCACTAAAAAGTCATCATGGGCATCAGTAGGCGTTATCATTATTATGTTGTGGAACTATATGAAAAATGCTTTATTACAACACGTTGTACATTTACAGCTACAAATGAGACACACACTGGAAACAGGCTGGCAAACAAACAGACGTGCGTGTCTGTTTGCTTTTATTCACAACTGCACAGACACACACAACACACACACAGCACACACACACACACATACCACACACACACACATACCACACACATACATGCACAGTCACACGCACACACACACATGCTGAGAGGTGCCAGGACGGGTCCCATTGTGTTGGCCATGCACAAACAGGAAGATTCGTCCGCTGTGCGGACAGACAAATTCGCAGCGAGGTGGGGACCAGCAGAGTAGGCATACAAAGTGAGTTATGAAATGTTGACAAGACATTTTATTGTACGCACAGGCACACACACACACACACACACACAAACACACACACACAAGCAAATAAATCACATGAGTTCGCCCAGTAGTAGTAGTAAGCTCCAATTGTAGTTGCACGCGCCACACTCAACGGCAACAGTAAAGTTGTCTTATTATTGCATCAGGGGACCGCAGCAGCAGTGGCAGCAACAGCAGCTAAAGCAACAGCAACAACAACAACAACAACAACAATGACAGCAGCTGCAAAGGGTTTAATAAATTAATGTGCCTCTGTTGCTGTTTGATGTAGAACTACAGCTGTTGGTTGTTGTTCATATTGTGTGTAGCTCATAATGCTTGTGGCCTATGTGACGTATGATTAATGCACATTAGTAATGTACTTTACGTATACGTATACTTAAATAATTGGAGTTTTGAATTAGGGCCAAGCTGGACCCCTCCACGACCACAAACACTGCACTTGTTAACTGAGCTTTTAATTAATGAAATTGTTTCATCATGATTTGGAAAGAAGAATTCAATTTATTTAGGATTAGGATTATTACGAACGTTTCTTAATTTTAAAAATAATATTTTTCTTACATTAAAATAACAACTAGTAAAAATATATTTGCATTAAAAATATATAATATACAAATTAATTAAAATTTACACAAATAGAAATTTTGCTGAAATTTTGACAGATTTTGTACTTTATAAAAATAAGAATTTCGTACAACTAAAAATCGTCAAATAAATACTTTAGAGATAAAAATTTGCTTAATAGATTACTGCAAAAATCTTTTTAAGCCACTGAGAAAACATTTCGATAAGAAAATGGCAGATTTGAATGACACTTGCAAACAGCAGTTTGAAGCTTTATAATTTATGGATTGTCGTACTTCAAATAAACAGCGAAATGGACGGCTTTCTGAGCCCAAAGAGCAAATGATTTTTTTTTTTTTGTGAGCTGTTTTATTTATCTTAAGCGAAATGCGCGCTTTGAACGCATTAAAAGACTGAAGCGGCTTTCTCGCTCAGTTTAATTTTGTATGGAATTAAATTAATGGGCGTTCGCCCATTGCAATTCTCGCGGACCGAGACAAGTTCTCATTTGATGTCTGCCCTTTTTTTTCATTCTACTTTTGTTGAATCAGACTTCAGTTGGCCAGGGCCAGGGGCGAACTCCTCGGCTGAGTTTGCCCCTGGATAAGACCGTTGCGCTTGGCGCTCTTACAGATTCAAATCCTCGCGCTCGGTTCGCTTCAGAAACCTTGACACATTTACAGCATCCGGTTATTTTGTGGCAACCATTTTGCTTTCGTTTTGCAATGTTTTCCCATCTGCACTTTGGTGTGTGCGCTGTTTGCGCTGCTTTCAGCGGCTTTGCATAGCCAGTTTCTTTTAATTTAACTTGCTTATAAACAACTTAGGATTGTTCTCTGTCAAAAAGGGCTTTAAACGGTTCTTTATTCTGCCAAACTTTAAATGGAAATGACCTTCGAGCAGGGCCAAAAAATATGCGTCAAGTGCCGACACAAAACCTCAACACGTCCGCGCCTGTAAATATGCAGCACAAAATTTAGCTCTCTCTCTCTCTCCTACTCATGTGTGTGAGTGTGCGAGTGTGTGTGTGTGTGTATAACCCTTGGCTGCCGAGTGCCATCAAAGTGTCGACGTCAACGGTGCCTGGAGGCTCTTAAGACATTTGCGGCATCTTGCATGCAACACATAGAGCACTCTCCCGAGGCGACACACCACATTCATTCAACACATAATTGAAGGCGCACAAAATTGGAGAGCACAAAAAAATGTAGTTGAAAAGTGTTACAAATGACAGCAAAATGTCTATGCGCAGGAGTTGAGTTTTTTTTTTTTTTTGTAGCAAGCGTTGCCAGAAGGGTTTAAAATCATTGTTAGGTTGAAGGACTCGCAGCTGCCACATAATATGTATGTACGGCCATCAATTAACGGCCAGGCCAAATTTATGTTGACACTAAGGCAACGCTAATGTTAAGTGGCAGCCGGCGGCAGACAAGCAGTCGGGCAACATGGCAGTCAAGCAGCCAACTGAATCAGCTTTAAGAACTGGGCTCCGTTGAAAATCGCTTAAGCCGTAAACACATCAAAATATTTACGAGCCATGTGAAAGCGAGAAATATGAAGGCAATAAAAAGTGGCAGCAAATCGACAAGCGCCATTTTCTTTCGTTCAGGTGTGTGTGTGTCCAGAAATAATCTTGTACATATAGACGATATTTATATTATGTATATATAAATATATATATATATATATATATATATGTCTGGCCATAAACATGAAAACAGAGGCTTCCGGGCAAACAAGGCAATAAACGCACAGATCAATTTCTAATGCTCAATCAACTAAAAATGAGAGCCATAGAAATCGAGAGCTTTCCCAAGCAAAAAATTGTGATAAAATAAGCTGATTGAAAGCAGCTGCAAAGACGAAAATATCCAACCCCCCAGCCCCCTCCCACCATCCCATGTATGCCAGAGTTAGGGTAAGTGACTCAGGCGACCAACCTGCCAATAAAAATAATTATTATGAATAAGAACAAAATAGCATAAAATCTATATAATATGAATATATATATGAAGAATTCATTTGTGTTGGAAATAACAAAGAATTATTATTTCAAATTATAAAGTGACAAAATAATGGAAACAATATTTTAAGCAAAAGTAGTAAAAAAAAAATATAAAGATGCTTATTCAAAATAAATGCAAATATTCAACAAATACTAAAATATTGACGTAAATCTTAATAAACACATATATATTGTTTTATCTAAATGTAAATAAAGGCAGGTTTAATTCCTCATATATACATATAATATTTCTATAGATAAATATACATAGCAATTTAAGGCAGTTGCCAGGTCAGGTACAACTGGAAACTTTGATTTAATGGCAAAATTAGGAGCAGGGAAAGGAGGATTAAAGAAACGTTCATTCTTATGCCACCAAACTTCTTCTTGTGCTTGGGAATTCTGAGCACATTTGCGGCAAAGGCACAAAACTTTTGCCCAGTGTCGAAGTTTGTCTAATTATGCGCAGAAATGCTCAGAAGTGACCATAAAGGGATACCATAAGAAAAACGATTCTGGCAAACCTTTGAGCCATTAGGCGATGCTGCTGCTGACTGGGCAGCCAGACACGTTAACAAATGTGCGTGTGGAGCTAACTTTTTAATTACGCTTAATTAAGGCCGAAAGACAATAAAAGCGAACTTAAGTAAATAAGCGCAGCTGGCAATATGCCATAGGCAAAGTATTGGCTGGAATGAAGTGAACGGCATGGATTGAGTGGCGATTGTGGATGCAGCTGTCGGCTCAATGGTTGCTGTCATACAAAACACACACACACACACACACACACACACGCACACACACAACGGTCGAGCCTTGACAGTATCATGAATGCGTCTGCTATAACATCATTAAATTGTTTACCCTAGCTGCATGTAACTATTGACACAGACTGACAACAACAACAACAACAATAAAAACCACAATAACAACCACAACAACAACAACAACAACAGCAATGAAACCAGAAATTGAAAACGTACAACTCTCTTCTGCGGTTTCCGCTTCATGCGTCCTCTGTTGCATACAGCGATGCAAGTATTCCTCTTTAACTCGGTTAATGTTATTTTGCTCACGAAATTTGTTATTGAATGGAACTTGAAACTGCCACACGCCACACGCCACATGCTGCACATGCCACTCGTGTTTGCCGCTCGCTGTGCCACATGCATTTGAAATTCTAAGCAGAGCAAAATGGCATTCAAAAGGCTGTCAAATGTGCTGAAAAGCTGAGTTTGTGTGGCTAAAACACAATTAGATTTTACGAATGAATCAAAAGTTAATAGAGTGAAAGGCAGCGAATTGGATTTGTGAAATTTATGTTATTTTGCCAGCTGCATACAAATATTTCCATTATCTTTCAAAGTTTGTGAGAAGCATATGAAATAAATTAGTATGCATGAAAATCAAATTTAAAATTGCAAAATTTAAACAACTTTTTCGTTGCAAAGGACGAGTGTTCAAAAAGTAAATCAAGACATTTTGTTGACCTAATTTTAAATAATATAAATTTTCTTTAAATTTTCTAATCAATGATTAAATAAGAAAATTTATTTACCATTTATTATAGTCAAGCAGACATCAATTTAACATTGTAAATATTTTAAAAAAAATATATAGATTTTCTTTACTTTTCATTTTTTAATCAATGATTAAATAAGAAAATTTAGTTACCATTTATTGTAGTAAAGCAGACATCAATTTAACATTGTAAATATTTTAAAAAAATATATAGATTTTCTTTACTTTTCATTTTTTATTCAATGATTAAATAAGAAAATTTAGTTACCATTTATTGTAGTCAAGCAGACATCAATTTAACATTGTAAATATTTTAAAAAAATATATAGATTTTCTTTGCTTTTCATTTTTTTAATCAATGATTAAATAAGAAAATTTAGTTACCATTTATTGTAGTCAAGCAGACATCAATTTAACATTGTAAATAATTTCAAATAATATAGATTTTCTTTACTTTTCATTTTCTAATCAATGATTTTATAGAGTATCAAATGAGAAAATTCAGTTAACATTTATTGTAGTCAAGCAGACATCAATTTTACATGGTAAATATATACATAGCTTATATAAATATTTTAGCTTCATTTCTAGTGATTCTATTATATGCTGAAGGAATATTTTAAAGCAACAAGATGCAATACATATGTATGTATATGTATATGTATTTATATATGCATATGTATACATATGTGTTCCTGCATTCACCGCATGCTTGGCTGTTTTTCATTATTCATTCAGCTTCTGTTTCTGGTTCTGGTTCTGGTTCGGTTTCTAGCTGTTCCTTGTGTTCCATTGTTATTCTTGTTGTTGTTTCTGTTGTCGACTGCTCAATGGAGCGGACTTTTCATGACTTGTCAAATGCAATGGCTGCATTTTTCAGTGTCTCCCTGCATCTCAATATCTAAGTAACTCCGTGTCTCAATGCATTTGTTGTCGATTGCGCAATTAAAGCGCTGAGTGGCACTACAATTGCGGTCAGCGCTGTGAAGGTCGTTGAGTTTTCTTTAATTAGCAAAAATATAATAATATTGGTGGTTCGCGTGCAGGGCAGTTAATAGTAATAATCGATAAATGCACACGTTGAACAACCTTTGTGGGAAACTTTGCGTATTCGTGGGCAGCGGTGCCAAAGGGCACTTCAACAGAGTTCGCTCAATGGCAACTGCTATTAAAAAAATATATATAATAAAAATTCCGTTGCATAGAACGATCCCTTCTCTGTGTGTCGCTATGCGAATCGATAAGCCACCTTTGCCCAGATGAGCTAAGGGAATGGGCCAAGGGAGGGTTCCCAATGCCCCTCTGCCTACCTTTCGAAACTTTAAATGAAAAACTTTAAGTGCTATGTTGAGGAACTTGTGTGTTTGTGTGTGTGTGTGCGTGCCACAGGCGTTGCACATTGGTTGAAATTAATTTTTGTTTAACATGCGTAAACTAAGCCTAAATCAGATTTTTGCAAAATTCGAGTAATTTTAAATAGAAATTTTGCATTTAAAGTTAGCAAAGTTTCAGTCGGGATTTGGTAAATGTGAGCGGCAAAAGTGACATTTTTATTTCCTCTTTTTTATTTAAAGTGGAATAGCAATTAAATTTTCAAAATAACGATAAAATGAATAACATTAAACTGTCAGCTTTTCTCACTTAGCCATTGACATTTTCTAAAAGAATTTCAGTTAATAGCATATGCAAATTTGGATTGTGTTAAGTGGCCACTGTACAATGCCCGAAGGCCTCATGCACACACACACACACACACACATATACACTTCACTAGACACAGCAAAATATATGTGTAGTAGTAGTGTTGTTGCTGTGGCAAGTGCCATGCTGCGAGCTGTTTATCAATGCAAATATTTTGCATACGCCACGTTGCACGTAAATTGCAAGTGCACATCCCGTCGACATTGCCTTCTTTGTGCGCTTTCTAAGTCACCTGACGTTCAGAAAGTAAATACACACGCGACTGCCGCTAAAAGGCCTCAAATAGTATGTGTGTGTGTGCGTGTGTGTGTGTGTACTATGAGTGGTGTGCGTGTGTGTGTAGCGTATCACATGCATAATGAAAAACCTGGCATACAGACAGGCTCTGGCAAAGTTTCACACCATAGCCCGTCCTTACCTACCCCTCCCCTCTTGCAACGCTATCCTTACACGTTGTTAACCTTGTTTGCGTTGGGCATTTTAAATGAAAAGCAAAAGTTTAAAAGGTAAAGACAAACCCTGAATTGGCCCATCTGCTTCTTTAGTTTTCGCACTGGCATCAAGAAAATATGCTTAAGTAAAATGAGCAATTAAGGATTATTGCTCGGTTTGCCCATTTAAATTATGAGGCAATAACGGAAAGGTGAAAGCCAACCCAAACACAGCCAAACAGAGCCAAACACAGCCAAACACAGCCAACACAGCAAAAACTTCAAATCGCCCCCGACAGCTGCTAAGCCACAGGATATAATATGTAGTCCTTGTGGGGCCATGTGTTAATATAACTATGAAGTGGAAATGGTTGAACATGAAAAACGCCAACTTTCGAGTGTGTCTATGTTGTTATTTTATTGTTAAGTGACTTTGAATAAAGACCAGGGTTAAGATTGATGGACTCTCGAGGCTTAATAAGTTGTGTTAAGAGCAAAGTTCAATCAAATCAATAACGCTATTTAGGCAGCAAAACAAATATGTTTCAAGTTTTGAATTGAATGATTCTTGGAACTTAATAATCCACATCAAAGAGTAAATATAAACTATAGTCTTAACACATTTTCTAAACATTATTATTGACATGGCTAGCATAGATTATTCACAGTGCTTGTTACCACATTTCCAGCGAACTCGATGTAGCACTTTAATCCCTGCTGTGCTTTGCTCTTCACTCCTTCTACGAAAGCATTCAACGACTCATACTTTATTTTTTTTTTATTTTTGAGTAGCTCTCTCAACGGATTCCTTTGCCGCAATTAACACTTAATCGTGCCTCTTACCAGCTACTCGGCTCATTACCATGGCTATGTCAATGGGATTGTGAATGCGACTGGGATTGGGCAGGGCAATGGATGTGCCAGTCCTAATTACGAGTAGTGCGATGCTTGGGCGCTGTTCACATTTTTCACATGCCATTTCGCAATTAAAATTCTTAATTAAATTAAGTGCACTTGCAACGATTTTCCGCGTTTCATGCATTGTTTGCGACTTTTATGCAATTTAATTTAAGTTTATTATTGTGAAACAATCGCAAAAGACACAGCAATCAAAAATCCCAAATCGAATTGACAAAAATGTGGAGAAAGTTTGTATCGGAAATGCAAACGATTTATTAAGAAATGCGTGACGAAAAGTTGAACTTTTGTTAATGAAAATAATACAATTGCAATAACAAAAAAAAAAAAAAAAAACAAAAAAAAATATAAGGAACAACAATGACAGACAGCAACTGTGAATGCAGCTCATGTGTGAACGTGTTTGCGGCTTACCAGAACTGAACTGCAGCTCAGTCAGCAAGGATAAAAGTCCAAAAACTTTGGCGGCCTCCCGCAAACTTATCCCCCACTCCGCCCCGCTGTCAGTCTACCCCATGAGACTCCTCGGCGTTTGTTAAATGCAATTAAGCGAGGCGGAAGTAATTTTGCCGGCAGCAGCCGGTTTGACTGACTGACTTGACTGACTGACTGGCTGGCTGGCTGGCTGGCTGACAGAATGAATGCTTGAATGAATGGATTCGTGGATGCTGAATGGTTGGTAACTTGTTCGCATCCAAACTCAGTCATTCGCTGCAACGCCTCCTCTGCCGGAGAACGAATCATTGCACTTGCCGCGACGCGTTAGTCAAAGCCGACAATGGGCAACACATAAACAAAAGGAAACAACTAAGAAAAAGTTGCAAAATAAAATCGTTTTTAAATCTACCCTGTATTAAACTTATTTAAAAAAAAAATTATGTAAACTAAAATCGTACAGTTTTCTTTTCACTTGTTTTGTACTCATTCAAATAAAGTTAAATGGATAATTTCTTGAATTTAATTTGCGCCTTTTTTTTAAAATAATTTAATGCCTTAAATGCGATTCTATGTGGTCTATTTGATGTCCCTGATAACCTTTGTTTATATTAGTTTTTGCTTATATTTCTTTTTTGTTAATATACGCTTAAGATTAATGCAGTTTTTTGAGCACCTTTGGATTACGAGGTATTGAAAAAGTTTTGCCTTTTGCGGCTGTGTGCATTTTTTATTTAACATCGCCCAAGTTTTAATTTCTTTTTCTTGTCCTGTGCATTGTTTCCGCCTCTTGGCAGCGAATAAGGTAGCCAAGTTGCAAACTGCATCCTGGCTGAGGACCCAGACTGGGACTGAGAACTGCGAACGGAAAACTGAGGCCCACTTTGCCCACTTGGCTCAAGTTTTTGTAGCGGTTTTGTTGCCATTTCCCTTTGTATTGTTTTGCTTTGGTTTTTGTTTTTTTTTCTTTTTTTGCGGTGCATGTTAAAGTGGCTTCAGTCAGCTGCAGCCTTTCAATCCGCAGCTGCCACTTCTTCGCTCTCAGCCATTTGTTATGCAGCCGCCGCAGCTGTGAATTTGATTACCGAGTAGCTGTTATAATAGTGCAAACCATAATTATTGTCAGACCGTGGCACTTTTTACGTGGCCCACACAAGATTGCACTTTACGGCGAGCACATAAAGTTCCTGGCAAAAACAAACAAACCAAAATATATAAAAAAAAAAAAAAAAAAACAAAGAGCAACAACTTGGCAAGCAGCGCGTCAACCATGGCCATATGTTAGCCATGTTTATGCCACTTTGCCATGTTACGGGGCAAACCTATATAAAAGCAGAGCAGAGCAGCATACGAGATGCAACTGAAGTTTATGCCAACTCACACGGCAAACGGCATCCGGCCACGCCCCCCCACTGTGCTTTTTGCCATTTCTGTTGGAGTTGGCAAGCAGGTAAAACCGTTGCAAGTGATGGCAGTGAAAAGCAATACGGAGTGCCACTAAAGTAAAGCCAATGACAAGATCCAATATGGGCACATGCCTCAAGAATCGATAGATACGTAAAGTGTAAGCTTAACAGACTAGCAACAAGATATGCCACACACACACACACACTCGCACACTCAAAAAAGGGGGTCAGAGTTGTGGCAGTAGCTGGATAAAGAATTATCGCAAGATAAAATCCTATCTGAGCAGAGCAAAAAAAAATCGTTGCCGTAAACGAACAGACTTAAAAGTATATAAATCTCTCACGTCGCTTTCTTTTAGCTTTAAATTGCATTATTATATAGAAATAGTAAATTTCAGGCATATCCATAAACAACATTTTGAAGATATTTGCAAAATAATTGGCACAAGCAAAATTTGGAATGACCTTAATTTGATTGTTATTTAATCATTGTGGAGCTGCGGATGAATGGAAGATTTAATTGCCAGTGCTGACAATTGCTGCTACGTCGCTTGAGGGGGGCTGCAATTTTTGTTGAAACTGAAAAACTAAATCCGGATTCGAATTTCCCTTGGGAAACAAAAGTTTATCTGACAAATTCATTTCAATTGTTATGCGAGCATTAAAACAATGCGTCAGTTACCACGTCCTCCTCTGTCCTCTGTCCCCTCCCGTCCCCTGTCAACCCAAATTCGCGTCCCGTGCTGCATGACAAATGAAACTCGAAAGTTTAATGAACCGCAGAAACAGTCGCAAAACGAAATTTAGTTAAACATAATGAGCCGGACGAGAGAAGTTTGGCGATGGCTGTTACGGATTTTTGGGGCGTGATGGCGTCAATTAAATGTTACCCACAAAATGTACAGCTCAATGCGCTGCGCTGCTCCCTTCATAGCAATAACACTCATAGTCCACGCAGCAGTTGTCAAAATTAAGTAAATGCGGCACTTCTCATTAATCTCTGTCTCCCTGCAACGGCAGCAAAAATAGCAGCGGGAACAGCACCCATCGCCAGAGGCAGCTGAACGAATGTCCAGCTTGCCAGCCAGCCAGCCAACCAGCCAGCCAGCCAGCGGGGCCAACCAAGCAACCAAACCAACCAGTCAAGAACACAATAAGGATTTTGGTAATAATAACTGGCAACATTCTATGACTGAGCGCCGTTGACTAGGCAATACCCTGTGTTTAATTATATTTTTTGAATGATGAATTTTGGCACTTTATCAAATGAAAAATATATTTTGAAGGTGATTTGTAATTTTTGCGCGAGTCTAAATATTAATTTGGCATATGCCAAATATGCTTTTTATAATAATCTCGCCTGGCCTTTAACTATATTTCTTCTGAATTCTTTTTCAATATTTACTTTCAAATTGCATACCCCATTGAGTGCATTTAATGGCTGCAAGCATAAAAATGAAAAATATACTCAAAGTGACAGCAAAAATTTGCTCTTCTTTTTGTTGATTCTGTTTCATATCTTGGTAAAACTAAAAACAAAAAAAAAATACTGAAAGTTGCACAGAACCAAGTGCCATTAGACAGAATGCATCATGTGGCAATGCGCATAGCGAGCTGCTCCAGAGAGTTAATCATTTTGTTTTAGTAATTTGTGTGATATATGTTTTTTGTCACATGGAGCAGTGCAAAAAATGTGTGGGAATGCTTTAAACATTATTTATTTAATTAACACAGAATTTGAAGAGTTCCACACACATGAGGACCAAGTTACATTTAAATCTGCAGAATAACTTAAATTTCTACAACAATAGATAATATTTAATTTTTTCAACTGGGGTAATATTATAGCTTAAGATTCCAATAACATTGTTCTGTCAATTCATAAACATAAACTGCAATTTGTAGTAGGAAATATTACCTTAAAAGATTAATATTATCTGAGTACCAAATGTACAATTTGCTACTGCATAACCCTTGAGTAATTCTAATAAATTGAAGATTATGTTGTCAACAAATTGCTTAATAAGTTCATTTCTCAATTATGCAATGTCCATTACAGAAGATAATTTGTGTATTACAAGTCGGAAATAGCATTTGCTCCCCGATGTGCGTCATTTAATTATGGACATGTTGCACAAAAGCAAAAGATTATCATAAAATGCAGCTTATCGAATGCACATCAATTAATTAAATGTATAGCAAGGCAAAGTCTTTTATGCTATGTGGTACATCTATTATTTTTGTACGTATAAACGGAAAATTAAGCTCAATTATTTAGACAGCTGTTGAATGCAAAAAAAAAAAAAAAAACATGCAGCAACTCAAATACATAAATAATGCGCCAGAATCCCAGAAAGCGCCAAAAAAAACAATCAAGAATTCCCACACGTGCCGGCAATTGAAACTCAATTTAGTCAACAGGGCACAAAACAGCAGCAGGCGACACAGAATATATATATATATATATATATATATATATATATATAGTTTGTGCACTCAACTAGGGGCCGACAAAAATGCATTTTGCAATTTTCACGCCAATTGCCGTAAGTGAAATACATACTCAAGTGCAACGACAGAAGTCTCCAACAACAACAACAACTCAGTTTCCCAGTTTGACTGTGAATCCTCCTCTGCCTCTGCCTCAGTGTCCTTTGGCATTTGGCACTGATTCAGTGTATGTTTTTGGTCCTTACATTCGACTCACGTTTAGCCAATGTGTCGCCAGAGCGTTACAACGACAATCAACCAGCCGCGACGTTGTTATTGGTGCTGTTGTTGTTGTTGTTGTTGTTTTGGCCCGGCCAACAGCAGCTTGCCCACATTCATAGGCTCCCATGTGCGGTTGGCGGGTGGCTGTGTAAAACGACTGAATGCGCAATTAAATGTGAGTGGCGGGCTTTGTCTAAAACTTTAAAACAAATGGCCGAAACAGCAACAATTAATGTGAATTTATTTTAGAACTCATTTCGCTGTAATTGCTGTGGATAGCCAAAAAAAAATAAAATCGCTTTAAGGCTTTCGCAAAACGAGGGTTAATCAAAACAATATGTAAATCATTCAGTTGCTTCACGCATAAAAATCCTTTAAATATGTACAATCAAGTAAATTAATTATACAATAAATTTAAAATATATAGACTTTATAACCCCCTTTTTGTTCAGGTCATATATTGCTAGATTTTGTGAGCTTTGTTTTTGTAATACTTTCATATTAAGAAAATTTCGCTTGCGTAAAATTTTATGGCCAACTTTGAAGTCAACCCATTTGTAGCCTGTAATTTTCCTGGCATTTTCGGTCGGCTCATTTACAATAAATTTTTGGACGGCCTACACAGTGAAAGGCTTAACGCGCCACTGACCCCCCCCCCACTCACCACCGCTCCACAACCCAACCACCATCCGCATTGCTGTTATTGTAGGCACATTTGAGCTGCTTTATGAGCGACAATTGTGGCCTGTTTACCCTTATTGCGTCGCCTACTGCCATTTGGCATCTGTAAATAACTTTTCTTATTTGAACATTTATTGGTGACGTAAACGGCTTGTAGCATTGTTACCAGCCATTTGGCAGGGATATAGGGGATATGGTTAAGAAGAAGAAGATGGAGGTGCAGTAGGCTCATTGCCAATTTTTACTCGTGTTAATTTCCTGTAACTCAGCATTTGCGAAAAGAAAACAACCAGCCTCCAGACTAAGGATGAAACTGAAGCTGAAGCTCAAAGGATTCGCTTCGAAAGGAGGCTCGGAGGCTCGGAGACTCAAGGCCCAGTCACGAGGTTCAAGTTGAGTTTACGAGTACTCGTATTTTGTACTGAAACGAGTATGTGTCAGGTTAATGCCACCGGCTGTGAATTGGTATTCAAAAGCTCGTAAAACTCAGTTCGGGGCCGCTCTTATGCCATGTTGCATGCTACATAAAATATGATGAAGGGCACTTAAGCAGGCCGCTGCCGCCACCTCGTCTCGCCACGTCTCGTGTGTTGACAGCTATCAAATGTGTGCACAACATGCATACATGAATGAAACACACTCACACACACACACACACACACTCAGCTAGTGAGTGGGTGTGGCTAGGCGGTGCTCGACAGTTCTTTGTTTTCATAAATATTCAAGCGACCCCAAACCTTTGGCCAGCTAAATCAACGCGATTCAAGTTGCCAATTTATGAGCAGTCAAAAAATAAAAAAAAAAAATGTTCTGCATTTGTTTACCTAGTTGTTGCCAACAGTTGATTTGTGTATATTTCAGTTGAATAATATGATTTATAGAATTTATGCAATTGCAGTCTTGCTGCCTTCTGGTAACATTCCCTGGCAATAATTCAAGACAACTTTGACAGAATTTGCTGCAGGCATTCCAATTGAAAAAAAAATAGTTGTGAAAGGCGTTAAATTAAATAAAATGACAAACTCAATTCCGAGAAAATATTTTACACAAAGTTGAAATTGATTTTCACAGAGCATAATTTCTACATTTTTTCATATATTTTTTTCAGTTAAGTAAATCCATTTTTGAAGTGACACATAGCTAAAAACTAATATCAGTTTTCCTTGTACTTAACTGCTTCAGTTAATTACTTTAAATTGGCTTTCATGATATATTCAATTTACCATTGCATTTTCATTAGTTATTTTTACGTAATTTTAAGTTCAATATACATTTTTACTACTCGTTAGGCGATTGATAAAATGTTAATAATTAATTAAATTTGTCCTCTGAGTTCTCTCAGAAGAGCTGCACTTTAAACAAAGTAATTTGTCTTGAATCTCGTATAAAATAAATATTTAAACAATTTTAAGCAAAATCTGCTTGAGCAAAAATCGCAATAACTCCTGTTTTTTACATTGATAAATGTTGTGGCAAATGAGACAACTGTGCAACAGTTCTGGTTTGCACTGTGACAAATTAAAACAACCACAGAGCAATGCATCGCTTAGTCTTACCCTGTCTCTCTCTCTCTCTCTCTCTCTCTCACTCTCTTTCTTTCTGTATTTTACTCACTCAGTCTTACTATATTTCCCTCTCGCTCCTTTGCTGTTTGACCAGTTGAAAGCATATGAAATGATATTGCCAGCGTCATTAATCAAGCTGCAACTCTGCCACAAAACCGCACTCGAACTGCATTGAATTGGTCGAAACAAGGAAATCAAGAAGAACTATGAAAAAAGTGTCAAGCCGTCAATAACTAGAGGTAATTACCCAACAGGACAGTCAAAAATTGTAAATGTGCGGCAAGCAACAACAGCTTGCAGAATAGCCGAGTTATTTGGACAATTTGTGCGGCTTAGATCAGTGTATAAAAATGTCAAATTAATTTCAAGTGCTGAAATGCACACACACAACAAAGCACACAAAAAAAAAGGAGAATTTAGTGCGAGCATTTTTCCGTTGGGAACACATATGCTTGGGCGGCAACTAAACTGACAACATGTGGCATGCTCGAGTGACCCGCAAAAATATGCTATATAATTGTTAACAAGCCCAAGGCTCGACAGCAAGTGGGTGTGGCTGTGTGTATGTGTGTGTGTGTACGAGTGTGTGTGTGTGCGTGTGTGTGTTGTATGTGCGGTGACGAAAACGATTTCATTCATAAAAGTTGTTACACAAAATTACGTTTGCCAGCTTTGCCCCGTTTACAACTTTTCCCTTCTTAGGCTAACTACAGAAAAATATGCAGCGGCCATTTCCCCTACATTACTCACATACACACACCCCTGTAGAGATGTATGTGTGTGTGTGTGTTTAATTTGCGTTGCCTTTTCATGAATAATGAAATGCTCTAGTCGCCGTAGCCTCGTCGCTGTATCTCTGTGCAACTGGCTGTGCAACTTTTGTTTTTCACATCTGGAAAGCTTTATGAGCAATTCACATTAATTCACACCTATACAAATAAACTCACACACAACACACACATACATACATAAATACATATGTGTGTGTGTGCAGAACGGAAAGCAGAAATACCACACGTCCGTTTATAGAAGTGGAATACAAATTTAATCTGTCGGTTTTCTGGGATTTCCTCATTTGTAGCAGATTTGAATCTACCTAACGCCGACCCAGACACATTGCCCACAAAGGCATCGGGTCATTTCGCTATCAATGGGCGCACATTTGGTTCCTTTTGACCAAAAGCCGGACACAAAAGTTAATGAGTTGCTAACTGTTGGTCTGTTGGGCTGGCTCAAGGGGTTGAAATGATTGTTTGGTCAGTTTGGTAAAGGAGTAACTCATTTCCACTCACACATTTCAGTTGCGTTTGTCTGTTTGTAGCATTCCAGTTTGGGCTTAATTGATTGTCCCAGCACTAATTTTTACCTCCCAAAAAATACTACTATTTTTTTGATGAGTTTGTTTTCCTTCTTTCTTTGCATAAAAAATGTTTAAAGATTTATGCAAATATTCTTTTAAATCCTTAATGCACATTTCCAAATCCCGTTTGATATGTATTGGGCTGTATATTTATTTTTATCCATTAACTTAAAGTCTTTCATGCCAGTTATACGCAACATTTTGGGATATTTAAGTTGATTACCAACTTTTGAAGCTACTCCTTGTAATATGAATATATTTTTATTGTTCTATATAGTCAATTGCCCAGTCATCACCTAAATCAATAGGGATTACAATTTTGATAGGCCTAAAATTGTAGTATCTAATAATTACTTTTGCTCTTCTTGCAGGCATTATATTCTTAAATTTGCCTGCCTCCGGCAGAAGAGCAAAAGCAATTCTCGACATTGTTAGCATTTCTTGTCGGCAAGCTTCAGGACAATCCACTTAGAGTGGAGCTCTGGTAGAATTTATAAACCTGCCCGTTGACTTCTAGCATATGCATAATTTTTCAAGGGTCTCTGTGGCATAGAAATCATACCATAAAATAAAATCACAAGTGCTTTTAATTTGTCGTAGTAAATGCACAGCCCCACAACGAGCAACTTATTCCTCTCACCCCCCGTCTTCCACCGTCTCTTCCCCTGCACCCACATTCGCGCACACACTCGAAGAGGCAGCCACATGCTGCTCGTTACTTAGCGCACATTTAATTTTGTTGCCAATACTCAAGCACACTCAAATACACACACAGATACACACACACACATATACACACATTTCCTGATGTTTTTCTGTTGAGTTTTCCGAGACTTTGGCACAAGTTTTTGGCGCGCCATAAAACTATGCGGCAATTTATAGGTTTCCATGCTTCAGCGCCTTCCGTTCTCACGCTCATGAATAAATGGGCATGGCACAAAGACTGGCGCAGACTGAGTGACAGAGAGAGAGAGAGAGAGTGAAACAGAGTGAGACAGAGTCGGGGCCAACAGCATTGTAGTTATACCAAATGTTAATGATAATGAGCCTCCTTTAACCCCATTTACGAGTGTTTTAGACACATTTGAATCGGAACGATTCAAAGAGCAATTCGTGCAAGTCAAATACTGCGCACTTTATAAGATTAGTCAAAATTTGTTGTTTGCTTGTTTTTCGAATTTTATGACCTGGCTTAAGAATAACTAATTTTGCATAAGGCTTTTAACAGTTTGAACTAGTTTTACAATATCTTAAGCAATGACCGGAAAATGATAGACAAATGGCTACAATTCTCAAAACTCATTAAGTAAATTAATTTTGTGTTAAAATAACTCAAGAAGACGCTACAAAGAAGAAATAATTTTTGGAACGGTGACAATTTGTTTTGAAATTCTACAATTTCTATGCTAAACTGATCCATTTTAGATAGATTAGTAGTTTTGCTATGAATCCACTCAAAGCCTTACACTTTCCAAAAAAAAAAATTGCTTTTTGAAAGGTAAACAAATTTTAGTTGGAAATATATAAATGGGCGAGACGTTTTCCCCGCCAACACCAAGTGTGCGCTTTAAAAGCATGTTGAGCATTTATTGTGTGGCTAAAATGCAGGGAAAAATAATCGCTCTCATTGGTGGTGGAAATTGAATTTGCGAATGTTGTGCCACAAACGCAATAACCGCGAACAAAATCTATGCACGCACACACAGCAAAAACAAACAAGCCCACACGTCTTGCAGGCTCACACACACACACACACACACACACACTGCACACTAGTTCAAAAACGTGTGTAAGCCACAGCACATTTAAAATGCGTAAAGCGTGTGTGCCAAAGGCATGGATTCAGTGGAGATTGGGGTGTTCGAGGGGCAGACAGTCGCCGCCGCCGACGCGAATGCCTAGCTAGTTGTCCTGGCCCTAGTTTGGTTTTATGCCATATAAATTAGCGGTTAGATTGAGCGTCATAAATCCTGCGATTAATTTTAAAGTGCGCGTGCATCTGCATGTTTATCTAGGAAAACGATTTTTACCCACTTTAAAATCTGGCTAAATTAAAAAAAAATAAAAAAAAAAACCGCTGTGACAAGGGAACCAAATATGATGTGGGCTCTGCAGGTGGCTTTTTGTCACAAAACAAAAATGGCAAACAGCTGCGATCGATATTCTGGATTGTGTATAACAGAAAAACGATTTGAAATAATAAACTTAACTTTAAAAGGTCATTGCAAAAAAGAGTGCGATTAGTCGAATATTATTTTTTTTTATTAATATGATTAGAATACATGATAAATATAAGTTTTAATAATTCTTTGTTATTCTTTCATAATTTATTTCTATCAAATCTAGTTAGCTTATGAATAATTAACAGACTAAATAAAATTATTCACAATGTCTACTAAAATATTATAGTACTCTAATAGAACGAACAAATCATATTTTTGATAGTCGAATAATATTTTATATTAATAGGTTTAAATAATATGATAAATATATAACTTTTAAAAATTATTTCTAGAAAATTTAATGTTAGCTTATGAATAATAAACAGACTGAATACAATTATTAGCTACTAAAATATTACTACTCTAATAGAACAACTAAATCATATTTTTGATAGTCAAATAATATTTTATATTAATAGGATTAAAAAACATGAGAAATATACAAATCTTAAAAATTATTTGTAATGCCTTTCTAGAAAATTTAACGTTAGCTTATGAATAATGAACAGACTGAATACAATTATTAACATTATCTACTAAAATATATAAATCATATTTCTTGACACATAATTAAATACAATGTATTATCATGCAGGCTGTGGTTTGGTGCATTCTCCAAGGCGGTGACATTAATTTGTCTAAGCGATGTCCCCAAAATTTATGTATCTAATTAAAATGGAGAGGCATAAAAAATGAGCTCATGAATGCGCTACAATGCCGAGCAGCTGTGTGTTTAGCACTTCGCCAAACTTCATGTCACATAAATTTTACCTAGTGCCTTATTCCAACTACACTCCCGTACTCCGTAGTCCCTGCTCGCATGTGTATGTTGCGTGCGGGGGCGTCTGGTTGGGGCACGGGCATGGGGATATTCCTCTCCGGGCAGTCACAAGCTGTTTGTTTATGCGGCAGAGCTGCATTTTTATGTGCTACTACTGCCAGTGTGCCGCCGACAATGGCACCCCCACTCCATCAATCGCCCTCTTACACTGCACAACACAACAGCGGCAAAGCGCTTCCCGAGAGTCAACATGACTTGACGATGCATCCAGATCCCAGATCCACATACAATAATACGCCACACAGTGTCTAAAAAGGGATTTAATATAACCGACACTCCTCGACTTTGTAGCTTTTTATTCTCTGGAATGTACAAAAAATATATTGTAAATTCAAACATGACCAAAGAAGAAATCAGAACTTTATTATTTTGAATTATTTGGAAAAAAAAATAACCTTATATTAATGCTTTTTTTCTTATTAAATGTAATATATATTTATGCATAAATTACTAATACATATATAATAAAAGAAGACAAATTAAATCAAATAAAACCAGCTTGCAAAAACATCAGTTTAAATTAAAAACAGATTAGTGGCAACTGAAACAACATAAAATTATTCCAATCAACAAGTTCATTAAAATTTATCGAATGCATTTACAGGCACTTTATTGATGTGCCGATATGCAAATATTATGATTGTATTAATCAGGAAATCTTTACTACATTTTGGTGTTTTTAAGTTAACAATACTGATTTACCACAGGGTGTACGTACACTGTACACTATGTGCAGGATACAGGGCTGAGACTGAGCCTGAGGAGCGTGCCGGCATCTGCCATTTGGCGTTGGCGTTGGCGTTGCTTTTTAATAAAATTAGCTCCAACATTGGGTGCTTGTTTATGCAGGCAACAGTCGAGCGACCCCAAAGAGCAGCGCTCTCATGTTGCACAGACTTTTTGGTTGATGTACGCTTTACTCTGTGTGTGTGCCTGTGTGTTAGTGTGTGCCTGTGTGTGTTAGTGTGTGTGTGTGCGTGTGTACTTGGCTGCTTATTATGCATGAATTTCAAATGAAGTCGCGAACGTGACACAAACTCATGACCGCCCCCAAGCTCCCACTTCAACGGACTGAACCGACCGCACCCCCTCCGCCCTCCGCCCCGTCGAGTATAAAGTCTGAATACAGGGTACGCTGCCTTTTCGCTGTCTGCTAAAACAAAATTTACACATTCACATTACGATATGCATTTAATATGACCGGAATTGTGTAAGTTGGCAGATCGTCGCAATCTACTTGAATATTATCTGCCAAACGAAATTCTTACCAAAAAAAAAAAATTGAAAAACACATAAAACTCTTTGCACGAAATGAGAATTGAGAATAGTAATGGGACTGAAAGTCGTCACATTATGCGTATCTCTAGTTAAAGTCATAATGAAATTTGTCTAAATGGGCGTTGATTGTTTATAGCTCCTAAGTGGCCCTTCTTAGTGGATGAGCAAGGTCAGATCTCCATTGAGGGAGCATAGAGCTCGAACTGACCTACGAAACTGTCAGTTGAGTTGGCTGTGAATATTATGCAAACGACTGTGGTAAAAAGAGAATATTGAATTACTTGCCTTTCTCGTGTGGTTTCCATAGAAATTATGAAATTATCATATGATTTTGCTATATTTGAAAAGGGATATCCATTAATTTGCTTCTTGGAAAAGCAAAAATGCCAATTGTTACTGAGTACCAAAGTATTACTTTAATAATAATAAAACATTAAACAATGTTTAAACAATTCTGCAAAAATATATAAAATTTAATACACCAACTGAAACATAAGAAAATGTTAAAAAAAAAGTAATATAAGAAACGCAGATATTGTTTATCAAACCATTTTGTCATATTGCACCAACTAATATCAGCAAACCCTGCAATTTTATAGGCACCAAAACATACTACTTACATGCATTATTTATATAGTTTAAATTTTCTAATTATAAGTACAAAAATCAGTTGATAGTTACAAAGTTTTGATAAAATAGGCAATGCAAATTATTAAAATAATAACTTAATAATGTGAAAATGAGGAGCAAAAAAAAAAAACACACACAAATAAAAATAATCTAAGAAACTCTCAAGAAGGGAAGCACTTGAGCTCAAGCAGCGCATAAGGCAGCTTGAGGAGAAGGAACTTGGAGAAGAAAAGCAGGAGCTTAGATGAAGAAGGGAAGGGGTGTGGGGGGGGGAAGAAGCAGCTTGAAGAACAGGCACACTCAAGTAGCGGCGCACACTTCAAGGAGATATTTTCAACACGCTTTCGCTTCGACAGCGACAACAAAATAGCAACAAGGACAATGGGCGCTAAGCATTTGCAACTTAATTGCAATGTGTGTGTGTGTGAGTGTGTGTGTGTGTGTGTGTGTGTGTGTGTGGGCGTGTGTGTATAAATGTGTGGGCGTGACATGTCCTTTACATTATGCATGAGTCGACGACACACGAGCTCGTCATAATCATTTTGTGAGCTGACTGCTTCGCGCTAATTGCAATTAAACAATAATAAGAGACAGCAACAGACTATGTGTGTGGGAATGAGAGAGAGAGAGAGAGTGTGTGAGTGAGAGAGAGAAAGATTTAGATACTCTTGTAAAAATTTGTGAAAAATTTGCTTAGAAAAGTGAAAACGGCACGCAATTACAAGGACTATGAGCAACTCGATGCGCATGTCGCGCTTCACGCAGCAAAAGGCGTTTAATTAAATGTTAACAGCAACAAGCAAAAACAACAACAACAACAACAACGCAGTAACAACTACAAAGGCTAACAGACAATTTACAAGCGCCTTGTTGTTATTGTTACTTTGAGTCGCGTTTGTTGTCTTTGCCATTGTCTGCATGTATTTGCATATCATTAAGCAAAGCAATAATAAAAATTGCCCTCTTTCCCCCCCACACCCATTCGCTTTGAGTGCATTATCAACACTCGTGCCACATGAGTGGTGGGGCTGAGGCAAGAGGCCGCATTTAATTGCCAACTGGAATTTCCGTTAAATAACACCCAAAGCTGACACCAGAGCCAAAGCCAATTTTCAGCGATAAATACTTTAAAAAGGCTTGTGCCATTGCAAGGCAGGTAATTTTTAATTATATATTTATATTTTCCTATGTTGCCAAAAAATATGTAATACCTGTAATATATATATCTATATCTGACTGGATTACTTATACATATTTCTTTGTCACAAATAAACGCTTATTAAAAAATTAATTTATAAATCGAAACGAGTAACAAACTGTAAACGTCCAACAACAGCATGTAAAAAAAAACATTCTCAATAAAATTATGTAATCATTTTAATTTTAAGACGTTATAAAAGTCTTCAAGATGGCTTACTAATCATTCTCAAAGCATAAAGCTGCTTTAATACACAGCCAACAATGGCTGAGATCGCTCAACAGTTGCAAGAAACGGCTCTTGGCCGCAATGGCTGACATAAAGTGAGTCTGGTTTTGGATTCTATTGGCGTTGGTTGTTATCACTTAAAAAGCAGTGTCGTATAACAGCCAGTAAAACGGCCAAGCCAAATATTTGTGCTGAACACAAAAAAGAAGTAAAAACCCAGTTGGAAACTATACGAGCTGGGGCGCACGGTGAGAATGGGAATAAGAAAGGATAGCGTGCCACATACAACCAGACACACACACACACACACACAGTACAGGTGAGAAAATTGACAACTCAATTGCGAAAACTATTTACACGCAATTAGGCAAAATGACAGCACAGAGGCAGCAGCTCACGGCAAAGTTTGTCAAACTGAAATGGGCGAGGGCATAAAAAGAGTGATATAACAAAGGACAATCTCCGGTTGCCTGCTCCGCTGCTGCGTCTACAGTGTAAATATTGACCAGGCCTGAACAAACTGTGGCACCAACCAACCGAGGAAACAGTTGTGCCAGCAGTCGCTGGGGCCAACAGCATCTCATTCATAAATGCATTAGTTTGCTGTCAGGTTGTGCAATCGAAGTCATGTTGGCATTAACTGTAAATTATGCAGGCCATGAATTTAACATGGCTGAGCAAACCACTTGAAACTGGCCAACAAACCACATACGTAATATGTTCAAGTACTTGTCAAGGTGATTGTAAACGGATTCTGTGTTTATAACATGAGTTGCATACCTTTGAAGGACTCGACTCGACAGCTTCAAAGTTGCCGTCATTGTTAGTGACACTAATTAGTTTATGTGCTATAATAAGTATATGTATATTGGAAGATTGGCAACACAATCGACTAGATTTCAAATTAAATAGTACACTTTATATAGGAGCAAAAGCTTCAGGCTTATGGCGGTTATTAAAACCCTAAAAATATCGACTAATTGGTTTATGTTTTAATTGATAAACGACTGCTGTAAGTAATTACATATGTAGGTATATATATATATATGTATGCATATATATACCTCATAACACTCGACTTATTTATTTTGTGTGGCTTGTGACCCAGTTACGCTCTGCTCAATTTGGCCTTGGGCGACAATTGTACAACTTCTCTAGTCCTGCAGTTGTGCTCGCTCTGCAGTTGACATCTGTTCACTTTGCACACGTTCCCACACACCCACTCACTGTGTGTGGCTGCGTGTGTGTGTCTCTTGTGTCACCCTTTTGCATGATTTACAACTATTTAACTTCTTTTGGTGTTTTGATCTTTCTTTCTCTCTCAATTTGTTATTTTGTTTTCTCTTGTTTTGTTACCATTTTGTACCATTTTGTGCTGTGATTTCCACATTTTTTCACCTTTTATTGTGAGTGGACTTACGAGTACAAATGCTTTCAGCCCCCGTTTCCCCGTTAAGTCCCCTTTTATTTTCATTTGTTGTTCAAAAATGTATGAGTTAAAATCTACCTGCAAATGGCAGTTGGTACATGGCCAAAAGAAAAAATTGGCTGACAAAACCCAACATTTCGCAGAGCTTTTTCCGCTACAACATTTGAGCTAACGGGTGTGTGTGTGTGTGTGTGTGTGTGTGTTTGTGTGTGTGGCAGTGCCTGAGGCGTTCTCTGTAAATTGTTAATAATTTGTGGGTTGCTCGTTGCATATTTATGGGACTCCTCTTTGAACAGTAGCCGCAATGCGCAAGAGACATGCCCACACGATCTGTGGCATGAGGCGTATGAGTAATTAATTTGATTGTTAATTTTCATTTAATTGTGCTTGAGCAACGGATAGTTTCGAACATATCAAAATGTTTTAAAATTGAAAAACTCGGAAATGCACAAAAAATATATTTTGCAGGATTGATAATTGTTTGGCTCTCCCCAATTTTGTAAATTGGCAATTCAAAGCTTGATGGATGTAATCGTATTGCACAAGTCAGAAATTGCGCATACGCCTCGTTTTCCTTTTTGATGGCAACACTTTTGCGCAATTAAGTAACTGCCAAAAATTGAGCATGGCAGCACGCTGAATGACTTTTAATAGCTTTCTAATGAGAGCTGTCAATATGTGAGTGTTGGGCATTAGATGAATTTTGTGTTGAATGTGCCATAAACATAAATCAGAGTTGAACCGCAACTAATTGGCACAAAACATCTTGTTCGGCTGTCATTGCAGAAAGCTGTCAGGGACCACACGAGAAGCGCTTACTTAATCACCTGCTTTCCACCTACAACACACTGGAGCGACCCGTTGCCAATGAATCGGAGCCACTGGAGGTCAAATTCGGGCTGACGCTGCAGCAAATCATCGATGTGGTAAGTTCAATCTATATAGTTGTAGAATAAGAAGACTACACCCATCAAAATTATGAAGCAGCTACGGCTGCAGCAATAATCAACTAAAGCACAAATTAATGAGCAGGATTCCAAGGCTGTATGGAGTTTTTTTTTTTTATGTGTAGCCGTCGCGACGGTTTTGAGTATGGTTAGTCTCAAGTATCTCAAGAAAAACTTAATTGCCGACCGCAGAAATTTCTGGTTTGCATTGGTAACTGACATGTTGCCGTCGTGCAGTCAACTATGAGTATTAATGATATATATGAAACAAAATAGCTTGTGAAAAATATTTATAATTAATATTTAACGCAAGATTTGACAAAATTAATTACCACATGCAAACGCAAAAATATGAAAAAAAAGCAAAAAGTAAAAATAAATACATGCTTAACGGAGATGATATATATGCTCATATAGCCGTCGCGACGGTTCCGAGATCTGTGTTATCTCCTTAAACATAAAACTCTCAATAACAGTTATATTTACGAGTTCTTGCGTTTTTTATAGGACGAAAAGAATCAGATTCTGACCACAAATGCGTGGTTAAATTTGGTAAGTGACATGTACCAGCTGTCAAATTTATCTAGCACCTGTTTGTCTGTCTTAATTATCCAATGTTAGGGTCTTTTTTTTCCTATCTGTTCTATTTGTTTTCTGTTCTTTTCCTATGATGATGCTATAATTTGTTTTCAAATGAAAAGTGACCAAATTTTAGATAAAAGTAACCACATGCATTTTTTCCATTATTATGCTATTCATTTCGAAAGCGCCTTTATCAAATATGTGTTGTCTCGATATGTGTGTGAATAAAATTACAAATATAATAATTAATATTTAAAGTCAGTTGAAATTCATTTGCTGTGAAACACTATTACATATTTACAATATCGTTGTTAGTACAAATCTGCAGATGGCAGTCACTTTAATTAAAAGAAAATTGCTAAAAAGTACACATTTAAATAGAATACTAACTTAATTAAATAATGTTACATTAAAAGCTTTCAGGATCAGACATGATAGTAAATGTCCTGTTAGTCCTCAAATTGGCCCTCAATCTTGTAACTCAGCCCCAAAATTTAAGATTTACGCATTTTCATTTAACCTTAAATTGGAACCCATTTCGTTATAGCCGCATTCCCATTGCTAAATTGGCATAGTGCACTTCAACCAATAGCACAAACAAATAAATCAAAATAAAAGCAATGTTGAAAGTAATGATGGACTTGCAGATACTCTGTGTTCAATGATTAGCTCGAACTATAGATTTTTGAATAAGAAATTTGCGGAAACCTAATAACATAAATATTGCAAACACTGATGTTAAAATATCTTTGATGTATTAAATTATCCGTCTTTTACTGATACAGAAGTCATCATAACTGTTTTATGTCCATTTTGGGAACAGGTTGAAAACGAGCACATAAATCAAATTTATGTACAGCAGCAATTTTTACGCTTTGTTTGTGGCACACCTGAAGTCGGTTCGAGTGATCAAAACCCTTTTCAATAAAATTAATAGCGCCTTTCTCACTCTCCTGTTCGAGATTTATGACAGCAACAAATAATTTTCAATTTGGCACACGGTTTTTTTTGACGTTCAGCACCTAAAACTAAATAATTGCTATGAAATGGCCAAACAACAAGATAATCGGCCAACAAAAACCAAAAGCTAAAAACAGAAATTTTAAATGAAACCAGCATTATTTTTGCATAAAGCCCTACAAAAAACTTTAACAATATTATCAATAAAAAACATAATTGTGCGTGACTAGGCGTTTTTCGTCGTTGTTTTTGTGTGATTAATATATAGAAATTTAAAAAAAAAATGTTTACAAAATCTATAATTTAAATAAATATTTTTTCTCTTTCAAAAATGTTTGCTTTTGTTTTTTGTGTCACATGTTTTGTCAAACAAATTAAATTAACACATTAAAAAACGTATTATTATAAGTGACAGCTTGAGATAAACACGAGCAACTTAATGCTGATGCTAACAAAATGCAATAAATAGAAAATATCATATTTAGAATTTAATTTCGTTTATTTTTTGTTTAAATTTAAATTAAATTTAATTTTAATCAATTTCTGCCAAATATAATTAAAAGGCTTTGCTTACAAACTTGTAATATGATTAGTTAAGGTTTAAATAATTAACCATCATAAACTCAACCAACTTACGATAACTTTATAGCAAATAATTAAAGTCATACAAATGAATAGCTTCTAAATTTAATTTTAAATTAAATCGCCTTTAATTTTCCTTATAAACGCTTAGAATCTCAGCAGTTCACATTATTTAGTTGATTGCGCACAGTTTCACTAATTAATAATGAAATAATTATTAAATATGCTGTCGAGTGCTTAAGGTCAGACAAATATCTTAAGTTGAGCGCATTAAACACAGATTAAAGCCAACATTAACAAGCAATTAATAAAAAACTAACCTTTATAAATATTATTGCAAACTATGTGTTAATTTACCTCTTAAATTCTAGAAGATTTTTGTGTTTCAACTGCAACCCAAATGTATGTATGTATGTGTGTGTGTGTATTGTGCGTGTGTGCGTGTCTCTAGTAATTCACATACGAGAATCTCTTACCGATAATGTTTTACTTTTGCTGGGTACATGTCATTAAACGTTTCCGAACAATTGAATAAAAGCCAAACCAAATACCAAAAACAAATAAAAAAATTAAAAACCAAAACCAACCAACTAGAAAAAAAAACAACATTAACAAAAAATGGCATGCATGTTGTTTAAAATTAAGTATATTTAACTAAATAACAGAATATGTGTCAAAACATATATACAAACGTCTACACAGATTTTAAAGAATATATTTTTAAACAGATACTTAAAAATTAACAACAGTTTTCGTCGATTTGGCTTTAATGTGGAAGTGTAAACTAAAATTTATGAACTTTAAATGATTCATGACTAGTTCAAGGATATTCACTTGGATAGTTGGAAATTTGATTTATTATTCACTGCTGCAGATTGATGCATGACAGAAGAACCGCAGAATTTGTTGAAAATGCATACATTTTGCATTAATTTTACAACCCAAATGCAACATTATGAATTTTAGCCCTGACATTTTGAACTTTGCCTAGCCACGTTGTCAATTAGACTAATTAGTTTACTAATAATTAATACATACCACACAGGCTGCTGATAATATACATATATATATATGTATATATATGCACATGTAATATGCGTATCTCAATTTTCACTCTCTAAAAAAGAGTCGATTATGAGAACTATCTATAAAGTTGCATTCGTCGAATATTTTAATTACATTGATTGCAGGAGTTTTGCACTTGCTGCCAAAATGTATAAAATAATAT
Source organism: Drosophila demipolita (assembly GCA_035042405.1). Lineage (NCBI taxonomy): Eukaryota > Metazoa > Arthropoda > Insecta > Diptera > Drosophilidae > Drosophila > Drosophila demipolita. The sequence continues at coordinate 3,448,277 of JAWNLI010000044.1, read as the reverse complement.
TTACTTTATCTTATATATTAAACATTTTTTATAATTATTTTTTTGCTTTGCTTAACCAAATGAATGCTATTTTCGCATTACCCATTATACACTGTTGCAACCATGTATTAAATTATTCAGAGTTGAACAAAAAGAGCTGTAGGAAACCAGCATAACAATTGTCGATGGTGTTGCAACGTTCTCAGTAGCTGTCAGGGCTTTTTTTCTTTAATTTTTTGCCGTTGACTTTTTGTTTTTCGTGTTGTTGTTGTTGATGATGATGATGGTGGTGGACCCTTTAGCATTGATGGCCCCGGCATGTCACTCAGTCAGCTGTGGAAATGCAACCAGACACCAGCACATGCCAAAGTGTCATTGGCGAAATTGCCAAGCGTACGTTCCGAGGTGTACGTGAGGCGGTCGTCAACTTGGAGGCAACCCACCTCCTTAGCACACCATTAAAATGCACATTGTGTGGCCCAGGACCAGGCAGCAGCTGCATCAGATTTTAAGAAATAAAGTCATTAGAATTTTTCGGCTAACACCAGGACTTGTTCCCACAACCGCTCTCCACTGCTCCATTGCTCTATGGCATCGTAATTACTTCACAGGTTGCAGCTGCCTCTCAGCCGCACACAAAGCCCCTCAAATGACTGGCTATAGAAAGTTGTTAAAAGGAAGCGGGTTGAAGGTTTTGGGGCACGAAGAACAATGCGACATGCACTTTGAGTGTACTTATGCTGCTAATAGCAGCTGGTTAGATTTCAGGCTCAGAACAATAAGCCACATCAGTTAATTGAATACTTAAAAAGACGGCTATTTCTAAGTATTATTTGGGAATTATTTCAGGTTTAATTTTATTCTAAACTTTTACAGATTATTAATTTATAGCTTTAGCTTTCTAGAAATATTATTATGTGTTTCTAATTTTACTACAAATTTATTATTTTTAATTGTGGTATTTAATTAAAAATTTCTTTTAAAAGTTGTACATTTATAAATCATCTATGCTTAGGAGTTTGTTATGAGCAAAAAGTTAATAAGTTAAAAATAATTAGGACGTATAACGACAATCACTTATTACACAAAGCTTTTAGCATAATTCCAATTTCATTACCAAGAGCACATGCACAATTTTGGCACACGAGCAAATTGTGTGCACTTATCACACACTTATTTGTCGCGACATTAACAACAGATGCAAGGGGTGGGGGGGGGGCAAAAGGGACACAGATGACAAGGCTAACAAACTTTGTCCTTGAACAAAGAGTATAACCAGCCAAGTTTACTGAAACATTTATCATAACAGTCGCCGGCTATATTATATATATATATATATATATAAATATAGGTATTTGGTGCGATCTGGATTCTGGCTACAGATGACAACAACAACAGAAATTGTTTGCTCATTAGAAACTCATTTAAAAACAATTTGGCACGTTAATGCAAAATAAATCTATTAGCTTATGCAGGTAATGACAACGTGCTCGATGACGGCTCTACGCCAACTTTCACTACAGCTTTGCATAATGGCGGATATGCACATGCCACATATGTACCAGGTACATACAGGTATATACATATATAGTACGTATAGTATATAAGCGTAGCAGTTACAAAGTGGGAGCATTAAATGCAAATATCATTTGTTACAAATGATGCAATCAACATTTTTAAAAATGTTGGCCAATAATAAAAAAAAAAGGTTGAAAATTAATGAAGCATGAAAATATATAGATTGCAGTCAGCTTAAGTTAAATATTAAAAATTGTATTTTACAAAAATAAATTAAAAGATATTTCGTATTTTAATTTGAACAAATACATACAGACATAAAAGCTGAATAGACTTGGCTTATCGTACTGATCAAGTCGTAAATTATACACTGCAAAATGCCAAATGCAATATTTTTTGCATTTTTTCTGAGGAATTACAGATACTCTTTGTAAATGTAGTCAACAAAAAGGGCACTCCCATAAAAAAATAAAAGGAATATCATTAGTATGCGTCGTTGGCACCGTTGACATTTCAAAGACGCTTTAGGACGTCGGCTCCTCTAGCTACTTCTGACTATATATGGATGTGATGGGTGGGTGGGGAGGTACTGCCTTACATCCTTACGGAAGTGCGCTCAGCAAACAGCCTGTCATAAACATGAAATTTGCACAAAACCGCCATTTTTATAAGGTGTCAACAGCAAATATCACATATCACAAACTCTTACATATATAGACGTTATGGCATTTGATGTCGAAAGGAAGTGTTCCGCATATTGGCTTACCCAAAACGTTAAGTGGCCCACTTCCCACCCCCCTGAATATCATTACAGGAGCCAGTGCCGAAATATCCTGACTGAATCGGCTGCTTCTTACCCACCTTCCATGTATATTTTAATGGCTCAAGTCGTTACTGCAGCTGCTGTCAGGCAGTAACTGGCCCAAAATGTTGCTGTTTTGGGCCACAACGATTTTCCATATTTTTTGTTTTTGTTTTTGTTTCACTGCCAAGTTATTAATGACAGGAGTCAACTCAAGGCTTAAGCTTTCATATGCTGATGTCAGCTCGAGAGAGAGAGAGGCAGAGGACTCATGCAAAGGGCAAGGGAAAAGGCAGGAAATTTAACTTCATCTGCATTACAAACGACAATTGCCTTAACCAACTTGAACTACATATTAAATTTCCATTCCAATTTTTGTCAGGTCCGCAGGTCTGTCAGTTTAGCATAGAATATGCCAGCATGAAATATCTTTAATTACAATTTGTATAAAGATAAATGGGTTTTGATATCTACAACGACTAGTTTAAAAGTTTTTATTGTAAAGACATTGCACACATCTGATAAAGTGCTTAACAAATTGGCACAATGGACACACACACAAAGTACATCAGGATTGCATGTCCTTTTGCCAACCAGCAGCTTAAAATTGAGTATTGGATTTTGCTGGACGCCTCAAGGCCAAGCTTTGTGGGAGCGAACAAAGTTTTGATAGCTTTCCTATTCATTTCGGTCTATTTGATTGCGTCTTTGTGCCGGCGATGCTAATTATAAAAGCAGTTACTCAATTTCTATGCGAACACCATAAAATGCAACACACAATTTATAACTTTAACTAACCTGTCATGTCAAATGCAACCTCACCCGCGAAAAAAAAAGGCAATTAAAAATGCTTAGCACTAAGCCCATTAAAGCCAAATCACGTCAAGTGCAGAGCAAAGGCTTTTTAAAATACAAAAAAAAAGAAGCAAAGTCTTACAAAAAACGCCATTAATAAAGACGCTATAAATATAAAAAGAAGAAATACAAAAAAAAAAACAAAAAATATCTTGTAAACTCATAAAACAAATATATATAAAAACTTTCTATTATCACGCTCTGCTCTTTTTAACTTTTGCCCTTAATTCACTTTTATTTTTTTGTATATTGCTTTGTTTTTGTGTTTATTAATTTATTCATTTAATTTTACGTAAAAAAAAAATTTTAAATGCGTTTGTAGGACGAGAAAAATCAACTACTTATAACGAATCTTTGGCTTTCGTTGGTAAGTTTCAACTTAAACTAAAAAGTCATCTAAATATAAAAACCTTAAATATTTAATTATTGTGTTAAATAAATTGTATGCTTTAAATATCATATCATCTAAATAGTACAAACAAACTTTTTATTAGCTATGCTGATCAGCCATTGAGATATATATATATATATATATATATTTTGTGTATAGCTATAAAGTTAATAAGGCTGCTGGGCATAGCTAATGAAAGTTTTTGCCTGCTCATAATTTATACACATACACACGGCCCAAACCTAGGCTAAGAGTTGTAACCAAACAGCACTTAATGTTTTTAAACACAACTTCTGTTCTGGTTTCGCAAATACTCAACTTTTCTATGAAACCAACTCTCCAATCTACAACTATTATAATCTTTTTCATCAACTCTGTCTCTCTGTCTATTTCTGGCTCTTCTGAGACCTCACAACTTATTAGCTTGATTGCGTGGCTTAGTACGTGTGTGATAAATTATTTAAAACTCATGCCTTAAATACAAAATGAATTAAATATAAATAGTTAAATCATTGCGCTATATTAAATATTTATATTATTACACGTAACTCAAACATAAAAAAAAAACATATTTTAAACTCTTTAGCTAGCTAAAGCATAATGCAGTTTGATTTCCTATTTTATTCTTCTACTATTTAGTTTTAAAATACATTTTTAAGTAGCAACTGCTTTCAAATACTTTCTTAATTTTTTCAGTTTTAGCTTAACTGGGGGAAATTCAATATTTATTTATAGTTTCTACTATATTTTTTTGGCATTTATTAAGAGCAACTAAATAACGACACATAAACAAATTGTCAAACAAAAAACAAATCTCTTAACAGCAAAAAAAAAAAAACCGAAGTGAAGTGCATGATTTAAACACGTGTTTTGGAAATCGCATCATGAAGTAGTCTTAAAAACGTGAAATGTATTGCATGTCTCAAAAATCATTTCTAATTATTTTATTTATATATCCATTCAATTATGCATGTGGGACCTGTGTGCGTGTATGTGTGTGTGAGAGTACCGCAAACAAATATTGTTGCGCGGAAACTATGAATAAAAATTGAATGATTTTTTCATGTGATCATCAATGCTTATATCCGGCATTGGACTTGTTGAAACAGTCGTCAAGCTCTGTCAATTTGCGAAATTAATTAAATTATTTATTTAACACATCGATTGGAATATGCAAACATCCCCCGTACACCTTTTATAATGTGCCCGCTCAGCAGCGATTAAGGTAAAAGCGCCGCGGAATATTGCAGGCATTACGGCCTGTAATTTGTAATTTTCGGTTTGGGCCATGGCCAAAACCAACAACAGCGTAAGCAAACATTTGGTTGATTTCAAGCATTCTGAATGCCAATTTGATTGATGGCTTATGAGCCATTAATTAACTGACAGTTTGAAATCTAAAATGTGTGTCAATTCGACGCAGCAGATGTAATTGAAATTTTAGACACTGAAGGACAGATACAATTACATGACTAAAATGGCAATCGACAATTGGCCAAGCGATTAAAATTGCAGTGATGATTCCTTCAAAATTGGGATTTTGACACTAAATATGTTAACTGCAAATAAAACACTATAAATACATTTTGGTTTTTGACAGCATGCATAATGATTTAACACAACGAAGAAGTGGGTCCAGAAAATAGTGATTTAAGACAACCAAAAATAGTTTCTTAGCGGCGATTTAAGTATAATTGAAACCATATTACATGAAAGTCAGAAAAAAATAAAGGAGTTAATAATATAGTGCGACCGATATTAAGATATAAAACGCGCTCAAGCTGAAGCCAAGCTAAAATGGAGTAAAAGCCAGTCAAAGACGATCTTCAAATGTTTTACTCTGTTAAGAATGAGCGTTTTGTATACTTTACTACCTAAAATGATTTAGATTTCCAAATGCTTTGTCGACGGAATTTATCAGAGTGTATTTTATTATACATGATTTTATTGCATCAACTTTAATGATTCGTCTTAATTGTCAATGTTGTCACAAATAAATTTGTTCGTGCTGAGATTGTCTACAATCAAATTCTACGGCCCAAGATTGCTTCATTATTCCTGAAACTAATTTGCTATTGCAAAAGTCATGAAAATCTCGCCGGGCTACGCCACAGAATATCGTAATTTGTCATTTGAGAAGGTTGAGGTGGGAAGATTCGGTCATATTTCTGTAGTAGTATCGCCGTCTGTTTTTACAACTGTCATAAAACCGCACACAATAGCAGTACTAAAGTATAAAGTTTTAAAAACCGAGCGCTGTTCACCGTATGAGTGCAAATATAATTTAATGCTACGTCATGGCATGTAATTAAATATTTTTATTTTTTGTGATTTAAAAAGGGATTTGTTGCACAGAGGCAGCGAAACAATTGCTTGCTCTAAAAATGCCACAAATGTGTGTGTGTAAATTATAAAGCACAGTAGTCTTAGAAGCAGCAGCAGCAGAAGCAGCGACAACAAGGGAAAAACTAGAGGGAAACTTGGAGCTTTTATGACAAGAATCTCTTGTAGGCGAGGACGCAAAACGCGAGCTGCGAGCTATGTCTGTGTCTGTGTGGCAGCAACAGAGAACAGCAAACAGTCAACCGCGAAATGACACAAAAGTACTGAGACGCAGCCTGCTGTTATAGTCCTCGTCCTGGGGCAAAAGATAGAGCGACATAACACAGGACAGTAGAGCAAGGCCCAGGATCAAGCAAGTCGCGTTCGCATGACAATAGCAAAAACAGCAAGCAAAATGTTGATAAAACTTTTCAAGTGTCTGTGTATGCGGATGTGCCCGTGTGTGTGTGTGTGTGTGAGTGTGTGTCTTTTGTGGGGGCAACTGCAAGGTTCAATTTTGCTGTCAACCTGATATATGTATAAAAAGACGTTTTTTTTTGTATTCTGTTATGTTAATGTAATCGCAAAAGCCTGCCATTCGCATATTAACAGTGGCTTAACATAGCTCTGTTGTGTACAATTCGAATGATTTTTGTGCATGTTCAATTTTCATATGCTTAGTTCGTGTATTGCATTCAAAAATAAACACTTATATTTATCACATCACGTCGCTCTATTATTTATATTATTGTTATGTGATTTTTTATTTTTAACTAGACTGTAACAAATTACATATATTTTATTGTTACTAAAACATATTCTGTATGCAACACAGGAATGGAACGATTACAATTTGCGCTGGAACGAAACAGAATATGGCGGTGTTAAGGATTTACGTATCACTCCCAATAAACTGTGGAAACCCGATGTGCTCATGTACAATAGGTAAGTGCTCCAAGTATCCAGTTAAGGGCCCATGGGTGCATGGGCTACGTCTACAAACTAATTAAATAAATAACGTCCGATAAACCGATAACCAATCAGAATAACAAAATTATCGATTATGCGCTACACCGACAACCATCTCGCAGTCACTGAACACTGCTATTTAGGTACTAAAAAAAATCTCAAACAAATCAGATATTTTTAAATATAGTATAAACTCAATGGTAAGTGTATATATATAGAATTTTTCTCACAACAGCCGATTCAGATTATACTGGAAACTGATGAATCTTGTGATGACCGATTAACTATTTTGTATCTAAAGTTAAATATTTTATTACTCATTATTTGATGCCAATGAAATATATATTATGTAGCTGATTTTTGCACTTTAGTTGTTAGAACGAAACATTTGTTGCGTTCTTCTTAGTTAGTATTACTAGTCAATAGTCTATAGAATGCTAAGCTATAGACTATATAAGTATTTATGTTTACGTAGATTTTACCAACGGGAGCAATGGAGTTGCAAAAATATGGACTAATTTATTCGTTTGCTACTTATATATTTTAACTTTGTTATTATTTTTATTGCTTCTTTGTCTGTTTTTACAGGGTTGACAGAAAATTTAAATTAGAAAGTAAAATCAGAGGCGAATGAATTTCCATTGCTCCTCTACAACGCAAAAATGTTAATGTTATATATCCTTTGTTGTAAATATAGCTGAAATTATTATTCTACTTTGTTTTTATTTATTTAATATACCATATAATATATACATATGTATATCTTATTATATTATATAAACTTGTCATAATCCAATCGCTATTGTTTGTGTGAGTGTCTATTTTTAAAGGCAATGCCAAAACCTAACCATATCCATGTTTTTTGTATTTGTTTAAGTTAGTTCTTTGAATTTGTTCAATGTTACCCAATTTTAATTTGCTTTCAATATTTATGTTGAAACAACTAAATGTTTAACAACAAATACTACATATTTTTTTAAACTAAATTGTTTAAAAACAAACAACCAAAAAAAAATAAAAAAAAAATTTGTTTACTTCAAATAAGAGTAGTTTACACGCAGTGGTGTTCTAGTGGGACTGTACATTGTCAGCTTGCCGTTGATGTGGGCCTCACTTTGTAATTGGATTCGTAATGCTAACCGAAATACATAATCTGTAATATCTAATATACATATAAAACAATAACAGCTAAACAGCATATTTAAATCGTTAATCGAAAAAGTGAGAAACTAAATAATAACAATTCAGACTAAACTCCATGATCTTAAACACTTTGTTTAACCAGAATATTATGCAAGTAGTTTGTTCGTAACAATCGAAAGATCCTAATTGTCATACCTCAACAGTTCATATTACATCATATGGCCTATTCCATATGTACTTAATACATTTCATATATAAATATATATATATGTATAGTCTATGCATAAGTAGAATACTATATTCTCTCAGTACTTAGTTCAGAAAAAAATAGACAATAACCAACATAAGAAATTGTTCAACAATATGCTGGTGTAATATTTCTGGTTAGACGTTCAGTACTTGAATTTATTTGGCCATTAAAACGATACAAAATACTTTTAAAAAAAATATATATATAACAAACACGAATTGTTATTTGTTATACTCGTATTTGTTGTAGCTTGCAAAAAAAATTATTCAAAAACCACAAGATATCGATGGCAAAATAGATTTTCAAGTATTGTGCATGAGAAATCAAATCCCTCGTACTAAACAGCAACTAAATAAAAACGCATATATAAATAATACCAATGAAAAAAAAAATAAAAAGCCTAATTCCAAACCATTCCAACTAAATGTTAAATTCCCCAACAAAAATTTGACTTTGTTGGCTTAATAAAATTTATTCCCACCATTTCGTTATTTGCTAAACCACATCCCACATAACTACTTACACCACACAAAACAAATTTAAATATACTCATATTATATTAAAATACTTAAACTAATCTCATATATATTTAAGCCATACATCTTAGTTAAACTAAACAAGAATAAACGTATAAGGGCCGCTTCAAGCGCAGCTTTACATTTCATTTCATTAACTAAGGCAAAAATTATACATTGAGCACATTACATTTAAACAATTATAAAAGCGTGAAACCTCGAAAAAGTCAACTACAACTATTCAGCAGAAAGATGCATTTACACTCGCATTTATACTTTCAAAAAATTAATTATAAACATTGGCAAATTTTAGCAGCTATTTTTGACAGAGAATGTAAACTGTCTCAATAATGTATATTTATTTCTGAAATATATTGTAAATTTTAATGAATGGGTTCTGTAAATATTTCTTTTACATTGCATCACTTATCGGAATTGGAATAGTATAATTGCTTTGGCTGGGTGTCGAGTCCTGAACTGCATTCTATTCTTTGTACTTTTATGTATATATGTCATATATATATATACATATTTATATGCTTATACAAATTTAAGACAGATTTTCTATTAGCCGTTAGCCAAATATTTCTAGTTCATGCCAAACTCTTGCATCTACAAATCGAATAATTGAGTAAAACGTGCTCAATTACTATTCTTTCAAGCAGTTAGCAATTTCAGCTATTTCTGTTATTTCTTTCGATGGTTCTTTTTTTCATATATATATATATTTTCGACAGCCCACCAAAGATTTGTAAGCAAAAATGTTTCTATTCCAATCACGCTTCAAATGCAGACAAACTTTTTGCCTAATTCACGTATCAATCACTCCACAATAAGTACAAATTTTTGCGCAAAACTTTATTTCCATTTACTTTCACTTAGTCAATGTGCTAAACATACAAACAGTCCTATATATATATCTATACCCAACTTATAACCAACTGTTCTAATATCTATGTGTATATGTGTGTGTATGTGCCTATTGTATGCCTGTGTCTGTGTGTCTAGTTGATTTACTTAATTGCAAAACACCTAAAGGCAAAACCACTAATTACGTTTTGGCCACATGCAACAGCATGCATAACATGCCCAAAATACTTCAAAATGTCGAAAGTCAACTAATTTTTATCCGATCGTTGTAAAATTTCGAAAATAGTTTGAAACTATTTACAATTAATGGAGGTTATATCTTTATCAAGGTATTTACCACTAAGCTGACAGCACATTAAATTGCTTCGTGTTTGTACCCATTTCAATGTTTACAGGGTATTTTCACAATTATAATCATTGGCGAGTGTGTGTTTAGTTATCTGTATTTCTGATAATTGCCCAAGAGCCATTAAAATTCCTACACAATACTTACAATTTCATTTTATCATGTTCATTCTCCTCATTGTGTTGATATTAACCATAAATGTGTGTTTTAATGTTATCAAAGAAGTTATTCAGTGCGAGTGTGTATGTATGAGTGTGTGTCTGTGTGTGTGTGTGTGTGAGTGTGTGTGCGTGCTTATTAATTACCCTAGTAATCAATTGTTATCATTGTTGATATGTGTGTGCTCTTGTACGTTCTATATAGCTGTGTTTTACTGTGTCTATTGTTATAAATATTTTCATGCTTCTTATGTTAGTCGATATCCAGCTTATAGCTAACCCATCTATAACCATACACATATATATATATATATCTTTAAATACATATATCTGTTATAAATTGCTATTTTATCCATATGTATGTGTCCAAATAACCGTATGTATGTGTATAGAAAATTGCACCTAATGATGCAGGAGCACACAGACTATAATAATTACTAACTAGTATAAGCAATCAGCCTGAATGGAATTGGACAACATAAATACAATGGTTCCATTAAGGTATAGTAAGTTAGTTTAAGTTTAATTGTAAGCTCAGCTTAGTTGCATGTCAGATTAGTTTAAATGTACTCTTAAACGCAACACAACCAATTCCAAATTGGATTTTGGAATATTTACGTGTGTTGAGCTAATAAAGTATCCATCACAGCAACAAATCTGTGGTTTATGTTCTAAGGCTTATGGCTAGAACAGACATTTGTTGGTTTGATCTTTGCTGAGTAGTCAATGCTGAATTTTTATAAAATATATAATAGCATAAGTAAAAGTGCATAAACTTAAATTTTTGTCAAGGCTTTCATGTGCAGCTACACATTTGTTTCCACATAGCAGGTATTACAACAATTTACTTTATTACCCCTTTTGCACAGTCAGCTAAAAAAAAAACTGTGTGGTATAAAAGGATTTAGGCCACACTACTAAAGAAGCCAGATGACCTGAAACATTTTAAGCCATAACTTAAATATAAGCAACGGACAAGAAAAAAAAGTCTCAACTGCAGACTAAAAGCTACATAAATGTCATAAAGTCCCCAGATTCCAGCAAAGTAATAAAAAGCGCGTTTAGCTGCAAGTGAACTTTGGGGGAAATTAACTCAAATGAAGATAAATGTGGCAGATGCACAAATTGTGACTAAAATACACACCTGGCATCTGTATAAGTTAAGTTTATAATTTTTGTGGTATTTCTAATTGTTCTGCAGTGGAGATTACTTTGCGAAACGCTATTTCACGTCTGATTGACGTTAGGATTACGAAATGCGGCTAAAAGCGAGCAGCCAAATGGAGTTTTGATGTCCGTTGTCAGTCAGAAACAAAAGGGCTTATAAGCGCGAAGCTCAGATTTCGGGCCAGCTGCAAAAGCGAAAGTCCACACGTATTGCCTGGCTTAATTTACACAGCATCCTGTGTTGATTACGCCGATATGGCCATGGAAACCTCGAGAATTGCTGCTAGCCAGTTGCGAAGGGCGGCGCATGTTCCGTTCCATTGATAGGCATAAGATTCATATTGATTAGCCAAGTAGTTGGGGATATAGCCATGGGGAAATCAGTGTATAGAGTACTATAGATATTGGTGCTATCTAGGGGCAGTGGGCGTGGCCCAGCACACGCACACCGAGGCTGGCAACTTTATTTACTAATGAACTGGAACGGGGGCGATGTCAGGGTCGAGGTAGATGGCAGGCAGCATAATAAATTTTATGGATATTCTATAAAACAAATTTACGCCAATTTCGCCAAGGCAGTTTTAAGCTTATCAACAGTTCGAGCACGTTTTGACGTTTTGCTTGAGCAAACGTTTTGTGGAATATATTGGCGAATGACTTTCATTTGGTTTAATTTATTAATTCTCTTTCTTTTCGACTTGCTCCTCTGCTCCTGGCTAGCCTAATTTGTATGCGTCGGCAGCGCTGCTAATGTGCGGCCATCATTTAGATCAATAGCAAGACGACAAGGCTACAGATACAGATACAGTTAAAGTTGTAAATTCAGATACACGCGCACGCACACATAGCTATATTAAGTATGCATTGACCTTGTGTGTGTGTATGTTTTTCGTCCCATCAACGCCTTCTGCACAATAATCTGACCAGCTTTGAATTTTTGTAATTTTATTTATGCTGATTTCAATGTGCGTTGTACGAATCTTAATCTAAAATATGTTTAATTGAGATACTTCTTTACTAACTGCTTGAATTAAACCGCTCAATGGCTGCCAGAAAGTCATCTGGCGAAAGATCAGCTAGCCGTAAATAAAAAACCCTTGCAAACATATAACATTTATTTACATATTTTATTTGTTTTCCAAACGGAAAATCATTTCTGATCTCATAACCATAATAACAATCCAAATTTTAGTCTGCTCTGGCTATTTAATGGAACCAGAAAAACCTTTTGCAGAGCTTAACGCAGTTCGTAATAAATTCATAATACATTTTTCGAGGGACCTCAGAAGGCTGTGTAAAAAGCTTTCACATTAATTGCAATGTTATCTGGTAACTGCCGTAAACAGATTACAAAGCATGTGCAACTTGATATGGAAGTAAGTGGCATAGAAAGTGGCCTTCGCAGGCCCCGCTAAAATGAGATTGACAGCGGTTGTGGCTTAGCCAACCGAAGCGAAGAAATTTCTTCTTTTCTTTCATTCTCTGGTCAAGTCCGAAACAGACCAACATCAATTTAAATAATGCCTGGCAATGATTATATTTATTTGTTTCAGGCGCCAAGGCCAGGCGAGAGGCTGCGGCTATAATCCAAAGGCTGCCAAATCTTTCACTTTCAAATATTAAAATGTACGTCGGAATTTGAATGTAAGAAAAAGATTAGGCATGATGATGGCTTTGCATAAACGGATGACTGAGATACATGGAAAACACACTTTGGTATTATTAATCAATTGAATATTGATATCTTAATAAAAAGAATCAAAAACCATTTCCAAGTGAACAAATTTATCATTGGACTTTTGATTGCTGGTATTTTTTTTAATTAAAGAGAATCAGAGTGTTCAAATTGTCATTCAACTTTTGATTGCTGGTAATATTTAGAGTACAATTTTGAATTCAAGACAATTAAAGGGTTTCTGCTTCTACGCAATTAGAAACTATTCGATTACAATTTCTGGCTTCTTGTGGCTAAGCAGCTAACAATGCCGGGAATGTGGCAACTGTTGCTCCAATTAGTTGAATTGTGGAGGCTTTTATGGTTGTTGCTGTGGGAGCATTTGCACGTCTGATAGAGCTGCCCACAATCTCTCAAGCCTGAATGCGCACCAGCTGGGCAATGCCCATGGGATTGTTCATGCTTAGCCGACATTACAACGGCCGCTAATCGGAACACAAATTCCACTTAAATGCTATGGCATGTTAGCTGACCACGCCCAGACGCCCACGAACAGGTGCATTGCTCGCCAATTAAATGCACACTTTGACCGCAAAATCACAATCGGCATGATTTAAAGTGTGTGTGTTTGGGAGTGTGTGTTTTGTACATATATATGTATATATATGTTGGCTTGTTGCCGCACAAATTGCGTATAAGTCACGTTGACCGCAAAAAGCACGCCAAATGACTGCAAACAGCTTGTAACTCAAAATATCTATGCAAATAGCGTACAAAATGCTTTCACAGCAGTTTTTGAGTACAAATAATAAAAGTAATTGCATTTTATTGCAATACAAGAGATGGAAATACCCATATATATATATATATATATATGTAGGCCACTTGTGTCTGGCTTCAAACCACACAATTTTTATGCTGCTGATTTGCATATGCAGACACACAATCTGCAGTTAGATACAGATATTGTATCTAGCAAATTTCATTTTTGATGGCAGGAAGTGAAGACAGTTGAAATACCGCAAAATAAATTTGGGCTAGCCTGGCATTACACAAATGTATGCTATACTTTTTGGAACAGTCATTAAGATGTGTTTGACATTTATTGTAAAATCAAAATAAATTCATTTGGCAAGCACGAACCGAAAACAAATTCCAGAGAATTGGGAAAAAATCTACATTGTTTGCATATGTAATTAAATAAATATAAGAACATAAATCAAACAGAAAATTATTATTAGATTAAGTTCTGTGTTTCGTAGCTTATAACTTAGAAAATATTTATAAGTAGTAACATATACGTATACATTTACTATTAGACTAACACGGAACCCACCAACACACACTTAAAACTTGAACCTAGTATATAGAATCCTAAGCTCTTCTATCCTAGCAACACTAAACAAACCACAACTTCCCTAGATCCCAAGTCTTACAGAGCCAGTTCCAAAAAAAAAACCCCTGTTATTTTAACTAGACAACAAAAATCAATGCGCAAATCAGATGAAACAAAAAACTTATAAAATATTAAATTACAAAAAAACTATCAAAATCAAGCAATTAATATAACAAATAAAACCAACTATACCAATTAAAAAAGTAACAAAACGAAAAAAAAGAAGTGAAAATTAGAATAATATATAAACAATATTGTACAATAATTTAGCGCGGATGAGGGATTCGATGGCACGTATCACACCAACATTGTGGTCAAACATAACGGCAGTTGTCTGTACGTGCCCCCTGGTATCTTCAAGAGCACATGCAAGATAGACATCACGTGGTTCCCATTTGATGACCAACATTGCGAAATGAAATTCGGTAGTTGGACTTACGATGGAAATCAGGTAAAGTGTTTAGTACACAGTTACAAGTACAATCAAGTACAGTACACAACCATAAGAGCTAACAGTACTCGGTACAGTGCAGTGCAGCAAACATCACCAGATCACATTCACAGAGGTCACAATCACGCTTATTGCTAACACACACACACACACACACTCAAACAAACACTATAAAGAAACTTACACACGCACAGAACACGTGCACATGCACAAAAAGCAGACAGTTCTAAATAGGCAGAATATAAATAGGGATTTGATTACTAAGGATAGCAATCTATAGCGACTGAGGTGCGACCTTAAAAAAAGAATAAGAAAAAAACTGAAGAGTGCGGAAACTCGTTCTGATTTCGTTTATGCTTTCCCAAAATCTATCTCTTTCTCAATCTATCTTCAAGTTTATTTTATATCCCTCACGTCGAACAATTCTTTGCGTTTTTGCGAATTACAAAACCAAAACTGTCATAGAGTGCTCGAGCACTGGAAATGCGGTTCAGGGTGTTGGCTAAAATGTTCAATCAGACATTGAATATTTTAGGTCAACGCTATAGAAACAGTTACTATAACAATAAAATGTGCCTATTGTGTTCTGCCAGCGGTGCATGCTGATAGTTATCAGCGTTAGCCAACACTGGACAGATCACAATTGGTCTTTCGTAGGAACGGAATCATGTGTGAGACCCTTGAAATTTTTGCCTATATGGCAACCCTGAAAAATTTCAGTTTCAACTATTTTGCATGTTGGCAGGACAAACCACGCCCAAAAAATAAAATATATCAAATCGAAGAATTTTGGACGTATGTAAAGACTCTTAATGGAAGTCAAACAAAAGATAAAACAAAAATGTTTTCAGTAAAGTTTAATTTTATTTCCACGTTTCTTTGCACTAAAAACGCAATTTCAGTACTTAAATCATAAGTATAAAAAGAAAAAAAAAAACAAATCAATTATACAAAATAAAGATCTCTCTTTTGCTCGCTATCTCTTTCGCTCGTACACCTTGAACACATGCTCTTTATGTACATAAATGTTGTTTCAACGTGGCTTTAAGTAAATTCTCAAACTTATTATTAAATCAAACTAAAACTGTTAAATTTCTTTTTCTCCAAAAATTGAAAAAAAAAACCGAAAATAAAACTCAAAACAATTACCAACCAAATATTCCAAACTTAATCAATAAAATTCGTTTGTCTACAAAAAAAAAAATGGCAAACTAATTTTTTTTCAAAACAAAAACTACGAAATGCAAAAAAAATTGTTAAAAAAAATAAAACAGTTGGATTTGGTTTTGAATTCCGAAGATGGAGGGGATCTTTCCGATTTCATAACAAATGGCGAGTGGTACTTGCTTGGTTAGTAAAAATCATCATAAACCTAATGTTTATTTCACTAACTGTTTTTTTAAACGTTGTCACGTATAAATGTCTATGAAAATCATTAACCAACCTTATTAACTGTAATTCTAATTATTATCATTTTCATTATAATTTTGTGTAAATATGAAATATTTTGTAGAAAATTTTAGCTTGTCGCTTTATCAAAATTGCTTCATAGAACTTTTTATTTGCTTCCGCTTCAAGTAAATTATAATTTTCGTACAATATATGTAGATTATTTATGTATATAAAGGCAAAATCAAAATGATTTGTATATATTTGTCAATGTCTCAGTGTCTTTCAACATTGTCCATTCGTATTATACTAATCGTTAATTTTATCGTTCAGCCATGCCCGGAAAGAAGAATACCATAGTCTACCAGTGCTGCCCAGAACCATATGTCGATATCACCTTTACTATACAAATACGTCGACGTACTTTATATTATTTTTTCAATTTAATTGTGCCATGCGTGCTAATATCATCGATGGCCCTGCTGGGCTTCACATTGCCGCCGGATTCGGGCGAAAAATTAACACTGGGTGAGTATGCGAGAAAAAATAAAGCAAAAAGAAAAACTTTACAACACTGATTGCCCCCCAATATACCAGATATATTTGATAAAAACCAATTCTTGCAAGTTTTTTCAGCGTGCGGTAAATGTGCTACAAGTCAAATTTGATATCGTTCACTTAGTTAGGGCATAATATATATATTTTGGTGAGGTAACGCATCGGTAGCGAAATGAGGCTTAGCTGGATTTAACCATATAATTACCTAACTAAAACTCTTAAACTAAATTCAAAATATACATATATTGAACGCTGCTTTTAAAGATAGTTTAGACTAAAACAAAAAATGCATGTTTTCTTATTCCAGTAATTCTAAAAATGAAGTAGACTTAAAAATACAATTGAACGGGTGTTGCTTTTTGTTAAAGTTGATCCTAAGTAAATATTTTATCTATTGCGTAACAGCAACAAAAGGCAACACTCTTTACATGCTAACTAAAAGTTGTAGAACTACAACAAAAACTGTAAAGATCCCTTAAAATTAAAGACCTATAAAAAGAAAATCAAAACCCCAACCAATCCAAAAAGAAAAAGCTTTAAACTAAAGACTAAAATGAGTAAACGAAAAAATTTGCCATAAATATATATTTTTAATAATATTTCTTACTTTTTATCTTTGAATTTTCAGTCATTTAGTTTTTAATTTAACTATTTTTTATATACGTATTTATTGTATCTCTTGTTCCAGGCGTAACTATACTACTATCATTAACAGTATTTCTAAACCTTGTTGCTGAGTCAATGCCGACAACGTCGGATGCTGTTCCTCTTATAGGTACACACACACGTTATTTATTTAAATAATTGTTTACAAAAAAAAACCTTATCCAAAAATAACAAAAAAATAATTCAAGAAAAGAAAATACCATATCCTAAAAAAGTCAGTACGAATCGTAAGATGTACTGTGCCTAAATGCTGTTTTAGTTATCATTAGTTTTACTACAGTAGTGCAATGAAAACAATACGATAACAAGAAAACCAAACAAAAAAAAAAACAAACTTAAAATCAAATCCGAAACAAAAAAAATACCAATTATTTAGATCTTAAATTCTATTACACTTCAAAACTCACACACACATTGAATGGTATGGAGAATGAAATCTGGTATATACCATCTTATTCTATACGTATGTTTGCAAATAGATAATACTTTATCTTCCGGACTTTTAACTGTGTGCCACATAACAAATATTTCAGTTTCAGCCAGCTAAAACTTCTCTTCCTGCCGGAACTTTTGGATAGACCTTTGCAATAGCCAATACCAAAACTGAACACAAGCAAAACACCTAAAAAAAAAATACACATCCAAAATAAAAAAGAAATCTTCACTGAACTGTCTAACTATCTCGCTCGCTCTCTCCCTCTGTCTATATCTGTCTAACTAATGTAAAGTATCTTACAAAATACAGCTGCAGCAAGTTTTCCTCATTTTCTTCTCACTCTTTAGCTAGCTGACAATTTTCCAAATATATTTACGTACTTTGATCTAATCCCTAATTTTATTTCTTATCACAATCCTTTGCTCAGCTGTTCGATGTAGTCTAGAAACATTTGCGCGGCAAAAGCTCTGACATAATTGGTATTTGACAACACTGAAACACGCATCGATAACACTCACGAGTCACGAATCACGTACCACGTACCACAAAACACTAACCGGAACCAGAACCAGACATGAACCACATTTCACAATCGAATCGCAACAAGTTTTTTGTTTTCCATTTGCTGTTTATACAAAAAAGAAAGCGTATGTTAATCCTGTTCCCCAATTAGTTTTATCAGTTCGTGTTGTTTCTGTCGGTTTGTATGTTTTCTAAACGTGGTTGCCGCTTTAGCTGATATTTGTTTTATATACAACATCATTTGTTAAACTTTTCATTTCCTTCTATGTTTTTTAGCCTGATCAAATTGAATTTGGAAATAAATTAAAAACCGTAATTAACTAAACCAAAGCCAAACCGCTCATCATGTATATAAGCTTCTCTAAATGAGTAGTGTATCATACATATTATCATATTGTGCAGATTGCATTTATTGCCTGAACAATTGAATCATCAACTAAATATAAAGCCTAGCAGCCTAAAAAAGTAGAAAAAAAAAACGCAACTAAACGCAATATTCATATATACTCGTTAAATGTTTACTAAATATAAAGCTAAAATGTATATAGACAAACTATGAAAAATCCAACGAACAACCTTTTTTCGCTACCAAATATAAAACTAACCAACAAAACAGCCCACAAATAAGCCAAACAGTCAGATCAAATCAATAACAAAATAATAAATTCAGCAAATTATGATTTTATGTCGACAAAGTTTACAGCTAAGGTCATAAAAACAGAACACTGGCTTAAGGAGCATATAAAAAAAAATTATTTTTTAACCTCTAAGGCATGTATAGTTTTTGTATGAAATATAAACCATAGTATTGAGGAATTAAAAGAATTCCAAGAAGCTTTTTCAGAACATACATTTGCTATCCAAAGCATCTAAATGCAAATAGAATAAAGTGTTCCAATTTGAATGGCCTGCTCTGTGAAAGTCGATAACAAAATTTGGAAAATTATACATGGCACTCGCATTTGCCTGTGGGCAAAGCCTAAATACAACAAAAACAAGTACAAACAGTAGCTCAGTTCATTTGATAAAGTAGACCAGTTCCATTGACAATATGTAAAAATAGTCATATTGATATTTTATGATTTGAAATGCATAAAACAACAACGCATATCAATTATTAAAGCAACAACACGCAAAGTATACATTGGTAAAGGTTTGTATTTGAAGGCCAATTATGAAAAACGAGAAAAATCTTAGCCAAATGTCATTTTGATACTTGGTAAAGTAGAGAGGAACAAACACAGTTAGGCAAATAACAAAACATATTTCTGTATCTATATCAAATACACACATACAAAACATCTATATTTATATTTACGTAAGAAAAAAACACAAATTTGTATGCATTGTAGATTTTTTTATAGGTATACGAGTATTATACTTATAAGCTGTAAACAGCCAGTAGACAAATTTGCCGGAACGAAAAAAAAAACATTTAAACGTACACACACACACACACACCAAGAACAACTGTAAATAAAACACACTCTTTTGAACTGACGTAAGTACAAGCACACACAAAACAACAGCAACCACAGCCACAAGAATTTAGCAGAAGTCAAGAATAAACTGAAAAAGCGCATGCAACAAACCAGAGGTTAAGAGGTCAAAATATCATTGCTCAACTGAGTCTTAGCCAAACACTAAAAGACACTAACTTACTCATTCACTCAATATCTCACTCTTTCTCGCTCTCTCTCCCTCTTTTTCACAAACTGTCTCGTTTTGGCAAGAACTCTTCGTACTTGCACCATAAGAAAACAATATTTCACCACACCTCAAAAACTAACCACAAAACACCTCCTAATAAAAATTATCTAAGTAAATATATTTCTCTCCTAAAAACACTATAAAAAAAAAACTACCGAAAATATATATCCCCTAAAAAAGCTCATACTTATGCATCCGTAAATTCCCGACTTATAAACAGAAGCCCGCAACCCGCTAAATGAACTGAACTAAACTGAAAATTAAAAAAACAGACTCAGCGCAACATTTGAACTTGCATTTACGCAGATCCATTTGACCAGATGGTAGACTTGCAACTCCACATAATATCGTATCGCTCATCATGCGTTCATATTATGTCATGTATACGAAATATATCTATATATACATACATATATAACCCTATTAACCCTCACCTTCCAACAACGACCCAAGCAGCGCCAACTAATAAAACCAGATCATTTGCATGCAGTGCGCAACAATTTTTCAAGTATTTCCCACTTGTTCGACATTTAGCCGGGGCCGCACGTAAAAAATTAAATGAACCGCATTTTGTGCACTGCGAACTTTTTTGGGCATGTCAAATTGGCACCCGAAATGGCAAACTCATTGCCAAGACTTGTGCCCAAAGCGAAGGCGTCCTAGTTCGAAGTGCAGTTCAATTTACAAATTTTTTTCTCATTTAAGTAACGGCAAAAACTTACCACTTATCACTTGGTAACTTTACTTCTTTGCCACCCCCTTTTCTGGCCGCAATTTAATGGGTTAAAGTTGTTAGGATGTGCACCTTATACACACATTAAGCTTTTGAAAAGTTGAACAAACTACCAAAAAAAAAGGACAGCAAAATGAAAGCATTAATTTACGCAGGATGTTGTGAAAATTTGTACCAAAATGCTTAGTGTCAGTGTCCCAAAGTTAATGAACACCCTAAAAACGGGGTACAGGGTTGAAAAAATTAAAGTTTGGTGTGGAACTATAACTGAAAATCTTTTATAAACTTTACTTCTGGGCATAAAAAGTGAAAAATTTAATAAGTTAATCACAAATTGTGCCATAGCCTCCTCTGAGCTATTAACATTTTCTAAATAATTATACAAAATTTATTAATCATCTCTAACAACAAACGTCAAAATAAGATAAGAATTTAATGTAGTTATTTCTGATAGATCTCCATTGCAGAGATATGTATTCAATTGAGTTCCATTTTGTCTTCCCAAATTTTCACAACATTCAACTTTGAGAAAGCTTACCATCCCAACTATTTGGCATTATTTATATATTGTGTATCATTATACATATAACCCAAAACAAACATTTCCACAGATTACGGAATGCTTGAGTTCAGACCCAGTTCCATTAATATACCGACGTCCGCCCCACCCTGATTTTGAGTTTCATATTGACTTCAAAACATTAACAAAGCATATACTCATTCACTTGCAAGCACACTTCGTTGAGATTCAGGTTGAAATCGAAGCAACCCACTCAAAGTACATAATAAGAGCGCAAATTTGGTCAGTTAAAAAACGAATAGCAACCACAACGAGAACAACAAATACTTATACTAAACAAATGCAGTTGCGCATCGAAAAACAAATATACAATATTCAAAAAACTTTCGCTATCTCAAAAACTTGAACATGACTAACTACAACAACCACAAAAGCAACAACAACAACAACAACTACAACTACAACAACTTTTGAAATGCCCTTGAATATGTCTGCTTTTTAAGTTTCATTTATGTCACAACAACTACACACATTTTCTGATTTATCATTTCTTGTGTCATTATTTCAATTGTATTTTATCAAACGAAATTCTTTTGTTTCAGGAGTTACAATTCTTCTATCGCTCACAGTGTTTCTCAACCTTGTAGCTGAGACATTGCCCCAAGTATCTGATGCAATCCCCTTGTTAGGTAGCGATTGCATTTAAAAAAAACATAAAAATGCAAATATATATTCAAATTTGTCAAAAAAAAAAAAAAAAAAAAAAACCAAAAACCAAAAAATCATTAATTAACAAATTACTTAATATGATTTATATATACGTACATATATATATATATATCTATATATATTCATAAATATTATTGTTATTGTTGTTATATATATATATCTATTACTCACACACATTGCTAAATTGTTCGCATATATAATCCTTAATTAAAACCAAAAAAAAAAAAAAACCAAAAACAAATCTTAACTTAAATAAAGTATTAGTCTAACAAAAAACCAAAGTCAACTGAAAGTGCCAAAAGTTGTTAAATGTTATTTGTGTACTTCGTACTATGTTTACTAATTACAACAAGTTTTAAACTACTAACTAAACTAAACCAACTATCTCTCTCTCTCTCTCTATCTCGTTCTAAAATTGAACTTTAAATACTCTATACACATATGATATTGACGTCGTTTCTTAGTTGATCATATTATTATGTTGCTATCTCTCTCTTTTATAAAACACTCCGTCTCTTTCTCTCTCGCTCTTCTCTTCTTCAATATTATCCGTTTGTCAAAATTCTCGGTAGTCATACCAAAGATTAGTGCCCATGCGCTGCCTCCCCTTTGCAATACCAAAGAAAATAAGCAACGTCAAATTGAAAAAAAGAATTCCTTTAAATGCTATCGTTATCTACTTACCCACTCTTCTGATCTATAAAATCCTAACTCAACTTTCTCTTTAACTTCTTCACTTGTCATTGGAACGCGGCTGAAATGCTATTAACCAATATTATTCTATATAGTAGCTATTAATCAGCACATAACTAATCAAATAAATGCGCCAATGATTCCAGTTCACTTCAATATACATTATACTCAAATTTTCTGAATCAAGGTGTTGTTGTTTTTACTTTTAATGATGCAATAGAACTATCGGAATAAGAATTATCTTACCTAAAGTTATTCTCTCAAAATATTATATATTAAAACCAATTCTTTATAGTTCTTAACCAGAAATATTTTTCTGTCCGTTTCAGATATTTTTTAAAGTATTATATATATATGTATTATTCTAACCTTTACCATGACATTAGAGAAACAGTGAAAAACAAATTTAATAATCAAGATTTTCAGATTTACAAATAATTCCATTCAATACACTGTGTTAATGTATTTATATAATGATTCCTTGAAACACGTTTAAAAGAAGACCCAACAAATTTTAAAAGTAATCATTTGTTACTCACTTTAAACACTTAACAAAAACCCTGAGCAAATTTTAAGATATCTCAACAATTTTATCATCTAATATATCTGAAACCCCCAACAGGTTATATTGCATTACAAAAATAAACACACCATATGAAAAAAATACTTCTTATAGTAATTAAACTACAAATATATATTCCAACTTCTTAATATATAAACTCTAAATATATTTAATAGAGTACACACCTTATGTACTTATTTCCACTTCACAATTATGTAATTCCTCTTAACCAAAAATTTTAATTACAAAAGATACTTATGAGACAGATTTCAATGCAAGTTAGCTTGGGAAATTACTTGTGATATATAGTGAAATATGTTTTTACAAATAAATGCCGATAATTATCGTCGCTAACGTCGCCGATCGATGAAGATGAAAGAAAGAAAGATATATTATACTTTATGGTATTATTTAACTATTTTTGCTAATAGCTTTGATTTGTACTTGTTTCATATTTGATTTATCTCACTCGCTCCCACTCACTCATGCCACCTCACCTTGTTTTAGTAACGTTAACTGCATACGCATAGCATCACCATATGATATATATATATATGTACACCCACTGCTCCACAGTTTCACCTTGTTCCACTCGATTCAAAGAGAACGAGTTACAAAAGATTTCACGGCAAAATATACACAGAAAAACCAAACTCCAACAAAATTCATTCGCTAATTTTTTAAACTAGATTCCATACAAGTTGATTATATATTTTTTATGCTATTCTTGCTTTATTTGTACTATCACGCAGTCATTGAGCTATTTTCCTATCTTTACACCTTTTTGACCCATTTCTCGGAATGATATTTTTTGCTCGAGAACCTTTTTGACCAATTTTAAATAATAATACTCTGCACAATTGTTTGCTGCAATTTATGAAGCACAGGATAAAAAATATCATTTCGTTAAAAATCAAAAGTTCCGTTTGGTTTGTGCAGAATGGGTCAAAAATTTGTACATCTACATTCGCTTGCTGTTCCCTTTTTTTAATTGCTAACCCATCAGATTGGTGCAGGCTTAGAGATCTGCTCAAACTGAATGCACTGCCATAACAAAACTCTATAATACCAAATAAACAATAAACAATCAACAAAACTTAACTAAACAGCCATTGTATGTAATTATAGTATATATATACTATGTACTTACATATTATCACTTGAGCCTAGCAAATGCACCCAAAAGGCATTGTTTACAAACTACAAAGCATTCCATTACAGAATCAAGAAAATAAAAAGGTTCAGCCAAAAAATATCATTTAGCATATAGAAGTATTGTCTGACACGAGCTGTAAATAGATCAAAGAAGCACTTAAAAGTTCCTAAAGATTTCTTTTTTTTTAAAAAAAGAAAAGTTAACCAGATAGTTTTTTGCAGTTTACAGATTACAGCTCCTGCCAGCAGACGTCTCCATCTCCTCTTTCTCTGCCTCCCCTCTCTCTTTCTATCTCGCTCCCTCTGCTATAACTATAAAATCGATTGATCCCTAGTAACCTTCACACAACTTTTTGGCAGCTAACCCAAAGCTTAAATCCATGACTACAAAACATATAATACTGAATAAAACGGTCTTCGAACTCCCATAACTGTGGTTGTCTTCTGATATCTAAAATTTTTCTATAAAAACAAAAAATTGTTTTCGAACTGAATATTTGCAGGTGTTACAATTCTGCTGTCACAAACAGTTTTCTCTTTATTGGTCGGCAATGTCATAACAAAGACGAGCGAGGCCGTACCGCTGCTAGGTACTAGTACAAATACACTCTTAACTAATTTAACTGTTATGCTTTATGATTTGAAAAAAAAAAACATACAAAATCAAAATATAACTCCGAGAAATTCTTAGACTTCTTTAAAAACAAAAATACCAACTCTTTTCTCTTTTAGCTGCTAACAAAATAAAAACCAAACGAATGTAGCAAACAAAAGTTATCAAACTTAAAAAATCAGCTGGCTAAAATTAAAAATCAAAAACAAAAAATATCTTGTACAAAATTTAACAATTAGCACGACTGCAGTCTGCTCTGCAGTGCGTTTAAAGTAGGTAAAAAAAAAAAAAAAAAAACTGAGCACAAGCTCAAATTAATGACAAGAGCATGAAGTAAAACTCCAAAAGGATAACAGATGCAAATGCAAAATGTTGCTGGCTGCCGTAGCTTAACCCAAACCAACCCAACTACAACCCCAACAACAACCATATCAAATGCTTCTTTAGACTTTGGCTGAACCTCTTTTACTAAATATTCTCTTGTTAAATGGAATGATAAGCAAAAAATAAGTGTAAACAAAAAAGCATCAAAAGCGTTTCCACGGGAAACCGTAACTAACAAACACACATGTAGATTTGGCACTCCGAATAGTAAATACCCTTGCAGACTAATTTCATTTTAACTTAAACTTTAGCTTGACCTACGAACAACTGGTGATTAAATATGAAAATAGAAAGTTCTAAACACGTGAAAATAATTTAAATTATGAACTTTTGAATTGAATTTTTTTTAAGAATAAAAAATGTCAAGGTTATACCTTAACTCTGACTTTATTTCATAATATCTGAAACATAAATCTAAATTCAAATACAAAAAATGTTTGAGATCACTTTTATTATTTTTTTCTTTTGTCATATTTTCATAGAATAACTGCAAGGATATTTTCTACTCTTAAATTTTCTCTTTATAATACTAGCGAATAAATTTATAAAAGACGCTTCTGAGGGTGCTTTGCTTTAGTTGCTTGCCACAACCTACATTTGAAATCTCCTTCTGAAAACTAATTACATAAACAGCACACGTATGCTAGCTATGCTTTAAGTAATACTATATATATATATATACATACAAATATTCTGAATAACTCGAAACGTTCGAAATTCCTCACATCCAAGTATCAAAAGCTGACTAAGTTATTGACTAAATTGTTGTAAATCGTAAGCAGTAAGCGCCTTAAACCAAATATTACAATTTTTACTTAAAAACCAAATATTAAATAAATACAGTAAGCATACCATAAAAAACCTTCCTTCGATAATCAAATGAAATACATACAAATAAAACTTAAAACATTTAAAACAAAAACAAATAAAATCCAAAAAAAAAAAAACAACTTGTTTGCCAGAGTAATTAAATCAACATAAACTATGATCTTGTAAAAATAAAAGAATGGCTTCTATTTTATTAATGCATGCATTTTCTTTTGAAATAACCTTGTAATAAATATATCTTTTGAAGGACAGTCAAGCAGTCAAAATTAATAAAAGGGTTTGGATTTGTGAATCATAACCTAATAATAATTTCAATATCTGAACAGTTGGTTACCGCATAGTCTTCATGTTTTTCTAAGAATGTATAATTCACAAAATAATAAAAATAGTAAAATATAATATTAGCATTTATTAAAATCATATCTGAAAAAATCATCACATTTTAAATATAAAAAAATGTTTCTGCAAGCGACCTACTATTTTTTATAAAAACGTATTCGTTTTGACTACTTGACTGACCGACTAATTTATTCGATTTAATTAAATTATGCATGATTAACATATAGTATATAAACCGACATAAATGCATGTTAAAGCATGTTGTAAACGTGAACCGCTTAAAATTGCAAATCGATCGCATGTGTGAATACCCTGTAAAAATCATGTAGTATCTAGTGCATGCGGTAAATCACAGCAAATGATTACAATGAATTAAACACAGTAAACTTGATCACTCTCGAATTCTCAAATCTACTATTTGTTATGATTTCAAACTAACTAACATAATGTTAATGCTATTTTTACTGTACATTATCATTTCGAAAGCTTCTGTTTTTAGTGTTGCGCATATTTGCTTAGTCCTTTTGAATTAAAAACTAATATCGAGAAAATTGTTCTCTTTTTGTTTGTTATTCGCCCATACAAAAAATACCAACAAATTTTAGGTACATATTTCAATTGTATCATGTTCATGGTTGCATCGTCTGTGGTGCTCACGGTTGTGGTGCTCAACTATCATCATCGCACAGCGGATATTCATGAGATGCCACCGTGGGTAAGTGCTAAGAAATCCAACAACAAATAATGGTATTATATAATATAATAAAACAAATTATTTAATTATACGAAGGCACTTAATTTAAAATTCATTTTTAATCCTAACATTAATTACATAAATACTAATCTGTATATTTTATTTATTAGATTAAATCCGTTTTCCTACAATGGCTGCCCTGGATACTGCGCATGGGTCGACCTGGTCGCAAGATCACGCGCAAATCAATATTATTAAGCAATCGCATGAAAGAGCTGGAATTGAAGGAACGTTCTTCCAAATCCTTATTAGCCAATGTCCTCGATATCGATGACGATTTCCGTCATACAATATCTGGCTCACAAACCGCCATCGGTTCGTCGGCGTAAGTATTCAGCTTATAAAGAAACATTTTATTATTTTTGATAATTTAAAATGATTTTATCGGAACTGCAGTAGCTTTGGCCGACCCACAACGGTGGAGGAGCATCATACTGCAATTGGCTGCAATCACAAAGATTTACACTTAATTCTTAAAGAATTGCAATTTATTACGGCGCGTATGCGCAAAGCTGACGACGAAGCGGAACTAATAAGCGATTGGAAGTTCGCTGCAATGGTTGTGGATAGGTGAGTTACAGAATAAAACGAATAATTAAATAACAAAATTTTGAAATTGTGTTATTCAAACATTAAACTGAAACTTAAACTATACTTTAATATGACATTAATCAATTTGTAGAAAACTTCACTCCCACAAGTACCTCAATAAAAATCTTGAATTTCTGCTCAATACCTATTTTCGAATTTAAAGTAGTAGAGTAAACTTGAAGTAAAGCCGTCACTCAACTGGTGGAATATTTTGTCAGAAAAATAAAATACTAAATGAATATATATATGACATATTTTAATTAGAAATTATTGCTGCTGGCTCAACGATGGAAATCTTCATGCAACGTGCTGCCAAATAAATCTAGTCAACAACAAACTAGAACAGTGCCCGCAAACAGTGTGGTTACTAAGCGCCTCTCGCGTTGTGCTAAATCAAACAATTAAGCCAACAGTCGCATGGCCACACAACTTCCGGTTGTTTGCATAGCATATGAGCACCCGCACACATTAACACACATATATGCACTTCACGTGGCATTAATATACAAACATGGTGGCATGTGACGCCATTTTGTCTTAGATGTATATGGCTTAGAACAATGTTAGTACAACTTATACTATATCGAATTTCTCTATTTCTACTTCACAGATTTTGTTTAATTGTTTTTACCCTCTTTACGATTATTGCAACGGTAACCGTGCTGCTCTCAGCTCCGCACATAATCGTGCAATAAGACAGCTAAATTTAGACACGTTAAGCTACACACACACACATAAAAATTCACAAACACACACACACACGTATATATATATATATATATATATATATATATATAGTATACCTGAGTATATTGTATATGAAGGAATGCCTAGTTTAAGTTCTTTTTTCAAAACAAAAACTAGCGAAACTGCTTCAGATAAAGAGAAAAAACAAATGGAAAGAAATTGTTAATTACATTTTTAAGTCAAAGTATAAGAAAAAAGAAGCAAATATTAAAATAGATAAAAAGAAAAATCGACACACAACAAAATTTCGCATATGAAATGGAAACTTTAAATTACACAATTCGTAAGTGTACCAAATATTTTATGAAAGTAAAAATTAAATAAAGAAAAACAAAGCAAAAATTACTGCCGTACAACAAAAACCGAATATATAAGAAGTAAAACCAAATTGTCTAAGTCAAAAGATAATAAACAAAAAAATTAATAAAAAAAAAAAACAAAAAGAAAATTACCAAGTAAAGAGCAAAACACAAAACAAATATACAACATTTGCATAGTAATAGCAATAAAAATACTGAAAGACGTTTCAAAACAGGACAAAAGGGATTTTGCAATTATGTACATGCATATATGCAAATTTGTGGGAATATGTATGTGTATGTACAATGACGAAACTTATCATTTAATTATGGTCTGTTGTTTTAATTTATGTATTTAACCACACACACACACACACAGTCACAAATAGAGAGAGAAGCGTATACATTATATGTATGTATATAAGAGAGATTGTTCCTATGAGACATTAGATATGTATTTAAAAAGCGCACACACACACACACACGAACCAAATCTAAATCACAAGGGACAGCAGCCATTTTATTCATAGGCGAGTATTTCAGATTCTGAAATTGACCTTACGAACCTTTTTTCATGCATTTTTTATTACTAAGTTATTTTTCAACTTGTGTTTACATCACGTGGACCAAAGAAATATATCTTAAGTAAAATTTCTATATTTTCATGACTTAAGCATTTAGAAAGATTTTTATTTATAATTTAGTAATAATACTTTTTCATTTAATAATAGTTATTTAAAAACAAAATCATGCTGAATATATTTAAAAAGAATTATAAAATTCAAATTTTCATATATATTAGAATAACGAAAAACATAGTATTTCTCATAAATGACATCTATTCTGTTATTACTTAAAATATGTTTTAAGAAAATTATTATTCGATGTTTAACAACTTATTTTTTACAACTAATATAGGTTACAACGATTTTTATGAATTTAAATATATTTAAAATACATCAGTGTTATTTTTATTTTTTTTATTTAAACAAAATTGGTTTTGACGAGCGTGTGCAAGAGGTGTGTGGTTAGGATAGCATATAGGTGGGCATAAATGGTAACAAACTGACACATAATAATGGAGATAATTATATATACATATTAATATATAGTACCATATAACTAATTTTTAAAATGCGCATACAAACAAATAAAAAATGAAAACAAACAGAAAAAATACTTTGAGAATACGTTCATTGAACAAGCTGTTTTTAGAAAATTTATTGTTGAAATATTGTAGCAAATTGAGAGAATACTAAAACCGAAAAACAAAAGCAAAGTTATAGTCACCAATTAAATGAAATACAAAATTAGTCAAATGAAAACAAACAAAACTAGTAATATGAAAAATGGAAAACCAAATAAAAATAAATAAATAACAGGTGTATATATATTTTATGACACATATATCACCACATATACTCGTGAACATACAGATATATTTTTAATAAAACGGAAACAAGCAAAAACTAAGAACATTTAGCAAATACAGCCAAAATCATAAAAAAAAGAAAGTCAAAACAACCAACCAATAACTACAAAAACAACACAATTTTGTTGGAAATTTTCACAATCTATATATAATTTCAATTCAAACTTTCAATTACACTTTCGTTTTGTATCCTAAAATGAGCCAACAAAATTTTGAATTCTACTGCAAAAGCGAAACAGTGATATTTACGGTAAAACGCTCCCAGATTGTATAACTTTTCAAATACCCACCTACGAAACCTTTTAGCGTACATCTTTTTCTACACACAAAACCAAACAAACACTATGAAAAACCTACCTCCTACCTTGTTAAAATAAAGCACATAAAGAAATTATATCGTGAACACTGCCGAACAACTCGCACATACTCGCTAAATCCCACAGAACTATCTCCAGTCAGTTTTGCTCTATTTCCCATGACTGTCTTTGAAATTTCTAACAGAATTGTGCCCACATCCCATTTTAATGCCAGACAAAATTACTTACTTCAAGTATCAGCTAGTTAATATCACACAAAAACCAAAATTCTTTGAAATATCCATAAGAGTGCTAAACTAATTATCTGATGAAAAAAAAAAAATTAAAGATATGAAGCTTATACGACTATCTCTACAGGGCCCTCGTTTTTGTATGTTTTATTTGAATTTGATATAATGTAATTTATTACTTACGCCATTTCGCGTAATCCTACCGATAACTGCTCTGTCCCCTAAAGGTTGTTTAGAGAACTATTTGAAAACCTATTTTTGTTTCTATTTATACATATTAGTTTTGTTTTTGCTATTCGCGCAATTAGCAATGATATTCAATTGGAATCGGAAGCATATGACCTAGTTTGCGGCTATTTAAGATCGTATTTGATTTTTTTATATAACTAATTTAGTGCTTATCTTCGAGCAACTAGACGCATAATTAGAACTACTATGTACTTATACGTGTATGAATGTCTTTTTGATAAAAAGAAGCTATTTTAAAAAAGCAAAACCATTTTCTACACTCTTTAAAAGATTGAAGTCTACATGTATGTATTATAATACTATAGCATTAAATAGGCGATTTACCAAAAAAAAAAAAATGAATCTATTACATAAGCGTCCTACATTAGGAGAGGGCAACTAAAAAAAAAACGAATTTAACATTATAGCAAAAGAAAGTAATACGTTTAAAAGTTTGAACAACACAAAAAAAAAAAACTTCTCACAGTGGCAAATTGTCTAAAAACAATGTTTTATCATTTGCTAAACTAAAAACAAAAACTCTACTTACTAATCCTTCTGATCAGAGTTACACTAAATGCTAAAGATAATTAAACAAAATGTTGGCACACACACACACACATACACAATACAGACATACAGATTCGTCTTATTCAATAAAAATCAGCTCGAAAAATTTAAGAACAGACATTTCCGTTTTACTTATGTTTTGTTGCGTGTTTTTGCAACTGAAATCGTTCAAAATAAAAACTAAAGTCTCAATTGCGCTTAAACAAATAATGATCGGTTCACATTTTAAAAGATATATTTAATATTAGCATTTAAATAAATACCAAAACTAGGCTAAAAACTGCAAATGTTGAGCACCAATACTCACCAAAACCAAAACCAAACCAAACGAAAACCGTTAAATAAATCCCAACGCCCTTCAAAAATACCCCTGAAGAAAACCAAAAACTACCAATTCAATTTAAATAGCTACTTGCATAATTAATAATAAATCGTTACCGCAAATTGTGTAAACTTTAAAATGACAAAAAGAAACCCAATTTATGCATGTAAAGATAAAAAGAAAGCAAAATTAGAAATAAAAATAAAATTAATAAAAAGTCTGTTGTCGATAAGTATTATTGACAGACAAATAACTTTCGTCACATTGACGATAATAATTAATTATAAGCGAAAACGGAATTAAATGATTTAAATAATAAATTAACTTTAAAAATCGAGAGAAATGATTGCGACAAAAATAAAATACAAAAAAACTGAATAAAATTTATTTTGAAAAGAGAAAAACAAGCGTTTAATATTGTTTTGCATGTAACTCAGGGGCATCTTAAAATACAATTTGAGTTCGGGCAATCTATTCGATTTCCCATCGATATTTTTTCTTAGAAAGCACGACTCATTTTTCGTTATCGTTATTAAATATTGCTGGAGCCCTGGTAGAACAGCTGTTCAATCGAAGCCAAGAACCTAAACAATATTTTTAAACAAGCGACAATTGTTGAAAACAAAATGAACATAGACTTGCGGAAATTATGCCGCATTTGTTTTGTTGATAATGCCGAAATAGACATTACGCAACACAAGGTGCTGGCTCCCGGACAAACTAACGACGCCGACATCGAGGAGGAGCACACAATATGCGAAATAATGCAGGCCATGCTTGTAAGTAAAAATGTGGACAATAATAATGCTCCCATCTCATATGATTTTGAGAAACAGCACATATCGATGGATCTGACTTCGGAGCTGCCCATGATATGCCATGCCTGCCTGGATGAGTGCCTCACACACTATTCATACTTCAGTAAGCTAATGATTGCCAATCGACAGCTCCGCCAACTGTACGACGAGGCTAAGTTGGAGAGGGAGCAGTTAGTACAGGAGGCAAATCTAGAGGTGGAGCAATATGTGGAGGAGGTGGAGGAGCAGGAGGAGATGCTCGACACTCAGCTGATAGAAGTAATTGGCGACGACGTACAGCCGCAGCAACATCAGTTTGTGAATCTGTCCACAGAAGTGCAGCCAGCACGTCCCTCACAGCGATTAACCAACGAAGACTCACTGATAGTATCTGCATTTCTGCCAGCCACGGAGCTAGACGAACACGAGCAATCCGAAATGGAGCAGAATCTGCTACAATTTCCGAGCTACGAGGTGCGTACTTTGGATTATGCAGCCGTCGAGCTGAAGCACGACAATTTGGACGAGTACAACGAAACGAACCATTTGCTGAACACAGAGCCCAGCGGCAGTCAGGCCATCTACAAGTGCAAATACTGTCCGCTCGCCTACGCCTCCCAGCAGTTCCTCAAGACACATGTGCGTCGCTCGCATGTCTGCAAGTATTGCACCACGGCCTTTGTCAAGGTAAAGGATCTTAATGCCCACATCCGAGACAAGCATGCAAACAGCCATCAGTGTGTCGTCTGCCTGAACAGTTTTAGCACCAGCAGCAATCTGCGCGCCCATCTCAAACGCTTGCATGGTGTCCAGCTGCCCGCCCAAGTAGCTCTCCTCGACTATCGACCTGCGCCGCGAGATGATTGCGAAATTGCGCCCAAATAAATTTAGTTGTTAGAAAACTCGATTTCAGTTTGATTTAATTGACCAGAACAATTGGGATTTTTCTCTTACTAGTTCGCCCTGCTGCCTGTCTGCGCCATCAATATACATGGGTGTAAACTCTCTGTACGCAATGCAGACGCGTCTCTCCGACACATCCTCTCGCAGCACAGCATGCTCGAACTGAAAGCGTGCGGGTCCATAAAGCACTATCAGCGAAAGACTGCAAATAATACATAATAATAATAATAGATTTGAGTTAAATTTTCTAGGAAATTGTAGTTATGAATTTGACTTACTTTGGCATGGGAATACGCAGCACCTTGCCCTTGTATGTCGCCAGCTGTTGGGGACTTAAAAGCGGCTCCAACAGTTTCTCTTCGTATTGCGGTACCAGATCTAGATTATATTTGCCCGGCTGCTGCTGCTGCTCGTATATATTCAAGGTGAGCACAGCATCACCCAGACAGTTGACGGTAACAACGCGTTCACCCCAAATCCAGCAGTCGTCGACATGGGGATCTATGCTGGCACCTTTGCTGGGATCGTACTCCAGTGAGCACTGTTCTATGGTCTGGAAATTACGCAGCAACGGCACCGATTCAAAGCGCGCTTGCACATACTGTGTGCTATTGGGGAATCCTTCGAAGTTACCCACTTGCAGGCGACGCTTCTTAAAGTTCGTCTTGGGACCGTAGTTTTGTTTGCGTCGACCGCTTTGTGAAATGACCCAGGGCAAATTGTCCAGATCGCACATAAGCTGTTCCCCCTCGGCGTGTGAGAGGAATTGTTCCTGCACCAATATGCCCGGCAGCGGCAAACTTTTCATCCCATTGTGCTCCGGATGAGCCGCTTGCACCGCCTTTGTATTCCATCCGGCGTAGAGTCTTTCGCATTGGGTGCAATATGACCAGGCGTCTAGTTGTTCAAATTGCTGTTGCAGCGATGGTTTCTCAATTTGGAAGTCCTTCTCACAGGTCAGGCAAGTCCGGACGCCTTTGCAGCCGCAAGGTCGCAACGTATTCATTGTGAAGACAGCTACTTTCCAGAATATTTTAAGTTAGACGGTAAGGCTGGTGAAATCTTAAGGCGCTGTTATTTGCACACATTGAAAATCAGCTGTTCATTTACACAAGTTGGCAGTTCTATCATTTGGCCCATACACGTTACGATTAAAGTTTTGCAATTCTGTCATATCTAATAACAACTTAATTGTACTTGCCACATCAGATATTGAGTTTTGTATGGAAAATACATTACTTTATATGCAATGAATACAATTAGTTTAATTTCATTAGATTTGTTATTATTCCTTTATATTGTGATTTATATGTTGGTATGTCACTTAACGATATTATCGCTCGCACATCCAACTTGCTTTTGTCGTGTGTGAGCCCGGCATTACTATTTTGGCGCGTTTTGCTCGTTTCTCAGCTTGTGAAATTTGTTTAATAAATATTAAATATTTACACGCTCCAAAATGAATGATTCTTGTAAGTTGTTAATATTTAGAGCTTTGCGGCTTTTGTACTAATGTGATTTTCTCTTTTCAAAGTTGGTGATTTCAATGCCACACAAACGGCCACAGCCGGCGCCACAAAGGAATCCTCTGGCGAGGTAAATTAAATTTGAGCAACGATTTTTACAGTCCATAAAACCATGATTGTTTTCGCTTCGTTGTGCAGGGCATTATTTCTCTGCTGGTCAAACAGATTCTTGATTCGCCCGAGGGTAATTTCAAAATGTTCGATGTCACATACGCTTTGGTCTGCGCCGTTGGAATTGTGCGCAATATTGAAACGTCATCAACGAAGATTACTTATACTATAGAGGATCACAGTGGTCGCATCGATGCACACTATTGGCTGGAAGAGGGCGATGCCATCAAGGCGCCCGATGTCATGCTCAATAACTATGTGAAAATCTATGGTTCCGTGCGCTCGCAGGCTGGACAAAAAGTTCTTATGGTCTTTAAGCTGTTGAATGTGCTTGATCCCAACGAGGTGTGCACCCACGTCCTGGAGGCACTCCATTCACGCTACAAGGCTGAGGAGTACCATGTAAAGGGTGACGCGGGTACGAGCAACACACTGATGCCTAATGTGACGTCCAGTCAAAGTAATGCCATTGTCGCCGGTCTGGACAGCAAGCAGCTGGCTGTCTTCCAGGCCATCAAGAGCAACTGTTCCGAGGAGGGCATTCATCGCCGCGAACTAAGCGCAAAGTTCTCGCAAGTCAGCCAAGCCGAAATGAAGTGAGTTCCCTTTAGGAGTATCTATATATTGATCTATATTTAGTACTTTATATTTTCAGCAATATTTTGGACTTTATGATCTCCGAGGGACATATTTATTCCAGCATCGATCCGGATCATTTCATATGCACCATGTAGTTATTAAGTATACATATAATATTCTTGCATTTAAATATATATAAGAGATAACGAAGTATGTTATTCACGCTGCACTTGATTTTTGCTATATATTTTGAAGCTGAATTGAAAATGATTTGAATTATTAGATTTATAAACTCTGAGGCCATATGGAATGTGTTTTCCTTAGGCATCACCGTCCAAAAAATATATACATTTATCCGTCATAAGGACAACTCATTCTTCCTAGTCCCATAAATGATCAAGAAATCTAGTTAAAATTTTAGCCATAAATTATAACTTGTGTTAAAAGAAAGATCTTTTCGTCTGAGAGGGCATCGTTTAAAATGTAGTTCGTTTTTTCATTCAATTTGTGTTTTATTTATTTGCAGTCAAATTCGAAAGTTTTATGTGGAATTCATTGCGCATTTCGAACTGTTTTGAAATTAGAAACACGTAGACAGCTCCTCAGCTTAATTAAAATTCCGGAATCGTTTAACATAGGCGGAAGTCGATTGTGGATTTACTTTTATATAATACCCAATTTTGATATAGTAGGCATACAAAGAAAAACTCCAAATTTTTTTAAATTTTCATCTTATTTCTCATGAGATTTTTTATTTTTTGCGTCCATAAATGCACAATGTGTAATTTTGTTGATTATTTTTTCTTAAACTTAATACTTATTCAAGTTAAACCTGTTTTCAATCAAACAAATGCTGCTTGGTGCTCAATACTAATCGTTCTTTAGATATATATATATATATATATATATATATATATATCTGTATATGTTAATGTAGATGTATTATCTACAAGTCCAGATCTGGCGGATGGTGGTTGCTTCCAATATGGAATATAGTCTAGGCGCCGCATGGTGTGGTTGATGAATTTCAATTCTCAATTAAATGGGACGTGGTGCAAATCAGTCTTATGTGCCTATATAGGTGGGCGTGGCAAAGGATAAAGCTCCAAGCTTAGATCTTGAGGCAGCCACGATGACTGCCACTTCGGGCGTACACGTCCTCGAAGGCATGGATTAGCTCATCCATACCATGGAGCAGACCCTCCTCCCGATTGCCGGGCGTCCATGGACTACGATGATTGATGCTCAGCTGTGGCGGTAGTTGACGCGATTTGGCAAAATCGATTAGCCAAGCGCCCACGCGCTGATCATCATAGACAATGAACATGCTGGAGCCGATAATCTCGTGGCGATTGAAGAATGGCGACTGCTCAATCACCAGACGCATCTGCTTGAGCCGCTTGAGCAGCTCCTTCTGCATGGACCGGCGTGCGGCGAGGAACTGTTCGATGGTCTGTGAGATTTGCTCATTGCTGCGGCAAGTCTTAAGATCCTTGAGTGGCTGACGGCCCCGCAGACGCAGCGCCTCGATGCGGAACCCTTTGCTCTGCGATGAGGACAATGATTCACGGAAGAGCATATAACGCAGCTTGGTAATTGCTAGTGCCTCGTGCTCCGCCTGCGTCGGTGCGCTGGCATCCACGGCAATCATCTTCTGATAGAGATCGGGACGCAGCGTCTGGTTGCTAACCTCGGATTCGAGAAATGTGCGACTGCCCAGCTTGATGTCCATCACACAGGGATCCTTGAATCCGGACAACAGATCCTGCAGCTCAATAAAGTGCTGCGAGTGCATCTCGCGCAGTCCATAAAATGCGGGCACAATCTGTGAGGTCTTTGGTTCCTGCGAGATCTGGCGATAGGCAAGCACCTCGCTGTCCTCGATGCCAGCAATGCGTTTGCGCACAATACCCGATGTGGTTGGCACAATGCTACAAAGAATAGATGAACTCCGATTAGCAAGGGTACAATTTTATATTCGTTGAGTCTGAATTGCTTACCTTTCGGGATGCCCGGAGAGCTGCATCCAGCCGTGTGGCTTTGATTGCGTCTGTTGTTGTTGCTGCAACAGCAATGGTGTGGCAGGTGCACTCAGTTCCAGAGCATTCTGCAAGAGACGAATAGCAGAAATAATTAATAAAATATTCTTTCCAAAAGATATAAATCCCAAGTTGTTTATCTTTTACACCTGCATATTACTCGCGAGATAAGTTAAAGCACAGAGGAGCCAATTTAAGGGAAGTGACCATGTGACCACACTAAGCTTGACTTCTCATTAAATTCAGTGTTAATGGATTAATCGCGTCAACTGTGTTGCTAAATATACATTCATGGCTATTTATTATTCTAGTCACAAGCTACAATTAATCCATCGATTGAATTAAAATGAATGGCTCAAGTTCATGCGCCGATTGTGCATATCACACAGTGTGCAAAAAAACAAGCTGATAAAGGAAATGTTTTTTTTTCCCACATACGGCGATATCACGTCCCAACGAAAGATAACCCAAAAAAAAAAGATGGTTTGTTTGTGCTACGGCAACTTGAGTTGGCAAACGCACATTCCACGATGTTTTTTCATCTATAAAGAATGTCGTTTTTTGAATGGGGGCAGATCGAAATTATTATTGTCTGGCTGCGATTAAAAATTATTGAATGCAAACAATTTTAAATGGCAGGTCATCGATAAAAATTCATTCGAAATGTAAAATTAATGCAGGCAACACGCCAAGTGTTCGCTTATTGTCTGAGGCAGCAAGCAGGAAGCGGTTTAGCGTGTGTCGCCTTATGGCCAGTTAATCCCGACCCGATCATCATAAACTGATACTTACAATGGCCAAGAAATTCAGTAGCGACATTCGCTGCTGTGTCGTCGGCATTGACGGCTCCTGCATTCGCTCCTGCTTGGCCGTTTGCAGGCTCAAATAGTTGGCCAACTTGTCGCAGTTATCGTAGGGTATCGCTATGCCCTGTGGATTAGAGCATAGATTTAGATTGACGTCAAAGCACTGCGTGAACTCAAGAAAACAGGCAAGAAAACACTCAAAGGCAAAAACAAAACAACCGGAATCGGATATATTCCTCAGAAATTCTACAGTTTCTCAAAATACGGAATTGTTTCTCAATTTTATAACACCCTCAGTTATTAATTTCTTTTGGCTGTGAGTCAGTCAAATTTAAAAAGGAAAATATACAACAACAAAAAAAACACTAATAATTATACAATCAGAATGCAGCAGCAAAGTGCAAAAAGTTATATTTAGTTTACGGTTCTGCCATTGGATCGTATATGGCTTGTGAAGCCTATAGTTGTTTTATGGGGCTCTCTATCATATTCCAATATGATCGATGTGTGTGGCACTTCAACGTGCCCCCTAATTAGCCACTTAGTATGCAAAGCTGAATGTATTTAACAACCCAATGTTGTATTTGTTGTTGTTTTAGTTTCTGTCCATAAATTGATTTATATGCTTAAAAGCTGTTTGGGTAGCGCCTTGACTATAAAAAATTACGAAGCCGAACTCAAAAATGTTTTAATTAATTGAATTAACTGTGGAGCCAATTGTTTATCCTCAGCATCTTTATATACTAGTTGGCTGGCCGTAGCTGCTGGGCTTTATTTCTTATCAGTGTTAACTTCCTCTCTTATCTCTTATCAGTTGCGATAGTACTGCGTCTTTTCATTTAAAGTCAAGCGTCAACTTTGGGGCAATAACATGGCAAGAGTTGCGTTTATTTATTGTTGTTTTGCTTGCTCTTTTTTTACGTAAGTTGATAAATTTGCATATGTGGCACAATTTTGTCACGCCTGTCCCCCTCAGTAGGCACAGTGTGCCAGCTGTCATTTGTAAATGTTTGAGCTTTTAATGAAATAAAAAAAAGGCATTAACTGGCATCTAGATATCGGTAAATATATACACACAAACACACATATTACTTATATATGTGAGTATAAGTACTTAGATATTGTCATAAAGATAACGCCTGTGGGACAGCTTTAGAAGCCTGCAGTTATGACAAGCATGTTATGTGCACAGTGGTACAAGCGTTTGAAATTCTTTGTTTAAATAACCAGTATTCCATAGAAACTCATGACTAAATAATTAAATTTGTATAAAAACAGATTTATTGCTTAAGGGATTTGACACCAAAAAATTTGTTAAGCAGAAAAATTGGTTCCATTAGGCGGGCTGTTTGTTTAGCGCAAGCTGTGGAATGCTCTAATTAAGTTGGCTGCGGTTGCCGGTTTAAGCTGTGGTGTGCGCTTGTTAAGTTGGCTGCGCCTATGCATAATATGAAATAAAACAAAATTTATTCAAATGCTATGCAAATTTGATCTTGCCCCAGTTTATGATATAGTTGTAATAGTCCCACATAATTAAAAGCCTGGTCAGTATACTTAAACCGGTAAATAACACATAAAATTTCGTTAATGGATGCTTGTTCAAAGGCAATAATATTAAATAATGAAGCAATTAAGCGCTAATTAATCAACGCACGATATGTGTCTCCATTGTCAAATCGCATGCATATCGAATGATATTAATATCATATGATATATTCGTACGTCAAAGAGAAAAAAATGTATCGAGTTGAATCTGTGTGTCAGCGTTGACCTTTTACAACAAATAATAGCTCTGTCAATAGAAAACGGAGTGATAGAAATAGTGGAAAACATTTAAATTTAGAATTTAGTAGACGTCTCACACGATTTCGTGTTTCATTGACTATTGAAAGGATTACAAATTTGTAGCTTATGCAAACTGCAATTTATTGATAGTTTTACTGTTAGTACCTGGGCACTACGCTAGTGTTAGTTCTTTTGAGCACGTACCACACCTGCAGAGGTTTAAAACGGTATATTTCTGTTACGAGAACAATTTGAAAATGGGCCGAACAAAATGCCAGACTTATGCGAATGCACTCAGAATATAAAATTTTTATAACTTTGCTATTTCAATTGTTTGAGTTTGTGTTTGCATGCGCTTGAAAACCTTCAACGAAAAACTTAGTATCCGTTGAAAAGCTTAATTTAAATAAAATAAAATGACAGGCAACCGCAGACGATAATTAGTTCTGACATTTGCTCGAATGCATAATACTACAGTAACAACAATAATAATAACACAAAATTGCGACCAGAAATTACAGCATTTTTCATAACTAATTTTTTCCTCTAATTTTTTATTTATTTATTTACTTTTTTTGTTGTGCTTCAGCGCGCACCAATTTGCACGCGTTTTGAGCGCGCTGTTTTATTTTTAGATTCACGTCTATTTAACAAAGCTACAGTTCAGTTGTATTTATTAATGTCTACTTAAGATTTTGTATTACCCCAGACGACCCTGTTAACTTGAAAGCAACCCAACAAAAAAAATGTACAAAATAAATAAAACCGTTTTGTTTTGATAAATTTATGCAAGTGACGTCAAAGCGCTAAGCTGATAATTAAACAAAGTGAACTCACCGAATTTGGCAAACTTAAACTTTCAGCTTAATTTTTGTTGTCTTTCCCCACCCCGCAGACGAACCAGTAAGCACTTGACTTATGTTTTACTTTATTATTTTGTGGCCAAGAGGAATCAACAGGTCCCCCTGGAAACTAGTTTTTCTGTGTGGAATGGCCGTCGGCCAGTAGCTGTAGGTGACTCAGTTACAGCCTCATTTTTGTGTTTTGTAGAGCACAACCCTGACATTCAAAAACCGGGATAGCAATCGGGTCGATAAGATTGCCAGCCCTCCAAGGCACTGAGTCTGCATAGAGATCAGAGAGAGAAAGAAATCAAGAGAGAGAGAGAGAGGCTGGAGGGAGATGAGACATTATTCGCTTGATTTGCATTGACGTCAATGCATTGACCACTCGGAGAAAAGTCGGGTTAGGGTTGAATAGCCCAGATTAAAAAAAAATAATTAAATAAGAAACCAGTTATGAGTTAAAAACATAACGCATTGTAGTTGCGTTATTTGAAACTAAGCGAAAGAAGAAGAGCGCAGGCCCACCGATTAAGTTACGGAATAGGCCATAGTAAACCAACCCCATATGTCATTAATTATAATTATCCACTGATAGAAAATTAATAGTTTAAATGAATAAACTCCAACCAAATTGCTTTAGTGCACACCAGAGCCAAAAATTACCATGTTTAAAAATCACTAATGATTTATTTTCTTGAAATATTCATATTAAACTAAAGACACACATCGCACAGGTATATGATTAATTCTTTCGCTTGAAAATCAAATGATTCACGGATTAATGCTTCCAAATTATACGATACGCTGTCACTAAGTTAATAAAAACAGGAAAAGAGAGGGTATTCACTGTGCTAAGGCACTATGAGCCGTACAATAAAGAATTCCCCAGAGATGCCGCCATGAACTTTACTCCACATTTGCGTTGACAGTCAGCCTTCATTGAAGACAAATTCACAATAAATCAAAAGCCCAAGTACACTTATCAGAAGCCTTGATCCAAGCCGAATTATATAACTGAAATTTGAATGAAATGACTGCTGCTATAGTCTGGAACTGATAATGGTTTAACAACTGATGACAGCGTGGGCTGCTGCACTTGACAGTTAAATATTAAATTCGTATGTTTAAGTGCTCAACAGTACACTGTAAGAATTGGTGGGGTAACTTGAAAGACTTGGCAAAAATAGTTGATACTGTTTGTTGGCACTTGTTTTGCGTGAACCAAGGCCAAATGTCAATAAACGGAGAGCAGTCATTAATACTATGAAAGGATGTTAAAATATTGTGCGAAAACAACAAAAGTGGCACATTGTTGCATTGTAAATATAGAAAGAAAATATTAAGTGACAAGATAAATAACATAAAAGCCATTCAATTGTTTTTAATAAAATGAATTGATTTGTTTTCACACAAGGCATGTGGCTAAATCGGGGAGTCGAACGCAGTGAAGAATCGAAAGCAATAACTATCAGAAATGGAAATGTCTATATAAATAAGAATATTATCATTAGTATCTATTAAACCAATTGAATTTCTCTATCATAATTATTTATAATTTTTCAATATTCTATTAACATAATATTTATTTATTGACAGTCAGTTTCCAATAACCACTGTAGAACACCATGCCTAAGAGCGTCTGTGGCTTGTCTTAATTAGCGTGTTTTTTTTTTATTAATTTTTTTTTTGCCAAATGCAAATTGACGTTACGTGGGTTACTGGAATTCCAATTCAGATACTTTGGAACTTGACGCTTGTTTACATGCCGCATAACTGTTGGGCGCTGAGAAACCCGAAAAAAATACAGTTGTTTCAACACACATACAATATTATCCACGATATAATGCCAGAAATATTTGCCTGGATTAGTCATGAGAAGAGCTGGAGGAAATTATAAGGCGTCTTGTCTTTTGGTCACTTTCTCTGCTCGCGTTTGCTTTCTACACGGATGTGTTGGCGCTATTGACGCTCAATTGACGTCAGAGCCGTCTTATTATTTAATTTTTTTTTGTTGTATTGTTTTGCCTTCCCATGTAAGCTTTCTTTTTGGCCAGGTTACTTACCTCAGTATTGTTGTTATTGTTGTTGATGCTGTTGGTTTTCGGCTGCTCCACATTGGAAGACTTGTTGTTTTTGTTGCTGTTCGCTGAAGTTGCCGTATCCAATGCAATCAGTTTCCAAAGCTGTTTCAGGCTAATGTTGTCGATGCATGAGAAACGCAATTTCTCATGCGACCAGGCCATTCTGCTTGTTGTAGTTGTTCTTGTTGTTTTTTTAGCTGGTTTTTCAACTGTTGTCGTTGTTGTTGTTGCTGTTGGACGCTGCAACATGGTTGAAGTCATAGTCATTTGTTTTTTTTTTTTTTGCTAGTTAACGTCACTTGGTGGTTGTTGTACGGGAGGCTGGAGTAGTTCAACTGGCTCTCGTTTATTAATGTTGGCTTATGCCCAACAGATTTGCATATTTTATTATTCTATTCTCTTTAGACCTATTTGTGTTTCCTTGTCCGTTTTATTAGCACATTGCATTTGCGTTTTATATTTCTTTCTTTCTTTCTTTATGTTTCGCACTGCACTGCCGACAACTTTATTTCGGTTTTGTATTTCTGCGTCTCGTGTTCTGCTTGTTCATTTGCCCGTTGTGAAGTTTTCATAAGAAAAAATGTTTGAATTTAATTGATTTTCTAACGCACACGAGACGTCATTCAGTTGATCACGCGTACTGCTCTGTGAGGCGACTAACTGGTTTGGCCATATGGCGGACAGTTTTGTGCTGGAGCTAAAGAGCGCTCGTATGCCCGAAGTAACGCAACGAGTCGAAAACGAATCGAGCACGATCGCTCGCTCACAGCGCAACGAAATGGAGCTAATGTTGGAGAGGGCTGCTGCTAGCGGGCGCAGAAGAGAGAACTTTTTTTCAGTAGGTGCAAAAAGAGAGAAAAAGAGATAGATGAGTAGTGAGCGCATGCGCTCAGCAAACGGCCGTAACGCGAGAGTGGTAATAGTAATAGTGAGGA
This sequence comes from Drosophila demipolita, assembly GCA_035042405.1. Taxonomy (NCBI): domain Eukaryota; kingdom Metazoa; phylum Arthropoda; class Insecta; order Diptera; family Drosophilidae; genus Drosophila; species Drosophila demipolita. Next base: position 3,403,736 of record JAWNLI010000044.1, on the reverse strand, counting down.
TGACACCAAACAACTAATGGAGAGGGCAGAAAGAGAGGCAGCATTTTGATAAGCAAAAGCGGGCGTGTTGCAGTCGATTGATTGTTTCGATTCCTAATGCGAATTATCGAGAACTGGTAACTATTTATCGCCTCTTCCAAAAAGGTGGGGCGCGGTAAAACAGAAATAAACCAGATATATTACTGCTTCAAATTAATTATGTTTAGAAATTATGTATGCATAGAAATATGAATAAACTGCGTTGTAAAGAATATGTTAATACCATATAAAGCAAGAGCTGATACATAATAATAATATTTAAGTTGAGCAATATTTAATTCCGTTTTGAAATTGAGATATCAAAACGGCAACTGCTGTAATCGCATAATAGTCCTATGACTTCAACTGAAATAGTTGCATAATAATGTTTTCTTTTCACTATCTGCGTAGTTGAGTAACGTCGCAATTAGATAAGAGATTTCTTCGATCAGATCCCGCGCCATCGCATGGCGCCATCTAAGGTCGCAGTCAGGCATTGAACTGTCTAAGAGTTGTTTTCCAAAATGTTGAACTCCTCTTGGAATTCTTGGAACACATCTGGTGATGATTCTCTGCCATCTGCAATGCTAATGGACATATATGCCACTTATATACATACATATGCATACATCATATACATACATATATGTATGTGTATATATGGTATTAGTGCGCAACTTCTTTGGGGGATTATGCAAACAGAACAGCCAAGATCTGCGCCAGTTTCTTGAGCTCTTTCTCTGCACTCTCCACTTGGTTCATGGCCACAAGCGGCACAAGCGAGAGTGCAAAATGCGCATATTTATGGCCTGGAGTCGGGGCCGCAACGTGCGTCAGTCCAGTCCCATGTTGAGTGACATACAAACCCCCAACTCGAGTTTCTCTGCCACCGTCTCTGACTCCATCAGAACGCCTGCAGTTGCATGCTCCACATGGCAACCACATACGTCAGATGGCAATAGACCCATTGTTATGCGAAGCCAATGGCAATGCTAATTTTTCCGTCGTCCCAGACTCAAGAACCCTCTCCGAATGCATTGAACTTTACGAATGGACTGCAACGTGGCGTATGAGTAACGCAATAAAACAAATCCCAACAACTACACGTGACCAAAACTAAGTACGCTTAATAATTATTACTCAATGCTCAATACAGCATTTACAAATCTAATTACCGTGCAGCGGGAACTATGAGAAACTGATTAGCCTATGCCTAGTAAAAACGTATTATGGGCATTTCCATGACGCGCAGGTAAAACAAATAAGAAAAACAGATAATGCTGTCCAGTTTTACATATTTATAATTTAAAAAAAAAAACCTATTTTGAAATTTTATAACATTTGCATTTATTAGCTTAAAATATGTACCAATGCAGAGATTTTAAATTAGAATCCCAGCTGCGTAGAAATGAATAAGAATTTGAAAGATAACTCTAAAAACTTGATACCATGTCAAGTCTTTTAACGGTAACAGTTATCATTTAAAACTATAATAATCAATACTTCAAATGTTCTTAATGCAAGTCAATCAAAGCTAAATTTATTATTGAAAAGCGTGATACATTAATTTGTTAGCTCTAAACTTTAAGAATAACAAATAATTATGACAAATTTTCTTTAAATAAAAAGCTGTTAATCAAGAGAATATAAATTTTGACTAAACAATAAACTGAAACCTTATCCAGTTAAAACAACAACGTGTAAAATGTACTTAACAAACGACACTTCGAATTTACGATTAGACAATTAATTGAATAAGCATTGAATGCGCAATTTTGTGAGGCATTCGTCATAAAAAAAGCGTAGAAAATTCATTCATAACAATCACGGCCAGAGGCCCGCATGCAACTTAGTGAGAAGCTTGTTATGGCTGCATTTTAATATTGTATCACTGCTCTGTCAATGGCTCGGATCTCATGATTGAATGGCGTTTCCAGCTGCAGCTCACAATAATGATTTGCGCTTTGTGGGAGCTGTTGAGAAATGCCCAAGCCTCGAGTGCGCTGACGTCAAACGTACATTTTTTTCTGACTTACGGAGAGGGACGGGTCGACAATTACTGACATTTCTTTGTCATGATTGTGCTCATCATCGTCATTTTCATCTTCAGGAGCAGCAGCTGCTGAAGCAGCTGAGTGCTGAGATGTCACATTTGAAGTGGCTTTCTGTGCGCTTCACTGGCCATCTCCAGACAAAGACACAAACGCAGATAAAGACAAAGAGACAGGCCCAGACGCAGATAGCTTCAATCTCCAAGCTCCAGCTTCGGCTCCCACCTTTTGCCACGAGCTGTGACGTTTGTAAATACTCTAGTGCTGGGTATAATAAATGAGACTTCCTATATAAGCATTCAATTATGAAATCAATAATAATAAACATACGACTTTAACAAATCAATTTTTGTATATTATAGTTATTATAAAATGATTTATAAAATATTTGTTCTTGAAAAAAGTGCTTATCGTTAAATTAGTATTTGCATGCTAAGCATTTAATTGTTAAAATTAAACTTTTAATAAATTTACAAACATTTTTAAAAATAAGTATGTATATTTTTAAAAATGTATATATATATATCCTCAGATTTAAATTAATGTTTCCAATTAATTTTATACTAATTAGATTTATATTTAACTTTTTGTGACTGACTTACGCAATAATTTTTAAATATGAAACTTGTTGCGCTAAGATAAATAAATAAACAGAGTATTTCGTATTTTTTATGACAACTCTAACCGTTCTTTTTGCTCTTTAATTTTTTTTGCTTTATATGTTTTTTTTTTTAATTTCATATAAATTTACGCTTTCGATTGACGCATTTGCGTGTCACTTGACTTTTTTAATCTTGCGGCTTTATCGTGGCTCACGGACCTGCAATCGCAATCGCAATCGGACTCCGAATCCGATTTCGACTCGGAATTGAAATTGAAAATGGACGACGGCGACGTCGACTGATCTGCTGCGAATACGGGTTCCTCATTTAATTGTAACTTAATAGTTTGCTCAGGTAGCGACTCACTTCGTTGATTCTTCCGCGCCGCTGTATTAACAGTTTTTTTCAGTTGGCTTAGCAAAAACTATTTTTCAGTTTAGCTGTTTTTATTGTTGGTGTTGGTAATACGCACAGCTCGGCAAAATGTTTGTTATAATTTTGAATTCGTCTTGTTATTAATTTATAATTCAATGACTTTTCTGACGTCATAGTATTAAGCTCTGCTATAGCAACAAATACATAAACAACAATAACAATAACGCCATCTCATTAACATGTTTGCTCTGTGTGTGTGTGTGTGTGCGTGTGTATTGGAGGGTGTGTGGCTGTGTGTGCATAGCTGATATCTATCTAGAGGAATCTGCAAACAAATATATATATGCGAGGCACTCAGTTAGCGTTAAGGTTTTGGGAAACACTCGCTCAAAAGCTTTAACAAATAAATACACAAAAATGTGTAAATAATTCATGATACCAAAATCTAACAGCCATATGCTGGTCTGTTATATATCACATCTGTTTATATCGGATATAAAAAGATTACTTCATCATATTGATATTTTAGGTAAAATTTTTTTAAATATGAGATAAATTTGACGGAAAGGATTTAGTGCCACTCAATCTGAGAAACAATTGACCTGAATTCGGCGAAAGGCATATTTAAAAACGTTGTGAAAAAATTAATTTACAATGTTATTATTAAACATTTGACTTTACTTTCTAGCAGATTGACAAATTTGCAACATTTTTTTTATTATATTGCGTTTATATTATATTATATTTTATAATAATTTAATTTAATCTATACTTAAGCTAAGCACACCCGTTGATTATAATAATTTTCCCAGCAGTATTTGAAAAAAGCGCACTCTTCTAAATCTCTGACTGAAAAATCTAATAAACGGGATTCATGTATTGGATTGAATATATTAATGAATACATGTATTGTCTGCTTAGCGCTGTTACATACGCATTTTGAACAGCAAAATACGCAAATCGTAGACTACTGTAAATTTTTTTTTGGATAGAATATATTAATTAGACGCGACAAGTGACGAAAGTGTGCTGAGTCATCTTTGACGTTAAGGAAAAGTACACATGACCCCATTAAACTAAAAAGAATAATGATTTCGTTATAAGACTATTGACAATTTTCTGGAAATTTTTTTTAAAAATGGGCTGTCCCATAACGTCATTGTTCAGGGAAGAGCAGCTTCTGTGGTAAATGAGCTGATCAATTGCGTCAGAATTTGGAGATTCGTATAAGTAACTCGCACATTATCAAAAAGGGGACTGGTAATAAATACTAATTATTTAAATGGGTAGATTTTTCCACAGAAGTTGAGGTGCAAATAATAATAAACATATTTTTTTTTTTAGTTTTTAGCCTATTTAAAATGAACAGTTAAACAAATAGTCTGAACCATCAAATTGTAAATAAGCACCAAGTGCCCCTGGTAACAACAATTGGTAAGAAAAAATAATTATTTTTTTTTGTAATACGCTCTGTAATTACCAAAAAGTGAAAATGAGCATAAAATAAGCACAGCTAATAAAATAATATATTTATTTTAATAATTAATCAGCATGAATAATCATCGTACTTAACTGTCAACTTAAAAATTATGAGAGCTGAATATCCAAATGTATAGGGTATCTACCAGTAGGAATCCTGTTTTTGTTCCACATTCCATCAGACAACATGAATGATTTTTTTTTTATTTTTATTCTACGAGTGCTAAGTGAGCATTAAAAATATCGTAGTAACATGTGAATGGCGCGAGCAATATTGATAAGGCCCATCAACAAAATTAATACTGTATATAAATCTTTGTCGCGGTTGATCTATACATATATATATATAAGTATATGTGTACTGGATGACAATGCGCTAATCTAGGGTCAGGCCCAAAATGAAATGCTCATTTTAAATTGCAGAGCTAAAAATAGTTGCAAAATAAAAACAAAAGAACGAAATCACGCAATTGAAATGTGCAAAAATGTGTTCGTAAAATAAAAATAAATAAGAAAGCCGAATGGAAACTTAAGAAACAACAAAATGTTTTTATTTCAATGCGTGTAAACATTGTGATGGGTCTAAAAGGAATGGCCATAGAAACACGATGACGATTGGTTCGCATCGTAACTCACATTCCGTAAAATAAATTTTCAAATATCTTTGGCTTGTGTTCAGAATCATTTCAACAAATCAAAAATTCTATTAGTTGCACTTTAACAGCTCTCGTACGATTGTTTATATCCAGAAGAAGAAAAAAACAACGTGGGCTGTAAATAATTTACGCTTTATGTGTTTATCTCTGGAAATTGAAATATCAAGATTTTTGTTGTCAGATTAATCAGACATATATTTATTTAATGTGAGGCCTTAAGCGCTGAAAATGTACAAATATTTACCATTAAACTCTGTTAAATTATACAACGAATTTTTATTTTATTGCGTAAGCGTAAAATATCAAAGAAATCCAAAAAACAGAAGATCTGAAGAAAAGAAACGCTGCAGAGAATATTTTTCATATTTCAATAAGACCTCGAATTCCTCTGTTCAGTAAATAATTAAAAATTGGTCTCAAAGGGAAAGTTCAAATATTTGAAAAGTTAACTTTTACTATCGGTAGTCACACAATAATTTACATTTTACTTTGTGGGAAAAACATTCAACAAAAAGAGTCTAGGTAATTTAAGGTAATTTAAGCGTAGGTAAACTGTGTTCTGTAACAAAATGTAAAAAAAATAACTAAAGCTGAAGCTGAAGTAAACAAGCCTTGGATTGAAAACAAACTTCGCTGTAAAAGTAATCGTATTCTCAAATTTCAACATCCAAAGTTTTTGAGATTGGACTCAAAGGAATAGTTTTAGAAAAAGCAAACAAAAAACCCACTTTATGTTAAGTTAATAAACATATGTGTGTGTAATTGACACCAGTCATTAAAAAAAAAATGTTTAGCTTCCACGCAGCGTACTCATCACCTAATGCAGATACGAATCAACCTTCAACATTGAAAACAATGATTCGATTGAATGTCACGTTTCCTTAGGCACACGCTGAACCGGGGAACAGCTGACTCAGAGGGAGTTCAAATGCTGTTAGCCGATGTGCCAAAGCCAATAACAAACAGCAAGAAAGAGAGATCGACTCATTTCCAATTTACGTCAATTGCACGAAAAGATTAGCCCCGTTCTAGTTTCGCTTAATGATGTGCTACGGGTATACAAATCAGCACCTGATAATACAAATAAAACACGTTGCTGGGGGGATCTACTGCAAGTCGATGGAAACGCATGCACAGACGCAGATAGCTCTACATCTGAGCTGATACTGGTGACTTATGATAATTATCATAAGTTAAATTTACAGAGTCGATATGCCAAAAAAACGTCTGAGATATCAGTCGATCAGTTATTGAATGTCGGTTTAACCGTTGCGTGACGCAATATGTTCAATCGGGCTTGCAAGAAAGCTTGTCCAAGGGCTTTCCAACATTTTAATTTAGTCAAGTGCAGAAGCACTCGGCGTATTCAGTTTAAACACGCTGAGATGCGCTGTCTCGGAGCCTTATCAATGCACGACATCGGCTGCTTTATATATATATTTTATATATTCTTTATGCATGCATATCAGGTAGACGCCAGTATTCAAATAGTTGCTGTGGCACGTGGCTGCCAAATAAAATAATTGAAATGTTCTCAGAATATTATAATATCATTTGGGCCACAGCGTGTACACTTATTTGGACACGGCTTGTGTAAACCAAAAGCCAAAAAGTCAGACAAAAATTCCAATTAATTAAAACCATGCGAACGTTGATTCGGCGAAAATTTATGACATTACATTTTTCAGAGAAACCAAATATTTGTCCCAGTCAAAAGCAAATTTTCGTATGCAAATATTGCGAGCTTAAATATTTGCACGCTACTTTGAAATTTGCACAGCGCTTAAAAGTATTCAACGATTTTTTAACCTATCGCGAATAAAGAATTATGAATATATGAAAATAATTCAAAAAATGAAATAATATTAAATTAAGAGCTTTTTATATAAATAATATGAAATGCATGTGCAAACTAAAGAATATTTTTTATGTTAAACAAACGCAACATTATTTATTTTTAGCTGTTAAACTCATTATTTTACAGCGTCAATATTTTCGCTGCTTAAAAAAAACTATTTGATGTGTTATTAAATGCAAATAAATATTTTACGGGCGATTGCCGATTTGTTCAGAATTGTATAATCTTCTTTGATTTGAGACAAAAGCCCCAACTACCGATGCTTTTTAGGTTACCAAAATATTATGTTTATATAGATTATAGATTTAGTGCATTTCAAATTCAATGCAATAAGGATTTCATTGTGAAATGCTTTGAATACATTTTTCAAATGTTATCGGTTTTCCCAATATCGATTGGCTTATTTGCTAGTCAATAGCTATTATATCAAAGAGTCATCTATTCATCGAAACTCATTTTGGCAGTGTGTCCACAAGATATATTGAACCTATATTTAATGTTCTGCTCAAAGTTCTTTTCCCGATATGAGAATTTGAATTAGAGCGAGATGCTCAAGGCGCGAATACCAAATCACGGCGCATTTGGTTATATTTTCTTATCACAAGTTAAAACTGTTGTATTGCAAGTACCTTTTTTCAAATTTGTTTTTTTTTAATCCGCTTTCGGTCAATATTATGTTAATTCCGCTAGCTGTTATTTGAAGAGTTTATTAAATAATAAGTTAGCAATGCTTCTGCGTTTGCCGCTTTTGATGGCACGATTTCTGCACAATGGAAGACTTCGGCTGCTCTTTCTGGCACTGATTGTGCTGCTCGTTGGCGGCATACTATTCAGCTACAGAAGGCAAAACGATGCGCATCTCTGTTTCATGGTTATAAACGAAACGGACCCCACACTGAAGACAGCATCGGCTACGCCAGCGTTGCAATTACCACAAATACTGGATAATGTTCTGTTTATGGATCCCAAGCCAATACCCGGGCGAAGCATATTCTTTCACGAGACCAGCTGCCACCGTCCCAACACACAGTACAACATGCTGCAGTTGACGGCGCGCCAAGCGTGCGCCATTGAGTCCGCAGCCTTGCATAATCCGAATTTTCAAGTGTTCGTTTTGTTCGCTGGACGCACCTATCGTTACCACGGCAACAGCAGCAGTGGCCAACGCCCCCAGCCGATCATCGATGCCATTCTCAGCTACAAGAATGTCCAGCTGCGTCAATTAAATCTTTGGAGCTATGCAGCCGGCACACCCATCGAGGAGTGGCTTAAGGATGGACAGCTGTTTCGCTCAAGGTGAAGCAATAACTCTGACAAAACAATAGTTTGCCAACTGCATCGCCGGCATCTCATTTTGTTTTGCTTTTCAGCTATCTTTTCTCGCACATATCGGATTTTCTGAGATACCTTACGCTGTATCGTTATGGCGGCATCTATCTGGACATGGATGTGGTAATGCTGCGCAGCATGGAGGATGTGCCGCCCAACTTTACGGGTGCCGAGTCCAACACACATTTGGGTGCTGGTGTCATGAGTTTGGAGCCCACCGGCTTTGGTCACGAGATTGCTGAGGCCTGTCTGCGTGACTTTCAGCAGAATTTCGATGGCAAAGCTTGGGGCAACAATGGGCCGGGTGTCATTACGCGTGTCGTACAAAATATATGTGCCACCAACAACATCTCACTATTGCTGGAGGACCGCAAACGTTGCCGCGGCTTCAACGTGTTCGAACGCAAAGCATTCTATGCCGTACACTGGGAGAATTGGCGGCACTTTTTTGAGCCACAACTGCTGGAGCAGACGCTGGCCCAAACGAAGGACTCGTATTTGCTGCACGTGTGGAACAAGCATTCCAAGCAGCTGGCCATCAAGGTTGGCTCGAGCACCGCCTATGGCAAGTATGCGGAACAGCATTGTCCCAGATCGTATGCGGCTGCCGGTGAATATTTTTAGCAAGTAATTTATTTTAATTATTTTCAATACCTTTGCAGACAATTTGATCCTATCTGAATCAAAAATATGAATATAAACAAAAATCGGCCAGGTCCAATTCTTTTCAGTACATTTTATTTATAGGTATAAGTAAACTGTGTTCTGTAACAAAATGTAAAAAATAACTAAAGCTGAAGCTGAAGTAAACAAGCCTTGGATTGAAAACAAACTTCGCTGTAAAAGTTATCGTATTCTCAAGTTTCAACAACCAAAGTTTTTGTAGCAATGGGATTCGACCCAAAATAATACTGATAACACAAATAAAATACGCTGCTGGGGGCTAATCGCCGGTAACGGATGCACAGTCGAAGATAACTGTACATCTGAGGCGGATGCTGGTGACTTGTGATGATTGGCTTATCATAAGTTAAATTTGCAGAGTCTAAAAACAGCGACTGAGACATCAGTCGGTCAGTTATGGAATATCGGCTTAAGCGTTGCGTGACGCAATATGTTTGATCGGGCTTGCACATGTTAAGATAGCTTGTCTAATTTGAAATGTTTTCACAGCGCTTAAAAGTATTCAACGATTTTTTAACCAATCGCAATATTAGCTAGTCAATAACTATCATATCAAAGAGTCATCGATTCATCGTTACTCATTTTGGCAGTGTGTCCACAAGATATATTTAAGCAATATTTAATGTTCTGCTCAAAGTTCTTTTCCCGATATGAGAATTTGAATTCTCGCTCTAGGAGCGAGTACCCAAATCACGGCGCATTTAGTTTTATTTTCCTATCATAAGTTAAAACAGTTGTATTGCAAGTACCTTTTTTAAATTTGTTTTTTTTTAATCCGCTTTCGGTCACTATTAGGTTAATTCCACTTGAAGAGTATTAAATAATAAGTTAGCATTAAGTAAATAAAAAAAAATTTTGCTCTCTGTTAATAACAGCTGTACAAAATGTTAAATTCATAAAACTGTTCAGCCGTGTTTGTGTCTCTATATGTTTGAGTTTGGAATGTAAATGTTTATTTAAAGCACTTAGAAATTTTGTTTATACAGCTGTCTTATTATGATAACCTAATGAAATCGCTACAATAAATTCAGAGTGAGCAACATCAATACTTAATTATTACAAATAGTGCATTCTTCTTATGTCCAATATGTACACATTTTTGTGTGTTTATCCAACATGCAGGGTGCATCGCAATGTTTCTGCGATTGCCGCTTTTGATGGCGCGTTATCTGCACAATGGAAGACTTCGGCTGCTCTTTCTGGCACTAATTGTGCTGCTTGCGGGCGGCACACTATTCAGCTACAGATGGCAGACCGATGTGCATCTCTGTTTCATGGCTATAAACGAAACGGACCCCACACTGACGACAGTATCGGCTACGCCAGCGTTGCAATTACCACAAATACTGGATAATGTTCTGTTTATGGATCCCAAGCCAATACCCGGGCGAAGCATATTCTTTCACGAGACCAGCTGCCACCGACCGAAACGTAAAAGGCAGCGACCCGGTCAAAGTCCCAACACACAGTACAACATGCTGCAGTTGACGGCGCGCCAAGCGTGCGCCATTGAGTCCGCAGCCTTGCATAATCCGAATTTTCAAGTGTTCGTTTTGTTCGCTGGACCCACCTATCGTTACCACGGCAACAGCAGCAGTGGCCAACGCCCCCAGCCGATCATCGATGCCATTCTCAGCTACAAGAATGTCCAGCTGCGTCAATTAAATCTTTGGAGCTATGCAGCCGGCACACCCATCGAGGAGTGGCTTAAGGATGGACAGCTGTTTCGCTCAAGGTGAAGCAATAACTCTGACAAAACAATAGTTTGCCAACTGCATCGCCGGCATCTCATTTTGTTTTGCTTTTCAGCTATCTTTTCTCGCACATATCGGATTTTCTGAGATACCTTACGTTGTATCGTTATGGCGGCATCTATCTAGACATGGATGTGGTAATGCTGCGCAGTATGGAGGATGTGCCGCCCAACTTTACGGGCGCCGAGTCCAACACACATTTGGCCGCTGGTGTGATGAGTTTGGCGCCCACCGGCTTTGGTCACGAGATTGCCGAGGCCTGTCTGCGTGACTTTCAGCAGAATTTCGATGGCAGCGATTGGGGCAACAATGGGCCGGGTGTCATTACGCGTGTCGCACAACATATATGTGCCACCAAGGACATCTCACTAATGCTGGAGGACCGCAAACGTTGCCTCGGCTTCAAGGTGTTCGAACGCAATGCATTCTATGCCGTGCCTTGGAAGCATTGGCGGCACTTTTTTGAGCCACAACTGCTGGAGCAGACGCTGGCCCACACGAAGGACTCGTATTTGCTGCACGTGTGGAACAAGCATTCCAAGCAGCTGGCCATCAAGGTTGGCTCGAGCACCGCCTATGGCAAGTATGCGGAACAGCATTGTCCCAGATCGTATGCGGCTGCCGGTGAATATTTTTAGCAAGTGATTTATTTTATTTATATTCAATACCTTTGCAGACAATTTGATCCTATCTGAATCAAAAATATGAATATAAACACAAATCGGCCAGGTCAAATGCTTTTCAGTACATTTTATTTACTTATTTATTCTTTATACACATGTGTGAGATTTGAAGATTTTAGAAAATTTGTAAAGCTTTAACATTATATCTAATACTCCATATCACATGTACATCGTATCTAAGTTATCTTAACTGTTTGCAAAGGTATTTGAATTGAAACATGTTTGTGATTTAATGGTATATAAATAACTTATACATACTAATATGGCTCGAAATGGAGAATTCGAATCTCGGGTGAGTGGTCAGGACATTTCTTATGTATGCCATGCATTAATTATTTTTCTGTGTCCAAGTCTTAAATAGTTTTCTATGGATGTATACAAACCTTTATATATGTATATTATTAATTTATCGTTCAAATCTATGAAACTGCAATATGTATGTGTATATATATATATCTTATTCCTATAAGTGTATCCACTTTGAAGAAATAAATTCACATTCGTTGCGCAGTACGCAAAATAAATGTCAATATTACAAACAGTGTACATCTGGTGGCATCAAAATGGAAGGGCGACCAGTTATAGATCCAGTGCCGCAAATAGATGTTAACAATATCCTTATCTAGTTCCCATTGTGCTGTTTAGCGGCATCGTTATATAGACATGGATTTGAAGGAAATCATTTGTTTCGTTGAAGGTGAGTGGCATCTGGGTTCCCACTTAACGTATCCTATAAAATATATTTTCACTATCTGCTAGATTTATTGCTAGGAGGGTATCTTGACCTGGACATGTTTGCATTGCGCAGTCTGAGGGACGTATCCATGAACTATGCGCGAATTAACGTAGCTAATGTCTACATGAGCCTACACCAACTGGCATTGGACATAAGATTGGAGCTGGTGTGATTATATGTGTTGTCTAAGGGTTTGTGGCACCACAAACATCTCATTGATGATGGATGATCGCCAACGTTGTCAGGGCGTCAATGGATGAACTGGCATTATTTCGTTTTTCTCGTGCAGATGTTGCTTCCAGCATTCATGCTTGGAACACGTGTTTCATCTGTCATATGATTTTGTCGAGATCTTAAATACGTTAATGTCGAAGCTGATGTATAAATAATGAATTTTCAATCCATGACACAATCAATTATTTATGTGTAATTTCAATTAGCAATGCAAACTACACATATAAAATCGGTGCACCAAAGGAGGAATTTTCTTCTGTCGATTGCATCAGTAGATGCACAGCCTCAAACGCTTCACTTGCCTATTTGTTGCTTGAGACGTACTTATACAAATATACTATACAAATAAATTCCAATTATTTGGCCACATCTGGTTTCATCAACATGGCATTACGTCTACCACTCCGGCCAGCCAAGTATCTCATGCTCCTTACCCTGTTTTTGGGTGTAACAATCATCATATTCTATAAATATGAGATGGATGTGCAGCAGGCAATCAAATTTTTTATCCAGTGCAAACAGTCAGCATCAACGGATTATATGAATGTGCCAAGTCCTCTGGGTGATGTGCTAACAATGGAACCCCTGCCAGTTGCCGGACGCAGTATATTCTTCATCGAGTCGAGCGGCGTGCGCAAGTCAAAAAAGGAGATTGTGAACAACATGCTGCAATTGACAGCTCGACAGGCCTGTGGTATTGAATCAGCTGCTAGGCATAATCCCAATCTTACGGTTTTCGTACTATTCGCCGTACCCACCTATCGACAGAGACTGCCACTGATCGATGCCATACAAAGCTATGGAAATGTTCAGCTTCGTCAATTAAATATTAATCGCTTTGCTTCCGGCACACCCATTGGTGATTGGGTCAAGCTTGGTGAGCTCTATAACTCCAGGTAAGATGCACTTTATAGCTTACCAATTTAGTATATTTATCTGTTTACTCGGCTCAGTTATCTGGTCAGCCACACCTCAGATCTACTACGTTTTGTAGCCCTATATCGCTTTGGCGGCATCTATATGGACATGGACGTGGTGGTGCTGCGCAGCATGGATGATGTCCCGCTAAACTATGCCGCACCCGAATCGAAAATATATATAGCAAGTAGTGTTATGAGTATGGATCCATTCGGATTTGGTCACGAAATAGCCGCGGCCTGTCTGCGTGACTTTCAGCAGAATTTCAATGGCAGCGATTGGGGCAACAATGGGCCGGGTGTCATTACGCGTGTGGTACAACATTTATGTGCCACCAAGGACATCTCACTGATGCTGTCGGACAACAAGCGCTGCCTCGGCTTCAAGGTGTTCGATCGCAATGCATTCTATGCCGTGCGCGGTAGGTACTGGAGGCACTTCTTTGAGCCAAAATATTTGGAGGAGACTCTGGAACTCACAAGGCACTCGTATGTGGTGCATTTGTGGAACAATCATTCCAAGGTGGTACCCCTCAAGGTGGGTTCGAGCACAGCATACGGCAAATATGCGGAACAGAATTGCCCCAGATCGTATGCGGCAGCTGGTGAATATTTTTAGGGTGCGATTCAATCTCTTAAAGGAATTTAATTCTCCTTCGAATCGCAGCTAATTTTAGGTTTAGTATGCATTTATAAATATCAACTGGAAATAAAATCTGTGGGCTACATTTAAGTTTCGATGTTCAGATGCACTGCACCTGGTTGTATCGCAAGCAAGCGCCAATGTTGTCCTCTGCGTTGCCCTTGCCCGGTGCGCCTCCATCACCGAAATGCACTCCAATGTAGAATGGTGTGACGGTGCTCTCGATGCGGCACGGCCAGACGCCCGAGGAGCAAAACTGGGCGCCACAATGCACTGGCTCGCAGCCCGGCAAGGGGCCCAATCCTGTGCCAATGAAGTCCTCAATAATGCAGGGCATCGTAATACGATCCCTGCAGTTGCTAAAGAATTGACGAGACTGTCGTCGACTTCGCTGCTGGCTCAGACGCATATCAAATGCGCTGCGCAAAAATCCCAACAGATCGAAACCACCGGATGGACGGATGCCGCTACCGCCCACTGGACGCGGACGCCGTGAGACGCCCGGAAGCGCAGTGGTGCCAAAGAAACCAAAGATCTGGTTGTCCTCTTCCCCAGACCCCTCTGCATCATCGTTAGCTGGTGGCGATTGTGAAGTTGATGTTGAAGCTTCATCAGCAGCAGGCATGTTCTCCTCCTCATCAGCAGGCCAGGTCTGCTCCGCGACAGGTGTTGGTGTTGTTGTCGTCGTTGCCTCCGTGCTGGTGCTTCGAGCTGTTGTGGTTGTGGCTGTTGTTGTGGTGGTTGTTGTTGTGGCCGTTGTTGTTGGTGCTGTTGTTGTTGTAGTTGATGTTGCTGCTGTGCTTGCATCGGTGCTGACGAATTGCATGAGTTGTTGGCTCATCGTCGTCATTGTGGAACCACTTGTGCCAGTCGTCAGCGTCGATTGCTGTGCCTGTCCTGCATTTGATAAGCTGCCGCCATTGGAATTCATGAAACCGGCGCCACCAATGCGAAAGGATTGCTCATCGCAGGGCTGATACATAATGGAGCACATGTCGGTCTCCTGGCGCACACAGATGCGATAATGCTGATTGGCCAAATGTCGTCCATTGTCAGCAAAATTGAACGTCTGCATTACGCCCTCAACCCCCGAATGATATTGCAAGCAACCCGCTGGTGCTCGCTGACTAAAGGGTATCTGCGACAATCGAATCTCCCACAGTCGGATGGGCAAAAAGCGTGTTGATAGATTTATATTAATATTAATAAGCTGATCAACGACATTGCCATTGCTACTGCTCGTGTTGCTGGCAACCGGAGGTCGCAGGCTTCCATACAAGACGGATTGACGTGGTAGCGGTCGAACTCCCACATCGTAGTATACTAAAGAGATAAATAGAGAGTATATATGCATTATACTTATATTTATCAAAGGGTGCTTTTATGAGTTACTTTCAAATATTGTATAGTTTCAATCTTTAACCAATTTACTTTCAAAAATGACTTTTTAATTAATATGTAAATGAAAAGGAAAGGAACAATTATGTTAACAACAATGTGCAAGCGACAAATATATAAGCATTGATTCTATCATAAAGTATTTATATATCTTATGACTAACTTTCACTGGCTTCAACATTTAATTTCAAGTTTCCCGCGCAATGTACAACAGTCTGGCAACTTTAGCAAGCCGGGCTGCCAACTTATCGGCAGAGAGCTGCCGTTTATAAACAACATTTACTTCACCTTTTTACAGGGATATGTAAACAATTATTGCAATAAGTTCAAATAAAAGACTCGTAAATCCTCTATCGTATTGTATACTCACAGTGCTGTCCATTGTTTTGGCCACAGAGCGTAAAGTTACCGCTGGGCCCGCCACTGATGTTGAAGATGTCGCCATCGCAAACGCCGGTTCGTCGATTCGGCTGACCAAGAGAAAAGTGATTAAAATCGAGACGCAGCTGACTTATTTCCTCGCTCATCATCTTCACCGTGAGCTGACAGCCGGTAAAGTTGCTGGGCATGAAACTGGGAAACGCCGGCGATACAATGTATGTCAGATTGTTGCTTATGGTCCCGTTGCAGGTGGCCACAAACACACAGCATACGCCAAAGCCCATGGCACACTCCCCCTTCGCCTGACCACCTTTCTTACGGCACTCGTACGCATTGAAACAGTTTCCCAAGCGGCGGCCATCATCCGATAAACACTCGCCATCCACCGGCACGGGAAAAATATGCAGTACTGAAATAAGATATAGCGAGAGTGTTTTATTTTGTTATGAAATATTTGAAAAATGTTTATAATTATAATAATGTGTGGAATAAACTTAACAAAGGACGTCTCGAATACCATCTGTGTGTAGCAAGTAGCTCCGAGTGATTATTTCTAATGAGGATCAAAAGTCTTTATAGAAATCTGTTAATAACTAATATACTTAGTTCGTGTAAGAAGTTTATTTATTAATTTAAATAAAAAGTTTTCTCACTAGATACTGATTGATTTATATAATTTGTCAGTTAATATAAGTTGGCTTTACTAATTGAAATTAAAATACAAAACTAGTTTATTTAATTTATGGCAAACTTTTGCTAATTTGAGTCATTTTTTTGAAATTTCAGCGATAATGTAATTGTGACTTACCCTTGGAACGACGACTTTTGCTGCTCGATTGATCGCTATTCCAGTCGCTGCTGATGTTGCTCTGCACCAGGTTGGATTCATAGCTGTTAACATCCTGCAGCAGCAATTGCTCTTGCCCTGGGCTCTCTTCTTCCTCGATTAGCCCGAGCTGCTGCTGCTCGGCCGTTGGCGTTTTCCAATCTGCGCTCCAGATATCATAATGATGCATGGGTGGCCAGGCGGATTCATTGGCTGCTGATGATGTTGCTGCTATCTCAATTGTTGTCGATGGCGCTGCATGGCACAGCTGAGCATTTAGCCACACTGCGCATATGCAAACAGCCGACAGCAGGTTCCAAAAACAAGCAGCACTGCAACAACCGGCTGAGCCGCCAGTTATAATAACTTTCTTTTTGGTCGCACCTCGCAATAAGCTCACGATTTTATTGTTGCACTTGCTCAGCGAATGCAGGGGCAACACTTTAATGCCAGTCATGTCCAGCTCTACAATGTCAACTCTAATGTTCTATTCGCCATGTGCAACTATTGATTTACTCTCTGCTCCTTTTAAAGCGTTTCGCTTTTGCGCGTGCGATCCGCTGCGTTGTTAGACGTTAAATGTGCGTCCGTCTCCAAGTGCAACCACACAGCCTCAACTCCAGCTGCGACCAACAATCTTTGTTTGGATGCTGTGCGTGGCTGGTCCGATCAGCTTTTCTCTCCATCTCGCTATCTCTGCGCTGCTTTGGTGGCAGCGCACATTGTGGTTTGACATTGATCTGTGTTTATTCATATGCTGCTCTCGGCATCGTGACCCAATTCTTTTAGGTGCAGTTTGCATCGGATTTGAGCAGCTTAATCAAATGAAAGCAAAAAGAGACCGAAAGATGGAATTTTATTCTAATTTTAAAACAAGTCATTATTTATCTGCGCTCTGAAACCCAAATAAGTTTCTTAATTGCCACAAATAATAATAATAAATAAGGATAGGTTAAAGTTGCGCAAAAGTATGGAGCAGAAAATATTGAAAAAACATTTATTATATATTCCTTATTAGCGGAGTTAATCTAGCCATCTGTCTTTCTATTAGAGTGAGAAATTTATTGCTTGTTTCAATTAATCTCAATATAATCGTAGTCTCATTTAAGTAATCGAAAGTTATGTTCTCGAGTAAAAATCATTTATTTGCATACTAATAAATTGTTATGTTTATTTTGTATTAACAAATAGTCTGGGACAAGTAGAGCTTCTCAAAGCTGTCCGAAATTAGGCAATGTTGTTAAAATAAGATGTTTAAGTTCCAAACGAATACAAAAAAGAATCTGCCACATGTGGTAATCGTGTTTGGAGTGCTGCGCTTTTGTGTATGTATGAATGTATGCATACATGTATGTATGTAAGTCAGGGCTTCCCTGATGCTTCTTTGCACTGCTGCTCATTCTTTTCACACGCGACCGTCTCTGATGCTTATCCAATTTCCAGCAGTCGACCGCGCCAAGCTTGCATATATAATGACAGTAAATTAGCTGATATGTTCACACTTTGGAGTCTCGGCAAGAACCTGTGACTGGACAATACGCGAATTAGTTGAAATTGGGTTGGCCTCGGACTGCGTTTGTGCTGCATCATGGCAGCCACAGTTGTTCTTGTGGTTGTGGTTGTTGTTGTTGCTGCTGCTGTTGCTGCCAGTTTTGTGAATGAATGGTATACACGGAGGCTACGAAATTGGCAAGGAAAATCAGGTTAAACAGCTCTGTTGTAATTTACTTTTGTCCCACAACAACAACTGCAACAGCAGCCGCAAAAAACAAGTCTGTAAGCAGTGGCCAGCAAAGCGTAGAAAGCTGACAACCACAGCCGACAAAATAGTGTAATTAATTTTATGGCTTGTGACTAAACTAGAACATTTGTAAGCAGATAGTTGGTAAACCAAATTAACATTTCTATCTTTAACATTATTTAGCTGTATTATTCCTCAAAAAAAAACAAACAAGAATTTTGAGTTACAGTTACAGAAATGATAAGCTGCATTTAAGAAAAAGAAAAACTTCATTTGTTATACACATATTTTGTTGCATTGTATTTTTAAGGACAGCTCCTGGTACTCCTTAAGTGGCTCTGTTAATGATAGCTTATTGAAATATGATAACATTAGCAGTGCACTCAAAATCAAAAATGATAACAGTCAAGGATTAAGGATTAATAAAAATTATAATATATATATATATATATATATATATATGTATATATATATATAGATGTATTGAGTATTTCTTATTTTTTGAGTTTTCTTTTTTAAATAAAGCGCTTAAGCTTAAGTCATAGTTTGAACTTTGTACAATGTGTTTTAGTAAATAGTGTGTGTGTGTGTGTGTTTTGTGTTAGCCAGTTTAGTTTGATGTGTGTTGCTTAGTTGGTGGTAGGTGGTAAGTTGAAATGCTTAGAGCGGCTCGAGGGCAGTGGGCCCGTGTGGACTGCCTTCCAGCTTGCGCCAGACAACGTTGCACATCTCGCGCACCAGCGCCTTCTCACCATCGTCCATCTGGTCGAGTGCACTGCCCGTCAGATGGCCGAGGCGATCGCGCTCCAGCTGCTCCCTAACTTCCAGCACTTGTAGTGCACGTACAACGGCCTCGGGGCGCCCCGAAATCGGTTCGGGCAGTGCAGCAGCTGCCGCTGCAGCAGCGGCCACCGCCTGACTGATATCCTGCTGTGTGTGTGTGTGTGGCGAGTGCGCTGATTTGGGTGATGCTGCTACAGATGCTGGTTGCTGTGCCTGTGGCTGCGATTGGTGCTGCTGTTGTTGCTGTTGCTGCTGGTGCTGCTGCTGGTGCTGCTGATGCTGCTGCTGCGACTGCTGTTGCAGATTAGCCGTGGGCGTGGTACGTTCCTCTTCCAGCTGCTGTATGCGCCGCTCCAGCGAACGCACATATTGCAGCGTCTGATCGTTGAGCGTGTGAGCGTTGCGCAAATCCTGCATACAACATACATAAGAATTTGCATTTAGCATTGTGGCATTTAGATTAAGCATATTTGCCACTTACCGGCAATTGCCTCTGTTCCGCATAGTTGCGCAGCGCTGTGATCGTCTCATCCGCGTTGGTGCTTGAGCTGGAGCCGTCTCCGTCATCGCGCAGTGCGTTGCGCGTGGCCGCACCGCAGCCAGCGCACAGAGCATTTGCCGCCATATGGGCACGTTCCTCATCCAGATATAGGCACAGCTCCTTCAGCTCCAGATTATCGGTGATTAGCTCCTGCTGCTTATCATCCAGTTGGCGTAGTTTGTTCTGCAAATGAAAGCAAAGGTATCTTAACATCTTCTCAAGTTTAGATAGTTGTAGCCCACTCACCTGATAGGCTGCCACCTCCTGACGCATTACACTGGCCGTGTATCGTCCAAAACGCTGCCATTCGCGTGCCAGTTTGCGACCCTTTTGGCGATCATCGTCCAGAAAGCAGCACAAATCGCGCAGTTCCTGATTGTCATCCAGCAGACGCTGATTTTGTTCCTTCAGCGCGCGGAGCTCATTTACCAGGGACTATGGAACAGAATAAAGATTAAAATCATGGCTTAAGTGGGTCTAACAAACCTACGCGAATCTTTTCAAAATTATAGACTTCAATACTTAATTTTTGGCACTTTGTTACATTTGGTTTACCTGCAATTGTCGATTCTGTTCGACTGTTAAACGTCCGCCATTGGCTGTTGGAATGCCGGTGGCCACGCTGGACGTGACCGAGGCATTTGGCGACGGATGTTCCTGTTCCGGTTTGCGCACAAACTTCAGCATATCCTGTTGTGCCTTGCTGGACTGCTGATGCTGCTGCTGCTGCTGATGCAGATAGCGCGCCTGCTGCTGCTGTTGCCGCTGTTGTTGTTGCTGCTGCTGTTGTTGTTGTTGTTGTTGCTTAACCGAATCGGGTATATAGATGCTTGTTAGCTGTGGTATATCCGGCGGATATTTGAGCGGCAAATGTGGCTTTAGTATGCCGCTGCCTGGTCCCGGCTGCGGCGGTGGCTGATAGCGAGGGGGTATCGAGTGGGCGGGCGCTTTTAAATGTGCGGCCTTGAGCGATGCCTGCTGCTGCTGCTGTTGCTGCTGTTGTTGCAGTTGGTAGAAGCTGCGACGCGTGTGCGGCAGATGTGAGTGGGCGGCCAACTCTTTAGGGTTGCCAGCAAGCAATTGTTGTTGTTGCTGTTGTTGTATGGGCAGACGGGACGCTGTTGCTTGCGTTTGTTGCTGCTGTTGCGTTGAATGTGGCTGATGTATTGTTGCCACCGTTTGCAGCTGATGCGACTGCGCTGTTGCTGCTTGTAATGGCGCTGCTGCTGTTACGCTCTGCTGCGCTGCTGCTGATGTTGTTACTGTTGCTGGCAGCAATGAGCGCCTTTGCTGAAATTGTTGCTGCTGCTGTTGCTTGCTAATTGCTGTCGTCGTTGCTGCTGCTGCTGCTGTTGCTGCCGCCGTTGTTGTTGCTGATTTATGTACACTTTTGTCAACGCTATTAATGTGTATTAAATTATTGCCCAAAATGTTCGCTGCTGCTGATGTCGCTGTCGATGTTGTTGTTAATGTTTTTTGTTGCTGCTGTTGTTGTTGTTGTGGTTTTTGTGGTAGTTGTTGCTGTTGTTGTGGTTGATGGTGCTGCTGCTGCTGCTGTTGATTGCCGGACATTTTTGTGTTGATTCCTTATTATCTGTCTTTGTTGTAGTGTTTTCTTTTCGTGTCTATAACCTCGACGCCATGTTGCCAAACTGATAAATAGACAAAAGAAAAATACCAGAAACATTAGCAAAATAAAAAACGAGACACAAGTAAAAAGCAAAAGATAATTGTGAAACGACACAAAAAGAAATGGTATAACCCAAAGTTTCAATAAATCAGCGCATTGTAAAATGTGGCTTATGCGACAGTTGAGGGCACAACGACAATAATTAAACCGCCATTAGGCTGAGGCGCCCGATAAAAAGTGAAATGCGCATTTATTTATGTTTGGCAAAAAACACAACAAAAAAAACAACACAAAAAGACAACAGTTGCCAAGACGAATTTGTCTGAGTGCACAACTAAATGCAACGAAGCGTCGTAAACTTACCTGAATTCCAGACATACCTATAGATATATATATATACATATGAGGATATATGTATATAGTATTTGCTTCCAGCTGATGACAACTTCACTGTCATTGTTATGTGACTGCTACACTTAATGTTGTCTGCTGTCACTAAACGCCATGTCGCTCAATGCATTAACCTCGCTGGGTGTTGCTCCTACATACTACATGCAAAACTACACTCAGAAAAAAAAGGCACTTGAAGACAAGACTTTTTCTAGCTTATAGAAATAATATGCAAACAAAGTTTCTTAAAATTTTAAAGACTTTTATCTATTTTCCAGAAATTAAGTTCTTTAATAATAATAATATAAACTATATCTAAAATGCAAATACTTATTAAACGTATTTTAAGGTTGTCTCAAAAAATGGCGAATTTACTAAGATTCAAATGGTTTTTTTCTCAGTGCATTCATATGACTTTTCGCTTCCGTTTGTAGTTACAAAACTGAAAGGCAAACAAGCAAACAACTGCTTGACTTTGTTTGGCATATTCTTTGCGCCTGGTTGACTATCGCGTCTAAGTTGCCTTCATCTCTTCATCAACTCCTCGATCTTGAAAGTGAAAAAATAATAAATGTTGTATACGGTTTGATGAATAGCTGTTGCAGTTGCCTACAGGCAATTGAAATGTACCCTCCGCTGAGGAAGTGCTTGACACGCGCTTGTCAACGCAGAGCTGCTGGTTTAACAGTTATTTAACCCAATTTTCACTCTGCTCTATTTAATATATTTGCCTCATCATTGTTTTTTGTTCCTGCAATGCTTCTACGCTTGCTCAACTGTTTCTCTTGGATTAGCCCTAAGGGTAGAAAAGTATTATTGACTTGGATATTAAATACATTTACATTACTCTCTTCGAAAATGCGTTTTAGTAAATACAATTTTTGTTTTTTTTTTTATATTTTAAAAGTCAATTATTAATATTATATATATTATAAATAACAGATGGTCATTGCTGTGCTCATATTTTAATAATTAAAATCGATCTAGTTGAATTAACAAATTGTTTTTTCTACGTTGCTTTTAACTTTTTTAATATGCTTCTCATTAACACCCTCTTGTAATAAGCCAACTCTACTTAGCTGTGACAGCAGCATATCTATAATAAGAATCTTATATCAAGTAATTTCGTGCTTTCCACATAAAATATGTCAAGCTTTTTGCCACAGTTCTTTTATTACCCCATTGTCAGAAATGATGAGTGTAAAATTGTATAATTCCCACAATTTCAACTGTGAAACCACCCACCAAGCATGGGAAATGAGCTCTGATATGGCTCGGCACATCCCTAATATCGCATCAAGATTCTAAATAGTTGCTAACCATAGCTTGTTGGCCCTTGTCAGGCTGATGTGTTATTATTACAGGCTGAACCGTACATTAAAATTGCACCTAATTACATATATTTATGATTTGTGAGGCAACAAAACTGAGCTAATGCTGCGCAGCATGTACCTAAGAGCAAGTGCCTGCTCCCGATCCGCCCCAAGCAAGGAGACACTGGCAATAATTACACAGTTCAACTGGGGTGGCAGGCGGTCGGACAAAGCCGACTGTTTAAAACGCTGCTTTGCATATGACAAGCCAAATGTAGATTAAGTTAGCTCATTGTATGGATTATTTTTCAAGAAAATACATATAAAATATAATATATATATAAAATCTATATTCTACCAACGTTTTTATTTATTATTATTATTATTTATTAGTTAATGTGAGAAAACCGTATTTTAAAAGCTGGTCATCAATATTAATAGAAAGGTGAGCTGGTAATTAAAACACCCGACTAAAAATCATATTGTTTTCTTTTGCTTTAAGAAATTTATTTAAAAATATGAATATTTATTTATGTTTATGTTCAGTCAGATTTGGCATTTTTTTATTTTGCGCTGTTTGTTTAAGTTTTTTCTTAACTTTCTGACGGCGGCAAGGACGGCGTAGTTATAAATTTTGAAGCGCTGATGTATCACACAATATATATATGCGTTGTATATATGTATATTGGCATTTCCGTTCGTAGATGATCCCAGTGCCGTCTTAATTGAAATCGACCCCAGGTAGGTGCCCAGGTGCCCAGGCAGGCCTAAGCAGAAAATCAGCCTCACGGCAAGCCAGCCAATCGAAAGCAGCAAATATACAGCAAAAGCAACAATGAGAGCAATATTTGTGCTCATTAAGCGTAACTGACACACACAGTTTTTCCTCTTCTTATTTTTTTTTTGGAGGGTTTCTTAATTTCGCAAGTCGACAGAAACTATGTAAGTATGTGTGTAGTTTTGTATGTTGCTCTTCGCCTGATCGTAGTCGGAGTCTGTGTGAGTTAAGCAAGTACACACGTATGTGTGTATGTATATAAATCTGCCGATGCCGCCCCCTCCTTGTGGCTTCGCGACTGAGAAGTTGAAGTTGTTGGCTTCTCGCATTGTTTTTTGTATTTTTTTTTTTGCTCTTTTGCTTGAAGCAATTTTGTGTTTTCGTCTGTCGACTGTAGCAAAAAGACAACGACAACAAAAGTTTAACTCTCTTTGCAAAGTCGTTGTTTTTGCGATTGCCATTATTTTGAGGTAATTCGATGATTTACAACTGTTGCCTGCCTTTGGGTTTTGTAAGTTTTCCTTCAGAATACACTCGACTCTCGAATCTCGACCCTCTCGAAACGTTGTGTGTGGGGCAACAATACAACAACAGTAATAAAAGGGCTAGTCACTCAGCCTTCCAGGCTGCCTTTACAGGCAGCAAAGGCAGTAGGCCTTGCCTACCGCATTCCATTGTTATTTCGTTGTCGTTTGCTTCTTTACTGTATCTCTTTGCATACCCAGCATTTCAGGGGAAGTGGTTAGCAGTGGGTTACCCCACGCTAGTTGCTCTCTCCCTCTGTCTCTCTCTCTCTGTCTTTCTTTTAGTCTCACCCTCTCCGGCTCTGTCTCTGTCTGTTGAGCGCTGTAAGTTCTGGTATTTTATTTCACACCTGTTGTTATTTTGTGACCCAACTTCTCGCGCTCTTACTTATCGCAGCTGCTGTTGCCGGCTTAAGGAACTTTTTGTTTTTGTTTTTGGGCCCTTTTTTTCATCTGACAAGTTGACACCTTAAATGGCGTCGTGTAAGAAAGGGGTTGGGTGTGTAGGAGACAGCCCTACCATATATCTATGATATGCCAGATGTTGAATTTATTGCTCCACAATTTGCAGCATATGTTAAACTATTTTTTGCTTATGTAAAAAGAGGCGGACAAAAAACTGAACTTGTGCGCAGCACTTTCAATAACATTCTCTTCATTTTGCCGTGAAACAATTTGTTAAGGCAAACAACGTGTACAACTGGCGAACAACAGGCTAAAGCTTTCACCTTTCTAATGATATCAATCATTCCACAACAAATATATACACTTCTTTCTACATACAAAACTGAAGAAATTGCCTGAAGCGACTTCTGCTTTAGCGGATATTCTTAAATAATTAACGGTAGAAATTCTTTGTTTTCAATAAACAAATTAGTATGTAAACCAAAAAGAAAACTGTGGCATTTTTGATTTACGTTATTAAGGAATAATTTATTTTAATTATGTATTTTCCATATTTTACATTAGGCAAACTGGTAAAGGTAGTATTTTTAAGGGTGGCTAAGAGCTTCACCTCACTCGACGCATGCGCAGCGCACGCACAACACACGCTTAACGCACCCGGATCGCTGTGCATATGCTCAAGGGCTCTGTCCTATCATTTCCTGAACCTTTGGCCCTGGGTATATGTATTAAGGCGCACGTGATTAATTCTTTGTTTTTGCTTATTTTCGCAATAAATAATTCCATTGTTGTTTAGTTTGAAGATTTTAAGCAGATGGCTTATTTGCAGAGGTTTTGTTTTTCTTATAGCATTGCTCAACGAAGCTTGAAACAAGTGTTTAATTAAGTAAATGAATGTAGACCCAAAATAAATAAACACACACACAAAGACAGCTGCACACTCACTTGAAGAGGCAATAATTTTGGTGATGTCGAAGAGTAAATACCCTTGCAGAGATATACGAAAAATATTTTCTTTTGAGATATATAATTAAGTAATATTAATAAATATATAATTGAAATAAAAGATTGATGCTGATTGTGACTTTTCTGAACATTCCCAGAGCATTGCACATGCCGAAAATGACATATCACAGGGTATACACATAAAAACAAGCAAAAAAAAATTTATTAATAAATAAAACGAGTGTCGAAGAAATAATGCGTGTGCTTTTCTGTACGTGTGTGTGTGTGTGCGTGTGTATGCGTGTACGAACATATGCTGAAAAGGTACTCAAGGTTAAGAAATCGTTTTAACAGTACACGCACTGGCCGCAAGATCGACAGCTTTTTGGAAGTGATGACAGGCGGGCCAACAGCAGAAATAAAAATAAAAATAAAAACAACAACAGCAACGACGGCCACGACGACGAAAAAACCACAAGTCATGTGGGTTAAGTACACTTACTTAACAACACAATTCAAAACTGGCCGCGCGCACAGACAATGAAATTCGTAATGAAAGGTAAAGCTCAGCTCACGACAGCAACAGCGACATCGACATCGACAATGACAGTGACAACCAACAGCAAGAAAGGCGATAGCCAGAGTATTTCGTGCGTGCATATGCATGTGTGTGTGTAAATAGGATCAACTAGGGATGGGCAATTATGTGCATACATTATATAAATTTATTTAAAATAACATTCACTTTATTTAAATATATATATATATATATATATATATATATATATATATGTATATATATATATATGTATATATATATATATGTATATATATATATATATGTATATATATATATATAAATTAAGTGTTAGTCGTCTTTTCTAATAAATTAATATTATCACTACAGATATCTTTTATTTTATATTTTATTCTTTATGAATAAGATTGCCTAACTTGTGCTCTTATTTGGAGCCCTGATTTAAGCTAACTAAAAGAAGCCACCCACAACAAGAGGCAAGAAGCAGAAAGTATACAACAAACAACCCGCACAAAAAAGCAGACAAGTCGAAGAAAAGGCAAATACAAACGTAACGCCCACACATTCCCCTCCCCATCCCATTCTCTTCTACTAATTCCGATATATAGACAGACAGACAGGCAGTCACCGATCTACATGCTCCATTGCATTTGCATTGCACGCACCAGAAACGCGTGGTAGATGTGTGCATATTTATGTGTGTGTGTGTCGTGTTTATGCATATATCGTTTTTCAAATGTTGCTCGAAAAACGCCTTCGTCGTTTGTATCGAATGACAAACGACAAACAACAACGCAGTCGCAGTCGCAGTCGCAGTCCAAGTCGAAGTCGCCAAAGACAGATTGCCTGAGAAGAAAGCAAACACAGCCGGCGAAATTTTCATGAATGAAGTCAAACAAAAGGAAGCAACAGAAAGAGTAAAGAAGCTCGCGAGCCAAAAACAACTCAGCGAGAGGCTCATTTATCAACTGCTGGGAAGGGATGGGGGCAGACTATTGAATCATAAGACGATTAAATTGCACGTGACACCATGTCTGAGAAAAAAACGCAAAGTTTATCCATCACTGAGCCGTGAGCATTGAGAGTTGAGCGTTCAGCATAATTCGAAGAAAAACGGAAAACGATAGGCTTGAAATGGATGCCCACGATTGTAACCCAAATCAAATATATTACCATCCATCCACTTAATTAAACATTTAAAATGTCGCCTCAAACAAGCATCTGTCAAAAGCCCACCCACGATTGCCGGTCATTCTATTACTTTGTTTCATTCTTTTATTCTGTTGCTGTTAGTGTTTCTCTTTTTTTATGTTCATAAATGCCATCATGATAATAAGAGACATATGTGTAGATATGCATATGTTTGTGTGAGTGTGTGTTACAGTTAGCCATGCACGAACCTTACAGCAACCGCGCAAAAAACGAGCTCCGACAAACAATCGTATTAAAAGCTCTTGTCAGGCCATGGGTTAAGCCGTTAACACGATCAGCAGCATGTTCAGCCGTCCGGGGGCGGCGAGAGACAGAGAACTGTAATCGCGTGGAATGATATAATAAAATGGAATAAAAATGGAGCGAAGCGTAGACAGAAGCTTAAAGTAGAATACAAGCAAAGCTCTTAAACGACGAACACAGCCAAGAGTGGAGCTAATTTGAAATGGAATTTCAACATTTCTTGACTTGGAATTTTTATATAGAATCTGAGAATAAACTTTAGTAAATTATAAATTGTTTACAATTTTCCACAAAATGTATGCTTACATAATAAAAAAAAAAAACAATCAAGCGTAAACAACATATTGGCATATTCACCCACGATTCCAGCTATACTCGTAAGCCGCATCCGGCGATTTTAATTAATCCCCTATATCACACCACTAAAACAGCAGGCGCTTCAAATCTTCAAGTGCTGCCCACGTCAGCGCCGCAATTAATCACAGGTGGTACTGTGCTAGATGTATTTCTGTGTGTGTGTGTGTGTATCTAAAGCTATAAACAGAAATCGACAAAATCGAAAGTAGCCGGCAAAGCTAGAAAAGAAATTCAACGGCAGCAAATTAATGAAACGCCTGACCAAACACCAAACAACAAGTTGAAGCCGGCTTGCTTCAGAGTAACAAAGGCAACACTTAACGACAACATTAGCATAACCAAAAATTTTCTATTTGCCTATTTTGGAAATTTCTCCAATTCACGTATGAGCAAGATTATTACAAAAATATTGAGAGAAACCGAACGAATTCCAATTTACATCTTATCGAGAAAGAATAGTTAACAGCGGGGTGTTGAACTTTTAATACCCTGGCAGGCAATCTCTGGGTCAGTTTATAATCTGTTTGCCAATTAATTCTAGTAACTGGCAACTGACTTTGGCAATGATAGCACTTAGAGCAACATAGAAGACCTCATTTTTGTTGTTTTGCTTAATGGGAGAGGGAAGGCTTGTATTAATCAATACGCTATGGAATTATAATGCCCTCTGCTAATGTAGTGAAAGGGTGTCAATTAAGAAGGGCTGCCACATGTTATAATATTTGTACTTTTGAGGTTTTTTTTTTGGGTTACGAGGTCAGCACTTCTAATGGGTTTTTATACTCTGAGACCGCATGAAACAAATTTTTTTTCACTATATTAAGTAAAGAGACTAACAACACACCAATCCAAGTAAGAGAAATAATATTTTACACCTGGCCTAGGGAGTTCTTTCATATAAAATAGATGCATTCGATCCCAAATATATGTCGATTCTCCATCTATATTAGAGAAAATTGCGGCTAATCTCTCTTTCTACATCTCTCTCTCTCTCTCTAATCTACAATCGAGCAACAGAGTATCACGCAGTCTTTGCAAGGCTTCTACTTTCTGTTGTTTTGTCTGTTGTCGCTTTTGGCAAGACTTAGTTTACAAGTTCTTGATGCTGGCCCTAAGATTAATGGTTGTAATAGAGCCACTTTTTTAGCGTCTAGCTAGTTGTATTTGCATATTTAGACAATTTGTACAGCAAAGTGACGGACCCACCCAGCGTTGGGGGCGTGGTAATGAGTTTTGCCCAACAGATTCTCCTTTACCGATTATTTCGAAAGCTACAAAAATAATGTATGTATATTTATTTTTTAATAAAATGTTTAACATGTTGCTTAGTGTTTTTTTCTTGTTTGCCTGCATACATAAGTAAATTGAAGCTAGTATTTTTTTTATATAGTTCTGTTGTTGTAAATCTCGGTGTGGCAATTTTTCGGCATCAAAACAAGATGTTTATTGGCCAAGTCTTCACTTTTTCAGTCGTTAAAAACCAAATGATGCCCATAAACTACGAGGCACAGTTTTGAAATGGAGATTTCTATTTATTAGTAATGCGCAGCAGAAATCAGTTTCTCGAGCTGAGGGATTGGTTCTTTGTAATGATATGCAGTTTGGAGGGAACTGAGAACTGAGATATCAAGATTTGGGGAGTGTCTCCTAGAGTCGTTTACGTTATTCCGAGCGATAAATATGGATATATGTAAATCACATAAAATCGCAATTATGTTAACTGGACCAGAAACAAGCAAAACTGTGATCGATCTGTGATCACTGAATAGAAAATCCAAATGAGAAATATGTTCGACTTTTAAAGTTCAAATAGTCTCAAAATAAATCACAGAAACGTAAATTTATAGAAAATACAGGCAGTCGAAACTTTCTTAAGCAAATAACCAATTGGTGCTTGTATAATGATGTAAATTACGAACTTATCTTTCTGCTATCCTCAATTTGTCTTACTTTTCTTCTGTCTTCTAAATGTTTTAATTTACTTGTTTAGCTTAGCAAATTTTCGGTCTGATTGTTTTCTTTTTTAATCCTAAACATTTTAAGTTATTTAAGTTATTTTTTGATTTAATTAGTTTATTTTAATATTATAAATTTTAATTTGTAACTTGAAATTTAATTTTATAGTTCACAACCTTTAAATCAAACCAATTAAAAACGGTTTATGGTTTAAATAAACGCACAAGTCATTGTGTAAGCATCAACAAATTTTGATACCCAGCTGAATGTCTGAACATTTTCCCCATTCCCCCTCCTTGAACTAATCATAAGACAATAACAATTATGTGTCATGACCAACTATAAATACCACAGGCTATGGGCCATAGTCAATAGCAATGTAGACCTATTATTTTCCCTTATTGCTTTTCTTATTTCCTAATACGTAGTAGGCAATTCCATAAAAGCGGAAACCATTAAAATGGTTTTACAAATTGAGTGTGTGTGTGTGTGTGTGTGTGTGTGTGTGCGTGCGTGCGTGTGTGTGCAGCATGTTATTCTACTTCCTTTCCTGAACAAAAGCTGCTTAGGCGATTCTTTGATTAAATGACGTGAAGCGACAGAAACTTCCGGATTGAATGTTCTTGTTTAAAGTCACAGGACTTGGGTAGTATACATATACATACCTATATAAATAATATGCATTCAGTGTGTAATTGATTAATTTCTTATGGGATCGCCTCATTCATTTGTCACAAGTCAAACAGGGTATTTGATCTTCAGCATTGCTTTGCATACATGAATTAAGCGGCAATGCGTGTAGATGGCCAAAAAAAAAAAGGAGCAATACATAAAATAAAATGGGTGTACGAAATCTGGGGAGCAGGTAACTCAATACGCACGTTGCAACATGGAGCCACAAGCCACTGAACCATGGCAGATTGAAGATGAAAGAGGCAACTGTAGCTGCGTCTTTCAACACGGCAACATTGCGGCGCAAGATGAAAAGTTGGTTCTTGTTGTTGTTGTCGGATGCTGCTGCTAGTTTATAAATCAAGTCACATTAAGTGTAATAATAAACGCAGATTGTTGCAGCCGTAGCCGGTTTTCAACATCAACGGTGTGAGAATTGAATAAGTCATAAAAAATAAAGGGAGGCAAGCGAATTTAATAAAGCGCTGAAAGCTCTCAAGATACGATACATATTTATATTTATGAGGTTACTTGCAATTATGGAGGGCAGTCTGATGACTTGACCACTTGCGCAAATGACCATAATGCACTGCAAACAGCTAACAACGATTATAGCCAAGAGACAGCGACAGCATAGAGAAAGACGGGGAGAAAAAACAGGCAGTATCTCTGACAATTTTGACAGTGACGGTGCAACAGCAGCGACAGTAGCAAACAGCCGTGTGGCAGTGGAAAGTAGGCAAGAAAGTCTCAGTCTGACTCCGAGTCTAAGCCAGTCAGCCGCGCCGAGGCTGTGGAGACCCACAATTTCCGCCATTTATGACAGTCACAAATCGAGTTATACTCACACCGTACTTTCTAATTTCTAACGTAATTTTTTTTGTTTGTGATGCTGACGTTTTGGCTTTTTTAATACCCTGTACGAGCAACTGGTAAAACGTGTATTGTGGTTAGTTGCATTTAAAAGTACAATTTTGCTACGCACAAGTTTCTAATTATGTAAATATAATTAATTAAAGTCACATTAATTAATTAACATGACTCAGCTAAGTTATTCGTGTTTAGTGACTTTTACTTCCTTTTACAGGTCATTTGCGAGTCGTCAATGTTTACATAATTTCTCGACATGATTTCTTGTCATCTAAGAAAACTGAAGAAAAATGGAGAATTGAGTTCTTGCCTGAACCACTTTTGTTTAGATAAATTACGTTATTCTATGAAGCTTTTAGAAATAACAAAATATATTCAGTATATTTTAGATCTACAAAGAGTATTGAATGTGCGGCACAGCTATGCTAACTGTTCTTTCTTATTTCGAAGGATTTATGGTAGAACAGAACAAACTTGTTTCTAACGGCACAAATAAAGTGTGAATGGTAATTTGTACATGATTTAATATTCCATTTTATAAAAAAAAGAAACACCTAGCAAGTGAATACAATTTGCTTCTTAATATTATTGGTTCAAAATTTCTGCAGCTTATATTGCACACATTACGCGCTAAGCAGCAGAAGCAATGACGCTAAAAGCGACATTTCCCCTGCACACATACACATTAAAAGCAACGGCAGTGGAAAAAGCTTCGGATGCGGGAACAGCTGGGGTCAGATTGAATGGCTGTGCTGTGAAATAACTGTAACGAAAGCATGGCTAAAGTTGCCAACAGGAAATTGAACTTGTTACTGGACTTGTTGTTCGGTGCTCGTCAGCAGCTAACAAGATTTCCATTACTATGCATAGTCTAATAAGATTGATTTTACATTCTGAATTTGTCACATATCTAAAAAAAAATAAATGTTTATATTTATGGTTCTTCTTCCTCTGCCTCTGCTGTGATGTGCCGTTGTCTTTTCCAAGGCGCGCCAGTGCAAAAGTTACTTTGTGAGAAAATTGTGCCCCAACCAACGGTAATGGGGAAGGCGCAGCATTTGCAGTTGCCGCCGCATCACCAGCAGCAGTATAAAGAAAGAAAGAGGCAAGCAAGAAAGTTGCAGTTGCACTTGCCACATAGCCGACTATTCAATTATCTTTTGCACAGTTAAGTTGACTGATACTAAAACTATAAAATTGCTTCCAGTTACTGGAAGTTCGACATCGAACTAAATTCGAATTCAAGTTGAAGAGTGAAGATGCCAATTCTAGCTGCACAAAAAGCTCGCATACCTCACATACTCTATTTCCAGTTTCCAGTGTATATCATAATAACTGAAAGTCCAAAGGAAAAGTGCGTGTTACAATGCAACCGAGTGGCAGTGGCAAAGTGGCGATGGCTGGACAGGAAAGTTTAAACTAGTTCTAGTTGCTGCTAACTGATGCCATAAACTGGGACACTTGTTACGGCAAGTTGAACGTTCGTTCAATTGGAAGGCATCGAAGATGACAGCAACAGCAATACACACACTCACACTACACACACATACATATTCAGCAAATTCCAACCTCCCCACGCAACCAGTTGGGAGTGGCAACCTAAATTGTCTTAATGGACCATAAAGCTGATATGCAGCAGCCGCGTTAAACTAAAATGCATTACAATTATAAGAGACAACAATAATAAGAAAAAAAGACCAACACACAGACGACGCATTCAGCGATGCTGCGTGGAAAAGAAAGTTTTCTTGCCCAGCAAATCGGTTTCATTGACAAACAAAACCAAAAACAAAAAAAATCGTGGAACGAACTTTGCATAACTGTGTTGGCTGTGCTTGATGCCTACTGTTGTTAGCATTAGGTTGCAAATTATCAATTTACGCGAAGGACACTTAACATATATCTATCAGCAGTAGCAGCAACAACAACAACATCAGATGCAGTCGACGCAACAGGTTAACAGGCTCTCTCCATCTCGCTCTCTTTCTCTTTGTGCTTCGCTCGTATTGATTGGCTGCACGTTTCGAAACGCTGCACTGATTGTTGATGTTGTTGTTTTACCTGTTGCAACAGCGTCGGCAGCGACTGCACTTTTTTGTTTGATCTTTTCTCTTATTGTAGTCGTGCATCTTCTTTTTTCTGCTGCTGCTGCTGCTGTTGCTCATTGTTGTTGTTGTAGTCCCTTGTTTCACTGTGAAATTTATTGGCGCATATAAATGCCTCAAAATTGATGTTATTGTCATTTTAAGTTTGACCCTTTTCTGGCTGTTAAAATTCTTGGGCTTCTTATGTTCTGCTTCTTCTTATTCGTATTCTTATGTTCTGTTTTCAGTTGTGGTCCTTCGCTTGTTTTGAAAATTGATTTTTACTTAGATTTTATTGTTTTGTCAAGATAAGTGGAAAATGGCTTTGATACTATTGACTCTTTATTTTCAAAGAAAATGGGAGAGAACAAAAAAAAAAATAATAGTGGGCGCAGTCAAGTAGGCGTCACAGAATAGAGCAATTTTGTAACGAGAGTGGGAATAAGATAGGAGGGGGCACGACGCTGTTAATCCAATGCATGTTAATTTTGATTGCAGAGGCGTTTAGTGGAAGGGGGTTCTCAAGCATGCATATGTTTGTGTGTACTTACCTACATATGTAAGCGTGTATTTCTTCTTGTATATGATTTGCACAGTTTTTGTGCTGTGTTGGAAAAACAGCAATGATCACTTGAAGAATCACTGGAATCACACAGCACAGGCGTACACAATTCTAATGCAGCCGAGAGAAATTTGCGTGTTAAATTGCAAAATGTTCTACGGTCGCAAGAACAGCAACAGCAACAACAACAACAATAAATATTTGTAGACGCATGCGCGTCGCTGCTGCTGCCGCATTCCGATGCAAGCAAGCAAATTAAAAAACAACAAGTAAACACACCGCGCGTATCCGCGACTAATTGTTTAAGTAACACAGCATTTTCACACAATTTGATGGCAACAAGTTTTGTTTGTTTATTGCAAGACACATACACAGTCACACATGCACAGACACAAGCAACAATTTTCGCGAACTTCAGCTTTTTTTGTATGTATCTTTTATTGGCTTGAATTTTCCTGCCTGCCCTTTTCGAGAGACAAACGCAGGCGCAAAACGGGCAGCGACCTGTTGCTTCTTTTTTTTATCTTTTTCGCACAAACAACCACTGGCTTATAGTGCGGTGCGTAAAACTAGTTAAAGGAGCGCGTGTGTTAAAAATCTTTGCAACAATATCAGAGCGTCAACATTCCGTTTTGTCCGCTGCGAACCGACGCGACTGAACCGCTCAAATTCCAACAACAAATTAACTGTTAATACTATTTAACAGCTGTTAACAGCTAAATGTTGCAATTTACAACAGCCTCAGCGAAGCATAACATAACGTATCGATCGTGCAGTAACTATCGATAAGTTCTCAGTTTTCTGAGTAAATGCATGTGGTTAAGGCCTAATATGAGACACATTAAATCTAATTTTATTAAAAGTATTAATAAGCTTTTGTGTAGGCTGCCTATATCTTGAGTACAAGTTGGCAGCTTCGCAATGATATCGTAAACATAAACAGCTGTTTACGCAAACGGTCACACTGACCAATAGCAAATTGAATTTGATTTCATTGCAGCAAGAAATTGCAATGGGAGTTTGCCGCTTTTTTCAGCAAGGCTCCTGCCGCTTTGGCACCAAGTGCCACAACGAACACTTCGATGTGAGGTAAGTAAAAAAAGGGTCCATTTAAATTAATATAGACTAGTTTTTTTCAGGCAATACCTAAAAACGGACATTGAATCCGGTCTCAATGGCAAAATGTGGCCATTTTCAGTTTATGGGCCTTTTAAGGACAAACCCAATTTGCCCAATTTCATCGAAGATAAATGCTTTGAAGAGGTGCGTCTACAAGCATATGAAAGCCGTCGACAGAACTGCTTCGAACAGTTCCACATGCAGTTCTCCAAGGAGGTGCACGAGGCCACCAACAAAATGAAGCTGCTGCTTCAGACAACGCCACATACCATCGATGTGATGATCAAGCTCTACGAACTGCCCGAATCCGCCAACCAGCCAGCAGCCAATGTTAATAGCAATCCATTTGGCTACGTGACTAACGTTACCGTTCCCGGCTCCGCTGCTCCTGGTCAAACGCCTGGCTCCATTTTCAGCAAGCCCACATTGAGCGCCAGTGCGGGCAACATTTTTGGTGGCGGTACTGCAACCAACACCAGCGGCGGTGGCAATAGCTTATTTGGCGGCAGCACGGCAACAAACACAAATATCTTTGGCGGTGCAACAAACACAAACATTTTCGCCCAACAGCAGCAACAACAACAAATATTTGGGCAGCAGCAGCAGGTTCAATCTGGTGGCATCTTTGCACAGCAGTTGCAACAGCAGCCGCAGCAGCAGCAGACAAATCTGTTTGCACCAGCACAGCCCCTAACGAATCCATCGCCATTTCCCTTTGCACCACAACAACAACAACAGCCTCAAGTTGGGAACATTTTTGGCCAAGCTGCTGTGGTGCCACCAACAAATACGAGCAGCATATGGCCAAATAGTTTATTTGAGCAGCCAACGTTAAGTTTTCCAGCGCAACAACAGCAAATGCTACCGGAGGTGCCACAAGAGATGCAACAACAACAGCAACAAAAACCAAATCCAAACACTTCATGTGTTTATAGTCGCCTAGAGGATTTGACGCCAGAGGAGATCGCGGCATTTAAATCCGAACAATTTACGCCTGGTCAGGTGCCATTTAAGCCGCCTCCCCGCGAGCTGTGCTGAGCCACATAAATACTTACAAATTACACATAAAATTTACTAATTTTTCATTTGCAAACTTAAACTAGAAATATAAGAAATTGAATTAATTCTAAATTAGTGCATCATCATGTTCAGGCGCTCCATATTTATGGAGTAGACAGCATGGGAGCCTATTAAATTCCGGTCGCGAAACGTGTGCTGGCAATCTTTCAGCGTAATCACAGTTCGCTCGCAGGATTCACTGAAAGATGCATAAATATAGATATAGATATATATTTATAGAGATCGATTGATAGATCAATTTACACTTGTTCGCAGGCGGAGAGAAAGACAACGTCATCGTTTTGCCGCCGCATAAAGTTGGCCGTGTTTAGCTCCTTGTCGTGCTCAAGCGGCGTATCGTCCACCTTCTGGCGGGTGACCGTGTTGCGCAGCGAAGGATCTCGCAGCTGGGCGCCCACATCATAGAAAAAGTTGCCCTCACCGCTTGTTTTGTAATGTTTACGCTTCATAATAATCGCTGCGAGCAGATCCTTGAGCAGCACCTGCACAGCCATTGCCACATACTCGGCCACACTGTCATCCACCGAAATCAGGCCAATTTCCCAGGCGCCAATGAGGAAACGACCCATAATAAAACCAGCGTCGGGCAGAAATAGTTCCTGAGCGCAATAACGTTGCATGGGCAGTTGCTGTTGCTGCTGCTGTTGTAGTCCCTGATCCGCACCGGCCAGCGCGGGCGGGCGTATCAGTTGCATATTGTCCTCCTTGACGAACTCGAGCACATCGCAGAGCTCAAAGTGATTGCGATAGGCAAAGGGGCGCGAGCTGCGCTTCCGCTTGCGACTGGTGCTGCTCCCACTACCGCTGCCACTACCCGTTGGGCACGTCGACTGCAGACTAACGATGGTTTCGGGTGGCGCAAACGCGTCGATTTTGTTGAGCAAGGCCAGCAAGAATTGATTGTGCAGATGCAGTTTGTCTGGAGTCATAATTTTGCGAGATTCGCAGTCAAATTCCTCTTTGGTCCAGCGGTTGCGAAACCAGTTCTTCATATTCGCGCGGTAGCGCTCCCAGTTATCGCCCAAGGCCAAGGCTAGCGCCTCCTTGGTCAGCAGCACTTTATCCGTGAGCGTATTCATCTGAAGTCTTTTGCCTTGTTGTTTTTTGTTGCTGTTGTTATTTTTATTTCTGTTAGTGTCTATCGAAAGCAAGTATCGATTATTTTGCACTCGATAAGCTGGCTATCTTGTGAAGCATATGTGCTTGACCTATTATGGTCACCCTTAGCACATATGCTCACGATATTAAACAATAACACGCTGTAATAATGGAGGTAAATGTACAAATTTTTTTATTATTTACTGATTGCAAATCAACAAAAATGTTCTTTGCAGAAATCAAAGAAGTCAAAGACGCCCAAGAAATCGAAGGACAAGGCCCTAGTTGTTAAACTAATAAAAACACAGAGCAAACACAAAGAAGTCAGCCGCGTGCTGAAACTGAAGCATGAAATTCTGCTCAAGTCGGAGGTCTCCTATTTGGAATATATTGAAATGCGTTCGGAACTGGACCGCCTTAATGCACTCAAGGAGACATTTACGCGTCGCCTGGAAAAATTAAAACAATTGGCCAAATAGTTAAGTCAATTTATTCAACAAATTTATAATTTTACGCATCCACAACTAGATTTAAAAATACATTTTTACGCTGTCTTGTTGACATTAGATGAAGAATCTTTGAAAGCTTCCCACATGCGCTCGAATTCCATTTGGAATTTGCTGCCCAAATATTTGTCAGAGGTAATAATACAATTCTCCCAATTCCCGCCGAATCCCTGCATTGTCCAGTTAATTGAACCAAAAAGCAACACACTTTGATAGGCGTTTGACTTGCACTGGGCATCTCTAGTTTGCTGCACCCGCGAGGAATTGTCGATGACTATGAATTTGTGATGCATCATGGCTGTTGTATCCGGAGCACGTATCTCAATACCCATTTGGCTCAGTTGTGAAATGAGTGTGCCCGAGGAAAAATTCATTTCGGGGTCGTTAATCAGGCGCACAAGGACACCACGGTTCAGTGCCCGTTTAATGCTTTCCATCAGTTTGTTCAGAGTAAATATGTACATGGCAATATCGATTGAATATTGCGCCAGATCGATTTTATCGACGATAAATTGAAGCTGTCGCTTTGGGCAATATTCATTTTGGCACTCGAAAGACGCATCGTGAAGATGACTCGCTTTGCATAATTCACTCGATTCGTTGAGAATGAGAACGTTGGTTCGATTGGTTGGATTTCGCTGTAGATAATGTTCGATCTTGTTGCAAAAATATTTTTTGGCGCTCAAAATTAAATTGGCAAAAGCCGCACCGGTAACCGCTGAGACGGTGCCAATTGTGAAAGCAGACAAACTGTAAACTGAAATTCTGTTAATTTAAATCCATTTTGCCGGTGTTTTATTTACTTACTTGTTGGCCAAAATATTCCTTTTACGCGGTCAACCGCCATCTCGTTTTGGTAATCTTGTTTAAAACTGTAAATCACTTTAGGTACGATATCGATATCGATATCGATAATGCTGTAATATCAACGCTTAACAGAGGCTCAAATTGACATTATAATCAAGCATTCGAAACAATTTATAGCAATATTATTTATTTGCAATGGAAATAGATGATGCGACCCAGCTTATTCAGTGTTCTGAGACTAAAAAGATGCAGGAGGCGCGTGATGCCGCGTTGACTAAAGTCCTGAAGCTAAACGTGATACTGAACGAGGTTCGCAGCTTAGAAATTGGAGGGGAGCACCCAGAAATTGAGCGCGCTCTTAAATTGGTGTCTGTCGCCGATCACATTCGTCTGGATGAAAATCAGAAATACTTGCTTGGTAAGCCGCAAGTATATTATGATATTATCAAGTATGTATATTCACTATTTACGCTCAATTATAGGCTTGCAGGAGTGCTGCAATGGGCCGCCACTCAGTTACACTGACAGAAAAGTGGTGCGTGACAAATTAGCCGCCAAACTGCGAGTGATTCTCCCGCCAATTGCTCAGTTGGGCGACAAGATACGAACAGAGTTACCTGACGCATTGCGAAAGGGAGACGATTTGAAACTGACAACACAACAGGAGGAAATTATTTGTTTGCAGAAGGAGCAGCGTGTTTGCTTGGAAAAATTGTCTGCATTACTCCATCGGAAGTGTGTGCTGATGATGAAAGCAGCGGATTTGAAGATGGGTCCACAACTGGCCGGTGAGCTGAAGGTGCGGCAGGCGCAAGCGCAATTAAAACAAACAAAGGCGGAGTTGCTGCGCAGCTTTATGATTGATCAAGTGTTCTCGCAAACGGATAACAGCCTGAAAGCC
The DNA here is from genome assembly GCA_035042405.1 of Drosophila demipolita. Classification (NCBI taxonomy): domain Eukaryota; kingdom Metazoa; phylum Arthropoda; class Insecta; order Diptera; family Drosophilidae; genus Drosophila; species Drosophila demipolita. Next base: position 3,364,057 of record JAWNLI010000044.1, on the reverse strand, counting down.
CACCAGGAAGTCGACAAATATCTCGACGAATTGATATCACAAAATATTAGAAAATAAATAATAAACACAATTAACTTAGTTAAACATACATATATAGGCATAATTAACTTATCAAATAACAAATTGTTAAATGCGGTATTTGATTTCAAATTGCTAATTCGGTATTAATTGAAGTGGCAACGCTGCCTGCCGCCACAACGAAAAATAATAAGTAAATCAAACTAATTATCTTAGTGTATTGTAATTAAAAAAAGAATTATTTAAATGCATGTGTAGGCATAATTAACTGATCAAACAATAAACAATTTTTGCAAGTGTTATTTTTTTCAAAATTGCGAACTCGGTATTATTTTAAACAGGTGGTAACGCTACCTGCCACCACAAACAAAAAAACAAAAACAATGCAATCGGCGTCTGGCGCCATGGCGGAAAACAGTTCCAGTGATAGCAAAGAGGAACAATCGTTGCAACGAGATGACTTCGTGCTGGAGGAGACATCACCTGAAATAACCAGCACGGCTGCAATACTGGGCAGCAGCATTGATCTCGAGGACACTTTGTCCGTTGACTCGGCGAGCGTTTTTAGCTCAACGACTACGACAACAACAACCACGCGCAGCAAAAGCAAATCGCCAAACACGCGGAAGCTGCGTAAATTGTGCCGGCGGGTGAAGGCACCCAAAATGGTGCAGCCACTGTTCAAGTACAGGTAGGAGTAGACTTAACAATATATATGTATGCATTCTAACTAATTAAATGTCTCATGCAGCTATCATGTGCGTGAGGATCACAATCACCAAATCTTTGGTGTGCAATTTAATCCCTTTCTGGATAGAAGCCAAGCAGTGTTTGCAACGGTTGGCAAGGATCGCGTTTCCATATATGAGTGCGTCAAGCGAAATACTTTGGATGCCGAGCCGGATGAAGGAGAAGTTGGCATACGTCTGCTGCAGGTCTATGCGGATCCGGATGTAAGTGGAATTCATAATTTAAAGAGTTCCTCTAATTAGATCCGACTTTGCAGACCGATGAGAGTTTTTATAGTTGTGCCTGGTCCTATGATACGTCTACGGGTGATCCAGTACTGGCAGCGGCTGGCTATCGTGGCGTCATCCGCATCTTTAACATAATTAAGCACCAGTGTGCCAAGAACTACATTGGACATGGTCATGCAATCAATGAGCTGAAGTTCCATCCGGTCCTGCCGCAACTGCTGCTCTCAGGCAGCAAGGATCACTCTCTGCGCCTGTGGAACATACAAACGGATGTTTGCGTTGCCGTCTTTGGCGGCGTCGAAGGTCATCGAGATGAAGTGCTATCGATTGACTTTGATTTGCGCGGTGATCGGATCATGTCTAGCGGCATGGATCATTCGCTTAAGTTGTGGCGCCTCAATAAACCGGACATTAAGGAGGCCATCGAGCTGAGCTCAAGCTTTAATGCCAGCAAAAATACTGCCCCCTTTCCCACCATCAAGGAGCATTTCCCGGACTTCTCCACGCGCGACATTCACCGCAATTATGTGGATTGTGTTCAGTGGTTTGGCGACTTTGTCTTCTCGAAATCTTGCGAGAACTCAATCGTCTGCTGGAAGCCGGGCAAACTGTCCGCCCAGGTGCACGAGATCAAGCCTCAGGACTCCACGACAGTCTTGCATCATTTTGACTACAAAATGTGCGAAATTTGGTTTGTGCGATTCGCTTTTAATGCGTGGCAAAAGGTGCTGGCACTTGGCAACCAGTTGGGCACAACGTTCGTGTGGGAGCTGGACTCCAATGATCCGAACCTGACCAAGTGCAGTCAACTGATGCATCCCAAGTGCACATCGACAATCCGACAAACGTCCTTCTCCAAGGATGGCTCCATTTTAATTTGCGTCTGCGATGACAGTACAGTATGGCGCTGGGATCGCATCAATTAAATTGCATTTTCTACAATATTTCATATATATTAACACTAATATTTATACAAATATTAATATTTATCCACCAGTAATGTTCTAAACATATATTTCATAAAAGAAAAATCTTTCCTTTACTTCCATGATTTTTAAACTTTTTAATATATTCGATATGTTATGGTGGTTTGCCGATTGTCTGCCGATAGTCAATAGGACAAAGTGGCAACGCTGCGCAGTGTTGCAAAAGCCTTGAAACATAATAAAGAAGAAGGCGAAAACGTTTATAAATTATTGTAAATTGATAAAAGCCTTTTTTTTTGCTGCAAAATGGGCTCATCATCGGGTAAAAAACACAAAAAGGATAAAAAACACAGTCATCGCTCGCGGTCCCACGAGCGACCAAATCGTAGTTTGGACGATGAGGTGACACTGGATTTGACAGACGACTCGTCGTCCGCGCGACACAAACATCACAAACATAAGAAACACAAGGAGCACAAAGAGCATCGCCACAAGCACCACAAACAGAAGGAGCGCGAACGGCCCAGCGAGGTCATCTCCCTCGAGGAATCGGACTCCGACAGTAAGTGCTTAACTTGGTGTAAACCAATCCTAATGGGTAAATTGTGTGGCGGGATTGGGAAAACAAGAAGCGATAATTGATTTACCCAGCTGCAATTACCCTGGCGCTACTCTGTTTTGTGTTTGCGAACGCACTAAAGCATTGTTGTTCTCTGCTCTCCATTTCTTGTTTTTGCAGGTGTCCAAACTGTGAGTGTGAGAGAAGAGTTCAACAGAGCATTAAATGCAATAATAAAATTCGATTTTCTGTGTCTGTGTGGGTTTGTACTAAGTTCATAAATCTCTTGCAGGTTCCGACTGTGTCGAGGTGCCCGTGGAGCAAGGAGCCAGAGCAAAGGCACGCGAGCAACCAGCGCGAGAAACTGAAACTGCTCGGGAAAGAGAACGTGAGCCATCTATACGGGAACGAGAGCAACCTGCTCGGGACCGAGAGCAACCTGCCCGGGAGCAAGAGCCACCGGCCCGGGAGCGAGAGCCATCGGCTCGGGAGCGAGAGCCATCGGCTCGGGAGCGAGAGCCACCGATTTGGGAGCGTGATCTTGAGCTGTCAGCTCCGCCACCACCGCAAATCTCAAAGCATGTAGACTACGAGCGCGAGCGTCGTCGCGAGCGTGAAACAGATCGGGAACGCGAGGGACGCAAGCGAGCCGCGAGAGAAAGGGAACGTGAGCGAGGACGATCCCGATCACAGTCACCGCCAGCACAAGCTGGTAGCAGCCACCAGCAGCGCTCGCAGCGTGGCAACAGGGAGCGCGAACAACGCGAGCAAGGAAGGGAAAGAGAACGTGAGCGAGAACGTGTGCGATCCCGCAGCCATTCGCCCATACCGGATAATGGAGCTGGCGATGTGCTCTCCATTGCCGAGACGAATAAACTGCGTGCCAAGCTGGGGCTGAAGCCATTGGAAGTGGACACGGGGCCCAGTAAGGCAACGGCAACCAGCAGCAGCAATCAGCAGGAAAACAGAAAGTCCGCAACGGAAAAGGATCTCTCGTCGTACAAAGATGAGTGGGGCGAGTTTCTGCATAAGCCAGCGGATAACATCAAGGAGAAGAAGCAGGCCGAAAAGCTACGCGAGAAGCTCAAGCAGAGCAAAGAGAAACGTTTCCTCGAGGAGCGTTTGGCACGCATTCGCACCTTGGGTGAATCCGACGAGGAAACGGACAATGTGACCAAGTGGGTCGATCGCAACAAGCGCGTCGTCAATGAGCGTGAGGAGGCGCAGCGTAAGGTAAGCTAAAGCTAAAAATCTTCAGTTGGGGCAACTAATTCTTCTCCATCACTTTGCAGGCCAAAGAGCTGGAGGAGATGGATGAGGCATTTGGTGTCACGGATCTAATCGAGCAGGAGACGAAAAAGGCTCGCCAATTGGCGTACGGCGATCGGAATTTAAAGGGTCTGCGCGTCGAGCATGATATGGATGATTTTGGTGAGGGTCGCACTGTTATATTAACGCTCAAGGATCAGGATGTGCTAAATGAGGAGGACGGCGACACTCTGGTCAATGTCAATATGCTCGACGACGAGCGCTACAAGAAAAATGTGGCAAACAAGAAGCTCAATCCGCTGAGCTATGGCTACAACGTCTATGAGGAGCAATACGATGAGCTTGGCAATCCCATTGAGCGTTCCATACTCGAGAAATACGATGAGGATGTCGAGGGTCAGCCCCAGAAACGCAAGAACTTTGTGATTGGTGAAAATTTAAATGAGGAACGAGAGCACAGACGCAAACTGCTCGAGATCAAGACGAAACTGGCGGGCAAACACTTGGAAACGCTCCAGGATTCGAATGTTAAACTGGCTTCAGATGTTTTCAGTGCTGAGGAGCTGGCAACGTAAGCTTGAAATCTACTAAATAATCTTTTCCATAATTAACTTCTTGTTTATTTGACGCACAGCTTTAAGAAGCCAAAGAAGAAGGTAAAGAAACTGCGCCAGAAGCTAAAGGCCGAGGATCTGGAACCAATCGCCGAAATGTCGAGCTCATCAAATCTGGGCAGTCGCCATGGACGTTATCGCGAAGCAGACAACGAGGACGTTGACATGGCAGAGGATTCGAAGTCGTCTCAAATTAAGTTGGAGGAGGACGATGATGATTTGGAACGTGTGCTGTGCAAGGCACGCAGGCTGAAGCAGAAAGAAAACATCATCAAGAAGTCGCTAAACATCGATGAGGCCACCATCAAGCGTGAAATTAAGCCCGAGCCCACGGATGAAGCTAGCCACGCTGATGACGTGGAGCTCACCGGCATCGATACCAATATTGTGCTGAATGCGACGGCGGAGTTTTGTCGCACACTGGGCGATATACCTACCTATGGCATGGCTGGCAATCGCAACGAGGACTCCAGTGATATGCTGGACTTTGATAAGAACGAAGCGCTCGATGAGCATATGGATACCAATCAGGAGGAGCCAACATTAAATCATGGCACATGGAATTCAGTGAATCCAGACGAAGTCATGCAGCCGGCCGATTTAGATAATCTTGGCGATGACATCGAGGAGCGAGCCATTTTGGATGAGGAGCCCGATGTGGGTGCGGGCGTGGCAAATGCTCTGCGCCTTGCCCTTTCCAAGGGCTATTTGGAGAAGGAGGAAAAGAATCGACCGAGCAACACAAAAATGGCCCATCTGCAGGCCAAGAACTATTCCATCGAAGACAAAGCTTCTGCGTAAGTCAATTGACGCTAATCAGTTATGTTGACCCAAATTTGCAATAAATTTTCTCTTCTTTTCCTGCGTTTCCTTAGCGAGGACGACAAAATCGCACGTCGCGATCGTTTCCATGCTGGTCCCATTATGGACTTTAAGGACAAGGAAACCTTCAAGCCCAACGTCAAACTGGACTATATCGATGACAATGGACGCATCCTCAATCTTAAAGAGGCTTTCCGTTATCTCTCGCACAAGTTCCACGGAAAGGGTCCGGGCAAAAACAAGACTGAAAAGCGTCTCAAGAAAATGGAACAGGATGGCGTAAGTGAAATCCATAACCAATTGAAGAACTTTTAGCATAATATATGTTTGTATTGCAGCTAATGAAAACGATGAGCTCTACGGATACACCACTGTGCACACTGACCATGTTGCAGCAGAAGCAAAAGGAAACCAAAACGCCATATGTGGTGCTCAGTGGCAGCAACAAGAACAACGCTGGCGTAAGCGGCGCCTCAATTTCAAAGTTTAAATAGGGCAAATGCGCTGCACACACAACCAAATGCAATAGTTACTTCCAAAATGACAAACTAAATGCTTATCGTAGTTGATATACACATAAGTCTAGAATTCAGATCCATGCAAACCGCTAATATTTAAATCGCAGCTTAACAATTTATAATATAAACTAATTATTATCCAAACAGCAACCGAGCAGTGCTTAGAATAGTTTTGTTGAAAATTATAAATAATTATATTCAAGGCTTTTAAATTGATTTTCGCAAATTGAATTTATATATAAATTGTTTATTATTGCTTAGGCGATTTGACTAATAATCAGGAGCTGTAGAAAACTTCTTTCCAAACTAAAATCATGAATATACTTTGGATAGATCAAAAATAAAAATTGTAATTTTTATGCTCAATTATTAACACTCTTATAAATGTAAGGCTTTTAATTTATAAAATTTAGTGAGAAAGATGGTAACCAAAGTATGCTTATTAAGATCTAAGTAAAAACCTGGAGATGACAGAAAATAAATGATATCATATAGATAAAAATTGCAACAGATTTTAAGAAAGATCTGTCATCTATATTTGCAGGCAGTTTAAATAAATACTATCCAAAAAATATATTTATTATATTTGGTTTATTTGACGAGCAAATATTTGGTCATCTATTCCAGAGTTAAATTCCTGATCCAGAACTCAAAGTGGTTATGAAGATTGGTGCATCGCCTCTCTTAAGTGTCACTATAAAGATAAATTAAACGTTTCTAAAGCATTCCCAGCTTGAGCAATGATAAATATACCATTAAAGTTGCTCTCCAAGATTGTGTGTCGTTCTCCCTGGATTAACTCAAAGCGCTGATCCGACTTACTCGTGCAGTTCAAGCTGGAGCTGTTGTACTGAAAACGCCAGCTGCATTCGCTGTGTGCAAATCGCATAAAGTGGATCTGCACCTGGTCCATCTGGGGCGGCACATTGGCAGCGCTGAGCTGCAACTGGGAAGTGTCTCCGACACGGGCAAAGTGGAGGCCACCATAGCCAAAGATGAGGGCCTGCAGAAAGCCACCGATGCCTGTTAGAAAATTCGCCGAGCCCGCATAGCCAATGGTTGCCTCGCTCCACACCTTGAACTCGGGATGCACATAGTTCTGGTAGCTACGCGTAAAGAACTCATGGGCACGTCCATGCTCACTGGTGGCCAGATAATTGGCAGCAAACATCGACCAGGTCATTGCCGGACCAGTTTCCCGCGTCACATTCTCATAATAATGCAAATCATTCAGATGCGTGGAACTAAACAGATCTCAATGAATAATATATTTGGATGCACTTTGGATACACACCTGGTATCGAACTGCAATGGATAACCAAGGAGTATTGTGTCCGCTTGCTTCACCACCTCATTTAGCTTGTAGCCCAAATGCTGTGGATGGTAATCCAGATCCACATCACGTAGTATTACCAGTTGATCCTTGAGCTTGAGCCATTCCTTGATCTGCTCTGTGCTGCTGCTGTTGCCACACTTGCCGCCCAGCCATGCGGCAAAGTCTAAGGCTATCTTGGCCACAGCATTGGTGTACACGTTGTCATCCACATTGGCGTGATCCTCATCCGGTCCCATGATATTGAGAAAGTGACACAATTGCTTCGTTGGCTCACAGCTTGAGCGGCTGACCAGGAACTCGGCCACCTCGGCGGCAATGGGCCAGGCACGCTCACATGCCCAGGCATGGTCATTGGTCTGGGCAAAGAATTGCTGCATCGCAAAAACTATGTCCGGTGAGATGTGGATCTCCTGTGCGGCGATCTCGGGGCAACACGGTTGGGTTACATCCGCGCCAGTGTACGCACTTTCCCAGGGAAATCTATAAGGAATATTTTCGGGGAATGCATTTTTTTGAGACTGGTGGGCAAATGAAACTCACCTGGCACCTTTGTTGCCTCTCACCTGGGCATTGATTCTGGCGCCCTCCAGATGGCTGTAACGATAGTCAAACAGCTGTTTGCTATACTCATAGCCAAATTGGGTGACCACCGGCAACATCCAAATCTCCGTGTCCCAAAAGTTATGTCCCAGATAGTCCGCCTCCAGATTGCCGCGTGCCAAGCCCGTGGGACTTAGTCCGTAGTAAGGTTCATTTGCCTGATTGCTGCCCATTGCTGGCAAGGAGCTGGCCAAATAGAAGATGCCTGCATTCACAATACGCGACAGTTCCAATGCATCCTTGCCCATCAGTTCAATGGAGAACTGCTTATCCCAAAAATCATTCCACACCTGACGATGACTTTGCATCACTGCCACGTCCTTAAGCTGTAGCACATCCTGCAGTTCCTTGAGTGCCACATCTTGCTTGCGATCCAGGCAAATTATGATGCGATGTTGCAACTCTGTTTGCCACGTGGGCCAATTCAAATGGCGCGGCTGCTCCAGCGACTCACTGAACAGCACGTAAATCTCATGCGGCTTTGGTTGTAGCTGCTCGTATTCCAACACCTTTGTGCGTCCGTGGAGCAGGCGATAATCTCCAGGAGCATCGCTGCCATTGTTGAGCACCGCAAAGTCAAAGGCATCGCTGGCGCTGCCTGGCTGCTGGGTTATCTTTAAGTACGTCGGCGCTGCAAGTAATAATTATACAGAGAAAATTTTGTTAAATAATAAATAGCAATTCCAAAAATTAAAAATGATTGTTACTAAAATAAGTAGTAAATATTTTGTTATTTAAATATTTTTTAAAACTAATATATATTTTTTGCCTTATAATAAAAACCACAAAATTTGTTCAGATAAGATTTTGATTCAATTTTTTGTTTTTAAATTATTGTGCAAAATTAATGCATAAATATAAATAAATATATATTGTTAAAAATGTTTTCATAATATTAAATATTTGGATAAACATTATTATTTTTTACAAATTTTTCTTTAACTTATCTTAGTACAAATTATGGTTTTTAATTAGTTAATTAATAGCCTTACATTTTCTTCAATGGAATTACAATTTTCAACAATGCATATCAAATTTTTTAATGTTTCTATAAATTGTTTCAACACTTACAGTCAGTTTGTGGAACTGTTGTATGTCTGTAGGCCAAGAGTTCATAGACCAGCGCTCGATTGTAATATCGATGTGGATATGTGCGTTGTTCCAGCGTGATTCCCTTGGATGCATACATTCTTGTATACCGGAAGTAGCCATCGCGCAGATCCATCTCATAGCTGATATCATTGCTGGTCATACAGCCAAAGCGATCGCATGGCTCGGCATTTATGTTAATCCAGTTTGGTATTCGAGCTCGCTTGCTATTCCCGGCAGCTCCATTGTATACGCCATTCATAAAGATCGCATCGCCAAAAACTGTGTAACCCAGATGACCATTGGATAGACTCGGCATGAAGTTAAGATCGTTGGGCAGGCTGTAAGATTAAGAATGATATACTAAAAAATATAAAATATATATAGTATATGCAAAAATCAATAATCTTATAAAAACTAAAACCTTATCGACTATTATAATTTAATATTTGCACCAAAATACCTGTGTGCCTTTAGAAGGTAACTTTCTGGTGTATCTGCTCCGCACCTCCAGATGAATTCAATAAAAAAAAATAAGCACAGCTTCAACATTTTATTGCACAAATTAATCCAATGCCTGAGAAGGTCCGAGCAATACTAAATTGTGTTCAGTTTGCTCATTCAAGAATTGCTGATTAAATGCATTCTATCAGTTTTATGTTTGTTTACTTTGCTTTCTCTCAGCTCAGCTTTCTTATCGACTAGAAATGACAATCTCTAGTAACCATAATTATGTGTTAATATTTAAAATAGCTTACAATCTTATTAAGAAGTTTATAGAGAGATAAGCTCGCGCAATTAAAATAAGTTGAGGCAGTGACTCTAAAACTGTACACGTTGTAGAGATTTACGGAATGATTGATTGATGTTTGACGTTGATCATCAGAAACCCATCAGAAATCATTTTCCCTTTGGGAATCAAGTATGAAAAAAAAACCCTTTTCGCACATTGTTTGTTATTAGCCATTGCGAAAGCCAGTTGGATTCTTGTAATGTCAATAAAAACAACCGTATTCTGAGTTTTTCTTACGTGCACTTGTTGCACAGACAACAAAGAGAGAGAGAGCGAGAGAGAGAGAGAGAGAGATGGAAGACAGATAGAAAGAGATGGATTGAGTGTGGTGATGGGAAGTTGGAGGATAATTAAAGCAAAAATTAAGCGTGATGCGCAGCGTAAGATGGGCTTATGAATGAAGACAATTATGGGAAAATTCTAATGGCATCAAAAGAAATGTCATTAAACGGTTAACAGACAATCGGAGCGGATTCATCAGAGGGTTTCTTTATTTTGTTTAGTTTTTGTTTTCCACTGTTATTGTTGCCACTATTGTTTTTGAGCCATGAGGTGCCCAGGTACCCAGTGAGGAGCACCTGCGTATTTTATTCAATAACAAATTTCTTATTCTTTTCAAATGCTCCACTTTTCTTATACGGTTTGTAATTCTTGGTAAGTAGTTCTTTTGCAGCTGGGCTAATTATATGGTAGAACTATTGTTGTTGGCGTTAATTACGTGAGAATCTCCACATGCAGCTAAGCTTTGATTCGTGCACATGTGGAAACCATAGAGCCGTAGAGAGGCAACAGTACGTACATATTGTGAGTATATGAAATCAAATTCGACATCGCCCCATAAACCATCACCATCACCATCACCATCACCATAACCATCAGCCATTCCTTGCTGCGACAGCGAAGCGTAACCAATAGAACAGCTAAGGCAGCACACCCGTAAGCTGCCCGACTAACTATAACCGATATGGGCTCATGATTTGGCCGCCAGTTGCGTGTGCTCAAGTAGGGGGTCTGCCGGGACCGGGAACCCTTACATCTTAACTTGGCTTACTATCTCAACCTAATTTTAATGACGTTACGCCGCGATAGGTTTTCTGCTCAAGATCCATAAAGAAATGCACAGGTGTTCAGGCTATATAGGCACAGCAACAGGTACAGTCACCATCACCATCACCATCATCATCGTTGTTGTTGTTGTTGTTGTTGTTGTTGTTGCTGTTGGTTGTCTTCTGCCGCTTTGTGGTTGCTTGGCACGAGATCCGAATCTGGCGCAGATCTATGGGGGTCTGTGATTTACCCTTTGTTTTGCGGCTTTTCTTTCTCCCCCCCAAAACAGTCGCATTGTCTCTGTCTAACACGCACCGGTTGTCTCGCTCTACCAATTTGAAATGCTCATGTTGTTCCGATTGTTGTTGTTTATATTTTTATTTATTTTGTTGTTGTTGTTGTTATATGTCAAGAAGTCTATGCAGAGCCTGCCTATCGCGATGTCGTAGCTTACCGAAGCGTAACTGAAATATTAAAACATTTTTGCTTTATTTTTTTTTTGCCATTTTTTGCTTGTTGTTGTTGCCGTAGTTGCTGGCCATTTTGTTGGCGGTTTTGGCGTCAGATTTTGTTTTTGTTGTTTTTTGTGTGTTCGTTTTTGTGTTTTTTTTTTAGTTAACTTGTTGCCAGAAAAGTCGCGTCGAGAAATTTACGCAACGAAGCGTTGCCAATGAGTTTCCGCTTTCGAGGCATTGGGCATGGGCTTAGTCGTCGTCGCCGCACCACGCAACACCAGCAACACCAACAACTCCAGCAACACCAACAACCCTGCCACAACAATAACTTTTGGAAATGCTTATAACAACAATCATTGTTTCGAGGGATGTTTAAGCATTTTTTTTACAGCAACGCAAGGAGTGCTTTTCATGTTTTTTTTTTATGGCTTTATTTGTAATCTTTTGGTCAACACTAAATGATTTAATATTTATAATAATGTTCTCAGTTTTCTGGTAGCTAAGGCTGGAGTGGCATTTTAAAAGCTTGGTAAAAACCCGTACTTAAAAGCAGGAAATAATTGTGGGCAAGAATTTCCTCAGAATAGATGAGTACATTTTAATCCTCTCCAGCACTATTCCTTTTTATTACCCTGCATTCTTTATTTTCTTTTCAGCTAACGGTTACTTTTTAATGATCCTTAAGGAATTCTATATGTGTACACACAATTTCATTCAATTACTTGAATAAATAAAAGTCAGAATTAGTTGTAATCATCATTATTCTAGTGTTGAAAATTTATCTAGGATGATGGAGCAAACGTTGTCATTATTAAATCAGAAATTATTGCAAAGACCTAAATTTCTAAATGTGCGAACAGTTTGTAAACCTTTGCTTAGAAGTAAAAAGAAAATTTTAATATAAATAAAAAATGATTGACATCATTTTTAGATAAGACACAACTGAATCAGCCCTCGCACAAATAAATAAAATGAAATAATATGAACTCAAGCATTTGCTCGATTTTTTTATTTATTTTTTTTTGCTCTGCGGGTCTCCGAGTGTTTTTCTGCCTAATTTGTGTGTGTGCGCCCCGAAAATGAAACGCGTGTGAAAATTATGTTTATTATGTAGCAAGATAGTAGTATAATGTACAATGTTAAATATACTATACATAAATGTATGTGTATGGGCCCAAAACAGTTGCCAGAAATGATGTACTTTCGCTGGGTGTTGTCCAACTGCGTTGCTGGCTCCCAACTTTATTTAATTATTGTAATTTGCTTAGAAATATAATCTTAGTATTTTATTTATTGTGGCAAGATAATTATGATGATTATCTGTGAAAGGGCGTATTTAAAATTGTGTTGTTGCTTTTAAATGGCATTAGGCTTTGTAAATGTGCTCCAGCCAGTAGCCTGGGAACCAAGCTTAGCCAAGACGACTGCCAGACCACGTGTCCAAGTCCAACCAAAGCCATCGAGATCGGACTTGGAGCAGCGCCGCATTTGCAACTCAATTATGAGATGAGGCATCCACACAACCACATGCAGCTGACTATTCGTGCAACTCTAGCCGATAATTTGCATTATTTGTGTGCAGCTTACACACAGGTGGCTCTCGCGGAGTGGCCACCTGATCTCACGCGTCGCGTGGTCTCCTAAATTACACTGTTCAACAAGTTGTCAACAAGTCGCCCGTTGAGATCATTATTCAACACAGAATGCATAATAATAATATAAAAATATTTATAGATCTATAAATCACCTAATTTGGATTTTTCTGCATTTTAGTATGAATTTTGAATTTGACTTTATACATCGCATAATAATATCTTCTACAAAGGCACAAAAATAATTACTACAAGCAAAAAAAAATATCCTGCTTCTTGAATTTGAGCTATTTACAGGATATATATTATTACTATATTATTAATAATATTATTATATATTATATTATATATTAAGTCGTGTTGAAGTAATGCCAATAAAAGTAGCCCTATTATAATAAGCAGTATGTTGAAGAACCTAAATTTTATTTTATTTGTTAGCCCGATTTAAAAGTAGATTTTGTGGCTTAGTGTTGCAAGCGCAACTTTACTAGAATTTTGCATATTTGTGCAGCATGTGTGCAACGTGTGTGACCTCTGTGGAATCGTTCTTCAATTCAATTACAAAACATAATATGCTCGGCACCCATCTGGGCGAACTCCTCTGCCGGTTGGACGGGTAGACAAGACTCACACTCCAACCATAGATAATTATCAGGATGAGGCGCAACTTTTGCTCAATTGATATGTAAATTTCTCTTGCTTCACTTGAAATGTGTTATTCATTCGTCAAGCAACCACCAAAAAAAAAAAAGAAGAAAAAAGATACGTGGCAACTTCAGGCAGTGCACAGGTGCGACAAGTGTCATCGCTTGACTGCTTGCCAATTAAGGTAGGTCAGCAGCAGGAGCGTGAGAAAGTTGACAAGAGCAGGACTCATAGAATGAACATAAAAAAACTGAGAAGTCTCTTTTTGGTTTTTTCTGTTTTTTTTTTCTTTTCTTTCATTCAGTTAGTGCGTACGATGCGGTGTATGAGTTATATATATTTGATGTTGAGGGCACACGCTACTTGGCAGCCATTGCTATAATTTTACAGCTGCTGCCTCAAGTAATGCCAAAGTGCTGGGCACTGGCCAAGCGTAACCGCAAGCATAGACTTTAGAATGTATCTGGATTGTATCATAATTTGCCTGAGAGTGGAGAGTGGAGAGAGCTGGCGTTATTAGCATTTTCCAAGCGGCGGTTTCAATTATTACACCTGTTGCTTGGCCAAGCAAGCAGAGCTGCTATCTGGGGACCCCTTTCGGAAGAATTGCTGCTGCTGCTGTTGGTTTCTTGGTTGATGGTTGTTTATTCTTATTTTAATGCATTTTCATAATACACTTTAGCAGTGTACAAAGCGTGCTTCCTGCTAAGCAAGTTGCTAATCATCAGCAACAGTTGCTGCGTGGCCTATGCCTTGGAAAATATCAATACCCAGTGGCCATAGTTGTGGCCGGGGGGCAAGCGATAAAATCGCTACAGTTTCCATTCTCGGCAACAGCAGCAGCATCTTCGTCAATTATTGCGCGATCAGCCCAGATCAGTTCATAAATATTTTTCACTTTTTCGCCCAGATAATCACAGCCTCTTCGATTTATCGAGTTTGTCAGCAGCAATAGCAGCAGCAGCAGGAGAAGCAACAGCAACATTGGCTTGGCTGCCATTTAAGGTGTGAGCCTGCATCGACAACGATCCAAGAATCGGTAGCAGCAATAACAACTTCAACCTCAACACGTTCACGCATCATTGCAACGCAACGCTGCAAGCCTTTGCAAACGTTGCAAGTTGACGCTGTGGCACTTTGTGGAAAATTGATTTCAGCTTTTATTGTTTTTAAAGCGTTTCATATCTCACGTCATCTTTGGATGCTACTCTCCGCACCTGGCAACTCGATGACGTTTATTGATACTGGCTTATTGGTCAATAATAGAGTTGTTAGTGCATCTTAATTGAAATGACTGCGCTGATGGCCAGCAGCCAGCTTTGGAGTAGCCACTGCACTACAAAACTGTGACAATCTTGATGATGTTCACTGTAATGGGAAGAGTTGGTTGGACTCCTTGGTGAAGCAGTTGTTTGAGTGACAAATTCAGCAAGTGAACAACAATCAAAAGCCAAAGTAGTGAATATTTCAGATTTAGCGCAATAATAAGTTCGGTTCGTAATTTATTAATATATAACACAATGAACTGACTTGATATTTGGAATATTTAAATCCTTATTACTAGAAGAGTTCTTTAACTAAAATCCTGAATATTCAACGGTTGTCTTTCAGCTCCTCTGCAATTTTTTATGATATATTTGCCATATCATGGAAAACTCTATGAAAAGCGGAAATTGCACAACGGAGACATTTTATCGCGTTAATTTGTGCTGTAACTGTTTGAGAATTATAAATCAATTTGTACGGCTTTTTAAATGATTTGTCTTTCAATACCAATAATGCAGAATCTAATCTGAATGCAGCTTGTGTTCCTTTCTCTCTCTCGCTCTCGGTAATTTTCTTGTTACAAAAGTATTGGCTAAGAATGCACTCCAGTCTTTTGCATTAACTGTACCACAGCCGTTGCATGCCGCATGCTTAGCACATAATTTCCACAATTTTCCATTCGCAGGCAGCGAAAAGTGTTTACACATGCTGCCGCTGCTGCTGTTGCTGCTGCCCCATTATTGAGGCAGCCACCCGTTCAGCTTATTGCATGTTTGAGAGATAAGCGTCTGAATTATTATTATCATACTCATATAGGGCCCCCTGGGTAACCGGTGAACCTCTGCATGAATCGCATTGGGGACCTGTTGCTGCTGCCTCTCGTTTTGCCATTGCTCTTTTCGATTTTCCGCTCCGTTGAGTTTTCCAAATTGCATGAAAGTGTTTGCCACAAATAAGGTGAAAACCTCGTCGTCCTTACATTGCATTCAAAATTTAACGATTTTCCCAAAATTGTTTTGGGTGATATTTTGTGGATTCATTTGTCGATTAAAGATTAAAGTCGCTGCACATGCGCAGCATTTAAAAGAAAATGTGTTTCGCTATCGCAGATCTGTTGAGGCAACCAACTGTAACGTTGGCCGCATAACTAGAAATTGTCATAAAACTAACAATATATAAAAATACAGATAAGCAAGCCTCATATCGACTAAGAAGTACCCTGCAGTCATCATTGTTGATCTGCAAACACAGATTAAGAAAACCAAAATATTCATTTAATTTCTACTACAGCTTTTCTGAGTTAAATTCTTTCGGAACTGAAAAAGCTATCAATTAAATAATATCCAACAAAAAAGTTTTCGATTAATTTTTTGCTTAGACTTCAAATATTATGAATTAAACTATTTAATAAAATTGCTCTTGCAAAAACCCCAACTTGACTTTTACAAACATTATCCCAACTATATTACACCTATTTCAAAAACTTTTTACAATGGGTATTGGGCATTAACAAAGGCTAGAACCCATTTTGGGCTCACTGGTAATATTTTTGGTTGTTGCTGTTTGAATTTCCAGTTAGGTCGTAAAATAATTGTCGGCTCATAACAGTCGGAGACAGTGAGCTGGCAATAGAGCGGGACTTATCACATTGGCCCCCGGCTTATGGAGCAAGAACTGCCCTGTAATTATGATGAGGCCAATAGTACAACAAGAAACTGACCCTAAACACAGCATTTTTTTTTTTGCGGCCCATAGTAATTAAGAAATCCTCTTTCGGTTTTTATTTTATACATTTATTTCATATGCCGGATTTTATGTCGGGCAGCGGCAAAAGTTTCACAGAATTCTGTTTTGATGACTTCACTTAAAAGTAAAATGGTCAGACATGTGGATTATTATTATTATTGCTTCTAGTATTTTTCTTTTTGATCTTGTGTTTTTTTTAAGTACAAATGTCAACTTGTTTTGGGTCTGTTTGCTTTAGCTTGTTCTTGGGATTGTGGCAACTACTGTTGTTGCCGTGCTAACTTAACATTAAATGCCCTTTTTTTTTTTGGGCGGAGGGGGCCTGCTGGGCGGTCAATTGCTTTTGACCCGAGTGCCCGGTGCCCCAACAATTCGTTTGTATGTTATTTTGGGGCTTGGCGGACACATCCGTTAGCTTAGGCAGAGTTCGGGAAGTTCTGGAAATGATTTTTCCTGTTTTGGTGAAAGCTCATTAGTTGTGTAATTGAGCGCTGAGAACACAATCGCTGCAAGATGTTGTTGTTGCTGTTGTTGTTGTTGCTGATCTTGCACCATATGTTGCAACTTTCACCGAAAATAAATGCTTTGAAATACTCGCTGCTTTCCCAAAAATGCAATTTGCAATTGTTTTGGCCAATAATTGCAACTAATGCAACGAAACAATAGCAAAAGCAAGCAAACAAATTGCACAATTTTGTCGAAAGACATCGTCGCGTCTCTTGGAGCCCCACTCTGAGTCATGGTATAACCAGAAACCTATCACACACACACACACACACACACACATATATATATATATATTTGTATATATATACATACGTACACACGTATGTCATGCATCTGTATGTTAAATTGGGGCACAAAATGCTGAGATGACAGAAAAATGCATTTTGCATTCAGCGAACAAATGTTTACAAATATTCTATAGATATTTTTTGTTGCCGCGTCATTTCCTTATCGAGACAAAACCAAGTGTCACCAGCAGCACCCGCGGCATAATTAATTATCCCTAAGCTTCCCCACCGGATCCGGCTACTGTTCGCCTTTTTCTAATTTTTTTCGACTTTATTTTTTAAATTCTTCGTTTTTTTTTTGTGTGAGTTTTCTTGGGTATGTCATGCAGGTGCTGATAGCGCACGGCTGTGCACCCCTATGAGGCGAGCAGCAGAGCCATAAAACATTATCGCATGTTCTACACTTAGATCATCAAACGGGGGTTAGAGTCTAGAAATAGGCTCATCACAGAGTACAGCCCACAATAACAACGCGTCGTCACGGTTCGATGACAACGTAAAAAAACTATATATATATATATATATATACATATATAACCAGAAAGAACAGCTAAAGTCAGTAACACGTAGCCAACATACCCTTGCAGTTTTGAGTCCTACGGATCACATATCAATTTATTAACTTAATTAAAAATATATTTAAAATAAATATTTTTGTAACAAGATTGGGAAGTTTAACTGATTACCTAATTATTTATTATTACTTTCTTGAATTAATATAGAATATTTATGTGTTACACTTTTCTTTGGGTATTTCATATGCTTTTGCGAAAGGGAGTAATAAATTGTATATAAACGAATGAACTCCGGAAACTTCATGTATAAAACCTGGCCAATATGACTTTGTGTATTATTGTAAACGTACATATGTAGATTTCGAAATATCTGTATATATCGTATACATATAATGAGCACAAATTTACAATTGCCTGGCCAAAATGCTAGTTATACACATTTTTTTTTTTGCGTAATACACTTAACTAACTATATAGTTTTTAGTTGTTACGACAATAATATATAAATGTATAATTGTTAAAGTTGCAAAAATACAGAACACGCTTAGAAAAACTTAAATTAAATTAAAATTAAATTGCAAGCTGGCACTTCTAAAGAAGGCAACAGTTTAAGCCAAAAGCAAAATGGATGAAAAATTTAAAGTTTGGTAATTGAATAATGAAAAATTTGACAATTAAAAAGCTGCAATAATATGGAGAGGAAAGTTAATTACGATAGAAGTTTGAAATTCCGGGAAAAGTCGTGATTGCAATTATGACAATGTTGTTAATAGATAGTGTTCGGTCGCTTGTATTTTGGCAAGATAAATGTTTCTGGTGCAAATAGATAAATATTTTGCCAAGTTAATTTTCAGTTCCTCGACTGCAGCAGCTGCTGCTAAGCCAAATGGAAAGCCAAGCGATAAAAAAAAGCTTAGCAAAAGCAGCAGCGGTTGGAGCCGCAGCGGTAACAGCTGCGGATTGTTGCTGCAACTAATTGCATTTAGTCAACGGTCACCGGGAACAGATCGTCTAACGGTTGCTTCCGTTAAGCAGACGTTGCAACGCTATGAAAAATAAAAAAAAAAAATAATAAAAACGGCGAATGATTTTCCAACCAAATCAAAGCATAGAGCACCCAGCAACAATCTAAGTAACAGTAGCGAAAACAGTTCCACATGAATGCACCTGCTGCCACGAGCACGAGCCTGAGATCTGGCCAGGGCGGAAGTAGCGGTCATTGAAAAGGTTCAATCGATGCCAAGTCCAAGAGCCACTATATGATGTTGGAGCTGATGCTGCTGCTGAACGATGATTGCAATTGCCGATCATGACGATGATCGAGCCAACAGCATCGTAATGAACAATTAGAGCCTAAGGTGCCGACACGTGGCTGGCAACAAGCGCAAACATCCGATTGCAATTGTTTGTCAATCGCTATGCGTATCTATAGTATTCATAATATCTCTGGCATATGGGCAGCTAGTTCCGGCAGCTCTTTAATAAGGGTGCTCTTAAGAAGATTGCTCTAAACGATCGACGCTTGCATATTAAAATTACAGCTCGCTGTAATGGTTGTAGTAGTTGGTTATAGCGGAAGTGGTGTACCCTGTCAGCAGGTTCACATGTGAACGGGTCAAGTCGTACCTACACACACACACACACACACACACACATGCACACACATACCAGCTAAGACCTTAAATTCTGGCGAAATGTCGGAAGCGCAGCTCTTAAGCAATATCTGGCTTAATTAGCGGCATGAGGGGAGCAGTGGTGGTTTGGGGCTTGGGGAGCTCCACATGGCGATGATTTGACCAACGAAACTGGAGTCAGAAGCAGAGCGCGCTTCAGCTAATGATCATTGCAATTGAGCTGAGAGAGCGAGAGAGAGTGCGAGCGCGTAAAGAGAAAGACAAAGAGGGAACGTCGCTTTACGTGAGAGCGACTGTGTGAGCTAGATGGCATGTGCTGTACTGTACGAACAGGTAATTACACCTGTGCTAATACGCTTCACTGAGCGCGCCATGTGCGAGCGAGACGAGCATAGTGGCTGCCGACACGGGTCTATTGGAGAGCAGCGCAGACAGCGCCTCGGCGAGGTTACAAAAACCCTGTGCCATCATCGAACCCAGACAAGTCGCAAATTGGAACGCAAGCGAACGACGTCGCGTTCTGCTACAAAATCGCTAACAGTGTGACCAGATTAAAAAAGAGTTGCTACACAGCGAGAGAGAGAGAGAGAGAGCGAGCGAGCGAGAGAGCTG
Organism: Drosophila demipolita; assembly: GCA_035042405.1. Classification (NCBI taxonomy): domain Eukaryota; kingdom Metazoa; phylum Arthropoda; class Insecta; order Diptera; family Drosophilidae; genus Drosophila; species Drosophila demipolita. The sequence continues at coordinate 3,344,230 of JAWNLI010000044.1, read as the reverse complement.
GCCTTGTGACTCAGTAGTCAGAGAGTTTGGCCAGTTGTACCTTTTTGCTGCTGCTGTTGTTGTTGCTGCTGCTGCTGCTGCTTCTGGTGTTGGTGGCGCGTTTTTTTTTGTGTACGTCGCTTTTGGGTTACCTGTCGTGTTGGCCACGTTTGTGACGATCCGATCAGTGCACCGTCAGCGAGCGGCGCGCGCAGTTCGGGGCCCCAGCAACAGTCGCACAGCAAACAGCAACAGCAACAACAACAACAACAGGAGCTATCGCTGAGAGAGCGAAAGATAGCACAGCAAAGTGTTAGATAAACTGATAATACAATAGAAAATAGAAACAGACACAGATACGTGGCGCAAAAATTATACATGTGTACATATATATATATTTATATGTATATATATATATATATATACACATACACAACATACAACTTAATCAAATGAACTCCAAAAAGAAAAGAAAAGAAAAACCCGAAAAGAAAATCAAAAACTACAAAGCAACAACAACATCAACAACAACAACAGCAACAACAACGTAAATGCTCAACGTCAACGGCAAATGGAACGGTGTCAATAAAACTCTTGAATTCATTAACACAACACAAAACGTTCTATTAGTAAGCACTTGCAAATTTGTATGAAATGAAATGGCGACTGAGACGGAGACTGCGACGGAGACGGCGACGAGTTGAGACAAGCAACAAATTAGCGTGGAGAGACCCTATCGAATGGCAAAGAGGAGCAACACATCAGTTGAGAAGCGATTCAAAAGTCAAAACTATTAATTAGAGGAGAGCGGTGCAAACACACACATTTCTCAAGCTCAGAACTCAAAAGACAGAACACAGAACTCAGGCAAGCGACCCGGACACAGTCCCAGACAGGCACAGATCTTAAAGTGTTAAAGTCATAATAACAAAAACATATCGGCGATCGTGTCCTTGGCCTCTAAAGGGCAGGTGAGTTCAAAATTATATATATCTGTTTCCTCATTCGTTTACGGTTTTTATTTTATTTTACGTTTTTAGTTTTTTTTTTTTTTGGTTTTTGTTCTGCATCATTAATCACTGAACTGTAATAGATCTTTTTGTATGCCTATTTTAGATAGAGTCAAATATACATACACATTTTCAGTTTTGGAGATTTTTGCTTAAAATGGTTATGAACAGAAATGATGTTAGCATCATTTAAAAAAAAGGTTCATAAAGAAAAAATTTTACTCGTCAAAATTCATATAGAAAAATTGAAATTTATCGTATATTTAATTGTTATTTGTATGGAGTTGAGTAAAGTACAAATATAATTTTCATTCCTTGTCAAAAGCATATAAATGTTTCGTTTTTTAAGAAATTTTACTACATAAAAATTTAAAAATCGATAAACTGAATTTAAGCACTTCTGCCTGTTCTGTTGGAGGTTAAATATTTAATTAATTGAATAATAGTTGAAATTTAGGTGCCACACTAATATTTTATTATGGCATATTTCTTACCTACATATTTCAATTTTTCTTAAGGACCTCATTTCATTTTCATCAAAGGTCTTTTTGGTCTATTCGAAAAAATTTAAAGAACAACTTCAAAAAGCAGCATCTCAAAGTAACTTTAAAGCTGTGATTATTTGTGAAGGTTGATTTATGGCCAGCTTACAATTAGAAGCCTCCAGCGGCAAGTTTAATAGTTAAAATCCAAATCTGTCTTTCTTCTCATAGACTTTGTGCTCCATCATTTCACATAATTTGTAGCATAATGGTTCCAGAGACTTTGGCATACGCATTTAGCGGCGCTCTAAACAAGTCAATAAACGATTAAAATAATGATTTTACAAAAAAAAAAATATTTTCAAAGCCCACACAAAAGGTAACAGGCCCAAAAATAATACCGAAAAAAAAATAACAGAAATACTACAGACAAAAGGGAAAAACCAAAAAATAATGTAAGAAGAAGAAAAGGGGTAAAATTGAAATAATAAAAGGCAACTTTGGAGCAGCTCGACAGTTCGACAGTGCTCGGCACTGAGCGCGTTTGTGGCTATAATTGCGAGCCAACTTGGCAAGTGACATCATTTTAGGCAACTTTTTGGATTTGGCAAACAAGTGGTTTTTTTTTTTTGGTTTTTGCTGTTGTTGATGCTGCTGTGTAGTCACAGGTTCTTTGCGTTTAATTGCTATAACTTTATTAGGTTATCAGTGTTGCGTGTGTGTCTGCGGGTGTGTCTGTGTGTGTGTGCGTGCGAGTGTGTGTGCTGATTTGGATGTTCAGGTTGATGTTCAGCTATGTCTCATTAGCAACACGTGTGTGCCTGAAACTTGAACTCAGTTCACAGCTCAGCTTAACACATACAATCATATATATATACCTTTACACATACGAACACACACACACACACACATACAGTTGCAATATCAATTACAGCATGCCACAGGAGCAGTCAGTGGAGCCAGTAACTGGTTTTTGTGTAGTCAGTACAGCAACGAGAATTAACAAAAAGAAGGAAGAAAAAAAATACTCATTGCTGTTTGGGACACCTCCTGCACATTGCATACACTCACACACACACACACACACACACACGCACACAAGTAGAGACACAGAGCTCCTGCAGGTTTCAAGTTGCATTTGCCTTGACTCGAGCTCTCCTAAAATGACCCAGAGCTATCGCCACAGTTGTTGCTGCTACAGCTTGCCACAGCCATAAAGTTGCAGCAGGAAACTCGAACGGCAACAGCAACAGCAACAACAACAACAACAACAACAACAACAATTTGCAAACTCATGCCAGGCAGCCTTAAAAGGCCGCCTCATCCGCTCAACTCAACTTCGCTCCGGTACGGTCCTGGTTCTGACTCTGGCAAATAAATGTGCGTGATTTGTGTCTTGAGCGCAAGTGATGTGCCCACCACCAGTACGAGAGACAGGTGAGAGACACGGAGAGCGTCGTCTTCAGGCTCAAGCGTCTGACAATCCATCAGGCAAAAAGATACATAAAACACTGCGTTCTGTTGACCTCTCCAAAGAGCTAAAGAGCCACAGAATCCAACAGCCCATGTGCCTAAGTGCTCAGCTCAGACTCAGGCTCAGACTCAGGCTCAGGCAGTGGCTCAGCAATTTGCTGGCTCTGTTGGTGGCAGTTGCGCATGTCTAATTGCAGTCAAAGTCACTACACTTAACCAGGCAACGAGTCGTGTGAATCTGCCACCAGCGCAGCTCCTCTCAACTGTGATAATTGCTTGCGGGTCAAGCAGATGCAGCAGCACCAACAGCAGCAGCAGCAGCAACAGCAGCAGCAGCAGCTGCCGCATCAGCTAAGATGCAACTTAAACTCAAAGTTTATATAAAAGTTATAAGTTCCTTTATCAGGCACTCTTGTAGACGTCAACAATTTTGAGAGCGCTTCGTTTCGTGCACGATCGCCACTTGAGAATGTTAACTTGCCACCGACAATGAGCTGAATTACAAGAAAAGAATCCATGGAAAGGAAAAAAAATAACTTTAAGCCATAATGAACTAACTACAAAATGATTAGGCGGAAATTACAAGTCGGAAAAGGGTTCTCAGGGAAAATACTATTTTAAAAGTTGCCGTAATTTTGGATGTAGAAAAAAGTGTGCATTTGTTAATAGTTTATATAAAGGAACTAGGAATTTGGTCAGACAAAAGAAATCTTTAGAGCATTATATATTTCCACATTTTATCTAAAATTACTAGAGCTAAAAATTTGAGAAAAAACAGTTGACACATAAATGAAATTTGTTGAAAACCTAAAATAGAAATTTAGATGTCAACAAACTACGTGCCTAAAAGAAGCTAATGTTATTTTTTTTGTTTATTATTATTTTATTTTATTTCGTTTTTTTTTTTATTTCGAGCACTTCTGAAAAGTTGTTGCGTTTCCTGGAATGGACCAGAGCAAAGGCTTGCCAGGCCACACAATCTCTTTTTTATTCACTTTTTCTGCTTTATTTATTTTTGGTTTTTTTTTTATACAAATGTTGGTTTTCACATTTTTTTTTTGATGAGTACAGTAGCGCCGACCTTTTTGTTTAATGTGTGTTTTGGCTGTGTTGTTTTTTTTTGGGTACTGCCAGTTTTTGGGAGAGATTATGTGAAATGTGGCCGAAAGTGCAGCCAACTGTTGGCGTTAATGATCGCCACAGGGCCAACAAGGCTGGTGGGTTTTTGGCGAATTTCTAATAGCCAATCAATTGCGAAAGGGCTATCTGGCTACTGGTTGCATTCACGCAAATAACAAATGGCATCATTTAAAAACACATTTGGCCTGCTCATCATCATGCATGCAGTCAAAGTCAAAGTCGGACTCCAAGTCGGAGACGAGGTCTCCATCTTCAGCTGCAGTCGCAGTCGCAGTCGCAGTCGGTGTTGCTGTTGCAGTTGCTGTTGCAGTCGCTGCGGCTGTTTTAAGCGCAGGTGCACAGCGGGCAGTAGTCACAACATAGCACTGCTCATATATCTTGGGGCAGGTGGGGAGGTGCTGGTGGTGGTGGCGGTGGCGGTGTTGTCGTTGTCGGTGGTGCGACGGGTTGCCGGCTGCTTCAATTGATGCTGACAGCGAATGAAAGGCGCTGCCTGGTGACTGCAGAGGTCGCAGCACTAAAAACCGCTGCCTGGTCATGCTGCCTCCGCTGCTATTGCGACTCGTACTTCCTCTCCAGATGTGTAAACCAGTTTCAAGCCACGACTACGACGACGACTCCCCAGATCAATTCTAGCAGATTTCACTTTTTTTCTGCTGCTCGCCAAGTCGACTCTCGACTGGGCCCTGTCAGTTTTTTTTTGTGTTGTTGCTGCTGTCGTTGTTGTTGTTGCTGTTGCCGTTGCTGTTGCTGTACGTTTTAAAGGTGCAGCTCGAACGGTTGCAACTGTTGCCTGTTGGCTGCTTGTCGTCGTTTTGTTCCTGCTACGTTCACCAGCTTCCAGCTACAATCCATTGGCTGAACTGTGGCTGCAGCGTCTGCATTGCAATTTTTATCTGAATGAGTCGCGCAAACATGTTGTCGTTGTTTGGCTGTTGCATGCCACAAATGTGCGATTGGCATGTCAAAAGAATTATGTATTGATTTTGATTTTGCGGAAGTATTCGCGACGATCTTTGAACCACGTCCCCACGTCCTCACATTCCCACTTCTCCATGAACAACCATCACCAGCAACACAACCATTGACAGCTACTCAATAGCCAAAAAAAAAGCTAAGCAAAAGAAAAAAAAAACGAACCACACCAAAAAGATCCACTTAAGCGCAACAAATTCAAACTAAATACGTGCAACATGGTGTAAAGGATAAACGAAAAAAAAAAAATAAAAAAAAAACTGAAGCAAAGAAAACAAGTTTCAAGTGGCTGCAAGTGGGCGCCGTTTGGTCGCAGAATGAATGACACTAAATGCTCCTGACAGCGAACATTTGTCGGTGCCTATCGCAGCGGGGCAGTTAATTACATTTGCACGAAATTATGTTAGTTAATTGATTAAGCGTCGAATATTTTGAGCGCTTTTGATTAACCGAATGCGCCCCCTAACCACCAAATGGGCAGTTCCCACTGCAGACTTGCCTTAAAAGCCAAAGCCACACAAATTGCTGGATTTTCCTTTTTGGCTTCGGCGGCTCTCAACTTTTGGCAGCAGCTGAGGCAGTCGCTGTTACTGAGGAGCGTGGGTGGGTGCAACCTCAGCTTCGGCCTCAGATACAGGCACAAGACAGGAATTGCTGTTGTTGAGGCGGCTGCTGTCTAAATATGTACATTGCCGTCGTTTTTTTTTTGGGGGGAATAGTAGTAGTAATAGTAACATCAAATAACCCGAATCGAATCGAAAAGTTCAATTAAATAGCAAAACAACTTTAAATTAAAAAACTGTTCAACTCGAGCTTAAATCAGAACTTACAAATATAAAAAAATAATAAAAATTAACAAGAGTTTTCTAATTTTCTATAATGCGAAATATTTTGTAGGCGTGATTGTTTTTCATAACCTCGAATTTTGTACACAATTTTTATATGTTAATAAAATTTTTGTGAAATGAGGGAATGAGTCTCGTTTTATTTTAAGTATCAATAAAAATAACGGACTTTGTGAATCAAGATCAGCCGTTTTATAGTCAGACTAATCAGACATTATTTTCGATAATGTGATTTCGAGTACGAACCAGATTTCGATCGACCAGACTCAATAAAGATACTAAGAAAAGCATTTAGTGGCAATTTAAGGGCTAAAACGAGCTACTTGTGAAATACAAAAATATAGCTGCCAGAGAAAGAGAGAGAGAGAGAGAGTGAGGGAGAGAGAGATAGTTACTGTTCATATCGCCATTGTTAATGCTTATTATTATTTTTCGCTGTTGTGAAATTGTCTGGTTGCTGTTTTTTTTGTTGTTTTTTTTTCGTATATTTATTAACCAACCGAGACTCAGAATTCGTCAACGGCAAACAATAGAACAACTCGTTCTCATTGTCATTTAAAGCGTTGCCAACGCATTGTTCTCTCAAATCATTTTAATATTATTTTGTTGTTGTTGTTGTCGCAGCAATTGTTCCTGTTAATGTCGAGCGCCTCTTTTACACACACACGGAAATAAAATTATATATACGTATTTTTTTTTGTTTTCTGTTTTTGTAAGAGTCACGTTTTTATTTTTGGTTTTGTTTTTTTTTTTATGTTTGCCACATTTTATTTTGTTTGCTGACGAGTACAAAGTACAATATATATATAAGTGTATTATATCGAAACCAGAAATTACAAAAACAACCAACACCGAAAAAAGGCATGAAAATCATTCAAATCAGATTAGAAGCGAAAGGCAGAGCCACAAATGGAGAGCAGCAACATAGACAACAACAGCAACAACAACAATAAAAGAGGTGGCTTCATCAGCTTTGCTTACACAGCACAAAATAGCTGAGAAGATCAGTAAGTGCTTCAGATACACACACACACACAAATGGTGTACATCTCTGCAGATACAGATAAATATACAGATACAGATACAGATACAGATACAGCTACAGATTTACAATACTCGATGTGTAACAGTGCAAGCTGCTGTTTGCTGGCGGGGATTATGATGTTGCCACGGTTTGGTCAAGCATTGCATTGGCACTCACACGTCGCCGGGTTGCCAACTTAATGACAGCTTCAAGTTTCCGCGCGCTTTCAAGATACAGATACAGATACAGCTAAAACCGCTGCTGCAGATACAGCTACAGCTACAGCTACAGTTTTAGCCGCTATTTGCGGCTTTGACTTTGACTTTTGTGGCAATTAGTTAAGGCAGCGCGCTGTACGTGGCGTATAAGCAATATGACTATATATCATCTGCTGTGAGCATGTGTGTGCGTCTGCGTGTGTGAGTGTGTGTGTGTGAATGATGAGTGTTGAGTGCTGGCCTGGCAAATAATTGCTACTGTTCATCAGCGTCGTGAGTTGCCAACATATAATTAAGATCAGGCAGTCGCCAGCAACACATACAGGTCACTCTCTTCCTCTCTCGCTCGCTCTCTCTCTCTCTCTCTCTCTCTCTCCATCTCTCTCTCTCTCTCTCTCTTTGTGTGTGTGCGTGCGCGTTGCTTCCGCTGTACCTTCCGTTCGCATTGCAACATTTAAAACGCAATAACTTACTAAATAAGGCAGCCCAAAAAAAAAAAAAAAATAAAAATAAAAAAGAGAAACACAAAACAACAAAGTTGTGCATTTGTGCATAACTTGGCACAATTATTAAATACTTGAAAGGCTTCACGCAAACCGGTTGAGAACTCTACAGAAACTTCATAAATAATAATGAAGGATAATGATGATGATGTTGCAAGCAGTACCACAGCAGGGCAGGGCACACAAACAACATACCACGCCAAGCTGGCTAGCAGACACTCACAGCTCTCTCTCTCTCTCTCGCTCTCTCTCTCTCTCTCTCTTTCGCTGCCTGTCTCTATTCCCCCGCAGACATATGCGTAGAACTAGAGCCTGAAAGTGCCGCCAAGATTTATGCATGTAAAAACTGTGCAGTAAGATAAATACAAAGTCTTCTGGCAGGGCATTAAAAGTTAACTCCTTTAAAAAAAAAATAGCAACACGTCAGACGTAATGAGCAAGGGGATGGTGGGCAGCGGGCAGCGGGCACAGTGAGTGTGTTGCGGGAGGGGCAAATTGCACCGCAGGCCGCTTTATTTGTCAAGATTAATTACAAAATTTGCGTTAAATCATAATTTTCAATGTTTTACGACGAGGCCTGCTGCACGGGGGGATTGGGGTAGAGTCATCCATTGATTTACGGCTGCTTGTTGGTGGAGCGTTGTTGTTGTTGTTGTTGCTGTTACTTGTAGTTGTTGCTGTTGTAGTTGTCCATTGCTGTTGACAAGCCCACGCTGACTGTTGCCAGTAAAACCAGAAATAAAAGAGTGTTGGCCATGTTGCCAGCATATCTTTTGCCATTTGCCATGGGAATGACATTTATGGCCCGTACCGAAACGTATTTTTTTTCGTCGACAATTATTTTGTGGCTTTCATTGATAAGCTGACTTTAATGCTGACCGAATGATCTATTGAAAATCTTTAATGCACATGATTTATTTGAATAAACACTTTGTTGCTAGGCGCTGCATAAAAAACATTCTCTCAACTCGATTTTATTATTTGTTAACTATTTTATTTCATTTAAATATAATGACATTTTCATGCTTACTTCCTTTTGTTGCTCTGACTTTTGCTCTCCACATTGATTAATGAAGAACAATTTGTTATTTCCTTTGCAGTTGCGGCAGTGGCAAGTTCAACGGAGATCATCAGCGAGGCAACAACGCTTGGTATTTGGCATTTCCCAGGAGTGTTTTATTTCGCCATTCAACAAGTGCAGCGCTGGCCAATCCAATTTAGGTAATCGAGAGTTCTGCTTATGGTTGTGATTAAGAAATGCTTACTGAGCGGGTGGTAGGGGGGGGGGGGAGGAGGAGTGTGTTGACTGCAACATTGGTGCGCCTCATTAGCAGACAATTTGTTGTAGCATGCCGCCAAAGCATAAATCGTTTTTCAACAGAAAGCACGCGCGTCTAAATCAAAGCACATAAATCTATGTATATATATATATGTATGTATATATATGTATAGATCGATCATATATTAACCTGGTTAATTAGGCATATGGTACGGTTTTTGAAAGGCGTTATCAAAGTGACTGGCAAACTAAATCGTAAAATCCAAAGTGACGCACGTTATCACAATCAGTGAAAGCGTGTGAACTGAACTTGAGACATTGCCACACAAAAGAAATAAATAAAAACAAGAGAAAAAAAGAGCAGACAATAATACAAAAAAAAAATAATAAAACCGCAGGTAAACATGAGGTAAACATAGTGCCAGGTCTCCCAGTTACTTATGCATATGCAAAGGCACTTTTGGAGACGGGGGCAACAGTGGCAACATGGCAGTCGCCATGGTATGCGGTGGGGTGGGTAAACGGTAAGGCAGGCAACACATAAATCTACACATGTTTAACACATAGGCCAAAGCCACTTTGAATTTTGTATTTTGCTGTTGTTGTTGTTGCCTGTTGTCTGTCTGCCAAGTGCTACCAGGCTACACACAACATTTCCCATATCAGTTAACAATTTGTCAACTGGCTGCGACTTGAATGGCATTTTCTATACAGCAAACAATGGCCAACAACGGCGACAACAACAATTGCTGATTTCAATTCATGAAATGCACAATTGTTGTCGCTGTCTGCCTTCAATTGGCAACAACAGCAACAACAATAACAATAAAGTTCGCTAACATAAAGAACAAAAACAACTGTAATTACCCAACAGACTGGGCCAAATAATTGATAAGTCGAAATGGGTTCTGTTGCACAAGTGGCCTTATCACAAACATGAAGCATGTCAAAGTTGTACATATACATATATATATATATATATAAATGTGGAAATTGTAGCTTTAGTTAGTGAAGGTTTTAGATTGTTTGAACTGCGAGTCAAACCAAAATAGCTGTTAACAATAAATCATTTACTCGGTTTACAATTAAGATTCAATTATTTTCAATACCATTACGTAGATTTCATAAATTCGTTCGAGTTTAAAAAATAAAAAGTAATATTTAGTATACATTTTGTATGCAGAAAGTAAGGTTAAACTGCTGAACAGAGCTGAGAGCAGTTCTGTGCTTTTGACAGCCTTTTCAATGACATATGGGTTAGAAAGGAGTTTGTAATACTTTTAACCTTGGCTAGTTACTCAAGCTCTAAACACACACAAGATACAAAATGAAACAAAAAAAAACCAGTCTGGGAAGTTTTATAAATTTTTATCAGTGAGTGGCAAATGCTAAGTCTGATGAAGTGAAGCATAGCCTGAACAATATTAACGGGCATTTTTTGTGGCCGGAGGAGCTATGGCCAGAGGTATTAGTTGGTTCCAGCTGTTGCCGGCTTATCTGGGCCTGTACAAGCGCTTCTATTGCTTTGGCTATAAATCCGCAAACTATTACCTATCGGCCGTTGGAATCTGTAGCTTCAGTGGCAGTGTTATTGAGCCTGCTGCCGCCGGAGATAAATGTGCCCGCGAAAGCTTTGACAAGCGATTAACTTTACAATTTATCGCTTAGTCGCCAAAAAGCGCTCAATTGGCTCAAAGGCTCCAGCTTCAGCCTCAGCTCCAGCTGCAGCTTCTGCTGCAGCGCACCGGCTGCCAATTGTCGTAAATCTTTTGCAGCCCAGTTGCCACATTGGTGTTGTGCTCGGCTTAAGCCACTTGTAGCTGGTTGCCTGCCTTATGTTGCATTATTAATTTAACTAGTTGTGCAACAAGTGCCTGGGTCAGCGCCTTTAGAGTCCACGCCCTGATTAAAACATCAGCAACAAAGTTGTCTGCAGAGAGAGGCAGAGGCAGGCAGGCAGGCAGGTTGTAGCAGGTTGCCAGCTCGGTTGAAGACAACTTAACTGCCTGCCTCAACCTGCCTGCTTCACATATTTATTTATGCATGTTTAAACATATTTAATGTCAATACGGGGGCAGCCAGGACCAACACGCATTTAATTATGCCCAGCGCATTAAATTAATGAACATTTTTATCAGCGTGCCGCGGCCAGTGTCGAGTGGCGACTCCAGCAACGAGAGACTCGACACACACCAGTGGTTTTAAAAAAAAAAACACAGAATCCGGTAGCTGTTCCAATATATTTATTGCAACGACTCTTCTTCTGCAGCTGCTGCTGCTGCTCCTGTTGCTGTTGTTGCTGCTGTTGTTGCTGCTGTTGTTGCTGCTGTTGTTGCTGCTGTTGTTGCTGTTGCTGTCGTTGTTGTCGTCGCCAGTGCCGGGTTTTAATCGCATTTAATATATCATTTTATTAAGCCAATCGTTGACTGGGTGCTGGATGCTCTCTCTCTCTCTCTCTTGGTTCTTGCCTCTCGATTTGTTCCAACTCTGCGCCAGCCTTCATCGTCTGCTTAGCGTCTGGGTTGGGGTTGGTAATTTGCGTAATGCCGTCATAAGCCTGTCAGTTTATCATTCGCAACACTTCACGCCTTACATTAATTTCTTGAATGACTTTAGGTGGCACCTGTGGCGACATGTGATGACACCTAAACTAAAATGCAGCAGCTAAATTTGTACAATTTGCTAGTTTTTGTAGTTTTTTTTTGTCCGTTTGACAGCTAGTTGAAACTGAGCTATGCCTGGCATTTCATTTCCGAGTAAACTGTGCTGTACGCAAGTGTTGCAGCTGCAAGCACATTGCAAACGGCATTCCACAACTCAAGTCAAGCAGCCAAACAACCCAACAAACAAACGAAACCAACTAACCAGGCCAATTGTCAAACGCTTTGGCCGACCAGCCACCCTACGAGCTCTCCTTAATGCCTGTGAATGCGCCTCTGGCTAAAACCCGACTCCGACTCCGAGCTCTCGAACTGACCACATACATAACCAACATGGCAGACAGAGCCAGAGCTGAATCTGGCGATTTCTTTGCAGCCTTATACTTATAGTGGCAGTTACATTTTTTTGTTGTTGTTGTTTCCGGCCTTTAATACTGTGGCTTTTATGTAGAGCAGCGCGCTAGTTGGCAGATGTCCAAGCTAACTTGATACAGCTTAGATAAACCTAACGAAAGACTTACAATCAGTTGTCATAGTTGCATTGCAGTACTAATTATATATGAGATAAAAATGTTAAATAACTTAAAACAACTTGCTGAAATATATATATATATATATATATATATATTTCTATGTTAGCCACTCGTAGAGTAACCCTCGCAAAATTCACAATAACTGGCATTTTATTGATACGTTGGCTCGTTTATTATGCTCTGTTATTCTGCAGAAATGCGCCTGGACAGCAATTGACTGCAGCCCGAACTTGTCAATCATGGAGCAGAGCAGAGCTGGGTTTGTAGAATGGCTAGCATACGCTTCCTGTTGGGTAAGCTGATCCATGCAATGGCAGGCAAATTGATCTTCACTCACAACAATAAAAACAATGGCCAGTCTGTGACAAAGACACTCACACACACACACACACACATACTTAGTTGACCCCGACAGTGAATCGGCAACTGTATGCCTTGGCCTTTGCCGCCTGTTGAGACTAATTTATCAAATGGCTCAAGTGTGGCCCATCGTTAAAGCCAAGCTGCGACGACGCATAATTAAGGCAAAAGTAGAGAAAGAACACAAATGCGTTTTTTAACCATTGAGCAACGCCTCTTTCTAACAGTTTTTGCTTTTTTTTTTTTTTGGCTATTATTTTGAATTCCCAATGAAACATTTTTTTGTCCGTCTGCATTTTGTTTGATTTTCGTTAATTGCCGCTTATTAATCTTTTGGGCCATTTGGTTGGCCACGACGAGTCGAGCCAGTTTAATGGTCTTACAAAATACAAAACTCTAATTAATGAAATATTTTAAATGTCGAAAATGGAAAGGAAAAACAAAAAACTATTTTGGCTATTGTTCCGTTGCCTAAGCAATTAATAATAAAAAAAAGAAACAGGCTCAATGCTAGAATTTAAAGAATCTCTTCACTCCAGCTGCTAACAAAGCCCATTCTTTGTGTTTCTTTTATGGATTGCTGAGTTTTTGAAACAGCTCTCATCACACATGACAAATTCCACATTAATATACAGCTGCGTATAATTTTTGAACAATTTTTGGACAGAGAAATTTGGTAATCAATCATTTGGCTTGGCAGATATACCAAAGAGACCGCTTGAAAAAAACCAAAAATATACAAATTAGTTGTAGATAAAATTTAAATGTTAACATAAAACAGGCGACAAAAATGATGTAGTCAGCTTAATAAAAAGAGAGAGGGAGAGAACGAGATAGATAGAAGGAGAGAGAGAGAGAGAGAGTGAGATAGCTAAAAAAGCTAAAAAAAAAAAGACTAGAGTTGAAAGTGACTTCGTGGCCGGAGCCAGATATCGCATGTGATTGAAATGAAATATAAAATTACATTAAATGACCGGATGTAATTGTGGTGGTCGTGCCAGTCGCTCAACTCGCTCAGTAGTCGCTGAGGCACAGCTCTCAATGAATCATGGCTAAAGCGAAATGCGTCGCAATTGTAGACGCTGGCAGTGGCAAAACAAAAGACTCAGGCAACGAACTTGAATTACTTGATGTGGGCGCACACACTCACCAAAACCAAAAAACGAACAGGAATTTCTAAAGCCCACGCTGCACTTAATAAAACCAACGAAAAAAACCAAAAAACAAAAAAATATGGTTATAGTGGGCCCAAGTCAATGACTCGTTTGGAGTATCTTATCAGAGTCGAACGATTTTGTCAACTGACAATTGCGGCACATTAAATGCGTCTTTTTCACGCCACACGGCATTTTCAATGCGCATTTACTTGTCAATTATTTTTTGATAGCACGATAAGAACCTACATGCAATCCGGTTGAAGCTGAGGCAGCCTCCGGACTTGTTGGCCAACTCTTAGTTCTGCCATTTGCATACTAAGCGCTTGTTAGTCTTGGCGCTGAGTTTTAGTTATGGCCAAAAAGATTTGAGTACTTGTATTAGGCCATTTTAGGTAGTGACTTTCTATGGCACACAGACAACAGCCAACAGTCAACAGGCAATAGGCAACTGGCAACTAGCATCACAGATCTTGGCCAATGACACAAATAGTTGACATTTCTGGCTTTTAGTAACTTAATTTATGAGTGCAAAAATGTGCTCAATAATATCAACTGAAACATTCATCACGAATTCAACAATTGTTAAACTTTAACAAATAGTCAACAATTATTAAGCATAAATCAAAAATTAACTAGACTTTTACTATTTAGCCAAGGTTTGCTCTAGCAAAAAATAAATAAAGTTTAACTTGTAATATCTTGATGAAAGATGATGTATTGGAAATGTTTCCGTTTATTAAGAGTCAGCTGACCTACATACATATATAGGATCTGTCTGAGTATATTCATATTGCTGTGCGTGCAACAATTTTCGTTGAAAACAATTTGCGAAACAAAAATGAAAGAAAAAAGTTGCAGCAGAAAATTAAAATAAAATTGTTGCTGTGCATATGCCACGCACGTAGCAACAACAATAACAACAGCAACAACAACAACAACAACAACAACAACATCAATCATACAATCATGCACATAATCATGCTATCAATATATGGCAATTATCAATGAAATTTATAACAAACCACGAAATGTAACGAAAACATAACCGACCAATAAAAATTTCATTTTCATATGGAATCAGAAATGGGGGTAGAGCACAGAGAGCAGAGAGCAGGAGGGGTATGCAGGATTGCAGCAGCTGCATTTAATGTGGATGCCGCGTGCTGTGTCCAGCTCGTTATGCCCAAGATATTTCTGTTGTTATTATTGCTGTTGGTGATATTGTTGTTTCTGGTTTTGCCTGCCTGCCTGCCTGCCTGCCTGGCTGTGATCTGCATCATAAAAACGTGCCAGATTGATGCGTGATTGAAATGCCAATTGGCTTCGAGTCTTCCGAAGACTCAAAGCTGAAACTCAAGTTGCCCCGATATTGTTGCTGTTGCTGTTGTTTTTGTGGATTGTCTTGGAAATACATTTGAGGCACGTTGCTTGTGCTCGGACAGAGCGCGTGTGCTTACCGTTAAGGCTGCGTAAGAGGCCTTCAATCGTAGCTTCAATCTTCCCTCCGGTTTTTTCTTCATCTCTGTTTGCATTGTCATTGCAGACAATTAGAACTGGCTCTGATTCCGAGTAGCATTTGACTACAATTTGCTTAAAAAGGCCGCTAGATAAACGATAAACAGTTGTTGTTACGGTTACCTTTGGCCATATACGATCGCAGCATGTTGTAGCAAACAATTTCCGCCGCTTACCGTTCGGTTCTTGTCCATGACATGGTCAAGACCATGACTAGTTTCTTTTCTCTTCTTTGCTCTTTGCTCTTTGCCAGCGGGTAAATTCACTTTGATATAAAGTCCGAAACGAATACAAATTATTTGATTTCTTTTATTTAATTTCAATAAAAGTATTAAACCGTAAACGGCAAAGATTGAGATCATAAAAACTATAAAAACTTAACTGAAAATTGCAGAATATATATCAGAGCCACATTCAATCTAGAATTTATTTCAGTGTATAACATGTTCGTTCTTTCACATTGGTTTTACATGCAGCATTTCTATTAATATTTATGGGCTTGTCGTTGACGCTTTGCCTGGCCGTGATGAATGAGTGTATTGAGGCAGCTGCAGATCTTCGAGCACCAACTGGCGCCAGTGAAGTGGCTGCCATGTAGGGCAACTGGACAACTTAGACAAGTGGACACACTCTGTGGCACAGAGAATGGGATACAGATAGAGATAGACAGAGAGAGAGAGAGAGAGAGAGAGGGAGCAGAGCGAGTAAGCTAGTCGTTGGTATCAATGAGTGGCAGCAGAGTGTAAATGACTCTTATCTCTTGCTGGCAACAAATTGACCATTTCAATTAATGAAAAACGCACTTAAACGTTAAAGAGATGCTCGGACTGTCGGTGTTGGCGCTAATGATGCGATGAGATGCGCGTGGATGCGAAAACAGACTAGTTGCAAGGGGCAAGAGAAGTTGGCGGCGCAACAGTGGTTGAGGCAGTGGCAGAACGAGAGGCAAGGCAGAGTCAGAGGCAGTTGCAGATGCAAAAATGTAAGGACGGACACCGCTCCCATTTGCATATTTTGTTGTCGGCTTAGCTGACGACGATGATTATTGCCAGAGCCAAGAGATTAAACGCGTAAATTTGTCGTTAAAAATCATGTTGAGATCGCGCTGTGAGCTGCGAGTGTATCGAGAAGAGATAGCGGGGGGTAAAATACACGTTGTTGACAGAGACACGCGATTAAGTTGCGGGCAGGCCAAAACAGCAGCTGTTGTGATTTAACAGTGTTTATACACTGTTCATAAAAAAAATTGATATACAAGCATGTTTGGCTAAAATTGCTAGAAGCTTTGATTACTGATTATGATTGATGAATGGCTGATTTCCCGCCTATATCTTTGTTTATACTTCACATTTGTGGCCAGAGTATGGCTTAGTCGTTTCTATTACGTTTTTCATATACCTTGCTTTTTTTTAAATTTTATTTATTTGCTTGACTGGTGCTTTGATTACGGCGCTTTTTGATTGATGGCTGTCGCCTCACGGCGCATGCTCGGCATATCTATGAGGCTGGCTACCTAACTGACTGGCTGACTGAATGAATGACTGACTGACGTACTGATTTTCTGTTGCCTGATAAGCAGCGTGCACAGGCAAAAAAAAAAACAAAAAAAAAAGGCAACAGAAAGAAGTGGCAATTACATGAAGTGGAGCAGCAGCATTCGGCATTTCAGCATTTCGGCATTTCGGCATTTCAGCATTTCGGCATTTCAGCATTTCGGCATTTCGACATTTGCATAAATTGACCGCAGCGAAATGAAACGAAACGAGAGACTTAGGCAACAAACTTGATTACAATTTGCACACTCGTCTCGTATTGTCTCGTCCCCTCTCTTCTCGTCTCGTCTCGTCTCGTTTCCCTCGTTTCGTCTCATTGCTTTCTTCGTGACTAATTTGAGGCGACGTTTTCCCAGTCTCAGAGCCAAAGTCAGAGGCCACAGGTCATTTGTAATTCGGTTTCTGCCAAAGCAATTTTCGATGTTACAATTTCGCTGCAGCAACCCAATTTGCCGCCAACTCAAACGTCGCTCACAGCCACTTGCCCCCAATTCCCCCCCCCAAGCAACTCTCCCTCCCCTCCTTCAGTCTCGCTTGCTTTCCTCAATTATGTACTGAATCAGCGCATGAAATACTTTAAATGCGCATCTTAATTAGTTTAACCAACATTATAATCTTTTTAATTGGCCGCCTGGCTTCCTCCACGGATTTCATCATGTATATTTATGTTCGTTACAATGTGTGTTTTTTCTGTGTTTATAAGCCATAAAAATATTAATATTAAAAAAAAAAATGAGCAACTATTAATGTTGGTGAATATATTTCAGAGCCTGTTGGAGCTGCTGTGAGGGTATCTGCAGGCTGCCAACTTATTAGCGATAACATTTTTACTCACTTCTTTGCTTTTTAACCCAAATTGAATTGTAATTTTATGCAGCACGCAGCAGGCACAGCCGCAAAAAGATTTTCACAGCGAATTATGCGGCCAACCGCAGCGTCCCAGACGCCTTCGACTTCAGCTCCAGCTTCAGCTTCAGCGATACTTACATGTGAGCATGTTGAGTATAGTATAGTATGCGATGTCTAGGTGGGAACTTATATTTCCCACGCATGTTGCCGCTCCCCCTCCCTTTCCTGCCTTCAATAGAAATCAACAACTTCCGCGAGCAACGCAAAAAAAAAAAACAACTGGAAAGACAGTAAACAAATTTGCGTTTTTGATTAAATCGTGGGATATATCAAAGCGACGTTAACCTTATCGGACGACGGCAGAGCACAGGTGAACAGTTAGCAGCTATAACGTGGGATAGATGATGGGATTGAGTCCAACAAAGAAGATGCAACTTTCCGTCCTGGCTGAGACCCGCCAACAAGTTCATTTCCATTCCTTTTTTGCTAGCGGTAAGTTAACCAAGATTTCAAGTGTTACCATATCTGGCAAAGACGTGGGCCAGATCTTTCAATTGGCAATAAAAAATGAAGTTGCTACCTGAATTTCTCTTGGGTAAGTTATTTTTATCAAGTGCTTTTTCTTGTTGGTTTGCATCTCGACACAGTTAATGGCACTGGAAGAATTCACGGGGTTATTTTAACACGCCCGTGATCTCTTAGTGGCATCTATGGTGCGAGATATTACGTGCAAAAACCAAAAAAAAAGAAAAACCAAAAAACCAAAGCAAGCTTCTCAATTGTGTTAATTGAGCCGTAAAAAACATGATAACGGACTTATTTATTTCTATGTGCTGTGCGTGATTTGGACAAAGAATGTGGCCAGTTTTTTTTTTTGTCAGTTGGCAACAGTCTTAACTGCATTTAATTGGTTAACTGATTAATCGTCTCACACTAATAGAAATGTGGAAATTTTGTTATTGTTGTCATTGTTCTTTGCGTGTTAATTAGCAGCCAAACTCAACAATCTAATTCATAAATACTGATTGTAAATGAAATGAAAATAAAACTTTCAAAAAAATAAAACCAAACCAAATACTTGAAAAAAAAAAACTTTACATTTGCTGGGGTCTGGGATCTGGGGTCTTGGGAACACCAGAGTGCCGGACGTGGCAGCCTTGAAAAATCACCTTTCACACTGATCGCTGTTGGACAGAGGCATTGCTACAATTAACAGTTCAATGAACTTCAACCATAGCGAGCGGATGGAACGGTGGCTACTACAACAACAACAACAACAACAACAATAACAACACCAAAACCAACAACCATTGAACAAAAAAGTAGCAAACGCTTGGAGTGAGAAAAAACACAAAGTACCACAGCTAGGCCAGAACCATGGATAATAGCCCAGTGGAGCTCTTGAGCATGGTAACACACAAAAAAAAAAATAACTCACACACACACATACACACACACAGGCAAAGAGAAAAACCCAACGTAGAGCGAAGAGAAAAAACAGATAATTAACTTTTTTTTTCCTATCGTGCTAAGTATGCCAACTGAAAGAGACGCAGTTCGTCAACAAGTTGGAAACCGACCAACAAATTACAGCATATTACTAAAGGGCCCGCATATGTGTGTGTGAGAGTGCCATGGGAGTACCAGTTGTTCCAAGTTGGCCAGTTGTAGGGTTGCCCTTGTTATAACCGCGACAGTGCCCAGGCACACAAGGGTGTCTCTAGCGAAAATTCTCTGGGGTTTAAGTCGATTCCGACTTGTCCAGTGAACGCTTCAATGATTTCGTGCATAAATTGTGGCTGCAGCACGAATGCAAGAAAATTCCTGCACGAGCTGTTTGATGACGAGAACTCTGCACTTGTCCACCAACAGCGCGAAAAGACTTCCACGTTCCACTTGGCTGGCCGCGGAAGTGGTGCAGCCAGTGATGTTTCCTGTTTGCCAGCAGATTGCAATAATTTATGAGACACCTTCGACAATGAGCCAGCTAACATATCAATTGTCTGCATATGAAACAAGCTTTACAAAATGTACATAAGTAATCTGTAACAGTTAAGTTCTCAACTTGGTTAAGTTATTGGCTTAAAAGCAAAATCGTAACTGATGCTAGATAAATTTAGCTTAATTTAATGCAAACGCGTTGCAATTCAACAATTTTCCACTTTTCCGGCCAACTTGCAATACAGCTGCTAAACAAGAAACATGTTTTTGTCTACCCTCTGGTTTGGGCCATCAAATGGCGACAGGCCAAATTGCAAGTCAAATGCTGTCTGCTCCTCTTGCTCCACTTGATGTTGTCAGTGTGACAGAGCGCAGTGGAAAATTTGGAAAATTACTTTTAATCAGTGCGAAAATTAGTTGCATAATTTGAAAGGCCATGGGCCTGGCCCCCCAAAAAGCCAAGTCGCGTCTAACAGCTGGGTTCAAGTCTGTGGGAATTCTGGCAATTGCCAAGCTGTTGGACATTTGGAATTGCGCTCCAGATTTGCGCATTTGCTGTCCGTTTGCTGAATACTTGCCGGATTAAGAGTGTGGGAGGTAATTTTGGCGGAGACGGAGACAGCTGTGCGTTGAGAGTCTTTTTTTCGTTTTGCTGGAATGCGGCGCCATTTGCCATGAGAATTGCGGCAGTTCACACAGTCCCGAGCGGGTCGCACTCTGATTGACTTCCTAGCTAAATTATGCAAATTAAAGCGGGACATAAAAGGGAGGCACAAATAAAGAGGGAGATAGAGATAGAGCGAGAGAGAGAGAGAGAGAGAGAGAGAGAATAGCACGCTTCGTTTTCGATATATGAGCTGCGATTACGAGGCGGCATATAACAAATAAAAGCTTAAAAAGCAACTCAGCTAAACTGCTGCTTTAGATGCAGATGTTGATGATGTTGCATCAATTGCAGTTTAAGTTGTAGTTGCCACACTTGGCATCAGCCGCCAGCGGTTCAACTTTTGCAAATGATGATGAGGCTAAATCTTGGCAACAACAACAAGAAAAACATGGCCAAAGGCCTGCATAATCCACGACAAGCGACAAGTTGTCGTTAGGCCAAAAATTAAAGGTACTTACAAGCGCAAGAGAGAGAGCGAGAGAGAGAGAGCGAGAAAGAGAGACAGACAGAAATAGAGAGCGTGAGTGAGCTAGGAAGTGAAACAGAGCTAGAGATAGAGAGAGAGAGAGAGAGGGGCCAATGGCTATGGACTGTGGGCAAATATTTTAAGTTTACATTTTTGACGCATCAATGCAGATGGCCAAGATCTGCATTGGCAACGGCTCCGCGACTGAGTCTGTGCAAATATTTTATTAGCAATTTTCAGCTTAAATGCCTCCAAAACGGGGCGCGTCGAATTGGCCAACTGGGGGATTGTTGTTGGTTAAGTGCACTTTAGTTAAACCCATTGTCCATGAGGTATGCCAAACGTTAGCATATTTCAATGCACAATCCGCAGTTTAAAAATGGCAGCAAAAGAGATATCTTAATTCAAAACAAGTAAGAACGAAAATTCTAGGCAAGGTGCAGATTGCATTCCCTTGCCGGATTCAAACTACAAATATCTAAATTCTTTTATAAATAAATTTAAAATTAAAGAAGACGACTGTCTTTAATATTCTCTTCGAAATATGCAAGACGATAAATGATTTCACAAATTGTGTAAATTATTAAAAAAAAAACACATTTTAATTTATTTATCTGGCTTAAATTGTCTATTTTTTTGTATTTTTTGTGATCTAAGTTAAATTGTTTTATAATCAAAATTTTATTGTATAATTAAAGAGAAACTTGTAACCCCGATCCAGTTAATTGCAGTATGGCTTTGAGGTAAAAAATATTGTTATATATATGTATTAGCTTAATTTTTTGATTAATAAGTACTTGGAAAAAATATTACATTTTGAAACTTCTGTGTTGTGTCCCAGCCTGTGTCTTTATTTTATTTTTGTGTATAATTTTTCCACATTTTAAGCATATTGTCTAAATTGAAATCGAAGAGAACTAAATGTTTGGAAACTCTTAATGAAGTAGAAATGCCAGATGCTCAAATTTTGGTGCTGCTACAAAGTTCAGGTTTAACTTGAGATGTCTGGCAACATTTTTGCAGTGTATTTAATAAAATCAACATGCACAGTACCAATTACTGGTGGGTTCAGAATAAAATCATTTAAATGAATAATATTAAGTTGTTTCCGACTTTTGATGTGTCAATAACATTGTTAATAGATTTCGCGGTTTAACCTGATTTATCTGCCAGCCCTTAGGCAGTGTTATTGATAAGTCTAATATACAAATACAATGACTTCCACACATTCAGCTAAGCAATATATAAAACTAATGCTAGCTGGCGCTTTGTATTTAGCTCTCTCTTTCGTTCGCTCTCTCTCGCTCTCTCCCGCTCTCTCTGCGTCTGGGGTTTTCCAATTAATTAGCGGGCTAAAAACACGTGATGATTCTCGCTATCGTTTTAGTGGGATCAATGCTGCAACAACGTACACAAACTTATTGCATGCGAAATGAATGGCAAGATGACGACCTCAAAAAGCTAAAGCCTGTACCCATGTCTATAACTATATATATATATATGCACATATGAATACAAATTTATATGTATATGTATCTATGTTGTTTTGTAGGCATTACTTTCGTTTTATTTGTTTCGTTTGACGAGTTGTCCCTGAAATTGTGCAGCAACCCCGCAGCGGGTTTCTTTTGTAGCGTGTTCATTGATTAAATGTGAAACTCTACTATGAATTTATTAACAATTCAAATTGCAATTCGAATAACACAACAGCAACAAAACCACAAAAGCCAAACGGAAATACAATTTGTATGTATGAGTGTTAAAGTTTGAGAGCAACTGCTTGCATATGATGAATTTTGTGACACCGCTAAGCAGGCATAGCAAAGACACCCATCATGTCGTCAAGTTATGTATTCTGCTGTTGCAGGTAAGTGTCTTGGATTGGCTGTGGTCTTAGCTAAAAATTAATGTTTTACTTTTTGTCATCTTTGGTTTGTTGTTCTGTCTTTTTGTTAGTTTTATCTATTTGAGATTCTTCACACTTCTGCGGCTCTTTGGCAGCTTTAATTTTCTTAGGTTCTTCACACTTCTGCGGCTCTTTGGCAGCTTTAATTTTCTTAGGTTCTTCGCACTTGTCCGCCTTTTTGATAGGCTCCTTTTCTTTAGGTTCTCCACATTTGTCCGCTTCCGCTTCCTTTTCCTTTGACTTTTCACTTTTTTCCAGGGATTCTTTTGGCTTAATGCTTTTTATTGCTGCTTTGTCTTCTTGATTTGGCTTACACAAGACTTTCTGAGTCGCCTCCTTTTCAACTTTAGCCGAGAGCATTTTAGCCTTGATTTCTTCCGTGACTACTTTGACCATTTCCTTACATTCGTCTAATACCTTGTTTTGCTCCTTCCCTTCTGTCTTCAGTGCAGTGGTGCAACCGGTTAAAATTTCGTTGACTTTCTTACCAATTTGTTCTTTCATTTTCTCCTTCTCCTGTATTTGTTTTTCAATTGCTTGCTTCTTAATTTGTAGCTGCTGTGATTTGTCCAGCTTCTTTTTCTCCAACTCTGCACACAATTCATTTTGCTCATCAGGGGATTTATTAGATATCTGTGGTTTGGATTTCTCCTGCTGCTTCTTTTCTATGGAGTCACACCAAGCTTGAAGTTTTTCGTTTTCAATATCCTGCGCCTGAGCAATGAGCTGTTCATCACATTCTGCTTGCCGATCCCTCATTGCCTCCAAGCTGTTATCAGCGAACTCATCCTCGTCCGCGTCGACTTCGGTTATTGCCTGTACCCCGCCACTGATGCGCCGTTCGTCACGCAGCTCCAACGCTTGATTCTGCAGCTCAACGAAACTGAAGCGATGATACGCAAAATAGTGGGCATTTTTGTAGACATATTTCTTGCCAGCACCGGGACCGAGGCACTCATCTGGTCCGCTAAATTGTCGAAATGCTTCCGGCCTTACAAAGTCCGCCACCTCGATGTACGCGTGATTAACGCTATCCGGTGCATAGCCCTCATCGGCCGGATCCTTAGGCGGACGTGGCGTATTCGACAGTTTGCTGGATAGCTTCGGCATCTCCTTGGGCTTCTTCGTGGTCTTACCCGTATTAGTCTTATCACTTAGGCAACGCAAAAACGTAGGTCGTTGGAGTAACTTAAACATCTTCTTTTTTGGCAAAATCTGTAGTTACTTTCTTGAAAATGAACAGTAAGGATAAGTCAAAGTTATATTTAAAATATTTGAAATTTTGAAATGTAATACTAATAAATGCATGCTTAGATTAATTTGAAGTTGGTTTTTTTTAGAGAAAAATTTATTACTTTTACTTCCTCTCTGAATGAGGGAAACAATACAGGAAAATTTTAATCTATGAATCATTTATAGTTTGGGCTCCCGCTGAAAAAGTGGTTTTTTATCCAACAAGTGTTACTTTTCCGATTTCTGGCATTTTCTTTTCTGCTGTTTTTTTCCATTTGAGAACTGAGAATTAGGGCGGGCCATTTGCAGCTAAGCAGCTTTCTCAAACAAGGCAGCAAGGTCAACATTCACTTGCCGAAAGCACCGGAAATCAAAATGTCACAATGGAATCTTAGCTGTTTGCATTGCTCTTGCAATCCATTGGATACATTCGGCTGTGTGTGTGTGTGAATGTATATGTATTGTTCACCCAGATTTGACAATGACACTTGGAGCTCGCTGGCAGAATTATTTTCTCCGTTTTGCCCAAAAGACCCCCAGTGAACTGCAGCTCTGATGAACTTTCAAGTGACTTATTTTAGGGCGCCGACTGACACTGTGCATCTAAGATTTGAGCTACTCCGGATTGTCCCCAAAGAGCGTATCGCTTTAAAGTGTCTTTGTAAATAGTTAAACTGAATTTATTTTTTTTAAATACTGCGTAGCTGCGCTTTAGTTCCGGAATCTCTACGGCTTTGTCCACGGCCTTTACCTACAGCTGAGAAATGGGGCTTTTCGATAAGTTTCACGTTATAAAAATAATCGGAAGTTATATTTTTGGGTTAATCAACAATGCTCATTTCCAAAAAAGGATTTCTTAAATAAAACAGAATTTAAAGAAAATATAACAAGTTTAAATTCAACTGATTATATTCAATCTTATCCAAACATTCCCAACTTTTTGCAATCATATCGATCTACCCACTTGCTAACTGTACAGAATATTCATTGTTCTTATAGTGTTACCGTTAAGAGCAACATTACACCGCTCCACCCCTCCGGCTGTAGTCAGGCGAGTGCAAAGTTTATTTTTAAGTGTATTGCGCAAAGTTTATGTTTTGTGTTTGTAGGATCAACTTTGCTACCACTTATTCGTATACCCCGAACACGCTGCTCCATTCGTTTATTATTAAAAAAAAAAAAAAAAAATTTGTTGCCATTTGCTGCCCTAAAGAAAGTTTGTCCAAGGTTTATGGTCAACTGGCGTGCACACACATGTGCGTCACTGGCCGGGGGAGCTGGGGCGGAGCGCAGGTGTTTGCAGGAGTTTGCTCATGTGCAGCAGCCATAACCAAGTGTCAGAGTCCATGACAGAAGATTGGGGTCAACTGTGTAGTTGGCCATAAGGTGAACACTATAAACCACCTGTTGTTATCCAAAACTGAACTAAATTAAATCTCAATTTCTTTCTGTACTTGAACTATTCACACGCTGCTCGTTGACCTTTCACCTATGTAGTTGACTCTGGTGTTTTTTTTTTACTTTTTTTTTTGTATGTTTAATGATGCAGTTGAGCTAACTAAGAAAGTTATACAAAAAACAATTAAACTTATGGCTAGAGTTAGGAGGAGCTTGAGCTTGATTGGGTTAGTTCATGGCAGAGTTTGCATGTTAAAAGAAGCAAAGCAAATAGTTAAAGTAATCCGAATCCCACATAAAATTAACAAAATAACACAATTGCTTAAATATATTATTTGTGTGTGTGTGTGTGTTGTTGTGTGTGTTTGCGTGTGTGTTGTGTGTGCTTAAGTTCTAGACATAATCAGTTTTCCATTGCAGATGATCGTTGAGGTCAGTTGAAGTTGAGACTTTTCCAGTATCTTTTTACCATTGAGCATGACGATTGTTGTTGTTGTTGTTGTTGTTGATGGACTGCAGCTCATCGCTCTCGCGGCGCTGCTCCTCGGCGCGGCGATTGTCTGCGCGGCGGCCATCGTGATCCTCCAGGCGGTCGAGTTGCCATAGCTCGTTGTCCAGCAGCCGGTGACCCTGGGACCAACTGATGGCCGCGTTGCCATTGAGCCGTGTCGAGATCAGGTTATTCAAATTACCAGAGTTCAGCAGGAGTGGTGAGCTAATGAGTTGTGCCTGCACCGAAGCACTCGAAGGTTGTGCCAGGATCAGGGGCTGATTGGTGCGCTCAATGCTAAGCCGAGCGCTGGGCAGTTGACGCCATGCTTCTAGATCCAGGTCACGATCCCTGGTCAACAGCGAGTTGTGGCTCAGACGAGATGTGGAGATCAATGTGGGCGGATGTGAGACAACGCTGGCCTGGACACGCTGATTGGAGCTGGGCAACAGCAGTGTTTGGTCAAGGAGCCGCTGCTGACTTTGGCTCTGGCTTTGGCGACGTTCCTGTTCGCGACGCAGCTGCTCCCGATCACGTTGCTCCCGATCCCGTTGCTCTCGATCACGTTGCTCACGATTACGCTGGTCACGATCTCGTTGCTCCTGCAGCAGCTGCAGATCGCGCAGTTGTTGCTCCTGCTCCTGACGCTGTTGGTCCTGTTGTTGACGCAGTTGGGCCGTTTGCTGCACCTGCTGTTGGAACTGCTCCATCAGCTGTTGAGCCTGTAGACGTGCCTGGCTCTCGGCTTCACGGCGTGCTTGGACCTCCAACTGCAAATGCGACTGCTGCTGTGCATCGACTATGGCCTGCGCCTCGGCCATGGCTTGGGCTGTGAGACGGGACTGCAGCTCCTCAATGCTATTGTAGCGAGACGAGGAGCTAGCTGCTGATTGGGATTGAGATAAGCTGCGATGTTCGTCCAAACGCTGTTTGGAAACAATGGCATTAAAGCCGCTTGCATCATCAGCCGTATAGTCCACAATACGCCGTGTGCCATCCGGTTCGACCAGTGAGTATTGACCCTTCACCATGTCACCATCGCGCTTCTCCTCCTGCCGCTTCTCATCGCCGGTCAGTGTGTCGTGCACATCGTAGGCAAATGTGTATTGCGGCCGGCTATCGTAATCTTCACTGGAGTTCGGCAAAATGGTGGTGGCATCTTCCAAATTGGAGTCATCATTGTTCAATTCGCCTCGCAGACTGGAGGATTTGCTTAACTGGCTGATTTCAAGAGGTCGCAGATAGGATGCATAAGCCACATTGCTGGTCAGCAGGCACAGGCACAGCAAGAAGCAGGACTATATATATAAATATATATATATATATATATATATAAAACAAAACAGTTTAATATGGATAAGCAAGTATTTTTTTTCTTAAATTTAAAAGCTTGCTTCAAAATATGCCAACAAAAAACAAATATATCAATTTTGACAATTGCTTTTGGCAACATAAATTTGGCTCATAATTAAATGAGTTTTCCCCAATTTATTTTGACAGCATATTGCTCGAAATTTTATTCCTTATGTTTTGGCAAAGGGTATGCTAAATTTTGGAATATCCATCCATGAAAAACTAATATACAAAATTCAACTTTTATAAGAAATAATCGAATTTCTTTTCGTTTGAATAAAAGACCGTAATTTTAATAAAAATGACTTTTATTGTAAGAAACTAAAATCTGTATTTTTAATATGAATATTTAAGTCTTGCAACATCTGCACAAAGTTGGTAAGTGAGTTCAAACTTCGATGTCACACTGTTAATCTAACTCAGTGCTTACAAAAAACAGTTTTATCGATTCACATTTTTTATTATGCTGATTTATGGCAAGTCTCGGCTAAGATCCGTTTAACATGACAACGTTGGCAAACATTTATGGCCAGAACTGATGGGGACTTACCCGTTTCATGGCTGGAGATGTCAGGTATGCGTCTAGAGTTGGCTTCCTTGCTTGTAATTTGTTTTAGCTGCTGCTCGTTGCTTATTGTGGCACGTTGTGCTACTACTGATGCCTGCCCCAGCAGCCACAGACTATTTTATACATCGCGGGACAGACAGTTTGCTGGCTGGCCCAAAAGGGCCATCGCAAGAACCAGCCCACACTTGATATGCGACGAGGCTTTCAAATTTGTTTAGTTAAAGTTACAAATGACCTTACATGTTGCTGATACGCTTGCCTGGCTTACAAAGCTGCAGCACAGCATTCACTTCTTTTGGCCACTCGCAACTGTTCGAAAATTGTCACCCATTCACCCACAAAAAAACATGTCCAAGTGGCTTTGGAAATTGGCAACCAAATGTTTACGGAAATTGGTCAAGAATTTGCCTGTTTGCCAAACGAATTTCTAATTTTGCCTATACTCCAATTACAAATGGGCTAAAAGTGACAACACAGCAACATCAGATAGGGAGAGGGACAGAGAGGCAGAGCGACACAGATAGCCAAGGCAAAACTGAATTTTGATATGCCCAAAGCAATCTGAGCTGCAACTGCAAACGGGGCAGATATACAAAAGTTCGAAAAAAAATATTATCAACTACCAAAGTCAGTTGAAAAATGGGGGGCTTAAATTCAAATAGGAAAGTGTTTCAACGATTGCCCAAAAAAAAAAACAATATTATTATTATAAATAAATATTATATAACATACAAATTTAATTGTCTTATTACTCCAGTCAAGATCCAAAAAGCCTTAAGCCATTAAAAAGGTTAAAACAAAGTTTGGACAAATCTTTAAAAATAATTTTGTGTGAAAATATTGCTACACGATGTTTGCAGAATGGCTTAAGATTTTCAATTTATTTGTTTTTTTTTCGAATGATGGTCAAAGGTCGGATTATGCGAACTGCAATCAAGAGTTGACGATTCATTTGATGCAATGAGGCGGCGCAGAAAAAATGGAAATTGACTCGAACAAGTTCAATGCGATTTTAAGCCGACATCAATACGGAACTTGAAATGCAAATGCAATTTTAATCGCTTACACTGGCAGCAAACAGTATGCGACCACAGCAAAGCCAACGTGACTAAGATGTGAAGCCAAAAGCCGGCAGCTGTCCAGCTTTAAGGAACAGCAACTACACAAACACACACACACACACACACAAACAAACAAACACTCACACAGGCAAACAAACACAACCAAAAGGGAAACACCAATGTCAACATCTGCAGAAGCAATGCGTAGAAAAAAATGAAAAAAAAATAACGAAAACAGTAAATGAATCTCCAGCAAAAACCAGGAAGAAAACATTTGACAGAGAGCTCGACTTGGAGATACCCTAGATTCAAATTATTCTAACAAATATTAACTTGATCTGCTTATGCTAAATGATAATGTACGATAAAAATTTGCTAATATAGGCAAGAATATAAATACTTTTTATGGTACGTAATACTTGCTTCTTTCTATTACGTACATTATACCCTACACGCATCGTTCGTCAGTTAGGGTATAAAAAAGACAATAGAAAAAAGGAGACAACAGAAAGCAAGTGTCCGCCAACTGGCTGGAAAGTAAAAATTTCATGCATGACTGAAATACAAGAGGCAGTCAAACGGGCAATGGAAGCCGGCGCGCTTGTTATTCTCTCTGCTGCATAGTTTTGCGGACCAGGCACACATGACATGGCGGCAGGAATAGGTACAGGAAGAGCAGAATATGTCACCAGAGCTAAGGACACAGTCCGTTTGCGAGAGCATTTTGCTCGATGCGCGCTTTTGCCTGTTTCATTTTTCTGGCTGTGGAAAATTGAGTTCTCCGCCACGTGGTAATTGAGTTCCGTGCGGAATGTCGCTTCTGCAACGAATTTCAGTGCAATTGCAACACACAAATCTCTGCAGCTATTTGCAGTTGAGTGCGCAAGTTCGTAAATTAATTAATTTGCATTTAATTTGTTATAATTTTGCGCCATGGCTGTAAGTCAAAAGGTCAATTATGCTCTTACATACATACAGAATTAAAATCCATTAAATAATCAATTACAATTATCTGGCATTCTGTAGAAAAACTATATCTTGCACACTATTTAAAAGCGTGTTTATTTTTATAGTATCTGCGAGCGTATTTTGAGGAAAAACCTGCTGAGCATTCTCGATTCTTGTTTTATTTGCTTTTAATAGCGTCGAACAAATAAGGCAATCAAATATTTCTGATCTGTTAGCGTGCAAAAAAAAAAATAGCTTCATGAAAAATTGGCGCAATTGGAATTTTTTATATTAAATTGGTTCGTTCAACAAAACAGTAATATTCACAGAAATAAGATGACAAATAGCGCTTTAATACACTTGTAATTTGAGCTTGAAGCTGAATATAATTTTACAGATAAGAAACGCCAACTTTTCTATGTCGATTGTAGTTTTTCTAAAGAATTACATTCATCATACATACAATATACATTATCAAGCATCCATACATCCATTGCACTTTTGTTCTTATATAATAATAATATCGCTTTTATGATGCGCCAATTTTCTAAATAAAAACAAACAGCGCTGTCTACAAAAGTAAATAGGGGCAAAAAGCAATCGTTTTAAATATATAGCGAGAAATCTATGATTTAGATTGGGTTTTTGTCTGCTTGCCCATGAGGCCATTCACGATTTACTATTGCGTGAAGCACTTCGGACCAAAGTGAGACCAATTGAATCTGTGGGTGGGGGGCAGTGTGCTGCAGTGATTGAGTTTGGCTGGGTTGTGTTTTGACAGATACAGCAATAGAGAGAGAGAGAGAGAGACAGAGACAGAGACAGAGATAGCAATAGCTGCAGTGATACATAACGGTTGACTGTTTGAGTTTATTTTTCATATTACTGTGTGTTTTGACGATTTTGTTTTAGTTTGCTATTTTGCTGTGAAATTCCCTCGGCTCGCGCACGGAATGGCGAAAGTTAAAATAAATATACAAACACACAATGCTATTCAGGACATGCGACAGGAAGCACTTTCAAAGTATGCCAACAATATTTTTGCCATCTATGTGCTTTGTGGCATTGAAAAGCAACCGAATGAAAGGCAGGCAGAAAAGTTAAAACACTTCGAGCGCCGTTGGGCGTTCAGCATCCGCTGTATATTTTTGAACGGCCCACCGAAGCACAGGACGTATACGCAATATTCTCATATAATGCTGTCAAAGCCAGTTACTGAGCTCGGCTCTTTGGTCTGTACTTAAAACTCGTGACAATTTCAATTTCTATTATTTGGTTTTGCTATTCAATTCTTCAACTGATTCTCCCTAAGTGGCTTTCACAAAGGACACTATATTATTGTTTGCCATTTTGAGTGGGTCTAAATATGACAAAAAATACATTTAATAAAACTCACATTACAAAAGTATGTCTATGCATATTAAAACACAATTGAGCACCCCTGAATGCCTTATATAAGAAAGTTCAACCAGAAAATAATCGTAAAAATAAAGTTTGAATGCACTGGGAATGTTTTTAAACAAAAATTTATAAATTTCAATATTGCGATAAAAATTTGTTTATGTTTTAAATTTTGTTTCTCCCTACGACATCAATTCCCCAACTTTTATTCTGTTATTAATTGTGCACATTTTATACATGCAGACAACACAATCAACATTTTGGCATCTTTAAAACACAAATTTTGGCATTGTGATGTCAAAAAAGCCGAACTTTTTACATACGTTTTTGTTCTCTTTGTTTTTTGTAGTTTGTGATTTATTGCTGCTCACACATATTTTGACATATTTAAATCAATAATTACCAGACGGGTTTTGCTAGACATAAATTATTTTATTTACAAGTTTATTATTCAGCAAGAGAAGATAACCATATGAAAAGAGTAAAAGAAAAATCCAATCCAAATGCCAGCAAAAACCAGTTAATTACCACTTAAACGCAGAAAATAAATAAGAGTGAAAACCATTGACGCATATTGTGCAGCAATTGTTGATTGTAAAATGATGATAAATTACAGAGAACCAGCATATTTTTGATTTCTGGGGAAACGCTTTATAATATTCTCGCTTCACGTTTTAATTACAATAACAATCGCTCAAGCATAGTGGATTAACGTAAATGAAATACAAGAAATAAAAATTTTAATACGTAAACATATAATTTGCTTTAATGTGCCTAGGTAAATATTAAGAATCGAAAAAGATCGAAACCAAAGAAAACAATACGAAGCCGAAGCAAAACAAATATTTGCTCTTTGAGACGGCCAATTAATTAGTTTCATTTGTTATAGCGCCATGTGCCAGGTTGCCTCATTTTATTTTTGTTATGAGGTAAATTATTGTGAAAACGCGGAAGTGTGCAAATGAAAACGTATTAAATTTACTTATTTACTTATTTTACTTCTTTACTTATTTTACTTATTTACTTATTTTACTTATTTAGCACTCATAATAATCTTATGATTAAGAAACTTTAAAAAGTTTTCATATATATAAAAAAAAGGGAAATTAATATTGAGTAAATAAATATGAGCATTGTAGGTTAAATTATTTAATATAAAAATGAATTGCGAAATTAGAACTATAAAATGTACAATTAAAATATTAGTATTGAAAGGTAAGCCTGATCAACATATATTGTTAGGAATGGAGAATATCAAAAAATATGCAATTATGTCAACCAATGTTAATGGTGACATTTTTGTAAAATAAATTAAGTAAAACATTATGCAGAAAAGATAAAAATGCGGCAGTTTTTCAATGTGCATCATTTGCGGCAGGTGCCACAACTGCCTGATTAACTTTAAACTGCACGCGGTGGATAATACACTTAAGTTCTGGTGGCCCGTGCAACATCAGACACAACAGCAGATGCAACGGAATATGCACTATCACGATAAGCAAAAAATCCGTACGTGACCAGGCTCCAAAAAAAGTCAGAACCACTACTCGAAATGGGACGATGGGCACTTTGCGACACCTTCAGCTGGATGCATCAGTGGAGTATCTGCCTTTTGCAGACAAATTGCAAAATGACATTAAAACGCTACCAATTAATGCAGTAATTTGCAGTCATTAAGCGTGGTGCATATTTAATTCTGACTCATCATATATTCGATAAAAGGTATTCGAGTTGTTGTAAAATTGGTTAACTAATTAAAAAAAAAAAAAATTTTATTGTAGTTATATATAAAGTGTACATCATTAATTTAATTTAAATGAAAAATTTCATTTTGAATATTATTATTTTTAATGACCAGAACAGTTTTTAACATATATATAGAAACAAAATTGTAGAATAAATTATAATAATTTTGGTTAATTCGAAAGGAATTAAAGTGAGTACAACTTGAGTAACTATTACTGTAGCAAGGGTTTGATTTTCACCGAAAATTCATATTTAAGGCTCATTAAACAGCCGACAGCTGTCAGCACCATCAGCTGAAGTTGAGGCCACTGAATAATACATAGACTTAGAGCCATTATTCGCGCCATACAATGTAAAACGGTACCCATTTCAACTTTTCAAAGAGATGGCCATAAAAATAAAATGTTTGCAACTTTTTTATATTCTTTGCCATTCTTTAAAGTTTAAACTGTTTATTGCCATTTTGACGAAGAGGATATAACAAAGTTACCACCAAAAAACATGTTCGTCTTTTGCGAGCTGGCAACTAATTGGAAGTAGAAAGTTTTTGTTGAATCGACTACAATGTTAGAGTAAATATGTAATTTATAGAGTGGAATACACAAGATTTACAAAGTGATTTACTCACTAAATTTCATCTCAATTCTATATTTCCTTTCGCTTCCACTGTTTGGATCAAGGTCTCTCATTGTATTGTCGACAAAGACAAACAGGAACCCAAATTTTCATATAGTCCCCAACTTGGCGGCAACTTGGCACTACTCTTAAGTGAAAGCCGAAAGATGCCAAAGTATTTTACGCTTACTTAACGTTGGCAACATGCAGTCAAACGTTGCCAGCAGCTGACTTTTTCCCTCTGACAAAAGTTCTCGTTGCGTATACGTAATGCCAAAAGCGCAACCGTGACAAAAGTGAAGATAGTACGTTAAGAACATTAAATAAGTGAGTTGATAGTCAGTCACTGCTAAAATGATACCCTGTAATCGCTTAGAGTTAGTAATAAGTAGCTCATTTTTTATGAATTTCAAGTTCATATTTCGGTTAAGGCTGTGTATAATTTGTTAGTTTATATTGTTTCGCAATAAGTTGCGAAGCCCCCCCAACAGCACTCAATTAATTGGTATTCAAACACAAGAGCAGAAGCTACCCCAAACATTTCTTCTTTTTTTTGGCAAACTTTTTTTTTGACTTGTTATTTGTTTGTGGTTTCCGGCATAAAAGTTTGGTCCAGAAAGTTATTTGATTTGGAATTTTTGTACTTTTTTTGTATGTGTTATTTTTACACTAAATTAATGAAAACCACAACTGTGTGCAAAATGTAATTTAGTTTTTGTTGCCAAGGGGCAAGTTGGGCGAGGCCAATGACATCAACTTGGCAAAAAAAAAAAAAAAAACAGAACAGCCTAAAAATTGCGTTTTATCAGTCAGCTGACAGTTTTCAAATGAATTTTTATCAAATGACAGCTGGAACCAGTTGGAGGCTGGTGCTGAGGCTGAACCTGCTCTTGGAGTTAAAGTTGGAGCTGAAACACATCTGTCAGATGTCATGGTCTGTTGCACAACTGCTGCTCTCTTCTGAGCAAGTTGGTAATTTCTTATTATTTCGTTTGTCATGTTTGAATTGTAATTTATTAGTTTTTCAATTTACTTGCTTCTCGTTCTTTATCTGGCTCTCATTCTCTCCCTCTCTCCCTCTCTCTCCATCTGTTTAGTAACGAGAATGCATAATTTTTTTATTACACCTCCTGCATTGGAATTGAACTAATTTCAATTCTGCCAATTGCAAACATTGCGCTAGAGTAAACAATTAATATTTCAATAGAATTGCTCTGACACTGTGTGAAAATTTCAATTTACTCATGGGGATCCACACTCATGGCTGAAAAATAAAATGCGCGTTTATCGCAACCAGTGCCTAATGGCATTTAAATTGTTTTTTTTTAGGTAATCTACATTGTGGTTAAACAATGCGATAAAACATGCTCGAAGGCGCAAAACAAAATGAAATGCACAGTCATATTTGACAGTCGCTTATATATGAAAAAATATTTGACACACATAACAAAATAAATCGTTTGAGTTACATTTTGTAATCGGAAAAAAAATGTCTCTTATGTAGTTGAAATTTGTGTGTATTTTTACATTAACTAATTTTGATAAATAACCTCAATTAATTGAAAACATTTATATTATTCTAATTAAACACATGATTTATGCTGACTATATTTTAAAATGCAAACAAAAAACCATTTCCGATGGGGAATCGATCATTTATAATTTATAATAGTGTAGTAATTGTTTTAAACGAGTCTCGATGAACATTTTTAGGCCAATCAAATTTGGTGGCAGATAATCTTTAAAGTATTCATTTCTATGAGAAACATTTGCTTAAAACACAAAGTTTGTATACGCTTCGACTTTGTACAAGGCGTCAAGTATTTATTGGTTTTATCTTCATGCATTTGGTTATGTTTTGTTCGACTAATTTCAAACGATTTTTCTCAGAGCAAATATTTTTCAGAGCAGCGCACAGCAAAAAAACGCAATTTGTTTTGAAAATGAAAATTTCTTTTTGCCACTTCGCTTCGATAACGTTGAGTGGCAAATGAGTGAAGTGGGCGGGGTGTGCATGGGGCAAGCAGAAACTCGCACGGGTTGCTAGTTCTGCTGTTTATATAGTCTAGCCTCGGTCTGCCACCGAGTGTGTGTGCGAGTGTGTCCGATATGAGAAACACTGGGGGAGGGGTGCGCTATATTATGTGCGACTGTGCGTGTGTGTGTGTCCGAGTGTGTGTTGTAGTCGTAACAGTAGCTAATCGTTAAATTTTATCATGTGGTTATCCGCGCTTAAGTGCTGCAAAGTGTTGAACGATTTGTGTAGTGCCTTGCCCTGCCTTGCATCAAATTTGCGGTTTGCGAGAACAACATATAAACAAGAATGTATTTCCGTAATCGTAATACTCACTGGGTGCAAATACAAATACCACAGCGCGCATGTAATTCGAATTTACAAAAGTTGTCACTTGCCATTAGCCTAATGGCCGGGCCCACCATGGCGCGAAGTGCAGCCCTTTTGGCCTTCACACACACTTGAGAAAGCCAGCCAGCCAGCCACACTCATTAGCAGCAGCAGCAGCAGTGGCGCCCCCCAAAAACAAAGCCAATGCCGCAAACAGAGTGACGAGAACGTTAACCCTTAAAATGCACAAATTACGAACTGGAAAATTATTAAGAACAAATGTGCTGTAGTAAAGATTGCACGACTAGTAGATGCCCTGTTCCGAATCAAGGAAATTACGTTTTATATAGCAGATTTAAATTAGAATATGTCTTAGATTACTCTTCGATATATTGTGCAAAGTGAAATTAGGAAAAGATATTTTAAAAATCAACAAATTTGATTAGGTCTGTACAAATGCTGACTGTGTCTATATCTGTCATAGTTTCATAGTTAAAGCATCTTTAAATTCCAAAAAATACCATTTATATTGTTAAGTCATACCTAGAAATACTCTAGAATAAAGGGTATTACGCAGTCGGACATATTCAACTGTAACGTTTTATTTGTGTTTATTTTTTAAGCGTATAAAAAATAAAAAACACAAAAGTTGCTTAGCCTTTGGCAGGGACACACACTTTGTGTACAATAAAAAGGAGGAAAAGCGTGCAAGGACACAAAACAATCATCGCCTTGCAGCACCTGAAAGCGATTTACTGTAAAAGGATGCAGAATAATTGGTTAGCGGCCATGAACGGAAATGGAATGGCTGAGCTGAGGATGAGCAGTTCGTTGCTGTTTTGCCGGAAAGCAATGGTGGTCACGCGCCTAGCATATTTGTTATGGATCACATTACGTATACGTCATGGCTGCTCGTCGAGAGCTACATGTTGCCAACTATATGTATCTGCCACTTTGATAGGCTAAAAGGCAATCAATCAAATGCTATAATATAACGCAGTACGCCTTGCTAACCACCCTTACCCACCCCACACCTACATACATCCTGACTGTGCCCCACGGATGTTGCCAGCTCCCTGCCTGCTCGTGTATTGGATTTACGCTCTGTTGTGCTTGTCTTTCTGGTCTGCTCCTGCTGTGCTGTGATGTTTCCCGTTTCAATTTTACATAAATGCTTTGCAGATAAGATTCCAACACATTATTTTAGTCATGCCTGCCGTCGGCTGGGAAGACGACCACATTTTGCTTGGAATTTAACATTATGTGCAAAGACTTGCAGAATGTTAATAAAATATGCTTTGACTTATTGCGTATTATTATTTGCCTACTTTATTAAATAGAAGCACACAAATCGGATCAATTTTCTTTAGAATACATTTAAGTACAGGAAGTGGTAGTAGATCACAAGAAAAATGTATATAGAATTAGTCAAAGAATTTTTGTAATTTATTTTATATATATTTAATATATTTTGTTATATTTCTTTTATGTGGTACACTTAAAATTTTACATGAAATAATACTGAATAGTAGGATTGTCCCACTTTGTCTTTCACTTTCTTTTTCTCTTTTTCTGTATAAAATATCATTGTTAACTTTAGACCTACAAATGCTGACATATCAACTTGGTGCGAAAATCAATGTAAATACCCAGTTTCCCAGTGCCAAGTGCCAGTTACTGCATTTTCTGGTTAACCACGTAATTGTTGTAGGTCAAGCATTGCCGCTGAACATAAGAAAATATTACTTGACTTTTGTGTCTGACTGGCAATATCTGCAGCAGCAGCAGCAGCGACTTCTCCTTAAGATCTGCTTTTACTATACACTTAACGCCTGGCCACAAATGCGGTCATTAAGCGGCAAGCAACGTACTCTGTGCTCAATAAGGCTTCTTCCCCCACTTCACTCCCCTCACACACACACAGCTCAGCCTATAAAATATGAACAAATTGACGTAAAATTGATTGTTTTCTGCTGCTGCTGCTGCTGGTTTTGCTATTGGTGCTTCTGGTAGCTGTGGCTCCTTGTGGCTCCAGCGCCTTGTGGTCTTTTGCGCTTTATTACCTACAAGAACAACAACAACAACAACAACAACAACGACAGCAAGAAAAGCAACAACAAGGCATAAAGTGCAGACGTTGTGTTGGCGTACTTCACGCTTCCGTTTGGTGTGTGGCAAGTAGGTTAGCTGACTCGGCTCGCTTATCGCTTATTTTACACACTTCCAGCTATGCCAACAATGCCACATAATTCCATTTAGCTGAAATATTTTAGTGTCAGCAACGAATGGAGCTGCCATTCTCTGGTTAGAAAAGGATTTGGAATTTGCTCTTGTCCTGTTCCAGTTTGGTTCAATTGAATGCAGCACTTCTGTTAACCTGCTGCGTTAATTAATATCTTGACTGGGGTCAGACAAAGGGTCGAACATCATCATCAATAGGATTTTATGCGTCAGCCAGAAACAATCAGTCATTTTATGGAGGATGTTAATAGACTGAGATATGCTGGATTCATTTCTTAGATAGATGACGACTTATTACACTGCACAAATTTTGAAGAAATAAGTGAAAATCGAAATTAAAACCTTGCTTTGAATTGTTTTACAGACTATTTATTGACACAGGAAATCGTGACTTGTGTAATATATATTTCTAAATTTCAGCTCTTTTCATCTTTGTTATCTATATTTTCATATTGTCATATTCATTTCATATTTCATATTTTCATTAGTCTCATAGAAATAAATATTGTATAATACTGACAATTTGTAAATCTATTGCATGGTAATAGTAAAAAAGCTGAAGCCTTATTTATTCATAAATGCATTTATCAAATCCACGCCTTCTTCACAAGTAGCAGACTTCATTTTTACTTGTAAGCAATTTTCCAATATTTCACACGTAACAGACAAATCTCACCTGCCTCATGCAGGCACACACACAAAAATACATTCAGATTCTTACGGCAGGCAAAGGCCTCAGTCAAATGATTGCTATTTGTGTTCGTTGCAGTTGCAGAGTGAAGGCAATGCTGAGTTACATTACGCATACGCCGCATGGGCCCTTCGAACCAAAACACAACACAATAATCGCTTGCAACATGTTCGAAGCACATGGTCCAACCGAAAGTTTGAAAATGCCTCTGAGTCGGCAAAAGTTGTGTTTCAGTTTCAGTTGTATGGATGCCATCGCAGCTAACGGTACAAAAAGCGCTTGCAACTGATGAAAAAAAAAACAACATAGAAACGTGTTAGGCACAACAACAATATTAAAAACAAAAGTGTTCGCTCTGTGTGTGTGTGTTAATGTGTGTGTGTGTGTGTGTGACAACAGAAAAGTCCTTGTTCAATGTAATGAAAACAAAACATGTACTGAGAGTGCAGAGTAAAAAATTACAAAAAAACAACAACAAAGAACCAGGCAAGAAGGCCAGCAAATGACTTGGCCAGTGAAAGTGACGTTGACTTTAATTTACTTTGGCCAAAGAATTTCAATGGAAAACGAACCGCATTAGTCAATACAATTGCACCAAAGTAAAAAATAAAAGTAAAATAAAAAGTGGAAAACACATGAGACTTTTTGCCTTTTGTTTTAAGTCGAGCCGTGTTTGGGCATTTGGCCTGCAGCAATGCTTGGCGTTTGTACGGCTTCAAATATAACCATAACTTGTCCTTGACAACGGCTGCTATTTTTAAACCTGCTGCCAACAAATGCGCCTAAAGGTTAGGCTGACACATCAAATAAAACAAATATGTAAAGTGAAAGCCGATTGCAGCAACAACAAAATACATTAAATTTCGATGATAACAAATATATTTTCGTACAGTTCTTACCTGGGCGCCAAAGTTGAGCTCTGCTGATTGACAGGACGCAAGTGTCTGTGACTGTGATGGATGATGGCCTGTACTTAGTGCTCCACTCTGACACTTGATATAGTTTTTTTCTATTTTTGTTGTTTTACTTGGCTCATTTGGATATGTCGAGCCCAACAAATCAATGCAGCGCACAGCAGCCAATTTGATGCGTTCGTTCGCTGACTGCCTGTCAAAGCTGTCGACAATGCTGCCACATGAGGCGTTGACTGATTTGTTTTTCATTAGAGATTGCGGCACGTGGATGATATGCATGTCAGAGATAGGATATGAGAAATCAATATGCATCAATTATCCGTAGATAGAAAATAATACTTGTTACCAGTTCAAACAATATTTATATTGGTGCTGAACATTTATTTCCGTTCATTTTGTAACTAAAATAATTTTTCTTTGGTTATTTCTATGAATTTTACTGAAATTCCATTTATTTTATTAACAATTTTGCATACAGTTAAATCATTTTTCATGGTATATTGCTATTATTACTAGATACCCTTAAAATTTAAATTTTCGAAATGAAACAAAATTATTTAAAATAGACTTTGTTATTACTGACAATTTTCAGTCTGAAATAGAACCTTTTTCTTTTTTAGTCACAATTTATTCGGAAGGACAACATTTAATATGTAGTTTGCCTTCCTTTTATGAACATGTATAAAAAACTTTGTTGCCGCAAAGGCAACCCATTCAGGAGTCTATCATTTAATCATAAACGTGGAATGCTTCTTTACAGTTGCCAGCTTTGAAAATTAAATTACATGTGGCAACAGCCCTTACAGCAAGCTATCCTTTTAATGCTCATGTTATTAATTGCATGCTCTGATATACGTATGTACACATATATATATATATACATACACACACACTTAGGCCCGTTCATTGTGTTAGTTAAATAAAGAAGTATCAGGTCACATTACGTATACGCGACGTGTACGGCCTACTGCTGCCAGTGGCAGCCTACTGCTGCCAGTGTTTTGTGGCACGTGCTCAATTATTTGTCGCCCGTCATCGTTGTCGTGACAAGGATATAGACTTTACATCCAGCCAGCCTGCCAGCCAGCCTGCCATCCTGCCTGTTTGCCAGTTTGTCTGAATGCCTAAATGCCTAGCTGCACGTTCTTTGCCCGTACTCGTAATTAATTTATGCAATAATTTTTCATTGCCGACATAACTTGACAATATTTCAAGCTGGAAATATATATTTTCAATTTAGAATTCGCTTTTTTTTTATACGTGTTTCTGGTAACTAATAAAACAAAACAGGCCACTAGGCGACTGGCGTGTTCCCGCTACAGGACTGTCTGACGGCCCATTTCCATTTAGCTTTATCGTCGGACAATTGAAACATTATCTTTGTGGCACCCCAAGTAATGATGAATGACAAAAGGCGCTGTCCATGCAAGGGACATAAAAAGAAAAATTCAAGTTGGTCGCGAAAACCACGGGCACAGTAGATAAGAGGGATATAAACGTGGCCATGAATGCCGGTCATTAGGTTAACTGGCTGGACAGGAAGTTGGCAAGCGCGTTTAGTCGCGCTATTGTGCCCGGCTTCTTATTTGGACATTTTATTTCCATTGATTGGCGGCGGCACTTGAGCCAAGCACTGCGTACCCAATTGGGACACAGCTGCTCTCTTCACACGATACCATCCAAAATGGCGGGGAAGGAAACGTATCCTGACTCGCACTTGACAATTGCCAGCAAGGACAAGGAAATGACATTATAGGCACGCAACTACAAAATGCACAGTGGTTGGCAAAAAAAAATTTCATTTAAATATTCAACAAAATGAAGCTATATTTTTTGCAATGGATTACAAGAATTTTGTTGCCAATTTTTGATATATTTTATATACATAATTTAATTATGCATAATTTAGATCACTGTGCCACAGATACGGTTTGCCTGCCACCTTGAATCTGAAACCGTTTCTGCAACGTCATTGATTGCTGGCTGTTTTGAATTTTTAAGAATTCTTCGATGTCCTTTGAGCTTCTATTTAGGATGTGTTTGCTTTTTCTTTTGTTTTGGTTTGTCTTATTTTTTTGGGCTGCTCCTCAGCTTGTCACACTAAATGTCAAGTGAACGTGCTGTGCGCCAACCCTGCCCCTTGGCGTGTGTGGGTGTATGGGTGTGTGTGTGGCATCTGTCAGCGAACTGAGCAAATTGGCAACGTGACTTATAAGCAATATTTTTTATCTTGAGTGAACTGCTTATTAAATATTGCGCATTTCGCTAAATGAATAAGCGCAAATTACGTTTGCTCTTTTTTACGAGCATTGTGCAACGAATGTGATTTCGCAAATGTCGGTTAAAACAGAAGTTCTCGGATCACAGAGAGTTAATGTTTTTGCAGGCTATAACCCAGCAGTAATTTAAGTCACAATAATTTAACAAAAAATATAATAAAAAAAATAAACAAGTGCAAAAGTTACAACTCAAAAATATAAACTCAATTCAAAGCCAAAGCTCCTAGGAACAACTGCAGTCAATTTTGAAAAGTTGGGTAAGTATTAAAGCCTTAAACATATTTGTATACCCTATTGTTACAACTGACTAGTGTATATTAGCTTTCTGTCTGTTTTTATTATTGTATATCCGTCGGGAAAAAAAGAATGATTTTGTTCTAAGTTATATTCCGCTGACTGCAATTTGGGTATGCAGCTTGCAGGCGGCTTTGCTACCAAAAACCTAGTTAAATTCATGCATAATGCA
The DNA here is from genome assembly GCA_035042405.1 of Drosophila demipolita. Taxonomy (NCBI): domain Eukaryota; kingdom Metazoa; phylum Arthropoda; class Insecta; order Diptera; family Drosophilidae; genus Drosophila; species Drosophila demipolita. The sequence goes on along the minus strand of JAWNLI010000044.1, from coordinate 3,301,947 downwards.
AAAAAAACACACAAGCCAAGGGTATTTTTGGCCAGTATTGCACAGTGTCCGGTAAACGAAATTCGAGTAACAAATGCACCTGGCTCACTTAGAAAAATAAAAATAAAAACCGAAATACGAAATATAAGCCTGAAAAATGAAGAGAGTATTTGCCTTTCAGAGTGTTTTGCGGGTAAAAAGTTTGTAATTTGTTGTTTGATTTATTGCTGCTGGCAAATGGAGAATAGGCACACTGCATAGACCAAAAATGTGAATATTTTCTCAAAGTTGTTGTTTGTTTTATTGCGTTTTTAGCTGCTGCTGTTTTTTTGGTTGTGTACTTTTGCGCAATGCTCCAATTAACACTGTGCGCATTGTTTTTCACGTGAAAAGCCAAATGTTTGTTTCGCTCATTATTCAACTTCAATGAACGTTGCAGCAAACGTACAGAAAAAGGGCCGTGAAAACTTCTACAATGGGCTAAGATAATTATCAAAAATTAATTAGTAGTGTCGAGCCCACTCACCGGTCTGTGGTTATTAATAGCAGCTGCCTCGGAGGCTGTCCTTTGGCATTTGGCAGATTTGTGTTAATCACCTACATGCTGAGCACCATTTCCAGCCATATCGCCAACTATATGTGCTATTCCCAGTCCCTCTGCTGGCCTTTGGAGCACTCGAACAATAGCCAGCAAATCTTTTGTGTGGCAGCCAAAAGCTGTTTCTTCAATTATGTATTTGGGCCAGATCCTTTGGCTACCCGCTGCTGCCAAAAGTTATAACTTTCAATAGTGATTATTTTAAAATAGTTTGTTCACAGTTTTTAGCTGGCGTACAAAGTTTACACCCACTATGAAACTAAGGGTAAAGCCCGCATCAAATTCCACTTCTAAGAATCATGAATAAATAAATTGAGTTGAGTTAAATGAATTTATGATTTTTACAGCCGTCACAAAAAAAAAAACTTTTCATATGCATTCAGTCGAACAATTTTCATTTTAATGAATTTATACATACTTAAAACAGCTTTATGGAATAGTTTCATTATTTATTATATTATTTGAATATTGAGAATTTTGGTTTTTGTTGTCGGAAACATTTAAGCTTATGTTTAATTCCATGAAAGCAAAGCGTTTTACTGCCCATCAGCCCAGCATCGAGCAGCTGTCATCAGAGAGATCTCTTATCAGCATTCCAATAAATCAGCGCAAAATATGATTACATTTCCAACCATTTCCAGGAAAAGCCTTCTCCTGGCATAATTCATACGCCGCGTAGCCTTTCAAAAATGGATGTTGATGAGAGAACGTGTCCGCCTGTCGCCATCGCATCCACGCCGTAATTACACATTTAAGCCGTGTGTCATGCATATTGAGAGGCTTATTAAAGTGAGCAATGCTCCGGGTTACTATGTGCGCCTGCGCCCAGAGGCCCATCCACAGCCACTCACGTAGCCGTCATGTAATGTGCCATAATATCTATTTGGCACTTAGTCGGCGCTTTACACACTTTGTTAACACAATACTAAAGCCAGAAATTTTGTATCTTTTATTTTTAAATATTTTTCCCAATTTAGAAGACAACAATCAGTCATCGACTTTCAATCTAAAAGATATTGTGACACTTTGTACATCTAGGCAAAATTAATTGAGTCATTTTTTAGTGTGGCATACTTTCAGCAATTAGACAGCCAATTAGTGTTGCTGCTGCTTGTAGCCAGGCAACAAATCCAAGAATTCTACACACACACACGGAAAGCAGAGTTGTCATTTTCTTCATTTGTATTGCCAGGTGATTAAATTGCAGCCCTGGGGCATGTTGTCAGCCGTCTTATGCTGGCCAAGGTCGAGTGGGGTTCTTTCTTGTGCAAAACGTTCAAATGGCTAAAAACAAAGCTTACTCTTATGTGGCAGATTTTACGAGTTGTTAATTTCCAGGCCGGGAAAGCTGTCAAAAAACAAAAGCCTTCTCACAACACATATGTGTGAATGGGGAAAAAACTCTTTTAATTGAAAATTCATATGGGCGTGGGCCAACCGGGTTGAATGGCAGCCATATTTTTTTTTGGGGGGGGGGGTGTGAGTGAGTGGGTGAGTGGGTGGTGGGTGGGTGTCTGGCAAGCGGCATGCTCAGCTAAAAATATTTGCTTTCGTTGCTTCCGACGGCGACGCCAGAATGTGGAGAGCAGTTAAAGAGGCGTTGATTGTCCGTGTAATGCAGCGCCATGAAAAGGAGGTTAACAAGTTGAGGCTCCTGCTCCTGCTCCTGCTCCTGCTCCCGCTCCTGACATCCCCTGGCCTGCAACGTATTTCGTGTGAAAAATATGCTCCAAGTGCCTGGGCAAACTGCATACGCGTATATGTTTACATGCTACATCAAGTGGGCTAAAGTGGGCTTAGTGCCGAAGACGAATCGTTAAGCCTTTCGTACATACTGAAAATATATCTCTGAAGTGGAAAGTAAGCAACACACACACAACACACAAGCACACACTCGCACACCTACTTATACAACCGTATATTAGCATTGCCTGGCTGGGTAGCTGGCTAGTAGCTACTCAGATTAAAATTGCCGTTAAATACGTCACTTGTCATTTGTGGCCAAAAGTGCACAGCATGGGAAAGGGGGGGGGGGGGGTTAAACTTAACCTTGTTGCAATACATATATGCTATATGTACATCGATACAAGTGCGCCTATTCAAGTGTAGAAATGAAACTCAAAAGGTTTTTATTACACAATTCGACAGAGTCAGCAAAAGTTTCCATGAAAGCAAAACCATGAAAACATCAAATGTTTTCATATTAAAACTATGCAAAGCGAGGAAAAACTTGGATTCTGGGTTTTAGAAATATATATATAAATATTATGCCTGCACTTTAAGTAAACATAAGTCACTTCGAGGAAGGAATAACAAATGTGGTCGCAAGTAATACTTAAAAATTGTCTTACGCTGGAAAAATGGTAACAGACGGCAAATGGTTCCATAAATTAAAGTTAGCTTAATATAAAAAAAAAGCCATTAAAGTAAAGTAAAACACGAAAGAAATGTTTCTTGAAGTTTGATGAGGCAATCAAAACGGAAACCACAATTTGTTCAAGTGGTCAGCAGCTGATTGGAGATTACAAACTCGGCGGATTTCAACAATTGCTTATTTTTATTTTTTGATTTTTATTCATAAAAAAATATATAATGATTTCAATAGAGTCAAATATAATCCGCATTGACTTCAGTTTCAAGAATAGTAATATATAGTTTAAATATATAAATATGCTATTTATGTTATTATAAATGAATTAGTGTGAACACTGCAAATGGCAGGCACTAATTATATCGTAATACTTAAAAAAAACTATTTCAAAGTTATCTTTTGCTTTCTGTACTAAAAGTTGGAAAAACGGAGTTACAAAATGTCAGCTTGTGGCAGCATGATAAATTGCCCAAGTCTGTAGATATTCCTATTTATCATTCGAGCTCAGAGCGGTATATAATCGTATTCAAGAGTTGGACATCCTCAGAGAGGTGAAATACGTTGAATTACGGCTATAATTCAATATTTTTCTTACTAAACTAAACAAAGTCCCGAGTTGAGTTAAGTTTGTGTGACAAAGTTTTGTGTTGCACATATAAGCTGGGCAAGAGGGTGGGAGAGGGGGCTCGCTGAGTGCTGTTAGAGTCGCTGTCATCGTTGTCGCCACTAATTGCCTGGCCGCCATTTTGGCTGCCACGGTATCCATAACCAGTCGACGTATCCGTTGCCCGTTGGCGTCAACTGTTTCACGGCATTGCTCGAATGTCGTCTGGCTAAACAAATCAGTGCTTTTCATGGCCACAAAGCAATCAAGCCGCAATAATTTTTCACTCATCGCACCAGCAATTTATCATTAGCCGTTGCATGCTACGCAATAGGAGCTGGCGGGGTGTGGTGGGGTGGGGAGGGGGTGTTGCATGCTGCTCGCTGTGTCGCCTGTCGCTGCTTTGGCATTTAATTTCCATTTTTATGCGCTTGTCGTTCTGGGCGGGGAACTTAAGTGCTGCCATTTGCACCGAGTGCCTTAGAAATGAGATACCCACACACATGCTTACAAAAGACGCCACAAACACACACATATATACACACACACACACACACACACACATAAATTTAAGTTGAGATGCTTTTTAGTTGATGGGATTGCTTTAGTTTCATGTTCGCCATCGCTTTTGCAGAGCACTTAAATGGCAACAAGGTTGCGGATTTACACATTACCTGCTGGAGCAATGACAAAGCATATATACATATATATATATATTGAAATAAATGCAAAGATAACTCTAGAGTACATTACAGCCTGATTGTGACTTACATAATGCAAATGCCCGAGTCAATTGGGTCTGCAATTATGCCAGTATCAAAAGGCAAAATCCACCCCAAAAAATAAAATCAATTCAATTTGCAAAGATGGCATTTTAGCTTTCTTGTGTTTCTGGTTTGGGTTTCTTGGCCTTTTTAGCGTTTGGTCAGCCAACTGTTCAATAGATAAGGCGACATTCACGCACATTAAGGCGTTCACATAACGACTTTCACACACACTCGCACACACACACACACACACTTAACATCCATTAAACACTTCATAAAATGGCCATTTATATCCCTTGCCTGGGACTGAGACTGACTGGGATTGCCTGAGACTCTGTGGAATATGTTCTGTGGCATTTGTTGACTCATTTTACTGGCGCACACACTATTTTTTTTTTTGGAGGTCCTTGCTGTATTTACTTCTACTCATTTACTTTGGCATTTGGTGTTTGTGTTCTTATTCCTGTACAATATGGATCAGTCAATAAATCAATACTCTGCATTATTTATAATAACCGAGACACGCAGTCGGCCCAAAAGTTAGTTAGAGCCAACCACTACCCACTTGGGTTAACCCATTTCAGCCCACAGCGTTGCCATCTTCAGCCCAGTCTATTTTTTTTTGTGGCCTTTTGTATGTTTATTAATTGCCTTTGCCACGGACTGATTGCTGTCAATATTTTTTTATTGATTGCCACACAACTGACACGTGCAGAAAGCAATCAAAACGGCGCCACTCGTTCACAAAACGGTAATTTTCCGCTTCAAAATATCAACAATTTACATGTGTTTTTCCTCAACATAGTCCTGATTAAATATAAAAAAGTTACATATAATGCTAAGAAAATAACAAATTTAATTTAATTTGAAAATTAAAGAGTTTTAATACAAATTTCAATCTGAAATACATTTTTAAATAGAAAATCAATCTAAACAATTGTTTATGAAAATCTCTTTAATGGGAAAAACTTAGGACTTAAAAATTGTTCATCAGAATTAAGCGAACATTTTAAAGTACTTGAATGGTTAAAACTAAAGTCACAATTCAGTTATATCTTCCAACAGCTGTAAGCTTGAATATTTTACTTAAAGATCCTGTAATAGTTGATACCACTAAGGATAAAGTTAGCACCAGCAATTAAGTTATATTTCGCCAAAAACTTAAGTGTTTAAACACGTTCAACTAAATCTCAATTTGCGCTTGGTATTATTTAATTTTGCCAACCAGAAATTATGATTTCCTCTTGAACTGGTTTCTCGAGGGGTTTTGCTTCAGTCCAATTTTCGGGTAACATGAAAAGTTTTCAACTGGTCTCACCAGTTGCGAAATAGTTTTGTTGTTAACTCCAAAGTGGGCAAAAATTTTTAATTGGTACAGCAACATGTACCGTTATATTTAGAATGGGGGCACGCTTACTAATGGACAATGACTTGACACATTTTTTTTGGGAGCTTTACGCTTAGACTCCGTAGGCAGATGCCACCCCGGAGATCCGCCTGCTCAAGTCATGCATTATATATGACTTGATTGGCGAATTTATGGCGGCCTCAAGTGGGATTATGGCCTTGAACTTTCTGTGTAGTAGGCGTAGCCAAGGGCCGCAGAGTGTGCCATTGATTTATTGGCTTTCAGCCCCAAAGTCTAACTCACCCCACTCAAAATAAAAAAGTCTGCAAGTAAACTTGTGTGACGCAGGGGAGGGGTGTACAATGGGGGTATAAATTTCATTTAAAGTTGTACGCCAGAATTTTGCATATATTACTCAAACACATACATGTATATATATATATATGCAAGTCAAGTAAGCTGAATTCCTCCTCCACAAAGTAGGCGGGGCACACAAAGTTTGCCTGAGAGCAGAAACCGCCTGCATAAAATATACGTAAAGTTGTTCCACACTGCTCAATGTGCATTATTAAACAGGTGACAAGCGAAAGGTAGGAAAATTAAAAAAAAAATATATATACATATATATATATATATATATATATTGAAATAATCCAGAGAGAATAGAAAATCATGGCAGTGACACAGTTTTCTTTGCACATTGGATTATAGTGTGCCAAATGAGGTCAAGTTCTCCTCACTAAATATAAACAAAAGATTGTCCTTTGACATGTCCAATCATTCATGTAAACTACTCCAGCAGAGGCGTCATCCATTTGATTAGGGTGACAGTGGTACACCCCAAAAATTGATCGATGACCAAAAGTGAAATTTTTTCTGCTTTAGTCATCTTTATTTACCGAAAGCCGATAGTCCTTAACACTTATTGGATTTCAGTTTTGCAGGTTATTCTGCTTTCGGTGTAACTTAATAATTGAAATCTTACATTTTTTGGTCGACTCGTTTACACCTCGTGATTTTACAACTAGAGAGAAACCTTGGATTTGTTGGTGTATAATTTTCAAGGCCCTGCTCAATTTTTTCGCATTTTCATCTGCATTTTTATTGGCTTTTTTCATTTTGACTGATTTGGTAACTTTGTAATCATTCATATAAAAATCTTAAACTCCAACTATGGCAACATTGTCAGAGGGAGAGCACTCGTTAAAACTGTCAGAAATGACAACAAATGAAATAAATGAAGAAGGTTGCCCCAGCACTCGCTGCTGCTCCGCTGCTGCTCCGCTGCTCGCCCTGTCATCGTTCATCAGCCATCATCTGGCATCAGTGGGTGAATCTAAGTGAAGTGCCACGCCCACACGCTTAAAGCAATGAACTTAAAGTAATTTGCTTTTACTGCCTGACGAGTGACGAGCAAAGTGCGACGCTTAGTTTGTTTTCCTTTTTTTCATTTTTTTCTTTTTTTTTTTTCTGTTGGACAACGATGGGGGGGGGGGGGGGGTGGGGTCGTCATGTTATCAAAATTGATTTGCGGGACTTGCGAGGGGTGTTTGAGTTGGGGTTTTTTGTTCTGTTTGTAGCCTATTTTGGCGCTCTATTTTTAAGTTTGAAACGTGTTGGTGGTATTTCTGCTGCTGCTGCTGATGCGTTTGTTGTTGTTGTTGTGTCGTATAATTGTGCAATGTTCCGGAACGGTGCTTTGTTTCAGGAAAATGCCCCCGATAAACAAGAGCACATAAAAAACCGTTCACTTCTCGGCGAGCTATCTTGAAAATGCTTTACAATGTTTGTCAGTTGATTACGCCGGTTGGTTACTTATCCGGTGCGTCAGTGTAAAATGTTCAATGCAATCTCCACAAAGCGTTACATTGTTGACTTGGTTATTTTGGATTCGACTCTTGCTGCACGAATAACAGAAGTCACAAAAGTTTATCATGGGATTGTTGAACACAGAAAAACAATTGGCTTAAGAATGCTACTCAAATACTCTTCAATTTAAAATATTTAAAACTATTCAAAAATTACAAAAAAATATGAAATTTAAATTCCAAGTTCAAGAGAAAATTAAAATCTTAAAATAGATACTTTTATTTTAGTAGAGCATAAAATATGGAACATTTGATTAAATACTTGCACAATTGAATAAAATGCTAGTCATGATAAGCTAGACTCATTTTTGTTGCTGGTGGCCATGAGTAGGAATTTTTCCTTGATAACATATATTTTATTTACTTAATAATGCTGATAAATTGAATTTCTTTTTTGTATGGAATGAGCTAAATAGCAAATATTTTTGTGTCAAATAAAAGCTGTCTAACGTTCGTGATGTGTGCTCTACAATTCTCAAATTTGTACAAGCTTAGAGAACCACATCCACACTCACAGATTTACACCCACACACAAACACACACACACACATACAGATACAAAAAAGAACCCCTTACCACTGTACACATTGTTTAAAATAAAAAAAAAAAAAATGTCAGGCAGCCACCTTATTTAGGTCGAAAAGCACTCAGGATAGGCAAGAGCCGAGAAATTCCGCACTCGACACTCGGTACGTCTCCAGCAACTGACTGTGTGTGTGTATGTGTGTGTGTGTATGTGTGTGTGTGTCTGTGTGTGTATTGGTTGGTGTATCTGAGTGTCAGTCAGGTGACAGTGTAAGCGCCTTAAGCTGCTTGAAAGCACACGAATACAAAGTCACACACACACAGTCACACACACACAGTCACACACACACAGCACACACACAAAATGCAGGACAACCATCAGGAAGGGTTTAGGTTTAGGTTCTGATGGCCAGGCTATCTATAAAATACAAGCCAGCCACACTTTATTGTGTTTCGAGGGCTGCCTTTCATATCGAGCGGTTTGTCCATTTTGAGTGTTCTCTAAACATTTTTTTTTTTGTTTCAAATGTATAACATAAGTTTTACAGTTTATAGCAATACCAATTATGAATGCAAATTAAAAGCAAGAGGACTAAATTTACCATGCAAAATTTTCATCTAATAAGTTGGGTAAAACACTGGAAACACTGTAAATTTGGAATTTTTAGTTGAGTTTCTTATTAATATCATTTTGAGAGGCAACCCTCGCAGTTGCTTTCAACTCATTCTTAACACACTTGGCTGCAACTCGCTTAAGGGCTAAAAAGTTGTGCTCTAAAAGTGAATTAACTTGGCTCTAACCATGACATCGAGCAGAAAGCTCAAATTTCTCGTTTATTTCAGTTAAGTTAGTTAGCTATCCATAGTTGGATCGCATAGTGAAATACGGAATTTCAGTAAAGTGACGTGCAAATGACTAATGACTGACAGTTCACCTACAAGCGACAAGTAGACAACAACAGTGCTGCAAACAGTGCAGCAGCATGTCAACACCGATGCGGATACACAGATGCTGCTGCAGCAGTATCCAGATACGGATACATATTGTGCTGGAACCAACGAGTCGTCGTTCCATTTGTGGCTGGACCACGAGGCAGCTTGTCGCTGCTGGCGACTAGCGTCAGCATCACAATTTGTATCTCACAGACACAATATGTGTACATCCCTGACGGGGCAAGTAAAAATGCAAAGGAGCCACATCAACAATAAACGAACAAAATTTACAAAACAACTTAATAACAAAAAAAAAAAGCATTACGATAAAATTGTGTGTATGCCTCCTGCCTCCTGCCGCATGCCTCTTGCCACTGCTCATCAAAATTTCATGTGCTGAAAAAATATTTTCACTGTTGTTTGTTATCTTCTCTTCGTGTTGCTGCCTCTTTTCCCATTTCCCATTTCCCATTTTCCTTTTGCCATTTTCCTTTTGCCATTTTGCATTTTTATTTTTGTTTATTGCCTCGCCTTGTCCATTTACGCGCATAATTTATGCATAATTTTCAATTACCTGACGCCCTCAAGTATGCAATGTGCTCCGCATGAGAAGATGCCCCAATGATGACTCCCTTTAATTCACTTTCGCAGACAGCCAGCATGAAGATGTCTTTCCCCCTATGTCACATCTGCTTAGATAGGGCATAATTGAATTATTCAGCTTGCATTGATCTTCATTTCAGGCTTGACAGCAGCCACATTGCGAGTATTTTTAACATATGGAAATTACTCGCTGACCTAACTTAAAGTAAACAGAAAATTCTACTTCTATTAAATTTAATATCTGCATCGCTGACATATTATTTTTTTTCTGCTCGAATTGGAGAGTCTAGGCACGTCTAAGCCCGACACACGTTCGCGTCATTGCTCATAGATATGCGAGTAATTTATATGGGCAAATATTTGTGCTTGGTCGACGCGAGCGCGGTACCAGCTGTAGTTAGCCACGCCCCGTGGCGCTCCTTGGGCACTTTAAGTGTGTACACGCCCCATTTGGCCTGGTGGTGTTTGCAGGCATTTGCCGCATTACAACTTCATTAAAATGTTGGCCTGCAAAAATTCGCATATGTCCATTATTGTCCACAGGGGACAATGCACATTAAGCCGAATTGCAAGATTATGGTTCAGCAGTTCTGATCGGTTCACTCGAATCCTGGGACCAACTGTCGAATATATTTAAAGTTTAATAGATGACCAAAGACTGAGGCAAAATTTAATGAAATTGCCGGCCAATGGCGAGGCGTGAAAATATGCAAAGTGCCTGGGATCTGCTGCCCAGTCCTGGGGCAAGGGCAACGCTGATGGATAATTAATTTTACTGAGCTGTGGGCTTGTCCCATAGCTTCAACCATGTCTGCCTCGCCGTCTGTATATCTCTCACTTGCCCTTAATAAATTTGCTCCACAATAATTGGATTGTGTCGGTTAAGAGCTTTACTAAAAATAAATACCACTCACAAATAGATACAAGAAATAAGATTGTTATGTCTGTGGTAATTGAACTGCTAAATATCCTGTAAATAATAGAAAAACTGCTTGCATTTCCACTCAACAATCTGAAGAACGAGTTATTCTCTTATTTTTAAAAACTGTCTTAAATAAACTAACTTTATGCTTTATGTTAGTTAAATTTTTAAATTGAATATTTAACTTAAGAAGTGAGCAGCTGCTCTGCTCTCTAAGCCAAGCTATTCAAATGGCAAATAGCAATATATTATTCAAAACTTTACTCCAATCTGCACAAGTTGGTATACCCCATTCCCGTTAGAGTCTACAGGACATTGGGAGTCGCCTTAAATTATGCAAACGCTGCGAAAGTGAAGCGTAAAGGCAAGCACCGATTAGCACAAGGAGTGTGAATGCCAGTGGCACTTGGGTGGGTTGGTTCCCTGGTGGGAGCTGTGCTTGGAGCTACGTAAATCGGTGTCATTACGCCTCGACCAGACTCGTTTCGTTTTTCCTTGCACAACTTGGGTATTTGTGCGTGGTCCTCACTTTATTTGCTCATTAGCTTGTCTTGACCCTTGACAAGCATTGCGCATACTTTTGTCAGCGATTTTTTTTCACACACAATTTTGTGTTTTTTGTGCTTGTCGTTAACGTTTTTTTTTTCTATAAAAAAAGGCCAATTAAATGCAGGTGTTTGCAACCAAATAAAAACTTGGCATGTGTTCTGGCCGCAATTCATCACCAGATCTCCACAGTTGCTACAAGTGTGTGTGTGGGTGTGCACATAAATCAAGAAAATCATTGACCACAAAGCTGCTGTTACTAATGACCAATAAATACAATCACACGGCAGACACGGGTCAAGGGAAGATGGAAGTCCGGTTCATAAGCCTATTGAGCCGTAACATAATATTAATAAGGCAAATATGCCTCAGATATGTGAAGCAAAATACACTTCAAGTCAAGAAAGTTCATCCCTTAAGTAACTTAATCTGTCAAATGTGTATGCGTGTGTGTCTGTGTGATTGTGTGTGTGTGTGTGTGTGTGGGTGGCATCATCATAAATATAAACAGCTCATCACTTGAGCAGTTTGTCCTCTCGTCTCGCAACTTATGTTCTTGTATAAGCTTTAAGCCTTCATAATTTGATATTCATATAAGTATGGCCAAATCATCAAAGTGAATTTTCTTAATGCTGCCCTTAAATCAATCCTTATCCTAACTAATGTTTCCACATAAATACATATGTATTTGCAGAGCACAATCACCTGGAAGGAGCAGCAGCAGCAGCAGCAGGAGCAGCAGCAGCTGTAGAAAGGTAAGCAAATCAAGGATAATCAGATAAACCGATGAAGAAACAATATAAGCAAGGACAATATTTGCATATTTAGCGTGAAAACCAAATATTATTTTACATATTCAGAACCCAAATAACGGCAATCAATTTTCAATGTCAGTCAACATTTTGCTGTAGGCAAAATATACACTTTTTTTATTCCTCGATTTATAAATTGGCAGGGATCATTTCCTTGAATTTGTGCTGCATTTAAGTTAATTTTATTGAATAATTTATTTATTTACTTATTGAATAAAATCAAACTTTTAAAAATTAAGTTATTTTGTCTAACTAATAAATGGTAAAAACAGTTAAATATTTGTCTTATAAACTTATAAACTGCTTGATAAAAATAATATTTTTATATATTTTTATCAAATTAATTTGAGCTGCAGATTGGGGATTTAAAAAAATTTCATTCACCTTTTTTTTGTATGTGTTTGTCTTTGTGTGTGGTTTGATTAATATGTTTATCAATATGTATGAATCTGTTGGGTAATCAATTATGATTTATGAGCAGGTAACACACCTGCTAATTTGTTGATTTCTACCATACAAAATATATGTGCTCATTAATCAGACCTGGCAGCCATTGCGAACTGATTGCAAAATTGACTATGAAATTGTAATTAATGCTAATTTCACGCGGGCTTTAGCAAATGGGCTTAATGCAAATAATTGTTAATTGACATAAATTATCAACTGTTCACATTAATATGCAGATGCCATCTTGTTGGCAGTTTATTTCACTTTATCAAATTAAACTGACTATAGTTAACAGCCGCATTTAAAAGCTATGATTTTGTGAGCCTGAATCTGAATGGACGGAATATCAATTTGCGAATGGTTTTATTAGCTATGTAACAAGTTATCTAAAATCTCGAACTTTTATGGGTTTTATTTCTTCAAGTTTTATGCTTCTGTATAAAAACTGTTTACTTAAGAATCTTGAAATCAAAATTACCCATCTAAATCGAATAAAAATTTATTTACATAAGCTTGACGCCTTTTGACTTTTATTATAGAATTATGTTCTCGATGTCAGATAAATACAGTGACCATCAATTTCATAATAAAATTGTTAGTTTTCAAATCCTAAAAAAAACAAAGGCAAATTTACAGCATGCCCAAATCTTCTATTTAATGTTCATTTTAACGAGGCCTAGGGGCTGGATGAATGGGTAGTCATTGACTCCTGTTTTTGGGAGTGGCTCATTCTCTTGAATGTGACAGCGAGAGGAGAAGGAGCGGTGGCTGTGGGGTAAATTTAATTTGACTGTGTTGCCGTTGAAATTTAATAAAGAAGCGACAAAAATGATTAGCATATTTAAAGGTGAATCCGGCACATAAACTCAAGGCCTAAACTGACTTGCCTCAAAGAGCAATGGAAGCTAAGGAGCTAAGGCGGAGACAGGAAGGAGCTCAGCCAGCAAGGAGCTAAGCACCAGTCGCTGGCTCATGTGGAGAATTACAACAACTCCAGAAGTTCATAAAAAAAGACAGATGAGATTTTTTTTTAAAATATGCGCAGGCTGTGAGTGGAGAATAGATTCACAATTGGCAAAGTGCCATTGACATTTGCTGGTCATGAATAGCTGAGAAAAGAGGCAGAGGAAGCGGGATTTGCTGTAGGCCAAGCAAACCAAATCGAAGGACTACTGGCCTGGAAATGAATTTTCCAAAAACTTATAATCTAATATATATATAAAATATGGAAATTCTACTGTTGACTAAACGAAATCAATTTGAGTTATTATTAAAATTAGTTTATTATCGAACTCAAGGGCTAATTTTAAATACTTAATATTAAATTTCTAAATTATAAAAATAAAGTATGAGTATCATAAGATATATATTATTTAAAAATAACCAGCGATTGCTAATCAAATTAATAAGTAATTTAGTTGCGCATACGCTTCGTTGACCACAGCTAAAGCTAAATATGAGTTATAAGATAAACTCGATGCCCCCAATCTGGACTTGAGTCAGCATAGTCATTAAAATTAAAAGCATGATAAATATATTTATCATATATATTTACACAGCATTGTAGGAAATAATAAATTGCATGTGTGTGGAATTAATAAGAAACTGTTTTCTTTCACTGACCAACTTACAGATGATTTTAGCGTCTCCAATCAGTGCTATACAAGAATGGGGCACATGCATATTGATTCTATCAGTATGTGGATAGGGGGGAGGGGGCTGTGGAGCAGTAAGTTGATTTGCTCACAGACAACAGATGTTAATGCCTCAGTGAGCAAAGTGCGATTCGCTGTTCGCCTTTGTGTGTGGCACTTGCCCCACTCTCCGCCTTATGGTTATCGCTCTGACCGGATCCTCGTTGCTGTTGTTGTCTTTGTTATTGCCTGTTGTGGTCAGTATTAATATTTGTTGTTGGCCAGTTTCATACACATTGTGGCCACAAATTGTATGCCCAAAAGCTGATTTACGCTTAGCGATGGCCATTATGTGCCTGGTCCTGTGTCCTGTGTCCTGTGTCCTGTCCCATTTGCCCACTACTTTATTGGTGTGCCAGTAACTCGCTCTCGCATTATATCGAATTATGTTATAAATATATGGAATAGATTTGCCGTTGCCAAATACGTGTGAGCATGCCGAACATGAAGTTTGCACAGTTTTATGGAATTTAATGTTATATGCATGGCTGATTCACATGTCTTCACAATGGCTGGAATGTCACGAAGGCCAAAACAATTTTGACGCATAATAAAACTATTAGCATTTAAGCATATTTAACGGTCCGTTCTCGTGTTTATTGTATGGGTATTAGAATAAAATCAATTGCTAAACTTGCAAATGATATGGCAGTGTTGTCAAACAGCTCATTTAATTTATTAAAACAAAACACAAAAAACAATACAATGCATAAATAGAAGAACACAAATTATATGCCTTTTGGCCAGTGTAGCAGCCTTTGTGGCACTTTCCGGCAAAAGCCGTGAAGCGCGGCAAGGGACGAAAGGGACCATCGGCAATCGTTAAAGAACATTATCGTTGCATAATATCCGCTAATTTGTGCGCAAAGCAAACCATAACGGCAAAATGTGTATAAGCCAATGCAGCAGTTGGCGAAGAGGAAGCCGCCAGCTGTGCGGGTCATTTGCTGGACAATGAGCGGGGCCCACGCATAATGAGCGGGCTCAATAAATGACTAATAAATGTAATATTTATTTTGTGCTACAATGTGAATGCCACAGCGAGGCGCAGCAAATAAATTCGAGTAGGCGATATTACATACATTCGTCGGGCATATTCTTGTTGTTGTCGTTTTAATCATGACAACAACAATTGCGGCAAATCAATATTTGGCGTGCACATTTAAAATCAGCCCTTGACAAGGCACTCAATGCCGAGTGGCAGGCTCTTAATATCGAGGCTGTAGACCAGCCAGCCATCAACGAGAGTCCAATTCCAAGTTCGACTTCTAGCCACAACCTCAATGACAATGCTTTAGTTTTATTGATCCGGCTTTCTATTAAAAACCTTTATACAGCCAATTTTTCCCAATTGTTCGCATTTGAATTGCTTTACATTTTTATGCATAGCTTTAAAAAATAATATAATGACGACAATTTGGGCTTTTGTTTATTCAGCCTTAAATAAATACTCGCACAGATCTTTAATAATTTGTTTAAAGCCTAGCGGCTAAAAATGATAAAAAAAAATTCAAAAACTCATAAATTATTTTAGCGCTGTTTTCTTTCTTTTTGTTTTTTAAATATGCAGACACCGAATTTATGTAAGTTTTTTGTCAAGTTCTCTCAACGAAAACACTCCAAATTGTTTTTTGTGAAATTGGCGTAGTAATTTTCGTAAGAATTTTTTTGCTGCTTTAATTGCTGTGGTTGTCGCTGCTGGGGATGCTGTTTAGGCTGAGGCACAGTTCTGCCATCCTATTGTGCAATATTAAAAAAAGCAAGAACCAAACAATCAACAACAACAACAACAACAACAACGATGACGCAGCTACAATTGTAAATCATCCTCGGTTGACCTTGCGCATTGCAGGACGACTGCGTGGCATGCTCATTATTCTCTCCACGACTGTTATTATTGTTGTTGTTGTTGTTGTTATTGTTGCTGCTGCTGCTTCTTAAAAAAACCGTCAAGTTTTCGCTTGCATTTTAATGGTTGCAATCAAAATTTGAATGCATTCCAAATAAGATGCAAAGATTGTCGGGAAAGGTCAAGGTGAACACAGATGACTGACTTCATTTCGTGGCACATCAAAAGTGAACAGATGTGTGAAAACAAAACTTTAAATCAGTTTGGATAGACCTATAAGTACATATATAAGTTAAAAGTAATAATCTTTTCAATTCCCATCTCAGACAGTGCGTATACTTAACATTTTCATTTTAAATTTGTGGCTCAGACATTTCAATCCTTGTGAGCGCAACAATGCAGAAGTTTATCATGTACTAATTAGAGCCAACTTTTACTCAGCCGTCAAGAAAACCCAACATATATATATATATATATATATATACGAGAATTCAACAGCAAAATGAGAGGAATGAATGCGAATATAATAGTGTAGGAAAATAAAAGGCAACAGAGCAGATTGCGAGTCGTAGTTTAATTTCATTGCTAGACGAGAAGATACTTCAACTGTTGTTGTTATTGTTGTTGTTGTTGTTGTTGTTGTTATTGTTGTTGTTGTTGGCGTGATGTGGGGCGTGTAAGCACATCAGCCAAATGCCTGATGATAAAATAAAATGCCAAATGTGCGCGCATTATTCAAATGGCATGATAGTCTCCAGAAAAACCCAGCCCACAAGTAACTCAGATACAGCCATGAACTCACTGCTTACATGTGTGTGAATGTGTAAGTTTCAGTGTGTGTGTGAAGTATATGGGCAAACTGACTAGCTAGACAATTGATATTTTTACTTAACATATTTTACTGAAGCACATTATTAAGATTCGTTTTTGAGAGCAGTAATATAAATAAAGATCATCTTATGAAGTGGCCAAACTGTAGTAATGGAAAATAAAAAAATATGTGTGAATTTTCATTTCTGATCTTTAACCATGAAATTCAGATTGTCAGTATATAAAAATATTTGGAGTTTATATAATAGAAGTCTGCTACTTAAATTCAATGCTGCATAATTTTAAGCGCATTTTAAAATGTTTTTTGTTTTTAGCTGTTTGCTGCAGAGTTCCTGTTTGAATATTTTAGCTATGTTTATTTGGTACTATCTTTCATTTCAGTAAAAAACACAATTGCTTTTTTAATTTTATAGGTTCAGTTGGTTTTTGGCAGAAATTCCGAAATTCTCTTACGCATAGGTTTTAAGCTCTTAAATGGACCGCAATAAAAATAATGCATAGCAGTTTTTTTATGCGTTTTTTTTTATCTGGAATTTTTTTTTACTTCCGTGAATGGCATGAGAAACGGCATGGCGGGATTCCCATTTTGCGATTGGGGTCGAATCTTTTACGAGCTTGTAGCCCCACACTTCACGCATAAGCATTTGAAGAAATTTGTTTAACAATTTCAAAAAAACATACACACAAAACAAATAGGAAGTGGAACAAGTAATAAGAGGTGGGAAGTGGTATGTGTGACAATGCATAAATAACTAAACACCTGCAGAATCTGTGGTGGCACAGGAAACACAGATGGGCCACAGACACATCTATCGTCCGCTGCTCGGCTCTGCTCTACTCTGTTGCTCTTCCAGGCACGTCTGAGTTGTGGCATTATAAATTACGCAAGGCTCATCTGCCTTTGTTCGGAGCATTTGTCAATATATCCGCATCTTACTGAAGCGAGACAAGTCGTTGAGATTTGGCATGCCAAATATATTACCAGCCAATAAACCAAGACTTCTGTTCATGGTGATTGTGATTTGTGCATCCCCATCAACATTTAACTATTTGTCTGGCAATATATTATGGATTTGTAAATACTATTTTATATTCTCTTGTAAAATTGTATTATATGTATACATCACCTTGTTGTGACAATTGTAAAGTAGTAGAGTAGACGTCTCTAAACTGAAAGTATGTATATATATATATATATATATATATATATGTATCAGCCTGTGTCAGCTGTCCTTTCATGCTGAGGATTATCAAGATTTTTAAACTTATTTTATTTTCCTTTTTATTGTATGTTATTTTTATTAAACGTTCAGCAAAGGTGATTTTGAACTCATAACATGTAGGTAATATTTTTGCCATTAATTAGGCAATTTATATTTTTAAATTCTTAAAAATAACTTAATTTATATTTATACTGAATTTAGGCTGAATAAAGACCTAAGTTTTTAGTAACGTCTTTATTTACCAGCGAAATCAAGCGACAGCTGGCGGCAGCTTGTGGTACCAAACTGCGGGCTTTTGTGGTGAAAAGCTTTCATTTCAAAGAGAGCGCAGTTCAATCAGCTGTTGTCAAAGATAACAGCTAAAGGCAACTGTAAATCAATATTTAACTTATATCCTGACGAATGCAACTGATAAGCAGCCAACAGACAAAGCATTAACCCAACGACTAAATAAATGTATAATTCTACTGATAAGCTTTCAAATCATTATGCGCACCTCTCAAAAGTCTTAAATCTTTTCTTAACTAACCCTAATGAGTGTCTCTAGCTCAGGTTATCAGTGCATTTGTATTTTGCATGCTGCTTTACGAGCCTTCAATCGCATTTATTCAAGGGCTTCAATTCATGGCCAACGGATATGAGTGTTGCTCTCTCTCGCCTACTTTTCGTTCTCTTTTGTTATATCTCTCTATCTCTCTATATCTTTCTCTCTCTCTCTCTATTGCTAGCTACTTGCGAGCTTTTTCAGCTTTGATTAATGCATTGTGGGCTCTTTTGAGCTTCCACTCTCTTGCAGGACTTGGAGCCAGCAAAACGATTTGTCGTTTGATGCTGTTGCTGCCAGTTGATTCGCAACACGTTTGCCGGAAGGTGGCCAACGCAGGCAACAGGAAGCAAGGACAATTTCTACTCGTCACGCATCGGACTCGAGCTGCCACGCGAGCTCTCGTGTGCAGTATTTGTGTATGTCTCGTTGTATGTGTGTCTGTGTGTGTGCGTGCGACTATATGCAGTGAAGTTATCGAAATAATGAGTGATTTATTTGCTTTAATTGCTTGCTTTCGGAAGTGTTGTTAAGGCCATTTGTACTCTGAGAATCAATTGAATATCCAACCCAGCCAACTTGTTGCTCTGAGCCAGCTAAATGTTGCAGACCTGTTGCCCTAGCATTAGCGTGAAGCAAGTGTAATTAATGTTACTTACAAATATTTGCTAAGCAATTTGTTTTACACCGCTTTCATCGCCGGGCCTATGCAATAAGTTAAGAGCTAAACGTTAATCGCGCACCCATCCCAAATACAATGCTCAGCTCAACAATTAGGCGCACGTCCAAGCAGAGTAAATAAAATGAACCGAAAGCAGAACCGAGACCCAGTCACGTCCCAATTGAGAGGCGTGGAGGTGCGACTGACTGAGTGACAGACAGACAACGAAAATTGGATTAAATACATTCAAATTACAATTACGTAACCCAAAAAGTATATCCAAAGACAGCAGCAACAACAATTTTAATGAAATACAGCTATAAATCTGAGAAGAGCAGTCAACACCTCACACACACACACACCACACACGCACACACACATTAGGCAAGGCGCGTTGCCAAACACAGCCCGAAATTGCCCACCATACACCTGACCCACATGCCCAGGAGCAAGTCTTATTACAAGCTGCTAAACAAAATCAAAAGCAGCTTAACACTTTGCACCAATGATGATACCATGCCCACATTGTTAGCGCCCTCTAGCGTAGGCCGCAACGTTTGCTGTCATCATTTTCCTATACGCCCTTGGCATGCCAGTTGAAATCAAGCCGTCTAACAAGCCACGCCAAGCAGACAGCCCGCCAAACAGTCCAACGGCCTGTACTGACCCTTTTTGCTTAGTCAATCTAACTTCGCAACCTTTTTCGGCGGGGGTCAGCAGGCCGCTGGTGTTTAGCACAATAAAAAAAAACTCAAAAATTACACTATCCACCAAAAGTTCTTAACGGTTTCTGTAACAACAAAAAATTACAATTGTTGCTGTTCTGTGCAATTACATTGTAACATAATATTTTATAAATTTAAATTACTATATTTAAAAATCCATTTTTAGTTTTAAAGTGTTAAACATTTTTAGAATTAAATTATTAATTATTAATTATTAATTAAATTATTTATTTAAAATAAAAGTATATCAAATTTGAAAATGTTTTCCACAGTATCGTTTACTCCATTTGGTTGTTTGGTGTACTGTGAAAATTTAGAACTTTAAGAAGTGAGCAGCCAATTTGTGTTGTTGTTGTTTGGTTTTAACGCTTAGGCGGCAAAAAAAAAAAGAAAGAAAAACACCCAAAGTTAATATTTGTTGTGCCTCATTCTTTTGTCTTAAATATATATATTTTTTATATGTATCTATTTTTGGCATAACACACAAACAGAAAAGTTGCCCGGCCTAAACGGCTTGGCAATTTGCCTGCGTTGAACCCTTGTCCATTGGCTTAAATCCGATGATGCTTTTATACAGTTCCTGCTGTATCAGGTCTTCAGTTGGCAGAGAAAGGATTTTCTTTTGACTGACTTGTGAGCAACAATTTCAGCGAGCGGGCAAATATTTCCAACTGAGTTGACTTTTTGCAACGTAAATCAAAGGTATCAGCCAACATCACTTTTAAAGGCCTAGCATACTTAGCATTTTTTGTGTTGTTCGTTCTTTTTCTTTTTTTTTTTGCTTTAGGGAGGAGTTGTTCAATGTTGAGCGCTGTCTTTTATCTACTCCATAATGCTTTGGCATGGCGTGACCTTGTGCACTGGGTATTTGCGACCTAAATATTACAGAATTAATTTACCAAATTAAAGCCGGCATGCTTATCCAAGCCACTGAGCACACACACACACGCACACACATACACACACATATACACACACATATATATACATACACACTTAAGCATCTATCGGTACTAATTAGTATTGCATACTGAATTGTTGCCCAAGGGGCAGGTTTGGCATCCAAGGGCAAGCGCGAATAACCGAAGCAAATGAAAAGCGCACTTCTGCGAAATTCAACGAGCTGAACATTTGAGCTACAACGCTTCCAACTAAAACTTATTATAATACAATAAACATAATAAGAAGGGCGGAGAAATGCTCAACACACAGCAGTAGCAACAAATAAAAAAAATAAAAACAAAAAATAAAATCCATAATGAGCAAGTTGGTTTCGTGTTTCAAGCTTTTTCTCGCGTGCTCCTCTACCGCATCGACATGCGAAGCAACAACACACACCTGTACACATGCACACACACAAACACACACACACACATTAACACAACCAGCAAAGCATATACCTACATTTACACGCCAACAAGGTGTTGAGACTCTCACGCCCAGCTGCGTTTTTATGAAAGGCGCCGATAAGTTGCATCAACATCTAAGGACAGCTACAGACTTATATATATATATATATATAATAGACACATGAGAATGACAGGATAAACCAGGATAGACCACAAAGAGCGAAATGCGATACATGACAGCGTCTTAATATTGTTGCAACTAAATAGAAAATGCTAGCTGAAATCCTTACTGAATGATTGAATGATTGACTGATTGAGTTTTGTTAATACAGGTTGCCAGTCACTGAATGAGTAAACTATTCACATTTACTGATTTCATATGAAATATATTTGCTGTGTGAAAATCCACCTTTTATATGCCACTGCAAAAAGTAGGCAACATTTTTAAAAGCCATAAATTCAATTCACACACATTAAGTATACTCAACTTGGCAAACGACAGCTATTCATTTACATATAATGAGCATCATTAATTGTAATATTCAACATATACACATAAACTTTCTAGGCAATTTTATGAAATATATACATATTTAATGCTTGCAATTAATTGTTGAGTAAATGTCTTACAAAAAAAATTACGCAAAACCTTTGAATAAGAAATGAGATTATAAGCACAGCATAAATCTAGCTAGAATGCCACTGAGTACGGCATTTATCAAGCTGGAAGCTGTTTCCCGCACCACTTTCTCAATTACATTGCTTGCATACTTATTTTTATAGTCTTCTGGCAGCTATTTGCGGCATTTTCATATTTTTTTGTGGCAATCTCTTGACGCCTTCCGTTGCGCGATAAGCGCGCTGGACAAAAACCAAAAATTACAACAAAAAAAAGAAGAAGAAGAAGCAAAAAAAAATGTGAGCGCAAAACCAAAGCCGCACCCGGCCGTGGCAGACCTTAATGTAAACATTTGAATGCCATTATCACAATATGCTGGCGATAGGCAGCCGCAACACCAGCGACAAAATACAATAACAACAAAAGCCGCGAACAAACCAGCCACAAAACGGTACTTATTCATTGTCTGTGTTTGTTGTGCAGCGATGGGTCTACGAGTTTGTCTGTTTGCCTCTCTGTCTGCCTCTCTGTCTGCCTGCCTGTCTGCAGGTCTGTCTGTCTGCAGGTCTGCCTGTCTGCCTGTCTGCAGGTCTGTCTGTCTGCAGCTCTGTGCGACTTTGAGCTCGCCGCTTATTTCCAAGCAATTTACTTTAATTCGTCCCCATTTAGAGTAAGGCATATGCCAGACCCAATTTCAGCACCAGCAATTTCATCAGTTGACTACTACTAAAAACACTTGCCACACCCCTGAGTTAGGCAGACCTTTTAGTTGCCACACCACCACACCTGCTCTTTCAGCTGTGCATATGTGTGTAGACCGGATAATAATGTTTTCATTCAGCGTAGTAATCATCATCTACATGCTAAGCACTTCATGTGCTGCAGATTTTTGGGAATTGTGCTCAAAATTGTTGAAATTGCAATTATGCTTAATTTTTGGGTACAGCATATTGAGATTTTAGAAATTAACAAAAGAGAGGATTTCCCTTAACATTCTAAAGTAGGATCAGCCAAGATGAAAGCATTTTAAGCCCAGTTATTATTTATTGTTATATTGTTTTGTATGCTTAAGAAATTTGTTTCCAAGCAATTTGTAGACGACATATTTTTCATGGCTTCAAAACTCGAGCAGATAAAAATATCCAAAAATTGTTTGGGGTTGAGTTCTAAGGAAATCCTTCAAGTAATTGAGAATGGCTTAAGTCATGTATAAACCTTTATTTGAAGTAGTTACCCCTGTGTAGCCTAATTGTGGCAAATTGGCTTGGGTTGGGTTACTTTCCGGCCATATTCTAATAGCCAATTTCAATGTGCAGAGTTTGTGTGCCCAACAAACTTACCAAGCCTGGCAAAATGTTTGCCACCCTCATCAAGGAGTGATTGTAAAGCGTGCAGGCGAGCATAAAAAATCAAAAAAAGAAACATCATGTCCAATCCGTCGATTCCGTCACGCCGTCTGGCGCCCGGTTCTGCCACGCCGGTCACTACAGCTACAGAATCAGTAGGTGTAGCAAGGGCAGCTCCGACTACAGCTCCGGCTCCAACTGCGGCTCCGGCTCCGGCTCCAGCAGCCGTACCCACAGCTGTGCTAACTGCGCGGTTAAGCGGCGCCAACACTGTGACTAGCAGCGCGATATCTCTGGATCAGTCGACATCACCGCCAATGCAGCAACCCACATCCTGCCCGGACTCACCCATACGTCGCGTATCCTCCAGCTTGAAAAACTCTGCCCTCGATTTCGCCTCGCGCTTTTTCAACAAATGCAAAGCGGCCACATTCACTGTGGATGGCGCCACATATACAATCGGTGAGTAAGCTTGGCATTTCAAACAGGTAAAAGTCTCTAATCGAGACTGCCTCATTTGCAGTAACATTCGTTACTTCAGTACAAAAAAATAAATTGGATATCATTCGTCGATGCACAGCACTGAGGTCAACAAGTGTCTGGCAGACAAACAAACCAAAAAAAAAAAAAAAATAAAAATAGAAAAAATACAGACATTTGTGGGATTTACAGTCGCGCTTGATTGAAAGGATGCAACGGAGCAAATTGCAATTTTTCGTATTTTATTCTTTTTGGCCTTTGTTTTTGTGGCAATTGTTAGTGTTTTACATTTCTTTGTCTAGCGATTGCTGCACAACACGTCTGGGTGTGTTTGAGCGTGTTCATTTGTGTGTACACGTGTGTAATTCGAACTGACATTGAGTACAAGGTCATCGGTTGACATTGGCCTTAGTTTAGTTTAAGGTTTGCAGGTGTGCCATGTTTCCATTCCGTCACAGAGTTTATTATAATTTTGTCACGAAATGGCAAATACTCTGTGTATGTTCATCAGAGGACTTCTCATTTCAAAATGTTTTATTTTATTAAAAATGTAAAAGGATTTCTCATTTCAAAAGTGGAAATACAAAACAACAAGAAAATTATGTTTTTTAAATGTGCATAAGGGTATCAAGACTATGGCAACTAGATGAAATGGTTTCTCTTTCGTTATATTTTGTTCACATTTTTGTTTTTTCGTTTTTCTGGTAACATGGAGTACAACAAAATATTATTTGATGATGCGTCTGTGTTAGCCCAATCCACTGGCAGTAAAGGTCGCCAATTATCGACCAATTTTCTACACAATTTTGTTATCTATATTTTATAAGTCGTAAATATTGACAAATGAAATTTTGCTTCAGGTAAAATAAGCATTACATTTTGGTAAAATGTTTACAAATACAATTATTTATGGAATGAACAGATTTGCAAAACTTGCTTTTTGTAAATTTAAATCTGCAGTCAGCACAGTCTGCTAATTTTTTATAATAATTCCCTCTACATTAATGCAACTAAAATAAAAGCTGAATTAGTTGTGTTAAATGTTGATTAAATGACTTCGTTTGCGCTTTTGTGGTTCCGCTTTCATGTGGCAACTTAGTTCAGTGACTGCAAAATTAAAAAAAGAAACAAAAAACATTTTCAGATACATTCAACATATTACAGCTAAAAATAAAAAAGGTTGTAAGTTTTAGAGATTTAATAACTAAAGTAATCACAACTAAAATATTAATTTTTTAGCTTTACGATTTGGTTTGAACTTAATCTATACAAATAAATAGTGCTGATTTTTTTATAGCCTCTTTTGATAATTAAGATATGTATATAGCCGACTCTGGGTCAATGGTTTTTTGTTCCGACTTACAGCATCAGTTTAGTTAACTGTTGAGTTTTTAAAAAAATCTAATCCATAAATATAAATTTAACTTAAAGTTTATTTTACTTTCATACCTTCAAAGGCTATTTACAGCATGCTGGAATGCATTTGTTATGTTTAAATGGAACGTGCATTATTTTATTTTACTGTTCAACTCAGTAAATTGCAATTTGTGCACAGTAAATTTCTGGATTACTGTCCAGTTGGCCAAAGTGCAGATTTATATATGTTTGCTATTTCCATAGAACGCTGTGGATTGAAACAACGTCCTTTTAAAATAGGAAGCTGCTGGCAAATCCTTCGTGATAAGTCTCATACAGGTTGCAGTTGCACATCTGACCAACCAACCAGAAACGGTCAGAACTGTGCACCACATTGACCAAGATTTCCATGCCATGCTCTCAATGCTGGCATGCGCTGCGAATCTCGCAAGTAATCCAGTTGAGTACTTGCTCCGTTGTGCCATGCTCCTCTTAAGAGTCGAGTGGTTTCCTTGAAAACGGATCTATGCAAAAGCAACATTTCAAACAGCTTTGCTGCACACAATTGAAGGTGTGTATTTTATCTCCGTCAGGTTTTGCATTCATTAAAATGATTGTCAGTTGCAACTACAGTTTGCATCTATTTGATTTAAAGTTCTTGTGTAAATACATTTATTATATTCTGTTCTGTGTTGCGCATTTGCAAAAATTAAAGTTTTCACTTGCACAAGCAACTGATTTCAATTAATTTGCAATTAAATATTGTATAGTAGTCTTTCAGGGATTAATAAGTCAATTTTCGTTGGGGTCGCGTAAATATCAAAAGCACATTTTGTGAAAGCATATTTAATTGCATTTTGACGTTTATCCTTTTTAAGCACTCAACTGTCCGCTCCAAAACTGTCTGTCTGCATAGCGAAACGTAAATATTTAAACCCAAATCCAACGTGGCAAGCTATTAAATGTGCCCCAACCTTTTCCCAACACTTGCCCCACTCGGCAAGTTACATTTACAGGCAGCTGTAAGCCGGCGATATGACCCAAAAGATAACTTGGCTTGTGTTTTATTTGATATGGCACGCAGCTCGGGAACTCTGAGCCCGAGGAGTTCCCAGCCGTCTAATCTCCGACAGATTTTGTGATGTTTGTGCGTGTTTGAATGGCAATGTGTTTTATTTGAAATCTGCGTTAAATCGTTTCAATTTGATACCCTGATATCGAATGCTTTCTTTTGACTTACGGCATTTAAACTGAATTTAAATGAATCAAATACAAATGTTAAATATTTAAGGATATACATAAATTTGAATTGTACACATGCCGAGCAATAAGAGATTGTTAAATAATAACTGGCTGACTGGCTGAGCAGTAGCTACACTGCTTTTAATGCTTTTATTTTTAATGATTTCAATTAAAATGCCATTTAAACTTAATCGAAATGCGCTGCAACTAAAGAATGGCTGCCACTGCTGTCCTGTGGCAGCTGCGCCCGAGGGATACGCTTGCAGCAGAACAAAGCAAAACATGGCAAATAATGGGAAATTGTCAAGTTACGGAAAAACAGACTTGGGAACTTGCCTCTGCCTTTGGCTTTGTCTAGCCCTCGCATCCGGGCAAAGAATCCTGGCCGGAAGCGAAGTGCAACAGCTGTGACATCAATTAAAAGTTGTGTGGCCTTAATGCAATTAGAATTGCACCAAAAGCACTTGCATAGTGATGCAAACTCCATTTAATCGTCCAGCAGTTGCAGACACAGCTGCAACATGTTGCGCCCAACGGACGCCCCATAAGTATGTCTCAGGGATCTTAACTGTCAAATTTATATGGAGGCCCAAAAACTTTTGCCTAGTTTAATCATTAATTGTTAATTTCTGCATGCACAAGAGCCTTGTTGGCGGAAGTAAGTAGAAACGGGACTGGCCAACAATCCAAGCGGGCAACCAGAATGAAGACAAACGACAGCAACAGGACACAAGTGAAACTGGGCGTGGCAATTGTTGTCTTCAGACCATTTCCAGCTGAACTCTAGCTTTCCGTTTCTGTGCTCAGCAGTGTTGCGGAAATTGCATTGTCAACGCCAGATGTTAAGAGACGTCCAACCATTTCAACCACCCATCTGACTACCTGCTGCCTGGCTTATGGCCCAGTGGCCGACCAGGACCCGCCGGACATGCCTCCACTAGTTGTTGCTCTGCATCATAGTTGCGCAAATTAAAAATAATGACAAGCTTGAACTGAAAACCGACTTAAGCCGAATATATTGCACCCTTACCATATATAATATTTTAGTAATCAAGTTAATTATTGAGCCACATGCAAAGTAAGTAGAAAAGGAAACATTTGCTCAAAACTTAAATCGATATGCTAATTTAGCCACACAGACAACACAGCAGGAGAAAGTATGAAAATAATAATTACTAAAATTTTTAATGGTATTCAATGAAATTTATACAATTTTAAAATATAAATTATACATAATAATATTGGAATAGTAACTACCTACTAATAATTATTACTTAAACATAAAATGCTATTCAAAAACATTTGTTGACCAACGTGTCGTATTGTGATAAACATGAATATAAAACAGCTAAGAAAAAACAAGCCAAATAACACTTAACCAAATGAAACAACTTTTGTTTGGAAAGGGTGCCAGGAGCAGTGGCAGAGTGAAATCTTGTTAATCGAAGTCCAGGCACAACTTCAGTTTGATTGCGATTCAATTTGTTGTGTTGTGTGCCTTGGCCTACCATTAATCAGGAAGTTACACTCTTGCAACGCCATTTTGTTGCATGGCAGCCATTGCCGTGGCAGTCAGCTTGGCGTTGATTTACTTATCGTTTCGCCAGCGACACCCACACACACACACACACACACATACACACTCGTTGTAACCTGTTGCAATGGCGAGTGATACACGCAAACTGCTGCGACAATTTATCGATTAAGCCCAAGCAACTGAAGGCACATAAAAAAAATAATAATAATAAAAAAAATAGAAAATCGATTTCACGCTCAAATTGATTGGCTTTTATTGCAGGGTCATTTAATTTATGGCAAACAGGCGAGCGACAGCATTTCTTTGAGACTTATATAAATTTAAATTGTGCCTCAGACAGCGAAAGCCGGAGACCATCAAAATGGGACGCGGCTAAAGCAAATTCCATGAGCCTTGAGGTGACGACCTATCCAAGCTGCTGTTGCGCCAACATGTTGTAAATGTTCTTTGTCTCCTTGCCTCCTGGCTGGCAACATTGATTTTCTGCTATGCTGCTAAATGGCAGAGCACACCGCACGGTACTCCCGATCCCTTGCCCCCCTTTCAGCACGTACTTCCTTTATTATGTTGTGGATTTTCGACTACTTCTATCTCTCTCTCTCACTCACACTCACACTCTCCCTATCTCGCTCTGTGTGTGATGTGCTGCCGTTGGCGAAGTTCTGTTGAGGTTTGCGGCCATATATTGTGGCAAAAGCGTTTTTATATCAACAGCAGAAGTGCGAGACCAGACCAAACCCGACCACAGCCAAACCAAGCTCAGCTCAGAGCCAACTAGACCATATATTCCGAAATTCTGGCATCCTTTTCCTACCCACGACTGGCTGGTGTCACTTCGCTCGAACGCTGCTCAACGCAACTCGTTCTCCATTCTGGCAATTTGCTTCGAATTTGGCATTAATTTTTCATACAGGAAATTGAAATGTTCCCATAACGGGAAGTTGTTAACTTGGCAAAATGAACGACAATGTTGCTGCCTTTTTTTGTTGCCCAAACTGCTTTAAGGCCAAAGAAATTATACAGTTTTAGCGCCGGCTTAAAATTCAATTAAAACTTTATTAGTCAGGACATAACGAGATAAAGTTTAATAAATAAATTGTGGTTAAGACGCAGCTTATCAAATTTGGCCACCTAGCCAAAAAGTTATATCCATCCACTTTTCGCGTGCGTAACCCAAATAATCGGTTAACTGGCTGAAAACTTGAAATATCCAATCATTGGAAAACGACCAACTGCCAAACCATGTCGAACCGCGTCTGCATTCAATTTAATTGCCATCACTTCTATCCTTCAGCGCAATCATTTCCTGATGCCCGTCTGTCCATGTCGAGCTTTGCTGCTTTGGTGCCGCTTCTGTAACGGTAACTTCAATCAACGGAAATTGAAACGCAAACCAAACACAATTACCCGCAGAACCCTAACCTGTCCTAATGAAGGCAAAACGACCAACAAGTGCAAAATAAGCGCTGTTACCATTGCCAGCCGCTTTCTATATTTGTCAGTTTGCAGGAGCCATATTTATTTTATTGACGGCAGCAGTTTTGAAATAGCTGGAAAGGCCGAACCGCAACCGAAACTGTGGAAATACAGCGCATTTTACACATTCAGTTTCAAGCTCCAAAAATTTGTTTTTGTTTATTTTACTAAAAAAAAAAACAGGTAGGAATGATGTAGTCGAGTGATCTCGACTACGATATACCCTGCATAGAGTTGTTAAAAGTTTATAATTTTATTGCCAAATTTTCCTTTAAAAAATGTGAACAGTATAGGAATACATTTTCGACTATAACTTGAATGTTTTTCATTTGATGCTTATGAAATTCGAGCAGTTGGTTAATAATATGCATATGCATTTTAAGTATTATTGAAACGGTTCTTCCTTTAAATTTGTGGCTTTGAGTGCTATCGGAAATCGAAATTGATCAATAGTCGAGAAACGGAGGCAGTTATCGATAAAACTTGATCTGCACCGGATATACGAGAACCTATATTTTAAAATTCATATCTGTAGCTCTATTAGTCTCTGATATCCGCGCGTCCATACAGACAGACGGAGATGACTATATCAATTCGGCTGTTGATCAAAAATATAAATAAGCTTTATGGGGTCGAAGATGCTTCCTTATGCCCATTTCATACATTTGTACAAACCCCTTATACCTTTTTAGACATTTTCAATTTGTTCAGGGTATAAAAGGAAAGAAAAAGGCTAACGAAAAAATGTAATTTAAAAAAGCAACTCGATTGACGTGCGAATACTTCAGCTCTGTGTGTTCACTGTTTGGGTTCGTGTGTGTTGTGTGTGTTGTGTGTGTTGTGTGGGTTGTGTTTTCATTTCGATTCATTGGAAACCAAAAATTGTTTATGCTTAAGCAATCGAATCAACAGAATACAGAATAAGCCAGCCGACTGCCGCGCTATTCGAATGGTTTTATTTTCGTACTCGAATGGTATAAGTAGATTGAAATCATATCAACAGAACGCAGAAGATATCAATACCCATGCATACTTTATTATTATATTATATGTGGTGCATATTATAATGCATTATTATAATTAATATTATAGATAAGTTAACTTTTCAAAGGGCCTATCACTTGTCTAACCTGGTTTACGCTGATTAGCCATCTATTTACAAAGTTTTCCAATTATGCGTTTGTTGATAATTGAAAAGAATATTATTGGTAGTAGATATAATTAAATGGACTGCAATCAGCTGATTATAAATAGTCTCTGGAGTCTATCAAAGCTCTCACTCTCATCTTCATCATGGAGCGCTGCCACTCGACCTAATTGAATTTGTCGGCCACTGAAAGTGCCGCATTTGCATCATCAATCATCAGCGCGTTGCATGCTTCATACTCCATACTTTTGCTGTCAGCATCAGCAATATTTGATCAATTTGCCAAACACTTTCCCATTTCAAGGTGGTGTCAGCTAATGTGCCGCCCAAGCAGCTGGCCAAATAAATTATTATGGCAATCATCGGTGACTTTTATTTAATTTGAGGCACAGCCTATGTTACGTCTGTTCCTTCCGTACCAAAGAAGAAGTAACCCAATCCAAAGCAAAATAAAGAAAATCTAAAAAACGTCACAAAAAACAAAAAGGAAAAGACATATCTGGGGGCAGACAAAAAAAAACCAATAACACAGCAGGTGATATTTTTTATAGACAACTTCTCGTTTTATAGCCTGCCGAAATTGTTGCCGTTCGTTAAGCATCTGGCGAGCGAATCCTGCCCAGGTCTTCAAATTCAAAAGTGGGGACTACAAAAAGTTGAACTTCAATTTAAAGTTAAGACTTCTTTATATATTTGTTTTTCTCACAAAAGCAATACCGAAATGCATTGAATAAAGTTGTTGAGAGTCTGGCAAGTAAAACTTTACGGTGCAAAGGTACTCAACTTTGACCGCTCCGCGCTTTCCAAAATGGGCGGGGCGTGGCATACACAATGCCCACAAATGTTTGGCACTCAGTAAAGTTTTTGCCTCGTTGTTCATAGAGCCGAAGCAAGCTGCTAAAAAGCTGTCGTAATGGAAAAGCGTACTTAAATTACGAGTTCCATTCAATGCCTTTGAGCATTTCGCAGAAATAGTTTGCGAAGCGCTCAATAAACGCGCTCGTTTAGACCGCTTATCACTGGACCTTTGTCTGCAATGCTCTTGGCCCGATTGTCAATCCGATTTTCATTTTGCATAATTTGAAGCCTGCGGCAATTTTGGCTCTACTCTGCGGCAAACTTTTATCAGGCAGCTCGTGCAACTTGTGGCCACTCGCTCGTGGCAAGCTCAGTCTGCTCTCCGTTGCACAAAACAAATTTATAAAATATTAATAGATATCTAATATAATTTTATTTCGCCATTATTGTTGACAAACATTGTTTGCAAACTAAAATCTGCCAGCTTAAACTTTTGACATAAAACCATCTTTATTGATAACTAGAAAAGAGAAGACCAATTTCAGCCGCAATCTGAGCAGTTGGTTTAGGGGATTGTCCTCGAGGCCACGCTTCTTGCAGTGCACTACTTGTCCATCAAATAAACTATTTTTTTTGTCCTTGGAATGGGCTGGGTTCTTGAGTGGGAGTGGAACGGTGGGTGTGTCGCCTTAGAAACTACAAATAAACGATATCGCCAACACACACGCGAGTGTATATCGAAAACTAGGAGTGTGTGTGGACAGGTTATCCAATATAATCACTGGGTTAGTTTATAAGCGTGCTTTTCTGGTTTTATTACCTCGTCCACAGGTTCTGCAGACCGATAAAATTCAATTAATTGAAAACAGAAAATGCAGACATAACAAAAGAAAATATAATGTAGCCAAACAAATCTAACAAATGGAATTTATTTAAGGATGGTCCATTTTTGATGCCTGGGTTAGTTTGGAATTTAATGGATGGAATTTCAAGATCTTTATCAATATCAATCAATCCATAATCTAAGTAAAGTCTAAAGTAATTCACGATTTTCCTCGACAATCCCCAATTATGTTCTTCTCACTAAACAGCCCCATAAAATACTGCAAATCCATTTGTTAATCGGTAAATCCTCCCTTTTGTTCTTAGTTAATCTAATCAGAATGTAATTACTTGCTTTGCTTAGACATAAAAAAAAACCTTGGGAATAATGTGGCATCCTTCATACAGCGCATCTCCCCTTCTCCTCCATCAGAGTTACGAACCATTTTCCTTGTTTGCTTAAGCAATTTCTTTTTTAACGCTGTTTCGGTTTTTATGTGCAACACAAATCAAATTTATACGTTAGCCAACTGAATGGATGGATGGCAGTGGCCACCCGAAGCAATTTCTATAACTGATATCAGCCCCAACCCCAAAACCAGACCCCAACGATCCCCTACAAAAGTCGATGAAGTTAGAGAACGTGTTTGGAAATTTGATTTCGCATGGCAAATGCCCGCAGCTGCCAGTTGCTATTATTATCAT
This sequence comes from Drosophila demipolita, assembly GCA_035042405.1. Taxonomy (NCBI): domain Eukaryota; kingdom Metazoa; phylum Arthropoda; class Insecta; order Diptera; family Drosophilidae; genus Drosophila; species Drosophila demipolita. The sequence continues at coordinate 3,269,220 of JAWNLI010000044.1, read as the reverse complement.
TATTGCTATTTCTACGATATTTGTATATCTATCTCACACACACACACACACACACACAACGAGCACTGCACACGTTTGTAGCGCAAATTGAAATTGAATTGCGAACTTTAAAAGTTTAGGGCCACATCGAAACCGGGGCCAACGAGCTCAGCAAACCCTGCAGCTCACTTAGCAAGCCATCAATGCGAGAAAGAGATGCACAGTTAGTGAGAAAGAGAGGGTGAAAGTGCAGCTTTAGATCCTGTTGAGAGATGCCAAGCAAAACTCCTCCATAGATGTTATCAATGGGCGGCAACTTTGTGATTTTGCCTCCCCTTTTGACCATTGCTATGACAGATGTATGTGGAAATGGATGTGAAAAATCGTGTTTGCTTTTATTTGTTTTTGTATTCGTTTCTTTGTGCTTTAACTGGCAACACAGAAAACCAAACACACACACACACGCACACACATGCGCACAACAAGAGTTGAAATCACTTTTATCGTTGACTGCACTCAATTATTTATTTATTTATCTTTTTCGTATTTTGTATTTTGTATTTGGTTTTTCGTTTCTATTTGCAGCCTATAACTAGACTTAAAGAAATATTAAAGTTTCAAATTGCTTTTCTCTCGCAACTGAGACTTTTAATCATGTTCATGTGTGGGTCGGAATTCCCACAAAAATGTAGGTTATCAAACAGTATTACGAGCAGATCAATGAAGCGATTAGACTACTTTTGCAAAACCTGTCAGATTAGTTCACTTCAATTGAGTCATACATATTGAGATTTTACAGGGTGTTTCTTAATCGGGCAGACTTTTTACATTTTAGTTAATTAATTTATTTATTTTATAATATATGATAAATACATAAGTAATGTGAAATACTCTTGAAATTTGTTAATAATAACAAAATGCTTACGCTTTGCGAATATTTCAACTGAATAAATATGGGCTAAAACTAAATATGCTTTCAATTTTTGGATGATGAAGACATGAAACTTAAAGGAAATTTATAAATTTGGCAGCTATAAAAATAAACAACTTTTTTTTTTGGACACTTACCTCTTTTTTACTCCCATGCTGAGTAAATGTAATTGTTGTATTCCTTTGATAGCAGCACTTTTGCTACACCCTGTACTGGCCAACAGTTGGAAAATCTTTCTCGTAAATCAGACACCGATTCGACCGTGATGGCCGGCCTGGCTAGGAAGAGCTATTCTATTTGTACTGTATGGGCAAATGAGAGACCGTATTGTGTGTACCCTTGTCCGCGCCAGTAGAAGTAATAGAAAGAGCCATTCTCGGCCAAGCTCAACGCACATATTCGATTTTTGCTTAGCAACCAGTATTTGTGTGTTTTTTTGTTGACTGATTTTATTTGCTTTTAATCGGCCGACTGCGCCACTAGGACCACTACTGTTGTAGTGATTGCATCGCTTCAATAATTTCGCTTTTCACCAGAACAATTTTCACAACTGGCCAAGAGAATTTTAACCGAATCAATTTTCATGGGAAATGCATGCGAGTATTTCAATAATTTACAACTCAAAACCAACCCAAAACATTTCCCCAATTATGATGATGATGAACTTAAATAACCGTATTATTTTTAATACACACTCTCACGCACAGACATACACACACACACACACCACATATATTGCATTTAATATGCATAAAAGGTAAAAGTTGTGAACATTTTTCAGTTGCATGGTAAATATTTAATGCTGACCGTGCCGCACAAAGCGGCAGACACAGAGAGAGTGAGAAAAGGGGCAAGTTGAGTGCAATCAACACTCATAAGTTAAAGAGAGAGCAATGCAGAGGGTTGCAAGTGCGTATATATATATATTTTAATGTTTATTAGAAGTGACAATCAAGTTAACAACTTGAAAACTGAAAGTTTACCTCTAATCCTGTGGTCGCAGCAACGGCAAAGCAATAAAGCTTAAAACTCAACTTGACAGCTTTTGGATCTGTTCTTAAAAGGATATACAGTATATATATATATATATATATATATATATAGATGTATATATATATATATATGTATGTATGTATATGCAATTACAACTTAAAGTGATTTTCTTCATATTTATTTTAGCCAAATATATTTATATATTATATATGCTATTTATATATATTTATTCGTTCATATTTATTTTCACACTTTTATTACTTGGGCATCAATTGTCGGGCAGTTCTTATATATATATATACATATATATATATATTTATATATTTTTTTTATGCAATTACAACTTAAAGTAATTTTCTTCATATTTATTTTAGCTATATATATTTATATATTTCTCTATTATATTTATATCTATTTATTCTTGCATATCTATTTTCACACTTTTATTACTAGGGCATCAATTGTCTGGCAGTTCTTATATATATATATATATATATATGTATGTATATGCAATTACAACTTAAAGTGATTTTCTTCATATTTATTTTAGCTAAATATATTTATATATTTATATATTATATATTCTATTTATATATATTTATTCGTTCTTATTTATTTTCACACTTTTATTACTAGGGCATCAATTGTCGGGCAGTTCTTATATATATATATACATATATATATATATTTATATATTTTTTTTATGCAATTACAACTTAAAGTAATTTTCTTCATATTTATTTCAGCTATATATATTTATATATTTCTCTATTATATTTATATCTATTTATTCTTGCATATCTATTTTCACACTTTTATTACTTGGGCATCAATTGTCTGGCAGTTCTTCAACCAGCCTCTGGCAACAATTTTCAAGTGCTGTAAATATATATTCTGATTAATTGAGCTGGAAACATTAATTAATCATTAATCGCGTTGAAACGTAAGCATTTCATACACACAACAATAAAAACGAATTTGAATACAACTTTTTATTCTGTATTGCAGATTAAATATTGTTGCGAATAAAAGATTTATTGTACTAAAGATATTCTATCAATTTTCTATTGCCTGGAGGCGACTCTAAAATGTCGAGAAGACATTCACAACAAAGCTGCCTTTCACGTTAAGCTGTGCGGCAACATTGCGAAATTCTTGCCTCCTTTGTCAGCCAGTTCCAAATGCAAATACTGGCGCCGTCTGTTCCCCGAGGAAACTGTAATATTTCGCTATTACTTGGCATCGTATTCTATTTAGACAATTTTCATATTGCTCCGAGCAGGTTGACACAGTGTGTCAAAGTGTCTCCCAATGACCTTAAAATAGCTTTGGCAAATATTGCTTATGCATCCACTTCGAGACTCAAAAGGTGGGGAGTGTTGAAGGTGAAAGCGTAAATGGGAATACGAATCATATTGTAAATCCTGTAGTGCATCCGTTCACCTTTTTTTGCAGCTGACGGAGCATAAGTCCGGCAACCAATCTGCTCTTGCCAATGCAGTGGGATTAAAAATTGAGTTGAAGGAAGCGCACACGCCGGCATTTGCCAGGATAAGGCAGACCAACCCTGACAGGCACTGCCAAGACACCTTTTGTGCATCAGCTGCAGGGCAGACAATTGGCTCTCGATTGTTTGCCTTGTTGGTATTGTTGCCGCAGTTGTTGCCATTGTGGCAGCTCTGCATTATGCGCCATCAGACCAATGCCCCTGTTCATGCGGTTTCCTGCAATTCAAGTGGACTGCAAATTGCGTCTGTAAATTCACAATGTCCTCGGGCTGCATTCGCTTCACCATACACTTAGAACAATTTTTTATCTCTAAAGTTACGAAATATTCCTAAAATATTGCAATTCATAATACATTTCTTACGAAAACTTACAAAACATTTAAGGGTCGTTCTTTTTAGGATTTTGAAATAGAAGGCGATTGTCATTTTACATATTTTTCTCTGAGTGTTTTAACCAAAAGCATTTTGCGACTATTGATTGTCAGCACAACGACAATTGCATTGCCGCATCACTAAACCCACATCCGATTTGCAATAATTGCATGTGTGAAGGCAACAAGTTTATCACTAGCTAAATAACACATGGTTAATCAGAGTACTATATTTTCCAACAAAATTGCCTACCAAGGCTTATATAGTTGGCCAAATATATGCGATATTTAATTAAATAAATGTATGGCTAAATGCTAAGACTGTTGGGTCTTTGCCTTCTTTTCATTCAATAACAATAGGTTTAGGTTTATGTGTATGAATTTAAATTGAGTGCAGCTAGGGCACACTTACAAATGCAAAAGTACCCACACACACACACACAAACACACATACACACACAGGGAGACACCAGCAGCTAACCGAAAATTGGTCCTCTAAGGCACATAAAAATAATTCACGTTGTAGCAATTTTTGCTTACACATGAGCAAGCAGCGTGGCACACTGGTAGGAAGGGGGGGGGGGGAAGGTAGGCAGGTTGTCAGCCAGGCAGTGGGGATTCTGCAGACATTATACATACGCACTGTTGTCGTTCCTAGGGAAAGCGCTGACAACCATAATGAGATGTCAGCGTTGACTATCAAGTGGCTTGGTTGGACCCAAGCGACCTGCTTCAAGTGGATGTGAGCCAAAGCAGGACACGACAACAACGACCACCATTTCCATTTCCAATTCCTCACCAACATTCACGTTTCATGCTAAATAAGAAGCAACCAACAAAACCCCCAGCGTCGACGTGCTTAACATTTTTTAAGCCATAATGAGCAGCAGCAGCAGCGAGAACAGCGGCAATAAGACAAAAGCAAAAAGGCGGCGGGGCGTGACACCTAAAGTGCTCTTGGCCTGGCGACTGCACACGCATAAATATCCGTAGTCGCAGGCCGCACTGGCTGGCAAAGCGGGGCAGACTAATTTCTGCTCCACTTTCCACTTTCCCATTGCCATTGCCACCCATTTTTAATGATGACAAATGCGCATGTCCCCCAAAGAGCAACAGCAGCAACAACTAAACAGAAGCATAAACCATGATGATCATCCTGTTGTAACTAAATATTTCGTCTTACAACTCAACTCAAAGTGGAAGTCCTGCTAATTTCATACTGTTCATAAGGATAATATTCTGGAATATATTCCAAGCGACTGCAAATGTTATTCAAATTGTAAATTATGCCAAGGACATGCAGCAATTGCATTTGAAGAGGCAGCCCAAAAGTGATGCGAAAATCATGTACTTAATCCTCATTCTAATAATGACTATGCAACAGCGACAAAGCCCATTGCTTGGAAGCCCTGTCAGTCCCTTTGACTGGCAGTCTCTTGGCTAAATTGTTGGCCCCCGGGGAATGGACAGCTGCCAGTTAAAGAGTAAAAGTCATTGACAACAACTTAAGCCCTGGAACCAAAATACCCATCAATGACAGCAATGGAAAACAAAGTTTTCCAAGCAGAGATAAAAAGTTTTTTGATTGCCACGCCAGCAACGACGCCTTTAAATCCAAAATGACCAAGTTTGGCCAACACTCTGCCAAGCCCAGAACAAATGTTCTTTAATAATTAAAAGGGTCTTGCAGCTGCCCTCAGCTCAGTTGGCTCCTTCTTGGCTGGTTTGCATGTCCAAAAAGGGTGAAGCTTATCGAACAAATCAAACCAAATCGCACAAGTGATTGCCCTTAGTGCAGCCAAACATGCGAGAACAATCCCATCCGAGAGAGCACCGTCAAAATCAGGTGAAGGCGTGGCCAGTGTTACTAAATTATAATTCTGCTCGCACAATTGGCACGCACAAACCCCCGTCCCCCCACTTATCCCAGCGTAATGAAGTAAATTGCTGGAAAAATTAAAGTCGAGTTCTTTATTTATATGGTCTGCTAGCTGACGTTTATTGCCCAAGATTTGAATGACTGTTTACCACATAAGAGAAAACTTTTGCCAAATACCAGCTTGAGTTGAAATGATTGTTTGACACACATTAAATGTTGCCAACACTTTTTGAGGTTTTGGCAAGCTGGTAAAATGAAAAAAAGAATATTCAACAACAGGCAAAACTGATATGGGACAAAAACAAAATCATGACAGTTAAGCTTGTTTATATTTATTTGTAACCCAAATTTATTTAATATAATTTAATAAAATTTACGAATCTTAGAATTATTTGGGCTATATGTATAACAATGTCAAATGTCAACAAATTGAACACTAAGCTAAGCAAAATTGCTATTTGGATATTAAGATATTATTTGGTGCAAGCAAAATGAACTAATTTTGATAAGTTTGTAACTAATTTGACTTACATTTCATTAAAGCCAACACAGCACTAAATATTGACCAGCTTGTTGTGATGTGAGTGCTGCTCTCATTTGTCTCTTTGCACAGCCAAGTCAATCAGGGCCCACTTGACCACAAGCACTAAATCACTCTCAATGGGTCAATGCTTGTGGCTGAATCAGAGTCGATGCCCAAGACAAAGCTGAAATTGGAAGCTGAGGCTGGAGCTGAAGATGTCGGGGATGCCTCTCTCGCCATGACCCAACTGCGTCCACTTGTCAGCTGTTTATGTTGGCAGAGTACGCATGTACTTGTTACAATGCTTCTATAAGATTGCAATCTTGGGGGCATCTCTCAGCCGGAGCCAGACACTCGTTTGCTGCGGCATCGGCATGTTGACAGCGACATTTACATAGAGCAGCTAGCATCGATTTCTTCTTCTTGTTAGCCGTCAAGTGGCTTCGACGTAGGTGTGGCAAAATCAATTGCACGCCATTTCAACTTGCGGCCCAGCAGCCATTGACATGACATTAACCCGGAGACGCCCCCAGACTTAATCTGCATACATACAAAAGACGCATACATTATTTATAAGCATTTTTTCGGGGGCGATTTTCTTCTTTTTTTTTGAGACAATAAAATATATAAAAAAAATGCTAAAAGATTTGCCAAAAAAAAAAAAAAAACGGCTCTGTCAGCCGAGGGGGGTAGCGGGTCGCTCGATTTAATCGCTGACTGACTTGAATCGAGCGCACGAATTTACACTTGAGATGGATTAGCATGAAAAATGGGAAAATTTATTGCAAAGAGACTCAGTCTTAAAATACTACTCGAATTGTGCTGAACACAAAGGAATTACAATTTAATATTTAAATGCATAATTTGAAAATAAATTAGAGAACTTTAATTTATGAATCCATTAAATTCTCAATTAAATATGTTGTGCACGCGTTTGTGGTTTGTGGTTTTCTATTATTTATTTTGAAATTGAATTAAATTGCAGATGAAAAATATATTTAAATTTTTGCTGTCGGATTTAGAGCTTTGTTGAAACATACAAAAAAAACGCATTCACTCAACTCGAGTAAAACCTAAGCAAATTTTGTGACGAATAATTCATGTCGCCATTTGCGTAATATAGGCAAAAAAAAAAAAAAAAAAAAAACGAGGATTTTGTGGTCGTTGCTGGAGCGTCAAATTGCTACAGTTTTTCACAACGTTGCCATTTGGGCACTTAAAACTAACCAACATTTCGTTGTCTCTTCTCTGCTCGCCTCATTTCCGTTTCCGCTTCCGAGCATCATTATAACAAGCAACAATAGCAACAACAATTAAACAGCTGCTCAGTTCCCCAGACAGCCATTATGCTCAAGTTTATAAAACAAGAAAGAGACAAAGCATATAGCTAAATTTCGAGTTAGAAGTCAACTACATATTTGGACCATCAAAATTCCGACCACATAATAGCCTTGTAAATCAGTTGTACGTATTCGTCACGGCTTCTCACTTGACAAGTTCACGGCAAACTCATTCGGAATTTGTGTTCTGGGTTTGGGGGCTATGTTAAATGCTTTGTCATACATCAGAGTGATGTCGTTATTTATTAATGAACTGTAAATGTGATTGATGTGCTTGATTCGTCACCGCTGTACCCATGTACCCATGTACCCATGTACCCATGTCCTGTGCTTGTTATCCCAATGAATCTGAATTTCCCACACTTGACATTAATATATAGACGCTTTAAATCAGATGGAACGTAATTTATTCAATTTAAAATAAGTTCCATTGCCTGAGTACGCAGTTATTATGATATGTCCAACAAGCCCTCTTTATAAGGAATATAACTCTTAATTTAAAATCAAATTAATCAGTCGAGTACAAAAAATAAGCCACTGAAACTTACCTGAACTTCTGCTTAGTGCACAAAGGAAATACAAATTGAAAGAAATCAATGCAGCTAAGTGAAAAGATGGGAAACTATAAAATATGGCATATCCTTAGCTACGAGCAGCAACTGCCACTGCCACTGCCACTGACACTGTCACTGCCACTGCAGCTGTTGCACATGCAACAACAGGAAATAAACAAGAGCAGATGCGATGGGTAAATCTGAAACCAGACAAAGAGCCAGAATAATGTCATTGCCATTGTCAACGTCAACATATAACAATGGAACTAATTTGGCTCGGTAAATTTACTCTCATTTAATGCCAGAGACTGCTGTGCTTAAAACTTGGTATATTTGGAGCATTTTGCCAGCTGGCATTTGGAAGTAATTAGTGCAAATTAGTCAACTGATTAGAGAACTAACAGGGAAATTAACTAATGGGGAAAAATAAAACAATGGCCATGCAAAACTTTCATTATCAGCACCTGAGAGCAGCTCATTTTGCATTTAGACTGTTTGTGGTTGAGGTTAACATGAAAAGGAGTAGAATGAAATGACAGTAAATGCGCATTATAAGCGCATTAAAAACGCGAATTACAAGTTGTGCGTCGAAAATACACGACTTACAGATACCCATTACAATAGCTGGAAAAAATCTATTGTTATGCGATGCTTAATCGAGCAAAACCAAATGTTGACTGTAAAAATCAATTTTTTTTTCAATTTACATTAAATCCTTTTATCCTGATTGTGGCGACAGGGTATCAGCAGCATCAGTTGCAACAGGAGCTGCATAAGTTAAATCCTGGCACTAAGTTGCCTGGCTGAAACCTTGCTGCGATAGAAATCCTTTTTTGCACTACTAATTAATTAAGTTGAGCGAGTGGCAGATGCTAGAGAAGGATTGCCGAAGAGGAAAACAAACTTTGAAATGGAGGGATGGCGTATTCGGGAGCGAGGGGGTAAATGCGAGGCTGCTTTCAATTTAGTCAACTCATACGCACTGTTGGCCTTGGGGCACTTTGTTTAACATGATAACCGGCATCTTAGCACCTGACATAATTAAACGTTTTCCGTTGTCCCGTGTGGATGTCGCCGTCAACTTCATAAGCGCACGCTTGACCTTCTTGCAAGCCGAGAAAATCCAAAGGATATATATATGCATATGTACTATATATATATATATATATATATATATTTATTTACACATTTATAAGTGCGCATACACAGACATTAAGACCTCAACACATAGAATACAAAAAGGCGCTTATGAGTTTTGTGGTTGCTTTATGCAATAACAAGAACAACAGCGACAACAACTAACTTAAATATGCAAATATTTGCACAATGACAGCGTATAGCAGCGGGCTTTGGAGATGGCTTCTAGCAGCGAGTGGAAGCCTTCTTGATGACACGACACTTGCAACACTTTGCCACACAAATCTATTCACATCCGCAAACACACACACAGCCAACCACACACTCAATACACAATTATGTCTTAAGGAACCAAGGGCCTGTTTATTATTTGTGGTCTTAACCATTCATCGCACATTTGTGGCTTCATTTTGTGGCCGACAAAATTGAATTATTTTTTATTAATATTTATATTATAATATCAATTTGAAGCATCTTGCCAGCTTTGCGCTGAACACCATTTAATGACTGTAATTATGATGGATTTACATGCAGCCTCACTTGGGATTGGCTTTGCTTTTTTTTGCCAGGGGAGGCGTTTCAAGGACAAGTCTTATCCTTATCAATACGTCAGAGTGTATGTCTGATATGCCCCAGAGAGTCCAGCACAAGCAGTCGCTCTTAACTTGAAGTTTACTCTTTTAAATTTGTATTCTCTTTTGGTTTACTCTCTTTACACACTGAAGCTTTTCCCCACAGCTTTTTGAGCGAAAAGCTTTTATAACTATAACAATTGACAATAGATGTCGCTTGTCAATGGCAAGAAAAGCTACACAGATCCGTTACAATTTTGAACAGATACAAAATCTGACAGATTTTTTTTATAATAATTTGTATATGTACAATTTGGCATTTATTGGTCTGCAAGCGTCTATAGTTTTAAAGAGGGCATACAAGCAAATTAAAGTACAGTGATGTACAAAATATGTTTTAGAACTTATAATCATAATTCATTCTTGAAATACTAAATAGCAATAGAGATTTTGATCTTAATATTTAATATATAAATGAACTTTAAATTGTTGGTTCAAGCTTCAGCATAAGTTCCTCCCACTTTAGTCAGCTCACATTTAAGTTTACATCTCGCTCAAAGATATGTTGCTGTTTTTCACACTTCTGTGAATAAACAAGTTGTTGATCAAAAGCCGTTGCAAGCAATAGCTGTCAAAGATCGGGAAATGTCAAGATTTTTTTGGTTCCGATGGACAGACAGCGATATGGCAACGCTGGTTCATTAGGCAAAAAAGCGTTGAAAGTTGTCGTTGCCAGCACAATTTGTATCGCCTGCCGATCGGCTGGCTTATTAAGTTAAATTTAATTGGAGTAGGTAAACCGTCAGTCAAAGTCAAAGCACCAAAACGCTGTCAGCGCTCCCCTCCCCCTCCCCAACACCTCCCCCTCCACCCGACCAAAAGAAACCCACTGTTTGCACAGCCGAGCCGAGCAATAAGAGGCTGTAGCCCAATCTTTACGTCACTCCTATGCCATATGCCAAATATAAGAAACCCCAGCATCACCCCACCCTACCCCACACCACTCCACTCCCCTTCTCGCTTAACCCCAGGTGATCTGCGCATGCGTGGCGCGCATATTTCATGGCAAGGCGATAATTAATGCAACCAAAAACCGAAATACAAAGTGCCTCTTGTTTTTTTTTTTTTTTTTGTTTTTGCAAACTTTTTTTTTATTAAATTTGTTAGTTTTTTGTGTACATAAAGTGCTTTGATTGGGTACATTACATTTGTGCAGTGGCTTGCAACAATCAATAAATAAAACATTTAAATACAAAATAAATAGAAATTCAACTATTTTCAATTACATTCTAATAAAAATTTCCATAAAATTTTTAAATACTTTTTGGGCAGTGAATTCGCATTGCGTTAACAAATTTTGGGCACATGTCATGTTTACTTGCTTTGGCTCACGCGCTCGCACAGGAATCTGTCAACAGCTTTGAATTCAACTCTTGGCCAAATCGATCCGACCATTTGATGTTGCCTCGGTGTGTCTCTCCCTCTCCCTCTCTCTCATTCTCGTTCTCTCTCTTTCGTTCTTTTCGCGGCATGCGCAACTGATGATTTATTGGCGTTCACCCGCTTTGGCATTTGACGTATTTGTGCAACATGCTTTTTGACATTTACCGCTGATTTGTGTGAAATTGAAATAATAAAAAAAAAAAAATAGAAACACAAAAAATATGAAACAAAATCAAATATTATTTGGCAAACGGTTGCCAGCCGCATTTGTTCACTTAATTAGATGCAGATTTCGATACTAATTTTTGATTTATTAATAGCTCCAGTTTGTGGCAAGCGGCGACTCTAAATTGGCGCCGGCAGCTTATTTGCGTGTCTTTGTCTTTCCACGGTGCGTGGCACGCAATGCCAAGCCCCCCAATGGCTGGGAATTGAGGCAACGCTCTGCGTGTCCAGTTTTTTTTTGTTTTATTTTTTTGTTTTTTTGGCCAACAAACCAGCTTGGTCAGCATGCGGCTTAGCGTGGCAACCTCAGATGTTAAACGTCGCTTAAACAGTGCACAAGCCGCTTGCTGCAATACACCCAAAATATTTATTATTCATATTCAAATTGTAGTGCAACTCAGACAACTGTGTATAAAGACCAAATCTGCTGCTAAAGAGAACCAAGCGTTGACCAGGTGAGCTGCACAAACACAAGCAACAAACACACACAAACAACACAAAACTTGACCCAATTAGTTTGCCATTTGTCTGAGCACATTGCAAATTTTGGGGAAATTAACAGTTTAGCAATTGTTGCAACAGGCCAATCAATTGTGTTTGTTTCAAGCACTGACCCAAAACACCCAATTCCCCAATTATCCCCCTCATTGTTGCCTGTCCTGCCACAAGAAGCATGCCTCTATGCTTTCTCGTTCGCATTCCTGCTTTAATTTATAATCGCATTCATGACGCTCCACGTTGCAAATGTGAAATATTTACATTTGGTTGAGAGCAGTAAATTGCATTACCCTGGGCAAAAGTGCAGTCGCCGTACAAATTATGAAAATTTAATCACAAGCACAGTATTCAATGGGATGTAAATAGCACTCACATCCAAATATTTTATTTCTTAAGTCATGTGCACAAATTTCATTTGCATGCAACAAATTTGTAGCAGACACCAACACACACATTTGCATGTTTATTTGATTTTGGAATTGTAGATGTCTGTTCGTATTTTTGACACATTCCTCATACAATTTAAATTTTGATTTAATAACTGTTTTATGAGTAATTTTGTTTTCTTGCCAATATTATTTAATTAAAATCAAACATGGAAATATTTTGAAAATCTGAAAAACTATTTTTTATAACAAATAAGAAAGATTATCAAGTATTATTTGATAATTGTGCACATTTTTTGCTAAATAATGCTTACATTAAGAATTCTTTGAGTATTTTAGATATTTTTGTGTCATTTTTAGAAAATTAATTCAGCAATTACTTAGCAGGAGCAAGAGTATTGTTTAGTTGTGCATTTGAAATAATTTTGCTAAACTTTTTGTTATTTTCGGCTTAAGTTTAGCACACTTTGAGGCGCTGCTTAAGCTGAATTCACATTGTTCTAAACATTCTACAGCAGCTTTGCACACACACTCGTATGACAGGCCACGCCCCTTTTTTGCACAGCCAAGAGACAGACAACAGTTGTAGCACATTTTGGCCCCAGCTTTGCCTCAATTAATGCTAATGGGTTGCCTCTTGAGCCGCCGCTGCTTTTGTGCTCATTTAATGAACTCACCGAGCCATGCCCACATTTAATTTTAAGTAGAGAGAAGAGAAAGAGCCGTGCCGCCCTTTAGCTAGCTAACTGTAATCTTGTTTCTTATGCTTGCCATAAATATAACTGATTTTTTGTGTTTTTATTTTTTCTCATTTCAGGTAAGTCGCTCAAATACTTTGCCACTTAACGCTCAAAAAAATATATATGGGGTGATGGATAAAGGGAGGGGCAACAGAGTCCTGCTACTGGGCACCGAGATCAGGCCTGTTTATATTTGGCATCATGGTAAGTCAGCCCTGCAAAGCAAATACCTTAAAAATCCACAACCCAACGCCGAAAAACAACAAAAGGGACAACACAAGTGGGCAAGAGAGAGAGAGACAGGGAGAGAGAGAGAGAGAGAGACATAAAACACTTGTACAACTTAAGAACACATCGGTTGAGAAGTGTTGCTGGGGACGCGTCCCAGATAGGTGCCAAAGTTTCCTTTTCTTTTTTTTTAATTTTACCAATTTGTATGATGGGCTTTGGCGCTCATGCTTATTTATATGCCAGTGTGTGTTCGTGTGTGTGTTGTGTGTGTATTTTTGTGCGCTTCAAGGGTCTTCCTGAAATGGCTTTTCATTTGTTTTGTTCGGTGTATTAGCTGGAAAAGCAATAGCAACAACAACAACAATAACAATAACAAAGGACAACCACAAAAAGTGGGTGGCAACCTGTTGAAGTTCCCAGACTGAGGCGCCAGAAAGTAAACAACAAAAATGGTTAACGCTCCGAAAGGCTGCCAACAACTGCACAGAACACTTCTGAGAGAGAGACAGAGATATAGGTATAGGAAGAGAGTGCGAGAGAGCGGGGTCTCAGTAGCGCGAGAGAATCAACTCATTTAAAGCTTTGCAAATAGCGGGAAATTTAGCTAAGACTAAAGAACTTTGGCTTTTCATGCTTAAAGCTTTCTGAAAAACACGCAGTTAGCTTTTTTCCAGTGAACTTGCTGCTGAGCTTATTTTAATATTGATTCTCAGTAAATATACAAACGAAAGCAGTTCTTGCCATTTTGCTTCATTATTAGATTCATACTAAAAATGTGATTTGAATGAAGTCATTTTATTTATTTTTAATAATTTTGATCGGTAAGAGTTCATAAACAATTCCAATTTATATGCAATTTAGAATGTTAAAGCACTAACGAAATAAAAAAGTTGACTACTATTCGTAAATATTCAAACAAATATTAAAACTTCGATCTTAATTAAGTCGTTCAATGTATTTTGCTTCGTAATAATTTAGTTATTAAGTAGTTAAATTTAATGAGCTATTAATTATTCAAATTCATTTTCCATTTTAAATTGACTTTATAAAAATAATATCTCGGCAATAAAAGTTAGGGTAGTTCGATCAGGCTGTAAACAAGCCAATCCAAATTATTCACGTGTGCAAGCTTTTGTGCCTGAAAGCACACAAATAACGGGAAATTCGTGATGGTAATGAAAATACCCAGACAACCGTTTATTTTTCACAAATATTCTATCTCCCTCTCACACACACTCACTCACACTCTCTGGCACTCGCGCTCTCCATCTGTTGTGTGTCTCTCTAAGTTTTCCGAGCGCAGATTTCGAGCTTTGCATTTGGTCGGGTTATTGGGATGTTTATGCTCTGTATCTGTGGTGCAATTGCGAGAGTCTCGATATCTGGCGTCTCTGTGATTCTATATGGCCACAAGTGGCCCGCTGTTTGATGCCCGCTGCTTGCCGTCTGTTAACGGCTGACTGCTGCTGGCGTCGTTGGCGCCGTCGTTGCCGTTGTCGTTGTCGTTGACGTTTTGTCGTTGCCGTAACTCCGAAAAATCCAGTTCCAGTTTATCCCCAGCAGGCAGCATGTGCGGACGTTGTCGTCGTCGTCGTGGTAATCGTTGTCGCTGTCTTCGAAGCTGCTCTTATCGTGTTATTGTCTCGTCTTCGACCGCTCACTGCTGATGCTGCCACATTAATTCGCGTTCGGATTGACAAATCGCTGATCGCACAGTTCGATATCGCATCGCGATCGGTCAACCACACACACAATTAGTCAAATTAACGGCACAAATCGTTGGTGTCAAGTGCAACCTGAAATCACGGCAAATCAACTCAAAATTCAAATATAACAAAAAATTGGTCATTCACAGTGTAAATCGAAATGTAATCTTTTTTTTCTCGTATATCTTATTTTCTATAATTTGTGTTATTCACTCAACATTTATTCGGCATAGATTGGGCTGTCAAATATTATCAGAGGCTCCACACCTTCGTTTTTGTTTTTCTTGCTGTTCTTGATTAGCTTTATTTATCGTTTACCGTGTTTTGTATGGTCTCCTTTATGACTCCACGCCCATTCGCTTGTCGCTTGTCATAATTTATGTGCAATGCAATCACCCAGAAAACCGTACAATTCAATGTCAGCTAAGAAACAAATTCTTAAACTGGGAAAGCAAGCCAACACTAAACACCAAGTTATAAATTGAATGATAAATGTTGCGTTTTATTTGGCATCATCGTAAACAAAATGTTATTGAACACGTTTGAAAATAATATTGTGAGATGTTATCAGAATTGCTAATTAAATTAATGGACTGTGCAATTACTTAAGCCACGCATTGCTCATACGACACGGCGGCACGCTCTCATTGCTCATACGTCGCTTTGTCTGTCAATCCATATCAGTTGCCAAAACAGATTTGGCTCATTTGACGTCATTATATTTTCGGCGTTCATAACCATTGGCAAATACCGCCTGGCTATCAAATCAATTTGCCACCCGGCTGTGCTCCATCAAAAATGTATACAAATGATTACCATCGATTTACATTTATCTTTATATGTATTTGCATAGCCGCAAAGCACGAAAGTTCACAAATTTAATGTAAAAACGCATAAAAAAAATGATGTGCCGCATTTGAATGAACTGCGCATTTAAGGGGACAGAAATGCTTATAAAGTTTATAGCTCAATTTGCAATGTACGTGTTTCTATTGCCAAAATGTATTCATTTTTTGTTAACCATAAAGAAAGCAAAAAACTGACTGGGACAATACGATAAATGTTTTACTCGAATTACAACATTCTACATGGCTTTGCAAGAAATATGCCTCACTTTAAAATGGGGAGAGAAATATTTGAATAAATTTAGTAAAATGCTAAATATGTTCCCTTCACCAGACTTTTGAAATAAACCTATACTTTGTAGTTCCAGCAATATGAAAATAATCTCGTGATTAACTTTTGCTTTGGTGAAACGATTATTTCACTCATTTAATTTGCATATACAACAAATCAAATATTCTAGAATCAGAAATCAATTAAATTCCACTTTTATATTATTCAAAATCTTGTTAATACGAACTACTTATCGATGTGTTAGCTTATTGAAGCGACTATTTGTGTACTTAATCACCTTTGCCAAATTACAAAAAAAAAAAAAAATACTCATTCAGGCGTTGTAAAATGTTGCGATGCCAGCGTCGCTGCATTCCGTCACTGACTGCGCAAATTGTTTATACAAATCTGAACAATTTTCTTTATGAACTACGAAAAATACAAAAACAACAAAATCCAGCAAAAACAAAAAACAAAAACAAAAACAGCTTCAAACGTTGATCAAAGTCAACTGCGCACCGGACACAAGCGTCGCAGTCGCAGTCGAAGTCGACGCTAACGTCGCCGTCAGCGTGTTGCTGCCCAAAAAGTTTGTGGCTAGCCAAAATATTCTCAACATTTGCATTCAGCCAAACACACCTAACGGATGCAATACCAACAAACGCGCACGCAGATACAAAGATACAAATGTTTATTTCTTTTGGTTCTGCGCACGTTTATATCGTTTACAATTTGCCGACGTCACATGACCGAAACCAGACAACGCTGTCGGCCAAACTATATATATACAAATAGTTAAAAAAAAAGAAAAAATTACAAACACAATTTTTGATTGCCCGCATGGCAATTGTCAACTAGCTGCCACACACCACACACCACACACACACACACACACAGCCTGAAACTCAGGTTGACAAAAGTTTTGGCGATTGCATTTGCAAAACTTTGTCTGTCCCATGTCTGGTTTTTGGTTTGCGGTTTATTTGGTTGTTGGCTTTTTCAAATTTGGTCTATTGTCAGAGGCCAGCTCGAGATGCGTATCAATCCGCAACGACAACAGTTTGAAGTTGTATTTCGTATTGATCTCACATAGCTAATTGACAAGCCCATGGGATCAATTAAGAAATACCACAGTTTGGCTTAGAGCCACACTTGCAGACTCTGAGCGTTGCAACAATGCGGCCAATTACAGATATATATATTTATATATATATATTTTTTTTTTGGTTACCCTTAAATGCCTGTGGCTGCCAGTCGCAGACATGCCGAAAAATGTTTAACCTACATTTAAAATTATGAGCTGAAATTCCAACTGCAATTTACAAGCAGCAAAAATCTCATTACATTTTATGCAGCATCCGCAACGGCACCAAAAACAGCAACTGATGCAAGATACAACAAATTGTGGTGTGTGCGCAACTCATCAATTCTCAATGCCCATCAGACGGCGACGACTTGCGACTTGTAAAAATCGTCGAACCCGTTCATGCAACGCACGCACTGCTCCACACCGGTGCAAGATAACAGGGAAACAACGGTACAAAGAGACAGACGATCCGACAAAAGGGCAGAAACACGCAGAAAGCATTTAATTAAATGCACTTTAATATTTTATTTATTTTTTTGGGCTACTGATCTCGATTTCCTTTTTTTAATATTTTCCTCAATCGAGTCGCATGAAATTGTTGTGCATTTGGCTAAGGCTCCCAAACTTTTTCCAAAGGTCGAAAAACAAATTATTTTCCCAGATATTATCATTGCTTTTCCATTTTCATAATGGTTTTGCAATGCAATAAAGTCTAAGCTTTTTTCAAAATTAACTCATTTTGTTGCATTTTTAATGATTTAATAACTTTTCTCCATCTTTTATCGATAAACATTTCGATGGAAAATTATTTAACTAGCGATTCAAATTCCGCAGCTTGTCATCTACACAATTCAACATCAAGTTTGTCATATCAGCATCATTTATGCTCAAGTGCAAACTCTCGCAAATAAAGGGGGGAAAAAAAAACCAGAAAAAATGATAAATCTCAAACGAAAAATGGAACCAGTTTTCTGATGATGGTACCCGATGAGAAAAAAGAGGTTGGACCACTTGCTGGGCGCTTCGAAAAATATTTTGAATGATGTTAACGATGCCCTTTGGGTGTTAATTACAAGTACGAATTAATCTGGACAATCGACTGTCATTAATTGTAGCAGAATGAACCGCAAATGTGCTAATGAGACTGCCAGACCTTGAAATATTTACGGTCAGCCAAAAACAATAAAAAAAAAATCGCGTAGAAAAGTTTGTGGGAAAACGCTTCGAGAAGAAGCTGTACAGATTCATTCATTATTCAATTAGCCTGACATAACAGCTTTTTTACCATATAAACAGCCCCAATGTCGCCCATATATACAAAAACAAAAAGTTTTTGTTTATAGATAAATTTAGACGCAAGAACGAAAATCGCACAAGAGAAAACCAAAATTTTCAGAGAAATTTGCCACAAAAAGCACAAAAACAAATGTTGCAGTTCAACTGTAAAATTGGAGGCTTTTTTATAGTTCTATAAACGATTTTTTCACTGGATTTTTTCCATTTTCATTTTCATTTTGTTTTGTCTTTTTTTGTTTGCTGGTCTGCGTGTCAATTGAGGCTTATGTTTTGTTGCCATGTCGCATTGTCTACCAACATTGTGTCGCTGTTAGCCAGAAAAAAAACAACGTGCGGATGGTTTGGTTCAATAACTGTCTGAAATAAAAATTAAACGTTTCCTTAAGCCATTTGATTGACTGACACCAGGCTTCGCGAATTTGGGCAGCTGTCAACAGGACAGGTATAAAACGATAAAAATATTTCAGTTTTAGTTTAAAAACTGTTAACTTAGAATTACTGATTCACATGAGAATTTAAAGCGCGAAATGCAATTAACTAGCTGCCTCACAGAGATTGAGTTTGTTAAATATATAACTGATTTTTTACAGTTAAAGAGTGTTTTTATGATCTTATGTAACAATTGCAGTTTGTAATCTATAAAAAATGACCTTTCTAACTAGCGCATTTTTTTTCGTAAATATCAAGAGGGATAACTGTATTAACTTCAGCTTAAATTTATTAACACAACAACAAAATATTGAATTTAATTTAATATCTAAAGTGCACATAATATGGGTATTTAAATTGAACAAATGTGTATCACATCAAAATAAGCTTTACCAATGAATTCTCAAAGATAAGAAGATTATAACGCACATTGACATGGTAATCCAGATACAAATCATAAATCATAGATAAATAAAAAAACGGAAAAAATATTTAATAGGCTTTGGCGAATATCTCAAGTTGATCCGGACAGTCTCATTCAATCTAATCTCTGATATGTATAGCCAAAAGACAGGACAGACTTACTAATGTGGCCATCCAGTTACTTGGACCTTTACACATTTATTATTCTGTTTGTGCGCCAGAACTTCATCAAATGACGGCAAAACGAACTTGAGAAACACCTGTACAGGTACACAAATAAGCAAATAACAGGACAAGCTTTAAGTCCTCACAGCCGTGAATTGCATGACAAGCTTTGATTAGCCGCTGCTTTCTTTGTGACCCAGAAGGACGAATCTTTAATGATGAATCGCTATTTAAGTTTGGGTAAAGTGAGAGCCACTCTGCATTTGTTCAGAACTTAATCAAATTTCCGCCCCATTTGGACATGTTAAGTGACTTAAGTGCCGTCAAGAACGTTTCGCTTTATTCATCGTGTTTTTTTCGCTTGGGGTTTGGGGACAAAACGCTTTTTGTTTTTTGCTTTATATTTTCGTCGGCGCTTATCTAATCAATAATCGCAAAAAACGTCAAAATAGCAAACGTGCAAAATCTGTAAGCATATTGACAGAAACAAGGACGAGCACACCCTTTCCCATTCTCCAGACATGCAGCACCCCTCCCCTCCCCTGTGCAAAGGACAAGTCCTGTTTATGGTAGTGTGAACGAACGTGCTCGGTCCTCTGAAACCAAACAAACAAAAGCAAAAATCTGCTAAAAGTTCATTGTGCCAATGTGGTAGTGCGGGGTGTGGGGTGTGGGGTGCGGCGTGGAAATCTTTTGAAGCAAACAATTGTCGGTTGGATCTCGACGGCCTAATAAAATCAACACCCACAAACCAACACACCGTAATACCTCGTGGAAAATTCACAATATTGATGGCTCTGCTACGATGGCCGATAATGGCATTCCTGGTATTTCGCCGCAACGCAACTTGACCAAATTATTTTTGCATAGCATATTTTCGAAGCATGTCCTTGCAACGTGAAAGCATTGTTAAATGCCCAGACACGTGCCACACAACCCATCCATCCATTATGGTTTTATACTGATTGCAGCTGAGTGCGGGTTATTTCTGCACATTTTGGTATTTTGATGCAATTAGCTCAACAAAAGTGCTCAATTTTGGATGCGCTTTCAATTTGCATTTTTAGCAATTTATGTTTGATTATTGCTTTATAACTTAGAGCTGCTATCATGTCATTATTTGCTCAATAGTAGTGAAATAAATGGTGATTGGAATTAAGCCACTAAATCATAAATTCAAAATTTTAAATCAACTTTTATTATGAATTGAAACATTTGAAATACTGTCAAATACTTTAAAATTGTTCTCATTTGTCCCATTTAAAGTGCACTGCACAAACGTAGATTTTATTATTATTTTCACGACCAGAACTTCCACGCTTATAAGGTAAAATAACTAAACTTCAATTGCTAATTATGCAAATTGCGTATACGTAATGAGAATCTCTGTTGACGTATTTATCTTGTGTTCAGCATTGCCAAATTAAAGTATCTCTTTCGCAAATAGCAAACACGAGAGTGCTTCACAGCTCAAATAGTAGAAAAAAGAAAACTTTGGCCACATTTATTTTCGATGGCAAGTTTGTTGGCCAAGTTAATGTCGACCAACTGATGCACTGCAATCACAATACATTCGCAGTGCTGATTTGGGCTCTTAAAAGTTAGGGGCGCCATAAAGCCCAACGCAAATAGACAAAAGGCCCGCCTGCCAAAAATCCCAAAAAAAAACTTTACCAAACGCTCTTTTTCCAATGCCCAAACACACACACAATCACACACACACACTCGCACACACACACACACAATCAGAATTGTACGTAGATGAGTTTTTCGTTGCCAACTTTTTGCTGACAATTTGCGACTTTTTGCGTCTCGAACGATATTTTCATTCATTGCCCTTTCGTTATTGTTATTGTTTCTGTTCCATGTTTGCCGTTGTGCAGCCTTCCCAAAATGGTTTCACATTTCAGCGCGCCTAGATCTATGCAACATTTGCCGGGATGCCTGCCAGTCCCAGGCTGACTCTACTCGGTGTGTCTCCCTGTGTGACATTGCTAGGACCTTTGTGCTTGCCACACAGGCAGCCAAATTGTTTTAGCAAGACGCATTTAAAATTTCAGATTTTCCTTTTGCAACACAATGCAGACCCTCAGAATAGTGGCCATAAATGTGTTCGCCATTTAAAGCAATGTCTTCCGAATTTTTATTTCTTTTTAAAGCTGATGAAAACAAGTATTATTTTCAAATATATTAAATCTGATTTTACTTTACACTTTTCCTTTCATCATTCTTCTAACCCACTTTACTATTCTGCAAGGATTCAAAATTATTCGTACACTTAAAAATAAGCACCTATCTGCCACACAAATATGTAATAATTAAATAAATTACCTAAATAGAAATTTGATAAAATTTGATATGTTATTTTCAATATCATGAAATGTGTGTAAAATAATCTTACAGCTTGTTAAGTACTTCGTATAAGTTTTGAAATATCAACTTACTTTGCCGGCTCAGTGAACCATTTTCCATTTATTTATTTTTTGGGTATCCTTCTGTCTCTTTTCGGCATTTAGGATGCTTTGCCACTTTTGATGCCACTTTAATTAGCGAAACTTTGTTGAAGGCCAGCTGTCAGCCGGTGGTATTGGCATCCTGGGAACCGACGCAGGTGCCCGGTGCCCGGTCAGCAACCGCATTTGAATTGCTAATTATTTTTGTTGATTTATGTAGAATAAAAACCAACAACAAATTTGCTGAAAAGATGCACGTCTGAGAACTTTTTAATGATGATGCAACAAAAGTTTAAAGTTAGCAAGTTCAGTTAAGCTGTACAACAAATTTAACTGTAATTTTGTTTTAATTAATGCGTCATAGCTGCTGCCAACTGCAGCCAAGTTGGGGTTTTGTCGAAACTTATTTTTGACTTAGATTTGGATACAAAAGTTCTTGGCTGACTGCCAAGTTCGCGCTCTGACGCGATAAACCTGCCAAGGCGTCAAAGCAGGCGCTCCACGATTTTGGCTAAAGCCTGGTCTGCAAGAGTGGGCAGGGGGGGTGGTAGGGGGGAGGCAGACCATATGATATAGAAATGTGCACATAAAACAGAAGCACACAGTGAAGAGTGCTGCAAATGCCAGACAATATGTTGCAAACTTTCGCATGTTGCAATCGCAAGGCAAAAGTTAATCTTTTGCATTGCCCCCACAAAGAATCAATAAAGTATTAAAAATCATGTTTATATATATGTAATCTATATTTATGATTTTTCGCATTTTGTACCTGCAAGTTTACAAGTGATTGAAAAAGATGTTGCCTGTAACATTATTGGATATTCTACAATATTCGCGATACTTGCCAGGAAGATTTAGGTGCTATGGGTGACTCAGTCTGTGCAGTGTTGAGGAGCCATTCTAGTTAACTGCACTCCATTTGATGTAATACCTTTAAATACAGCATTGGGCCACTGAGCCGCCAGTGAGCACTTCCACACATGTATCTGCTTTCAGACCAGTCGCTAATAAACTTGATAAATGGCCAAGTGGCCTCACCACGATTTGGGGTAACCTCTGTGCGCCATTTTGTATTTCACGCCATTTGATGCGGGCGAATGTAGCCGTAAGATTTCAGAAATTGCGCATCATTAGAGGAGGCAGACATGCCAAGCGGTGTCGAGTGTCGGCTCTCGAGTGTTTCAGCAAAGTCATCAACAGCTGGTAGGAGCTGCAGGGGGGTGGGGGGCAGGGCAGAGGTTTAAGACGGGTTGGGGTGCCTTCCTCACTTTTGCTCTGGCCTTTTATTTGCCCAAAAACAAAAAACAAAAAAAAACTTGCCTCTTTCGTGTGTAGAACAAATACAAATACACAACATACATTCAGTAAATATGAAATATATTACACACACACACACACACACACAGCGACGCACACAAATGTAGCAACGCACTGGGTCAACAAAAAATGTGGGCGTTGGTGCCAACTGTGGGCAGGGCCAGCCAGAAGTTGGCATATTTGTCAGCGCTCAACTCGCGCAATGACGTTGCTGCTGTCATATGACGTAATTTGAACCCAGTTCTTACACCAAAAAAAAAAAGCAAACAAAAAACAAGCAAATTAAACAATAAAAGTAAAAAAGCTGAAAAAATTAAACTGGCAAATTCGATCAAAATAGCTGATCCTAAAGTAAATACACATTTGTGTAAGCGATTAATGTTGCCAAGCGTAGTTAACTTATTGAAATTTGAGAGCTTCAATGGCTGCTTTGGCACACTTTGAGATTGCGCATACGCATCGTTGGCCGACTGTCGAATTTGTCGACTCTTTGGAAAAAAAACTAGCAACAAAGGCACACAATGAAGTTTTGTGGCAAGCAAAGTAGTAAACAACGCAAACAATTTGCAACTGCAACTGCAAAAGCAAAAATGTTGTTTGCCAGTTTGAGTTAAGTGTTTGGCCATTTACACAAAGTAGACTTTTAGACGTAATTTAAAAATTTAAGCTGAGCAATAATGTCTAGCATTAATCTGCAAAAAGTGACGAAACCTTAAGAACTCGAATTGAGCTTAGATTTTAATTTAAAATCAGTATCAGCATCAGTATAAAAAAAAATGTACTAAATATAATTTATTATTTATTATAATTTAAATGTGTTTTTCGTTGTCTGATATATACACTGATATAATTCTAAAAACCTTGAAATTAATCTTTAGATAGAGATTCAAGTGAATTTAAGCCATTTCATGCCATTTTTAGAATATACTTTAAGAAAATGCGATTTCTTTGAGAAAGATTTTTAAATTTTGCAAATGATATTATGAGCAGCAAACTAAGTATTCCGTACTAAAAATAGCTTAAATTACAGCTTAGCAAAGTTAAAGATTTTGGTAAACAATTAAAAGGCGAGAATTTCGACATTTTCTATTTTTTTTTTATTGGTTTATTTTTGCGCTACTTGCAGCTGGTGTCAATTAGCACTAAACAAACAATTAAAATGCACCGAAGCCATGGCCAAAACTTATGCAGAACGTACCTTTGCAGGTAGCAATAGTTAAAGGTGTGGTTGTGGAGGGGTTAAGGGGAGAAGGGGATAAGGGCTAGGGGCAATTGAGAAGCCAGCCGATTCAGTTGTGCAATACCAAAGCCAAGCGTTGAAGAGTTGCAGTAGTTGGGCCAATGGTCACTGGAATTTACTGCAGCAAGTGTGGAGGTTAAGTTGCAAACTAAGTTTTGGGGGGTGTGGGGCAAGGGAGTGGCGTTTTGGCTTGAGGTTGAAAGGGGATTTTGGTTAGTTAGTAGCTGCAACAGCTGCTAATGTAAACCGAATGAGGTCAATTCGAGCAGTCGGTGCTTTTGCATGTTGCACGGACATTAGAGCAACTGTTGATAGACGTCCACTACTAATCACCAACTACACTGGATTCTCTTACACACACATAAACACACACACACACACACACACACATACACGACGACATGGAACCAGAGACAAGTGGCACGTGCACAGACACATGCAAATGAAGCCACAAAATGACTTTTAACTTGGCTCCGGCCAGTTGGCAATGCCAACTCATTTGCCACTCCACTCGTCGACTGTCGTCATTTCCATTGCTGTATTATTTGCAGTTCCTTGTAAGTGTTATAAATTTGTTGCCACGTTTTGTTATCTTTTGCATAATAAGTGGATGTCAAGATTCTTAAGCGATCTGCATAAATTTGAGATAATATACGAGCAATGTGCTTTGCACGAAATTGTCAAAAATAATATTCAAAAGTTTACACTTGAATAGGAAAAAATCGGTTAAAGAATTAGAATTAGTATTTCAAAATGCCAAGACTACAAATTAGAAACAATTTTGCTTACAACTTATTTAGTTTACCTTATGTGTTTATTTTTTTTTTTTGAGTGTAGCTGGCCATTTTGCTTAACCTTGTGTTCTTACAGCGCATTCCTTATATGTATAAGGGCTGTCTGTAACTATCCATTAACCCCTTCTTTTTGCACTCACTGCGTATGCCATAAATTATGAATATGCTGCGTAATTTTGATGCGACAATTTTTGCCTGGTAGGTTGTCGGTGCCCCCAACCAATTAATTGCCAATTGCCGCAAGGACCTTGCTGCACGGCACCCCGAGGCACCCCTTACTTTGCTGCATATGTTTGCTGGCGTAGTAAAGTCATAAAACGTTGCCCAAAGTCAACAGCGTAAGTGCCGGAAGTGGGATGCGAATAGGGGTTGGCGTTGGGGGTTGTTGGATGAAATGCAAACACAACCGGCGAAAAAAAAATGGCATGAGACAAAGTTTTTCATTTTGCTGTCGTGTTTGTGAAGTACATAAAAAGAATTTTAACAAAGAGCAGCCAACACATCCCGAACATCCCACTTCAAAAAGGTTTTTCACTTTTTTCACAATTTATTTATGCGTTTAATAACGACATCATCAGCATGTAAATACACACACACACACACACACACACACATGCAGGTGTGAGTGATGTGTGTGTGTGTGTGTGTGGGCATGGTTTGCGCCCACTCCCAGGCGACAGTAATAAAAATGTCGCTGATTTGACAATGTGCTTTATGTGGTGCGACTTTTGAAAGTATCCTGTAGCAACCCCCTACCCCCCTACCCCGTACACATTGTGCACTCATTTTGAACGACTTAAAGTTCGCTTCCTGTATCATATTCTCATGAAAGTCACATTAATAAAGCTGGCGGCTCATTAACTCAATGCCAGGCGCGTTTTATCTTGGCCTAAACGCACCAATAAGCCAGCAACTGTTGCTCTGGCAAGTAAGACCAGCACATCTTACCAACCAATCCATACCCATTCCCAAGACGAAGTCATCGCTTATGCGTCAATGGCAGAAATGAGTAAACAAACATTGCCTATAAATAAGCAGCTAATAAGGATAATTGCCTGCTTTACAAATTATCGCTAGCTGGCATTCAAAGTCCTTCCTCTCCACTCCACACCACTCCACTCCAATCCATCCCACAAGGAACAACTGTGGGCTGTGTTCTATTGCTCATTTGTATTGCACACATCTACAAGTCAAAATAGTAATAAATTGCTAAAGAAAATTGCGTGGCGCTAAAGGAAAAACGATCCAAAGAAAGCTAGCCAAAAGCCGCAGCCCCAACATATGGCAAAGTCCTTTGAATTTTATACACATAACATGTGTATATATATGTACATATACATCTCTTATACATACACACCCACATATATCTTCATTTATATATATATATGAGGGGCAGACTTATTTATGGTCGTGCGGTGCGGCAAATTAATAATGCGACTTTCTCAGTTTGCTGGCTCTCGGTTTCTGCCTGTATGTAAATAGAATTTGCGAGCTGAGCTGCAACTAACCCGCAGCTGGTGTTCCACACAAAGAAGGGGGGCGGATGGAGGGAGCAGGTTGGGTAAAGACTCAGATTAGGTATGCAAAACATATAAAATTTGATAACCGACCGTTGTTAATCCAATATTTTATGAAAATGTTACATAATTAAAACTTGAAACCTAATATTTGTGTTAATAAACTAACTTAAGGTTTGCAAGGTGTGCTATTAATATAAAACATTATTTAATGTTCTCATTTCAAACTAAAATTCTGGTTTTTCTTGCTGATAATGAAATTTATATCCAATCTAATAGACTCCGCTATGAAGAGGTATCTAATTTCCGTTCAAAAAGATAGGAACAATACAGAAAATAATTTGTAGAAAATGTAAATATGAATTTCACTATTTCTAGCTTAATAGTTCAAAAGAATTTTCATTAAATTTAAGTTCACATTGCAATTTATGTAGATTTAAAATTCATACTTTAAACTGATCAAAAAACGAAAAGCTATTTTGTCATTTTGCCCTTTTTATTAGTTAAAAAAAAAAAAATGGCCTAAAGTGTTTTGGTCCGTTAGTAAAAATATGCAAAAAACAAAATATGTTTTGTCGAATATTTTATAGAAATCGAATGCTTGGCTTTGAACAGCATGCTAGGCCTTGTGGGCAAAGGCAATTTGCAATTGCAATTGTGGCAAGAAACGAAAGAAAATAAATTTGGACCGCTTACTTTAGGGCCATGTCGCCTGTCTGGCTTCCTTTCACATGTCCTTATGCTAGTGATGGCCCCAAATGGAAATGAGTAGCTATCACTCTCTCTCTCTCTCTCTCTATCTATCTACATCTCTTTCTCTCTCTGACATTTCCTTTCACCTTTTTTTCGTTCCGCTCACTTTCTTGGTACAAGTGTCACATTGGCGTCCTTCGCTGCCAGTTTTCGCTGAAGCCAGCAAAATTTATTGCACACTTCCTGTTCGCAAAACCAAAGGCCTCACTACCTGAATGGGAGTATGGGTATATGTGTGTGTTTTTGTGTGTGTGATTGTTACATTCCATTACATACAATTATAGCTAGCTTTTGTTTGTTATTACATCCATCGATCGACACGACGGCAGTCGCCCCGTTTTATTAACTAGTCCTAATTTTGAGCCGTGTATAGCATTTTCCCCATCGATTCACTTTAATTTTTCCTTTACATTCAACCAATGCGAGTCGCGTCCAGCTGGCGCCACACCGCTGGCAAAAACATGAGGAAATCGTTCGTATAAAATTATAACAATTAAAGTGCGGCAGACAAGGACAAAAAGGATGCAAGGGGAGGGGAAGGGTCAGCGGTTTGTGTGCAAATGACAACGAAACCAAATGCAACTCGGTGGGCTATTAATAAAATACTTCAGCCGGGTATATCAACATTGGGATTTCGAAATATAACGAATTTTCGACTCATAAAAAAAAACTATAAGTAATAATGTTATCAGAAGCAGAGCCCCCTAAGTTAGCCAATCTCTGACGAATAAGATCTAGTAAAATATAGCAACGAATTACTTGCAAGATCAACATAAATAAAAGAATAAGTTTTTCCTTAAATACTGTTATTATGCATACTAAAATATAAAAATTAATTAGTCAAGGAAATATTATTTTTTTTTTGCTCATAGCACACTTTGGAGAAGTGTATTTAATTTTCATCTTGAAGCTGTTTGCTTCTGTGTTTTATGTATTTCACTTGCCTCAAGGAGCTTCCTTCCTTCCACTCCTCACTCGTTGGCTGTCTGCTACTTTGCTACTTGGGAGCATTGTGAGCCTTGTGTATGCTCTTTTAATTATTTGTGTATGTTTTTCTGCTGAAGTTGCTTTGTTGTCATACGATTCTCATTTGCTGTTACGGCTCTGTCCTTGACTGTGTCCTCTCCGTGGTGGCACGTTAAGCGCCACATTTGAGGCATGCAAGTGACAGGTTTTAATTAAATAATTGACTTGTGCCTTGTGGCTTCCACATGATAATGGGGCACAACTACAAATGCCACCAAGACAACACTAAACAAGTCCAAATGAAGATAGCTCTTGGGCCAATTAAAGTGATGCGAATAGCAGAGACAAGTTATTTGCCTGATTGGGTTAAATGGAATCATTTTTGTACCGAACTATAAACGCTTTTAAGTATTTATGCGGGCTAAAAAGTTTTATCGATATCGTGCACAACAAAAGGTCCCATTCCGTTAGATGAATGGCCAAAACTATGCGCTGCTGTTGCCATGTTTGTTGCTGTTGTGCATACCAATTTTGAATTTATGCCACGAGTTCCCTGAACTCCTGGGCCCAGACCACCCAACGTGCATTGACTCGGAATCGCATTGCTTATGTTGGTCTTAACCTTTTTAGG
The DNA here is from genome assembly GCA_035042405.1 of Drosophila demipolita. Classification (NCBI taxonomy): domain Eukaryota; kingdom Metazoa; phylum Arthropoda; class Insecta; order Diptera; family Drosophilidae; genus Drosophila; species Drosophila demipolita. The sequence continues at coordinate 3,240,017 of JAWNLI010000044.1, read as the reverse complement.
TAACGGAATTTATGGACCAAAAGCATGGCTAATAACTTGTGGCAACGCGCTAATGGGTTTTGGCATTGATTTCAGTCAGCCAGCCCCTTAATTGTGTCGTAAAAACGTTATTGATACATCATTAGGCAAGCGATAATCGTGGCGTATACGCAATATTCGTTGACAAACTTTAAGCTAGCTTTAATTTAATGCCAACTGCGCAACTTTAGCCACAGAATTTTACACTTTCCACTTGAAAGTACGCTAAAAAAGAACTGATTATATCTCTGACAAGTGGCCAACACTCTACGCCTGCAGGCCAGCAAAGGGCAGTGGGCGAACCCACTGGCCTTTAAGCCAAAGAAACGAGCCATTAATATTTCAATGTTCTTTTGAGTTTATGAAGTCTGGCAATTGACATTATTAGCGCTTAAAATCTACGATATTAGCCAGTTATGAGCCTTAAATTTTCTTATCAATCATAATCTTCATGGTCATTTTTATTGTTTTTTTTTTGTCATATTTGAAACGTATTTCTGTTAGTACAGAAATTGCACATATAACTTGGATATGAAAAAATATAAAATTTAAGTTGCAAATAGAGAGATGAAAAAAAGATGAATGGATATTACTGACTTTAACTTAAATAAAATTTAAAAATTTCTGTAGAAAATCAAGAGTTGGCAAAGTCTAATAACATTCACCACTTTAACTTATATAAATTAATAGAATTGAGAGACAAACAAATCTTAAGACTTGAATTTAATGTAAATAAAATAGAATGCTCAAATTATCAGATTTAAATATTTGATATTGAAATTGCTTACTAACTAAAATCAATTGAAAGGTTTTAATACAAAATGGATGGCAGACAAATTTGAACAACGACTTTAACTATCTAAAAAAAAATATGTATATATATTTTTATATATATATATATATATATATAACTTTCATGTCAAAAGAAAATAAATGTTTAAATCGGTTGGGTCTTTAAGAGAGTTTTGTTAAAAGGAACAATTAGAATAATAAACTTATTTGCAGCAGCTGAAAAGGCATCACGTATTGTCACAGAAAGTCGGCTAACTTTAAGATAGTGGCATATTAAAAAGGGATGGACTGGTTGCAGTAATTGGTTGACCTGCCGAAAAAAAGAGGCTTTACACTCGATATCTATCCAGTCCTTTTGGCGAACGTGACGCCTTGAAAGTGGGCCCACTTTTATTCGGCGTACGTGTCAAGCGAAAAGACATGCAAAAATGGACTGTCACTCAAAAACTAAAGTTTAATAAAAATATATGTGTATAAAAGAGAAAAATATAAAATTATTCAAATGTTTAAGGCAACAAGTACTATAAAGAGGCGAATTGCTTAATATAAAAATTTCAATTAAATTGTAGAAGAAAAGGCTTCAAATCAAATTATACTGACGAATTTTGATAAATGGGCAGGCAAATGTCGAACTGGCCAACATATATATATATATGTATATATATAGGTAAATGTATGCAAAAGCTATTGCTGTGACATGGTTGTCAATTTTGTGCAATAAAAATCAGAATCGAATAGTTGCCCAAAAACAATGACTCAAATGCTGAACGAGTGTTGTGTCAAATAATTGACAGCAACATGGACAAAAACTGAATTTATTGACTAGCTGAAATACAGCGCTGGCCACTTGCATAGTTCCACTCTTTTTTAACGTTCAAACATATGCGTATTAAATGCCGCTGCGTATGCTTCCCATTTGATAGATTTCGCTCTTGGTCTTTCATTAATTTTTGGTTTTTTTCGCATCTTTTGTTTTTTATTATATTGTTTTCATTTATTTCTTTACATTCTGACATTGTGTTTGGTTTTAATTAAATTTAATGCTTGCGCAGTCATAAAAGTGGCTCAACGCTCATGACGCAAAAGTGAATTAAAGTGCAATCAATTTTCCAAGAATTCAACAACAACAAAAATTAATATTCAACTGGCGCAAACAACAGGCAAAGTTTCCCTCACGCAATTTCACTGAAAACTCGTCGGTAATAAAAATGCGAATGCGTTCCGGGTGAAAGGCGTCGCGTGTCCCTTGGAATATCAGACTATATCGGGAGAACATGGGCGACACATTGGATGAGAAGACATCGTCGCGACGTGACAAGCCGCAAACGCTGAACATTAGCCCCGCTGAGGCAGCTGCCGCTGAAGCTGCACCAAGCCATGCGGCCACCGATGCTGCTGCGGCGAGTTATGCGCACCCGCGATTACATAGTGAACCGGAACGGGAACGGGAACGGGATCGGGATCGGGTACGGGAACGTGATAGCTCCAGCGACACGCTGAGCTGCATGGGCAGGCGCCATGATGAATTAGCTGCACCACCACCACCACGTCGCGAAAGTCTCAACAGCTGCGACCAGCAGCAACAGCTGGCCAGCAGTCCTGGCGGCGGCGGCACCGGTCTACACAAGGCACTCGGCTCGACTGGCCGCTCGGCAACAGCAATGGGCCTCAATTCACGGTACTCGTCCAGCGTTGTGGTCAGCGGCGGCGTTGGCAACTTGGCCGGCACCACAACGCGCAAGTGCGTCCTAACGCTGGACGGGTACTCCTATGTTATAGGTAAGCTGGCAACTGAAAAGTCCCCCATTCAACGGGAGTCAGTTGCTCAATAAATGAACTCTTGCCCTGCTTTCAACTCTTAATTCATAGCCCCGCCTCCCTCTGCTCTATAGAATTAAGTGCTCCTGACAAACGCATAAAATAATATATATATATATATATATATATATATATTATTCTGTCATTGCAGGTAAGTCCACGGAGAGGGCACAGAGAGTCAAAGTCAGATTGAAGGTAACATGGCCCATTGCAGCATTAAATTGAAAATGAAATTGAATTTATTTCCAAAATGGCAGCTTGGTTGGTAGAGAGAGGGGCAAGTGTGCGCGGCTAGCTATTATAAAACTTGAGTGGTACAGGCAACCTGCTCCAAACCTCCAATCCCTTCTGCTAACCAGGACAACAATTCATTTTGAATTGCTGTTGGAAATTTATGAGGAAGTTTTTATGCTCCTTGCATATGGCCTCGAACGTTGAAACAATCCTGCAAAGCAGCAGATTGCGTACAGGACGCGTTGGCCGGGGCAAAACATTTTGGAAAATACGCAAAACAAAATGAAAATGAATTTTCAGCCAGGATCATAGTTGGTTTAGTCCATGCTCCGGCACCAGTGACAGCCTCTGAGAGCGACCAGTGTGCCTGGGCGCCGGTATAAACGTATGCATCTAGTTTAGCACTCTCGGCATGCCTTTGTCCACTTTGGCTTTTGGGCATCGTTTACATTTCTGTGGTTAGCCAACAACACACACACACACACACACCCAGCTACACACAGCTACACACAATGAATGGATAGATGGATATTGGCCAGTTGTTTCTATGCTAATATACTGACACCGACCACATCGAATGGGTTTCTGTGCGTGTTCATTTAAGATAAGCCTCAGTGAATCAAATTTAACCCCAAATCAATTCTAAAACCAACATAATTACATAAATTGAATATATATTTGTGGTATTTGAAATGAAATCGCATTTGGAATACAATTTAAATAAACAAAATTAAATTACCGAAAAAGCAAATATTTTTAGTGTTAAATTAAAACAATTTATGTGAGTGTAACTAAATCAGCAGATATATTATATATATATATTAAATTATGCACATTATCACATATATAAATAATATAATAATATATAATATTTTCTCAAAAGAATTAAATTAAGCAGGAGTAGCGCAACAAATTTATTACAAAACATCTTGAACGTTTCCAAAAGATTAAGTAGCTTTTATTTAAATTCAATATACAATGCAATTTCCTATAAGACGAATAATTTAATAATTTGCAGCAGAAAGGCTTTCCAGGATTTTATTATATTTAATGCAGATCCAGTCTTTCACATATTGATGATAATAATGAAATCGTCTTAGGCATCTCAATATGTTAAAGTCTAGCAAACAAATCGACAGATCGCTGAAAGTTTACCATATATAATAAATTTCAGCAACTGATAATTCATGCGAAATTTCGAATAAAATTTTAAAATTGTCTTAATAAATCCACTTGTGAAGTCAGGTGAAGGATCTACTTGTGATTGGGATTGTGAAACTGCTAAAAAATTAATATACCATTTCCACCGAGCTTAAATCAGATTTATGCAGATGATCAATCTATATGTATATACAAATCTGATTAAAAAATATATATATATATATATCTGTTTTACAGATGATTAATCTTATGTCAATATATATACGTATCTGATTATAGATAGATATATAAATCTGTTGATTTTATTTGGGATTTATTTATTGAGTATCCAGCAAACGAGAATTTACAGTCCAAATTAAAGTGCCTCGCAGTCGGACCTGGCTTATACCCTTTTGGTCCAAACAGACAAGTTTCATCTTCGGCTTTTGTTCAAGTTTAGTATGCTCCTTTTTTTACCTATTTTTAATATGTATAGGTATAAATGATAAATGACAGCAATTTGTTTAAATGCAGCAAATTCGGTAAGCCAGATGGACTGTGCTCAGTTTTGGCTAACATTGCGGCGCGTCACGTAGCTGCCACAAATTGTGGGCCGATTTGAGGCGATGGCAAACCAACGGCATGAGCACCAAGCACTCAAGCTGCGACGGGGGCCAAGTGACAATGTGGCGCGTCGTTTGGGGCAACAATTTATGGGCGCTGCAATATTTTGCAAATATCCGTAGCATATCCTGCGGCGACAGCGCAGACAAACAACAATGCAATAAATAGTCAAGTGCTTGTTTTTGTGTTGTTGTTGTGCCACAGACTAGTTAAGTGTGTGTGTGTGACTGAGTGTAGTTGTTGTTTTTGGAAGTGTGTCCTTCAATTGACATATTACACTTGTTGTTAGCTCGGTGGCGGTTGCTTTCTATCGCTGCACTCTGTGTTTGTTGTCAGTCGCAGACAAAGGACTCCAAAGAGTGGGAGACAAAACGGATGCGGCCGTTGTCGCCGTCGGGTTTCTGTCTCTATCTCTGTATATTTGACTGTCTGGCTGGTAGACCGGAGCGCCACTTGGCTGATCAAGCGGTCAGAACGACAAGTTCAGCAACGGGTGATGCGGGAAAAGCCTCCAACTTAATTGAAGTGCTGTGTGGAAGCCACTGAGATAATAACTCAAAGTGCACGACTAGGAGTTATTCTACAAGAAGATACTCTACACTTCAAAAAATAAATATAAATCTCGTTTAATCAGACTCTGTGTGCTTATTGTTAATCTGTAAAAAGAAGCTTAAGTTTCCTATACGCCTCAAATCTGTAGTAAAACTACACTAAAAAAAAACTAAAGTCCCAAATTGTCTATCTTAAAAAGAACGGTTAAGTTATGAATAAATCGAGTTCCACTTGATAGACTATTAATGTTACTCAAAACTATATAAACTTTTGCTATACTCTATCTTACACTTACCTGTTCCATTTCCTTGCCAAAACCCATTTCTATTTCACAGGGCATAAAATTGGTTTTATGGCCAATTTGGCAACGGCTTTATGAATCTTAATACCATTTTTTGTACCCGTAAAAGTGGCTTTTTGTGTTAGATTAAAATGAATTTCGAGCGAAAATAGTGTCTGCAAATTCATCATCAATATAAAAGCGATGTAATGTTAAAATATTAAGATCTCTTGAAATTCTGTTCAGTTTTGTTTTAACTTTATTTATTGGGAAACAATTGGTCAACAAATTTGCGTACTACATGACAACTAGAAAAAAATGGGTTAACTAAATTAGTCTTTTATAGTGGCTTAAGACAGCAAACCCTTTTTTAAAGTTAACCGCCTACTTTCAATCGCAAATAAATTCGCGATAAGGATAAGGCCAACTCGACATACATAATTCAAAAGTCCTTTGCTTGTTACCTTTAGCCTGGCTAGAGGTGACCTTCGTTTGGCTTTGTTTTAGCCATTCTTCAGCAAGCCATGAACATTTGCATAAAGTCGAGTCATTGACTTAAACATTTCAGATTCCAGCTAGTAAAATTTTTTGTGAAACAAAAAATGTTTGAACAGCTTTATTGAATTTGTTTGGGGCCGAGCTCAAAAGGCTTAATATATGCAACTTTTTACAAAAGGTTTTTTGCCTTAACGCCAGCCACACATCAATTTGCAATCAACATGGCTTTTACTCTCTGTGGGCCAATGACGCCAACAAAGGCTTTCAAGTGACAGTAAAGGCTTAATAAAAAATTATATATTCTTTGAGTGAGATATACCCTGAAATTAAGATATATATATTTCAATATAATCCTCATTTACGCTTTCGATAGATCTCGTTAAATTCAATAACAAATCTTACACATGATCTGAAAACTTAAAACGGGTCTTAATCAATTGATTAAAAATCCTTGGGGCCTCCACACTCAATCAGCTAACAACTTACAAGATACGAAACATAACAGATTATCTGGTTTGGATTTTTTTTTAATTAAAAAGAGCTCAACAGAGACGCCATTGTCGCCGCTGTTTGTGGAATATATAAAGCCTGCGGTTAAATAGCCAAAATGGCGGTGCCAAAAACAGAAATTACAATCAACACACGCACAACAACACACACACACACACGGCTACACAGACAGAGGCCAGAGTCTGCCACGTGCATGTTGGTTGGCTAGAACCCTGCTTTTACCCTTTACCCTTTCGCCATTTTCGCTGTGCTCCCCGCTGTCAACCCCTCACACCCACTGCCGCTGGCTGCTGTTTGCACAGTGTGTTTTTTCTTCCTTTCCCTGAACCGTTGGCAACATTCAGGCTCAAAGGGTTTAACGCATGCTATTCGGCGAGTGTCCTTGAAATACATCAAAGACAACAAAAACAGACATTGTGTCGTCATTTTAGCTCTAACTGAAACACAAAGCCAACAATTGATATGTTCGTCATCAAAGGGCTTTGATCGAATTTAGCCAACTTTTCTTTTTCAACTAGATATTTAATCGGTTCATGGCAATTTGTTGGCAAACATGGAAAATGCAAAAATCCTATCAAATTTCACTTGCATTCTTAAAGTAGCTCTTCAAATAGTTCTCTCTTACATAGAGTCTATTTTCTATTCAATCAATCAATCAATCAATCGGATAGACCAGTGCAAATCTAAGTAGCCATTCATTAGAATGAATTGCAAGTATCCGGTTAATTTACCAGCAGTTGACTGTAATTTAATTCAGCAGGGAGCAACAACGCCGCTGCCAACTTCCGGCATCAAAGTGTCAACAAGGATATCCACTCAGTAGCCAGCAAAGCGTTAAATTTACACAAACAGCTGATGCTTCCATCTACTGTCCTTGTATCCGTCAGAGTTCCACTTACAGTTGATGTCCTTGCAGGACTTGCAAACGCCACTGGTTGACATTGTCCTTGTCTGAATGAAGCTATGGAAAACCTATTCCGCTAACAAATTGAATAAATGTTATAGTTGACACTTTAGTTTTTTCCTGGACTGAGAGAAAGTTCATCTTGCTGTAGCAATTAATAACTAGAAAAACGGTTAGAAATAAATGAGTTCAAATTTATAAGGATTTTTGTAATTTCCGTTCAATTTTTAAGCCCAGAATTTGCTCGAGCTGCATAATTGCCATTGACACTTGATAAAATATTCGATCGATCAGTGTTAATTATTACCATCCATTTGTATTTCAATTTTCAAAATCAGTTGACAGCGTTGAGCGGAAGTTAAATCCGTAGTTGGGAAGCCGTAGAACCACAATTTGGAACAAATTTCCAGCTGTTGATGGCATTTAAGGCTCTGTGGTTGATGCCGATGATGCCGATGATGGTGCTCGTTTTATTAATTAATTAATCAATCAGTGTGCGCAAAAAAAATACTCAATGGCTAATTGAAATTCACTTTAGTCCATTTGTGACGCCACAAATTGTACATCAACAGTGCCACCAGGACCACATTGAACGACTTGATGAGCTGCCTAACCAGAGCCCGACGCTGTGCACTGTAAATGAATAAGGATAAAATAAAGATAAATAAGTAATTTAACAGTTAGTTAACTCCATCCTCACCTACCTCATGCCCGACTGCTTCTCTCTTAAGACAATGCCAGCAGCAGCTGAGAGTCGCAATTGTTGGCTCACATTGCGATTGCTGGCCAAAAAGATAAAAGCGCCGAATGCACGGAACAATTTTAAAAGAGTTTATTTTAAAAGTTTGCATACAATGTAAAAAAAAAAGAAAACCAGCTTTTCTATGCTGAACTTGGCTTATGAACAATGAGCAGTTTAAGCCACACAGCAAATTTCCCTCGAGATTTGTCTGCGTTATTTTATTGCCAGATTCACTTGCCGACAAATACTCAAACATGTCTGAATGCTCATTTTTTTATTACATTTGATGGTTCATTATTTATAGTTGAAAGTTAATTTATAATCTTTTGACTACAAATGGAAAGAGCAATTGCTTTTCTAATTTAAGAATAGGGGGAACAAAATTAAAGACTAACTAAGTAAAGCTGAAATGAAATTCTGATTTAATTTAAAAAATATTTATCCTTACAACTCTATAATGAATAAGCTGACATATTTCTGAGAATTCAAATAGAGACTCAAATCTATAAGTCATAAATAAATGTCCAAGCAACACTTTGTTAACTATTCATTTGTGTACTTTGTGGGATTTTGTTCAACTGAAAATCTTTTCTAAAATTTTTAAGCTCCAGTGGCAGCAGAGAATTAAAAGTATTTTATTATGAATTTCTGCTCCATTCGATCTAGCACCATTCAGCTAAAACATTATTGGCTTTTGCAGGAAATTGTGCACTGATTTTGTGGACAAAGTTTGAAGAAAGTTTTCTGGTCATGGCAAATTGGACCGCATGCATTCAGTTATGAGTGGCATTTTAAACTTTAAAACTTTTGCATAATGTCAACCTTTATGCCGCTGTCCCCCTTGTCCCCGATTACGACCCTCCCCTCGCTGGGTCCATGCCCATTTACACTGCGACGGTATACAAATCTCTTTGGCGTAGTCCATAAATCTTCTAGCTTCGTGCCACATGAAAAATTACTATACGAGCTGTGAAACAAACGAACCAGAAGTGCCAGATAGCCCCAAAGTACGGAACAATAAATACGCTTCTAAATATTAAATTCAAAATTATTTACATAAATGTAGTTCAAAAAGTTACTGTATTCATTATGAAAACTGTTTGATATCTCATCTGAACAGATCAGCAGGAAATCATTATTTAAATATATTATTTCTGAACCGTCTGGTTACAGTTACAGAGCAACAACAATAAGTGTAGGAATCTCAGAGACTTATTTAAATATTTATAATAATAACTACAAATAATACAAATAACATTTTTTGTGTTACATCACTTTTTACTGCAGTATAATATCTTCAGTTAGGGTATGGGAATGATGTAGATTACGCTTGGGCAAGCTGCCAAGGCGACAACGGCGACTTTGTGGCCAGTAATTTTGCTCCGCATGTAGCATATAAATCCCCCCCCCTCTCTCTCCTTCCTCACACTCTAAAATGCAAACGAATTTGGATAACTGCAAATGGCTAAGTGAAATTTAATTCGCTTGCTGCACAGTGGCCAATTCATTAATTTTGATTTGCGCTTTTAATTTTTTTTTTTTTTGGTCATATTTATTTAAGCCGGCGACAATGACAAGCGGAAATGGGCACAGAGTGCGTTAATCTTGAGATTATGTCTCGCGCAGGTTGCAGACGAGTCCCTCGTGAGCCGCCAGTGTTAAAGCGCTGCTAGACAGGGGTTGTCTGTGGATGCAAGGAAATGCAGGAGACATATGAGGAATATATATGCGTATAAATGTAGTAGTGATATAGGGACAGGGACACTCACCCAGGCTCATAGCTGGAATCCACGCCAGCCACTTCCACAATCAGTTGCTGCGGTCGATCGATGAAGTCCGTCAGATTTACCAACTGTTCCTGGCCACTCACATTGATAACCACCACAAGTGTGTCGTAGTCCTTGAGAGTACTAAATAACCAAAAAAAAAATTTATAATTATTTAGTACGTGATATATTTTTGGGGTTCACCATTTACATACCGCTTGAGGGCAAACACTGCCCTTGACAAGGGTTCAATGGTGAATTTGCCACGCCTCAAAATCGGCAACTTTCGCAATTCAATCAGAGATCTGTAAACCTTGTAATGACTCTTGGCAGCCTCCTGCTGCGCTTCCAGATTCAGTTCCGGATAGTTTGGATGCACGGGCAGCCAGGTTTTAGCAGCGTCTGAGAATCCTAAGGGAGAAAATGTATATAAATAAAGTATAAATAAATAAAGTGAAATAATATATATTTTATACATATACAAAATAAGTGAATAATTCAAAAATGTTTGTATACAGTTTATCATTTCAGACAAAGTTCTTTTTCCAATTAAAAAAGTTAAACCATTTCAAAAATTGTTTGTGCCCAAACAGTTTTGAATTGTGTAAAAGTTACCATATTTCAAATATATATACCAGTTATATATATATTTATATAATATTTTTAAAAATGCAACTTGCCTGCATTGGTTGCGTTGCTCCATTGAAAGGGTGTTCGCACCGGATCCCTGGAGACCTTCTTAAACTTGAGTTCACCAGCATTGCGGGCTGGCGGATCCACTGTGTCCTGCCAGCTGATGTCGCGATAATCCTCCATGCCCAGCTCCTCGCCCTGTCAGGACACGAGTTAGAAGCGACACACTTTTAAGATAAGGACACACTCACATTGTAGGTGACCGCAACGCCGGGCAGCGTCAACAGCAACATGTTCATTGCATCGACGCTGGCGGGGCCGAAGCGGGAGGCGACACGGGGATTGTCATGGTTGCCCATGACCCAATTGGCTGCGTGCCCGCGTGGCATATAGATCAGCCATTTCTCAACATTGTAGACAAAGTCACGGGCATCCGATTCCCCATTCACATCCGTGACAAAGTGAAAGTTGAAGGGCAAATGGGAGCCCATCACACCGTTGCCATCCTCGTAGTAATTCATGAGCTCAGCTAGTCCGGCATACGCCTCAGTCATCATTATGCGAGCGCTATCCTCCGGATGCTTGGCAGTGTAGTCGTCCAGCAGCGTACGCCAGTGCTGCACCATGGTAAGCACCTCGGGCAAATCCTTGGTGTAGATGTGCTTGGTGTAATCGTACGACAATGGATCAGTTGACTGGCCGCTTAGTGGCTCATCGGGTAGGGTTTCATTCTCGAACAAATGATTGACTGCATCAATGCGAAAGCCAGCGACGCCTTTGTTCAGCCAAAAGAGTAGAACCTCATCCATTGCCTGCACCACGACGGGATTACGAAAGTTCAGATCCGGCTGCTCCTTGGTGAACTGATGCAGATAGTATTGCTGGCGTTGCTCGTTCCACTCCCAGGCAGAGCCATAGAATACCGATTGCCAATTGTTGGGCGGCTGGCGAACACCCTGCTCATCCAGTTGCCCATCTGCCCACACATAGTAATCCTCAAAGCCTGGCGTTCGGGCAGCTGACTTCTTGAACCATTCGTGCTGATTGGAACTGTGATTGGGCACAAAGTCCAGGATGATTTTGATGCCCAGTCGCGAGGCTGTGTGCACCAGTTCCTCAAAGTCAGACATGCTGCCATACTCCGGTTGTATGGACTTAAAGTCGGATATATCGTAGCCAAAGTCCACCATTGGTGATTGAAAAATGGGACTTAACCAGGTGGCCGTAATGCCCGTTTCGGCCAGATAGGGCAGCTTCGAGATGATGCCCTGCAAATCACCGATGCCATCACCATTGCTATCCTTAAAGGATCTGGGATAGATCTGATAGAAGACAGCATGCTGCCACCAGTCAATAAAGTCATCCGTTTCAGTTTTTACCAGGCTGGCCATGCTCGTACTGGGCAGCAGTAGGCTGCAAAGTAGTAGTACAAGTAGTTGGATTGCTCCGATTATCTGATATCCGGGCCACATGCTGTCAGAGATTTGATGCCTTGGCAGCAACTACAGTTGCGACTCGGTTTCAGTTCTGTTATAACGAGTGAATTACAAATAGCCAGCGTTGCCGTCATTATAATTTTCACATAATTAACTCTTAATTTCGCAACGCAGATTACTGATAATTCAAATTGGTGACGAATGACAGATTCAGATTAAAACATTTCCGTTCTCACAAATCCAATGTGGGCAACGCGAACAAATTTATTTAATAGCTTTAAATTAATTTAATTTTTACAAAACAAACGTATTATAATTTTTGTGTCATTGCAGAAGGTATTAAAGTTGTGTTATTAAATAAATAATGCATTGATAAATATCAATATATCAATACCAATATTATTTCAATATATTCTGGCTTAATTCGTAACCTGTTTTTCAGTCTTAAAGCTTGTTAATTCGACAACAGATTGAATCCGGATTGCAAGGGTCTTCTGCAATCATAACTACTTTTTTTATTATTATTTTTCTTCTTTCCTAAGAGACATCATTCTATCTCTTACAGTATTTTACATTAAAAAGAGAGCGTGAATTCGTAGATTGCCTGAGCTATAAATCCTCCTATCATCTCTGCACTCTTTATTTTATTTTAGCTCGTCTGTTTATAAGCAGCTTTTGATCTCTTAGCTCAATTTGCTTTAAAAATAAATCGTAGAAGCTATTCAAATGCCTGAGCTTTTCATCTTTCTATACTATCGCTCTTTCTTTCAGTCGACATTAATTATTTGTGTTATGCATCTCATTACCTACCTCAAATTCTCCTCGCAAGTAAACAAGAGAGAAAGGAAAAAAAAAATAAAACAAACACACTACAGCCCCAACGTCACACAAACAAACACGTCACGTCAGCCACAGCTGTTGTGATCAACTAAAAACTGAGAGAGCAGCGTTCAAGCAATAAGTTTGCCAACTAATATGTGCATGCTTACGATCCACTTAGAGTCCACAGTCGTGCTCACAGCATCCACACGCGTACACCAAGCAAGCCGGCGAATATTTATATTCATGCAACTTCGAAGAGCTCCAAATTAAGCTTAACTTTAATTTAATTTCAACTGCCAGCAGCCTTAGCTGTTACAAAATATATTTATGGGTAAAAGCAAGCAACAGAAGCACGTTCAGACAAAAAAGGGTAACAACAAATGCTTGCACATTAATTAAAACGTCCGAAGCTCTGTTATTTGTAACAAAAATTTTCCATTACAACCAAATTTAAATTAAATTGGGAGTTCAACTATTCAAACTTATGAATTATGCTCGAGTTGAATTTGATTAACGGTTGTTTAAATAAAATCCATTCATATATAAATAATAATGACTCTTTACAAATATATAACTTATGACCCGCAAATCTAAACAAAAAAAGTTCTCTTTAAAGAAAATGACACTATTAATTTGCTGCTATTTCTGTATTTTTCTGTATATTTAAACAATTTTCATAAGTATTGCCATTTTTGGATTGAGTGATTTACTTGCGGGCCTTCAGCTGTATAACTAACCCTTCATAGGGTGACAATTTGACCTCGGTGGACTTCAGACGCTCACCCATTCTGTACTGCGAGAAAATGCTGCCAATCAAAATGGTTAGATGATTGGGCATATCGATGAAGTCACTGACATCCACTTGCTGATTGCGATTGCTCACATTTACGATGGTCATCACGGTGGGTTGACCCTTCAGTTCACTGTGTATGACGAAAGAATGATTGAATATGCTAGTTCCCAATTTGAAAATCATTGATCTCTCACCGCTTAAAGGCAAACACTCGAGGATTAAAAGCCTGAGCGGTAAATGTGCCATTCTGAAGGACTCGCGATTGCCTCAACTTGAGCAGCGATTGATAGACTTTATAGTGGCTGCGAACGGCCTCCTGCTGGGCATGAAGATTCAGCTCCGGATAGTTTGGATGTACTGGCAACCAGGTGTGAGAGGCCGTAGAGAAACCAGCATTCTCCTCATCATTCCACTGCATCGGAGTGCGTTCGGGATCGCGGGAAATCCATTTGTAGTCAGCACCAGCTTTGCAGGCGGCCCAATCCATCGTATCCTTAAAGCTAATGTCACGATAATCCTGCATGCCCAGCTCCTCGCCCTGCACAAGCAATTAAATAGAATCTTGCTGCACAGTTCGAGATTAAAGTTCACTTACATAGTAGGTAATACCAATGCCTGGCAAGGTCATCGTTATCATATTCATGGCATCCACTCTCTTCACACCGTATCGGGAGGCCACTCGGGGATTGTCATGATTGCCCAGCACCCAGTTGGCAGAGTGTCCCGCCGGCATATAAATCAGCCATCTCTGAATGTAGAAGACAAAGTCCTGAGCGGAAGAATGTGCATTCAGCTCAGTAATGAAGTCAAAGTTGAACGGAAAATTGGCGCCTTGTACACCGTTTGCATCTTCATAGAAGTCCATTAACTGGTGAATATCAGCAAATGCCTCGGTCATCATGATCCTTGCTGGTCCCGGATTCTTAGCCGAATAGTCGTCTAGCAGCCGGCGCCAACGCTGAATGAGTTCATAGTTTTCCGGCTGATTTCGTGTGTAAATGTGTTTTGAATAATCAACGGAATTTTCATCACTTAATGGCTCCTCCCTAAGCTGTTCATCCTCATAGATATAGTTGGCGGAATCGACGCGAAATCCGGCTACACCTTTCCCCAACCAGTACAGTAGAACATCGTCCATGGCATTCTGCACGTCAGGATTGCGATAGTTGAGATCAGGCTGTTCCTTGGTAAATTGATGCAAATAGTACTGTTGTCTGCCACTGTGCCACTCCCACGCGGAGCCAGAGAACACAGACACCCAGTTGTTTGGTGGTTTTCGTTTTCCATCATTATCCAATATACCATCCGCCCACACATAGAATTCCTCGTAGCCCATCTCACGATCAGCGGATTTTTTAAACCATACATGTTTGTCGGAGCTGTGATTGGGCACAAAGTCCAAGATGACTTTGATGCCCAGGCTATTGGCCTTATCAATCATCGTTTTAAAGTCCGCTAGTTTACCATAATCCTTTTGTATGTCCCTGTAATCGGATATATCGTACCCAAAATCCTTCATGGGTGACGTGTAAATGGGACTTAGCAAGATGGACGTAATGCCTGTGTCCACAAAGTATTCCAGCCTGGAGGTAATGCCATTAAGATCACCAATTCCATCGCCATCACTGTCTTGGAACGATCTGGGATAGATCTGATAAAAGACCTCATGGCGCCACCAGTTTTCATAATCCTGCTGCTGATGATTGTCCTTATGTGCCAATCCCAATGAAAGGAGCCAAAATAGGCCCACAACAAAGCTCCACTTGAGAGTCATCTCGTTGAAGCTCTAACTGCTTTTTACGATTCCATATCGATTTTAGCGTCTTTTTATAGCCTTCTTACTGCCATTTTGTTTACGCACTTTCGATTAGATTCAATATTTATTCAGATGGTTCAAACAATTACTTTATTGTAAGTTAATGAATATAACCTTTATTTAATTGGCTTATACAATTTAGCTCAATGGCAAATCATTCGAAGTTGACCATTTGATTAAACAGCAGAAAATGTATTAAATAAATATTAATATTGTTTGGGGTGGTTTTAAACAGCATTCTACTTGGGACTGGGCCAACAACTGAGTTGAATATTAATAGTTAAATTCTGGAACACAAACACAGCGCACAGGAAGTAAACAAGTTCCGCTGAAAGTTCATAATTACATTGCTGATGGGATACAGACATGCACCATGTTGCAAGCAGAGTTACTTGCCCACAATTTTGCTTACCTTGCACACAGTTAAGGGCTAATTAATCTATTATTCCGCTATAGTTCTGCTTATATATAAAATCTAACTGCTATTCACGTATGAAATTTACACTCGACTACAGAAACTACGGAATATTAAAATTTTTTGTGTGTTATATTTATTATGATGGAAATATTTCCTTACATGGTAAAAGATGTCTATAAGCAATTCTTACTTAGAAGGGCTACTTAATTTTAAAGCGACAATTTTACATGCCACATAAGGCAACAGTGGGTCAATCATCAATGTACCACACGAAGGGGCACAAACCCTTGCACCACAAGCATAAACCTGTGCTGTGGTTTTTCCATTAAACTTTTAACAAAATAATATGAAACTGGCCAAAGGCTTACCATTAACACGGTTGTGTCTTTTTGGCTTAGAAAATGTGGAATAATGTCCGTAAAAATAACCTGTAATTTATGCGATTTTCTATGTGGGGTTTTGTCTGTTGGCCTGTTTGCCACGCCGCAACTTCTTCCGCACATTTCGAGGCACTTAGCACGTTGCTCTTTCATTCGCTTGCAACCACAAGCTTCCGCTTCGTGACCATGCACCAAATTGTTAGTCGCATTTAGCCCCCGTTCAGGTGAGAGGGATGTGCAAGGCAGGGCACGTGCCCCACGGGTAATACTCTTACATGTTGCATGTACGACAACTGGATAGCTAATTAAAACAATTTGAAAAATACTGTTATACACCTGGTGTTTTTTGCATCTTCTACAACGTACTGAGAGTTTATGGCATAATATATTTAGTACAAGGTGCTTGCAACATGAGCATACATATGAGTATGGGTTGCTGCCTGCGCCTGTCAGCCAAAGGGCTTGCCGCACAAAAATTTCTCAACATTTTTACGCAAATATGTGCAAAGGACTTCATGTGAAATTTTCGGCAAAGTTAGCAAACCAACTCGGCATAATTTTCAAGATTTTCCAAGGCAATTTATTAAATTCCGCTGAAAGACGGGGATGAGAAATGAAAAGGGTTTGGCATTTGATTTGGAGAGCGGAAATGTGGGGAAGGCTTCTCGATTCAAGTGTTTGCCACGTGTGTCTGCGGTTCTAAATTGCTTATATTGAAATCCCCTTCGATTAGACAACTTGTAAAAATCAGCTTAAGTTAAAATTGCGGCCAAAAGCAGAGAAAAGATTTATCAATTCATTTCGGGCGCAACTATAAAGCGTGTTAATCCGCCCAGTCTGTCTGTCCATCCATCCGTCTGTTCCTATCCCTGAGTCCCTTCGTCTGTCATCCTGTCATGACATGGCAAAGGCTGAGGCTTACCATTCATTTTCATGACGCACACTGATTGAATTGCGTCGGAAACGCCAAAAAGCGTTGTTGCCTTTTGGGGTCGGTATTTATCCATTTTTATTTTTTATTTTTCTTGGTAGGTCCCAACAGGAGCAGCAACAGCAGCCGCCACAGCCACAGCCACATGAATAAATATCAGCCTAGGAGTACATATTTTAATATGTAAATATTTAATAATATCAAAGCAAAACGAGTTTAGCATATTAGAAAACAGCTAACACCAAACAACGAAAGGAAAAAATTAAAAAAAATTTGACTGATTAACTCGTGCCACAAATTGAATGAAACATCTGATTGGGTCTACATTTGTATACCCTATCAAAGTAGTATTGTTCTTTTGAGAAAAAAAATCTATCCTACCTAAATTAAGTTCTGCAAGAGTATTGCATTATCGGCGATAGAATTTTCAACTTTTATTTTCCATATCTACGTATGTTTGCCCTCATTTTGGAAACCCCAAAGCGCTGACAAATTGGTTCCGTGCAATTCAGAACAAACGATGGATTCGTGATTTTGATTGCTATTTGCGTTGGCATTTGATGTCGTGAATACGTTTACGCTTATCAAATACTTGTTATCAAAATCGATTACAACAACAATCACCATTCTGCCTGCTTTGTTGTCACTCGTAGAGATTGTCGACTCTTGTCGGGGCTTTCCATGCATATTAAATATGTATTGTTAATACAGATATAAATCGAAAGCTTTAGATTTTAGCTGGGCTCCAAAAAGTATGCTTGAAATATTACTTTCTGTTAAAATGCGAAAGATAAGATGGAAAGCTGAAATGCAGCATAAGGGACAATAAATAACCTTTATATTCCAAAAGCCGAAGGTTGAATACCCTTGGTAAAAAACAAAATTATAAAATACCCTCTACAAATGTATGAAAATTCTTGATTAATTTTCTTAATCGCTTAAGAGCTCCAACCCTGAGCTCTTCTGTAAGACATCCTGATGAAGAGTGCACAGTTTCATTTCAAAATCTTTGTTATTGTATTAGTTTACTTCCTAAAGGACAACAAATGGATTAGAAATTAAGTCAGGTAGCTCATTTGGGCTTGGGCTGCGCAGTGATCACAAATGCGTCAGCACAAACCGTTTATATATGTGGTTCTGATAGTATTTGCCAATTAGAACATCCCAGAAGCCAACCACATTTTTTTCTACGATTATTCAGCTATGGTAAGCAAAAGATAAAAGCTCGTGTCATCGTCAAATTCAACATTGTATTATCTTTTTAATAACATTCCGTTCATGCAACACAACTGACAGGTTGCTGTCATAAAACAAACGGTAGCTCCTCACTCAAATGTACTCCCGTTGTGTTTGCATATGTGTTGGTTGCTGAAAATGTTGCATTTATACTTTAAGCAATTGAACATGTTTGCAGCTCGTATTGAGATTCCCTCAGCAAAAGCGTGGAACAGTTCATAAATCAGTAAATCTGTAACTCAAAATGGGAAGCGACTTCAATTAATTATGTACAATTTGATTGATGTGCGTAAGGTGAATATTTAAATGATGTCAGCAACGGTTGCCTCCATCAATGGTAACAAAATAAAACGAGCTGAGGCCGGCTTGATGACGTTTTCGTTCAGTTTTAATTGGCAATTAATTGCACTATTTGCATACTATGATATAAACAAGACCTGTATATATATATGTGTATACTCGCTACAGACATATTGTGGGTTTCCCATTGTAATTGATATTGTTTCTCATTCATCAACCATGCATATCGATAGTGAACAATAGGTACGAAATGTATCAAATAAATTGCTAAAGATTTTAAACAATTTTTAAAGCTGTTAGCACATGAAAACTAATATATTAACATATCTAAATGAATTTGTATCCATTTCAGAAGTCATTTTTTTCTTTAAGAGCTTGAATCATAAGTTAAAAATGTATTTTAATGAAAGTGTAAAGAGTAAAAATCAATACATAAATTTGAACATATTTATTATAATTGATGAAGAAATATAACAAAAATCAGAAATAAAACAGAATTATATTTTCATTATTGGCAATAACAATGAACGCTCTGTTTTGCCAACGTCTCTTTAGCATGGACCCATATTCCGAATGTTGAGTGCTCGTCCCAGTTTCTTGTAATCCCGCTGAGTACACTCGAATTCACAGCGATTTACATAGGTAACACCATTGGAGCCGCACACCTGTCCCTTCTCCCTGAGATTGCAGGGACAAAAGCTGGCCTCGGTTTGACCTAACCAAATGGCAGCCAGCACAAAGACGACCAAAGTAAACAAATTCAAAGACTTCATCTTCACTTGAGCTAATTAAAGCGACGACAGCAAACTGAATGATCTATATATATATATATATATAAATATATATTTACAGTATTATCAGCAAGATGGTCTGAGATTCGTTGAGATGCGTCGCAACGTTGCCCGACAAGCAATGAATTGGCACTGAGCTTCAAAACGTAAAGCTTGAAGTGTTTGCTTCAAAAATTGTATGGTGTTTTTGAGGGAGGGTTGGGGGTTGCGGATGGGTGTATGTACGTACATAATACCTATCTGAGTGTGCGTCAGTTATTCTAATTAGTCAACAAACCGCTGACTGTTGCGCGTCGTGTTATTGTACGTGAGTGTTTTGAGTTGAAAACAAAAACAACTGTTTTACGCTCTTCACCTCTTAGCTTACGCTTATCTTACGCTCATCTTTCTATGCTTTGCATTGTTTTTCTCCTTTGCTCTGCTTAAATTATCAAGTGCTTGGCTATTTCGAAGGCTGTCCATTGACAGCCTGTCCTTAGGAGCTGCATCAGCAGACCCAAAGACCATAAATGCTGTGCCAATTTTGCAACTAAGTTGGAAAAGTTATCGTGCGCTTAGTCTAATTTCCCCAGTGACTCAAAGTTCTGCAAAATTACTGAATTACTTGGAAGTACTTAATTAGACTGCGAAAAGAGTGTTCCAATTGACTTAAACCAACAGCGAGCTATAAATATATACATATATATATATATTTATATATATATATATATATATATATATATATATTGTTCTATATGTATGTATCTGTGGTGGAATTTCATTTATTGAAATTGAAATAGAAATGGAAAAGGAAATGAAAATTAAAATGAATGCAAAAGACAAACGCTGTTATTGTAGGCCAATTACGTTTGCCACCAGCCGGATTATCAAGGGCTCAGAACCATCGAAGCACCCAGCACGAAAAGGTGGCCAAGCTGATAAGAAGAGAGACAGAGTCACACAGTGAAAGAGAGAGGCAGAGAGGCAGACAGTCAGAGAGGCAACGAGTGTTGCTTGATAATAGAGATGAGCGCGTGATTTGTTTTACTGCGCACGAAAATCATGTAAATTTGCTCAGCCACTTGGCAAAATTGCAATTTTTCAGCTTATTTCAAGGGCATTATAAAGGCATTGCGCATTTTTATGTCGAATTCATTTATATTATTATTATTTATTAAATGATTGGAAATACTCAGACACGAAAAAGTAATACCAATACATTGAGTAATCTAAATAGAAATAAAAACACCACAACTACCAAACACTTGCGATAAGATAGGAACTCGTGTGGAAAATCGAACTAGTCTAGCCCAAGCAAAGCAGAGACACCCGTCAGTATCAATATTGAGCTGCTTGTGGATTAACCCATAAAACTTACAACGAATACTATGAAATTACTTGGATTGATTTTGGCTATGTGCCTGCTACTGGCGGTACTTGTGAGCGGCCAGAATGATGAGGAGGGAAAAAGGATGTGCCCCTGCCCACGCAACTTTGATCCGGTCTGTGCCAGCAATCTGATCACTTATCCAAATCGCTGCACGTATGATTGTGCGCGTCGTGACTTGGAGCGTTCCGGTCGCAGCTTGGACTTATTAAGATCGGGACGTTGTTAAGCCGATATCAACAATGTCTACAATATTTATGGTGTAGTTATTCTGAAGACAAATAAATAAAAACGAACACAAAATTATATTAAATTTCGTTGAAATCTCAATGGGTGTACATATATATCGATCAGTATCTCTAATATTATTACTTATCAAGCAAAAGCATTCAACTGATAAGGACAGGAGAATGTGGAAAAATGCCTCGTTTTTGTGCAATGATTCAAGTTACAAATTCATTACAAATGACCATATCTAAATACGCAGTCGGAACTCAGCCAATAATTTGACATATTCACATTTATTTACATTGAGCTGAATAATCTGAATTTGATATCTTACACTATAACAAGCATAAACAAATAAGAAAATTAAAATTAAATAAATTTTGTTCATAGTAAATGAAAATTTTTTTTATTATATCTACAACATTTATAATTTAGATATTCTGAAGACATAAAAACACAAAAAAAAATATGACACATTTTATTGAAATATTAATGGTTATACATATGTATAAATGAGTAATATTATTGCTTATCAAAAAAAGCAAGCAGATGATAAAGACTGTCTTTATCTGGTCATAAATAGCTATAAATCAGATGGCAGAACACTCAAAGCTGAGGGTTTGCTAAAGTAATATTCAGACTTTACTTAACAAAATATATAGATCATGGTTTAATAATAGCAATCAAATTATAAATAAAGAAACGACATTAAGTAATCCCCAACGAAACACTGATATAAAAAACAGATTTACTAAAACTTAAAGACTAAGAAATCCCTTTTTAAAATTAAACACATACTATTACGCAAAGTTGCATTTTATAATATGTCATAATAAAATAAAATTTTTACGAAAACAAATACACAGAATTGTGAGATTTTTAAGTAAAACAATTGTGTAAGTAGTTAGCAGTTGGTCAAAAACTTTCAATTATAACTGGGCCTGGTTGAGCTGGTTGTCTTCAAACTGCGTTTCAAGAAATTGTGCAATTAATATGTAATATGTTAATATGCTGTATAACTAATTTTTTTTAAAATTTCTTCTCTATGGACCTGCTATCTATCTGAGTGGTTTCAATCTCTGCACTCACCCAGCCAAGATATAAGCAGTTGATTAAAGCTTATATAAAATTTTACGGGCAAACACACCTTTAATTAAGAAACAGGCAATAAGTGTCCAATTTTAAATACTTGTAATAATATTTATTTTACAATCTTTACATTCTATTTAACATATCTGCAACGCCCGAAGTGAACTATGCAGAGGTTATAATTTTTCCTTGCCTCACACTTCAGATAACACCCATTAGTATAAGTTTTGCGATCACTGCCACATACTTCATGTATAAGGTGGAAACACCCACATGAGTTGTTCTCCTCCCCGAAAGAGGGGAATACAAATAGGGCCAACAGGCAAATGGCAACAAGAACCAGAAATCGCATTTTGAATAAAACTGAACGAATAGTTAAAACAGAGTGAAACTTCAAATATTCTGTGGTTATTTTTATATGCAACTTGAAAATAGGAAAGAGCTTATTAAATCAACTATGTGAATCTGTGTAACAAATCGAATCGCCATCACTAATTAATTTAAAAAAAATTCCGATTCTAAAAAAATTAAATATCTAAAAACAATAGTTAACAAGATTGATGTTGGTGCTGTGAGTCGGAGGCAGCTAATGGGAAGTGCAACTGTATTTTCCAGAATTTTCCAAAGCACTGCATAATAATAGCTATAAATCAGAATTGTGCTATTGACTTGTCATTGAGCTTTTTGCTAAAAAACTGTCTGATTATTTTACACAGTTTACTGTAAACAAATCAAATTACGCATCGTATAAATGTTTTTTTTTTTTTCAAATTGCGTTTTATGAAATTGTGCAATTAATAATGCTGTGTGATGTATTATTATTCTAATGCAGCCGCTTGAAAGGCGAAAGGATCTATTGATCCTCTTGGATATATGAAAATAGCAGAGTCTCGCCAGGCTCTGCTTTCTTTCTGTAAATCCTGCGATGGATTCCCAATATGACCGGCTGTCTTAAAGCTGCTCGCTTTCATTGTCCCCAACTAATCTTGTTCCCGTCTGGTTAGCGAGTGAAATTCGCCTTCTCTTGGGCGATTTCTTGGGCACTCCCACGACTCCTTGTCCTCAATACGTGCACGTTTGCCTTGCTGCAGTCCTAACTGCGACTGCATCTTCTTGGTGCGCAACTCCCAACGTTTGTTCATAAATTTAGGAATCAACCATATTTTTTTCGTTATTCAGTTTACCACCTGCTCAACGGGGGCGCTGTACTTCTTCATCAGCTCGCTCAGCTTATCTTTGATCTCCTCGCTCTGAGCCTGCACTGCTGATTACCAAACTGAATGATTTGTGTCTTGCCAGGCGTTTCCGCATTTAGTCGCTCCAGCTGCTCCTTGCTCCTTGCTTTCGTCCAGCCGCGATACAGTTTTTAAATCAGTGCCTCATCGGCATCACGATTCACACGATCAGGAACCTCCATGGAGCTGAGTCTGCCTTCCAATTCATATTTTTCTTGGATATATGAATATAGCTGAGTCTTCCTGCGCCTCATATTCATATGTATAACTACATTTTTAAAAATATCTACTCTATGGACTCGCTATCTACCTGAGTGGTTTCAATTTGTGCACTCACCCAGCCCAGGTCTAAGCAGTTGATTAGATCTCATATAAATGTTGCTTGCAAACACACCATCAAAACAGTAACAGGCAATAAGTGTCCAATTTTGATTACTTGTAATAATATTTATTTTACAATCTTTTAAACATATTAGCAAGGCCCGTGTTTAGCTACGTGTATCAAGCGATTTTGGGTTGCTGCTAATTGTATCGCACAGTCCAGCAAACAATGATTCTTATAGGTTTTGCCATCACTGCCACATATATAATGTAAAATGTCGTCACACCCACAGTTGTTCTCCTGAGCGGAAGAGTTGACTATAAGGAAGGCCATCAGGCAAAGGACGGAAAGTACCAGAAATCGCATTGTGAATAAAACTGCACGAATAGTTAAAACAGACTGAAACTTAAAATATTCGGTAGTTATTATTATATGCGACTTAAAAAAAGCGAATTTATTTATTATCAAATTAACAACGTTAAGCTGTGTGACAAATCGTATCAACATCACTACTATAAAAACAATAATCTCATACTGGTTCAATATTATGTAATGCGGTCATCACAGCGTAAGCTCAATGTATAAAAATAATTTTTCTCGACTTAACAGATGTTGTTTTTAGCGATATAGAGAAAATCATATAAAAGGCATTTTGCACCGCCCGAAAAGCAATTTCAAGTGGAATTTTTAGTCAAAGAATAAGCCAAACAATGTGAAAGGATAAAATCTACAGCAACATAAAATTTGAAATAAAAATAGATAAAAATTTTTTATGGTTACTGCTTACATGCCCTTCACAAAGTATTTGATAGACGCAAAATTACTTTAAAATTTAAATAAGATATATTTGTATTAAATTTTATTTCTTGAATGTCTAATTTCATAAGTTTTGAATAAATAAATAAAAAAGAATATGCAAACTATATTAATCTTTAAGATATTTATATGTAATAAACATACCCTTCATTTTCAATAGTAAAAGATCTAGAAAACTCGAAAAAAAAAAATTAGTGAACAAAAAAAATCATTAAATATAATAAAATAAAATATTTCTTCATCGAATTGAATCAGCAGTGAATCCATTTTTAAACTGATGCACAATCTAAAATAAATCAGATTTAGTTAAAATATATTTAATATTTATTTGTTTTATTTATATTATCACTTTGAAAATATACAAAACTACGCCCTAAATATTCATGCTGATTAAATATTATCTATATCTATATCGATGTACCTAAGTATAATTTTGAAGTATTCCACTGATGACCCGGTTAAACACAAAGCTCTTACAAAATGCATAATATGAACTCATCCTATTTACTACCCTTTCGAACCCTCTGACAATGGGCTAAGTTTGCACCCCTAAAAGTGCTGATTTATGCAAGGGGAAAGCGAGCAGCTTTCGCCCTATATACATATACATATACATATATATATATATATATACGTACATATGTATGGGTTTATGTTGGGACCTGTTGAAAGGCTATTCGCTTACACCCACACACACACATACACATATATGCAAAATATATTTATAATTTTCTAACAGCATTTTGCATATAATTTTATGTTTACAGTTGCCAGCACGCCAGAGACTCTGCCAACTAAACGTGAGGAGGCGAACGCGGGGT
Organism: Drosophila demipolita; assembly: GCA_035042405.1. NCBI lineage: Eukaryota > Metazoa > Arthropoda > Insecta > Diptera > Drosophilidae > Drosophila > Drosophila demipolita. The sequence goes on along the minus strand of JAWNLI010000044.1, from coordinate 3,214,706 downwards.
CAGGTGCGGACAGCGGTGGCAGCAGCGGCATTGGAGCTGCAGCAAGCAGTGGTGGTGCAGCATCATCAGCAGCTGGCGACGGCCCAAGTGAGCCAAATAACGGCGAACAGAGCCCCACAAGCTGTGAATTGGGCAGCAGTATTCAATGCGCCAATGCGACAATAAATGGTCAAGTGGCAAGTAAGTAAAACTCAGGCGATACATTTTTTATACACCCAGCGACACACCAGCGGAGCGAGATGGGGCATGAGTAGCTGACACTCTCAGAAAATCAATACAGATGCTTGTGCTCAAATCAAAGTTGCTACACTCAGAAAAAAAATTGATTTACTTTCGACATGAGACTCCAAGAAAGATTCGATCGTTCTGGATGCAACTTGGACTTATTAAAATAGCGTAGTTTCTAAATCGAATTAACTTCAAAATCTTAACGTTGTGATATAATAAAAATTAATTAATTAAGAAATTCCGCTGGGTTTAATATTTATATTTGAGAAACCTAAATTGATTAAGTTCATTTGTTAAACGCTTACTAATAATTATTTGCCAGTAATGTAGGCTGATTAATAAATGTGAATATTTTAGTAATCAGTAATATCAGCAGTCGAAAATATATTATATTGAATACTATATTTACTTAATATATATTTTTGTGCTTATAAATAATGATCTAATTGCCACGACTTGCTGCAAGTAAATGCTGTGATTCCGCTCGGATATTTTAATTTGGCGATGGCAATAAGATTTGCCAGATAGCTTTTATTCCGATTCTTGTTTGTATCTCTCCTATTCGAAATCCCACATATATATCAATAAAAATCAAATAGAAATTCTTGAATCTTACGAAGTTGCCATTTATGTAAACTAATAATGCTTGTAATGAGTACTTCTATCTTTTTATCAATACGTTTTCTCATTCAACAATATTTTTTACAAAAATCAGTAATTTAAATGGGAAAATGCAACGCCTAATTTTCTAATTCAGTTGTTCAATTTTATATACTTGTTTTTCGCTGAGTGCAATCAACAATTTCAGTTGCTGGAGAAAAGAGCGAATTTAGCAATTCCCAAAAGCAGACTGTGTATAATTTAAAAATTGAACAAGAAGAGCAGTCAGTTCAGATTTTATGGTTAAACCCGATCGAGCAGGGCTCACCTGTTTGTAGATGGGACAACATTTGGCACACTTTGTGTGTGGCTGCTGATTTCTGGCATGTTCAGCTCATTAAAGTCGTGAAGAGTGGCCACTAAAAGTTGGCATAAAACATTTCATCAATCCGCCTCCAAGTTGATTTCAGTCAAGATTCTGACAGCCGAGTCCCGCAAATGGAGACCTGATAAGCGGGCGATGGTAACAACTTAGCAAACGATACCGTTAAGCAGAGGAATCTCGAGTGTAACATAAATTTAAGTGCTGCATAAAAGTCAGATTTTACGATAGCGAGCTGCCAGCACGTAAGATTACCTCCGCCACCATAAGAGGCATGCGATTGCCTGTGGCGACTCCGCTGCACTGCCAAAATAAATGCAATGGATTTAAGTGTTGTTTTTGTAGCTGTTGCTGTGGCTGTCGTTTTGCTCTTGTCGTTAAGTTGCCGCTTGCCACATTGCCGCCTCAGGAGCAGAACCTTTTCGTGATTTTCCCTTTGTGTTGCCAGCTGTTAAGTTTGCAATGCGCAACGCTTGACAAATAAATAAATACTTAGCCATTTATTCGCTAGCATCTCTTGGCATACACTTCGATTTGCGTTGCCTTTGTCCTTGCCACAGCCGGCAGCAGTCGCCTGAAGGCTTCCCACACTTCCAAGTGGTACCACATTTGCGCTTCGGGTTCAAATGAATAAAGATTTGTGTGCCACAAATAGCTTAAAGTTATTCTACAAATTATTGATTTTTTAAAATGTGAGATTGCGTTTTGCTTAAGGTTGCGACAGTAACAAACTTTTCTGTATTTTTCGTGTTTGATCTTTTAATATATTTAAAATATAAGTAACCAATTAAATTTAGTTAGCATTCATTTGAATGTCAACCATATTTGCCATGGCCTTCACTCTTCTTAAGCTATTTGAACTTTAATTCTGGCTAAGACTTTTTCTCTGTTTGTTTGGAGATTTATACCTTCATGTAAATTTTATGAATGTCAAATAGGCAGAAAGAAACCACCTCCGATCCTATTATTAAATATTAACTTTTGATTTATTTTTTTATTTATACATATTCATCATAGATTTCCGATAGCAAAACAATCCACAATTTTAAGGGCAGCATAAAATATACGTTAAAATATTATTGATCAATTCAGTGTATATTCTCGTTATTTTTATTCAAAAGCTAACTTATCAAATTATGGTACTTCAATAATAGCAAATTAAGCATTCATTCGCTGAAAAGTCAATAAATGTCAGTTATCATTTGCGTCATTTGTGTTTTTCTCTTTATCAGTTTCATGCTTTTATCTAAACATATTTAAATAGCGGTATAATAATAATAATTAATGGTATTTCCGGAGCATGATAAATGTACTCATTCTTCACAACATATTTGACATATTTGGGTTATTTATTGGAATCTATGTCAGTCAAATCAGTTAGCTTTGAGAAAAACAAAAAGATTTTGCTATCTAAAATTAAAGTGTGTTTCTCTGTCCGATTGTGTCAACTGGCATAATTATACATAATTATTGCAATCCGACTAATTATCTATCATTTTTTTAAATTGGAATATTTGCAGAGCACGGCTCACTTACAATTGTACGGCGTTCGAATAGTCGCAAGAGCTTCGCACAAATCGAAGGACAATCGCAAACAGTCGCCTCGCCCTCGTCGAGCAGCAGTTTCTTTCAGACGCCGCTCAGTGAGTCACTCGCCGAGCGTTTAACTGGTCGGGGTAGCAACGGAACTGCTGCGTCATCGTCGTCGTCAACGATCGGCGAGAAACGTTCGATAGAAAGCGCATCGAGAAATCCAAACTCTGCCGGCAAAATGCAGCCGTCGTCGCCAAATAAAACAAATTTCGCAACCGATGCGAAACCAGCCGCGTTCGATCGAAACACCAGCGACTACAGAGCTGTTCGCGAAACTAGCGAATTTATGAATTCAACTATCGATCGAGAAACGTCGGATCAATCGATAGTCACGGGCTCAAATATGTCGGTCGTCGATGCATGGGAAACGGAAACTTTGCCACCTGTTGATACGCCAGATGCTCTCAATAAAGCAGCTGTGAGGTGAGTTTATGATTAGAAGCCAAGAAAATGGTGAATATAAAAAAGGCAAAAATACTAAAAACACCATTGAGTAAATTAAAAATAACATGATAAAAACACAAAAAATTATAGCAAATATTTTGCCAAATTATTTTATTAAAAATTTAAACTTCATTTAAGTTCAGTTCATGCCCAAATTAATCGCGGACTTTCCGTTTTGCAGAATACGCAGCCTGCTGCGCCGGATGGATCATGAGACCGTTGCCTACGAGGATATGCATCGCAATCTGCATTATGCGGCACGTGTGCTCGAAGCAGTCTTCATAGACGAGTCAAGGTAGGTGCAAGAGTTGCATGTATTCTTTTTGCCTTATACACCTACTATTTGCGACATTTTCTAACCAAAAGTCTAACCACGAATCTGGAAAAAACAAAAAGAAAATTTGTAATTTGCTGGCGCTTTTGGAGATCGTACATTCAATTGGTTTAGGCTTTAGCGTATTCTTAGGTATTTCCCATTGATTATGCTGCGTAGCTCGAACATTGAAAACATAATAATAATAATTGAATTTGCATTAGGATTGCACACAAAAGGCGAGCTTTAAACCAGACCCATAAATTGTTGTGTTCCATTGGAGTATGGCAAACATTGCATATAACTAATATATCCATTTTACAATATCATTATAATTCATCTATCGCATACTTCTTGCAAAAAAAACGACCACTTATTTTTATTGTTTGTCCGTTCACAACTTTCACACGATTTTTATATATATTTTATTTCTTTTTATATCTGTGTGTGTGTCTATTGTTTGAGCAGAAGCCCCACATCAGGTAAAAGTAAATTGGGGCAGATTGCGTCTTCATCCGTTGAGAGCGAAGAGTAAGTCTTTATAGAGTCAACTTCCGATTTGGTTTTTTGCCGTTACTTTGTTGATTTTTAACTCTATCTCTCTCTATATATATCTATCTCTATCTATCTCTCTCTCTCTCTGTTTTCCCAACCGTCCACCTCTTAAACCTCAATCGCGTTCTCATCTCAACTATAAAACTTACCCACCTCAAACATTACCACAACAAGCTATTACAATACTCATATCATCACCTGCTCTCTTTCTAAATCCTTAAAACTCTATTTCTAACTCTTTAACTTTCTATCTCTCATGCGTTGTAGTGCTATTTTCTGTTCATGTGTCGAGTATACTAAATACTCTTTACCATTTATTAATGCCTTGCTCTGCAGTAAGTCTCTCATCTCCACTATATATCATTATACGATCATCCCATGTATCTCATTTAAGATTATGTGAATATACGCGTGATTTTTAGCTAGTCTAGTCTAGTTTAATTAACTAACTAACTCTTACTACTACTTGGTATCGTGTCAAATTCTCCCACTTGGCCATCAAGCACCGTATTACTGAAGAACTTTCTCACGCTATCTCTCTGCTCTTTTTCATCTCAAATACACTGTAAAAATCTCGGTGTATTTATTATCGATGTGTCTACTTAGTAATTTTGAAGAGTTTGTTCGTCCCCCCGAGTGCGCCAGATGATCCATCGTTTATTTTTCGCATCTTCTGACCTTATCTGACTATCTTAAAAAAAAAAAACTATCTCGGCTCTTTGCTCTACCAACTCAGACCACTTTGCGATATATTGGCCTGAATTTATGTGTTTTTAAATTAATTTTTAAAAGTCGATTGTTGGGAGAAGACAGTTGTACAAATTGCATTTTTATTATTTACCACACACACACACACACACATCCAGCCTTCAATTAAAAGCCCGAGTTCCCAAAGCTCCTGTCACTCACAGGCGTATCCATTTTTTATTTGCTCTCCTCCCCTCATGTTGTGTGTGTAAATTATTCAGATGCTTCCGACACAATTGTTCGATTTGCATAGCCAAGTGTGTGGGTTCGTGCCACACCCAACAAAGTATCGACTTGCAACTCACTGAAAGTATGCAACACTTTGTTCGTTCGGCAGCTTTTAAACAACGAATTGTTTTTTTTTTTTGCTCTTTATTGTCTCTTTGTCGAGTTTTGTTCGTTTAATGGCGCGCCTACTTTTTGCAGCTTTCAACAACTAATCCACTCGCTGTAATTTACCAAAAAAAAAAAAAACAAAAAACCTAAACAAAAACTTCAACTGATGTACTTTTCATTTTTTCTTTCTACTGCCAACCATGATTTTAAAAAAAAATTCACAAAATCATAAAAATTACAAAATATATTTATCAAATTTGTATGCCAATCAACGAAACGTACCAAAAATATATTTGTCGTCTGTACCGGTTCGCTTTAACTCACTGCCAACTGCTGTGCAAAAAAACACTTGACCCCGCCAACCTCCTCGCCTACTCTGCGTGACAACAAAAAAAAAAATTAGTGATAATGCTGTAAAACGCTGCAATGGAAACTGTAAAAATCTGAACAACAACAACGCAAACAGCAGCTGCGGCCTGCATAAAGCAGCAGCGCCAGCGACTGAGGAGCAGTCGTCCGACAAGCAGACGACGAGCATCGAAAGTCGCACGAAAGGCGTTTCACTTGCGCCGCAAACGCATAGCGGACCCACTGGGCCGCCGGAAGAGAGCAAAACACTTGAACCTGTGCAGGAGGAGCAGACAACTACGACAGCGACAGCGACGACGACGACGACAACAACAGAAGTCCCAAAAGCAAGTGATGCAAGTGGAACGAGTCAAGCAGCCGGTCAAAGTGTTTCCAGCAGTAGCAGTTGCAGTAATAAAGCGACCGTTCAGCGACAAAGACGCCTGCGCACACCGGTCTGGGCAAGATCAATGTCAACGAATAAAACGTACTTGAATAATGGTTTTATATTCTGAATTAATTAGCGTAATTTCGATTTTGTATGCGATTTTTAGTTAATTGTACAATATTTAACGTTACGTTATATTTTACGTTGTTACGTTACGTTAACCAACACAGCTCCAAAACAAACAACTCTCTCTGTCTCTCTTTTTCTATCTCTCTCTCTCTGCCTATATTTGTCTGTCTCTCTTTCTCTCTCTGTCTCTGTCTCTATCTTTATAACCAATTTTCTGTCTTTATACTTACCTTGAAATTGTCTACGTTAACTTTCACTGCTGTAAATATTGTCCAGATACTGTTCCCCTACTCTAATCGCTTTAAATTTCAACCTATATGTATATAAATAGATATAATGATTCCCACTTTTTGTACCACAAAGTATTCCTCATTACTTCGCTCAATGTACCAACTACCCCGACCCCTTGCATTTTCACATACCTTTGATATTTGTAAAAGTTTTTTCACAATATTGAATTCATGGCATGTGATATATGGTCATAATCATAATTTTAACTTTTGTATAATACTAATATTAAATTGTTTTAATTGCTTGCGCATGTGTGAGCTCGGTTTGCGCCTCTCTCTAGCTTTAACCCAAATATCGATCTGAGCAAACCACATTTTATTTGAATTCAATAATCAAAAGTCGGTTAACGTCTTTCTTCTCTGACATCGATTGGCTTAATCGATACTCGCTTACACAGCCAATCGATTTCGGGTTATGTTAACTAACAGCGCGAGCATCGAAAATTTAACAGGCCCCGATCGCGTGGTGGCAACGTTGCGCGTGTCTCTTGCCGCCAAAAGTGAAAAAAAATATTATATATGTTTTGTGCTTAAATTGTATAGATTATTTAATTTGTAAAACATTGTGTGTGCTGTGCAGCTGTGCATTGTTGAAGTGAGCATGAGCAGCGATAAAGTGAAAAACAGCAACGAGCCCGATGACTCGGACGAATCGTGCGACGTAAGTTGGAAATTGCCAATTGCAAACACAGCCAAAACAACAAATTAACACCAACAACAATTTCCGGTTGATGCATGCAGGACGAATCGGCCAGTTTCACGACGAACAGCACCACATCGCGCAGCAAGTCGCCGGCATCGAGCACGCGTAGCAAGCGACGCGGTCGCCGTACCACCAAATCAAAGAGTAAACCAGGCGCCGCCTACAAATACGAGTAAGAAAAAAACAAAAGCGAAAGTGAATCAAAATTGATCGATTTCCTCACTTTAAGCACACATGTCAAGGAGAATCATGGCGCGAACATATTTGGCGTGGCATTCAACACGCTGCTGGGCAAGGACGAGCCACAGGTGTTTGCCACAGCGGGCAGCAATCGTTGCACCGTTTACGAGTGTCCACGAAAAGGCGGCCTCACCCTCCTCCATTGCTACGCCGATCCGGATGTAAGTAAAGAGAACAAGCCAGCAAATTCGATTTAATTCATTCACATTATTCGATGCCAGCCGGATGAGGTTTTCTACACCTGCGCCTGGTCCTATGATCTGAAGACATCGGCGCCGCTGCTGGCTGCGGCCGGCTATCGGGGCGTCATCCGCGTCATTGATATCGAGCAGAACGAGGCGGTGGGCAACTATGTTGGTCATGGCCAGGCCATCAATGAGCTTAAATTCCATCCGCACAAACTACAACTGCTGCTCTCCGGCAGCAAGGATCATGCCATCCGGCTGTGGAACATACAGACGCATGTATGCATCGCAATCTTTGGCGGCGTCGAGGGTCATCGCGATGAGGTGCTGTCCATCGATTTCAATATGCGCGGCGATCGCATTGTCAGCAGCGGCATGGATCATTCCCTGAAACTGTGGTGCCTCAATACGACAGAGTTTCAGCACAAGATCGAGCTATCGCACACGTTTAGCCAGGAGAAATCTACCCTGCCATTTCCAACAATTACCAAACACTTTCCGGACTTCTCAACGCGTGACATCCATCGCAACTATGTCGACTGTGTGCAATGGTTTGGCAACTTTGTCCTGTCCAAGTCCTGCGAGAATGCCATCGTCTGCTGGAAGCCTGGCCAGCTGCATCAGAGCTTTGAGCAGCTCAAACCGAGTGACTCCTCATGCACCATCATCGCTGAGTTCGAGTACGATGAGTGTGAAATTTGGTTTGTGCGCTTCGGTTTCAACCCTTGGCAAAAAGTCATCGCGCTGGGCAATCAGCAGGGTAAAGTGTACGTCTGGGAGATGGATCCCAGTGATCCGGAAGGCGCACACATGACCACGTTGCACAATTTGCGTAGTGTGGCAACCGTGCGGCAAATTGCTTTCTCGCGGGATGCCAGCGTCTTGGTTTATGTGAGCGATGATGCCACAGTTTGGCGCTGGAATCGACGACAGGCAGCAGCTCTTTAACGGAGCAAAAAAAAAGAAAAGAAAAAGCAAACAAACCACAACCAAATCTCACGTGGCCAAAATCGTAGCACAACATGTATTCCTCTGCGCCTAGTTCCTAGTTGTTAGTCTTTAGTCCTTTACCTCAATTAAATCTTTTTGCAAATCACGTCTCAATCAATATTTTTATATATACCAGCAATCACAAAATTAACTTGTTTGATTAGCGGTTAAATTATCAATCTTTGCATTGACTGTTGTGGTTGTGGCAGTTGCACAATTTGGCACACACTTCCCCCCAATGTAATCAGTTAGGTAATTGCAAACGCAGTCAGCTGCATGCAACGATATCCGGAGATGAAAGCGGATGCTACAAACACTTTTTGCCACTAGTTGCAAAACACAATTAGTGTTGCGTTGCAGTTGAAAGCCTGGCTTTCTGCCCCAGCGCTGTTTTTCCCCAGTTGACCATTTTCTAATGGAGGTTTGAAATTGAACGCCATTTATATGCTGCTGCTGCTGCTGCTCCGCTTGCCTCTGAGTGTTTGAGATGATATAAATGCCATGAAATTGAAACTGCAAACAAAGACTCCTTCATCCACTCAGCCAGTCAGCAAAGGATAATCCAAGCTGAGCAGCAGCCCCATAACAGCTCCCAACTGGCTTATTAAGCAAACAAAGTCTCGCAACGCTTGCAGCAAAATTGAAAGCTAAACGAGAACCATAAATATCATATATTCATAGTATTTTATATCTACAATATTTTTTTTTATATATATTTATTTATATATATTTTTTTGCATTTTTAAAGCCAACAAAGAAAAAAATGCTATAAATTTTAAATCATCCAGAGCAATAGTTAAGTAGTTTAGTAAATTTCACTTATATACAAAATATACTAGGGTTTTTGGGAATCTGCTGCGACACTCAATTTTTTATATTGCCAAGCGTATAAAGTTGTCTAGTCGCATATTCATTTGCTCTTTGTCTTTTGTCTTTGTTGTCGACAGCTGATTGAGTTTTTGCATTTTCTCTTTGTGCGATGCTCATTCGCCGTTTTATTGTATGCTTATGCAGAAACCAATCGAGTTGCTTTGTGCATTGTGCAAGGGTTTTCTGTTAATTGCACTGTTAACAGAGCATTGCTCGGTCGGCTAAAGCCTACGCTGGTACTTTGATGTTTGCTCTCTCCAATTTGGATGTGAGTAATTAGCAGCTGCGTTTGCCTGCTGCTGGAATTAAGCTGTCAATGCGAAGCGTAGTTGACTTTTGGCCTTGACACGCAAACTCATGCGCCGCCTACCCTTTGGGGGAATATTGGGTGATTTCGACCGACCAACCGACCGACTAATCCCAGCCATTTTGCCGCATTTCTTCCAATTGATTGCACACTGTCGTTGTTGCTGTCACTGTCCTGGGAACCTTAATCCTTTGCACCACAAATCGTGGCTGGCTGTGCGTCATTTCCATTTCGTCTCGTCTCGTTTCGTCCCTTTTCGCATCGTTCTGTTACATTTACAGTTTATATTTTGTTTTGTTGATTGTTATTGTTGTTTTCTGTTGTTCTTCTCTCTGTATTATTATCGTTCTCATTCAGATACAACTCTGCACACCATTCCGTTTCGTCCACCACTACCGACTCCGTCCGTCGCAGCAGCTCCACACATGTCCTGCGCTATGCTCGCCACAGCATAATAAGCTTCAACGAGCTCAACAGCAGTAGACGAATCACGCCCCTTCGGTTTGTCACCCCTACTCCCATTCCGTTATTTCGTGTCTGTGATTCATATTACATGTGTAGAACTTGGCTGTTACACTCTGCAAAATTACAATTACCCGCACCCTGCAAAACAGAGCAGCACAACAATTTGCGTTCTTCACTCTCTCTCTCTCCCTCAGGCACAATTACACTTACGCCCTGTAGTTCTGTTGCGTTCGCACTCGCACTGTGTAAGCACTTGTCAGCCAAAAAATTAATCAAGCCAACACCGCAGGACAATTCACTTGCCGGCGTCTCCTGGCACTTCAAATTCGTGCTTAACGTGTGCGGATGACACCAAAAAATTAGTTTAGCATGTCATTTGTCGGCCAAAAAAGGAGCTGGCAGGGCGCAATCATCTCAAAAGTCATCATTTAGCGACAGGCTTCATAAGCCGCTGGCACTTAAATTGCGCGCCTTAAAAGCATTTTAAAAGCGTATGAATGAAAAATGTTAAAGTCTTTCGCACACTTAATTTCCACAAATGTAAGTCTATAAAAAGCTTAAAGCTGCCATGCAGTGGCCTGTTTGTAGAGTTTTGATTAGCTAATGGGTATATTTATGTTCATTGAAAATGAAAATGGGACAGTTTCAACTGATCTAAGCGTTTTATCAAAAGCAATTTCAACAATCACATATACAACAATTGAGGTCTTTGCTGACGCAACTCTTTGTTCTATATATTTATGGTAAAAAAATATAAATAATAATAACAATAAAATGACAAAAAAAAATCAACAAAAATAAATTTAATTTCTGTAAAATTTGACGAAGGTATTAAATTGGATCTATCTATGTGTGTGTGTATATGTTGAAGGCCTATTGTTGTTGCCGTCCATATCAATAGTACAAAATTCACAAATTAAATAGCATTTGCGGCTTCATTCATGCCGATAAGGTGGAAATCATTTTAATGTGTTTTCAGTATTTTGTTTAACGCACTCGCCGACGCTCGTGAAAAATGTAAAAACAGGGCAGAAAAAAAAACAAAACGAACTTTTCGCGCATTTCAAATAAATCATAATTAAAATCGCAACATTTCTGCCATCATGGTGCCAAAGCCGAAAAAGTAATTGCATATATGTCATTAATTCCAATTAAATTGAATTAAACCATGTAAATCATTAAATTTGCCAATGAATAATTCATTAAAGCACATTACACGACCACTTCCAAAATGCAAGCAATTATAATGTGAACAAATTCCAATGTGCTGAAAAGCCCAAACTCGCATAAAAATAAATTGGGTCAAATTGGGAAAAGGGAAGACAAGTTGAAGGTCCTCGCGATATATATATATATATATATAGATATATATACATATAGCAAAAACTGTTCTATTGTATACAAAACGTTACAGTTAGTTAGCAAATTGTTAGTGGTACAATTTATATAGACAACGGGTCGAAATCATCAATCATCTTTTGCGTGAAGCATTAGACCAGTAGACGGGCCAATACGATTAAGTGACCCAAAAACACAGAAATACGAAAATAACCCAGGAAAATAACAACAAACACATCCAATCACCCACTCCCCACCCCCTCGCACACCACCTCGCTCACATTAAATAGCCCAATACAAAAACACAGCAGACGGCGACAGACAGAGTTGAGGCCCATCATTTTTACTGGATGGGGCGGTGGGAGGGCCTCAAGCTGATTGTTACAATAGCAAAATCAATAATAAATGATGTTAACTGCCAATTTTTGCCACATGAGCACAACACCACCAATAAAATATGTGCATCAAAGTTGAAGATATCTTCTGGCTGATTTCGTAATGTCCATTGTTCCCAGTATCAACAACAATACCAAATGTCAGCAATCAACACACAACGCCAAATACTCACTTTAATCAGGTTGCCCGTGGGCGCCCAATGCGAGGGTTTCTCAATTCATTTCTCAATACCTACAAAAATGGAATTTTATTCTTGGCATATACGAATTAATATTCCAGTTATTGTGGTCGCTCGAGAATATGTTTTGTTTATATTACTCTTTTTAATAACTGGAATAAAAAAGAAATCGCAAGTGATTACTATTTTTAATTGTTCATATTAAATACTATTTGTGATAAATAATTCTCTTTTTTTATATATTGATCTCAAAGTGATTATTATTTTTAATAATTAAAAAGTGATTATTGATTTTAATTAATAATAAAAAATTATTAATTGGCGAAGAAGATTATTGTTTTTAATGAAAAATAAACTCTAAAAAAATAATTTTTTTTTTCTTAACAGTTTTTTACTATAGATTATAAATTAAACAATGTTCTTTTTAACAAATTTAATCTCTATAAGATTTCCAAGCTTCAAAAGCAGAGTTATAAAAACTTAATTTTGTACAAATAAGTTGTGAAAAAGTTCTTTGAAAATTCTCAAGCAACGCTTTCGCAGCATGTTGAAGTTTTGGAATCTAATCTTGTGGCACACGCAATGCGGTTATTCCTGGCTATTGTGACTATGATTATGGGTGTGTGTGTGTGTGTGTATGTGTGTGTGTGGGGAGCGCCTCTGTTGTTCACTTTACAAAAGCACCCGCCTTACGAAAAATCATTGAAAGAAAACAATGCTGTCAATTTGGCAGCAATTTCCCTCGTATTCGGCTATGGCGGCAATGACAACAACGCTTCAGGCATGTGGCACAGGAAATTGCAGACATAACTATTAAGTGGCATACTTTTGTTGAATATCGCCGGGTTGTGTGTGTGGTGGGGGCGTGCTACATAATCATTGGACCTGTGAACTTCATTGCCAGCCGTACGCACGGCCTGGCCTCAAATGAGGCCTGAAATCATACACAAAAACATAAAGCCATCAAATGCCCATCTACGTAGTGGCCCAAAAGCTGGCTTTAAGCTGTGTGGTTGCTCTGGAAAGTTAAGCAAAAGTTTCCAGTTTTTTTTTAGAATTGAAAGAGCATTTAGTTCTTTACAGAAAAATATTTAAGCTACGATAGTATTCAAAGAAGAGCTAACAAAGTAAATTGTGTTTAATTTGTTACTCACTCAACTCTCTAATAGACAACATTGTTTTATAATCAGTACGTGATTCGAGTTAAATAAACTTAAAACTCTTCGATTTGCTACTTATTCTTTTGACTTAACCTGTTGCCTGCTTCAAGGCGCTAGCGTGATTTGAGGCAAGCAAAAGCGAATCACGCAAATGTGGCAATTTATTGTAGAAGTGCCACGCATGCCACACTACAGTAAAATGCAATGGTTGAAATAAACAAAAGTGCTGACGCTCATTATGAAGCTGCTTGGTGAAATGGGAATGGAAATGGAAACTTGTATAACAGTTATTTGCCTGCCTTGAATGCTGACCTCCGCCGAGCAAAGAGCGGCAAATCCTCGACTCAGATACTTTGCGGCTGGCATGCAAAGTCATTAAATACATTAAGGCAAACGGCAGGACTTAAGAAGGAAGTTGCTGGCAAAGGCTTTGAACTCGTGCCGTTGTCGTGTTTATCAGTCAGAATAAAGAGCCAAAAGAGCCAGGATATAGCCATGGCTATATTGCTATACAGTTTCTGTTGTTGCTGTTTGTTTGATGCCTTCTGGCATTTTGTGTAATTGTTTTGTGGAAAGAAGTAGTAAAAGAAATATACGACGCTACTTTTGTACATAATAGTTGAGAAGTTGCCTGCCCTGTGCTAAGGACGACTCAAGAGTCCTTTCACTTCATATTCTGTTTTTAAAGCGAAAAAGGGGTATATTTGTTTTTATGTGTTTGAAAATTACAGTAAGCAAAGTTGTTAAATATATCTGGAATTACACAACAAATAAATTGAATAGTAATTGAAACTAATATTAAGTGCTAGATACACAAACTCTACAAATTTCAGCAGTTTATTCCCGTTTCTTTGCTGTTGCTCTGTGGTCATATTTGATATGCTCCATCTGGCTTTATAGTGAGACATGACCTGCTGGCGTGCGTCTGAAATTGAACTAGTTGTGGTGTATATAGTACATAAGTGCTGCACGCACATTCTCTGTCGGAATAGGTTGTTTTCTTGAGCCCAAGCCGGAGCCAGAGCCAGAGCCTGGGCACGCAAGCAGCTCCACTTTCGCGATGTTTTAGCACTTTTGCGCGCAACATTTAGTTTAAATTTAACTCGCAACGCGCCAACTACGCGCCTCGCAGCTGCCACTGCCAAGTAACAAAGGATTCAAATAATCCACGCGCAAACCTAAAGAGAAAAATAAACAAGTCACCAAATTACAAAAAAAAATGGCTATATAAATATTTGCAAAACGTGTTTGTTGCGGTCTCGCTCCTTCGCTGTTGTCATAATTAAAAGCGCATTTGGCGCTAATTGCATGCACATTCCATCTCACTCGCTCCCTCTTTATCGCCGTTTGCCCTCTCTCTGCGTCCCTCGCAGCAGGAACATTGATAAATTACAGTTTATTTCAAATGTGCGAATGCGAGCATCGAAAGAACAGCTAATTAATAGTGGTTGTAGTTGTAGTTGACATTGACGCAAAGTCAATTTATTTGCCGTCTCTCCATCGATGTCTACAACAACAAAAACAAAAACAAAGAAAACATCACCAGCAACGGTAACTAGGACGAGGACGAGAACAGCAAAGGAATTAAGCACAGTTCGTCCGCGATCCTCACGATGAGTCGCCTGAGGCGTGAAAGCAGCCGTCAAAGCGTAATAACAGTTGAACTCATCCAGTTCATAATTCAGTATAACGCACAGGAGACACAGGAAAAGAAGAAGAGGTGCGACCAACAACATATCCGCATTAAACAGTGTTTAACAGTTTTTTTTTTTTTTAAATATTTCAATAAAAAAAGAAAGAAAAAAAGAGTCGTATCCAAACATTTCTAAGAGCAATGTTTTGTCACATTGATGCGGAGCGTTCTATGAATACGGACTGGTATTAAATAAATAATTTCACGTTAACTGACTACAATTTATAAAATAGCAACAAACAAATTCAATGAATTTAAAAGGAATGAAATATATATGCAATTAACATCGTAGAACCTGTCACTTGTCCCTGAGGAACTGCACAAGGACCCACACAAATTATGCGAAAGAGTTATGTAACGTTGTCAACGTTGTGTGCGAGTGTGTGTATGTGTGTGTGTGTGTGACTTGAAAGCAACTAGCAAACTATTATTTGAGCAACAAACTTGCCAAAAGAGAAGTAAATTAGAAATTTCAAAGGAATTCAGTTAGGCTTCTGAATGCTCGAGTGAATTGTGATTTTTGGTAGGAAATGAAGTGAGAAATGAGTTGAAATGAAATTAAGTCTTATGGTTGTGTGATGGGAGACTTAAGAAAATATGATGTCTTCCTTTATAATATTATGTCGCTAAAGTGCACAGGTTTCCTTTTAGTGTAAGCGACTTCGATAATTAAGTACAGAATTAAATATTGGCAATATATATGTAAAATTCAATAAATAAATAAATTTTATTTTTAAATAATATGAATTGTGATTTATATAGTAAGATGTACATATTCAGTCAGTTGTCAGCTTAGTTGGGTTCAGTGCACAGTAACTGGAAATATAGTCAGCACTTTTTTAAGTGCATACATTTTGCACACAACACTTCGGCATTTTGTTTGCCCAATTTATTTGACCTTTTGCGTATTTTATTTTAGGGAAGCAGCTGTTTATATTCATATGCAATTTATGTTTGTTCAATATGTCGATGACAGGATGTCACAGCAGTTTACCAAACATATTTCCCTTTTGCTTAGTTTTCTATTATTTATAATATTTAATACAAGTTCAATACTCAATCGAACAAAGCTGCCTTAGCTAACCAAATATTTGAGTTGTATATTGAGTATTGGGAACCTATGATTAGTTTACAAATAGTTATTCAAGCATAGCAATCTCAATAACATGGAGACTCCATTAAGCTGTCTTAAAAAATATCATAGAACTATTATTTTGGTAGGTTTTCTAACAAACCTATTAATGCTCAATTAAACAATGCTGCCAAATCACAATTTAATTAAAATGTATATAACTAGTTACATATTATTCAGTATTCTAAATCTATAATTAGTTAACAAATTTCTAGCAGCTATTCGAGAACATCACTTAAGTAGTCTCAATTAGCAGCCCTAACTAAGTTGAGCCATAATCTGTACTTATGTTGGCTAGTATCAAATGCAATAACCCCAGTCACGTTACTTGAACCCAAATGGGGATTTCAATGGGGCTATGTGGAGCAGAGGGACTAATTAACCATAATTGAATGTGGCGCTAATTTGCTTAAGTCATTTTGGGTGCTCTTTGGGCGGGTTTGCTTAAGTGCTTTTTAGCTTTCTGCCATAAAGAGAAACGTTTTTTTTCATTATTTTTTTTTTATCTCTTGTGACATTATTTGTATATCTTCTTCCCCCCGCCTTAATTTGTGATTTGTTGAAAAGGTTGGTGGAAAATGTTGCCATGGAAATGCACTGATGAAGGCTGCAAGCGGATTCGCATTCCTCTGCACCTTTGGCATATTTTTAATTGACCAATTAGCTTTGCATTTCAGTGCGTTTTCAATGCCAATTACGAGTACGAGTAATAAAATGCCACACAGGCTCAATTATATAAATAAGTATATTTTACTGTTTGTGGGTCCCATTTCCATACAAAAAGTTGTGGCAAAACTTTAAGTTCTCTTTGCAAGTCTTGCTGCACGTTGCACGTTTGCTGTTGCACTGTTGCAAAATAAAACAAAAACAAAAAACTTGGCATGCAATTAGTAATTTCTTTTAGTCTACACCACAACGCCTACAACACACACACACTTAACACACACACATCACACACAGAAATACCAGCAAGCACTGCCTGATCAGCTTTTTCCGTTGCCTTTTAGCCTTGTAGTAAAATTTGTTGCATCCAGTTTACATGTTCAAAATTGTTTCTACTCTTAAATCTTCTTCTTTTCGTTTCCCTTTAATGTTCTAATTTAACACTAATATGAACAATAAATTGGCTTTCAAAGCATTATTAAAACTAAACCTTTTCCCGCTCCTAACACAAAAGCCGTTTTTGTTTTCAATTTCTGCTTTAGTTTTTCATTTTGTTGCCATATTATTTCTGTAATTGTAGCTTAACAACAATCGCAAAAGAAAAAAAAATTTATATAAAATCAAAAACATAAAAAAAATGACAAAAAAATTGCGCTATAAAAATAACTTGGTTTGATTTTTATTAACTTTGTTTATAGTTTTAGTTAAGCGTTTTGGCATTTTTCTTTACAAATTAACAAAAAGTAAAAAAAAACTATGCAATTATATATAATAAATTATTACGGAACTGGACTAACAAATTGTTTTTTCTCCAACTCCTTCTCCAAAAAACCCAATCCAACTTCCTGTAGGCGCCTGGCCGACGAGGATGACGAACTGTCCGAGGTGCAACCGGATGCGGTGCCACCCGAGGTGCGCGAGTGGTTGGCCTCGACCTTCACGCGCCAAATGGCCACCACTCGCACCAGGAGCGATGAGAAGCCCAGGTTCCGATCGGTGGCCCACGCCATTCGCGCCGGCATCTTTGTGGATCGCATCTACAGGCGTGTCTCCAGCTCGACCCTGATGCAATTTCCACCCGATGTTGTCAAGCTGCTCAAGGTGAGTGTTAATCTTAGCGGGATTCGATGACAGTTGACAGGTGCCAGGGGAGTTACTCATTTGAATACAGATTATTTATTGAGTTAGTTAAAGATTTTTCGGAATAAGACCATATTTTGTGTAACTGAAATTGATTGCTATATTCAAGTAGAAGCCAATCGGTTCAGTTTTGACACTATTAATCTATAAGCCAAACAAAATAGTGCTTCTGAAAATGGGCTTTGTTTTACCAGTAGAAATGATGAACCGAATTCATATAATCGATATTTTCCTAGTAAATTTGTAACATTACTTCAGAAATATATAATTTGCAAACTTGAATGTATAATATAAAAAAGATATTATTTTTTCAAATTAAATTTCTTTTGACAAATTAAAGCTGTGGAAATTTTGAACCCTATCTGTTTTTAATATCTTTTCACCTATAGTTCCAATGACAGCTATATGATTAATTGACTATGCTAAAGTTACACATGTTCACCGATATTTGAAAAGGGTTGAAAGAGAGATTTTTGAAGATTTTTATGAATGAGTCAGAAAAATATTTGTAGGAATTTCCTAGTAGTATTTGTAGTGTGGCAGTTTATATGTTAATATTGAAGGGCAATCCGTGCTCAAAGTTTGGTGACTCTTAATCGATTTTAAATTATCGATATTATCCGTTTCCTAGCGCCCAAATCGATCTCCTTATATGTTCGGAATCAGATTGAAAAGTGTAACTATGTATTCCTATTAAAGTTTGTCAAATGTTACCCCAGCAATAATATAACTTATATAACAGATTTTTATCTATATTGTTTTTAATTGACTAAACTGTTGACTTACATATACTATATCATTCATAGAACCTGGATGACTGGACGTTTGATGTGTTTGCATTGACCGAGGCAGCCAGTGGCCAGGTGATTAAGTATGTTGCCTACGATCTGCTCAATCGCTATGGGGCCATGCACAAGTTTAAGATAGCTCCTGGGGTGCTGGAGACGTTTCTGCATCGCGTGGAGGAGGGCTATTGTCGCTATCGTAATCCATATCACAACAATCTGCATGCGGTCGATGTGATGCATACGATGCACTATTGCCTGTGCAATACGGGCCTGATGAACTGGCTGACGGACTTGGAGATCTTTGCCTCGCTCCTGGCCGCACTGCTGCATGACTTTGAGCACACGGGCACCACCAACAATTTCCATGTGATGTCCGGTTCGGAGACGGCGCTACTTTATAATGATCGGGCCGTGCTGGAGAACCATCATGTGAGCGCCAGCTTTCGTTTGATGAGGGATGAGGAGGCCAACATCCTGTCGCATTTGTCGCGCGAAGAATTCAAGGAGCTGCGCACTCTCATCATTGACATGGTGCTGGCCACCGACATGACCTTTCACTTTCAGCAGCTGAAGACAATGCGCAACCTGCTGACGCTGCAGGAGCCCACCATTGACAAGTCGAAGGCGTTGTCATTGGTGCTGCACTGCTGTGATATTTCCCACCCGGCCAAACATTGGGATGTCCATCATCGCTGGACCATGCTGCTGCTGGAGGAGTTCTTTCGCCAGGGTGATCTCGAGAAGGAGCTCGGTTTGCCGTTCAGTCCGCTCTGCGATCGCAAGAACACGCTCGTCGCCGAATCTCAAATCGGCTTCATCGATTTCATTGTGGAGCCCAGCATGAGCATCATGTCCGATATGCTCGAGCACATTCTGGCGCCCATTGCTCCGGTAATTAAAACCAAGCCAGCGACACTGGCAGAGGAGACGGGCAATGTCGCTGAATCAGAGGGCGATGAATCAAAGCTGTTGATGCGCAAAAGCGGGGCGTCCACTGTCAGCAAGTTCACCATTAACAAACCCTGGCTCACCTGCCTCACCGAAAACAAGAAGATCTGGAAGGAGCAGGCCATCAAAGGTACTTAAAGCTAGCCATTTTGCATAATTTAATTGGGTTTCGCTTAGCCGCATTTCGTAGTCAATTTAGGCCAAGACTTAATTGAATTTCGTTCTCTTGCTTGCTCTTTGATCTTTTTCCAACGTTTATTAAATTGCTATTATTAGTTATTATAAAACACTCAAACCTATCACGCAGAGATCTCAGATCGTCGAAGAATGTTTTCGTTGTAAATGCAATATAGACGAAAAGAAACTACATTAAAATGTTTTAATCTATGTAAGTGAGCAAGTG
Source organism: Drosophila demipolita (assembly GCA_035042405.1). NCBI lineage: Eukaryota > Metazoa > Arthropoda > Insecta > Diptera > Drosophilidae > Drosophila > Drosophila demipolita. The sequence continues at coordinate 3,194,754 of JAWNLI010000044.1, read as the reverse complement.
GCAAGTCAATTTTAAATTTTAAAGCAAGAACTAATTCAAATGTGTGTGGCTAGTGCTAAAGGTCAGCGAAATAAAGGCATTCCGGTTGAAGTTTTCAGTTTATGTAAACACAACTTAATTGTAGCATAAAATAAAATCTCTGACATGTTTTCATTTTAAATAAATGTATTCATTTCAAATAAATTTTATTATTCGGGTGCTGTTGCAGAGGCATCGATAATAAATCGATGCAAAAGCATCGATTAAAATATACATCGATGCTTTTGACGTTACTGTTAATCACGACTGATCACATATGTTTCTCCACACAGATGCCGAGGCACGAGCGCTGGTCGCCGCTGCTGAAGCTGCCGCTGAAGCTGCTGCCGAAGCTGCAGCCGAAGAGAATAAGCCAGCTGACGAAAACGAAACTGGCGAACAAAAGGAACCAGCAACAGAGGCCTCTGCTTAAAACTAGACGAGGCATTGACAAGCGTTTAACTAAGTAGTCTAATACAAAGAACAGTTACAAAAGATATACATATATAGATACTTACAATCTCTGCACAGATTATAATTAAACAACAACAACAAAAACTATGTAGGAGCATGTACACGTAAATATCTCATTTAAAAACTGTACAAAAATATAATATGTTCATAAACAAAATGTAATGCTAAATATAACAAGAAAAAGTAAATAAATCGGATAATTGCGCAGCTTCTTAAGCGCTATATTTTCATGTTAGTAGCTGATCAATCAAAAAGCATATGTAGGATTATCCATGCAAAAAAAATATGAATATTATTGAATGTACTATTTGATATATAGTATAATCTGTTGTTGCAACTAGTTTGTTAATAATGCTAAGCAAAACTGAAAACTGACAAAAACACAACAAACAAACAAAAAAAAACAAAAACTATAAGAAAATATTAGCGCAGAGCACAATTCGAGAGCATTTTTACTTTCCGGTGTCATATTGAAAAACAAAAACAAACGAAAAACTCTGTAAATAGTTGGCATTTGTATGAAAATGTTTCGCATTATGTCAACAACAACAATAATTGATAAGCATTTACTTAGCTTAGTTCGTAGAGTTGAAATATTTACTTTAAATGCTTTAAAGCAAACACTCTACTTACCCTTTATGTATTTTGTATATTTTCTTAAGTTCTTTTTTAAAACAAATTTGGAATTTATTATACGATTATGTTTTTATAACTTTTCTGTACGCAATATCCTCAATTAAATCATATTCTTTTTGTAATTCTTCAACTTGTTTTTCTTTTATATATATATTTATCTATTGTTCTTACACTAAATTGCTCAATTTGCTGGATAGCAAAGCGAGGAAACCTTGGGCTGTCCACATGTTAAGTACCTAATTAACAATGAGAAAGAGAAGAAACCCCATACCTGAGACAAAAACCAACTAGTTATACAAATACTGTAAATATCTAAAGGACCTCTAACAGACTTAAAGAAACCCAAATTCTATTTACTTGAATTTTTCCACTCTACATATGCACATTGCTACCTAATCGATGCATACCTCTTATCGTAAGCATTTAAATGTTAAGAATATTTATATAATGCTTACATACAACCTAAAAATCATATTCGTAATGACGCACCACATCCAATAAGTGTTGTTTAACCATAAGCATATTTATTTTTATACGTGAACAAGGCAACTGTTTACAAACAAAGAAAACCAAAAAAAAAAAACAATATCTATAAACAATTTATATGTTAGACGATTCTTTTCGTTGAGTTCTTGTGCGTGTTTTTCTCGTATTCGATGAAGAATTCAAACTAAAATGTTTTAAACGTTTTTCAAAATGTCTGATAGCGGGACCATTCTTTTAAGATTTACCACTGCTCTTACCAAACAGCGAAAGACAGAGTGAGAGAAAGATATGGTTCGAGGGCAACAAGCGAGACGGCGATACGATATAATAGGGAATTTCCCTTTTGTGTTCGTGTCTAAGCAAAACAAAGTCCAAACGCGTGGGAGGGGCGCGGCAAAGAGCAGTGGTAAATGTGCTTAGCAGTAAGGTACCAAATTATCAGCTGAAATTGGGATCATAGCTTTATTAAGGTAGTAAATACTCGTAATTAACTACTGTAGTTGGTAACAATGCATGTAGTGCACACATACATGTATATCCATATGCATTAGTATGTGTGTATATATGCCGTTTAAGTCATACTAAACAAAATACAAATATATAAATAGTAACTTAATCTCATAACTATTATGTGTAGCTGCAGCAAATATAATCGCATAGCATATATAAAACATATAAATACATACCATAAAAATAATAATAATAATAATCATAATATTATCGTTAACAAATACAAAAATACATATTATGTATATATATTGGTTAAGAATATGTGTGTGTTTGAACGCTCAAAGCGATTAGGCTATAGTCGGCTATAGTTCGTATCTGTATATGTCTGTACAAAATTGAAACTGAAAGATTTGGTGAACGCTGTTGACAAATGAGAAATGCGTAGTATTTTTGGGCATTCAGTTGTTTAGCTAATTAGTGGAGTACATGGAAAATCCTATTAATTGACTAAATTGTTAAATATATATAAAATATGTATGTAATCTCTGTTACTACTAAAACATAGCAAAAGAAAAAAAACCATACATTCAAGCATATGTCTTAACGTTATTAGTGAATAGTAGTGTTGTAGCAACAATAAATATTTAACATACATATATACATATATGCATACATATATTAAATTAATATAATACAAAACAGCTCCTGACTATGTAATAATACACACATAAATACATACATATGTATACTTATGCACGCATCTTCCCAACAGGAAACTAGCTCAGAAACATCATAATTAAAAACTTCTTGTCTTCAATTTTTTTTGTAAGAAATTGATAAGATTACTTTTTACTATCGTTGTCTTATTAACTTTAACAAGAGTTTCGACAGATTTTTAGAGATATTTTCCGCTTAGAGTTTCATTACAAGTGCAAGTCAGTTATAATAACAATAATAATATATGTATAAATATATGAGTTGAAAGCAATCATTACATTTAAAGAATAAACTATTTAAAAAAAACATATGTACTATTTAATCAAGCAAATTAAGCCAGACCCAACTAACAAACAAAAGATGTGAGTTTTGTGGAAAACAACAACATGCACAAATTGTCGCGCAAATGTTGAAAATAACCTATTTTTAACCAGCACAACATATAAACACTCTTTAAGCAAACATTCTACACTATAAACTGTACATAATTTTGTTTCATTTACAATTAAACAATGCATTGTTTATTTAGCAATTAATTATGAACTTAAAGGTTTTTCTCAAAAGCGCCTAAACTAAGGTTTATCAAAAAAGTCAAGTTTTTCATTTTCCTAATGGGTTGATATCAAAAAATATGAAGTATGCATACTTATTGGCTGGTTTAAAGTGTAGCAAGAAATGTGGGCTTATTACGAAATACCTTCAAGAAATTATAATAACACCATATGACTTTTAATATACTAATAAAGATATTATTAAACCTATAACGTTTCTTTTCTTTAAATTCTTCGATTACGGGTTTTGAATTAAGTGGAAAAATATCGTTATTTCAGACAGAGCAGCTCGATAAGAATAACAGTCTGTTAACCGCATACATAACAGAGCTTGAATGGACAGCCTCTAAACAGCTGTTTGGCTGTGAGCGTAACATGTGATTGGTTTGTGTACACGTTGCGTGCTGACTGTTAGTTTTTTGTAAGTAGCTGCACAACAAAAAGTAATTTTCTAACCCAGTGTTTGTAAAAAAAACTGTGCATTAAATATCATACAGCCGTGTGCATTGAATGAACAATGTCTAACAGTTTTATCGCATTCTCAAATAAATGAAAGCAATTTCAATTAGCAAAGCAACACAGTTGTCTGGGCTTGTGTGTGTGTGTTTTGTGTGTGTGAGTGAAGTTTTTGCTCATGGCGTTGCCATGCAGGCAGCGGCAAGTTGCAGATTGTTGTTGTTGCTGCTGCTTATTTGTTATTTGTGAAAAAGGCCACGATTAATGTGTGGAAAATGACCATATCGTTTCGGTCAAGTGACAAAGTGACACACTAATCTAAATCTACGGCTATCGCCGTCAAACTGTTTTCCGGCCATAAAACGGCCCCGCCCCATTTGAATACATTTTGTATTTTCATTCTCATTTTATTCCCCCTTTTTTTTTTGTTGTTGTTGTGTGCCAAAGTTGTCTCTAACCAAATTAAGCACAACACGTTCACAAATACCACCTTGGCACTCCTTGGCGCCGGCAACCCCTCTGCCACCCACCGCCATAACGTGTCGTGCTTGGGCTTAATTAATTTTGCACAATAATCGTAAGCAGTTTCGCCATGTAAATAAACCCCAGCAGCCAGTGGAATCTTATCGTTTCGCTCTTTATCAATGGCTCTTTAATTTTAGATAAATATGAAACGTCACTGTAAAATGTGAAGGTATAAATACATATAGATCTATTGCAGATCTGGTATAGTAATCCCCACTTCCCATCACCTGCCTTTGTATTCTTCAACATCTGAGTTAATCTGCTAGAGAAATGCAGTTGACAAGAATTTTATAAACTTTGTACAAATTGAGAATTCATCCCTTTGTCGATTATTAATTAATTTGCTTATCTCGCACGACTTTAATTGTAAAAACAAATACATATCAGTTATCATGTTATGTTCACATTATTTTGTTGCTTTTTCTGCAGGCAACAGCAGCATTTGCAGCAGGTTGTTGTTGAAAGATACGCCAGCGCCATGCACATAGAAAACGACTCGAGTAGTCAACCAAAACGATCCAGTGCCAAAAATCGCACCGAGCCAAGAGCGTGAGCACCCCTCAATCCTGTCCAGCAACAACAATTGGCCAGCATTTTTAGAGACACTCGCTAAACAACAGAGCTAAATTAAGAGGCAGAAGAAGAGTAAGAGGAAGGAAGGAAGGAACGAAGGAAGGAAGGATTCCCAACTAGTCAAGCGCTAAGCATTTGCATTTATTTTCGATTGTAATCCATCAACATTATCGTCGTCAGGCAAACATGGGCAACAAGAACTCGTGCTGTGCTTACTCGAGTCCACAGTCGGATCGCAAATCGAAGGATATACCGCCAGTGTTCGAGGAGCGGCATACTGTGCCGCAATTAGCGCAGCATCAGTTGGATGGTCATCATGGTTCCGGTGGCGTAGCGATGTCCGTGCACCATCAGCATCATCAACATCAACATCATCATCAGCAGCAGGGCGGCAGTGGCAGCAACGATAACTTTGAGAATCAACAGAATCTGCAGCACATCTCAGAGCGTGAGGCGCTCGAGGGTGAGGAGGATCCATCGGTGGATCCCACGGCAGCTACAATGTTTCTGGAGCGCTCCAAAGTGGAGAACGGTGGCATGTCCCGAAAACGTTCCCAGCATCAAATCGCACAACAAAACAGCGGAGGCGGTGCCAACACTCCCGGTGCTAATAGCTCGGGTGGCGGCGGCGGTGGCATCGGCACTGGTGGTGGCCTGAAAAAGAGCTCCTCCTGCTCGACAATCTATTTGGATGACAGCACCGTGTCGCAGCCGAATCTAAAGAATACGGTCAAATGCGTTTCACTCGCTATTTACTATCACATCAAGAATCGTCAGTCGTATCGCCGTCTGGACATCTTTGATGAGAAGCTGCATCCGCTGACGCACGACCATGTGCCCGAGAACTATGACACACAGAATCCGGAGCACCGCCAGATCTACAAGTTTGTCCGCACCCTATTCAATGCCGCCCAACTGACGGCCGAGTGTGCGATCATCACGCTCGTCTATCTGGAACGCTTGCTCACCTATGCCGAACTCGATGTGGGGCCATGCAACTGGAAACGCATGGTGTTGGGTATGTTTGAATATATTTGAATTATGATCTATGATCCCTAGAAATTTATGTTTTTTCCTTAGATTTTATTTCATGTCTATTTGCAAATTATTTATAGCATTTGTTGTGTGTTGCAGGTGCCATACTGCTTGCCTCCAAAGTGTGGGATGATCAGGCAGTGTGGAATGTTGACTACTGCCAGATACTCAAGGATATTACGGTCGAGGATATGAATGAGCTGGAGCGTCAATTTTTGGAGCTGCTGCAGTTCAACATCAATGTGCCCTCGTCCGTTTATGCCAAATATTATTTTGATTTGCGAACGCTTGCCGAGGCGAATGAGCTCAATTTTCCCACAGAGCCGCTGTCCAAGGAGCGTGCCCAGAAACTGGAGGCGATGTCGCGCGTCATGCAGGACAAGGTGACAGCCGAGGCGCTCAAGAATGGCATCAAGAAATGGTCCTCAATGGACAACATCAGTCAGGGCGGTCCGCGGCGCAGCGTGGCCATATTATCGTGATTTATATTAGCTTATTAAAAACTAAAAACAAGATGAAAACAACTGTATTCTATTCTGTAGACGCCGTAGCGGTTCCATACTGTCCTTACCACAAAAAAAAAAATATCAAATCTAAGCGTAACACGATCTAAATTTAATTAATTATTTAATTTCTACTACATTTCGACAAAATTAACACTTTGGGAAACTTCTCGCATAACTTACAGGAACAGGAAAAAAAGTTCCCTTTTTTATAATTCAATAACATTAATTTCGTTAGTAAACTTTGTAAGAAAGTTTTTTGTAGCCAATTAAACTGAATCTAAACGAAGGCAGACACAACCAAAATACGAAAGTTTTTAACACACACACATAAATACACACGCAAGTCTCGAATGAAGGACCACTTTTTATATATATACACAATGATATGCATTGCTTGCATAATTGTATACTCTTGGAAGCGAAACTACCGATTGCCGTCAAGGATTTGGATGTTTTTAATATATACATGCAACTACAACTTCAACAGCGCGTAACCAATTGCCAAAAAAAAAAGAAGAAATCTATTTAAAAAAATAACAAACAAAAATAAGAAAGAAAAACGAAAATTTAATCATAGAAAATGCACTGTAAAAAAAGCTTGAATATTGAACATTGTAATTTTTAAATTTTCATTTGGTCGACAAGCAATTCAAATTAATCTCACTGGATTCCAAAAGTGACAAATCCAATATGTATTTTAATAACAAATAGGCAACAAAAAAAAAAGAGAAGAAAAAAACATAAATATTTCTGTAAATTTGTTACGAATTTAATTTAATCTTTGTTTGTCCCCAATTACATTTATGTGATTTTTAATTGTTTCATCGGAGATCCTATGATTAATATGTATGCATAGAAGAATAGTTTTCTTATCGACAATGCTTGAGGGCGCAGCACAATTATGGGGGCGTGGCCTGCGCCAAATTAGATTTGTTTTACTTCATAATAGCATTAAAACAGCGCAATATTAACCCAAGATTCGTGAGTAAATTAATATTTAGTCATATAAGGATACGAATAATATGCAAATGTATTTTATTTTGTAATTTATTTTACGATAACGCGAAATAAAGCAAATCACAAACTAAATGACTCAGTACTTATACCATTTGACTTTAATATAATTTCTTATTAACCAAAGATAAAGAAATATATAATAATATCTTAAAATAATCATTAATTGGAGCGCGCCTAAACTGGATAAAAAGCAAAACATTGAGGTTTTCGAGCATCTGAATCGACCACAATCAATCCTATTTACTCATTCCATTCATGCATATGTTTTGTAAACAAATCAAACCAAACATAAACAGATGAATGAATGGCCGTTTTCTTATTTTATATTTATACGATATTATTGTATTATCGATATAAGTGGCATATGCCCATTTTGAATTATGACATCGATATTTATTAACATCCTGGTCATCAGTGGTGCCAAAATAGCCATTTCCAGTCGGTATTGAATTTATAAAAAATACAATACGCTATTCACAAATCGTATATTTAGTCTAATATTGTCTCTTTTAACATTAATAAATGGTTTTAAAAAGCAAGAATTGAAGGACATTTTCTTATTTATAATATGTTATTAATTGGGATTTTTTCAATGGTATCGATGACACTAGACCAACCCTAAGTATCGTACATAAAGTATCATGTATGCATTTTGAAATATCGATATGCCGCTTCATTATATCAACCCTAGTTCCGATCTCCTCGCACCTCATTTCTTGTGCACAAAAAAGTGCATTTAAAGGTAAATACAATTGTGTTATAAAAAAAAACTATCCGTGAACGCGATTGAAAATGTGAACTAAACCAAAAAAAGACAAAGTGCGTGCGGTGTGCAATTTTAACGTATTCGGTGCCAGTCTATAGCCAGAACCAAGATTTTGTATGTGTCGCGGTGCGGGACGCCTGCTGCTGCTGCTGCTGCAACATACACAAGCGTTGAAAGAAAAAAAAGAGGAGTGGTGGGTCAAAAGAACTTGGATTTCTGGTCTGACCGCTGTAAGTACAATGTGCATGTATGTGTGCATGCACTTACACACACAAACACTTAATCCGAATTGGGCATCAATTGAGCTATTCTCATGGAACAGTTGTACAACTTCGATGCTGCCATATTTATTTAAGCTAAATAATTTTACCGCCTTTTTATGCCAAAGCACAAGCCCCGAAAAGCAGCGCGCAGTCAGTCAACGCCAGTCAATAAGAACAACGCAATCGCTCGCCAGCGCACGAACACACACACAACCACATAACACGCACTCATCCACACGTACACTCGCATTTACGCTCTCATACACACGTTCACACACAGATGCCACTCACAGTTTCTGTACCTCTCTGGCACTCGCTCTCTCTCTCTCTATTTCTGAATCTCTTTGTTTCGCCTTGCCTCTTTTCTGGCTCTCCCACGAGAAACAGGAACACCGAACACGAAACAAGAGCTCTGCAGGAAACACAGCAGGGGCAGTTTCAAACAATTTAGAATTTGAGAAAACAAATAATAAATATTTTTCAATTATTACAAAAAAATATATGCAGCTTTCATAATTTTATTTTCAAATATAAATTATAGAATTATATTGAAAAATCTTAAGCTTCTCATTATTCTACCAACTGTACTGCTGACTAAAAAGTTGCTTTGTTATATATTTTATCTATTAATATTATATTATAATTATTGATATTTTTTTTTGTATGAATTTATTAATCAACATTAGGTATTCAGACAATAAATGTTTTAAACCTGTTGGGATAGCCAACAAATGGTAGGAGCGGAAAAATACATAATGGAAGTGCTCCGTTTGCATGAAAGATGCACGTAGTAAGTAGTATGTCAAATGTATGTGCTCACTGTGTGTTCGTGCAGGGCACGAAACGAAAGCGCCTCACGAAGAACTTTACATCGCGCTGCTGCTGCTTCTGCTGCCTCCGCGTCTCATTCAATTTTCAGTTTGCTTTGCTCTGTACACCGTACACCACCGCCTCTCACCCGCGCGGCGATTTGATTTTTCTACTACTACTGTTGCTGCTGCGCTGCTAAAGTTTTTTCACACTCACATACACGCACGCTCTACTGCCACCACCACAATCAAGTAATTTTTATACATACATACATATAATGGCGTCATAAGAACATATTTTTGCGAATGTTTGTGCCAAAATCTCCCATAAGCAATTGGCATGGGTTGGGGAGGGAGGCAAAATAGTGAAAAGTGCGCTTGCAATCGAGTCGAAATAATCTAATTGGAAAACAGTGTACATTTGTTAAATTCTAATACAATATTATCAAATGACTTTGCGGTCGACAACTGTATATGTTGTGTGTTTGAGTGTGTGAGTGTTCGTTCGAGAGTGAGCGATATATTTATGTGCCTGTGTGTGCGTATGTATGAGATACGTGAGCTGCTGTGTGCTCAAGTTTGTATCTGTGTGAGTATATATATATGTGTGTGTGCGTAATAAATATACACACACCTACCGAGTTCCCATTAACGTCATCATCGTGTCATTTTCTTGTTTGCAAGGCGGCGCAGGGTTGCATTTTTGAAAAAATGAATATTTCGTATTAATAAATGCAAATGCAAGTGAGAAATAGTTTGATTGTCTGTGTGTGTATATCCATGTATGGCAAATATGACATTTTGTGTATATACCCCTCTCCCAAATTACATTCCTCAAATTTAGTTGGCTACCATATGTTACTTTAAGTTCAGATTTCCTATAAGACAATACAATGAAATTTATTTTACTCTATATTACGACAGAGTGTCTTATAGTCTTTGTTTTATTCAAGTATCGTTTATTTTATTAGTTAGTATTTTATTAACAATTATGAAATGCACACTAATTGCCTTTGATGAAAATATGTCTCTCTCGCATCTCGCCGCTCAGCGCAAAAAATATTGAGCGACAACCAAACAAAATTAAAAATAAAAAAAATAAGCAGAATCGAGGCAACAACGGCAGCAATAATTATAACTATAACTCGAGTTCGGCATAGAATGTGGGCAAAGCGCAAAACTTGCTTGTATGCGCCGCCTGTACTGTTCGCTCGCTCTCCGCTTCGGTTCGGTTCGTTCCGTCGCGCCCGCCTTAGCTTTCATTTTTTCTCGTTTTGCCTGTGCCAGCCTTTTTCGCTTTATTTTGTACTTACGCTTTGCGATTCAATTCGTTTTTATTGGTTTTCCGCTTTAGGCGGTTTGAATTGTATGTAGCGTCGTCGTCGTCGTGCAAATCGTCAGAGGGGTGTGTGTATGGGGAAACGGGGGAGAGCGTTGTCGTTCAATGAATAATGAGAGGCAATGTAAGTAAGACAGAGGTAGAGAGAGTCGGAGGCAGCAACAGCGTATGACAGCGAGAGAGCGGACAGCGAATGTCGTGTGAGCGCGGAGAACGAAATAACAAATAAAGCAAAGCACAAAAGTGCACAAAGCAAGGAATAAAAGGCAAGGGCCAGGCAGGCCAGGCTACACAGTAAAGAGACAGACGACCACAGGCCGAGAAACCAATGGTAGAGCATAGTGGAGACAGAGGGGGAGAGTGAGTTAGATGAATGAGAGAGAGAGCAAGCACAACTTTTTTTTGGCGGACCAGCCAAAAATGAAGCAAGGCAGAGAGCTCCAATATCTAAAAGACGTGCGGGCAATGCACGCACATACCGCAATAGATAAAGCACATACAAACTAATATATATGCGTGTGTGTGGTTGTATATATATATATATATATATGTATATATTGAAACTTCTTACTTGTAGTAGTAGTAGATACAATTAATTTGATTTGTTAGCACGTTATCGCAATTGACTGATTTTTAGATAGGTGCAATTTTCAAAATATTTATCAAAAAATGTATTCGCAATAAATACACACGTACTAATGTGTGATTTTAATGTATTGGTATATTTATACGGGCTCCAATTTCAATCGGGTAAATTGTCTATAGTTCCCCCCTGCTCATTAAATGCGTCGCAGTTTTTAAGTACACACACACACAACACCATGCACATGCATGTGTGTTTGGGCTTTTGCATATTGACTACCAATATTTTCACTGTGCTTCCCCTCTTCTCCGATTGACTTTACTGTTTAGGTTGGTATAGGCGGTTTTCGCTAATAAAGGGCCCTGTTTGGGGTGGGGGTAAAACTGTTCTGCGCCTCGGTCCGTTTGATAATTTCGCGTAAACATAAACACAAAACAAACTGTTGCTCACCGCTGCTGTTATCGTTTGCTACATTTCTCTCACTATGCAGGTGGCCAGAGCGTATCGAAATAAATACTGATTGCAAGTGCATATAGTAACCTGTTAACTGTAAACTACATTTAATATGTCAGCTCTCTGCTCTTCCTCCTCGTTCTCCTTGTGAGGCAGCAATACGATGATTATTATCAATGCCAAGTAGCTGCAAAAGATTACATAAATAGGTGAGTACTGAGTGTTGGAGGTGTGCAAAAAAAATTTTAAACAGTTAACAGAACTTTAAGTCCAATTGGATTGTGATTTAATATTAGTTTTTTGAGAATGGTTTTTCTAACGGAACTAAATAACTTAATCTAATTTCATAATTAAATGAAATATTTAAATGTCTAAGAAAATATTCCTTATTAGAGTTGTTGAAAAATTAGAGTCTTAGTTTTTTCACTATTAACTAAAATGTTTAAAACATCTATTTAAATTAGAAATTATTAAAAAATAATTAAAAACTGAAATACATTTAAAAAACCCATTGCACAATTTCTTCAATTTAAAAATTTTATTTTTTATATCTGATAGTAAAAAGTACTTAAAGTTTTCTTTATCTTTTTCCTAGTTATTTTTGTACTTAACTTCATTAGGATTTTGTCTGCTTCGTTCATTTTATTTGCCCGGGCCCCACCAGCTTAAATTGGAGTCACACACAATAAAATGTATATGTATTACATATGTATATGTTGAGTATGTGTACATATATTCTTCCTACCTCACCATATAAAAAGTGGCGCCCTTTTTGTGTGTTACAAGAGCTTCTTTTCTCCACACACCACCCCGTCTGCTGTGTCTCTTACGTATTTGTATTTGTTGTGTGTTTGTGTGTCGTCTGCTGAATTATTTGCCAGTGAAAACAATCGAATGTTGTAAGGCCAGCCAACAAGAGAGTGAGAGGGAGCTTGATATGAGAGCGCACGCAGCTTTGTTTGTGGGGAAGCGCGGGGGGAGCGGATTTTGCTGCTTAAGCGCTTACTACATCTCTGGCAGGACCTATGCAAACAATTTAATACGCTTCTCTTTTCTCCGTTAACTACCAAGCCATCCGTCCATCCAACCCCCACTCGTGTGCGCGCGCTTCGTTTCTCTCTTTATGCTTCGCACTTATTTAAACCCCCGCAGGCGGCTCTAGTTTTTCACACACACATATATATATATATATATATATATATATATATGCAAACTCAAACACACGCACATGCAAACTCGTACGCGTTGTCTTTAATCGATTTGTACTTCTTGATATTTACATCAGCCGCCACCTGCCATCTCTCGCACTCTCACTAACACATTGACAATTTACTACCACCTCTCTCCACAAGTTCGCTCTGAACACAAACGCTCACACACATATATGCATTATATCAAATGCTTGAATACTCTGATTGGATATCTAAATCCTGAATCCTGCTAAGGCGAGGCTTCGACTGCTGCGGCTCACTTCACACCCATTTTAGCAGCTCAGCTCAGCTCCACTCCCTTTTTCTCATGTCTGCATCTACACTTGTTTTATATGTGTGTGTGTTTTGGTTTTACAATTTATACAAAGTTATTTCATTGTGAGTGCAGAACGGTAGAACGCTCTTCAACTTAAAAACTCTCTTTGCTCTGCTTCTGCTGATGGATTGAAGGGCCATTTATATCATTTTATCATCATAAAATCAATAACTGCCTAGCAGAATTTTTGAACATCTTTACCACATGACGAATTAGTCACTCATGTATATATATATATATATATATATATATATATAAATATATAAATATATATGCTTCTCAACTGTACTTGTGCACGTCTCATTGAAAAGGGTTAACGCTCGCCAGTCAATGCACCAGTTTTACATTTGTGCACTTTTTACAACAACAAACAACAGCAACTATAAAAAGCGTTGCGCCCAACTAGCAAAATGTTGTCACACTGTTAACTGCTCTTCTGTTATTTGTTTTCTAACACTGTTAATCTTAACATGCTGGCGAAATATCATTTAAGAACTTAGCTTTATTGAGACAAGATTACAATTTTTACTAAGTCTTTAATTTTTTTTATCTCAATGTTTACTTGTTGCAGGTGAAACAACTGGAATTTAAATGTACATATATGGCCTGCAGTCTGAAGTGACCACAAGAATTGGCCTATAAGAATAGAGAGAAACAGATGAATAAAGCTACATGGTAATTTGGCCAAGCGCGGCATCACATTTTTGATATACCCATACGCTATAAATGTGTCCAATTTGAATAATCCGAGACAATAAATTCCACTTGACTTTTTGTAGCCACGACGGCCAGCAGCGAAAGCATTCGACAGCAGCAACAACAACAACAACAACAACAGCAATAATAATATGTAGACTGCAACAGACAACAGCTACAGCAACAATAAATTGAAGAAGCAAGAAGCAACACAGTAGTAGCCAACCGACTCAAGCAACAAGAATCATAATATATATTTGTTTGTACACGAGGCGAAAAAAAGCGGCAACAAGATTGCACCGTTTAGTTTACTCTAAATGCAGCACGTGAGCGCTGCCAGTTCGGCACCTTCGGTGGTTTCAGCACCGGTGGTGACCACTGGCGGTGGCACCACCATCACCTTGGGCGGAGCCCCGTCATTGTCCGGTGTCAAATCGACGGAAGCATCACATAAAGAGGACAGCGGCAAGCAGCCGCCACACGGCATTGAAATGTATAAAGTGAACATTGAGGATATATCACAGTTATTTACTTATCACGAGGTCTTTGGCAAAATCCACGGCGATGTGGTTAATCATGTGGCGGCGGTGCATGGCAGTCAATTGCCACCGCCGCAACTGCCACCGCCGCCCCCCCTACCGCCACAGACGACGCATTCGGCAAGCGCAGCTGCAGCAGCAGCGGCGGCGTCCACAAATAATGCAGCCGTTGCTGCTGTAATGGCCTCGGCCAATGCAGCAGCCGCGGCTGCAGCGGCCGCATCAGCAGCGGCATCAGCACAACAGCAACAACAGCAACAACAACAGCAACAACAGCAGCAACAACAGCAACAACAGCAGCAACAACAGCAGCAACAACAACAGCCAGCGACAAGCACAAATGCTGGAAGCCAGCAGGGCAGCGCCACGGTGACAACGACCAGCTCGGGCAGCAACGGGGGTGGGAATGGGGGCAACAACTCGACGACAACGACGGGTGAGTTGCTAATGCCGAAAATGGAGGGAGGCATCCATGGCGTTGATGGTCAGTCGAGCGTTGCGTTGGCGCCGGATGGCACGCCCATTGCGACTGGTACGCATGTGTGCGATATTTGTGGCAAGATGTTCCAGTTTCGCTATCAGCTGATTGTGCACCGCCGCTACCACAGCGAGCGTAAGCCGTTCATGTGTCAGGTGTGCGGTCAGGGTTTTACCACATCGCAGGATTTGACCCGTCATGGCAAGATCCACATTGGCGGTCCCATGTTCACGTGCATTGTGTGCTTCAATGTGTTTGCCAATAATACGAGTCTGGAGCGCCATATGAAACGGCATTCAACGGACAAGCCATTCGCCTGCACCATTTGCCAAAAGACTTTCGCACGCAAAGAGCATCTGGACAATCATTTTCGTTCGCATACGGGCGAAACGCCGTTCCGTTGCCAGTACTGCGCCAAGACGTTTACGCGCAAGGAGCACATGGTCAATCATGTGCGCAAACACACGGGTGAGACGCCACATCGTTGCGATATTTGTAAGAAGTCTTTCACGCGCAAGGAACACTATGTTAACCACTACATGTGGCACACTGGTGAGTGTGATTTGGTGACCGGGGGCGGACAATGCGAGCGGCGAGCGCCACGACCACAAAAACCAGATATACCAAAAATTAAAATAAACCAAAATACGAAATTTGCAATTCAAACTCAAAAAAGAAAAACAGCAAAATTTTATCAAATTAATGAAATTATCAAAATCAAACAGAAAATCGATAACCGATTACCAATATCAAAATTCCTGTAGAGTACAAAAAACAAAAAAAAAAAAAGAGAAAAGATTTACCAACCAAAATCAGCTACAGATACTATATCAACAGCCATCACATCACACCAACCAAAATCAATATCAATATCAATCAATTGATCAATCAATCAAGTAACCGCAACTGATCCTGCGAACTTCCTCTCGTCTGCTTCCTGCTCCTATCCAACAACTTGCTCTACATTGCCTATGCTTCCTATATATAATATTCCTATATTATATGTAGCCTTCCTATTTCCCTGCATTTTGTACTCACCAACCCCCTCACCCCACACCACACTCACTAAACGATCCTTATTTTTACTCCTGTTGCTTCTGAAATGTACATTTTAGAGCTGCATAACTATCGATAGTCAACACCATTTCATATCGATCAGTTCGATAGAACACTCTAAATGCTTATCAACCATATTAAGTGTTATTTAGTGATGATAAAATCAAAGCAAATCTATTAGATTATGCAAGTTTTTTAAATTTTCAATGAAGCAATTTTTTAAAATACCATATTTGAAGTTTTTCAGTGATTATCGACTCTAAAGTCAATCGCATTCTAAATTAATGCTTTAAAAATGTAAAATCGATATTTTCTATAGCAATTTCATTTGCTATCGATAAGCCAGTTTAGTGCAATCGATTTCGATAGCTTGAAATTAATGGTTAATTAATCCTGTCGATTGCTGTTCAGTTCCGTACATTTTCAACTCTCGCTCAATACTCGCTCATACCGCTCATAACACTCCCCCCCTAAGCCAACATCACACTCACACACACACTCACAAATCACAACCACTCATCATCAATCCAATTCTCTCCACTTCACAAGAACTACAACAACAATTCCACTCCCCTCAACCTGCGCTCTCCTCCGTTTTGTTTCGATCGTCGTCTTCATTACGAATTCTGCCTATTCGCCTATTCTTTTGCGTGTAGTAGTTTGCCTGTGTACCCGTTACCCCAAGTTCTTCCTCCATTTTGTCAAAGCTCTCCTCTCTCTCTGCTGTACAGGGTGTCAAAAAAAATAAACAGAATTTGTATATATATATGTATATATAGGGAAGCGTTCGTTGTTGCTGCTTGTCGATTGCCAACGTCCTGTGCCTGTGCCTACGGCGATTACTGTGCGACATACATACATTGAAACACCTACCACCCACTTACACACACAAACACGCACATACACACGCCTGAGACAGGTTGAGGGAAGTGAGTTTCGTGGAGAGCGGACATCACAGCACAAGCAAAAGTGGGCTGACATGAATTCTATTCTACTATCCAACGCGCATAAACACACACACACACATGAATTTAAGCTTAAGCTTAGTTTCTGGCGTCGAACCCGAATTTCATTCAATTTGGCGAACTTTACGTTCTCACGCACACATCAGCATATATTAATTAGGGGTATTCAGTAGAATTCGCACACACTGCGATTTATTCAATTTGAAAGTTATAGCAATACATTTTTAGCTCAAGGCAATTCACACGCACAAATAAACACGCACACACTCATACATACACACACACACACACACCACATCCTCATGCACATACACCTACACCTACACCTACGCTTCATCTGATCCACAAAAACCACGCCCACAGCCCATGCGCCACCCACAAAGCCGAGCCTCCGTTCGCTTCGTTCGAACCCAACGCAAGCCACGGCCAGTTTCACACACACATAGCGGTGCCGGGGGTTTCCATTACAACATTTTTTTTCTTGTTTTTCTATTTATATAAAATTTATCTATTATTTTGATTTCGTTATTCACATATTTAATATCTTTTTTTTATTATTATTTTGGCGGGTCAATTTGAAATTTTGAAACAATTATTATGTAGAGAAAAGAATACGAAAAGACGATCGCAAAAAAGTGTTTAAAATGCTTGCGCTAACCAGAAAAAAAACTCCCTTCCCTATACTTTCTGTTCTCTGTTCTCTCTGTGTACCACAAAAAAAAAAAAATAAAATAAATACAGGTCAAACACCGCATCAGTGCGATGTCTGCGGCAAGAAATACACGCGCAAGGAGCACCTAGCCAACCATATGCGCTCCCACACCAACGAGACGCCTTTCCGTTGCGAAATCTGCGGCAAGAGCTTTAGTCGCAAGGAGCACTTCACCAATCACATACTCTGGCATACAGGTAAAGAGACAAAACAGAATCAAACCAAACCAAAACAAGCACTAAAATCACATAAGCCAAGTCCAAATATATCAGTCGCACTAGTGTCCAAAACTGTAGAGAAAATCAATTAGCCACATACAAAAATAGGCACACACACACAAACACACGCTGTCAGTCGCACAATAACATCACACACACCTGCGCGATTGGTGAACGAGCAGTGATAACGAACTCGCGAAGGGGGGGGGCAAGGGAAGTGCGTGATAAAAAAAATACATAAAAAAAGATAACAGCTTTTAATTAATAATCGATAGGATTTGACTATTGGAATTTTTTAATAAAAATGAATTAAAAATAACTGATTTAGTTATAGTTTATAAATAACGCTAAAGAATATTGGGAACTCTGAATTTAGAATTCAATTTGCATATAATGGGTATAATTTAGGTGTATATCCCATATTCTAATTATCTGAATTTAATTTAAAGATTTGCATTTAATTGCTTGTTTTCTTTTTTTATAAATCAATTCTCTACACTTTAAAAGTTTGAGCTATAAAAAGAGTTGTCAATATCAATAAATTGTATATAATTAAGGTGTAGAAAATATATAGATAACTTTATCGGATATTTTAAATAACAAATAAGAATATAGAAATTATTTAATAACTGCTAGGATTTTTGAGAAAACTAGACTTTAATAGGGGTCCCAATTATATAGAACATATTGTATGGCTTTGAATGAATGATTACTAATCTGTAATGTTATTTGTGCGATTCTTACATTTTACCACGCAAGCAGGTGAGACGCCGCATCGGTGCGACTTCTGCTCCAAGACGTTTACGCGCAAGGAGCACTTGTTAAATCACGTGCGCCAGCACACGGGAGAGTCACCGCATCGCTGCTCCTACTGCATGAAGACGTTCACGCGCAAGGAGCATCTGGTGAATCATATACGCCAGCACACGGGTGAGACACCGTTCAAGTGCACGTACTGCACGAAAGCGTTCACACGCAAAGATCACATGGTTAATCATGTACGGCAACATACAGGCGAATCGCCGCACAAGTGCACATATTGCACCAAGACGTTTACGCGCAAGGAGCACCTCACCAATCATGTGCGACAGCACACGGGCGATTCGCCGCACCGCTGCTCCTACTGCAAGAAGACCTTCACCCGCAAGGAGCACCTGACGAATCATGTCCGCCTGCACACGGGGGACTCGCCGCACAAGTGCGAGTACTGTCAGAAGACGTTCACACGCAAGGAGCATCTCAATAATCATATGCGCCAGCACTCCAGCGACAATCCCCATTGTTGCAACGTCTGCAACAAGCCCTTCACACGCAAGGAGCATCTGATCAATCATATGTCCCGCTGCCACACCGGCGATCGTCCCTTTACCTGCGAGACGTGCGGCAAATCCTTCCCACTCAAGGGCAATCTGCTGTTCCATCAGCGCAGCCACACCAAGGGGCAGGAGTGCGAGCGTCCATTCGCCTGCGAGAAGTGCCCCAAGAATTTCATATGCAAAGGTGAGTCAATCACTCAATCGGGCAGTCAGTCAGTCAATCAGCAGCAGAGTGTAGCACGCGAGACGTGGCGTCAGCATAGTAGTTTACCCAGTTTAGTCCAGCCGCTTATCTGCTCTCAACCAACCAATCAATCAACTCCCAATCCTCCTCCCACTTCCACAACCGCCACAGTGCAGCGAAAAGTCTGATACAAAAGTCAAGTTTTTCTAGAGTTTAGTTAATTAATTTGTATTTATTGAAAGACTGAAGACCAAATTTACTATTGGCTTTTAAAGGTAAACCATAATAATTATTTCAAATTTGAATAAAGAAAATAACAATTTTCCAAGGTAAGCAAAATTGATGAGGCATGGCAAGTGGGTTAGCTTCATTTAAATCGAGCTAAGGAACATAAATTATTATAAGTTAAAATAAGATAAGTATTAATAATAATATTATTTTATATTGTAATCCAAGCAACTATAATCCTTCAACTGACTTTTGTCCACTATTCGCTGCACTGCGTTCGTTCGGTTGAGTTATTCCACCAAATCTTTTGCAAAAATAAAAAAAAGAGTAATGTAAGAGAAGAAACACCCGCCGACCCGCCCGCCCGCTCGCTCGCTCGCCTTAATTTGGTTTTGGTTTGACTTGTCGTCTGGCTGCCCTGTGCCCCCCACAGGTCAAGTCGGAAGAGTTGCCCAGAACCTCCACAAAATGTGTTTTTTTTTTTGTTTTTTTTTTTTTGCTGTTTGTTGTCGAAGATCCTTGTTGGCAGATATCTTCATGCCGATATCTTATTCCGTCCGTTTCGCAGGTCACTTGGTATCGCACATGCGCTCCCATTCGGGCGAGAAACCGCACGCGTGCACACTGTGCAGCAAGGCGTTCGTCGAGCGCGGCAATTTGAAGCGCCACATGAAGATGAATCACCCGGATGCTATGATGCCGCCACCACCCGTGCATCCGCATCCACAAATACCGGCTGGTGTGCTGACCCAAGTCAAGCAGGAAGTGAAACCGATCATAAGTGAGTCGGACACAATTCATACAATTATTAAGAAGACACGTAGAAACTACGCTCGTTCAATATCAAAACTAACCGAATCTTCTCCTCCTTCCAACCTCCTCCCATCCACCCGGCACATTGTAGTTCCCCATCACTCGGCGACGACGACGATGCACACCATACAACAGATAACAGCAGGCGCCGCAGCAGCGGGCGCCGGAGCCGTCCAGTTAGCGCCAGGCCTGGTGCCGCTGGTCACCAGCTCGCTCATCTCGCACAATGCGCAGCAGTCGCAGAAGCAGCAGCAGGCGGCTGCAGCAGTTGCCGCCCAACAGCAGGCGGCAGCAGCAGCTGCGGCACAGCAACAGGCGGCCGCTGCGGCAGCTGCTCAGCAGCAGGCGGCGGCAGCAGCAGCGCACCAACAGCATCAGCAACAGGTGGCCGCACAACAGCAGCAACAACAGCAGCAGCAGCAGGCTGCCGTCGCTGCACATCAGCAGCAGCAACAGCAGCTTCAGCAGCAACAGTTGCTCCAATTGTCCATACAGCAGGCGGCCCATCATCATCAGCAGCACCAGCAACAGCAGCAGCAACAACAGCAGCAGCAGCAGCAACATCATCAACAGCAGCAACAGTCGCATCCGCAGGCACCGCCGCAACAGCAGCAGCAGCAGCAACAGCAGCCGCCGTCACAGGTGCCTATAGCATTGATAAGTGATCCAGGTGCGCTGGCACGTGCCGCCATGCAGCTGCAACATCTGCCAACAAATGTGGAACAGCATCCAGTGGTTTACTAACAGTAGCCCCTGCTGCATGGCTACCCAGCGACGGCGGCGGCCACAACAGCCACTCCAACGACCACAACACAGTGGTAAAGAAGCACACAAAATCCGGCGGCCAATCGAAGAAACTACTGAGAAGCAACAACAACAATAACAACAACAGCAACAGCAACATTAACCCACAACAACCACAAGAAGCAGCTAGTTAGTTATACGCCAACAATATATAATTTTTACCAACAACACAAAGAACACAAAGAACAAGCAAATAGCGCGCTGGGTACGCCTTGAATCCCAATTTGTGTCTCCCACTCCGCCCCCCGCTCATCTCGTCTATCAGCATCCTCATCCCAGTCTCTGGCGCTCGCTTGCGCAACGTGCAATACAAGAAAAAGAAGAAAACATCTCATCAATTTATTATTTCCCTTCCAATTGTTCTCTAACCGATCTTTTTTCGACGCTTAGCGTCTATTTAATATTATATATATATATATATATATGCACTTATATATACATATACATATACATATATATGTGTTTATATATATTTCACGTCCCTGTTACATTTATGAAATGTACGCGCAACGTCAGCGATGGGCGTGGCTTTTAGCTGTGCTATCGGCCATGTCAACAATCAGAGGAGGGTTCTTCATCAAAAATTGGGTTCCAACAAGTGGGTTTCGTAATCAGTTTGATTTTGATACGTTTTCGGGCTCCTGTATTTCTTATATTATTATTATTATTATTATATTTTTCTTATTAAGCTATCTATGCATAGGAAGTGTAAGAGAAACATTCATATATATATATACAACTTACAAGGCATCCTCATATACCACATACAAAAATTATCATAAGTATATATATATATATTTATGTATACACATACATATTAACTAACATAAATTACATATACTTTGTATATAGAAAGAAAACTGCAGCAAATCTTTGGAAAGTCATTGGACAAATTATTGTATTATTTTGTGCATTTTGTAAGGCAAAGTATGTAAATAAAAAAGCTTAAAACAGCTAAAGCATACATACATAGAAACTACACATATACAAACATACATACAGACATCATACATATTATTCTAATAGCAGCGCCCAGTTAAAATAACAAACCGCCGCAGCGCCCCCTCTACATTCAAGTCCCGTTAACATTTAAGTCAAACAAATTGTTGCTTGCTTATCCACCACAAATAAATGAGAAAGCGAAAATGAAGAAGAGATAAAGAAGATGGAGAAAATTACCCGCTATAAATGGGGCAAGGCGTATTAGAACAGTTAACTAACGAGCGAAGGATGGAAGAAGCTTAGGTTAAGTCGAAAACTAACGAGAGTTGAGAATGCAAGTAAGAGAAAAAGTAGAAGATGAATATATATATATTTATATATATATATTTATATATACATTATTATTATTATATTTAATGTTAGTTGAACTACTAAAAATGATTAAGATTGATGATAATGAGACGGAGAACGAAAGTGGATTAGTTTTTAGTTATATCTACGAAATGTGTGTGTGAAGCAGCGCACGCGCTATCTTTATGATTACGATTACGATTATGATATATGACAACAACAAAACAACAAACAAAAGCGAAAAAAAATATATATAAATAAAACTAAATCAAGAAGTTATAACCTCCTCCCACACACACACACACACACACACAATAAACTCACACACACTATTAAAGTTAACAAAAATAATAAATATAACTTGGCACAACTCACAATTAAATATAACAATTACTGTGCTTATGTTGTAAACAGCAACAATATATAGAAAAAGAAGAAGCAAGCCCCAAGCGCCACAAGCAACAACATATCTGCTTTAAATTTTACAAAAAGAAAAAAAACAAAAAAATAATAAAGGATAAAAAAAAAACTATTATTAGATGAGTCAAGTTTATTCATTTTTAAACACCACACACATGATGCTTCCTTTTAAATGCAACATTTTAATAATTTAATACTTTAATTAAACATTTATGATTTAACAAAAAAAAAAACATTGTACATGTACACAAATAAAACAACATACACAAAAAAAATTTAAAAAAAAAAATCAAAAATAGTGGTTGATTTTGCTTTGATTCGTTCAGTTCTTTTGTTCAAGACATTTATTGGCGGCTATAGAAGTTTTATAATATGTACTAAGAATGCAGGGAACAATTGAAAATTGTAAAAAAGAAAACATAAAAATGAACATGAAAAGTTAAACAAATGTGCGCATAAATTAAATTGTTTAAACAAAGAAAAGAAAACACCAATTATTGCGAAGTTTTAGCAGATTTTTGATTGTATAACGAGTCGCTTAAGTCTTATGTATTTTTATATTGAAAAAGAAAGTGCAGCTAATAAATTCAAAAATTTTGAAAACTTCGCATAATTATAAAAAACAAAGACACACACAACAACACCAACAATACACACACACAGATGCATACATAATTATGTAGTTGTTTTAGCCGTGTTAGTTTTTGGTGTTTTTTAAAATAGATTGGTGAAGTGTATAGTAGGAAGCAGTATACAAAATGAATTATAGAGTATATATTGTACGATTATTAACTTATATATTAACTGATTAACTGTATCCGTAGCAAGCGAATGGCAATTTTTTAGGTACATTATGTACTAACAACAAATTTCAATTGTGTTGCAATATTTAAATAAATTAAATGTTAATTTGTAAGTATAAAAACAGACACACACACACACAAACACCACCCACACACTTACAAAAGAACACACGTAATAATAATAATAATAATAATAATGATTATTATTAACAATAAGCTGCTGAGTCGCAAAATGATTCCTAAAACGCCTGGCAGCCAATTAATGCAACAATAAAGAAAAGAAACAAAAAAATAAACAAAAGTAACAACATAAATCAGTAACAATACTAAGTAAATAGAAACAATAATGTACTATAAAGAAGATACAATATATACACTATATATACCTACAATATATGCCTATACTGACAAATGAAATTGGATGAATAATAATAAATCATTATAAATACAACATAGAATATATTGTAAAAGTTAAATGTAATTAAATACATACAAATTGATGAAGTAGTAAGCACCAAACAACAAATAAAAAAAATTAAAAAAAAAAAAACGATAAATAATAATAATGAAGCAACAACAATAATTGATTAAAACAAATTTTTAAGGTAACAACAAAAGTTTGTAAGTATTTTTTACAATTTACAGATAATACGCACATTTCTAAGGAAATGCCACAACTTAAGGATATAAAAGAGGCAGCAATATTGGGTTGTTCTGGGTAAACTCTTTCGAGAACTATTGAGTTGGGTTTACCTGATGCAAAAATTACAATAGCAGATCGGATTTATATATCGCTTTGATAAATCGTTTGTAAAATTGTTGCAGACAGATTAATTAACAGAGAATAGATTAATAGTTGGCTCTGCCTAAGTTCAACTAAATATGACATTAATTGGTTTATAACATTGGTTAATGAACACAGCAATAAATATTTAAAACGAAAATCATGATTTTTTTAATGACATTGCAATATGATAAGTAGGCGCAATATTAAAGAAAATATACAAAATTACAATGCAACGACTATCGCCGCTGCAATTTGCACTAACGATAGTTGCAAATATCGCTGACTGTGGCGCATCACTAATTGCTGACGGCAGGTAGGTGAATGCCGATTTGCCTGGAATAAACCACCCCTAAAAGAAGTCACGTTTAGGTAGGCAGACGTCGGGAATTATGGAACCCAAACAGCTGTCGGAACTGCATTTATTTGGCAGTGTCTAAGATGCGCTGCGACTGCCAACAGCTAAACGACAACGGCAACAGCAGCAATCCAATTTTCAAGCCAGCCCACAGATGACAACGGCAACAATAATAACAGAGCAATCATCAGGTAAATACCAAACGACCTTGATAATATGTATATATATATTTACGTATATATATAACAACAAACTGTTTTTTGCATCTTAGAGCCGAGTCAACCTCCTTCGCTGCTGCAGCTGAACGATGACGTTTTGGCCTTGATACTGACCCAGTTGAGTGTGTATCAACAGTTTGAGCTGACCCACATCCACAGTCGCCTGCGGAGCATTGTCCAAACGCTGTGGCGCACGCGCGTCCAAAATGTTGTGCTGCACGATGAGCAGCTGTGCCGTGCCTCGTCGCGTCAATTTCAGAGATTCATGTTGGCCTTGGCGCCGCACATGGAGCGGCTCAGTTGCCAGCAGCTGGATGTGCGAAGATTGCGTATGTTGAGCGAACACTCTTTTCCGGGCGTGATTAGCCTGGAGTGGTTGGGCAGCGAAGCGCAGCCGCGACGTGGACGTGCCCGTTTTGTGGATGAGGATGTGCGGCTGTTGAGGCGGGTTTTTCCATCGCTGCGCAAGCTGAAGCTACGCGGCTGCCAGGTGACGGGCAATTATCTGTGTGATCTGGAGCTGCTCAGTGAGCTGTGCCTGGACGAGTGTCAGTATCTGGAGTCGCAGCACTTTCGCGACATATTCCGGCAGCTGAAGCTGCGCACATTTGACATAATGGAGGATTGTGATGAGGTGAACTGCTGTGATCTGGTCGATGTGCAGCTGTGTCCCACGCTCGAGCACATCAAGATCGCCGACTATCATCTGTGCATGGAGTCAGACATAACGCAACAGCTGCTCCAATTGCCCCGGCTGCAGAAGCTCTCCATCTACTCGAAGAACTTTGTGTTCGATGTGCTGGCGCGCATAGCGCGTCCCACCAGCCCAGCCATAGCTGGCGGCACCAAGCAAATCGAGGGCTTCTGCTTCAGCGGATTGCTCCACGACTATGAGCGCTTCTTTCGCGAACTGAGCAATCTGCGCCAGTTGCGCCGCCTGGAGGTGCACGGCCAGTCAAAGGATGAGGGCCAGCTGCAGTGCCTCAGTGACCAGATGCTCTCGCAGTTGGCCGTCCAGCTGCCCGAGCTGTGCGAGCTGCACCTGTGTGGCCACCAGCTGGAGAGTCCCGCTGGTCTGCTGCAATTTGTTAGCAACTGTCGCCAGCTGCGCATCTTGGACATGACCAGATCGCGTTGCATTGGTGACGCGTTCATCTCCCGCTGCCTGACGGTGCTGTCCAAGCAAAACTGGCGCACCCAGCCACTGGAATTGTGGATCCGACAGAGTGACATTAATCCCAGCTGTGTGCAAGTAGGCGTGCAAAATACCATTCGATCCCATTATTGATGCACCACTAATTTCCATCATTTGTTTTTTGTTGTAGAACCCGCGATATTTGATCAGTGAAAGATGGCTGAGAATTGATACCAAAAAGATGACGCCCAACATGGATTATGTGTCCGGTGTGCTCAAATTTAGCTTTGTAAGATCGTAATTGATGACCTGTCCCAATCAGTGCCTAACCACACAACATTATTAATATTAGCCCTGTATTATAATCGGATTAAAATCGCTTAAGTATTGAATTAAATATAAAAATATAAGTTTATTTTACATTGATTGCTTTTTATTTAGCTCAAATTATTAATGGCTGCTATTTGTGTTTATTGGTAAAACATTTCTTACTTTATTTAAAATTTGATAATTTTTTTGTGAACCAAAACAGCTTTTTTTGAAATGTTTGCTTTATATTTCTTTCCTTAAGACCAACATTTTTGAACGTAATTCTTTCTGATTCTAAGCACATTTTTGCGTTCTATTTAAAAACAATTTTTACAAGCATAAAAATGTTTCTAGTTTTCATGTCGATTTTCCAAATTTCAGTAAGATTTTTTTAGAGTATTCCTACGTCGATTCTTGTACACGAATCTATAACTAATATATTTTCAAGACCTTCGACCTGACTAATAATCGGAAACAGGAAATTTAGATTCTCAATCTGAAATAAATCAACAAATGTTAATATTAACATTAAAAAAAATACTGAAGTAATTTATTCAAATCTGGATGAACAACAATCAACTGACAATTAGCGATTGTTGGGCAATAAATTTAATGCAATATATCAAAACAAATGTATAACGTCGTGTTACAGTTAATCTGAGCTTAAGGGATTTGTAATTTCATATAAATAAATATATATATATATATATATATATATAAATATATATTTATAGTAGTTGAATATTGTTGCTGTGGTTGTAACATTTTTATCACATCAGCGCTTTTGCTCATTGGATCCAAGTGCGATTGGAACGTGGCTCTTTCAAGTCTTATCAGTAAACGCAGGAAAAATTGGAAAAACACGAAATTTTTTTTTTAGATTTTGTTGTTTGCTGCAGCTTTGTTGCCCAGTTGCCGATGTTGTATGTTGCCGGCCAGGTTAGAGTTTAAGTGATAACGCATGAGTACGAGGCGAATGACGGTTGGTGGCACTTAAACGGTGCCCCCATTTTTGGGGTAAATGTTGCCGCCTCTGCCCCCGTCTCCGGCCAAGACTACGCCACAAAATCATTAAAGATAACCTGAACCAAGATTATGGGACGCTTGATTTGAGTCGGGCATTAAAATAACACTAAGTACTGAATGCATAAGCATTAAACAAAATATTGTATGGCCAATACATTGCAACAAAAATTGTACTTCATTATGTGCCCGACAGCATTGATCGATTCAACATGCAAGCTGATTATTGCATTATCAGGCTAAATATTTTGTTGACATTGCAACGCCGCATAATAATCATCATTATGAGTTCAGTTTTCCTTTTATTAATATTTGTTTAAAGTGTGTGTGTGTGTGTGTGTTTTGTAATATTTTTTTTTTGACAAGTACTAAGGAAGCAGCATGTTTATTAAAGTAGTCAGTCGTTATCAAGTCGGCACTTAGAGCGCTTCGTGTTTCGTCTCGAGAAACTGGAAAATCTTTTGAGCACCGGTTCAATTGGCAGGATTCAAACAAAATACTACAAATAAAATCGAGACAGTGGCGGTGGCAGTCAACGGTATTTATGGAATTATCAGTGAGAAAAGAACCCGATGTGCGTTATCAGAGTTGAGCGGCGATAACCTCGGTGGACCTTTGTGTCTTCGGCACGAAAATCAACAGTAAAAGACAATCTCGAACAGGTGTTTATAGATGGAGTGATTCATCTGTTCTGTGACGTATCATTTGTAAAGGTCATATAAACAAAATTACCGGGTAAGTCGTCGTCATATGAACCAGTCAACTGGCTAATTACTTATTTATAGAGGTTTTTTGACTTATACTAAATTGTTTAATTATTAAGTCGAGCTATTTGAAATATATATATCCAAGGAAATGCAACACTGAACTTGCTCGAATTTAAATTATTATTCAAATTAGGTATGCAACGCATTAAAGCACAGCAAAACCAGACAGTATTCTATAATAACTGATTGCTACTTGTCTATGTGTCAGTTTTAATCATTCCGTGGAAACTAATCTCTCAGTTTTAAAACTATCTATCTATGGAAGTTATGCTATTTCTGTCAGAGTCGTCGTTTGTGTATCAAGGGTTGCACACAAATCGTCGGAAACAAGTTGAAAGGCCTCGCTGTTTTCCAGTATGTTGTCACCAAGCTAACTACTTGCCACATAATTAGGCTCTTAATGTTCTAGTTCAACATTTAAATATGGGTAAATGAGATCACATAGTTCATGAAGCTTTAGGGTCAATTTAGTTATTTGTTTACATTTATTTATTTTTTTAATGATCAAAATAATGTTTAAACTTATATTTTTTATTTACTTTTGTTTTTTAATTATAATTTCTAAATAATTATATTTATAATATTTATTTGTTTATTATTATTATTAGATTATTAAAAATTTTATACTAAACATTTTATTTTGTGTTTTCTTTTGTTGATCTTTTTTTTGGAATTGATGTTGATGGCTTTTCTATGTTTATGAACATCAATTTTTATAAATGTTTTTAATGAGTATATCCACACCCCAGCTTTCAAAATTTCCTTCAATAGTTTTGCACATTCAAATGTTAACAGGATTACAATTGCTCCCATCAAAACTAAAGCAGTGCATTTATTTATTCTCAAGCCGAAACTGGATTCACCGGCACGTGTAAATAAATACAGACATATAGATAAATATTTATGTAGAAAATCGTCTATAACGGGGAATGAGATCAATATGAGAATATATTTTTGACTATAATCTTGCAGTTTTTATCCGACCTTTGTTAAGATACAGTTGTACAGCTGATACAAAATCTTTAAATGTATATTATATATTACTTATTCTCTTATAATGTTGGCGGCTCGTCGTAATTGCTTTATCAGAGACAATCTAGAGCAATTTCCCGTCGGATATTTTGAATATATATAGTATTACGGAAAAATGTCTCAAAGTTATGATATTTTTAATTAACTTGACTTTGGCTCTGATTACAGCTTATGTCAGTAATTGATTCAATATGAACTACTTACAATAATACAATAATATATATTTAATATCAAGTATATAGCAATCACTGAGCCAGTTATAATATTTATATGGCGCATAAATGAAAAACGTATATCGATTTTAATTTCGAGATTCATTACAGTTACAACCATCGTGCTGTGAGTGACATGATTGCAAAAAATCGGATTGCCATGACCAGTCTGGTGGGTATTTTGCTCGCCCTGTTGGGTCTCGTCTATGTGCTCAACCTGGAGCGCATTCAACGTCGCGCCCTCGAATGGGTAAGTGCCGCAAGGACGAACGGATTATCCTCGATTAATTATCATATATATATTTCATATATGTTTTCAACAGTTCATGGTGCTCAAACCCAATTCGAGGCTTACCAATCTGTGGCAGTCCCCCAATTTAAGCATATCGGTAAATATATACATCTTTAACTGGACGAATTCGGAGCACTTTGACGATCCGAATGTAAAGCCACGCTTCGAGGAGCTCGGACCCTATGTATTTACGGAGAATCAACAAAAGGTGAATATCGTCTGGCATCCAGAGAATTCTACCGTATCCTATTTGCGTCGCAGTCGCTTCTACTTCAATGCCACGGCCAGCAGCGGAAAACTGAACGACACCGTTGTATGCCCCAACACTCTGGGCGTGGGTCTACTCAATAAAATGCAGAACTGGAGTCCATTTCTGCGCACCCTCATGGTCATGGCCATGAAAATGTATGGAATGGATGCGACATTCACGAGACCTGCCGATGACTGGCTATTCACTGGCTTCGATACGCCGCTGATAAAGATGAGCAAAATGGTTCCCACCAAAATGATACCCCAATTGCATTTTCCCTACGAGCGCATTGGCTACGGCTATCCGGTAAGATTGATTCTAGTAAGGTGCAACTCTTTCAAACCACATTTTTTTTTGTTGAGTGTAATATTTGTAGTGCATAAAAGTTGCTAATCAAGTGATTCTCGCCCACAGCGCAATGGTAGCACAGAGATCTATGGTCATCATAATGTCTACACAGGCCTCCAGGACTTTAGTAAATTGGGTCAAATTGCACGCTGGAGGTACGACAATACCACCGATGGTCATCCCAAGTGCAAGCTGCGTGGTAGCTCGGGTGAGTTCCATCCGAGTCCACTGCGGCAGGGTGAGCCGATCTCATACTTTATTCCCGACATTTGCCGTGAGCTGAAAATCGATTATGCGGGCACAACGGAGTTTGAAGGTGTCGAGGCCTACGTCTACAAGGGCTCTGCGAGAAATATGGCAAATGGTAGCATAAATTGCACATCAATCAATCAATAAAACATGCAATGAGCATTCATTGATATTTCAGGCACAGATAATCCAGAGAACAGCTGCTACTGCACGGGCAACTGCCAAGAAGTGCGTTCTGGTCTGATGAATATCTCCGCCTGCTGGTATGATGTACCCGTTTTTGCCTCGTCGCCACATTTCTATAATGCGGATCCGTACTATGCTGATGCAGTGGATGGCATGAAGCCGGACAAGGATCGCCATGAGATTACCGTTATATTAGAGCCCAAGACAGCGATGCTTTTGGAAATCAAGGCGCGCCTGATGATCAGTCTGCTGGTGGAACCACGCCCGGAATCGTAAGTAGTGATTACTAATCTCTGCATTGTAAAGAAAATAGTAATAATAATTATTGCTCATCTTTCCATGTGACCAGTGTGTTTCGCAAATCTCGTAGCCGTTTCTTACCGCTCGTCTGGGCCGATTATAGAGTTCGCATTTCACCGGATCTGTTATTTTATTTAAAACTCGTACCGATCTCTGCGCTCGTCGGAAAGATCTTCGGCTTTGTAGCCATTGCCTTGGGCGTTATGATGCTACTCTGGTATCCTCGACAGATGCTGTTGCAGAAACATTTCATGCGCAAGATCGATATTACCAGCTTGGAGACCCGCATGCAGGCAGCAACCGCGAATACGGAACTCAAGAATTATGTGGTGGAGGGTTCCCCACTGCTGGTCGGATTACAATTTGTGGCGACATCCGATGATGCACAGCGTGCCAGTTGAGAGCACGTTTCATATTAATAGAATTTAAAGTATTGTGATAAGGAGTAGTTTCTTAAGTTAATAATAAGTTTGATTCTAAGTAATACTAAGTATATAAAATGTAAGACTGTTTGTGGTGTTTAAAAAGTAAGCTAATAAAAATTATAAGTTTCTCTTTAATGTTTGCTCTTTTAGTCCCTACGCCCCTACGTTTTTCAAATTATATACTCGCTAATTTCATGATATGAAATGGAAATCTCGGTTAAACTCCAAAATTCTTTTGCTTAATAAACTTTGTGAATATAATTGTAATTGTAATTGCCTATTCGCAGTTTATTCGGTTTATTATTTTTTGATTATACGATCAACATTTCATCACCAAACTCAAAACCCCACTAATCAGTTACTGATAAGCCTATCTTAATTGATATATGTACGTGTATATTTATGTATATATATATGTGTTCTGATAAATGTTCACATTGCAACATTCCATTTTAAAAATCCCTGAGTCCGTTAAAAATATTATTACCGCTTAAAATGCACAATAAGCGTATTGAGAAGATGTGTAACCGTTTCAGAGAGATGGAACCGGTTTTGTCATGGATGGCCAAGAAACACTGTCAGA
Source organism: Drosophila demipolita (assembly GCA_035042405.1). NCBI lineage: Eukaryota > Metazoa > Arthropoda > Insecta > Diptera > Drosophilidae > Drosophila > Drosophila demipolita. Next base: position 3,162,574 of record JAWNLI010000044.1, on the reverse strand, counting down.
GAGCGACGGGAGATGCCAAGAGATAATTTTGAGAGAGGGAGAGCTGTTGAACAATTCAAACGCTCTTTTGCTGATCCCACTCTCATTCGCTGTGCGCATACCCTTTCAGCTGTAGAGTTGCATATAGCTCCGATCAGTTTGTTTATTGAAATCCGCGTTACATTTACATTTACATTTTACAAAGACAAACCATAAAATTACAGTTATAGTTTAAATTCATTGAATGTTGAAGCGCGATAGAATTACTTAGAATTATGTGGAATATTTGAACTAGTGGAATACTGATTTAGGGTATTTTGATGTCGACCATCTGCTGAAAATCTACTACTTGCTTTTAATGAAAAATATATACATAATTGCTGCTTGGTGGCATTTTGAAAAATAAAATTGCTTCAGTCGCAGAACAGGCGTAGCGCCGCTCAGACATGGTGGTGATGTGACACGTGGCTGTTTGGCAGAGTTCACGATCAAGTTAACGGTGTGTTGACGTCTGGCGATATTAAAACAAAGGAGCGCGAGTGAGACGCAAGTATGAAAGAAATATACGCCTTCAATACAAATGCACAGACATTAAAACTACAAAGTGAATTAAAAGAAAAGTTTTGTTTTTTATTGTGTTCATGAATATTTATGGATATGTGACTAAAATTAAAGAGCATTTGAAATTTGAGCATTGGGTATGAAAAATATCAGGAGGAAGCAGTAAAAGTGACAAGTGCAAAAGGTGTTAACTAAATACGCAAGCGTTGAAACTAAAACAACGCTTAATAGCTAAAGAAACAAAAAAATCCCTACGCACATACTTAAAATGTTGTTGCTGAGAGCACGCGAGTGTTTGTGTGCATGAGCGTGAGAGAAACGCAAGGCGCGGGCGCGAGAGAGTTAATCCCGTAGCTGAATACAAATACGAATACTGGCTGCGGCTTCGGTTCGTTCCTGTCAATTGTGAATCGCTGATAAAACAGTAAATATTAAACAAAATATACAATAACGCTGCCATTTTTTAGGGTTATGTTTTGCAAATCATACTCTGACGCATCGTACTTGTCATTTTTGCAAACAGAGATTATCACTAAAACCAGCGAAAATATAACAGTACACATATGTATGTATGTATGTATGCATGCATATATGTATATATGGGTGTATGTCCATTTTGGCACATTGCACTGTGTTTTGGTCTATTTATAGGTGTATTAACATATACAGTATATGAACAAAAAGAAAGAGCATAATATGTCAACAGGTTGCGGAAGCGAACCGCAGAAGAACAACAACAGTTCAAGGATTCCTGTGCAAGTAAACTAAAAAAATAACATTGTATTTTTATTCGCACTTAATACAATAATCTGTCTTAAAGTTATGTTTTTTTTATCGTTGTACGCGGTAAAGTTGTTGCCGCCATTCCACGACGCGTGATTCATTTTTCGTTTCTGTGTCAACAAAGCAAAGTTAAATAATCAGAGTATTAGGCATAAAATGGCAGTGGCTGTAGGCGTTGCTCACAAATGCGGCTAGTCAAGTAATGGAATACCCATTTTTTGTTAAACATATTCAATATTTATTTAACCTTGCTACGTGTGCATTGATTACAAAGTAAACACACGTAAATTGGCAGCACATATGCCCAGGAATGTTGAAGTTTTTTGTGCTGCATTAAACACAAAAGGCCTGAAAAACAAAAGCCGCGTAGCAATAATAACAATCTTTACTCCCACTCCAACTGTAACCGAACCGGTTTTTAAAAGCCTGACTAAAATCATGAGCGGGGCAAACACATTTTAGTTTTCTATATAATTATTTAATAGTAATAGTAGTAAATAAGTTCATTCTAAAAAAAAAAATTATTTTTGAAGATTAGATTTGCAGTTACGACGCAGTAATGCTTCGCCGCGCTTTGGTGCATGATTCGTCAAATTCCATTTTTTACACGCTTTCTCAGCCGGTGCTGCGCTCGCAAGTTCATGTGCAAGCCCCGATAACGATAAACCGATAAGGCTCAATTTGCTTCACAAATGTACCGACTGGACTTCAACGCTCTCTCTCTCTCTCTCTCTCTCTCACACACACTATCTCGATGTGCTTATCTGCATTTACAGGAAACGACTTCGACGACGCATACAACAATACACAAACGCTTAGCCTCCTCAGTGCAACATAGGAAGAGCAAGAGAACAGGCGTACGAAAAACTGAAATAGTTTCTTACCAAACACCCACAACAACAACAACAACCACATTGACAACGAAATACGGGAAAGGCCAGGGACGTTGTTACTAATCGTCATCGAAAATCGCAAAAGTAATCGCAATCAAAAGAAATGACATCACGCGCGCGTCTCTGTGCCTGGCGGCTGGGCATTTTCCTATTTGGCGCATGCTGCATAGGCGCTGGCGTTTATTTACTGCGCAACTGGATTGACATATTCACGCACATGCGCGGCAAGGTGAGTGAGCTGCTGTCTGATACAAACGGGACATGTTGAAGGGAATCACTTTACAATATGTAATTATTACTTTGCATATGGCAAAATCCTCCCTTGCAATTTTAGCATATTTTTACTGCAGTATTTAATGGAGCTCTGCCCTATATCTATCAGTTGTTATCTAATCAGTCGCGGTTCTTTGCATAATTACATCAGTTTTGTTGCCATCCAGTCATGTTCCATCACTAGGGAGTCAAGATTCTCCAACAGTCAATTTGCCTAAATGGCGCATGGGTCAACTGAACGTGAACCCCGCTCATTAGCATACAATTAGTGTGGTATTGGTGGTTAGCTGGGAGAGGGGTAGGATCGGCATGGGACGAATTCACCAGTTGTCTGATTAAATATCAATTGGACTCAATTTTTCACAAAAAATACCTAAAACTAAAACTGAGTGTGCTGCAGGTGTTCTTTAAAAGAAAAAAAAAGAAAGATAATGAACTCTTTTTTTTCTATATACTCTTGTATACACCCTCCAGTGTAAGGGTATACAATCTTAAGTGTGGGATTCTTATTTTATTATTACCTATTTTTGGACACTGACTAAGAAGTTTCGCCTTAATTCCGATAACTAATAGTTGCTAATAATGCCGCTAAAATCAATTCAAACCATTTTGACATGAATCACTGGTGCGAACAGCTGCAAGGTTAATCGGATCACTGATCTATTTTGCCAACATTTTGACAGCGGAAATATAAGTGGGTTGCATTGACAAACTTCGTAAACAAACAATTTCAGTTTTTGCCCTAGGAATGAATTATCTTATCGCAAACCATTTATCAATAGAATTTAATGCCATTGGTTGATTAGAAACGAGGTCTGAATTGCCAACTCTATTTTATTGCGTTATTTTTAGGTGTTGTTTTTGTTTGTGTTGATTTTGGCAAATTAATAAAAGGCTTTTGTAATTACACCTGTCTTATAATGCGGACAGGAAGACCGAAGAACACCTGTTTTACAGTTTTTGATATCAACCAATTAACCGCAACCGCAACAATCTCGGAAATCCTATCAATTTAATCTGGCGCATGTTTGCACGTGCCGTTGTCTCACAACAAAAAATGAACTTAACAATAGTTCTTTATATCAGTTAAACATTTCGTGAAATCCAAAAAAGTTATGAACATAATCTTTATGATCCTTTAATTTCAAAAGGATCGCTTCCAAGCGCTATAGTATACATCCAGAATCTAGCCAAATGATGAATGCATGTCATAATAGATTTTTGATGGGCCGCCGTGCAAAATGCTGATAACATGACGCTCACATGACATTTAAATGAACGATCGCGGAATTACATAGATAGCCAACAATGTAGCGAGAGATTTACGTTAAGCATAGCGTTCTCGAAAACCGATTCGACCATTTCATGGCTCTACAAAAACCGTGAAAAACAAACAAACGAATGATAATAAGAAATAGCGATTTGTCTACATCATTTTATAAATGTTTATCTTAATTAGATAATTAATTTAATAATTTAATCGATTACAAATAATGTCATTGACAATATCAGGAAATGGCACTCAGTCCCACATCGCGATCATTTGAGGGCTGGAAAGTTTCACCGCTGCCGCTAAACTTTGATGTATATCTATTTAATTGGACCAATCCGAACGACCTTTACCAGGGCTCCCCAAGAAAGCCGCACTTTGTACAATTGGGACCGTATCGGTTTCGTGAGAAACCCGACAAGGTGGACATTGAGTGGCACAATCAAAATGCTTCAGTCTCATTTCGCAAGAAATCCTTCTTCTACTTTGATGCTGCCGGCAGCAATGGCACCCTGCAGGATGTAGTCACTTCGGTCAACACAGTGGCACACGTGAGTTGCATTCGGAATTTCGTGAAAACATAATTTCTTACTAAAACGCTATCGTTTTCTATTAGGCTGGTGCCATTCGGCTTCAAGAATTGTCCTCAATCTTTCGTCATTTAGCATCAACTATGCTGAGCATATCGGAGGATGTCAGCGAAACGCGAACAGCCGAGGAGTGGTTATTCAAGGGCTTCGATCATTCCTTGGTCAAGCTGGCCAAGTTTCTGAAACCCGATGACGTGCCATACGATCGCATAGGCTTTCAGTATGGACGCAATGGCAGCTCAAGTTTTGATGGCGACCTTAACATATTCACTGGTGCCGATGACATCAGCAAAATGGGCCAAATACACACGTGGAACAATTTGACACATACGGGCGCCTTTGAGGGTGCTTGTGGCGAAGTCAAGGGCTCAATGGGCGAATTCTTTCCGCCCAATCTTAGCTACAGGGACAGCGTTTATCTCTTTTTGCCCAAATTATGCCGCGCCGTGCCGCTGGACTTTAAGGAGGAAATCAAAGTGCATGGCGTCACTGCATATAAATACAGCGGAACCAGACACGGCGTGGACAATGGCACAATGTATCCGGAGACCAGTTGCCAGTGTGTAGATGGCAAATGCATGCCGGCTGGCGTTATCAACATTAGCCGTTGTGCTTTTAACGCATCTATCTATATGTCATATCCACACTTTTATATGGCTGATCCCAGCTATCTGGAGGCTGTGGATGGCCTGCAGCCGGATCCCGAGAAGCATGAGTTCTTCATGGCACTGGAGCCGAACGCTGGCGTGCCCATGGAAGTGGGTGGTGGCTTCCAGGCTAATTATTTAATGGAGCCAGTGCCGGGTGTTGCGTAAGTTAATTATACTAATTAGAGTTTGGCAGCGTTTATGAAACCTTCTAATTAACGATTTTGAATTGCAGTCTCTATGCGCGCGTGCCACGTGTACTGCTTCCACTGATGTGGGCGGAGGAGCGTGTGCGTGTCCCCAAAGAAATCGCTGACGACGTGGCTATGGTGCCGCTCATTGTGATGGTGGGTCAGATCTTTACGGGCATACTGCTTGCGGGCGGACTAATCTGCACCTGCTGGTATCCCACACGCCAATTGACGCGTCTCTGCCATAGCGATGATCCTAAGGCCAAGGCGTCTGTATTGCGGCCGCTCACCCACTTTGGCGCCGTCACCAATGCAACTGGTGCGACGCCAACTGTGCAGCAACTGCTTCGCCAGAATGCCAGTGACAATCAGCGTGTTGTGGTCCGTTTGTTGGACTATAAGCGCAACTCGGGCATTGGAGATGCCGATGACGAGTACAGCGCTGGCAACACTTCCACAGATCTGCTAATCAAGAGTGGCTCTTCAGATGTGATAATTATTTAATATATATATATTTATCGTTGCATCTTCATTCGTTGTAATATATATTGTACAGACATGCATATATATATTTAAGGAGCCTTCGTCTCGCCATTATGACTCAAGAGGCTGTTACCCCAAGCCAAGTTGCCTCATTCATATAGGGTTATATACATATACATATTCACACACACACACACACACCAATCACACCACTCATCGATACACACACACATCATTTTCACAGACTTTTCTCACCTCACTTCCCCAGCATTTCTACGTATGTGCCGGGAGTTCAGAGAGAGAGAGAGAGAGGTCGATACGGTTATTTATTTATTAGTGCCAAAAATAAAAGAGAAGTGAAAGTCATTAACTAAATTAGTAAGTTAACTAAACATCTTAAGAGTGATTATTGTAGGTTCAAAGCTATTAATCCCTTTGTTAACATTAAAACTGCGCACATCCAAAGTATTTATATATTATATACATGTATAAATTTAATGCATTACGATATATTTTTAGATTTTAGATTTTTTTTATACAAGGCGGCGACAATTTGCGTCTGAATTGAAATGAAGTGATAAGAAAACTAAAACGCGTATTCATCGAACGTCCTAAAAATAATAATACATAAGAAAACAATTCCCTACAGAAAAATACAACTGAATAAAAAACAAAACAAAATCAAAATTTAAATACAAATGAAGGAATAGTTTCTTTATACGTTCTTCAGCCAGCTGGTGACGGCCCAAAAACAGAGGCTGATAAAGCTAAAGCTAACCAGGGAGTTAAACGTGCTAGCACCGTTGTCCGTATTGCCCAGATCCAGTTGCGAGGACAGCTGCTCGGGCACATCCAAATAGACACGATCCAGACCGAAGCCGAAGATAAGTTTCCGCAACTGAGCCACATCCACATAGTCGTTGTCCGACGACCAAATAGTCAATGTGCACTCGTTGGTTTCATTTACGGCAGCAACCAGCTTGTGCAACTGGGTGGCGCTATTGGCGGCAATGCCGGCACGGACCGGAAAAGTGATTGGCTGTCCGGTGGAGGTCACATTGTTGTCATTGATGACCTTCAGCATGGAATCGCACTGCTCCTCGGTATACTGGCCCTCGGTGTAATTGGCACCCCACCTGGTTGTCCAGCCAATGGAGAGAACGGCCTGCTTGTAGCGCATGCAGCCGGCAAAGAACCGCGCCGGATCCACTGGCACTGAGCTGGTTTGCTTAACAGGTCCGCTGATTATATCGGCATTTATCCAAATTGGATACGTCATCTAAGCGAATAACAAATCCGATTAACTAGCACCTTTACAACAGTCCAATGCTGTTGCCCACCTTTGGTATAGTCTCATCCAGAATTCCGAGGGAGCCCTCAAACACCTCTATTGACTTGAAGTCCAACTTGACACCCTTCTCGGCGCCTTCATTCTCCTCGTTGTGCGTCTTGATTTGCAGGAGAAAGTCCTCCAGTGTCAAATCCGAGACATTTGTAGGAGGATGTGCCATCACTGGCAAGTCTGGGCCATTACCATTCAGTTTGCCCAGCACAATATCCGCCTCAATCATATCAATGCCGCCTTTAAAGTGTCGTGAATAAGTTAATGTGTCTTCTGGGGGTCAAATCATATTTATAGTTTATACTCACTGCCGAGTGACTCGGCGAGCAGTTGCTGGTTGTTGACGGCATGCGCCCAGCTAATGGCAGTCAGGTTGGTCGCCTTGGCGGTGAGTTTGCCCTTGTCGAAACGCACCATGTCTACAATTTTTGCATTCTCCTCCTGATCCAGCTGCAGCACAATGTTATGCGTTAGATTTTTGGCTTCTGACGCTTGGAGTGCGTCAAGTTCGAAATAAAAAACGCTGTCGTTTAAAGCAGCTCCATTGATGTTGACCGCAAAGGCTGCTATATTCAGATTTTGTTTGATTAAATATATATATATATATATTAATTTATATTTTAATCAGAGGAAGTGAAAGAGAAAAATGGAGATGCGGGTATATTTTTATTTGCCTATTACCTTTAATAATGCGAAATCGACGCTTGCAAAGAGACAGTCAAATGAATAAATGTTTACCGACAAATAGGGTTCAATTCTTGTGTCTATGAATACAACCACATTTACATTTTCATCATATGTTGTGTGTGCGTGTGTGTCTACATACATACTGTGTATGGCGTTAGCAAACAAAGAACTGTTGTGTGCGAATGTGTGCAATCAGTAGCGGTAAATGAATTTGTGCTTTATATTGGAGGCGCTGCTACTGAAACAGTTTCACTCGAATTCCACAGCAATTTCAATAAAACTGCCAGCGACTTCAATTTATGAGAGAGAGATAGATGCCAGTTGCAATGGGAAACAATGACAATGACATTAATGGGCAAGCCGCAAAATGCGCAGGCGCAATGGAATGCAAGTGATGCGTAAACGACGACGACGACGACGACAACAATAATAGTTCCTCAGATATGTTGAGAGACTTTACCGAACATGCAAATCGGAATTGCAAGAGACTGCAACCCAGGCTGGCCACGAGCTGCTGTTGTGCTTTTAATTGCCATATACATGCTGTAGATAATCAATTACATTAATCAGGCAGGCAATTTATATTTGCGATAAGCATATCAAGTGGTTAATATTGAAGTATTTTCTTCCTCTAATCGTTGACCTTTGCTTGTCTTATTTCTTTTGTTTTTCATAATAATATTGCTTGCAAGTGCATGTTGATAATTACTGAATATGAATTTGTAAGCAACAACAAATTATATTGTTCTTCGACTATTTTAAAAGTTTAACGTACGATAACTGCAATGTGTCGCGAGTAAAGTTAAATAATTTCTAAATCACTTCGATAAGAATCTATCGATATCGGAATTCAATTTATTTAAAAAATGTAGCGGTAGAAATTACTTACTGCTGCATTTAATTCGTGAGAAATGACTGACGATGGTACTCATCGTAAGAGTGATAGTTTTGATTACAACACATCTCTAATGCCGCTCACCTATGGAAATGTTAGTCTTCTGTTACCGCCAATGTTAGATTCAAACACTTGAAAATAATAGAGAACGCTGTTAATATGAAATTTATTTTGATGCCGCTGTTAGAGGGCTGTTAAAAAAATACCAAGATAAAACAAAAAAACACCACAAAAAACAGGTGCCCAATGTGCCTTGGGGATTACGTGTACTGCTTGTCTTTCGATAATATTTTCTTGGTTCAACCGCACACAATCAGCAGCCAGTAGCGGCCCGATAAGCAGCCGGCACAATTGTTGAGACCACACTCATAGCTCAAGTAAAGAGAAAGTGATTTCCAAATATGGACGACCTTATTGAGAAGGGTGCTCTGTTCCTTATGAACCAGAAGTGCTATGACAACTACTTCTTGGATCACAATTTCCTCGATGGTAAGTGGCATTTATCAACCAAATTGCTATTGTTAATAAATGCATTTTGTATAATCTTTATTTTAGTGCCGTGCTTTAAGGCGCTGCTGAGCAAAGGTCTCGGCATTGCCATCATTGCTGGTTCGGTGCTGGTGAAGGTGCCGCAGGTGCTGAAAATTCTTAATAGCAAATCTGGCGAGGGCATTAATTTATTGGGCGTTATGCTGGACCTGCTGGCCATCACATTCCATATGTCCTACAACTTTATGAATGGCTATCCGTTCAGCTCTTGGGGCGACAACACTTTCCTTGCCATCCAAACTGTCGCCATTGCTGTTCTCGTCCTCTTCTTTGGCGGACGCAGGCCGCATGCCGTCATCTTTCTGATTTTTTATACCAGTCTGCTGTACGTGCTCAACTCTGGATTGACACCCATGAAGGTGTTGCTCACCATTCAGAGCTGCAACATACCCATTCTGCTGGTTGGCAAACTGTCGCAGGCACTGACTAACTATAAGGCCGGTTCCACTGGTCAGTTGTCGGCGGCGACGGTCATATTGATGTTTGTCGGTTCCTTGGCACGCATCTTTACTTCGATTCAAGAGACTGGCGATCAGATGATTATCATCACCTTCTGCGCTTCCACCTTTGCGAACGGCGTGATCTTTTCCCAGCTTCTGTACTACTGGAAAAAGCCAGTCGCTGGCAAAAAGGATGTCGGAAAGGTCAAGAAGCCCACGAAGAGCAAGAAGGCTGACTAAGCTGAAGATTGCGTAGCTTTTAGTTTAAGCAACTTTTTCTCGACGTGACAGAACAAATTTCAAAACTTTCAATAAACTAATTCTTAGCAAATTTTAATAGGAGTCTCTTTTAGTTTAACATTCGCTCTTAAAGTGCTGCTGCAGCAGATCCAACGCCCGGAAGCGATGCGAGATTTTATTCTTCTCCGATTTGGGCAGCTCCGCATAGGTCTGCTCGTAGCCCTTGGGTTGAAACACCGGATCCCTGTTATATATAAATGTTTTTGCTAAATACTTTTATTTTAGAAACTGCCAAATACGAACCAGCCAAAGTCGCGTGGACCACGTGGCTTCACAATGGAACCCTCTGTTATGCCCTGAAAGAGTTTTGGCTCCGATGTGCTGCCCTCACAGTAGGCAAAGGTGCAAATGGCACGCGCCGATTTATCCTCCCAGCCGGTGAGCATACGATGTAGTCCCTCTGGCTGTAGTTTGTCCAGGAACCACTTAATATACGGACCGGGCAGACCCTGCAGCGCATCAAAGCACAGGCTGGTGTCCTCGATCAATACGGGTCCATTCACCTGTTGCGCTGCCTCCTTGCACTTCTTTACGGCAATCTCGTCAATCTCGCCCTGCCACTCGGGCAAATCCACCTGTTTCGATATGATTTGGCGTGGGAAATTGGGTCCCAGTATGGCAATTAGTTCCTCCAGCTTCTTGGCATTGCCCGTAACAAAGGTAATTGGTTTTGACATTCTGCTCTTTTGTGCTCATCAATTTAAGCAATTTGCCGACAGCAAAACAAATGCACAAATGAAAAAAAAATTGAAGGCGCGACGCACAGATGATTGCGCAAGTGGCGCCATCTATCGGCCTTTTGGCCTCTCATAAGACAGGGTTGTCGTGCACCAAAAATAAAAACGATAATTTGTAATTATAAATAAATATTTGATATTTAAACATAACAATACAAAACATAATTAAATGCGATATCTTTAGAAACTATCAACTAGAGAAAAGCGCCCCAGCCAATATACATGGCAGCGAGATTGTCCACTTTGGTCGCCTCATTGATCAAAAAGTTCACCTGTCCCTCGGTGGACAATGGAATGCTGTTTGCCTGCTGTCTTTTAACCTGCATAGGAAAGTTAAATGTCAATAATTCCATTGTGCACTCAATGTTAATAGTACTACTCACATGTCCCTGCAGTCGCTCGGCAATGCGCTGCACATCGTTGGTCACTTTGGGATCGGTTAATTCGGCGCCAGTTTTGCTTTTGCTAGCAGTTGCCGTCAGTCGACTCTGGACGCCCAGATCGTAGACGAACGGACGCAGCATTGACATTAACGTCTTGGTCTCCTGCCTGAGCAGACGCAATGTAATCTCGCAGCACTTGCGAAAGCTGCCCTCGACACCGAGCGGCCCCATTGCCGTGATCATGTTGTGGGTGAGGCGAAAGGGAACCACTTCGGGATAGGCAAAGGCCTCGCCCTGATTGAACAGGCAATTGAAGTCGACGTGGACAGCGTCGCCATTGCGCTCATCGAACAGTATGTTCTCACCATGACGATCGCCCAGCCCAAGAATGTAGCCCACCATGGACATGACGGCAACGGTGCGTATATACGAGTTGCGTGCCTCATACCAGCTGTGCGGCGTGCTGAAGCGCTGCAGCAGCCAATCCTGAAATACGGGTGGATGTGCGGGCAGAAGTTGCTTGAGGAACACTTCACGCTTGCGCTCCATCGGCTCCGTCTGCGGCACAGCCAACTGTTGTAGCTGCCGGCCACTCATCACCTGACCCCGCTGCATATACAAAGCGATGCAGATGCCGCGATAGGAGTTTAGATTGGGCAGCCACTCGAGCAGGCCACATTCCTCGTTGAAGGGGAGCACTGCATAGGTGCGAATGTGCAGGCGCCGCTGGCGAGCGCGTGCATCTTGATGCAGATAGCGCTTCATCAGACCATTGAACTCCATGAGACGTGCATCCTTGCGCAAATCATCCTTCGGCTTGACCATCACATCATAATCCTGTCCATCGCTGCAGCGTATGGTCAACTTTTTAGGCCGCGCCGCCGACCGCAACACCAGCACCTTCTCCTGGAAGCCACTGATAAAGATCTGCTGATACGGAAACCAATTGCTGGCCGGTAATTTGCCACTTGTGTGGGGACTTGGCGACGGTGAGTTATCCTGTGCCGAACTGATGCTAAACGTGGGCTGCATGTACTTCTCGAAGGGCAGCAGAATGTTGGAGAAGGTTGCTTGGTTGCACAGCTGCGGCAATCGTTTGTCCAGATCGCTCAGCTTGTAGCTGCGGTCCAAGGTGACCTCCTTGTTGGTGACGCCAATCAGGCGCTCGGTGAGCGTATTGAAATCATTCAACAGACGCTGGAATGTGGCATTCTGGAGTCGCTCATCGCTCAGGATCAATTTGCAGCGCTTGACACGATTGACGGCGGCAGACTTGAAATGCGGCAACAGCATCCAGAGTGACTGCTGGGGATAGTCGCCGATTAGCTTGATGATCACGTTGCGCAGCACACCAAACACCTCCGGCGATGGATGACACAGCCGGCTCAGCATTTGCGAGTAGGCCGTGTAAAACATGGCCGTTGGCAGCGCCGAGCAGCAATTGTTCAGCAGATCATTCATCTTGCGCACCAGCTCCGTTTGGGAGGCGGAAGCGACAGGTGTGGCGGCTGTGTCCAGCCAGAGACTGATCAGACGCGGCATGGACTGATAGACATGGTCGCTGCCATAGCGCAAAGATTTGGCATAGTTCAACATGATCTGCAGCAGCAGTTCCTCATCTTCGCGTGAATTGGTGGCCGACGAGGTACGCGCTGTGCGCATCTTCTCCAGAAACTGTGCCAGCTGCACGTAGCAGCGCTCCGACTGTCGATGCACTGCGATGGCCTCGTGGAAGTACTTGAGTATGGCATCCGCACACAGATTCATCGAGTCCGCATTGTACGTGGCCTGCAGGTATTTGCCCTCGAAGTAGAGATGACGCTGCTCGGCACTGAGCTGCTTGGGATTGCCATCGCACAGCTGCCGTAGGGCGGACAATTGCTCCTCCAAATAGTTCATGGCCAGCACCTGATCGCCCTTCTGCCACAGCAGCTTGGCGCGCTCCAAAAAGAGACCACTTGGCTGATACTCCGACGCCTTCATCAGATACAGATGGGCGCGTTGCAATTGACTTGCATTGCGATTGATCTGGGCGCTATTTAGCCAGAGCTGGGCCAACTGCGTCTGCAGCTGTGCCTGCAGCGGCACACGATCGCCCAGGCGACGCTTGAGCTCGCCGAGCAGATTCCGACGAAAGCTATAGATGGGCTCCAGCACGCGCAGCTGCGGCTGCAGCACCTGCAGACGCGACTGCCAATCGGCAAAGTATTTGCGCATTAGTTGCGACTGCTGCTCCTCCTGCTCCTGCATTGTGGAGAGCTGCTCCAGCAGCTGCTGGCTGCACTGCAGCTCGTGCAGCATGTGTAGCTTTAGCACCTCGTCGTAGGCATGCGCATAGGAATGCTGTTGCAGGGCCGAACAGCTGCGCAACTGCTCCAGCACCGTTCCGCGCATCTTGTCCAGCAACGCCTCAAATTCAAATTTGGTTGTTGTGGGCTGTCGCAGCGCGAGACATGCCTGGGCGCACTGGGCATGCCAGTTGGGTCGACAGCGACTCTGCTGCTGTTGCTGCAACTCCTCAAGTTGGTCGTAGCTGCCCAGGCGCCAGAGCAGCTCCGCTTTGCACTCACTGAAATACTGATCCGTGTGTCGATCGGACAATCGCTGCCAGAGGCCATCGGCGATGAGCAGGGCCGTCTTGGGTGTGTCCATGCGCAGATAGGCATCGATGATGGCACGTATGTGATCTGGCTGCAGTTGCTCCGTGCTGGACAACAGTTGCTCATAGCATGTAATCATATCCTGTTGCCGTTCGACCAAACGATTCACCAGAATCTCCTGCGTAACACTCATATCCGAGCGGCGCGTCTGCACCGCACCCTCCACCGAATCCGAGTCCATCAGTCGCCCGTAGAGCTGCACCAAGAACGTGAACTGCTCGAGTAGACGCGCTGCCTTATCACCCTCCGCGATGTAGGCCTCCAGATAGCGCAGGGCACGCGCATATTCGCCGCAATTGTAGCTGGCGCGTGCCACACGCAACTTGTCGATGCGCTTCAGGAACTCATAGATGGCCCCATAATTCGGATCCACAGATTGGGGCGGTTTGCCGCCCATGCTCAGGCCATGCAGACGCTGCCATTCGCGCAGCCAACGCTGCAGAAAGTCCAACAACTCGGCACACAATTTGCCAGCCAGACGTGACTGATCCCCCGCACTGCCGCCCGCCTGGGGCGCATCACTGGCTGACTTGGTGGTGGCGCCATATTTACTCGACTCGAACAGCTTGTAGCCGAGTGTGTTGGGATCGACTGGGGTTGGTTCGCTTGGTGTCTTCGATGCTGTCGCTGTGCCTTGTTGTTGGGAGAGCTCATCGTTGGCCTGCAGCACCGCCTGGAACTCCTGCTCAATGTGTACACGCTGCTCCGCAGTGCACTCGAGCAGCGCATGGAGCAGTATATACGGATAGAAGGTGCTCAACATGTTCGAGTCGCGTCGAATGCACGGCTTATATGAGCTGAGCAGGTGACGCGTCTCCGACGACTGCACATAGTCGACAAGTCGGGCGGCCCAGAGGAATGCCCACAGCTCGTAGGAGTTCTGCGTGTAGTGGCTGCCAAAGAGCGGCTGCTGCTGCAGCGTACTGGAGCGCTGGGAGCAGGTGTAGCAGGAGTTGAGCAACGGTTCCATTATTTCCCGCATACGCAGAGGAAGCGATTGCCACAGCTGTAGCTTCTTTTTCTCCTTGGGCGCAATGCCGCAGACGGCGAGCGTCTCCTGTATGGCCAGCGAGAAGTTGTCCACATGCTTCGTCTTCTGCTGGAACTGATAGCCGCGACAGAGCGCCGTCAGTGCCAGCACCGTAAAGTCATCCGTGAGCACGCTCAGCGGCAACTGCTGTGGACTGGCAAAATTGTAATTCGATGGCAAATAGCTGGCATCGATGGCACCCAGCTCGCCCAGACACTTGGCCGAGGCCAACTGCAGAGAACGATCGTCGTGCTGACATCCCGCCATGAGGACATTGACTATCTGTTCCATGAGGGGCTCCATCGGCAGCTCATGCAGCATCATATGATTGAGTTGAGTGCGTCGACGACCAAACAGCACGGCGAGATGCTCCAGTCCATAGACGCGCACCTGCAGACATTCATTGGTGATTTGCTTATGCAGAAAGCCCAGTTGATCCAGCAGCGGTGCCTGATCCTCGCCAGCTACTGCAGCAGTGCCCAAACACAGCTGTGCCGTGTGCCGCTCAATGCACTTGCGTATGGGCTCCGACACGTGCTCCAGACGCTCCAGAAAGTACAAGTCTATAATGTGGATTATGTTTAGATATGGTTACAGTAGCTACTCTGTGCCTACCTTGTATATAGTTGCCCAACATGGCGGCGTTGCGAAGGATAACAAACTCGTAGAGTTCGTTCACCTGCTCCACGCTATATGCGAGCAGCGGCTGCAACGTGGCCACAATGCGGCCCAGAGACGGACCCAACTCCTGTATGTTGACCACATGCAGGAAAATGTGCCAAATCTTTAGGCAAATGCGCTGCAAACATGGCTCCTGCAGCGTGTGCACAAAACTCAGCATGGCAATGATCTTGAAGCGAAGTTGTGTGACATGTTGAGGACCAACAAAGCGCAGGATCTGGCCAAGACTATACAGAGTCTCCTCTTTAAGTGGCTTCTCAAAGGACGGCTCCGACAGGCAGCTCTCAAAGTAGGTGATGACACCGAGTATGCGCTCCGCTATAAACGTGGAAAACTGTGCGTTGCTCGCCTGGGTGGATAGATCCTCGCTGCCGATGCTCAGTTGGAGTAGGTTTTGAAAAGAACGCATCACAAAAGTCGGATTGCGATTGAAGTAGATGAGCAGCTCGGCAACGGTTTGCTGCAGAAATAAATAAATAATCATTATAAAGGAACGAAGGATTAGGTAGAGACGCACCTTCACATCGGCATTCATCAGTTGTTGCACTGTGCACTTGGTGCAGCTGGTGACCAGTTCGATGCAGCGATTGGCCAATTCCGGTTCTTCGCTGAGATAGACATGCGCATAGAGCCGCAGAAAGGAGGTGGAGAAGAGAGAAGCCACCGGCTTGTGCACCTGCTTGGCTATGAACACAAAGATGCCCTTACAGCGAGGTTCCCTAATGCAATAGGGCAGCGCCAAGGAGGTGAGCAAACGATGATATTTACAGGTGAATTCCTGCACACACGAGAAGCCCAGCATCTTGGTGAGCTGTAAGGAAAGAAGGATTAGGAAAGTATTCCTTGCATGCTATATTTGGACACTCACCGCTCTGAGTGAGTGCGTGAAGCGCACTCCTTCCTTGACATAGGCATATAGCGTCAGCTGGACAACTAAACCGAGTGCATCCCGCTTGTACCAGTTCCACAGCGTAAGCGTCTGCAATCTGTGGCGTGCACACATTTGACAGGCGGCGAGCACCGCCTCCTGGGCGACGAGAGAATGCGTATGCACCATGAAATAGAAGCTCATCTTGAACCAGTGGAATAGCCACAGATTATCGATATCCGCATGTGCCGAGCACACAATCAATCGGAGTAACTTGCGCTGCTCAGCCATGGTCTGCTGCTCTAGAGGTTTGGAAAGAGTGCGCATAATGGAGTCGAGTACAAGTGATGCCAACTGTTGCATAAAGTCCTCGGATTGGTTAGCCAACCAAGGCACCAAACGCTCGTAGCTGCGTTCGTTGAGCTCCTGCAGATTGGACGACTGCTTGAGCAATCGAAGACACAACGATGGTTCCAGTTTAATCAGATCCAAGTGATGTGTCAAGTAACCGCATGGCGCCTTAAAGAGCATCGCCTCGGCGAGACTAGCCAAGTTGGAGCTGCTTAAGGTGGGTGCAGTGTTTGGTTTGCAGCTGCCCAAATACAAGCCAGGCAAAGTGGCAGGCAACGGTTCGCATTTGGAGCAATGCATAACAATCTTCTCGCTAATCTTGAAGACATGTGCTGGCGCTGCTGGCTGCGCTGCTGTGCAGATCAACAGGCGCAAAACAGCGGCCAATGTGTGACCATTCTCTGCTGGGTGCTGCAGTTTGGGCAGCGCCTGTTGCATTTGGGCGGCTTTAATGTAGCCGGAGACATATAGCTGTGTCAGGTGCTCGTTGAAGAGCTGCCTCAGCTCGGAGTGCGTCGAGTTGAGCAGGCATAAGTATTGCTGTGCGAAGAAACTCTGCAGTTGCGTGTGCGCGCTGGAAGGCGTCTCCAGACGCAGCGTGGCCAAAGCCTGTAGGGCCGACAATTGATGTGTTTGCTCCTTCGATTGCAGGTTCCGCTGCATTATGCCCAGGAGCTGTTGTTGCGTGTGAGGCTTTAGTTGCAGCCGTATGCAGTTTGTCTGCAACAGCAGAGAACAGATCTCCATAAACTCTGGGCTAGCTGCACACTGAGCCTGCTCCAAGAGTTGCAAGCTCAAATAATTCCAATTGCTGTTGGCATCTGGGGACAGTGGCAGCTCATAGTGCACTGGGAGTTGAGAGAGCAGCGCAGCATTCAGTGCCTCATCGCTGGCAGCCACCAGCTCTCGTTGCTTATGCAGCAGCAGCAGTTGCTCCATTTGCCGCAACGCACGCAGCAAGGCAAGCAGCTCCGGCAACTCCCGAGGATGCGTCTCGGTGAGCAGTTCAACCAGGCAGAGGCTTAAGCTACCCAAGATTCTGTCACGCGTGGCCGGCTGTTTGACAGCAACGACGATCAGCAGGGGCAATAGTTGGTTGGGTTGTCCACGCCACTGACGCTGCAACAGTTGCACTGTGTGTGGCTGCAACTCACAAGCAGTCGCCTCCAACAACTGGTGTTGCAGATAGTCGGACAGTGTTTGCATCAGGTTGTCGCGCGCTTCGCTTGCTGGCAGACGCAGCAGCTCGGCCAACAGTTGACAGCACAGATCCAGACTATCGGGACAAGGTAACCTCTGCGGCTGCAACACGACCAGCAGTTGTTGTGTTTGCGTTGCCAAATGCCTTAGTTGGGTTTGCGTCATGCACCTGGCTTGCAACCAGCGGCTGGACAGGGACCACATGAGGACAGCAGCGCGCAACGTTAAATAGGCATAGTGTGCCACATCTGCAATACTTGACCAGCTGGCTGGGGACTGGGTCTGGAGCACGGCGCAACAGTAGCTTAGGCTGGTCAACTTAGTGTCCATGTTGCACTCCTTGAGCGTGAGCAACGCCTGCTGCAGACTGCTGGCAAATAGTTCCGTATGTGTGGCATGTCCAATATGCTGGGCTTGCTGCATTACCAGCAACAAGTACTTGGCATATGCATCCGTATGCTCCAGCTGCAATTGGATGGCTTCACAGGCGCACTGCTCATCGAACGCTTGCAGGACACTCACATCGCAGCGAAATATCTGCAATTCCAGGATGCGCACCTGTTGCGCTGGCTGCTTTTTAGGTTTTGTGTAATCGAAGGCGCTCATCTGATCGTTGAGCTGTTGCAATGCATCGACATACGCCTCGACAAGGTGTTGGTATAGCGTGGGATGATTGCACCAACAGGATGCGAGCAGCTTCTGCTGAAGATGCACATTCTTGAGGCACTGTCTGGATTACATTGGTCAACAAGTATACTTGAGATACGAGAGAGAGAGTTTCACTCACCCCTCATCCCGACACTGACTCAAGCACACGGCGAGTTTGTTCAGCAGCCAAAGCAGGAATACGTCTTGGAATTTGTTTGGCAGCTCGCGCACCGACGAACAGCTGATGAGGCTCGGATCCTGGCAGAGTATGTTGTCCACCACACTGTATACGGCCGACAAGTTGGCCTGGTTGCGATTCACCATATTGTACAGCACTTTCCACATATCCTCACGTTTGTCTGACATCTTCTCGCACGCAATATATTAATTTGAAATCCAAAAAAGCGAGGGACATTTATTGTGTACGCCGCCAGCGTTGCCAGACCAACTATTCACACTGTTGATTACTTTAAATAGGCTGATACAAAGATCGCGCAGTTTTGCAAAAACAATAAAATACCAAAAAATGCACACCTAAGAAACTAGACGCAGAGTGGTAAAATCATGTTTTACTTTCGTATAAACTGACAAATTGTTCAGATTTTTAATAGGTTTTACATTTTAATTTTAATAATGTAATGCTCTAACTATGGCATAAGTAATGAAAAGAATATAATTCCAATTCGAATCCAAGGCAGTTATTGATGTTTAAATGTCCTATAATAATAATAATAACAATTTGGTTAGTTGCATTATAAACAACTATTAACATAGAACAATGGCTAAATAACAATAAAATTGAGCTTATCTTTGATTTTGTGGCATGCGTCATATAATTAATGGGCTGGAACTTATCACTTTAGGAGCAGTTATGTTATGTTCAATTTTAAAACTACGACGACGACCTATTAAGCTATGTACACATTTAATAAATACTATTTTTACAACTCGATATGGAAGAGTCGAGAATGTATTGTCGCAGTAATCACACAATTGCTTCAGCGGATCCAAAGGCCAGAAATATGATCCATCCAATTAGATTAATTCCCGCCGCGGCACTGAAGACCATCGGCCAGCTCTGGGTCTGTTCCAGGATGTGACCGGCTAGATAGACGCCCAGGAAACCGGGTATTGCGCCCACTGTGTTCATCAGGCCAAAAACGCTGCCTGAATGCAGCGGAGCCAAGTCCTGAGGATTCACAGTCACCGCATTATTATGAAAACCCGTCCCACCGATGATGATGGTCATGCAGATTAGCGCCGTGTGAAAGTCCGTCGTTCGACTCATCACAAACAGGGCCACATTCTGTGCGGCAAAGCAACAGCTCTGAATTAGCTTGCGCACCGCCGTCGTTGACCAATCTCTGGCTATCAGCCGTGTCGTCAGGTATTTGGCAAAGAACGTGCACGGAGGCAGCGCCAGCCATGGAATCATGTTGACCACCCATCCCTTGGCATGCGGAAATCCATCGTGGAAGTATGTGGGCAGCCAGGAGAGCAGCACAAAGAAACAATTCATCTCGCAGGCATGCGTCAGCACACATGCCCAAAAGGACAACCGGCTGAAGTATCGCAGCCAGGGTACTGTCGTCTCCGCTGGCGATTTGTTGGTGCACAATCGCGCAGGTGTAGAGATGTTTATAATGCGATTCCTCTCGCCAGCCATCGCATAATAGCGCAATACCAGCGCCCAGGCGAAGCCCATCAGTCCAATCACTCGGAAGACATACGACCACCCAAAGTAGTCTAGCACAAAGGAGCCCATGATGCCAGTGAGCAAGGTTCCCATTGCTGAGCCGGATGTGAGCAGGCCAAAAAAACTGCTGCGCTCATTTTGGCACAGATTCTGCAATGATGTACATAAAGTTAATTATATTATCTTGCTCGTCTCCAGATGAAACTCACCTGACTTGTTAGGCTAATCATGCTGGGAAAGTGCACGCCCTGCAATGCACCATTAAATATGCGTATGGTGACAATAATGGGTATCGAATAGCTCTTAACCGATGCAGCCGACCAAATAATCGTCGGCATCAGGAACGTGATAATGGACCAACCGATGGCCGCCAGCAGTATGACACGCTGGCCTCCAAAGCGATCGCTAAAATAGCCTCCCATCACTTGGGTCAGTGTGTAGCCCCAAAAGAATGAGCTCAGCACGGTGCCCGAATCGGTTTTACTCCACTTTTGTGCGGCGGCCACGGCGGGCACCAGCAGCGGCATCGTTGTACGCGTCGAATACAACATGCAGGTGCCAGTAAGTAGCGTTATGAACCAGACCCGCTTCTCGTGTCTGTGGAAGTGCATAACAATTAAAATCTTGGAACTTCTACTAAAATCTTACCGCTACTTGCCTTGTCCAAATGTTTTGGGTGTCCACCAGTTCGCCGCGTAGCAGCGAATACTTTAGTTTCTCCTCCATGTTAACTGAATTGCTTGCGAAAAATTGTTTGTGTTTTCTTAAAACTGATATTAAACAGTCTTCATTTTAACTTCAACAGCGGTTGTCTTGTCGTTTGATGATTTTGCATTTCTTTTATCATGTATTTCGATTGATTTGTTTATTGACACAAAACAATTTCTTTAGTTGCGTATGTACATATTTTTGTACATATATTCGGCTTTTACGTGGCTCCGTTCTTAAACAACATTAGATGAGCTTAAAAGTTTTAAACGTGTTCAGTTTGGGGGAATTTTTTGTTCACTACTTCGCTGGGTGTTGAGAAGTGTGTTTATATTTATATTCAAGTTTTGTGCATATATATAATATTACTTAATTAATTTTAAGGCAATAACAATTAGATGCTGGTAATTGTTAATAGTTATTTATAGCTGCTTCGCAGAACTTAAATGCTTTGAAAAGGGCATGTCCCCTTGCGACCTGCCACACATTTATAAATTTAGTGTTTTGGCGTTGCCACTAATTAATATTCAGCAGTGATGCCATATGCTTCGGTCTGGCGCGCAAATGCGCATTTTTGAATTTAATAATAAACTTACATTAAAGAAGTCGAAAATCGATTTGAGCATTCATATTGAGCCATAGCGTATGTTCATTTGTTTTATTCAAGTAATCACTTATATAGTATTTAGTATATGTTTTTAGAGGGGAGAAAGGGACCAGGGATTTTGACAGATAACGTGAAATAAATATATAGAGTACAGTGTATACGGCAATCTAAGCAAATTACTCATCGAGCGTAAGATGGACATTGGCAGAGGGATGCAAGCCCAGTTCCTTAAGCGTCACCTCGTTATGTTCGATCTCCAGCGACTTGCGCGGAAAGGCACATATCAACTTATAGCCCTCGAATGGTATGTGCTTGTGCGTTTGCCTGATATACAGACGCAGTGTCTTCAACTTGGTGTCCGAAGGCCAGCGCAGTTGTACGACCTCATCGCTGCCGGCGGCGTCGAGCAGGCGCAGCTTGATCGCAGTCAGCTCCGCCGCCTCTTTGCCTAGTTCGGCCTCGTACGAAATGGTGGCGCCCTTGAGCTCATCCTCCTCGAACTCCTCGAGGCTGTCACAGTCACTGGCATTGGCATTGTTGTTGTTGTTGCTCTCTTTTGTGGGTGTTGCTGCTGTGGCGCCGCCATTCTCATTAATGGAATTCTTGATAGCCAGAGCCAGTTGCTCCTCCTCGCTGAGCTCGAGTAACCTGGCGCGCTTCTTGCGCGTGCTGCCCGTGGAAGAGGAACAGGATGCAGCCCCCTCCACATCATCTTCGTCATCTTCACCAATTTCAATTGGCGCACGCTTGGAGGTGCTGGCCTCCTCCAGCGAAAAGTCGCGATGGTCGCGCAGAAATTGCCGCAAATCTGGCAAAACATTCTGTTGATTTGGCTCCTCGGGAGTGCGCCAGACCTCCTCGCCAGTGCGTGGATCAATCACGCACAAATAGGGCAACTTGGCACAGCGATAGAAGGCGACAAACCGCCTGCCCTCGGAGCTATCATTTTCCACCTGCCAGAGCACAAACTGGCGTCGCACCAGCTGCTTTAGCTCCTTCATGCTCCATACGTCACGATTCATTGTTTGCGACTGAAAATTATCGCCTTGGACATTTACCAGCAGCCATCGTTGGCGAGTGCTGGCAAATTCGCGCGCTGCCGCCAGCGAGCCCGAGTAGAGCAGGTCGGTGGGCGGGCGATAGAGATCACCAAGGCGGGATGAGTTGCTGCTGCTGCTGGCTCTGGAGCGACTATGCAGCGAAATCGGCTGACCAGCGACAACCATTTGGGCCGAGCGCTCGCGGCGTCGACGATGAGTACTAGGATCGGAGTAGACCCCGGTGGCATTGAGCTGCTCCTCCATTAGGGCGCCCTCGCGTGCAAAATCCCGGAGCGGGCAAACCTTGACAGGGTGCGTAACTCGCGACAAGCGACTGGTGCTGCTGCCGGACGCAAAAAAATTGTCATCTTCCGGCAGCAGCAACTGTTCCCGGACTGGAGCAATGGGTGCGCGGACCACCTCCTCCTCCTCACCAACTGCTGCTCCTGCTGCGGCGCCAGTTGCTGCATTGGAAGTGGGAGCAGCGTTGCCACCCTGCTCAAAGAACAAAGCAACGGCTGCGGCCACATCGTTGGCACAGGCACCCAGATAATGTTTTGCTTCTTCGGCTGTGCAGGCTGTGACTTCCACCACGCGCTCGACTAGTTCGTCAGGTTTTGCTGCATCGCCACTTGACATTGCGCTGCAGCCTGTGGTATTTTATTCGCTTCCTTTTTTTTGTTTTGATTTTCACTAGACGTTTACAGCAAAACACTGAAAACAGTGGCTTAATACTTTTTATAATATGTAAAACGCAAAAATCGCAGTCCTGTGTTGTTTTGCAGCACTCAAAACTAGTGTTCAACTATTGCCATGAAATTAATCGATGCTATCGAAAAAAGATGACGAAAAATGAAATTGAACATAATGATAAAAAATGTTGTGAGTGCATATGCAGCTGTTATTGTAACTGTTAAGTCGATAACAGTTACTCTAATATAATCGCTGTTGCTGCTCTTTCTTGTTCTTCAGCTATTGCTCATCTCTAAGAAACAGTATCTCTGCGTGAACTTTCCGATAAGAAGTACTGATTATTAAAAGGAATGAAGTCTAAACCTACCAATGCGAAAGTGATTGTGCGTGAATTGCGCCTGTAAAAAGGGCTAGCATTCTTCCAATAAGAATTCCTATACGCGAAGTAGAAAAGTTCACGTGCTCCTTATAACGAAATTATGTGCTAAGAGTGCATATAGAATAAATAGCTGTGAGAGTATTTCAAAGCGTCAGCATTGCTGTTGCCTTTGCTATTGGCTTTGTGCAATAATTTCGTGCCGCCTACGCCACTTCCCTCCTACTGAAGTACAAGATGGTTTCGCTGATAAAAAAACAATTGCTGAAGCATTTATCTATGTAAGTGGCATCGTCATCGTTAACAAGTTAATAGCATTATATTCAATGACAAACTCTATGCTAATTTCGGCCTTACGTTAGCTCTGTGGCGCCACTTTTCTGTGGGAAATTAAATTGATTTTTCCAAGCGTTGCTCTTCTCTCTTCTGTTACTCTGTTTTTAGTTTAATTTGTTGTTTTTGCTCTATATGCATTTGTGCCTGTGTGTGTATATTGTATATACATGTATGTATGTAATATACTTATATGTATACTTTTTGCAGTCTGCCAACACCTGCATAAAGTGGGAGGCGATGCTTATTTTCTTTATCGTTTATCGTTTAGTTTCCCCCTCCCTTAACAACACCAATTTGCCCACCTCTTCTCACCTTAGAGTAACAAGTGGATGAGGGCACACTGCCCCCTACCACTCGCTTATGTGCGTTTACGTGTGTTAATGGAAAAATAAATAAATATATAATTTATATTTTGTATATATATTTATGATTGAATCTTGGAAGAGTTTATTATATCGCAAACCATGAACGTATGCACCTGCTTATATATGTATGTGTAGTATGTGTGTGTTTGTACAAATATGTATGTGAATGTGTTTTTATGTACATATTTGTTTGTCCTGACAGCTGGATAAATAAGAGGTGCACAGGAGCGGATTATAGTGTAGATTTGCGCCCAAATAGAAATGTAGTCATTTGCAGCACTTTTTGAGAAAAGCCAAATGTAAAATATGAGTATATCTACAAAAGTCAACTGGTAAAAATATTCGAGCATTTGCTTATGACCACTTGTAGCGCCTTCTGCTTAAATCTAGTTCGCTCCTGTGCACCAAAAATATATGCATCATATGCATATGTAGTGGGGTATATATATGTGTATGTTTACAACAAAAAGCGCACATTTTTTTTTACTGATTATTTGTCCAGTGTTTTGAAGTTTGTCCCACGCAATTAAGCTGCAAACAAACTAAGTTTATAGCAGGAGTTTTCATGTAAATGCAAAGCAAACTTGTTGGCTTTTATCTTCAGGCCTTGTTTCGTTCCTTCCTCACGCAAAAACAAATGGATGCTGAGTGAAAAGTTTCGTCTCTTGTCCCAAAAAAGTTTGCAATTTAATAAACTTTGGCAAGCAGCAGGTGAAATCATTTTTATCACAGCCCTAATTCGGCAAACTTGCAAAAGGTGCAGACTGGCTTTAAGGTGGATTAAAATTTGGAATTTATAGGTTGGATTAATGCCGAGATTTTAAGCTTTCTAACCGCAAAGGCGGAAAAAGTCTGCGTGCGACAGCAATTTCAACCTTTATTTCAAAGCTTATAATATAAATGTTATAGGATATAAACTGAATTACTTTCCATTGTATGTGGAAGCTAGCAGCTGTCTATTTAAACATCTATGAATTTAGTTGAATTCAATCAATTCACTCAATATTTATACATAAATTATATTATGTATGCAAACCATCAACTACAAATGGGTCAATTGATGGCAACTGATGGGTCAGCAGCAGCTGCAGACGGTGGCGCCACACTTGTCACACAAATGAGTGTTGACAGCTGTGCGCAGCCAAGCTGAGATAATTAGTTTGTCAGCATCCTATCTATAAGTCTTTTATATGTATTGTGTTTATTGCAGTTACACAAAGAACCTGTCCTCGGATAAAATCAACCTGAGCACATTTCGTGGCGAGGGTGAACTCTCTAATTTGGAGCTGGATGAGCGAGTGTTAACCGAGTTGCTGGAGCTGCCCAGTTGGCTGCGTTTGACGTCGGCCTGGTGTAATCATGTCTCCTTTCGCATTGGCTGGGCCAAGAAAAGTGTGCCCATAACGCTTGTATGTAAATATGGGTTGTAGCAACTCGGAGCACTTTATAAACACTCTCTATTTACCCTTTATTCCGAACAGACGCTCGACGAAGTGCGTATTACCATCGAGACCTGTAATCCCACAACGCGTGATGCTGGTGGCGGTGGTAATGCGACCGCTGCAGCGTTGCCACAAGTGCCTCAGGGAAAATACAGCTTCATTCACAAGGTAGTCGATGGCATCACCATTGTGGTGAACACGGTGAATGTGAATTTTGTGAGTGCCGCCTTTACCGCCTCTGTGCAAATGTCGCGCATTCGGGTCGAGTCCAAGACGCCCAAGTGGGAAAATGGGGATTTGCGATTTACACGGCTCAAAGATGCCCAGAAGGGCATTATCCTAATCTTCAAGGAGCTCTCCTGGCAAACGGTGCGCATCGAGGCCAGTTCCACTCAGGACAAATCATTGACTCCGCTCCGTTTGCTAACGAATCATGCACGCTGTCGAATCACGATACGCAAGCGTCTATCGGATTGTGCAGTGTTGGCCTCACGTCTATTGCTCATACTGGATGATCTGCTTTGGGTGCTGACCGACTCGCAACTGAAGGCGGCGCTGCATTTCGTTGATTCACTGTCTGGTCTAATCAAGGTGGCCACACATGCCACACAAAAGACAAAGGCAGCACGTAAACTGCAGGTCAGTAAAGGAATAGTGTTAACTGCGTTGAGTTGACTTGGCTTCTCTTAGACTACGTCCGTCGGTGATAGATCTCACTTCTAACATATAGTTTCTTGTTTGCCTCGTAGACGCTACCCGAGTACCAGGCACAGGTTGCCCAGCAACAGAATCGTCTTTCGGAATCGGCGCATATGACGACGGCGCAAAGGATGTTCAATGCGTTTGATGTGCGTGAGACTTCGTATCATTTCTTTAGTCAGCGTATTGATTTGCACTTGTGCGATGATGAGGGAGACGGTCGCTCCAATTATCCGGATCTGGACAAGGGCGGTGCCCTACAGGTGACTGTGACCGCATTTCAAATCGATTACTATCCGTATCATTTGGCTAAATCGGATCGCACGCATTGGGCCAAGTACAAAGAGGCGTCGGTGGCGCCAGCGTTATGGCTAAAGGAATCGCTCAATGCGTTTCGCGAGGCAGTGCTCAATATCAGCCAGCCGAATCGACCGGCGACGCATGCACCACTCGAACGCAGTGTGCCGGCTTCGCCCATAATGCTGAATGCATCATCGCTGCTGGGCTCACAACATGGCAGCGTTGGTCCCACCTCCAATGGCAGCAGCACACCCACTGCAGCAGCAGCCGCCACGGCTGCAGGTGGCTCCGGTTCGGGCTCGGGCAATGCGTCGGCCAGCAGCCAGGCAACGCAGCAGCGCAGCACACTGGAGAATCTTGCAAAGCTGATGAGTTCTTGCTTCATACTAAGAATCGAGGATTTCACATTGTATCGCGTGACCACGTCAGACAAGAAGCAAATGCCCAAGGAGTTTATCTCAGGTATGAGTTGATTGGGATTAGTCTCTGGCTAACCGCCAGCTAAAACCAAATAAATCAAATAATATATATATTGAATTCCTATTTGTATATATGTCTAAGGGTTAAATAACAGCTGTCAATGCTCTTGGACATATATTTATATACACAATGACAAAATGCACACACAAATTCGATGCATCACATCACAACATACACAGGCACACACACAAACTCACACACACGCCAAACACCTTATGCTCTGACTAATTAATTTTCGCATATTTCTCTCTTCTCTCAACGCTCTCTGCTTTGTTCATATTTAATGTATTTTGAACTGAATTGAAATGTTTTTTGATTTGTTTTTTATATTTGTATTTGGCATTACGACATCTCATCAACTCATTTGTCACATGGTCAAAACGCTTTTATGGTTTGTGTTACGCCTCTCATTGTCGTTTGGTCAATGTTGTTAACTGTAGCACAACATAAGCGGAAAGGCAAATCTTCAGGTGAATATCATGCAAAACATTGCGTATTTTGGCGGGTGACGAACTAACAAGAAAGTCAAATCTAAATCATAAACAATTAGCAATAACAATAACAATAACTATTTGTTGTTTCAAATGATTTATTGTTTTTTTATCTTTCAGTTAGATTAGACACTATGCCAAAATACTTTTTGTGTGTGAGTCATATGTGGTCGGCTTGGAGGGGAATGATCGTGTTCAATTTGACTGATATATACTTCTGATTACAGGTGACAAGGATCGATACTCTTTTCCCGCCGAGATGCCCATTGTGCACGCCGAATACACCTACTTCTACTATCCGGGAGATTTTGTTTTTCCACGTAAGTGTTGTCCGCATCCCATTGGAGCTTTAAGTTATTTATGGATTGATTTTCGTTTTGTTCGCAGTGCCACCTTCAAAGCTGTTTGTTCACATTAATCCACTGCAATTGCATTTTGATCTCAGCTCGATATTGTGGTTGAATTCGTTTGGCCTAAATCTACACGAGAGTTTGTTACGCACCAGCGTCGGCTCCCAGGCCACGTTGCAGCAGCAGCCGCAGAGCACACGCGGCTCCATTGCCTCCAATGCCTCGTATGGCTCCAATGGTACACAGATGGCCGCTGCATTAAACGTCGAACAGGAGCCAAATCTGACGTACATGGATGTCAAGGTGGAGGCCATTATGCCGCGCGTGGTCATGGAAGCGGCGCTGGATGCGCCCAATCAAAAGGATCGCCCCAAAACTATGCTAATCCAAATCTCACGTTTCGCCCTGACCAACATACGTGAAATGGGCAGCTCACGTGCGGATTTGGCTCAGGCGCTGCATTCACTCCAGGAGGGCTCGCTGGTGTTCGGCAGCGGCTTTCCCTCGGTCGAGGGTGACATGTGCATTGTCACCGATCGCATTCTGTCGCATGTGGCCGCCTCCGATGTCAGCATGCTGTCGACACCCATGTCACCGATGCAAACGCAGCTGCCTCGTTCCGCTTCCACACAGTACCTGTCACGATATGCCATGTGGTCGGAGCCGCGTGATGTTTGGTGCATCAAACTGGATCCCGTTTGGGTGGATTTTCTTGGCGCCCGTTCGTTGGGCCCCAATAAAACCATACCGTTTGTGGATGCGGTTCCCATTACGCTCTGGCTGCATTCAGGCGGTGCAGCGCAGGCGCAGGCACAGGCACAGTTGGAGCTGGGTAGACGTCAGAGCACGGCAAGTTCGCAAATGGAGAGTATGGGATTGGCGCCATTGCCAACGCTGCCACCATTGCCACGCAATCCGTTCCTTAGCGATGAGGATGTGCACGTCTTGCAGCCACCGGCCAAAGATGATGCCACGCCCATCGAACGTTCCGCCGATATGCATGCTATAGCGCATATATCAAATTTGGTTAGTCTGCAAATCGATCATTATCAATTGTTATTCCTACTGCGTCTTGCCGAGGAGTTCAATGAAATGTCAACATTTCTCAATTTGGATGCGGAGCGCATTCTGCAAAAGGTTCGTGTGCACAACATGCAAAAATATCAAAAATATTGCAATTTAAACACATTCTTTATATTTGTTTTAATTTTCTCAATAGCAAAATCAACAAAAGTCCATAATATTTGGGTGTGTTGTGCCGCAGATCGAGGTGACGCTTGTGATGCCATCGCCAACACCTGGTAAGGAATCGAGTGGTGGTGATGCTGAAAGTGTCTTACCCGATTCAGCTAGTTTGGGTGATGATTTACACATGAATAGTAAGAATTATATTTCTTTTGTTGTCTCCTTCCTTCCAAAAACTCTTTAGTTTTAAATTTTTCAACTAAATGCTAGCTAAAAACACTAACCCATGAAAAGTGTAGCTCTTTAAAACATACTAAATAAGAAAATCAAATTTCTCACACACACCTTTCACTAATTTGTGTTCTTTAACCAATCTTAACACACCGTAATCCCCAGTCGAGGAATACCTTTTATTTTTTTTCTTTTATTTATTTCTTTTGGTTTTCGGTATTTGCTTTTATTGCTGTACTATTGCTTAAATATGTATTATTAAGAAAGAATGTTGTAATCAAATTGTAGGCTGGACACGTAGGATTTTAAGTCATTTAATTGTTAACTTCACTCAAATGGGCGTGTTTTTCACTCCAATTGAATAAATTGAAATTTTATTAAGTGTATTAATAATTTAAAATTATATTACTGTAAAGTGTGATAATGGATATTTATTTTAATTTGGCTTGACAAAACACGCTCATACGTAAATAATCTCGCATGTTTTTGTACTAAACTAACGCAAAAGATATTATTAGACTGTCTAATCGAATATTGTACAATAAACGTATCGTCAGCTGGCATTATGAAAATCAATCACGAATTTCACAGGTGGCAATATAACATGGCCCACACCACCACCGCTGGATCAGCTGAAGAGTACTACGTTTGGTAGCATGGAGACGCCATCGCCTGTCACCAACGATCCTCCTTTTGACAGTGGCATACATATATCCAATCCAAATACACATGGGTAAGTTCAGTTATCCTCGATATCCACCAAAACATGCAGTTAAATAATTCAATCTCATTCCTTAGTTACAATGTGCAAATTCAGAGCACACCAACGTTAGCTTCCTCAACGCCTAGTCAGGGTTCCCGACCTGACACTGGCATCTCCATGCAATCGCAATCGCAATCCATATCATCTGCCTCAAAGAGCCTCAAGAGCACCGGTCGATCGGGTTCTGTTTTGGGCGGAGACAATGTGCCTAGCATAACTAAGGAGTTTAACTCGGGTCTCCTGTCCATGAAGAAGGGCTTCTCCAGTTTTATGACTTCCGCGATTAAGTCGGGCACACCCAATGATGATGCCAGTGATACATTCTCCGTGCAGAGCGACATTAGCTCTGATTCGGAGAACTTTGCCATAGTGATGGGCGACGATAAGACCATGGACTGCATGGATGTAATGTTCCGTCTTAATCCATTTACGACTGACAGCAATATAAAGACCTCACCGGTTGAGGTTGCCAGCGAGGTGTACGAGGAACCCTGCAGTTATAAGACAAATATGTCATCGCCCTCCGAGCCCTCAGAGGCAAGCACCTGGCGGCGACGTGATCTGGTTTCTATGGCCACTTTTAGGTTACAATTTGCATGCAATATAATTGAATTAAAATGCGATTTAATCTGTACTTTTTCCAACGTATAGATTGACGACCGTGGAGATTATACGCCAGCAGGAGGGACCGAAATCTTCGGTGCGCTTGCAGGTGGCTGCCGTTTCTTGTGACGAGTGTGGCGCCATACCATGGGATGAGTTGCAGGTATGCTCAGAATTCAATTAATAGTGCAATTATATACTCTGTTGCCAATGGAAAGAGGCGAGTGTATCTCGTTCCCATAGTCCCATAGTCCGGATTGATCTCTTACTAACGTTTTTTGCTCAATCTCGTGGGAAACAGAGTATAGCGCAGTCGGTTACATTCGACTATAAAATTTCTTTCTTATTTATTTGTTTTCATTTGTGTATTTTCTGTTATTTCAATTGTGTATATAGGCAAATCATTTTGTTGTGTTTTCTTAAGTTCTCAAATCTTCTTGTTTCATCTTTTGACAAAAGTAAAGTATATCTTTTTTCGCTAAACTTTCCGGACCGTTTTCTGCATGTTTTGATAATTATTATCTGAACATCTAACGAAGTTAAAATAATTTAAAAAGAAACTATTGATTTTATTATTATTTAGCAATACAAACTGTAAGATAAACTTCTCATATAATCATTTTCTCATTATATTTTCTCTTTTCTCTAAAACCCAAATATGTTTTCATATAAACAAAAATCGATCTCAATGTGTGCTTATTATATACAAATAATGTGGTCAACTTAAAATTTACTCTATTATCAACAACAACAACAACAACAAACACAAAACACACTTTGTAAATTGAATAACGACAACAACAACATGACACAAATTCGTAACAACAACAACAACATCAACAAACAAACACTCTTCAACAACAACAAAACAGATTGCGCAACAAGCGAACAAGGTATAAAAAAGCTCAACTACAAAATTCAAATTCTTATTTAAATGCTAATTTATTGATTTTGTTTGATGCTTTGTATATATTTTTATAACGACTATTTAATGCCGTTTTTTTAAGTTTCAATTGTTTACACATTTTTGGAAAATGATTTTTGGTTGGTTTTATTGTAGTTACTTTTCAGTTGGCTTCTTTTGCCAGCGCTGCTACAGTTTGAAAGCGTTTTTGGCCACTAGTTAAAGTAGTACAATTGAAATTAGTTATATATATATAATAATGTTAGTTTGAACGGGTTTTAACCATAGTGTGAACAGTGATTTTACCGCTTAACGATACAAATATAAAAATATTGTAGGCAGCTTTTTGTTTATTGTATAATTCGAATGTGTTTTTGAGCATGCACTCAAATGACGTCCTCTTCCCATTTGATTATTTGCTCAATAGTTCCAAAATAATTTTTTGTAGTGTCCGCTTTCTTTGAATTTTAGTTTATAATTGATTTCTGGTTGGATATATTTTTTTGTTTATTTACTTTTTTGTTGCAAATTGGCTTGGTCAAACGTACACCTAGGTGTGAAGGCGTTAACACCTTAACTGGGCTCATACGAATATTACTAATAACAAACACCGAAAAAAAAACACAACAACAACAACACTAACAGAAACGGTACATGGAAGCTTAAACAATTGGCGCTCTACTAAAATCACAAGCCCCGGTTAAAGCAAAAATCACACTAAACAAAACAATAAATTAACTCGATTTAGAAAATCTTTAATATGACATCATGCAACACTTTCAATCGCTTACACACTTACTCACACACACACACACCCCCGTTCCCCCACGTATACACACACGCAGACTGTGCATGTGTGTGTCTGCTTGCTGCTTTGCATGTTTGTAGTTTGTTTGCATGCCTGACTACTAAGTTTATGGTATTTTATCGGGCTATAGATATATATATATTGATGTTCTATTGATGACCACTTGCAGACAAAGTTTGGGGCGCGCTGCAAGGCCTGGAATTTGGCACCATATAATCCGGAAGCACCGCCTTGCATAAGACTGCGCTTCGAGGAGGCTTTGAATATGCCGAAGGAAATTGAGGGCATCATCGATCGCAAGCGCATACAGAGGTTCATTTTTGCTAATTGATAGCTCTCAACATTATTTACATTTACAAATATTGAATTATTAGCTGGCTTACCCATCATGCCGATATTCGCGTTAAGGACATCAGTTTAGATTTGTCGATGAGCACAGTGATTGGTCTTGGTGATCTCGTTGAGGATGAGATCATCTCACCACCACTGCCCGTTACGGTAAAGTCGATATTATAAAGTTTAAAATGTTTATTATTACTCACATCCTATACTTTGCATCAGATCAATCTGGAAAATGTGCGCATCAACTTGCTGGAAGACCGTCCGCCCGTCAATATTACCTCACCGGGACCAGTGCCCATTAATCTCTGCATTGGTCGCATGCATTTGGAGCGCGACAAGAGCGGTCAGCTCAACATACAGCCAATTGGCAAGTATATGGCAAACACAATTTCTTTTTTCGATGTTAACATATTTTTGCTTTCCCTAGCAGATTCAAATTTAAGTGCCGAACAACATCAGGCTTTGAGTGGCGCTTTGTTTGGTGCACCGCGCGAACGCGATCGTGAGTTGCTCTCTATGCAGCTGGTCATGCAGCAAATGAAGCTGGACAATGAGCAGCTGCGTCGGCAGGTTGTCGACTGCAAATCCAACACGGACCAATACAGGTGGGTGTGTTTGGACTTTGGAATTATTTCTTAAATCTTCATCATAAACGCTTCATAGGCAAAAGACCAAACAGGAAACGGATGTATTGCGTTCGTATTTGAAGGCAGCACAGGATGACATTAGCATATTGTTGGAGGAGAAAAAGGCATTGTTGGATACCATTCGGTCCATGCAGGTGTGTATTTTACCAGTGCACATCGCACAATACACACTTACACCTTCTTAACTGTCTATCTCTATGTACACCTCTAAATGTTGTTCGTATGTTTTTTTTGTCACTTCACATGTTTTGTAAATGTTGTGTGTGAAAAGTTGAAATACGTAAGCCTTAAGCATACCACAAATAATAATGCAAGGACTAAAGGTCAGTCACTTACAGCTTGCATGCTTTTTAATTGAGCACTACGCACTACTTACTCAAGTACCGAAAAAACAATCTGCTTTTGCTTTCTAAATATGCTATTATAGAAATTCTTCAGTCACTAAATATATGTTTCACTTATAGATACAAATGACATCATCGAATATGAGCCGAAAGAATGATGGCAACAGATAGCACAACTGCATGGACTGCATCCAATGCTGCGGCGAGAACAATAATGCCTAGGCCTGGTATGCACTATAGTCAATGCCAATACCATTAGAGACGTCCTTGATTTTTATTGTTATGTCGCTTTTATCATCAATCACTGCATTGAGTTTAGCAGAAGACTGAGCCGTACTGAACACGGACACCAATCACGTTGCCGTTCGTCATCAAAAACATACTTACGTACATAGTTATACTATATACTATACGCTATATACTATATACTATATATCTTTATTGGGTTTATTATTTTTAAGCTAGCTAACAACATTTGCTACTGTTCCAAAGAATGTTTTCCTTTTACAAAATGTTGTACTACACGATTATATTGTTTTGTGTTATTGCTTGAACTTTTAAAGCAGCAACTTATATATATATATATATATATATACATCTACATTTATAGTAAATTGTTAATTATTTAAAAATTAAATGAGCATATTTATACCTGTACATATGCATAACTATGTAATTCATCATTGATATTACACGAAACTAAAACATTGTATATTCAATAGATATTAATAACATATTGTTGTGATTCATGATCATATCAAAATACTAAATTTTAGTAGTTATATTTATTACGTACTATTATTATGCATATGTGCATGCATTGATGTTGTAATTCATGTGCTAACTAGCAAAACCATTGGCCAAATCAAATAAAACTAACTAGTAATGATGACTACTGCATAGTTAGTCGTGGCACTCCAAGTAATTAAAATTTTGTATTAAAATTCATTGCATTCCAATTCAATCAAACCACGATTTCTCAAAATTACTATTTACACACACACACACACACACACACATATACACATAAGCATATGCAGTACTAATTGAAAATATTTTATTCTCAACTAAATCAAAAGTACCATAGTAAAAAATCAAAATAACTCAAGTTATTAACGCGTATACAAATTTTAAAATAATAGTTTTCATATTTCAAATTAAAATCAAATCTATATACAAAACATATAATATATATGCACATATTTACATGTGTGTATATGAAAATATTGCGTTCTCTGCTTACGAATGTAAAAATGAATAATGTTTGTAACAATATTATATATTTGAATTATACTAGTGAAGCATAAAAAAATATTTGATTGTTATACTTACAATATACGACCGTTTTCATCTGTAGTTAGGCAAAACAAGACTTAGAAATTAAAGTCGCATTAAATATTGACAATTATTCAAGTACTATTACAATGCGTTTTTCCTTGTCGGTATATTGGGTCTAGTTGCTGTAACTGTTAATGGTGGTAACTATGAACAGAGGAAATATTTGTAAATACAGATTGCATAAAATTAATATCATCTGCTTTGGGAGCAGCCCATATAAATAAAAAAAAATCTAAATTATTATTTGCCAGGTTAATTGCATATCTTTCGTTTTTCTTTAATATTTGAAGCTCTTTCAAATGTGTTTCGTGCATATAAAAATAAGCTTAAGTTATTTTTAAGAAAAAGTATTCGGAAAACGAAATAAAATGAAATGAATTGAAATGAAACGGTATTACGGTATTTTTCTCATAAAAAAAAGTCAATTCAGCCCTGAAAAATTCTAAAAGGGTATCACACATAAATGTCATTTTGGCAGCACACTTATCGATCTGACATTTTTCATCGACACACATCTACAAATAAACGTGTTAAAAAATTACAAATTATTTCATTTTTTCAACTGGAGGTATACAACTGTGAAAATGCTAACATTCAAGGAAGTTGAGGAGCTTTGGGCCAAAGCTGTGATTGCAACGGGTAGGGAGAGATTTACGCCTGATGAATGGAAGGTTGAATTTGAGTATTTCATTAAATGCATGATGTCTGAGAAGCAGCCATTCATCGAGATGGTCACTGTAAGTGCAGCCAGCGTACAGTAACTTGTTCCATTTAATATTTCGATATTGTTATAGGAAGCGCAATTAAGAGAAGAATATGATGAATATTTTCCGCCGGCACCAAAAAAAAGAAATCGGCCCCAGCAAAAAAAACCCACTTTTAAAAAGGGGCAGCAGAATTTTCCGCAACAAAAAGAAAATGTTGGTAACTTAAGCAAAAGTCCTTTAAATGTATTATATTATTATTTTTTTATAGATTATTTTGATGCAACAACGCCAACAACAACAACAGCAGCAGCAACAACAACAACTGCAGCAAGCACAACAGCGGCCGCAGCCAAAACAGCTGGTTCAACAACAGCAGATGCAACAACAGCAGATGCAACAACAGCAGATGCAACAACAGCAGATACAACAACAGCAGATGCAACAACAGCAGCAACAGCAAGTGCTGCAACAACAACAGCGGCAGCAACAACAGCTCCGGCAACAACAGCAGCAACAACAACAACTGCAGCAAGCACAACAGCGGCCGCAACCAAAACAGCTGGTTCAACAACAGCAGATGCAACAACAGCAGATGCAACAACAGCAGATGCAACAACAGCAGATGCAACAACAGCAGATGCAACAACAGCAGATACAACAACAGCAGATGCAACAACAGCAGATGCAACAACAGCAGATACAACAACAGCAGATGCAACAACAACAGCGGCAGCAACAACAGCTCCAGCAACAACAGCAGCAACAACAACAAAACAAGCACAAGCAACAAATACATCAACCAATTTCATTCCAAGGACAGTATGCACACCAACAACAAATACAGCAGCGGCAACAAGAACTTCAACAAGAGCGGCATCAACAAAAACTACCTCCACAACAACAACAAATTTCCAAAGAGCTACAACAGCAGCAGCTAAAACAGCTACAAGAAACTCTTTTCACCCGGCAACCCCCGCAGCAGCAGCAACAGCAGCAACAACGTCAACAACAACAGCAACAGCAGCTACAACAGCAGCAACAGCAGCAACAGCAGCAACAACGTCAACAACAGCAGCAACTGCAGCAACAACAACAGCTACAAGAAACTCTTTTCACCCGGCAACCCCCGCAGCAGCAGCAACAGCAGCAACAACGTCAACAACAACAGCAACAGCAGCTACAACAGCAGCAACCGCAGCAACAGCAGCAACAACGTCAACAACAGCAGCAACTGCAGCAACTGCAGCAACTGCAGCAACAACAACAGCAGAAACAACAACAGCAGCAACAACGTCAACAACAACAGCAACAGCAGCAACAGCAGCAACAGCAGCTACAACAGCAGCAACAACGCCAACAACAGCAGCAACAGCAGCAACAGCAGCAACAACAACAGCACCAACAACATCAGCAGCAACAACGCCAACAACAACAGCTTCCATCTCAGCCTTTAGCCAAGAATCAGGATTCCAGATATACTCCATATACATTAAAAACAAAAGTCCAACCAACCACTGACGTGAGCAAGCAATCATCACCAATTAAATATTTAATAATTTAAACTAATTTTGTTATTTTTACAGGTCAACCAAACCATGAAGTCTCCCTCAGAACCCCTTAAGAATACTAATGCCTTATCCAAAAAGGAAAAGCCTTCTACACAAAAACATGAAATAGGCGACACTGGAGACTTTTTTAAAAATTTACCTCAGATTCCAAAAAATATTGGGAAATCACTACAAGAACCCAATTTAATATTGCCAGCATCTAATTTGAAAGTGCCCGAAGTGCCATCTAAGCCTGCAGTTGAGCAGCAGCCCGTAATTGAATCAAAGTCATCTAAACGCAAGAAGAAAAAGAAGCACACAAAGAAAGAAATCGATTAGTTGAGGTGAGCAATTCAAAAATGATGTACAGATCCATAGATGCATTGATTTTTATAATATATTTTTATATTTGATTAGGTAGAAGAAGGTGTTACTGTATAAGCTAGTCGACCAACAGACCGGCATAAATGGGCGGCGCATTTTCAGGCAACACAAGCAAGCAGGTTGCAGTTTAACAGCCAAATTCAAGCAGTGAACAGCTGCGGCAGCTGTTTGAATTTAAAAAGAAAATGCCCACTTCCCCGACAAATTACACATTGTATAACACAAAGGATCGCTTGCGGTGAACAACAAAACAAAGCACACAAAACACTTCACATAAATTTCATTAATAGGACACAACAAGAACAGCAGCAACATCAGCAGCAGCAGTAGTTTAAACAACAAAAACAACAACAACATAAAAGCGTTATAAACACACTGCTATAAAGTTTGTAGGCTGCAAACCAAAATTGAATTTGCGGTTTTTGCGTGTGGGCCAAGTTGTAGTTGTTGGCCAGACTGACAATGTACAAGTGTGGTCCAGGTACATAAAAAACACGACATGAGACAACGCAGCAAATAACTGTGAATGAAGCTAAATTGTGGTCCATAAATGTGGCGACCACACAATACACAAATATAACACGATAATCAGTTACCATCCTGTATAACTATCCTCCATACATACGCATATTAATCCTCAATTTACAACTCTTACAGATTTGAGATAAATATATTGTTGATAGATATGGCTTAGCGGATGCCATACGATGATTGTTGATTGACAGTTCAAGTTGACCACACATCAATTAATACATTTCAAATGCCGAGCAACAGACCAGCGATATTTACTACCTAAAAACCAGCAATAGGAATTGTGGCAAATAGAAGCAGCAGCAGCGTAGTCATTTGGCATATGGCTTATACGACACTCAGTGGCAGGCTGTCAAATTACGGCTACTGAAATGTATGTGATGCATTGTTCGAGCTCTCGTTTAAGCCAAACAAACCAACAGAACCCAATTTGAAGCAATTAAACTTGAACATCGAAGGCAATATGTATATTATCTCGATAAATATGATGTAAGAATTCAGCTGTTCAAAATTTATTAAATTCCTGTAATAATTTTCATTACACAACTTTTTGCAATTATTATTTTGTGTTTATGGTCTAAGCTCGAGTTTATTGTAGCTGAAGAAGCGTTTTGTTTGTTATTCTAAAGATTTAAGTCAAACATAAAATATTTTTTTTTGTTTTTATGTTTTTAGAGCTAACACTGAAATGACTGATTTAATTAATGTCCATTTACATACATATATATAAGAGAGAAGCAATCATTGCAATCAGTATCAAATCGTCGGACAGACCATAAGCATTTAATTTTACCAGAGGCTATTACACACTCACGCACAGACCAACGGGCAGAGAAGTTGACCAAGTTTTAATACCCATAGCAGCCGATGTAGCGCATATGTAATCCCATTAAAATCCAATAAGTTAAATTATTTCCATTATTATTATGTGAGCGCACTTTGTCCCCAGTTTGTCTGTCCTGTCCGATAACTGCTTCTGTGGGCGTTTATCTGCCTGTCAGACCGGCAGCTAGTCAGTCAGTCAGTTTCTCTGTGTGTGTGACTTTTGTTGGCCAGTCGACGGCACCCTTGACCAATATCTGCAACACTTTAAACTCATCCCCTTCTGTGGTTACGGTCATTGGCTTCTTCTGGCCATTAAATTGCATTACGGCCGACAAACATTGTCATTGTTATTGTTGCTCTTTCTCTTCTTATGCCATGTAATTTCAGTAATTTTGTTTGTGTTCTCTTGTTGTTGTTGGGACTTTTAATTACTTTGCATTTTGATGCGTACTAATATGTAAGCGATCCAATTGTCATTACCCTTATAAAGAATGCTTTTTAAATGCTTAGCAACTTACTTTCTGCATTTATAAAAATTTACATATTTAATTTAAATATTCCTATTCTAATGTTTCTTATTTTCTTATACTATTTCGAATATCAGTTTTGAGTTAATCTAGCGACTCCATCTAAAAAAACCATTTCAGATGACATTACTAAAAGAGTTTAATATGTTTTACCTTCTGGCTAAGAGTATGAAAACAAATTGTTTTTATTAAGCGTCACAAACTATTCTATGTTTTATATTTATATATTAAATTTTCTATTTGTTATAAATCTAGTAAAAGTTCGTAGTCAACAGCAAATGGAACTAGTGAATAACTGAACGGAAAAAACAAGCTCATAAGCAATCAAATAAAAGTAAAACAAATTTAAAAGGTCTCCGAGCGACGTTTATTATTTTGGCTGCCAAATGGCAGAGAACAACAGCAATTGTTAGCTTGGCACTGTAAGGTGCTTAAATTACGCATAAGCCATGTATGCCAAACAGTGCTGAAAACCAATAAATGGTTCAGTGGGTGGACAATTGGTTCGGGCAATGCGAACAGCAATTTTTTGGTTCATGAGAATGCGGCAAAAATTAGAAGCGAAGCGAACTGAACACAAAACACGCAACTGACAACGGAATTTGTGCGAAGGGCCAAAACAAAAACCAACACAAAACAAAAATTGCGCAAATATCAAAAGCAACAACAATTCGAATTGCATTGCCAGCAAATTTTGTAAAAGCAACAACATCGAAAACATGTCTAGTAAAATAGCGCAAAAAAATACACATTATTTATCCCAGGGCCTCGTGCACTTTATTTGTGTGCAAAAACAGCTACATAAAATTGAGATAAATATGAACAGATTAGATGAAGTGGCCATGGAACTTAAACAATTTGTAGAAAATTATGTCATTTAAAAATATATTTCTTTGCTGTTTTATTTTTCCTTTATGCATATTAGCGAAATTTTAAGATATTTTGATTTGTGGATGTTCTCTTAAAGAAACGGAGAATAAATTTATATTTTATTTAGTTTTAATATACGTTTTTTATTAAAGCAACTATTTCAATTTAATTATTGTAAAACTAATGTACAAACTCAATAAACAACAAAAAGTTTCAGAACTGTGACCATCCTCGAGTTAGCAGTTGACTTGCACTCTTTTTCAGTTTTCACTGTAAGTTTGAGAGTGTTAGACAAGTTGATACTCTGTATAAGGGCATAAATAAATATATACCATGGAAATGGGAAATCTAATTATTTATTTAAAAACCAACAAAATTGACAACTTCCATTAATTACAGTGTTTTTTTTAAAACAGCTTATGTTTTGAAAAATAAACGGAAATAAATAAAAAAATATTTGTATTTATTATAATCCTTGCTTTTTTCTTTTTTGTGCAGAGTATCAAATTAAATATTTTGTTCAAAAAAATGTTTTAATGAAAATATGTTTCTTTTTATTTTATCACTTTTTTAAATATATAAATTATGTAAATATTTATTTAAAATTGCCGTTATGTATTTTTTTTTTTAAACTATTTGATATGAAAATACCCGAATTCGGTTCAATTTCAATTACCAAATTGTAAAAGTAAAATGCAAATATTAAAAAAGGCTGTGTATCCATTTGGAGTTTGTGGAAAACAGCAGAGAATCACTAGTAAAAATAAAAAATAAATTTGAAAAAATTGTTGAGCTGATGGTAAGCCGCAATGCAAATGCGGCTTTAATCAATTAAAAAATTTTGCGCTATGCCAAAAGTTTTGTATGTTTGTGCGGCGGCTGTGAAAATAACAATAAAGCAAATCAAACATAGAGCAGAGCAGAACAGCAGCATCAACAACAACAACAACAGCAATATAAAACTGTTAGGCTTACACCGGGCGTATGAGCAACATTTGTGGCCTGGCTGTCATGGCTAGGCGACTTTTGCCAAAAATGTTTTTCAAGCTTTGTTGTTGCTGTTGTTGTTGGTTTCTGCGGTCTGCTGGCTCGACTTGACTTTTGGTTTTCGCAGAGCCTTTCGAACCTCTCGTGGCTTTGTTTGTCCTTGCCTAACGTTGCTCATCATCTCATTGTAGTTGTTGTTGTTGTTGTTGTTGTTTATTTTCGCTAGTTGTTATTGTCGTTTGCTGCGCTGAGTCTTATTTATGTGTTGTTGTTGCTGTTGTTGCTGTGGCTGTTGCAAAGATAATAAGATAAATGTTCTCAAAGGACTGCACGACACTGTGCACCATCGTTGCTTATGCAAAAGGACATTTGCGCAAATGTTCTGTGATAATAAATATAACTCTGTGTGGCATCAGTGCTGCTGCTGTTCTACCCCATATCTGCGTCCCACGCTCCCATATTGTAGTTGTGGTTTGTAAACTGAAAGAAAAAAAATATAAGCCATAATAAATATAAATATATGTATGTAAAAATACCAAAAACTTAGCATTTAGTTCAGTTCCATGTCGACGGGTTGAAAATATTTTTGGTGATTGTAATTTATGTTAATTTTGTTCATATTTTATTCTTGTCTCGCTAATTGAAAACCACATTTGGCCCTGCTATCTCGCTATATGGCTTATTTACAGTTAAATGCGGTTCTACAATAAATTAAATATATTTATAACATATAGTCAGCCAAACTGATTGAAGAATGCCTTAATTCTCTTTTAAACTGATGTTAAACACAAATTAAAGTTTTTGCAATTTATTAGTTTTTGAGCTTTGGCCAATGTCCATTTTGTAGTTTTGCAGTTTTGCCCCTGCATAAATTTACGAAAATCACATTAAATCGTTTTTTAGGATTTGTTTTGTAATAAATTTATAACAACATTGATAAACAATTTCCAACTATAAAAGTACAATCCGAATTTACATATTTAAAATGAGAACGAGCCGACCCAGAGCCACAGAACCAAAATTTATTATTACATGTTTCAAAAATTGTACTTGTAAAATATATTTATTAGGAACGTGTTATAATCTTTATATTTGAATTATATTAAGTACAGCTTGGATACTTCATAATTTATTTATGTGTTCAATGTATGTTGTCTATTTACATTGTTACTTATAGATCCTTCCGGTTAACGAGGAAATTGGAGATATAATTTTAATTTTCAAATCAATACTCAGTATAATAAAGACGTAATTTTCTATAACAATGGCCTGGGTTAAGTCAGGAGCAGGTGAAGTCAAAAGGCAAAGCGGAGGCACAAGCATTTCCATAATTAAACGAACAGGGAATAATGACACCGTAATACGGGGGTTTTCACCCGGACAGTGAATTCCAACAGCATTTGCATTTCTTTTCATTTCCATCATGATGTGCAATGGAATTGAAAATTGAGTCATTAAGCTGAGCAATGGGCAGAGCTGTGTATACTTAATATTTAAATGCAATACGCACAAAAGCATAAAGCACATCTGGTTATTCCGAATGTGATCAATTTGCCGGTTATCTGTATTTAAGTAAACCAATTACCTTAAAAACATAAGAAAT
Organism: Drosophila demipolita; assembly: GCA_035042405.1. Lineage (NCBI taxonomy): Eukaryota > Metazoa > Arthropoda > Insecta > Diptera > Drosophilidae > Drosophila > Drosophila demipolita. The sequence goes on along the minus strand of JAWNLI010000044.1, from coordinate 3,119,404 downwards.
TAACAAGTATTCTGTTGATAATTTCGAACAGAATATTTAGATAGTAAAACATCATTATTATCATTGTCATTTTACAAATTTTAGTCGGTCGAGGTTATAAGAAAATAAATATCTTTACAACAATTTTATAACTTAATTAAATACTATACAATGAAATTTATACCATGGATGAATAAGGAAACCATACATCCTTTCACAGTTGCCACATTTCTATACCTTTTCAAAATGGTTAAATGGTCTGAAAATATTACATATACAGACGGAAAAAAACATCTCCATAAAGTATATATATATTTTTGATGCAGATCAACAGCCGATACGATATAGCCATGCCAATTTGCTTTCTTTGATTGATAACTGCCTCCGTTTCTCGATTATCATTAAATTTAGATTTCCGATAGCAATAAATGACACAATTTGGTTTACAGAATTTTCTAATTTATGCATAATATGCAAATGCATATTATTGATCACCTACGCAAATATCATCAAGATCGGATAAAAAAACACCAATGTTATGGATAAAAATATATTCTCATATTGATCTCATTTCAACCAGCAGCCGCAAACATTTTCTGTATGCCTAAATATGCCAGCGTATTTGTATGCCTAAATATGCCAGCGCATTTGTGAAACAGAGATGGCATGACAATTGTTGCGAGCGTAAGTATGTGTTTGTGTGTATTCTGCAGAGCGACGTTACCTACGATTGTGTATGTGTGTATGGATGCATGTATCACGTGTTTCTAGCCAGCCAATTGGGGATAAGTTCAGGCTTGTGAAAAAAAATTTCGCTGCAAGTTATTTTTTACTCTTCACTGTCTGTACTTGCTATAAGAATTAACATTTGGGTGCAAAATATTTTAACGGGGGAATTTCCCAATTGGAATTTCAACATCTGCCAAAGATAAATGATTCTTGTTCGTGAGAGCGTTAAGCAAAGTATCCATGTAAATTTGCATACAATTATTTTCTCATCAAGCCAAACGCACCGTAATAATGGTCGTTAGCAATGAAAATATGATTTGATCTTATGACAATTTATCACTCGCTTTATTTGTTTGTTATATTCAACATTTAGTGTACTTCGAGCGAGTTATTCTTTAACACCTTTTTTATTGCTAATTTTAAGCTACCAAACTAACAGCTTGACCTTAAAAATAAAATGTTCTGAACTGCTATTTGAAGTGCTTTTAATAGCAAATATTAAATTATCTTTATAAAAATTTCGAGAAACACTAGCTTAGGAACTAGTTTAAATTTGTATAATAAATTATAATGTTGACTACAAATTAGTTGGCTTTTGTCTCACACATTTAATATTGAAAATTGTATTAGAGTTGCCCAATAAAGTTATTCGTTTGAAAATTTATTTTTTTAGTTTCAAACGAAACTCACATTTTTGTTAAATATTTTTCTTGGCGCGGTAATTGAAAATGCGGTGCGCCAATTGATAAACTACCAATGCACAGACTGAACGAACGAAGGATTCGTGATAAGTTTCTCTGACAGCCAATCATTTGGGAGCTTCCTCTGCACCTTCCATCGCTTCAGCCATCATCTTCTGCAGTTTGGCCACTGTGGCTGGCTACGTGTTTCGCATTTCAATTTTCAGCTGAGCTTATGTGCAAACGAGCAATTTCGTTGGCAACAGAATCGAGCCGCATGAATTTTCTTTTATGAAACTGCAGCTGCTGCTGCTTGTGTCTTGTATCCATGCAATCAATACATTTTGAGTTTCAATTGAATCAAATGCAATTTATGCATGTCTCTCACTCTCACTCCAGGCCCCATCCCATCTTAACCCAACTAACTCAACTCCAAATTGACCAAGAGCTGGTTATTAATTTTCCAATTAAAGCCATGGTAGCTAGCCTAATTGCTGTCCTGCAATGCAATTTTGGGGCACGGCATTTGAATTGCAATGGTTTCAAAGCTGCTTACGTAATAATCATGTTGATTGGCTAGTTTGGTTTGTGTTTCACACTTTGTGCCACACTAGCTCCACACTGAGATACCCACAATTGCGGTTGTTTCTGCGCCCTGTTCGGCACATTAGACTGACCAGTATGTGCATTTAAAGACCAAACAATGCCTCACAATGTGTTCAATTAAGAAAAGTTTTGGCAGAATTTTGCACACAAAACATAGATTAATTCCTGAACTTTCAGCAAAATGTAAAGAACAAATTAGATTTAATGAAAATATTTATAGAATATTACTTTTATAGGTGGTTTTTTCCTATGCTCGCCAGATTACAGCTTGTAATAAAATATTTATCTATCAGTTTTGTACTAAAACTTAATTACAAATAACTTTTTCTCAATTTTAGCTGCATCAGACATGTTTTTATAACTGCTGATTTTTGATGTTTGGAATGCGTGATAGAAATATTTATATTCAATATACTGACAATTTAATAACTAGCTGAAATGTACAATTTAAGTTGTTAATAATCTCACTTTTCCCTGCAGCACGTTATCACACCTGGCATGACACTTTGGGATTACGAATACTCTATAATTACAATGTGCATGTGTGGCACACTTATGGATAATAACTTTGTTGATAGTTTATTACCACATTAACTGTGTAATCATTATAAATTCAAATAATAATTTAAATTTATATCTGACTGAAATGCCTGTATTCGTTTAAATTTAAATTGAAACACTTTGAACAATTGGCACTGCACTCGGTGTGGCACACTAATGGGTATTTTAGCGATTGGAATGCATATGCAACGGCATTTGCCATTGTTTTATGCTAACAGTGCTTCGCACATTATGCATACGCCACATGGGGAGACAGCCGGATAGCCAGGAGCAGAGACAAAGGATGTGCGAAACTGTACTTAGGTATTTGCTCATAACATTATGGCAGACGTTGCGGTTCATTTGGTTAATGCATGCAGCCTGAGCCTATTATTCACGACTGCATTGTGAGCCTTTGAGTATGCTGTATGTGTAGTGGTGTGTCTGTGTGTATGAGTGTGTGTGGTGATTATGTGTTGGTGCACAGCTTTTGTTCGTAGTGCGTTTTTGTCTATTTGTAAGAGCCAAGTTATTCGATAATGGACTGAAAATTTTCCGTGCTTGGCGCATATGATTTATGGCTACATTTTTCATCAACAGCTGTTGATTTCTTAAACGACCTAGTTCAGTTTTTAATTGAATACCCATTTAATTAAAGGTTTAAATATCTACAGAATTCGAATTTCGAGCCACTTAAAGTATGCTCAAATTATATAAATTATATTATCTTAAGAGCATCAGGCTTAATTAGGCGAATATGTTTTTGATATGGCTCATGGCATGGTTACATAATTAAGCAAATGTTGTTAAGTCTAATTGCTTTCATAATGATAATTAGATTTTCAATTATTAATATTTCGTTAAGATTTAACTAACAATTGTGGCTAATTTTTTTTCAAAAGCAGCACATGCATCATAAATGAAAATAAGCAGATTTTTTACTACATACTTTTATACACACACACACACACTCGCACACACAAAAGACATTCAGGCGTGCTTAAACAAACAACACACTCAGCTTGCATGGAATGCATTTTTTTTGTATACACTGCTTAAGAATTCTGACAGAGCTTGAACAGCTGCATCGTTATTTGTTTAACTTAAAGTATATTAAAACTTGTAATAAAAGCTGTAGTTAAAGTAAAAATGAACGTTTCTATGCCTTTAGTTATTATACTTCTAAACGAGTGCGGCCACAGGATATCTCTGGTTTGATCAGTGTGGCAGTTAATTCTCTGGCTTGGTTTTTTTTTTTATTTGCCATTGTGAGCTTTAGCAGCTGCTGGAATAAAATACCTACAACAAATAAAGGCGGCCATGGCAGACTTCTTGTGAATAATTACGCATTAAAAAAATTACAATAATTTTTAATTAACCAAACGGGCGCAACGAGAAAGCAATGAAAACAGAAACAGAATATTTTTCTACCTTGGAACAAGTGTGTGCACATACACACGGCTGTGTGTGTGTGTGTGTGTGTGCCACGCGACCTGTTTATAATGGTACATTATGCAAATGAAGGAATATTTTATTACACTGAAAATAAGCATTAAAAATATATGTACATTTAACTTTTGAAGGAAAATGAAATTTGCTCACGCAAATCCAATTAAACTAAAAAAGGCTGAAATAAATAGCGAAATATTTAATATAAAAGTTAAGATGCATTTGCATTTGGCAATACCTGAGAAATTGGTGCTTGAGCCATTTCTTGTGCACTGGCTGCAAATGACGACAAAAGGCGGCGGTGCGTGACCCCGCCCATGTCTGCCCGCCCAATCACCCACATCCTTGACAGCACTTTGTGCTGACGAAGGGGAGGTGGGAAAGTGGGATGCGGGTGCTGGCCCATCACTAATTTTATCTATTTCTCGCACTTTGGCCAAAGCAATTGTCTTAGACATTTTCATCATGTAACGACCATGTGGGTGGCAATGGCAGGGTGACGGTCGTTGTTTGCAAAAAGCTAGTCTTCAAGTGCCGCACAATCCTCAAATGCTATCACCGCCCCACCCCGTCTCTACTCCCCCGGACGCTACTTGAGCTTGTTGAAAATCAATTTCTTGCATCATTGTTTGCCAAGTGAAGTGCACTGGAAAATTTCTTGGAGCCATCAGCCAGCAGCATCCACCCACACTCCAAATCCCACTTCCTCCAAACCCTCCGGCATCCATATAAATATATATATATATATATATATTCGTCCCTTTGCAATGTGACGCCTTAAAAATCAACGTCATATTGAAATATGTTGAGGGAGTTGAGTGCGCTTCATAGTCAGGGATCCCAAAATGAAAGCAATTAAGCTGCTGCCCAGCTAAAAAGCCAAGCAACAGAAAAATTGATTTTCATTACTGAATTCGCGCGGGTAAAAGCCCTGCAAAATGGGCAATCGTCGTCGTTGGCCAATTGTTTGGCAAGAAACCTAATGAACGCCAAGCAGCCTGACCACATGGACTTTGCTCTAGACAAAGACCCAATCGAATCGTAATCCTCCAACTCCACTTCCTCACTTCCTCACACCAACAGGCATCACAATCAGCAGACAGTATTTGGCCGTATTTGGCCGTATTTCAGCTAAGCCATGCGCGACCCGCCGTCGACTAATTTTTGGGTGCACAGCGAGCGAAAATTCTTTTAACCAGCAGCTGAGGCAACAGCCGATGAGCAATTTCGTTAGCATCCTTAGGATGTTGGACAAAGTTGTAATTTTATTTTCGAAATTCGTTTAGTTCTCTCTGTGCTTGCGAAAGAATTCGTTATTTTCCAGGCTCTGCGACATACACACACACACATATACCGATACACTCACACACACCAAAATGAAGTTGAAAAGTTGTTTTTTTCTTTTTTGGTTATTTTTTTTGGTAGTTTGGAAAGCAATGGCTTAGTTTGTCCATGCGTAGCATGAGATCCACAACTAACTGCGGACAGTTGCGTGCGGGGAATGGGGATGGGGATGAGGATGAGGCAGGGGTTTCGGTGTTGTCTCAACCGCCGCCGCCGTCGCCGACGATGCTGCTGTCATGTCATCATGTTGATGAAGCAACCGGATGATGAATGGACGTGCGCCACAGTGGAGCTTCAATTGATGCAATCAGCGTAAAGTGACAGTTGCTACTTCTTTTTTTTTCCGCCTCCCGCTGCTCCTGTTGTTGTAATTGTTGCAGCCTCATGTCGCGGGTGTCAACTGTCAGTTGTTGTTGTTGGTCGCTGTTATTTGTTGTTGGTATACACTATGCCTTTGTTAGTTTTGGGGCAAGACAATGAAAACTTTAATTTTGCCTGCGGCTACGTTTTTCTCGACATTCTTTGTATTTGTGCTTAAAATGGAAGTGTCTATTAGATCAAACACACATCTTATTGACCTTTGTTTATAAATGTTATAAAAATTGCAATTTTTTTAAGTTTGTATTTATTTGTCATAATATATAATTTATGCAATATTTTTTTATTTGTTTTAGCTAAATATCTTAGCTTAAATAAATGTTAGAAACTATATTATCGTTGAAAATTTACATTGTTATCAGCTTGCACAGCAATATGGCTTCATAAATGTCTACTAATTTTTGCTACCTTAATTTAAAAAAAATATGTCTTCAATTTGATTTTACAAACTTAAGAAAATGTTTTGCTCGAAGTGCATTGAGCCTAATACCTGTCCGTAATGACAGGAATACTTTAGTATATTTCAACAAAAGGTTGACACAATAAAAGTTTAATTTTAATAAATAAGTGCAGATTGCATTGATATCCATTTATCAATTCTAAGATTGTCCAAAACAAACCGCAAACGAATTGCAAATAATTTTCCAATCAACTTATCTAAAATCTCCATTTTAAAAGAGCTGTGCGCAGCACAAAAAAAAAAAATATGATTGCTGTTAAGCTCTAAAAACCCATTTGTACACAACAAATAAAAATATTTCATGCACTTGCAGGTGGCTCCATAAATATTTTCTGAGGCCGAGGGAACAAAATTTTGCTTTGTTGCAAAACAAACTTTGCAGAGATATGCGCAAATAGAAATTGGTTTTTGGTCAAACAACTAGACACCCATGTCAGCAGCAGGCAACCAACAAAGGAAAAAGGCAAGAAAAAAAAAACTTTGAAATTAAGTTGCCTTTAAGAATGGCAAACTAGAAAATGCGAAGCGGTCGGCTGAATAAATGTACGAAATCAGCATAATGTAATGGAAACAATTTTCATGACAACGAAACGGCAGCATCTTCGGTACAATAGCTGGTGGAGCAAAACTTGCTGCTGGGCTGCTGACCAATGTCAGCCCTAAAACTGACAAATTAGCATTTTTTCCATTTTATGCCAACGGCCAACGACGCCGTCTTCGAACTAAATATTTGCCCTGGCGACCGCCGCATAGAAAAAAGAAACGTCTGCAAAATAGTTGAGTCGAGTTGAGTTATTTTTGCAGCTGACCTAATTTTAAACAACAATTAGAAAAATTGACGTTTTAAGTTTTTTTTTTTTAAAAGAATGAGAAATGCACGCTTTAAGTTTTTAATTCAAATTAAAACTTTCATATCTTCGGTAATAATTTACTCAGGTCCGAATTTCTTTCAACAATTTGAAAATGCGTTAATTTTCACCTATTAGAAAAATTTACGCTTTAAGTTTTTTTTTTGAAAAGAATTCAGAAATGAACGCTTTAAGTTTTTGTTCCAAATTAAAACTTTCATATCTTCGGTAATAATTTACTCAGGTCCGAATTTCTTTAATTTCAATTTAAAGTCCTTTCTATACATATTAAATCTGCATCAAAAGTTGAAAATGCTGTAATTTTCAGCAATTAGAGGAATTGACGTTGAAGGATTTTTTTTTAATGAGAAATGAACGCTTTAAGTTTTTGTTTTAAATTCAAACTGTCATATCTTCGGCAATAATTTACTCAGATCCGATTTTCTTTCAACAATTTAAAGTCCTTTCTATACATATTAACTCTGCATCAAATGTTGAAAATGCGCTAATTTTCACCAATTGGAGAAATTGGGGTCTTAAGTTTTTTTAAAATTGACATAAATACAAAAGTTGATATATATACAAAAAAAAAGCAAAGAAAAACAACGAATCCCACGACGATGATGAAGACGACGTTGCCGTTGGCTTCAGGCAGATAAATAGGCTTGGTTTAACCTTCCACCTCTTCCCTTGTCTCAAACGGGCATTTGCTATTTTTGTGGCTATTATATTACACTGGCTGGGAGTGTTGCCTTTATTACACCGTTAAAGAAATGTTCACTGTTTAAATAAATATTAAAAGTATTATATAATCAAAACACTCTATTCCTAAACTGATTTTTAAATATGATCACAGTGTATTTTTTTTTTTGCAGATTTTATTTATTTTTAATTTTTATTATTAAAATAATGGGTATTTAGCTTTCGATATTTTCTTAGGTAGCAGCACAATCTAGTTATGTAGTTCAGTTGAGAGTTCGCCCTTACATTTCATTTCGCATAGATAGATTGAGAGGATGGCTGACATATAAATATCTTTTCTGTGGACCTGAATTTAATTTCCACATGCTCATGAATAATTTTCAAATTTCGAATTCAGTAAAACGTGAAGCGTATTTCCGCCACCGGTCCAATAACAACGACATTCGCAGGCTCAGATTCAGATTTAGATTCAGTTCGAGTTTCAGCTTAAGTCTCAGCCGCATGCACAGCCTCTCAGCAGGAGCTCCAAGGAGTATATATTTTTTTTTTCTTTTGCCCTTGTCAGCAAAAGAAATATGGCCCATATTATGGCTACCTGTTCAAAAAATACCAGCTCACCTGGGCTACACTGCATTTCCACGGTGCCTTAACTTTCTGTCTCCGCACAGATTTCTTTTTATGACTGACTTATTTTCCGGGATGCCATGTGAAATCTAAACATCTGAGCCTTTTAAATTTCATTAAATTTCCTCACCCATAAATTACATACGCATACAGAGCAGCTTAAAAGCCAGTAACCGCAATTGTTTGGAGAAGTAACCTTAAGAGACCATATTTAATGAGACTTCTTAGAGTATTATTATTTTTTATTTAAGTTTTATTATGTTTTTGTATTTATTGGTTTCTTAATAGTTAGAATAAATATATAATTTATTTCTTATTACATCCACTTAATAAATATTAAAGTGAAATATTTATAAGCTGCTGATGCTGTCAATAAATCGAATTGTATTGACCAGCTGCAAAGGAATGTGTAGCAGGGGAGGAAGGGACGTAGTGTTTTTGATGGAATGTTTACTTCAATGCTTTCATTTGCAAATTTAATTTATAAGCTTGCAACTCAGAGCACGACAGAGTTGCAAACACTCTGGTTGTGGACCACTGCTGATGATGCCATTTGCCGCTGTCGCTGGCCAAAAGCGAATCGAGCACCACGCGACAGCTTATCGTGGTATATCCTATTGTCATCGTATTGTCACAACCGCAGTTCCTCTGAAGTGCCCCTGCAACAGTGCAGCTCCCACCACCACCATCCGACAGTTTTGCCACTGGCCGCTAAGGAATTGCCTTGGCATGTCCTTTGTACTGCTGTCTTTGCGGTCGCTTTTTCACAATGGAGCATTGTTGCTGTTGCTGTTGTTGTTGTTGTTGTTATTGGTGTTTTCTTTCGCTTCAGTGGCTTAAGTTCGTACTTGGCACTACTTATCTTTTGCACCGACTTGTTTGTAAAATGACAAAATGAATGTGCGGTCAGCTTCCCTGGCCTCAAACTACCATTTGTATTGCATTGTTGATTCTGTCTTACGTACTGTCGTCTCTCGTCTGTCATCCTTCGTGTTCCGGGTTTCGTCTTCATTTTCACTCTTATCTTCATATCAGCTTCTCGTCAAGTTTACTTCGCCAACATGCACGGGACGTCGAGTAGCGGTTGACTTCCAAAAACACAATGCAATCCCCAAAATTGTCAGCATCATAACTCAGACTCAGTTGGCAGTTAGCGGTTACAAATGTTGTTAAATGCATCAACTACATTTGAACGAATGGAACAATGGTCAATACATTGAGTAATTGTGTTTCAAAATTGAGAGTGTTCTTCTGCTCTGGACAGCGTACAATTCATTTGCAAGTAAACTTATTAATAGCATTTAAAAAATACACATTTCATTTAATATAAGTTAAAGCACAAAACTATAAAAATATATTGCTTAAATTGAATTAATAAATAGTAGTTGTTATAGCTAGATATCATTTTCGCTTCAACCAGTGCCATTTTTAAAAAATTTTAATAAGCTAAAATCAGTTGAAATGGTTGTCTAGATATTAAAATAAAAAATAAAGCAAAAGAGAAAAATGGAAAGAGGGTTGGAGCTGAAGTTGTTAAGGAAGCCATTCTTTAGAGAATAGTAAAAAGAAATAAAAAACCCTTTGTAAATAAAAGCCAAAGAGAGGCAGCGAAACAAAATACCACTTTTATGCTTATTTAAAGCAAGTATATATGCTATAGTCAAGTGATTTTCATTACAAGATAGCCTCAATTGTTAATTACATTAATTTTAGTTGTACTGTCAAAAAAAAAAAAACCATTCAAAAGTAGATAAACAATAAAAGCAGGATTGGTTGTGCTATTTTCAATAATATGTTGGGGGAAATTTATGCACAAATTGAAAGAGTATAACCACCAAGCAGACAATTCAAGTATTGTAGTTTGTATTTTTTAAATTGAAATTTGTCAGTACAACTAAAATTCATGTAATTAATAGCTGAGCTAATTTATGACAATTCATGACAGACAATTCATGTGTTTGTGCTATAACTTTAATTTTATAACTTTATTACAATGGAAAATTAATTTCTACCAATGTTCGCTAAGAAGTTGAAGTTGTCGATAAAATGAAATATATTTGGTATGCAAGCACCAACATTATGTAGATTATAAATTACTTTGACAGACGGAATAACAGAGGAATATGGCTAGATCAACTCGGATGTTGAAAACGTAGGTGTTTCATGCCGCCTGCCAGCGTTTCCAATTAGTCGATAACACAATTAATTTTTTAATTTTATGGTTTTTTTTTTTTTGCAACCTGCCGATGACAATTAGCTTGACTTCTCCGTACCGTTTGCCCCGTTTGCCCGGATTGCATATTATATTTGCGGCCAGCCGCTTACTTTTAAAACGTGGTCAAATGCAAATTATGCACCATCATGTTGAGTAACGAGAGTCGGCAGCAGCCGGAATCAATCCCCTCCCAGCGCCCCTTGCACGACCCACTCGCTGTCAGGCAGCAAGGCCCACCCTCTGTGCGGGCACCTCTTGCGTCCTGGCAGGACATGGCCGTGTCTTAATTAGCTGTGCAGAACATAGCTGGCGATAATTAATGACGTTGGTCACGTTGGTTTCATGTCGATTTCATTTCATGACACGGCCGCAGGCAGTTCCTGTGCGTCGTCCTGTGCCCTGCGTGTTCTTTGCGGTGATTTGTCAAGCGTTTGCATTCAATAAGGCCAAAATGGAACCAAAAAAAAAAAAAAAAGAAGGAGAAAAAAAAACATGCAACGCTTTTGGCTGCATGTAAATCTACATTAAATTGAATTTCGTTTGCCACGGAAAGTCGACTGCAAAAAGAGAAAATTTCCCTCTTTTTTTATATATATATTTTTTTTTTGTATATTCACAGATGCTCTGATGATTTTCTGTTTCTGCTCCATTTTGCAGTAGCTTCATTAAATGCTGCCCATTTAGAATTCAATTGCAATTCGATCTTTGAGGTTATTCGATGAATTCGAATAAGTGAATAATTCATTGCCTCCACCCAGTGCAGCTTTGAGTCAACTTTATTTCCCATCAGCTTTTCACCTCGAATTGGATTATTCAATTTATAATACATGCGCACGAATTAAAGAGCCGTGTTTGACTTCAATCGTTTTGGCCATCTTCAGCTCGAATCGCTAATTGCTGTTTGAGGGTTTATTTTGGGGCATATTTGCAAACCACTTGATTTAAGCCAATAAGTTTAATAGCAATTTTTGTTTGAGTTGATTAGTGCACAGTTTATAAACTAGTTATCGCAGCCAGTGGCAAATCTAAGGACCAATCGAAATTTAACCACCCAACGGGCATCAAATTAATTAAATTCGTTTTGTTTGACTTATTCGCTTTACAACATAATTCACATCTTACATTCAATAATTTACAATGTTTGGCTAAATTCTCCATCAAATGTTTTTGGAATCCACAGCAAATATTTGCATATCAGGCACGTTTATATGTGCTAAGTAATATGTATATACAATATGTATATATATATATATAAGCTGCAAATACTTAATTTTCTCTACTAAATTAATTTGGCTTTACTTGCACTTACTTTAGTTACTTATGTTTTGCTTTACCTCAGTTTTTTGCTATATTTCTGTTCAATTAGGCGTATTTTATTGCTTTCAGCATATCACTTATATAAAATTTAATTAGCCAATGTAACTGACAATTTTCTATATTTATCATTTTCTGATGTAGCTTTTAGCTACATATTTTGCAGACACATAATGAGATTGGATATCGAAATAAAAATATATCATAAATAATTTACTTATAAGAATAAATTCTGGACCACAGAATAATTTATTTTTGTTTTTACAAATAATTTAATCGAGAGTTCTATACAAGAAATTTCATTTTGTAACAAATTTCTGGGCTTACTTTTAGATTCTTAGAACCATTTCCTGTGCAAGATGTTTGGTGCCACATTTGCCATTATTGTAGCTGTATAAAAAATAACATACAATAGGTTTATATTAGCATGACTCACAAAGAGTCCTTTTCTGTTACACTATTTTTTAAATATATTTTTTAGATATATTTTTTGTTTCACTTTTGTTTTTTAAAGTCTACTTGTTGGCATCAACCACTGCTACAGCTGGTTGAAGGGGACCAAATACTCGAATAAATAGATCTGACCCGATGTCAACCAGCTACATACAGCGTTGTAAATAAATTGAAATTAACCAGTTATATATATATATATATATTTTTTTTTTGTTTGTTTGTTTATGTTATTTATTATTTTCGTATATTAATTGAATTGAATTAAATTGCACATTGTTTGGATTTCATTGAGCACGTTTGTGCAACATTTGGTTGCATGACATTGAATCAGTTCTGTGGCAGCCGTAGCACTCAGTTGTCAATAATTTTGTTATTAATGCCAATGCGGCATAAATCAATTTGTTTTAATTGCGTGCCATTGTTGCACATATATTCAAACAAGGCAAAAACGTTATAAATTTCACTGTATTCATATTAAATCACCAAAATACCACTATGTAATTGTACGATATTTGTAATTTATTTTTGTATACACTTTAAATAAATAATATGAAAAATGTGGTATTATACTTACATTGGATTTATGGCGCAATCTAAAGGGAGGTTTAACTCCATATATATATAAACTTTGATTCACCTAGTTAATTACAAAGTTTCGTCACAATCTACAATAAAACAATTAATACATTTATTTATTCACAATATCTTAAGCATTTAATTGAGCTTAATTAATTATGAAGAACAAACTATATCCCTGGTTGTGATAATGTTACTGGTTATCACAATAATAAGTTTTATATAATAATAGATAGATAATATTGAAAATGATTTTTAAACTGCTTTAAAATAATTGCACCATTTCCACACATAGAAGAACAAATATTAAAATGATAGGAAGCAAGCTCGAAAAGTTATTTAATTGACCATAATTCTAAAATTAAGCAATTAGTTAGTGAACTGGTTACTTTGTTATAATATAAGCATTTTAATTTAAATATAATTTAATTATAAATAAGATCATTAACAGGATTATTCCAATTTTTTAACATGTGCAATTTTGTTTTTAGAATTAATCTTACAATTTAGTTTGATAAGAAGTAAAATTTTTGCTGATTTTAATTTGTTGTGTATATTAAAGTTTGTTATTGCCCTTACACACACACACTTAGCCACACACACACAGCTAGTACTCCCACTTAACTTTCCCTAACACACACATGTTGTTGTAGCTGCTGTTGATTCCATGAACAACATTAGCTTCATTTGTTCTATTGTTTTGATTATGATTTACAATGCCCAAATGCGTTGCTTTTGTCTGCAGTTGTCTGCCTTTCGCTGAATGCGCTTTCGGCTTAGCTATTTGGGTGTGAATGAGTTTTAGTGTGTGTCTGCGTGTGTGTGTGTATATGTGTGTCTGTATTTATATATATGTGTGTGTATGTGTATTTGTACTAAAGGATAATGCATTTGCGTGTAGAGTGCACAGCTATACAATAAATTTAATTCAAAATTGTGCGCAAAAGTGTTGGCTCTTGTTTTATGGTGAGTGGGGAGTGAGGGGGTGTTGCTATTAACGCTCATTAGGCCTTGGCCTACTCCTATATGCGCCTGCAAGGTAATTAGCAATGAGCTAGAATTCCCTGGCAATTAAAATGGCAATAAAATGTTACCAATGTGCAAATGATTGCATTTAAAAAGCTACAAATTTTAATTCATAAATTTTCTTTTTTTTTATAAACTCCGATATATGTGGAATCCCATTGGGATTAGTCTAAGGGGAGCGGTTAGCAGCTTTGTGACTGAAACATATATAAATTATTATTCAATTTTCATTCAAACAATAAATAAATAGAGGAAGGCAACTTTGTCATTCGATGGTATTTAGTTAACAATTATTTTAACTAAAATTTCAGAAAAAAAAACAATAAAATTTTGAAAAAAAAATATATGAAATAAACTATATCCTATTTTTTTGTTCGTATACATTTTGATATAATTTGGATTGCGCCATCATTTGACGAACGGCGTCTGCGTGCTTGTTCCTGCCTGTCATTCCCTCATCGGGTAAATATTGCCTTTCAGTTGAATCTCCCGAATCGCTCTTAATTGTATTCTTTTTGATTTGCTGGGGCTCCGCGGGAAAGAAGTGCGCCTCCAGCTGGCGAACACCATCCGGCTTGCTCAGATCGTAGGCAAATTTCAGATACTTATCAAAGAAGACTTTTGATTTATGATTTTGATTTATGTCTCGCATGGCCGGTGATTTGCTCTCCTTCAGTTGTTTGCTGGTCATAAGAAATTCATCAGCCTTTATCTTGGACACAGCGCCATCGAGCCTGGGCTTGCGTGTCTGCTTGATTTGTTGTGCCATCTCCAAGTGCTTGGTTAGAACCCCGTTTTGCTCAATCGTTGGGGATTTGGCTGCTGGTTGCATTGCAGCTGATGTTGATGGTAGAGTTGGTGTTGCACGCACCGGTTCAGCAACTTGGGTATGTTTGCTGTACGGCTTCATTGATTTTAATTTTCTTTCCTTATCTTTGGAGGCATCCTTCGCATTGCCGCTGACAATGGTCGGCTTTGGTTTGGTGCGCAGATCCAACTTCTGGGGCTTGATGCTTGGCTTACTGGCCATTACAGAAGAAGATAGAATAATTTGTTTTAGATATGCTTGACGAAAAAGGAAAAACAAACAGCACAAACAACTGTTCCGGTTTAGAATGAATGACCTGAAAATATTTAAAAATTTAATAAATTTTCTACTATGTTGTTAGAGATGTGACACGTTACAATATGAATATATGTTTTAATTTTTTGTATATCTGATTTAGATTTAATGAAATAAATGTATAAAAGATGTTCACAAAATTTGTACATTTATTTAAATCCAAGACTGCAATTATTTTGATACATTTATCGTGTACATTTAAATTGATGTACACATGTATATATCTTTTTTAGGGGCAAATCCGATAAATTGCCTGTCATCCACTCAAGTTTAATTTGCCTGTCATTTCACTTAGCCAACAACAAGCGATAAAGGGACGCAGGCAGGAGCAGGTGAAGGTGAAGTGGCTAAGCTGACATTTGCCCATTGCCAACTGCCAGCTGCCATTTGTTCACAACCAAACTTATCTCCGCAAACCTCCCCCCCCCCCTTTCATAACCTTTCTCAGTGTGGCCAAGCTGCACACAATTTGTGAAATGGAAGCGAAAAAAATCAACTTTGCTCAGGTTGCCAACATTGAAGGGGTAATGTGGGGGGGGGGGGGAAAGCGGGTTGTCGGGTAGAATTTATGCAGACACAGCTTAGACGAAATGAAACTAATTACGCTGGCGACTTTACACGCAGATAAGACTTAAATCACCTAAATGAAAAACAGCTGTATTTTATTTTTCTGCTGCCAAAGGGGCTTGGACATGATAAGAAATAAATGCTAAAGCTGACAAATGATTGACCAGCATATACCCTGCATAATTTAAATTTTAGCTGCAGTTCAATATGAGCCAATATATAAATATAAATGTCATACTAAGATATTGTCAAAAATGAGGATGTATTTTTATCTTTCTATTGTTTTTTTTGTATTAAACAAGAACTATAGTAATATATTAAATACATATTATAATAAAAATTAAGTACGATTTTTGACCATGCTACCCCACAAGGCTAAGAATGCAAAATGAAATGTAAATAACGTCATTAGGCGGCCGCAAATAGGAGTAAAGTGTGAAAGCCAAAAGATGCGACCACGAAGCGGGTTAATTATGCCACAAACAATAAATTACTTTCACGGAAATAAAGGGGGAAAAACGCCAAGATGAAATTAGTGCGTATAGCAAAGGAACCCAAACAGATACATAGAGCGGGAGAGAGAGAGAGAGAGAGAGAGAGATGGAGAAAGGGAGGAAGTTGGTTAGGTAAGGGAAGGGCTGCCTGCATACGCGACCCTAATCAGCTTAGTGAACGATGATTAAATTTTTGGCCTTTGAGGGAAATTGAAAGCGCTTGCAACACATTGCGAGCCATTGAAATCGCATTACGTATACGCCATGTGTTAACTGACAGCGTGCTACTGTCATAGAATTTTCACATTTTATGCGCTTCTTTTTTGCACATTTTTGTTTCTCTTTCTTATATTCTCCAATTTGTGTGTGTGTGTGTGTGTGCGAGTGTGTTTCTTTCACTGTCCTGTCAGCCTTGTAAGCTGTTCCCTTGTCGTCCTTTTTGTATATTTGCTTTCACTTAATTTCATTTAGCTCTTGCTTGTTTTTGTACTGACTCAGCTCATCATGCTGAAAGAGGAATTTTTTAATTAGGAAGTGTGTTTATCCGGAATTAATTGTTATTTTTGTGCCCAGCGGCTCTAGAAAACACAACAAGCCAACTGAAAATAAAACAGAAAATTGAAATAATAAAAAAAAATAAAATAAATTATCTTCTTTCTTAACGAACAGCGCATAGTTTCAGCTCTTTAACTCTTGGGACTGAATTTCAAATTAAAAGCAGTTTTTTTTTAAGGAACATTTTGTGTTTGGTAAATTAAAATAAATTAATTATTATATACTAAAGACTGGCACAACTTGAAGTGCAAAGCGTTGTTATGCATCATAAATAAAACTTATTTCAGTTCGTAAATTATATGTGTATATTTTGAGTCTCTTATAAATAATAACGAAAATATCTGATATTTCTCAAGAGGTGCTTTAAAGCTATCTCGACTATAGAGTTATGCAGCCAGATATTTCCTCGAGATATTTCTCTGTTTGAGTGCTTGTGTGCGCTTTGAGGGAGCATGCGAGCAAGTGCCTCCACTTCAGTGCCATTGTGAGTGACACTTCTTTGCTTTTGCTGGGGCTCTATCTTCAGAATAGCCTGTTTCCAAGCAACTGTCCAATGTGCATCTGTATAAGGTTGCATGCTGCCAGTTGCCAGTTGCCAGTTGCCAGCTGAAATGCTGTGCTTTTCAATGCCACCCATCGAGCCCATTGTACCCGGCATTAATGTCAACAATTATTGCGCCTGTAAGCAGTGCCACGCCCCGTTTATTTCCTAGCCCAAAAAATACTTGAATCTGTTGAACTTATTGTGAGTGCTCTAGGGATAAATGCAGTTGAAGTTGTAACTCTCGTTTGGCAGTCAATTTAAATTGGTCGACTGCTCCGAAATGTTGTCCAAAAATATAAATTGTAACATAAATTTCAGTGCGGGGCGATGTGGGGTTAGCCGGGTGGTGGTTAGCTTACATATGTGCTTAAGCGGAAATCATGTAACAAAATACCCTCAAATATGTGTGTGCTAACTGAAAATCATCCTAAACTATAGTCCCTGCACACACATACACGCACAGACAAACACACATTTTACAAAATGGCTGCCCTCAGCTGCATTGCCGCTATTCGTTGCCGTTAACATTTCCGCTTTATTTGTCTGTCTGCTCTTTGCAATTTATCTATTTCACCCACCCACCCAGTCTCACCGTTCCTGACTATCTCTTGTGTCTGTCGGTCGGACTGTTCACTCCGTCCGTCTATCTGTCCGTCTGTCTGTCTGTCTGTCCGTCTGTCGGTCCGTCTGTCTGCCTGTTTTGCTGCTTGTTTGTTGGCTGAATTCAACATCGTTTTGCCCCAAACTGTTCGCCTCGATATTTTTCTCCATACTTTTCCATTGTGCAGTTTTAGTTTTTATCTATATATATGTGTTTTGCCCGTTTTGTTCTTGTGGTCTAATGTTTTAAATATAAACTCAAATAACGTCGAAAATAATACATAAATCACCGCAAATATCTCGCTGAATTTCTTTTCAATCTACAAACGCAAAGTATATATCCACTTTTCTGTCTCTTACTCAGTAGTAAACAATTCTGTTTGCTGTTCTGATTTTCAGCGATAAATTATAGGAACCCAAACAGAACATCGCCTCAAACTCCCCACCAGTCCTCCCTCCGCCCCCCCCCCCCCCGCTCGTACACAAGTTTTTATCTATTAATTTGATAGCCGCGAGTATTCGCTGCAGCTTTTGGTTGTGCCTCGCAAGTTGTTGTTGCCTCAAATGAAAAGCAAAGCCACAAGAGACATTGATGCGATTTGTTAGAGCTTATGGGGGAAAAGCTTTGCAGATATGTTCGAGCTGAATTTTATTGTGGCAAGTATGTAAAAGAATTTTCTTTGACAAACAAATGCAATTAGGTGCTGAGTGGAGTTGTATTATGGGCGAATATATATAGCAGATATAACTTAAACAAAGCTACAAATGCCATCAAGTCCCAGTTAAGGTTACTCAACTTGAAGCGCTTCCATATTTATGTGCAGCTCAATTTGTTGTTCGAGTTTTGAGTGATTGAACTAACTATTATTTCAGGTATTCAATTTCCATAGTCATTGTCATCGTCACATGTCATATCGCTGCAAGCACGTCTCAAGTCTATCTATCGGTGGAACTATTAAGTACGTGCTTAAAGTGTAGGCCAATTACCTTGGAGAAGCGGTTGCAGTTGCAGTTGTTGTTGTTGGTGTTGTTGTTGTTGTTGTGTGTTGCACTGGTCGAGTGACAGTTAAATTTCCCGTTTAGATGCAACAAGCCCAAGCGATCAATCAAGTGGCATGCAATGTGTGCAACGAAGGAGTCTCTTTGGCTCCACCTTCTGATACTGTTGTGCTGCTGTTGTCGGCTCCAACAGCTCTTGCATATTGAAATTTGATTTTCATCATATTTCGCATAGCAGGACATGCTCTACACTGGTCCGCAGCTGAGCACACCTGACCGGAGCAGCCCAGTCAGGTACTCAAACCGGTTAATTAAATGATGAAAGCATTGACGTGTCGCCAAATGCTGGAGCGGAACGGAACGGAACGGGTGACCTGCTGAAATTGTGGTAGTCTGGAACAGTTGATGTTGATGTGGCTCTCCTCGATGTGGTATACTGTGTCACTTGCTGGTCATGTGGCAAATGTGTGCGATTCAGTGAAATGGACAAGCTACACCCAAGCTGAATACAAACTAGACTAAAAGTTGCTCAGTTGTCAGCCTTCTCCAGTGTCTCATCAACTGCACTAATAAAAAAATGTGTTTCACTAGAAATTGCCATTTCAAAAATAATTTTGGCAAATGAATTTAAACAATCCATGGAATAGTTTATCTAAAAATTATGATTATTATTTTCTTGGAATTCGATTTTGTAATCTTTCTAAACTCTTTTTTTTTATGCATAAATTAAATTGTTTAATATATTTTTAAAAATTTTAAATGATGGCAAATTATGCGTTAAACTGTTACTTTTATTTGGAGTTTATCAAATTTAAAAACATCAAAGAATATTTTTTTCTACTAATTTGATGATTACATTTTTTTTTCTAAGTGTAGGTTGTGCTTAATCGTGCTGTGAGCTTAAATGGACTATGTGTTATTCCTGTTCACCTGGTTGGTGACTTTATAATGCATGACGGGTAGCAGGAGCCGCATATGCTGGGCACGCACGCATCAGTTGCATGTCACACGCCGCTTGATTGGTTGCCAGATTCCTTGACTGCTCGGCTGCTTGCCTCACGTGATAATGTCATCGGCGGCGCCACTGGCACTGGCAATGGCCAAGTAGCAGTGGCTGCTGCTGTTGTGTGGTCTTCCACTTGGTTAAAGTTACGACTATGTCCCCACCTCCCCTTGCCTGCTTCTGTATTTTAATTTACATTTCATTTTCTTGGCATTGGCTTGGCCAATGGCTGTTTGCGCTTGCCTGCCAAGTGACAATTTTGTGCAGACAGTTGGCCATTTGTTGATTTGATTGATGGCCAACGCCTCGAGAGTTGCCAACTGTTAACTCTATACAACTGCAACAACAACAAAAAAAACCCATTGAGTTTTAAACGCAGTTTATTGTCGTCGTCGTTGTTAAACTATTTGAAATATTGCTGTTGTTGCAACTTTGCTGATGAACTAACATATTTGCTGCTATTAAAAAGTTTAACATTTTACCAACCCTTTCCCCTCTCTTTTCCTTTTCACTAACAGCTTGTTTGGACTAATAATTTTACATGTTGCTTATTTGGTATCTTGTGTAAGTAATAACAATCAATTTACCTGAAACATTTTGCTTGTATTTTCATCTTTTCTCCAACATGTCGATTTAGTTTCTCTGCAAATATAAAGAAAGAAACAAAAGTTATTTAGTGGCAGACTTTTGTTTAAGTTAGCATATTTATTGACAAAATATTATTATGCATTTTAAAGGCATTAAGTAAAATTGGAGGTCTATATTTGTAGTAGACTTGTTATAGAACTTTACCCAACTCATTTATAAATATTTTCCAGTAATTAACGCATAAGTAAGGATGGTATAAAAGCTTTGTTTTCTTTACATTTCTCAAGCACTAAGAAGATAAGTTGATTAATTTATTTAATATTTATCGCCTTAAGAAAAGCCAATGGGTTTAATGTGTAATCCTCTAACAACACTTGGCACAAAGCACCTAAATTGGAGTCAGTCGGATACAAAAGAGAGCAGCAAACACTACACAAAATTGATCCAACAAATCATTTGCTTATCTTGCACTTATCTTTATCAGCTGGTGGAATAAGTGTGTGAGTGTGTGTGTGTGTGTGCTGGTGATGGTGTTGGTGTGTGTTGAGTGCCCCTTGGGCAGGCAAACTCTCAAGAACCAAACAAACAGTCGATAATTTTTGCTAACTGAATTGACCAAGTCAAGGCGACGAGCCAAAGAAAACAATTTCGGCCAAAAAGACAAACATGCTAACAAATAAACTCATTGAGCATTTTGTGTAGCTATTGATAACAAACACACTCACACACACACGCACACACACACACAGCTGTGTATAGATTTATATCAGAGCCATTAGGTTCACTTAAATAACATGGAGAAGAGATAGAAATTCACACAAAAACCGAGTCAAAAGTAGTTGGCTAAACAAACAAGCAGTTTGAAGAGCAAAAACAAACATCAACTTTGCATGTTGCAACGCTCTATTTTCTCTAGTTTTTTTTTTGCCAGTTTCAGTTCATAACAAGAACAAGTTCAAGCGTTGGCTAGGCTGACAGACAAGTGCATTTTTATGCGACTTTCTGGTTGCAAGTTCCACTTAACATTTTTTTTTTTTTGGGAACGGGGGCGAGACAACATAAATCATGAACAGACACCGACAAATGTTGCACACAAACTGCTGGCGAAATGTGTGAAAAACGTTTAATGTCGCCACCGAATGGTGGGTCTTTAGCAACTGGTACAGGAAGAAAGTGCTTGCCACAACGCCCCTTGCCACAGTCGCCGCAGAGATGCAGCAGCAGCAGCAGCAGCGACATGACCGAAAATACTCTGCGGTTTTTCCTCTGTTTTCCTATTTTATTTTTTTCTATTCTGTCTTGTTATTCGGTTTTATTTTTGTTTTTTTCGTTTCATTTTTTAGTGCGGTTACCGCGCGAGCAAAGCTTCCGGCGTATTTTCACAGTTGCAACTGCAACTGCTGAAGAGCGTGCTAAAATGACTTTAAAAGGCCATCAAATGAAAGCCAAACGGAAAATCTGCTATTGCCGCTGCTGGCAACAACAAATGGCCTATAAAAGCTGAACAGCAACAACAAAAAACTGCATGCTCTGAGGCATTTCTAGGCCTGTGGCCAGCTCAGTGCAAAGTGCTGCAAGTTTGCTGTTTGGTGCTTTTGGTGTTGTTGGCGTTGATTTGAAGTAAGTTGTGCAGCAAGTTGCAAGTTTTTGCTGCGGTGTCTGCAGTTTGTCTGCACAAATTGCCAGTCACTCTGTGGACCGATAAGAGCCGATGGCCGAACCAAATTGAAAACTGCTGCTCTGCTGTGGCGCCTCAAAGTAGGCAATGCATTTACCACCTACAAACAGGCGCGTCAAGTTGAACTGGATTTTCACCCTGCTCGCATCGCAAATGATTTTCCGTTTTCTGTTTATTTTGTTTCTTTGCACTTTTCTCCTTATTTTTCGCACATTTCCTGTACTATTTTTTATTTTTATTTTTATTTATATATTTTCGTGTTTGGCTGGCACGCCACAATGTCTGGCTTAATTCAGGTCGCTTGTGGTGTCTGCCTTCCTTACCCTTACACTCTCCCTCTCTCCCCGCCCCCAACGATATTAATATTTAAAGCACTGTTAACGCCCGACTGACCATTTAATTTAATTTTCTATAAATTTCTTTCGAATTTACCGTAGGCGATTAAAGAGCCCCAGTCAAGCGGAATACAATTTTACTTAAGTCTGATTTAATAGAAAAGTTAATTTTAAATTTAAATGCTTTTATATTTTGCAAACTATTTTGTTTTAATACCAATTTCCTAGTGAAATGAAGCATGAATAATTGCAATCATTCAGATTATAATGCTTAACGTATTTTGCCTTTTGTCGCCAAAAATGTTTGTCAACTCTGCGTGATTTGGCTCAGTTTCATTTCGTTAAGTCCCTTTAAAGTCGGATGCCATTTTGAGCATTGTAATTATTTTGGCTCGTTGCGCTTTTTGTGATGTCTCGCTGTGGCAGCGATCTGCTGCTTGATGTGTGGTGTAGCTTTCAGCAAATGGTTGCTGTTGCCCCACACCCTTGCTACCCCTCGCCCCGTCCGTTTGTGTTTTTCTGTGTGTGTGTGTGTGTGAGGGCTTTTATTGTGCGCATATTGGCCATGGCGAGGACGTGCCACTAACTTGATTGCCATTTCAATTGACCGCAATTTTAGAATGCTTTTTCCACTGACTCTGTGAAGGGAACCCTCTGCCCTACCCCCACTACCTTCGTCCTTCGTCCTTGGCCATCATCCATAGTTGGCCACTGTCGCCCGTCGCTTCCTTTTGTATCGTAGCGGCCTTTTGTTAGCTTCCGCATCATTACGGACTTTGCTTTTGGCCATTTTCATGCTATACTTTTTTTTCTTATTTCGTTAGTCCCGTCTCGTTATGTGACTGGAGGAGCGGCTAATCTGTTCGCTCATTGAATGAGCCAACGAGTCAGCTTTGTCGAGTTCATCGCTCACTTTTTGTGTGGGCAGCGGAAGCAACCACTGTTGCCGGATGCATTGATAACCATTTCCTATAGACACGGCCTGCCATCAGTGGAATTCCATTTTTTTTTCGTTGCTGCTTTTATTGGTATTTTGTGGAATTTCAATTAGCGTTGTGTCCACTTGTGACCCTCATTTTTTTCTCATTGTTTTTTGCTCACATTAATTGCTATAATGTCAATGAGCTGGCTAAAGAAATTCCATTTAAGCTGGATATGCGCAAATCTGATAAAACTGGCGTGGCCCAGCCCCGCCTACCGTGGCACCTTGGTAAAAACAATAAAGCAGAATTGCTTGAAACCTAAATGCAATCCTTCCTTGGAAATTTTTCGCTCTCGTCGGCGTCGGCGTTATTTAATGGGTAACGCCCAGTGTCCTTATGCACGCTGCACTTTAAGTACTTTACT
The DNA here is from genome assembly GCA_035042405.1 of Drosophila demipolita. Taxonomy (NCBI): domain Eukaryota; kingdom Metazoa; phylum Arthropoda; class Insecta; order Diptera; family Drosophilidae; genus Drosophila; species Drosophila demipolita. The sequence goes on along the minus strand of JAWNLI010000044.1, from coordinate 3,095,648 downwards.
GGTTTTGCTTTACTGTTTTTATTTTATTATTATATTGTTTTTGTTTTTGTTTTTTTCTTTTTTTTTGCATTTTAACGCCTTTTGTTCCGTTTCTCACTGTGGCCTTTTGTTTGCCTCTTGCACGTATCACTGCACAAAGGCGCAGCGGCCATTACGTGCCTAGCCAACTGTGCCAGTGTGTGTGTGTGTGTGTGTTTGTGTGTGTGTGTGTGTGTGTGCATGCAATAATGATTGGAAAGTTTCGGTTTGCAGTTGCGTTCAAAAAATTTAGTGCATGCGGACGACCCAGCCATAAATATTTGGCAAGTACCATTGCCACAAGCAGGCGGCACATTTACATAACAAAACTGCATGTGAAGCGACCATTATGTAATTAGAAATGTCTGTGTGTGTGTGTGTGTTGGTGTGTTTGTGTGTGTGAGTGAGTAAGTGCGCACGGTAAGAACTTTGTGCAACGCCTTGGCCATTAGAACGTAATCAACTCTCAACATCATCGGCGCCAAGCTGCCAAGCCACAAAAAACATTTAATGTTGAAATACCGCAAAAAAAAAACAGAAAATACAAAAATATAGAAAATTTAATTGAATGCTTGATTTGAGCATACCCTGCTCTGAATATCCTATGATATACTTTATATAGAATTAAAATATAATAATTCAGCTACATATTATCAACAAATACTGAAGACATTGAAATTTTTTTAAAACTACTGTTAATTTAAATAAGAATACAATTTCTTAGTTTTTAAATGGTATGCAAAAGTATTTGTAGAATTTAATTGAAGAATTTTGGTGAAGAATTTTAAATGTGAATTTAAATCTCATATAAAAAAAAAACATTGAAAGACGCTGTTTCTGTAAGACTTCTTTTGCTTAAACAAGTGAAACTATTTTTGAAAACTTTTTATTCAAATGTCAATTGCTGATTGTGGCACAGTTTCATTTTTTTTTTGCTTTTCTTTTTTGGAGCAGGAAAACTTTTGCAGTGCATTGTCGTAAATGAAATGGCCCGCATTGAAGGGGTTAGTTACTGTCATAATTTTTTACAGACTTTGCCCTTTTGTTGTGGCAACTTGCACATTTGCGCATTCGCCTCGCTCTAATTGGCAGCATGTTGATAAATGCAATTGAATTGGCTTTTGGTTTGGGGTTATTTTCCTGAGTTTTTTTTGTGGGTCGCATGGCATTTAATTGCTCTTTAAATAGTTTTTAATGCCTGCGGCAGTGGCCCATTTGACTTGCTTTGATTTTTAAGTACGAGAATAACTACTGGCTAAGTCTCGAAATATGCAGCTGGCTTAAAGCGACAACAACAACAACTGTGGAATCCATTCGAGTCACGATGCCACCAGACACCTCCAGGGCTCAATTCGAGGTAGCAACAGCAGCAGGAGGAAAAAAAGGAAAAAAAAAAACTGTCAACGCCAACCACAAGTCAAATTGACTCTGGCTTTGACACGTTGACATACGATAAAGGTATTTGCGTGTGGCAGTGTGGGCGTGTCATGACACACACGTATTTCTTACAGTGGATGTCACAAGGCATTTTCATCACCTCACATCTTTCCGAGATGACAGAAAGCAAACCAGGAGCAGCAGCAGCAGGAGCAGCAGCAGCAGGAGCCGCAGCAGCAGGAGCCGATTCCTGTTGTATTCGAGTGCCTCATATCATTATGTATATTGGAATCTGCAAAAGTTTTTTTGTGTGTGTGGATTGAGGGGGGGGGGGTGGGTTTTTTCGGTAGTGGCTTCTTTGCTAACGCTGTTTTCACACTGATTACACAAACGTGAGTAAGCTGCTTTCAACATTGCGTTCTACATGCTAAAATCAGTTGGCGAACTTCATTTTCATCTCCCTCAGCTCATGCATTTATTCATGCTGCCCTTTGTGTGTGTGTGTGAGTGTGTGTTCATTCACTTGCTCATGTACTCATTCATTTACATCATTTGTATGTTGTTAAGTCAGCAAAATTTAACGCACTCCTCTGATTTGCACTTACTCATGCTGCTACCCCTCTCCACCACCCTCTCATTCTGTCTATCTCTATCTCTTTCTCTCTCTGTCTCTGCCCCAGTTCACCCTCTCTTTCTTTTCATTCTTGTTTATGCATGGTACTTCCCAAATTGGGATGTGATTTTCTTTGTGTGGCTCTTACTGGATTTTCTTTTCCTACATCATGCTGAAACATCTTTTTTTATACCTTAAATTTTTGTTCTGACATATTTTTCAAAGAGAATTTTCAGGTGGACTTGAGAAATTGCGAAAAGTTGTCAAGTAATTGTCGTATGCGTTTGAGCTTAATATTTTTAAATGATGATTTGCAAAATGGAGTTAACAGTTTTTAATTGGCTCGCAAATATTGCTGGCTTATAAAGTTTACACTTGCCAGACTTGCCAACTTTTGTGCTGGATTCACATTAATTGTGGTTTTTAGTAGATGATTTTATGCTTGAAGAAGTTTTATGCCGCGTTGCCTTACTTTTAAGCAAATATCTCAGCAGAAATGAGAAGTCATTGTTTTTGTTAAACTTTCATAATTAGTTTTATGCATATGCCAGTTATTTTAAGGTCACAAATAATATTCATATTTAGCAAAGTGCAGCATCATTCTAGTAATTTGTAGACCATCGTTGAGATGCCTCAGCTTAAAAGCATATTTAGTGAAACTTGTAATTTATATGTATTTTTTTACATTAGTTGGAGATGACAGGTTCAGTCGACAATATCACATAGCTGCCATAGATACCAACAGTTGAGTTTTTGAGTACCATGTCAATCAGGAAAATATTCTTATCTCTGGCACGCCAAATATTATATTTCCGAATAGACTGAAGCTAATCTGCTGACTAGTTTAAAATATTCAATAACTAATGCATTGCGTAATATTTAGTATTTTTTTTGCTATCTAATATAAGACAAAACTCGCTTATTGCTGGTTTGAAATGAAAGCAAGAAAACTGCAAATACGCCTTTTGCTCGTTTGTTGCCTTTGGGCTGTCTGTCAACATCAGAATTTCGCTTTTATCCGCAGTTTGATGTGCTGCTGCTGCTGCTCCTTGTTTCTCAATCTTTCTCTGTGCCTTTTGTGCATGGCTAAGCAGCAGTTTCTGCTGCTGCTGCCACGCCCACCCACTGACATGGCTGCCAAGATGTTGTACAAAGTGCTCAACAACTCCCATGTCAATCAGTTGGGCAGGAGTCGCTTTGTATTCTTCAAATGCAGCTGCATTGTCAGCTGGAGGCGCTGCTCATCATTGCCACAGCGTGGACAGCAGAGCGCGTATTGAGTAGGCACACACACACACACACACACACACACAACTACATGACAGTCTGTAGCAGCATTGACATTTACGCAACATGTCCCTGTTGCATGTTTGCAATTTGCATTTGCAAATAGTTGCAAAAACGAACATCAAATGTGGCAAATGTGGCACGACAGGCGCATCGTTGGCTGTTTCTGGGTGATGTTGCACTATTCGCTTGCCTGAGTTTTGATCAGTTTTGTGAGTTTTTGTCTAGTACCCCTCCACCCCACCCCACCCCACTCCAAACTCATCACAACACCCCCTCCAAACGCATTGCTGACTTTGTAGTTTGTATATATGCATGCAAATTTTTGCAGTGCTGGTAATGCTTTCAATTTTGTTGCCTCACAACCAACACACACACACACCCGAACAGTCACACACACACACACACCCTCGACTAGTTCGCAGTTTTAGTTACAGTTTCGGTTTCATGTTTACCATGTTGCGGTTACCCCGTTACCCCCGCTGCCACGTTGTTGTTTTTGTTTCTTTCTCGTGGCGTGCATTTTGATGGGTTGTTTGCATGCAGCCGCAGCTGCACTTGTTGTTGCAGTTGTTGCATAATCAAACTTGCCGTTTCCATAAATACAGCTGCAACATTTAGATACTAGATGTGTGATACCCGCAATAACCGAATAATATGGTTTTTCTCAGCTGCTCCTGCTGTTATGTTATGAATCAATTGATCATATGTGTTATGACCAAGCCAGGAGTCAACAACTATTATTCTGACTGCTGTATTTTAATTTTGTGGCCTCTGGCATTTTTCGTTTAGGAATTCCTATTGTCTCAGGTTTTTGTTTTTTTGGCATATTTGCTTAGTGTGTGGCAGCCAGTCTTAATTTGCATGCCCCGAAAAACGGCAACTGAATTCGATTTTATCCTTAGTATATTTTCGAAATTAGCATATAGAGCGCTGGGAACAAGAGAATCTGCTGTATGCCATGTTTTTATTTTATTCTATTTCTATTTTTTTTCTTCCATGCATACATTGTTTGCAGTTCAATTAATGCATACATTAAAGCCAAAACCGCGCCACTCCCCCCAGCCAACAATAAATGGTTTGCTATGTAGCAGAAATGCTGCACAAGACTTGTCAGTGAATTATGAGGTAATTCGGCATTTTTGGCCAATATTTTAACTAGTTGTGTTTGCTTATCTCTGTTTCTAAATGATGATTTGAGCTGTTTATGTGACGTGCTAATTGTCGCTCAATTAATTAAAGTTTGAATTGTTATTGGCTTTAATAAAAAAATAGAAGCAGTAAAATATTCCACATAAGAACTAGCAAAGTATCAATATAAAAAATCGATTGAGAGAGCTCAACTAGACCAGCTATTTAATATAAAAAAGTAATTAAAATATAATTTCTATATACTGTTACCAATTCATTAATCATTTTTAAACATTTTTAATTTTATATAATTTACAACAGCAATTGTATAATAATAATTGCTTAATTATTTAACGCCAGCTTGCAAGCATTTTCATTGAATATTTTGATTATTAAATATGTTTTTATTCTTTACTGATGATCTACTTGCCTTACTGACTAATAAATTATTTAAGTGTTACTCGATGAAAAAGCTTTTCAATGTTCTCTTTTTTTTTTTTGACTGTTCGTTTTACAACTACCAATTTAGAAGGTGAATCATATGTCGAATGTCAATGCGAGGGATGACCACACCCAAGCTGACTGGCTTCCTTTTCAGCCGCGACGGTTGCCATTGACAAACTGAAAATGATGAAATTTATGTGCGACAGTTTTTCTCTGTCTTTTGGCTCCGGATCCACATACGTTTTACGAGTATTTACGGCGGATTCTACCCGCATCTGTTTTTTCGCGTGCCAGTTTCTCGCTTTATCAGCACTTTGTAAGTTTATGGGGGTATGTGCGTGTGTGTGTGTGTGTGCATATCTCTCTGCGTGTGGATTTAATTTGGTTTATGCCCGCACCAATATTTTATCTCTGCGTTACAAATAAAAAAAGCCGGCATTTTTGTATAAAAATTGAAATATTTTTATATGTGAAATGTTTTTGTATATTTTTTTTTTATTATTGTTTCTTGTGCGCATTTCACAGCCTCCATGGCGAGATATCCTTCTCTCTCAGTCTTTCCCTCCTTCGTCTTTGTCGCTGACGCCATTGTCCTTACGTTGTCCTTGCGTCAAGTGTCAAACGTTGCTGAGTGGCCAGCGCCGTCGCCAGTTTTTCTACTCCTCCTCCGCTCGTCAACGCCCCCGGCTGCTCTACTATTTGGGGTTTATTTGCGTTGGCGGCAATGTGTCTCGTCGCTTGGAGTCGCCCTGCCTTAGCTCACCCCCCCCGCCTCACGCCATCCTGTTCCCATGCCACTGTCTTGTTTTGTTACGTTTTCCGTTTGTTTTGCATTATTTGTTACTGATGCGGTTGTTGTTGCCAATGCTGCTTTTGCCTGCCCTGGGGCTGCCGCCTCCTGCTTCTGCTGCTGCTTTCTTACCGCACTTTACATATATACATATTTATATATAGATATACATATATATTTGCAGATATTTTTCAACGCTTCTTGTTTCCCTTGTTGTTGTTGTTGTGCATATCTTATGAAATTGTTTATATTTCTAGAGTTGCGTTGGGGTGTGTATTTGGCAGTAAAATGTTTTCATGCTGCCCAACTACCCAATACCTCCTCCCCCTACAGCACTCCACTATTTCCGTCTCTGTCCCACTTGCCATCGCTTATGTGGAGTGCATAATGGCTGTTTACTTTTAGCCTTCTTTTTTGGCACCTTTTTTTTTTGCCTGCCACTTTATTCACTTTGAAGTTTGGCCCCCCCCTTCCATCTTCTGCTCTAACTAAACTCAATAACTTATTTTCCTTTGTTTTTTTTTTGTTTATTTCAAATTTGTTGTATTAAAAAAATTTATTTATATATTCCGTTTTAGGCTGTGCAGAAGGTTTATTCAGTTTGATGGACCTACAGAAATGTCTTTTCTTCAGACTAATTTGTACGGAGTTCGTTACATTATTATTTTTAATTTTTTTTTAATCTTTTCTTTTCCGTATCTAGTTACTGACTAGTTACAAAACGATTTTGGGCTGTGTTGAAAAATAAACCTTCCTTGTACTTAACTCTATTGTCCTTTTTTTTTGGGGGATTCTAATGGGCTCGTTTCGAAAGGATGTCAAACAATCATCAAATAACAAGCATCAGCATTCTGCTTCCTATAATTTGTAAGCATGTGTTATGCACTTAATATGAAGGCGTAAGAATGTGTTGAATTCAACACCTCAAACTTTAGCTAGTGTGTGTGTCTGTGTGTGTCTTGAATAACAGGCATTTGCTGGTAGTTTGCAGTTTGCAGTCTACATTTGGTAGTTTGCAGTCCACTGCAACTGAAAGGATTTGCAAGAGGTTTAAATCTTTAATTTCAATGCCAGCACACAACGTTTGAGTGTGTGAGATGTGTGTGTGTGTGTGAGATGTGTGTGTGCGATGTGTGTGTTCTATTTCTAACAATGCACTGCAAGCGACACTGAGTATGCAGCACTAATTGGTCGTGTCATAGTCACGTAGCCAGTGCCTGTACCTGGAGCATGGAGCATTGGAGTAGAGTGTCAGATGCAGATTCAGATTCAGATTCAAAGCTGCTTCGTGTAGCTGTCAGCTGGACAACTTGGCTGCAAAATATTAGAATAATCAAATGCCTATGGAGACTAGACACTGGCTGCCAGGATGTGGCTCAGCTGGATTGGTTGGTCGCTTGGTTAGTTGGTCTTTTGTTGTTTGCCTGCGGCTTTTGTCTGACTGTCCCGGATGTGGCTTATGTATATACTGTTACCATATATGCGTTATACACACGCACAAAGCCACACACACACACACACACACACACATATGAGAAATTTATTTTATTTGTCATTTATTTTTTATCTTCTTTTATCCTCCAGCAAAAGTCAAAAGCTTTATAAGCAAATATGTAAATAAGGCATCTGCCAAAAAATGTAGCATTTTGTGTGTGTGTGTGTGTGTGTGTGTGGTGTGTGTGCGGGTGTATCGAAGACAGTTGTCAGTTTGACCGGCACTCAGAAGGGGCTTATTAGTCTGTTTGTTTTGTGTCTTGTCTTGTCTTGTCTTGCCTTGCCTTATCCCGGCTCGGCTTTTTACCGCAGACTGCAAGGATCTTTGAAGGTAGCTCCAGCTGCCTCAAGTCCTGACCTGGCTGGCTTACATCTGTCCCCTGGCTTGGTTTAATGTGCAACACATATTTATTGTACAAAATACATGAGCATGTATATCCCGAGAACCAACGACCTGGTTTCGTCCTCAGCAATTGCCTTTGCGTGTTCTACGGCAAAAATGCTCCAAAAGCTACAAATTTGATAAATCTTTTAGCTTTTTCTGTTTCATCTTTGTTTGGCTTAGAGCTCCAAAATGCGCACGTGCATAAATAAATTTGCCTTAGCTCTCAATTTCGTTGAGCATATCACAAATAAATAAATAACATACAATATAAATTTTTTTGGTTTTTTTTTTTAATTTTGGCCATATTTACATTTGAATTTCAATGATTAAGACGGATAAAAGGCACTTTCCAAGTACAGCAATTTACATGCGTAAAAATTGTTTTGATTTTATGTCTTATAATAAATGTTTCATTTATTTGTTTTTGGATTATTCAAGCAGCAGGCTACTGCAATTTAAGGCTAGAATCATATTTTTGCCATTGTTGTGTTGGTAATTCATTTCAATTGTTGTCCAGGCTTTAACTTGTCTTTCTGCTTGTCTGAACAGTAATACAATTAAGACAAGATACTGTTTTATTTGGAATTTATCTTGGTAAAACGCTGGATCTTTTGCAGTGACGCTTTTCATTTTGCCAGCTGCAATTTTACCCAAAATCTTCTCATGAATAAATGCATTTGTGGACCGTCTTTTTACGCCCAACTCTATGCACACAAGAAGAGGTGTATTTGTGTATGTGTGTGTGCGTGTGTGTGTGCAAATCCTAGGCAAATATGGTAAAAGTCAAGGATTAGAGTGGAGCATATGCAGCATATGCAAGCTTTCAACTTTTGTTAATATTTAACGTTGCTCCCAGGAAATAACTATATAACTATATATATATATATATATATATATATATGTGTGCAGTTTTCCATGGAAAAGCTCAGCCAAGCAAACATTAATTTAGTTAAGGTTTGGTCAGAGTCGGGTGCAAACTTTATTTCGTGCATAGTTCCAAGAATTGCGGAATCCAGGTATCCAGGTATTGTCCATAGTTGGAGGGTAGGTTAAATATTTGTACTGCGAAATGACAAATTAATTGTGAACATTTTCTGCTTGGCGCTTTTAAAGCAAAGTGCAAACAAATTTTTCGGTGCAAACACAAATTGCAGAGGCGTGTGTATCATGTCGACCAAGTTGCCACCCAGCCATCCTCCGAATCCTGTTTTATGAAGGCGGGTAAATTAAATTCCTTGCCGAGGACAACAACGTTTGGCGAAGGGCAGCCGGCTGGGCGGAGTGTGGTGCGATACACGAGCACCAAGTAAACAAAGATGTACAACAAATGCAATAACAACAGCAACAACAACAACAACAACAACCCGTACTCTACTGCAACGAAAGAGTAGTCGTTGCCAGAGGTTGTGGGGCGGTTGCAAACTGTCCCAACAGTAACAACATTGATGCGTCAGTTACTTGCCACGTTGAACTCATAAAATCAACTCTAACTTCGTTTGGAAAAGGGGCAAATGTTGTCCTGACTCTGCTACGTGAAGCATATATATTTTTCTACACCAAACCAGTTAGTTAGAAGTTCAATTAGTTAAGCAGCACTCAATTTGCCTGTTATAAATTCTAACAAATATTTTTAAAACTCTACTTGTTCAATATTATATTTTATTATATATATTTTATACAAGAGTTTTTCGCATATACACAAAATTTATTTCAACATAGATCGATTTTTTGGTGTTTTCCGCAATGGGTTGAGAATTAGAAGAGCGTCGAATCAGAAAATGAAACAATAATAGAAATCGAAATTTGTGTAAATCGTTTCTAAGCTGTCAATTCAACCAAATTACAAATGATATGAACTTCGTCAGCAGCTGATATTTTTCATTGAATTTCATGTCACATTGAAAAACATTTTGGCACTTTAGAATTTGGCAATTAATTTTCTGCTTCGACTGTTTTCATCTTGTTTATTTGTGCGACATGTGCAGGCAAACATGGCCGAAAAATCAGACAGTGAAATATTGAGAGTGAGAGAAAATCAGCATGAGAATCGCAGTGAGAGTGAAAGAGACAGGGATGAATTCGTTTTTAGCAATAAATTCGTCTATGAAATGTCGGCTTACTTTGAAGTTGATTTAATTAGATTCTAAACGAATGGAATGGTTGAGATGAGCGATGAGAGAGAAAATTGAAATGCAGCAGAACTTGAAATATTTAATTATATCTTTTTGTTGACTTACCTATAATCTTTTCATATATTTGCATTTCATAATGACAGTTTAAATTTTCCACTGCACACTTCGGTCGTCTGTAAATATATATAAAATGCAGAACAAACAATAATTAAAATCCATTTCAAGTTGTTAAACTTTTAGCTGATTAAATGAAATGTCTTAGCTACTTAAGTATTCAAAAACGTTAATACAATTACCATTCAACCTCACATTATTTAAAGCATATATAGTGTCTAATATATATTTCCTGCTATACATATATATATATATATATATACTTCGCTCTCTCGATTTGCGTCATCCTTGTTGTTGTTGAAATAATTCTCATTTGGTAAATGCAAAATCAGCAATGCGTAATCAGAGCAAACAACACACAAAAACACAGACACTCAACGCTCATATTACCCGATTTTCATATTTATAGTTCATTTACAATGGGAGGGGGGGGAAATGGGGAATGGCAGACATCAACTTACACTATTTGTTATAAAGCCAAAACCATTGCTTTTTGTTATTCGCATATTAAAAATTCAAAGGCTCGTCGAGCAAGCAGCTGAAAATATGTGTAGAATAGAAAGTGGAAAAACTCGCTTTGTATAAATATTAATAAAGTAGGCCATAGGAGTGCGATGAGTGGTCCGCACTCGTTTGCTATTGAATGCCGTATTTCTAACAAGAAATCCTGGCCTATTTACAAGTTATAACATTTCTTCCACCCAACCAGCCAAACCAGCCAAAGCAGCCAACTTCCCAGACTCCTCTGGCTGTGGTTTAACTTGTGTGTTTTGCTGTTATTGGAACTTTGCTCGTGTTTGTGCTTCAACATACAATATTCCAATTGTTGTTGTTTTGGTTGCTGTTGTTGTTGTTGTTGTTTTTGTTACCGCTGTTTATTTGCATAAGAACTCAATAAGCATCGCATAATAAGACCAGAAGCAAGCTCCAATTCTCTCTTTAGAGCTTGTTATTGCTGCCTTCCCCTGCCCTGCTCTGTCCTGCTCTGCCAAGCCCAGCTCGTCCAGTTCCACGCATCAGCGCTTCAAACATGACGCAGCAAATGGTGTGTGTACTTAGTGTGTAATTACCAGTTGAGACCAGTTCGGGGAATTGAGTTCATGCCACTGATGCTTGAAATGATAATGTTGCCCCTCCTCATGCGTTGATTATCTAAAATCTTATTATGTCAAGGACCTTAAATGAATCACAAATTGTCTATATAATTTATAGGATTTTGTCTGTCATGATATATAATAATTACACCAAATCGAGAAACTTGTAACAAAAATTGTTGTTTATTTTCTTTGCTTTTATGTCTCTTGGTAAATAGATAAATTCGGTCTTTAATTTTCTATTTTATATGACTAGCACTAAATCCCATAAGAGCTGCAATTGAAAACGAACTTTACAAAATTCATTTGACAATTTAAGTCTTTTGCAGTTCTGCTAATTGTAAATGACATTTTGTTCGGAAAGAGAATCGCAACATGATTGCAAAGTCAAAGCTCATTAAGACGTCGCTCCCCCCCTCAGATAACAACAGTACAAAATGTCTATATATATATATATATATTTGTCTATTGCAAGAGCAGATAAGATAAGGAAGGGAGAAAGATGCTGCTGCTTTCAAGGATTCTTACGCACAAAATGTATAAAAGCAGGCGACACATACAAAAGCCTTGATTAGAGGGACAAGACACACTCCGATGCAATGTTGGAGTCCATTAAAATCCACTCAAGTGCACTTAAATGCTTCCGAGAGAGCTTTGCGTGATTGCATTGAAAGACTGAAGCCCTAATTCGACTCTGACTCGACTCCTCCATGCAGAGCCCTAATGAAACCCTAGTTATAAAACACGTTGCGTTTTCTCATCCTTTGCATATCCTGTCTTAACAGAAAAGAGATTTTTATTTTTTTTTTCGCATATCAGCTACTTTTTGCGTCTCAGCAGCAGCTTTAGGCCAGGTTGTAAAGAAAATAAACTATGCGTTAGTGCAATTACTTCAATTTATTTGCCTGTAAATCATTTGATGTAATCTTCAGTAAAGTTAAAAATATATTCTTTTAATTGCTATTTTTCATCACCATCATTGAAATGCTATAAATGAGTTTGCTGATCTGCAAAGGAATTGCATTAGTTGTGCTTGCATTTAGACACTTGCATATACCCTGTAAAACTTGCCTGCAGCGCAGTACGCACACTCAGTGGCAAAATGCCCAGCATGACAATTGTTGGCATATTTTGAGCCTTCTTCAACATCAGCTGAAACATTCTTCGCTGGGCGCAGTTTAGCTCATTCCAACTAATATTGCCACAAACCTCATACAAATCATCGTACTGCCGAGAGAGGAATTAATTGAATTATCATTCAATATAAGTAAATTTGTTAATTACTGACAGCATATTCGATCTGGGTGCCCACAATACAGTAGACCATCATGAAGTAGACGCTGATCAATAGGTACATGGTGGATACCAAATGAAATCCGATGAGATTTATGCAAAAGCAAACCAAAATCGAGATGGCCGAGGAGAGCACCTGAGCGGCGATCATCGCATCAAAGGTCTGCTCCACAGTCTGACAATAGCTGAAAGGATTTACTTGAATTACGCAAGGCTATCAATAAATGCATTTCAACCTACTTGGTGAACAACTGATGCCACTGGAGTAGATCCAAGAGCAGTGCATTTACATCACCTTCTACATAAGCACCCACACCTGATCGATATCTCGACTGCTCCTTACGATGCAGTGCATCATTGAGGGCGGCTGATTTTAGCTGAAAAATGTGCGCAAATGGGAGTATCTGCAACAGCGAGAGCAACTTCATCAAATCACCCATATAGAAGAAAACACCACCCAGTATGGTCGAAAACAAATGCAGCACATAGGTGAGTGTGAATCCCATGTTGGTATCTATCGATACACCGGGTATCTCGTACTGCATTATCGTGACACGTGTGCCATCGTAGAGCCATAATATTCCTGGCACCGAACACATCACTACGAATGAAAGCACGTAACCAATGCGAATGAAACGACGTATGTTGAGCATCCGGTCATAGCCCAAATTGAGTGCATCCACATAGTCTGCGCCGCGTTGCTCATACTCTGCATAGATGGTAATTATGTGGTTCAACAATTGCTTAATTTCCGTATGCCTCAGCAGGATAGTAATTAACTGGCCAGAGCCATTGATGAAGCCACCGATCATGACGACCGATTTCAAGCCATCCAGCCAATCATTCTGCGTCTCCAAAATCGCCCAGCGGACACAACAAGTAATATAGATCACAGGCACCATCGCTGTCACCAACGTGCGATGGACGATCTTCAGGCGTGCCACCAATATCTCCACTCCCAGCAGTTTGGCGCTTTTGTTAATATTCGCGACGAGATCGTGGATTCGCAATGATGGCCTCATGTTGACTGTTTGGCTGCCCAGCTCGAGCAGCAGCCTTTTATAGTCCAAATTGTGGCAACGTTTTAATTGTTTTTAATTGTTGTATAATTTATTCATTGATTTTGTAATTATTGCAAATATGCACAGTTGATATTAGTTCCCATGTTGAAAGGTTTCGCAGCAATGCAATTTAGCTCTATATGAATTTTTTATCTTCAAACGTATTCCTAGTAATTATATAATGTTGACTTTAATTTTGTAATGATATTTACAGCAGAATTAAGACTCCAAGTGGCCTTCAAGACACAAGTTAATTTTTTATACGTAAAAAAATAAAACGAACACATTAAATGAGAATTCTGACTTTGGTTTGGCATGTTTATTGCAATTTAATAGCAGTTGAGCATTTTTTTAATTGTCCTCAAGGAATTGCTTATGTTGCCTGTAGGAATTATAATGCAAATGCAACAACTGCTTTGTGGCACATTTTCTTTTGCTTTGTTGCCGTAATCCAGTAAAATGCAATATTTTTGCCCGTGATTTACGCCTTTAAAAAGGGCTATTAAATGAGAACAACCATTAAACTGCAAGCTGTGCAACTAGTTGCAACAGCAAGAACACATGCAACAAAGTTGAGCTACGGTTGCAGGCCAAACGAGTCGAGTAACTCACCTGAGCAAAAACTTTCTCCTTGCCACTAATTAAATTTAAGAACGTTTATAGCCATCAGCCCAAATTTAATTTCGCACTCTCCCTTTTTTTTTAAACGTTATTTATTCATGTTTTTTTTTGGTTCTTATTCAATATTGTTGTTGTTGTTGTTGTTCGACTGGGCTTAAGCAAAGTTTTGGGCTTGAAGAAGCTGTAACGCATTAAATGCTTAAAATGACAGCCAAAACTTGAGAGCATTTTGCTGGCCTTCTTTTTATATTCAGCTTTGTTGTGGTTGTATTTTTTTTTTTCTTTGCAGCGGCACGTCAGGACATTCATTTTTATTGCCAAGCTGCCACGTGTGTGTGAGTGTAGGTGTATGTGTGTGTATGTGTGTGTTGATTATATCGTGCTCGATGTGCTGTCCCTGAGCGTCAGACGCTAAGTCTCAACTAACGAGGCCATCAACAGGATGCGGCAGAAGCAGCACAAAAGTCGATTGCAGCCGGCTATGCGATTAGAGATAGAAAAGGGGGAGAAAATTGGGAAGGGGAATGAAGAATGGGGGCAGCGGCTGGGGCGGTGCTGCCTTTAACTGTAATTGCCTCAGCCTTAGCACCCGCTAGGCTAAAAGGCCCTACAAATTAGGCTTTAACGTTTTAGACGGCATACAAACCAGCCTTTCATTCTGTTTTGTGTCTGCTCTATCTCTCTCTCTCTTTCTCCCTCTCTCTCTCTGTGCTTTTCCTTGTTTAGCCCATAAGCAAGCGGATCTTGGAGCCAGATTGGCTTTAGCCCAAACTTTTCTGACAGCAGCATCGTGTGTAAGCAGCTCAACTCACAGATTAGTTGAAGGAGAGGATTTTCGAATTGGTTTTTAGTTTACATTTGCAGAAATAAACTAAAATTTGAAGCGGCTTATTTCGTTTGGAAATGAACTTAATTTTTTTAGATTGATTAGATTTTTATTGGATTCAGTAAGCTCAAATAAGCCAATAGCACAAAAGAATATTTCTTCATTTAAATGAACACTTTGTAATTTACAGTGTAATTCCCTGAAATCCAGTGCGTATTTGGAAATGTTTTTAACAATTTTTTAAGGGATCAAACTTTTTGTGAAATTACCAGTGCTGCCATTAGACCGAAGACTTACAAATTCGGTGCACGTTCATAAACAGTTGTTTTATGGCCCATGGACAGCAGCTGTGGCAAACTCATCTGTGGCACCGCAAAAGCAAAATCCAACCCAACCAGGAGAAAAAGTTATTTATGGTTTACTCTGCACTGTAAATCTCTTAAGTTTTTTTTTTTTTTTTTTTTTGCTGTTTACTATTTGTGTTTATTACAAAGTAATTTAAGTTTGTTGCGCGTAGAATAATTTTGAGGGTAACTTCTAAGCTCCCATAACGCATAGATATATTTCTAATCACTCCCCCAATTTTAATGTTATCTTGATAAAGGATCTGATTACAACCCATCGAAAGATGACTTTTGTTAAGGCTTAAAGCTACTAATTATGCGGATTAGGTTAAAGAAATAAAGTTTATTGCGAGGTATCTGTTAGTCGAGTTGCGTTCTAGTTGTTATCTGCGGCTATCTATACCAGAAAGTATAACTACCATTTTTATGCAGATCTGCTATTAGTGACAGAAGGCGGAGTAGGATGAGCAGGTCCAGCAGATCCACTGGACTGTCGCATCCATTGTATTTTTTTTTTTTTTTAATTTTTTTGTTTATTTAGAAAGGGGGCGCATAAAGTGAAATTTAATGGCCAGTTTCTTTGGCTCATAGTTGGGGAATTTGTACAAATTTACATGCACATTAAATGACGAGACAGTGGCATGTGGCAAGGAGTGGAGAGAGGGGGGTGTAAGGAGTCAGCTTCAGCTACTGGATGGCTCGATATGATTTGGCTGCCAAAACGTTCAAGTCGCCTGGGCCGTTGAATTTTAATGGGCAGCTTGAACAGGGGCTTCGGCACTGAAACACTTGGAGTGTCGTTAAGAGCAGCGATAAAACTCAGCTGGGGCATGTGCAGCTAGCCAGCTACCCAGCTATCCCGGCTTGCCACACTGCCCAATCCACTTGCAGCCAATAAACATTCGGATGCTGTGCAATGGTGGGACTTTTGGTTACGGTTACGTTAACGTTTACGGTTTTGTCTGCTGCCAAATGACGATGCTGACCATTGGCTGCAATTAAACTCATGACCAATACACACACACACACACACATATACACACGCTGGCGCATCTGGTGTGTTAATTGAGGTAAATTACGTCATTTTTTATTGGTGTGTTTTTGTTCACTTTTTCGGTTGGTTTATTCGAAAATTTATTTGTTTAATTGCATTTTTTTGCCGTTGCCCCAGAAAGTGTGCTATAAAAATGTTCACTACCAAGGCAGAAACCGTAACTTATTTTGCCAAGCCCTTTTGGGTAGTCGCTGCACTTAATGAATTTTTTAAAATAAACGATAATGCAAGTCTGCATTATTTATTACTTATATATGTACGAAAATAATTTGAAATACCCTGCAATGCTTTTTCGCCAGTCAATAGGCATATAGGCGCTGTTGGCTTTTAGCCTAAAAAATGAATTTATATATATATATATATGTACTTAATATATTGCATATACAAAATTAATAATAATATAATATATATATTAGTAATATTGCAAACATATTTAAATTCTCAAATTTAATTATCAGCAAATTTAATTATCAGCAGGAGAGCCTCTCAGATGAAAAAGCAAGTATTTTATGAAGGGTATTTTTTCATAAGCTGTTTTTATGTTTTTCCCTGCTATTGCCCTTAAATTGTGCACTAAATGCGTTGAAAGGTTTTCTTTTTTCATTTTTTTTTTTTGTCTTAAAGTCAGAGCCTTAAGTCACAGACACTGCATGTTGTTGTTGTTGTTGTTGTTGAAAAAACTTAAGCGTTTGTCTGCGTTTCTGTTTTGTGTTTCCATTTTTTTGTTTGTATTGTTTTGTTTTCAGTTGTGTTGCTGCAGCTGCTTTTCCTTTGTATTTGCTCGACTCTACGTGCGCCTTGTGCTGTTGTGTCAGCTTCCGATTGAGCTATGTGTGTGTGTGTGTGTATATGTGTGTGAGAGTGTGCAAGTGTTTGCCTTCCTGTTTGGCGCCTGGAGACTCGCAACACTGCAAGCTTGCTTCATATTTCGTCCGCTTTCGTTTACTTTATAAACTTGTAAAATATTACACAAATAAATAGAAATTGTGTAGTGTGCGACCCGCAAAGCCAGCTACTTAGACAACTCGCCGCTTTGGGGCACAGAGTGTGTGTGGGGGGAGTGGAAAGTTTTCAGCGCCTTTAATTTGTTTGCCCCCAAAGCGCTCTCACTCGTTGCCACAAGTCAAATTAAAGTCAAAAGATGTGGCAGCAGCGACGTGTTTTTCTTCTCTTCTTTTTTTTTTCGAATTGCAACAAAATTCTTTTTATTGCATTGTTGGTTGATTCTTATTGTTTTCCTCAATGATGTTGCGCTGACGTTGTTGCTTGCAGCATGAAACAATAAAAAAAAAGCTGATAAGTTTTTTTTTTGGTTTTGAGCGCGTAATTTTTTTTATATATTTTTTGTTGTGCCTGCTGATGACATTTTGCTGTGTTGTTTTTGCAGCGTCGTCTGGGAACGACTCCGCCCCCTGACATATCTATCCATTTTTGTGCCAAACTCTATGCTGCACAGCACGCTAATATCAACACTTTTGTGCTACGTAATTACTTTGAAATTAGTTTGCGTCGCAAACTTTGTACATTATGCGCATCCTTATGGCTGGCCCCAAGCATTGCACACACACACACACACATTTGGTTGCCTTAAAACATTAAAGTTAGCATTAGTGTTGCTGTTTATCTTGACTTTTCCCCCTTTCTCTCTCTCTGTCTCTCTGTATTCTCTTTCGATCGCTTTCTCGAGTTTTCTCTGTGCTTGTTTGGTTTTTGATGTTCTGACATTGTTTTCAGAACTTGTTTGTTATTTCATTAAATTAAATGTTCTGGGATTTTAGCGCTTAGTAGTATGCTCATGTGTGTGCTGTGTCTGCATTTCGCAAATAAAATAAATATCATTAAATTGCTTTTAAAATACATAGAAAACGCAATGCACGCTAATGTTGAGAAACAAGCGCAGCAATTTATTTGCTGGTAGAAGTCAAAGACAAATAGAAAAATCTAAAGTCAGATAGAGAATGCAATTAAAAAATCAATTTTCAACGAAGAGCAAAGAGGAAATAAAGTAAGTTAACTGCTGCTGAAAATGTAGTTGGCCATATTTGAATTGATTTTAACTTTAATTGAAATGGCTGTTAAGCAAACATTAAGAGAGCTATAAAGATATAACAGCAATGAAGATTAAAAAGGTTTACCATTAAGTGTGGATTTTATATATAAAAGAGTGTTATAAAAAAACTATATTTTTCATGAAAAATTAAATTAAGCTACATAAAAATTATATTTTTATTAAAGGTAAAAGATTGTTTATTATTTGACTGACTGGTTGGTCGAATGATTTTTGTATATACCTAAATAAGTCTCGAATACCGACGGGACTCGTCGTCAAGAAACGATTCAGAAACTCAAGTAAATATTATATATCTATGTGTTTTCCACTCCAGGCTAAAGCTTATGATTCTCATAATATTCCATATTTGTTGTGTGTGCTCTGTGGATGAAATCAAAACAACGATTGCCACAAAAACAAGCATTGAGAGTGGCAGCAGCATTGCATATGGCAATAATAAGGTACCCAAAAATGAGATGCAGCCAAAAACAAATAATTAAACAGAGAATGATAAATATACAAAATGAGCTGACGACAAATTGAGAACCATGTTTTAGCTAATGGCAAACATAATATGGAAATATATATGCAGAGATCGGGAGAGAGCTAGAGAGTTAGTTTGTTATATCTGGGGCGTGGCAGTTAAACGCACAATTTGGTATACGCTGCGTATGCGCAACGTTTAATGCAGTCGCTGCAAATTGTGTTGCGCATACGAAGCGTTGTGTAAACTGCAATTAAACTCATTCAATTTTAATACGCAGCGTCAACACTTGCATAAGCAAATAAGCAGCTGTAACAACAGCACCAACTATAACAACAATAACAACAGTAACAGCAACAACAACAACAACAACACCAACACCAACACCAACAACAACAACAAACGCTGCAGTGCCCACAGCTAAGCAAACATTTTAAAATATTTAAACAACGCGATGAGCAAGAAAAAGTTGTTGTTATTTTTTTTGCAGTTGTTGTAGTCGTTGTCGTTGGGTTAAGTGGCCGCCCTGCATTTTTCCGCTTCATTGTGTTTTATGGGCAGACGTGGTATGGCAAACAGCACACACCCACCCATGTGCAATCCGTCCCTCCCCACCCATCCATTCAACGAACTGTCAACGCCCACCCACGTCGCCTGCCAGCCGCAGCTCTATAAATACTGTGGCTTGTTCTCGAATGTTCGTGTTGGCACGCCCTTTCTGCAGGGGCCACGTAATGCCACCTGCTTCCTTCTTCCCGTATTCCGTATCCCGTATTTTTGCATGCTGCACCTCTTGGCCTTTGGCTTGCTGTTGCTGTTGTTGCCCTTTGCCAACTGTGTGGCGAGGACCTGACAGCCGGTTCAGGAGCAGAAGCAGGAGCAGGAGCAGCAGGAGCTGGGACAGCTGCAAGTTCGTGGGCTCTTCGTGCATTTTTTATGTTGCAACCAGGTTGCTCAAATAATGCAGAAGCCAATGAAGCCAATGCCTCCGACCAAACAATATAGGTTGCCAGCCATCTGCCACGACCACACAACATTGCTGTTATTTGTGCAGCAATTTTTAACTTTGTGCGGCATTCTGTGCTGCACTAATGAAAATGCAGCCAAGGCAATACAAACAACAATTATGATTGCAGTGTGGGGCACAAATCATAGATTACACAGATACATACACACAGATACAAATACAAATACAAAGTACACTTACAATTTCTGGTGCAGAACCCATCGCTTGATGTCTGTTTCAGATGTGTGGGCAGAAATTAATTAAAATTCTTATGAGCCGCTTCAAACCGAAAGTCAATTAACAAAGTACATTCCTGAAATTGACTTAAGAGGAATACTCTTTACCCAGGCTATAAAGCGGAAAAACATTGATTGCAATTCCAACAGCTTAACTCAAAGTGCAACTTTGAAAAGAAATTATTAATAATATGAGTTCAAATAATTCGAAATCGATTGATTTTAAATAAATATAAATATTTATTATTTTTATTTTATTTTTAAATTAATTTGAATTTTTAATATGGTTATTAAGCAACTTCAAAAATGAGGTAATTGATAATAAAGTTGCCCCAGCCTCAGCACATTGATAATAATTATAAAGAATCATTAAATGTCTGACTGTTCAGCAATATTCTCATTGAACTGAAATACTCCGGATTCTGTGGTATCTTTAGGCAACTCCATTAATTATAGTCAACAATGTTGAGGCAAGGATGAAAATGAGTAAAACGAAAATCATTTATTATTTTAATTAATCGCGAAAAATTGTTGCTTGCCAGGTGGAAAATGACAACCGCAGCAAATGAGCAAAATGTCATTTGCCTGTAGCGTTCATCGATGCTAAAGGGGGTGGCGGAGGGGTGAAGCACGGGGGAAAGAACATGTTGCTGACAATTGTCCAATTTGCGTCAGAAAGTTGTGAGCCTTATGGCAGTTCCCCTTATGTTGTTGTTATTGCAGTCAAAGCCGTCATTTGCACATTAATTAATAATGAAATTCATTTATTGATGATTTCACAAAGTGTCGATTTTTCCGTTGCTTTTGTTGAAGTTGCTGTTTCTTTTGTGAGACACTTTGAGCAAGGCATTTATCATTAATTTGAGTGCATAATTATGTTGACCATATTTATAAGCATGCCACAAATTAATTAGATATTAAAATGTACTTTCTTAATTTATGTGACTTATTTAATATTCGATAAACCAGGAATTTTATTCATTCCTTGGCAAGTTTATACATCCATCTTTATTCAAACTTAAGAAGAACATTTTTTCTACAACAAAAAAAGAAATGTTAACAGCATTGATAAGCCGCATAAATCATTTACCGATTCACGCTTATTTTCACCCTGACATGTCTTCTGCATAGCGTCCGTTCAATTAGTCAAATCAGTATCTTTGTAGACCTGATAACAACTCTTCATCTATCAGCAACTTTTCATATGCCAACTGGCAAACTTGCGCTGACAACTTGACAACCAAGAAAAGGAAAAGCAAAAGGAAAAAAAAAATAATAAAATTAAGCTAAAATAATTCTGGCTTACTTTTGGCCCGTTTTGTGTGTTCGCTGTATGCATAACAAATTTGTAGATGCGTGTCGGCATTTCATCAGCTTTATGAGGTTGCCTAACAAGATTAACAGGTCCGCCCTCCAATTCGCCAACCCTGGTTGAGCATTCTAATTTTGGTTTTTTTTTGCGGGTTTGGGGCTGCATTAAACTTCACGTCTGATCAACTTGTATTATGGTTGCTGTTGTTGTGCACTTAACACGATGCCGCCGTGTTTATTATGTATGAAGCGTAGTCAACGAGACTCGTACACGCACACACACACACACCGATGTGGACTCGCAGATTGTACGCTGTCAAACTTTGCTGAATAAGTTACATTTTCCTGCTGTGAGCATTTTGCGTTGTTGCTTGCGGCCCATTTAAGTTAGATTAGCCGAGAATAATATTAATCAATCACGCCTCAATTTTTTTTCTTTTTTTTTTTTTGCTCAGACATGCAGAGCGACGTACGAATCCAGGAATTGTCTGTCTGTGTGTGTGTGTGTGTGTGTGTGTAGCCATTTTGTTGCTCCATTTGGTTAAGACTGCTGTGATGAAATTTGCTGCTAGCGCTGCGACTGGCTAAGCTTTTATCTCATCATTGCTGCCAGTGGCTGTTCTGCACAGTTCTTCGCCCCTCCGTTACATTCCCTCTCCTTGGATGATGAGCTTCATCATGTGCGTCGCCCTGCTTGGCATCTACCACCGACAGCTGCTGCCGTCTGCCCCAAAAACGTGTCCTGGCTTAGTCAACTTGCTAAAGAAAAATTGGCAAAAGTTGAGGAACAGCCAAAAAATAAAATATACTCGTCTAAATGATTGGCTTTCCGTCTATGTCCTGTGCGTCCCATGCGTCCCATGCGTCCCGTGCGTCCCGTGCCTCCCGTGTGTTCAGTGTGTCCCGTGTGTCCTGTGCGTCCCGTGTGTCCTGTGCGTCCTGTGTGTACATTGTGTCCTGCATGCTGTCAACTTTTTTCAGCGCCTCTGTCCATGCTTTGCCTGTTTGTTATAACATCATTTATTTAGCACTGCGGGCACCACACATTTCTTTACGTCTCTTTTTTATTTGAATTTATGCTGATAATGTGAGGGAAAAAAATGCACCTACCAGATGACAATGTCAAATGACAACAGCTGTTACAGCATAGCGGCATTAAGGTGTGCCAGTGTGTGCGAGTGTGTGCGAGTGTGTGCGAGTGTGCGTCCATTTGCTGTTTCCCACCCCATCCCCCCCTGCAGCTGGTATGATTAATCTGCCGCATGAAGACAACTCTGGCAGCGCACTTTATCATCATGTGCGCTGCACACTGCAAAGGCATATTAAATATTTATGGCCTGCCAGATGCGAAACACGCGAACACACACCAACACACACACACACACACACACACACACACACACGTACACACACATTTAGGCTGGCAAAGTGTGCGTGACGCGATTGGTGCAGCAAAAATTGATGGCCAATAAACAGAGTAAATTCAGCGTAGAAAAACGGAAACAGGTAACACTTGCCACAGCTTCACTGGGATCACATCAAAGTGTGCTCACAATTTTTTACATAAGCATATAAATAAAAAAAATTAAGTACTCTTTATATAGATCAGACTGTGCCGTAAAACAACAATTGCCATATATGTCCAATAAATCTAGCTGTCGGCGCCTTTTTTGTTAAACAATGTTTCTAGACTTCAGGCTGCTTTATGAATAGATCATAAATATTAACAGCTATTTTATACACATATATTATATATGTATTAATACTTCCCAGTCAACATTGCTTTTGTAAGAAAATGCCTTATATTAAAAACATATCAGATTATATCAAATATTCTATAAATCTAATTGTGAACAATTATTATTGCATTCATTTGATTATATGTTATTCTCTTAATTAATCTACTTATTAGAAATAAATTTAATTTCTCATAAGCATCAGAAACTGTAATCATACTTAATAATCTTGGTAAACTTAATCCATACTTATTAAAATGAAATTTCATTTATTATATGCATCAGAAACTTAAAAGATATTTAATAATCGAGCTGCACTTCACCTTTTCTTAATTAAACATTTATGTACTCGTTCTATTAAAATGGTAAGGATATTTAATAATCGAGGTGCACTTCATCTATAAAAAAGCAGCATCTACTCTTAATTAAACACTTTGTACTCACCCCATTAAAAATGTTAGGGTATTAAAAGCTACTTCAGATTTTGATGCGCAGCTGCTTGTTGCATGTCTTCGCTATTTGTTCTCATAACTTTATTGATATGAGCCATCGATAGACGCACCGCACAACTGCTACCTTCTGACAGTTCCTTCCGCTGACTCTTCCCCCTCCTGCTCTGGTTTCGTATATTGTAGGTGCAAATGTTTCCGATGTTGATGCTGCTGCTTCTGATGCTGCTGCGACTCCTGCTGCGTCGTCAACAAGTTTTATGCGCATATTTGTTTTACCGTAAAAGTAGAGTGTAAAAGAAATGAGGGGGGCGCGGTGTAGGAGGATGAAGGTGGGGCATCGAGCATAAAACAGATTGCACACAGCTTAATGTCTACTAAAAATCGAATTGTGATCCATCAACTATGCTATATATATGTTCATGTACGAGCTGCAGGTCGAAGTTCTGACGCCGTCAGTTAAAGTCAGATTGCGACCTGGTCGCAGAGGGAGTGGCGGGTGGCAGATGTGTGATTTTTGTAGCGCATTTATGTATAATTTTATATTTATGAGCATGGCTGTTAAAAATGGCCAAATAAGGGCGGGCCAATGAACCAGTGGTCGGAAGATGTGTTTATAGCATTAATGCTGATTTATGGCGACAAGGCGTTAACATTGTGTATAAACTGTTAAAAAAGAGCAAAGATTGAAATTTCCACTGTCTAAAAATTAATCAAAGCTTTATGTTTGCCTAAAGACCATAAAAAGGGATATCTCACTCTTAAATTAAAAAATATATATATAAGAAAAAATGCTTGCCTACTTTTCAGCTCACTTCATTATCAATTCACATAAAACGCAATACTCAGCGCATTGCTGCATATTTAAGGCAAAAACTACTTCAACAACAACAACAACAGCAAGTGCCTTAAATAATAAATGCCTTTTGGGGAAAGTCATTTGGAGAGCGGACGGAGGCGATGAAGGGACTGGAAAGTAATAAGCCCCTAAATGCAGCCCCGAAGGCAGAGAAAGGCACAAGGCACAAAGCAAAAATGGCAACATCTTGAAACTTGAGCAGCACTTGATGACTTGCCGCTGGCTACAGCGGAGAGCGGGAGGGGTTGGTTTGGCTATGGGTAAGAACTGCCGGGGGGCATGTGGCTGGGCAACCGCAAGTCCCAATAAGCCACTTAAAAAGTTTATAATTAACAGCAGTCGAAAAAGAAAAACACACAAAAACAAGCAAAAGTGCATTTTTTTGGGGAGAGTGCTTCGCCTAGTAAATACCATAAAGTGTATTTGCAGTGTATATGTATAGAAATAAATGAGCTACAAAGAAAATTGCTTTGCTACTTTGTATATGGAATATTAAAAGCGTTGAGATCCGCACAATTTTAATAAATCCTTGCTTATATAAATATTTATTCGGGTTTACTTATTGGCAAATAATTTGAAATATTTTAGAAAGTTAATGCAGCAGCAATTTAAAAAGTTTATTTTTAGCCCAGTTAATATGCAGCTTTGTCATCCACTTACAATAATTATCGGGCATTGTGATTAATATGCGTGACTTGTGCTTTTCATATTATTTTTAATCAATTAAGTTTTGGTCAGCTGCTGCTAAGCTCAAGCTTAAACTTAAATGATGACCCTCGCACGTGACATGTCTACGAAATGTACAAATGTGCTCAACTCCTTTCATATAGAGCACACACACACACACAGAGAGACAGAAAGAGAGAAAGAGGATAGAGAGAGGGAGAGGGAGAGGGCGAGGGAGATAGTCACAATGAGCATCGTTATCTTTGGTCGTTTGGTCGCCTTTATATTTACTTATATGCAGTTAATAATTATGTCACTCCCTCGTCTCATGTGTGGCACCTCACGCCTCTTGTTATGCGAATGCCCCTATTATATGCTCTGCTGCTTCTAATAATGTGCCCGTTACTGTCAGCTACTATGCTAGCCGCCTCCAGTAGACAAAGGCGACGACAACTACTCCTCCAACCCAAATGATACCAAGGATTCGCAAACAAAAGCGCAGCTGCACACACGTTCTCTGTGTGTGTGTGTGTGTTTGTGTGTGTGTGTGAGTGTGTGTGTGTGTGTGTGTGACAGCTGTTGTTCTGTTGTCTGGCAAGCGGATGTGCGAGCATTGTGTTGGCACATCCGGTTACATTATGAAACTAACACACACACACACACACACAGCTACACACTTTGGCCTGTTTTGCAGTAAACTTAAATGATGCGCCCATTTTTTTTTTTTTTTTTTTTTTGATGTGCTGCCCAGGCTGCCATTTTGCAGACGGCGTTGCCGTTGTGTGCTCTGCATTAAATATACTCGTTTACTCGCATACACCCATATTTAGATATATATATACATATGTACATAAGTGAATATAAATATACACAAACACATGCAGAAACACACACACACACACACACATGGCACATTCGGGACACTGTTCTTAAGTGTAACTACAGCCAGGGCCACACGTTGCGGCCATAACTCATGGCCCGTTTGTATATATGGGCATTAGGATGCTTTTACCAGGCTAGTTATAGATAACACTACCAAACACAATTTAAGTTTATAAACCTCTTAATTCTACATATCTATTTTATCACAATGAGAGTTTTAATAAATAAAATTTAAATTAAATAAACTAAGTTATTTTATTTTATTTTTGATGAGATCATTTTAAATAATAATATTTCATTTCATTTATTTCTTATTTATACTAATAATTATTAATTAGAATTAAAGTCTTAAAAAATAAAATTAAAATGTTGTCAGCTGCTGTTGCACAGTGTAATTTAATGTTAGTTCGAAAGAGTTTGTGTGCATGTGTTGGAGAGTGTGCTGTTAGGGACAGATACATTAAAGCCATCAGTTTGAGGCAGCTGGCTCAATCGGGCCACGCAGTAGATGGCCAACAGAGCGAAGAGGCCTTCTCGTAATGCAGCCAAAAATATGTCACGTTTCACGTTCAGAGCTCTGTCGTAGCAACCCTCGCAAGCCCCTCGTTGCCAAACATATTTTATGGTACTCTTTGGGCACTTGGGGTAAGCGGGTAATTACATAAAAATGAATAATAATCTTTAATGAGGCGCCACAATCTCTGGGGTATCGACAACAACAGCTTATTTACAAAATGTGTTAATGATTCTGCAAATTGAATTCCCTGCAGGTGTCTTTCTCTTTGAGCTCGAGTGTGTGTGTGTGTGTGTGTGTGTTGTTGTGTAGTTGTGTAGTTGTAGGAAATGGTCGTTGAAAATCAGCTGCAACCAGCAGCAGGATGGCTATCTAAATGGCCGGAAGTAGTACTGAGACTCCTGCTCAAGATGAGACTCTGTAATCTCCGCTGTGTGTGTATGCTCTGTGTGTGTGTGTGTGTGTGTGTTTGTGTGTCTGGCAGAGTCGGAAGTTACGTTTGATAAGGCACGGAAGTGTCTGGTGAAAGGGCACACAAAGTATAACTTGCATTTTGCAGTTGGGAAGTGGAGAATAATACCCAGCTAAGCCAATGGACAATGAGTTGCAATGGGCTGCGGCAAGATACAAGACGCTAAAACAGAGAAAGACAGAGACAGAGAGAGAGAGAGAGAGAGAGTGAGAGAAAGTGAGAGATAGAGGGACATAATAAGGCAGCGCTATTAGTTGGCGAACCACTAAGACAAATAGCGCATATAAATAAGCCACTCGCTGACATGGCAACGAGTCCGCACATCCCGACAACGACTCAAACCGAGACCCCAAACCCAGACCCAGATACCCAATCAGGCAGCAGGACCCTAACAGAGACATGGCCAAGCAGCGCAAGCTTCGGCAGCGGCTTGTAAAGTAAATAGAAATGTAATAATGAGATAAGAACAATAAGAGCCATGTCTGCCACAAAGAGGGGCAAGTTTGTGGTTGTTGTTGCTGCAGCTGAGACAGCTTTTTCGCCAATGTCCACTTTAATGTGGTCTCGTATCTCATATTGATGTGTCGCTTGCCGGAGCGTGATTATGAGCAGCCTAAACGTATTAGAGACCAAGTTGATTGGCACACACACTCCTACTCTTGGTTGATGGAGTGGAGTGGAGAGGGGTGGATTGGTGGCAAACTGCCGATAAGGCACTAAAAACTGTTCTATTTGTTTGCTTTGAGGGCTGGCTGGCTGCTGCGTGATATATTGGCACCAGGCATATGGCTAAGACTAAGCTGAATGAGCCAACAGATGCTGCAATAGGTCGATCCATTGCCTATTGCTGGATTAATCTGTGTCAGGCGATGGGGGGGGGGGGTGGTGGGGACGGCACAGGATAAGCGACAAGACAAGGCCAACTTGAAAACTGACACAATCATTTCTGTTAGCCTTGGGGAGGATTGATAGAGTAGCTTCTTAAGCTCCAGATAAACGTATGTTATTTGATTTAGAAATTGGAGGATTATGTTTTGCAATAATTCAGCAAGCTTTCCACATAAGTGAATTATGGTAGGAAATTTAATGAA
This sequence comes from Drosophila demipolita, assembly GCA_035042405.1. Lineage (NCBI taxonomy): Eukaryota > Metazoa > Arthropoda > Insecta > Diptera > Drosophilidae > Drosophila > Drosophila demipolita. The sequence continues at coordinate 3,067,814 of JAWNLI010000044.1, read as the reverse complement.
ACCATTGTCATTAATCTTTTAAATGACTTGCAAGGGCTCAGAATGGATATCTCGTGGATAAAAATCTGTAGCAAATCACAGAAAATAGTTGAGATTTTATGTTGTAATTTACTTTGAATGCTCGAAGGCTTTTTATTTGAGCAATTTTAATTAAAGAAGTGTTTTCATAAAATTAATAGAAAATAGAATTAAATCCTGTGAATTTAGTTGGAAAATGGGCTATTTACTAAGAAAGCAAATGTGTGCATTTTATTTTTATTAAATTACTCAAACGTTTGCGTCTTTGAAACTAACTTGAACAGTTTTGTCGAGTCGCAAAGAGCTTTAACAAACTTGAAGTTTAAAATAATAATTTATAATTGACCTATTTGCAAATACTTTTGCTCTGAATGGCAAAGAGAGCTGTAGAAAATCTATTGATTTCTTACAAGCTGCACAATCTTTTTGTGGTTTGTTGGGTTTCCTTGGAGCTGCCCAGAAGGTTATCAGACTGATTGAATGTTTTCATTGCAACTTATTTGAATTATTACTTGTATTAATCTATATATAAAATTACAAAAAAATAAAACAGAATATGGAATAGATTTACGTAAATATTGTGCTGTAATTAAGATTAAGATGAATTTAATAAGTAGTCAACAAAAACTGATGCGCTGGTAAAAGCTGAGCAGCTGAAGCTCAATAGAAAACAACAGAGTATCAGAGTCGGAGTCGGAGTCGGAGTCGGAGTCGGAGTCTGATACGTATTCGGGAACCGAATCCAGCTCAAAGGCAGACGACAAGGATATCCCAAGGCATGCCACAGGCATCAACTGAACTTTTTGCCACGTTCAACAAGCTTTCTGCAGCAGGCAGCGCCTCATTTTCAATTGATGTGTTTGCCGCAGCAGCAGGGGGGTTTGGGGTCTACTTTTTAAGCTATGCAATCATCGATGCGGCTGTCTGACTCGATCCTGCCACGCGCAACGCATATACTGAGTGTGCTATTCGCTTGCCTGCTGTGCACCACACACACACACACACACACACACACTCGCACACACACTCGCACACTGGCAATACAGACTCGACAAGCGTCGTCATTATAAATTGAAAGACATTCCCAGCGCAAGCGTCCAGCCCAAAGGATATGGAATACAACCTGAGGGGGGAGTGGAGCTGAGAGCTGAGAGCTGAAAGCTGGGAACTGGAAGCTGGGAGCTGGAGTGAAAGCCCTGCAGATGCCTTTTACCTAAACTGCATCCGGCGCAGTGCCTCTTGACTCGACTGGCAGCTGCTGCTATCGTCGTCGTGGACTCTCCAACATGTGTCGCTTCGAGGAAATTGAATTTTTATTAAAGGAAAACATTTTTATTGCAGATTATTTTCGTTTTATTTTTTGTAGTTGGTTTTGCGGGCGTGTGGGCAGAGCGGTGCGGCGCTAGCTGATTGGAATTTCTAAATTCGCCGGTAACGTGCAAGTGAACTACAACAAAATCAAAAGCAAACTAAGCTCAACTTTGACATTTAACTTTAAGAAAATAGAAATAGTTTGAGTTCGTCTTATTAAATTTAAGTTCCCAAGAAAAAAAAGTAAATTGCTGTTGAATTTTTCAAATGTTCTTAAAATCAGGACTTACAAATTATCCATTCACGTTTTTCGATATTCGACATCCTCTGTGAGTTTTCCATCTTTTTCCGATCTCACGTTTTTTACATGTTAAAATGGCTTTTGAATTGAAAATTCAAGCTTAAACTTCATACAATTTGGCTTATAGCCAAGCCCAACATCGTTGGCAACCCCATACCGCCCCTGGTATTTTGTAGCTTTAAAATTATAGTTAGTTAGATTCGAAAGGATGTGGCTGCTTAATATTGCTATTGCTGTGGCAGTTGCAGTTGCAGCTTCGAGCTGACTTCAGCTTGGCTGCTCGTAAAATGGGAAGATGGGTTAAACGTCGACCAACGACAATGGAATGCTTTGAGCCATAAAATTTGTAAAAGCATTTGCCATAAGCATAGTCAAAAGTATCCAAATTTCTGCACTTAAATTGTTTGCACACAAAAATACAGAAAATAAAAAAATATCCTTTTCCACAGGACGAAGTAAAAAAAAAAAAGTGCATCTACAGCATAAAATTCCTGGCTAGAACTTACCAGTATTTTATTGATTTTTAGTTTATGCTTCGATTTTGGCCCTCTTGCCTTTGGTTGCGGCTGCTCTGGAATATCTGCAATGATGCAAAATATTTGACCATTAAATTTTGATATTTATTTTTTATGCATTTGCTGTTTCTTTGTCAAGTGACTTTGGGTGCACTCGGTAAATTTTGAATGAAGAAATTTTGTTGGGCAATTGCCAGTTAAATAACATTGTTGGGCTTATTGCCAGTTAGGTGATATAAAATGAATAAAATTCGATATTCAGTGTGAAAAATATAAGGTTTAAAAATAGATTAAAATGCATATCAACTCAATATATTCGTAAGGTGCTTAAGACACAAGAAAATAACAATTGAACAATATTTTTAATGCAATTTTATTTAACCAAGATTTTCACAATTTTTCAAAATGACTTTCATTGCCTCTTTTAAGATTAAAGTGAGCTTAAAGTGTCATTTCACCAATGGCCAGGGGAAAAGTTAAACATTGAGAATAACGATTATAAGAGGAATAAAAAAAATGCCGTCAGAGTTATGGGCAGGCTGTGGAAAATGGAAAACAAAAGTGAAAAACAAGGAAATGCTCGTACCCATTGAGCTGTGCGAAAATTCCCCCTAGGAGGCACGAACCATGGAAACTTTGCACTTTTGTTTGCCGTCACGTGCACTCAATAAACTTTGAACAAATTTGCATTTGCAGCTACAACAGACACACACACACACACGCACACGCACACATGGAGTCTCAGTTGCAAGGATAGCAAAAAAAAAAAAAAGTAGAGGAATTCAAACGACACAGGACACAGCCAGGACGCATCGAATTTCAGTTGTCGCCATCGAAGAGCGGAAACAAAGTTAAGCACACAATGTCCACTTCCTGTTTTTGTTTGTTGCACATCGATTCAGCTCGATTTGCAACGGCTTTCTGCCACAGATTTCAACGGGTTTTGTGAAGTCTTATGCCAAAAATCGGCATTTGTTAATTTTTAAATTCTTAAAGTCGAGCAGCTCTTTGAAATGTAAATCAAGGCAGCAATCACTGTTTTGTGAAGCGCAATGAAGACGCTGCCAATTTTCTGTGTTGGCCAAGGATGCTTAGTTAGTTCTGCTCAGGAAATGAGTAAACAACAACAGAATCTGCATCTAACCGCACAAACATGGCACCAGCATGTTGCCAGGTGGCCAGGTGGCCAGGTGGCATGCTGCAGCTGCTGCTGCTCCCCAGACACAAGTGCAACGCATCAGCAACCAACACAAATGGCAGCGGCGCATAATCAACAGTGGGCGTTGAATGTTATTCTACTTGCAAGCGAAAGCGAGAAAATTACTTTTCTTCTCCGCATATATATATATTTTTTTTTTGTAGCAATTTTGTTGTTACTTGCAATTTATGCAAAAGTCAAATGTTGATTTGTTGCCAGGACCGCAACTCTCAGCGCGCAACTCCCAAGAACAGGCAGCAGAACGTGCAACAAAAGAAGGGGCAGGACTCAGACGCGGACCAGCAGCAGGAGCAAACATGTATTGATTTAGTGCGGTCTGTGCCAAGGTCCAAGTTGCACATTTTATTCGCCTTGAATTCTATTCCTGATACCCTGTAGCGAATAATAAATTGGGAGAGTATCACAAATCTGCGAAGAAAGCAGCTTGAAATGCCTAAGTGGCAAATAATATCTTGATCTCAAGTCAAAGGTCCAAATAACAGTGTATTTGCCAATCGGATACACACAATTTTACCTCATTTTTTTTGTTTTCCCTGCTGCTATTTTAAATTTGCTTCTATGTCTGTATTTGAGGATTGAAGTCGAAGTACAAGTAGCATGCAATTTGCATAATAATTGTCTGCCTGAATGTGGGCAAAGGGGGGTGGCAGAGTGGCTCTGCGACGACTTGTGACTGTGGCTGCCGCGCAAGGGGCAAACAATTTGTGCTACGGCATTGCCGCTGGTATTGATGGATGTTGATCTAAGGCATCATCAGCTAAGTGCTGAGAGAGAGAGTAGTTCACTGCCTGATTGCTTATCTAGCTGAAAGCAATTTCATCTCAGTCCAAAACTTGCACTTTGCATATACGTAAGTATTATTATGTTATGTAAATATGAAATGGCAGCTGGGAAATTTGTGCTGATAATCTGCCATCTTTCTATTAGCATTTGGCGTCAGATATTAATAATGTGGTGACGATAAGGGGACGACAAATCTGCTGAAGCTTGAAGTTAACGCCGGTGATATTATATATCCTTCCACGGCGAACCATTTGCACCCGGCACCTGCACGGGTAAACAACCCTTGAAAGGAAAAAGAATTAAATTGCCACTCTTTGGCAAAATGATGTATTTGCCCTTAGCCCACCAGTCGCACGCCTGCAATTTGAATCCTTAACTCGCAGCTGCCAATCCCAACCCAACACCTTGCCTGCCCAACCCCCCACCACCCTGGCATGACCCTTACCCGACTCAAGTTGATCGAAAAGTTACGTTTTACCTTTGGTTGTTGCCTTTTGCATTTGCCAAGGGTTTCAAATTAATAACAAACACTGTCTGCTGGCAGCTGAGCACAGCAATGGAAACAGTTTTAAATGGATCTGGACACATTTGACTTAACATTTCCATACCCTTTACACAAGTCGAGGTCGAGGATGTGGGTGCATTAAGCATTGATTGAGTAAAATAATAATTGGCTATTACGATATAATATTATATAAATAATGACTTATAAATATATAATTTAGGCGTATTTTTCTAAATAAAATTAAGAGTAAAATAAGTACACATAAATTTTGGAATTTGGGCCGCACTTTTGCTATTTGTTCTAATTAATTTAATAAATTAATAAACACAATAAATAAATACTTTTATTTAATTTTACTTTGCGATAGTATTTCATATGTGAGCAATTTATATCTTCATACAGAATACTGTGAGTTACGTGATATGTGTTCACTCATACAACCAATATTGTGCTGCTTCCCCAACACCCCCCCACCCCCTTGCTTTGAGCCGCACGCCCTTATTATGGCAGGAAATTGTCGGTTGTACGCCATAAATTATGCCACACTTTGCTGCACTTTACTTTCATTACTGTCCCCTGGTAATGGCACGTGAAATCAGGCGTAATTTATACCTCTTCATAAGCATTTAAACATGCTTATATTTCTATATAGAGTTAAAGTATTTTTTTTTTTCATTGCGTTCGCAATTTATTTGCACCTGGCTAATAAATAACCGTAATTATTTCAATGTGCCAAAAATGGCGCAACAATAAACGTGTTTCACATTATTCCAATAGCTGGTTATATTTCATTTTATTGTTCGAAATTTCAATTACCTGGTTTTTTTTTTGTGCCACAGTTTGTTTTGTGGCAATTTAAAATTAATTGAAAATCGCTTTTTATAGGTACTTAATTTATTATAAGGGTCATGTCATTTTTTAGCTAATTCTCTTTGTACATTTTCAACCCTTATAATTTTGTTCAAGCAAAAGCCATATTTTCAATTTTTAATTTCAATTTTCTTTCACAATATAATAATTGCGTACTGAAACCTTGACAAAAGCCGCTTCTAAAATAAATGGCATAATTTCGAAGCGCTTATTAAATCCTATTACAATTGAAATAAAATTATATTCAACAGAATTAAAATGAAATTCAATTAAAATAATTAATGCTAATAAAATGTAACAACAGCAATAATAGAAAATAACTTACATTTTATTTAGTTCTTGACTTGTGTCAGATATCATTTTGAACACGACACGTTTTGTCAATTTAATAACTTCATGAGAAATAAGATCCTTTTGATGCTACTAATTGAAACAATCTGTAGCATTTGCCTGTGGCCAAGTGTCATGTCCAGGATTTACTCAAATATGCTTAAATCGAAACAAAACAAACGTCGAAAGAATGAATTTGCAGTTGTTTTTGGTTCTTGAAAGGAATGCCAGAGGGCCTTAACCGTAACATTTTCGAATGTAATAGTAGCAGTTTAATAGTAGATACAGAGCCAAACTTCGGAGACACTTGGCAATGGGCATTGATTACACTACCGTTGAGAGTTCACAGTTCAGAGTTTACTTAGCAACCTTAGCAGGGCCACATATAGACAAGATTATCTGGGTATCAGGGGGCTGCACTGAAGCGATTTGCGAGCAAAACTCATCGTTGCCAAACATTTCTGTGTGCATTGGCAATCAGTGTTAAATAAACGAACGAAGACAGCCCGACAGACACAAAAGGCTGGAGCACTGAGCAGTCCGGCGGGAGCCGGTTGGATGTTGGCCCAAATGACAAGCATATAAAATGCAGCATGAGCCGAGCTACTCGCTCAGCATTTATAAAACTTGCAACAGATTTTGAGCAAAGCTTGCTGATTGATTGACTTTCAAGTGGAATGCCAGACCGAATAGCAAATGTGGCCTGCGGTCGTTCTTGGCCAACAATGTGAACCAAAACATGTTACAAGTACTCATTGTCTCTTGCCTGTTATTGTTGACAGAAATATGCAAAAAAGAACACCTAATTAGTTTTGCTGGCCTTAATTGCTTTTGTTGCACTATTTGTGTATATGCGTGTTAGTGTGTGTGTGTGTCTGTTTTGTCTTATCGAAGTTGCACATTCCGAATTTATTAACAGACATTTTGGCATTTTCATTAAATCCTTTAATTGCATTTTTATCTGATTTCCTTAGCCAAAAAGCCAACTAACACATTATGTGATTATGTTAATTTTCAATATGCTCACGCACAAATGCACTCAAATGCAAAATAATATATATATATATATCGCCTTTACTGATACATTGTATCCAATTAAAAATTAATGTATGAACTGGTTTTTTGTACATGAATACACATTGTACAAATTCAAATTATTAACTATTTAAACTAGCATTTCAATAAGCAGTTATACCTATCCATATTCAAAATTTTAGAGCGCATCTCCATTTCTGACTTTCATAGTTCTGTAGTAATAACGAAGTTTACAGGCTAATCAGTTGTTAAAGTTGTCGAGTGAAGAGTTTTGGCAAAAGTCTGCCAGCAAACTTGACATATTATCAAAACGTTTTGAACCAAGTCTTGAGGTGGCTGTGCCTGTGCCTGGAGAAGTATTACTATCTACTTAAGTTGATGATATTTTACACGTCAAACAAGGCCAGAAGGTAACAGTTGGCAAGATTGTGGGGGGGGCTGCAAATAGTGCTCTATCAATGACGAGGAAAAAATAATGGAAATTCTTTTTGTGTGCACTCCCACTCCCACTCCCACCTCAACATGGAAAATGATGTGTCGAAAATATAGCGCTGAAGACTAAGCTCAGGCCAAGGTATTGACAGGATGATGCCTCAGCAATATGTGTGTGTGGGTATGTGTGTGTGTGAAAGGTTAACTTGCAACAGACAGCAACAGAAGAAAGAAAAAAAAAAAAAATATGAAACGACAGGAAGTGAGTAAAGCGACGAGCTGATTTATTACAAGCGCTGCAGATGCAGATGCCGATAAGGGCAGCGATGCCGCTGCGTGTGGCAGAGAGACGCAAAGTGTGGCAAAAACTAAAGATAAAAGAGGATGGGTGGGTGGGTGAAATAGGAAGCAGATAAGCTGCCACCAAGCAAATGCAATTGGCAGGCATTATCATGGAGCCAGGTGATGAGATCTAACCCGGAGCTTCAGACTGGCGACTTCATCAAGCTGAGTGCCTGCAGTTTTAATATAATTTGCCAGCGACATAAATCAGCGTAGCGAATCACAAAAGCCGGAGATACGAACAAAAAAAAAGAAGAAAAAAATAGTAGTTGAACTTCAAAAAAAAATAAATATATTTACATATTCTAAAAACTGAAAGTCAGCTAAGGGCAGCAACAAATAAAGGAAAAGTATTACGGAAATGGGGGAAAAAATCAAGAAAAATTATTTAACGTGTAGTGCACCCGGAGAGAGACTCCATTAATATTGTGCGCTCAGGTGAGCAGCTGCTGCTGCTGCAGCTGTTGCCACTGCTGCTGCTGCAGCTGTTGCCACTGCTACTGCTGTTGCTGCCTCCTAATGGATGCTGTTTCTACCTCAGAGCTGTCTTGGCACCTGCCGCGGCTGCCGCTGGCTCTTGCTGCTGTTGATAAGATGTAAATGCACTCCCAGTGGCAGCCAGCCTTCCACAGCGCTTGTCATTTAGTTGAGCTCTGCTTTTTTTTTTTTTTTTGGTATTTTTGTGCCTTGCATATTTCAAGGCATTTCGTTGGCTGTTTAAGTTGACATTCGTATTGGATTGCAGTGTCATGATTTATGAAAAATGCTACTAAAAGCTGTCTTCTAAAAAAAATTTGCAAATTTTCACTCGTTGAAAAATATATGAAAAGAACAATTTTACAAAGTATGCAACTTTCTACAAAGTACCAAAATTATAATAGAAGTGCTTAATATTTTAAGCAGCTAAATTAAGATTAAAAGGCTCTCACTTAACAGAATTTAACTTTTGAGCTGGCATAATTATAGATTAAAAGTCTTGCAATGAACAAAAATCTAACAAAATTAATTTCTTAAATCATTACGATAATGATGTGCCTTTAAAGTATAAAAGCTAAACCTCAAAACTCATTATTTTTCCAAGTTTTTTGTAGCATACGCAGTTGCAACTTTGCCACACACTTATTTATACATATATATTTATTTTTTGTTTTTGTCTATTTTATCTAATTACAAAAGTTTCGCGCTTGACAAATGGTATAAAAAGCCAACGCGTTGCCTTTTCAATATGCTGCACATGCATAAACTAGTCAGGCCGGCGGCTACTTGCCCCATTAACTAGGCAAGCCGGGGAGGCTAGTTTCCACCGTTTTCTATAATTTGCCGACTGCAACTGACACTTTTGTTTGGAGTTGGTGCCACATGTGGTGGTTACCTATTCGCAGGACAAGCAAGACAGATGGCAATTGTCTGCAGACTGCAGCTGCGCAGTTTTCAAAACTTTTCAAAGTTTATAATTAAATTACAGAAAGCCAACACACACACACACACACACATAAGTACAAATACACACATAAGCTGATAGCTGTATGTGTGTCACGCTTTAATAAATATTCCCTGTGAGTGCGTTTGAATTGGATTGGTTTTTGCCATGTGCCTTTTTGCCATTTCTTTCATTATGCGCCGTGCGCAGTCAAGTGTGTGTGCATTGGGTGTGTGTGCGTGTGTGTGTGTGTGTTACATGCGTGTCGGTGTGTGTGTGCGTGATTATGCGGCGCCAGCTGCCGTAACAATATATTAAGCCGTTAAGTGAGGCGCATCTCTGGCACAGATTGTAAATGGTATAAATTGCGAATACGTAATATGGCTGAAGCGCTGATGATGCTGATGCTGCTGCTGTTGCAACAACAACACGAGTGGCAACATCCAGCGTGTGGGTTGACAGACACACGTTGAAGCGTTGACAATATTACAATGAATTAAAGTTATGTCCGTTGTGGGCGGATCACCTAGGGAAATGCAAGTGGGAACATGAAATATGAAGTATGGCTTTGCCTGCATGCATATTGTGTAAGCTATTTGCCACAGCGATTCCACCAAAAACAAATGTAATAATTATAGCAGCAGTTTCAATGCATTTCCTGTGTGTGTGTGTGTGTAACAATTATGAATCTTTTGCTGTGTCGTGTCGAGCGCTTGGCAGACAGCTGATGCGTTGCCAGGACGACTGGAAAATGGACAGACAGCTGACAGTTCTCATCCATCAGTCGCCCAGTCAGTCGGAGACACATGAAGACATCAATGTTGGCATTTTACATAAATACTACCGCAGATTGCCATATGCCGAGGTGGAATGTTTTCCGAGCACGTTTCATGCACAAACATTCAGCACTTTTTCTATACATAGAAACAATGTTGCGGGAATTACACATGCATTTTTCGACGGGGAGTCGCCATAACAACGGCACATTGCGTTTTATGGTAAAAAAAAACTCGTGTTTTAAACATTCTTAAATTATTGCCCAGCGCTTCTGTTAAGCTTCATCGGGCAGCACATTATTTGCAGTCCGCATTCCTAGCCCCAAAAAGTATGCTGCAAGAATGATTGCAGTAGAATTTTCAATTAACTGCTACCAAACAACAAGTACAACAAGAACAACGTATAAAATATGTTTTGGCCAGATGCACGTAAATAAGGTGCCGTTAGAACCATCTATCAAAGTGTGCGCTTATCAAGATTACGGTACAAAGTCCCCCACAATATTTACTTCCGTGTTAAAATCAAATATATATAAGCAGTTTTTTTTTTTTTGTTGGGTGGCACTGCCTAACCTCTGGAATGTAAATATTGGCTAAAACATTTAAAAGGCAATAGCTACAACAACAACAACAACAACAACAATTGTGGCAGAAGAGGCAGGAGGGGCATACCAACTGCTGCCCAGTCAGACACGAACAGCGCCGGTGTAAAAGTAGCCTTAAAAGATTATTCGCTGGGTGTCCGTGTCCGACATATTGAACACACCCTGAAAAATCCAGCCAACAAAAAAAAACGAAGAAAAACCTGTACTGAACTCAACTCAACTGAACCAAATTTATAAGCATCAGAAACCAGGCCAGTGGCTAATAATCAAACAGTGGCCCCAAAAAAAACCAGCTAACCTTCCAAGCCAAAGACAGTTGAAAATGGGCCAGATTACCTGGCCATATACTAGGAATCACCTGGAAAATGGGTGTGGCACTGTAGTTTGATGTGATGGGAGTGGAGGGGTGGGGAGGGGAGGGTAAAGCATAAACCTAATTTTCGTATTTCTCTTTTTATTTGTGTTCTTGCTGCTTTTGTTTTCAACCTTTGGAGAAAATGTCGCTCTAGGCCAAAACTGGCAACGAGTCAGTTGGCAGAAAGCTTAGGGGTCACTTTACCCAGGATTTGTGAGTTTGTGGCTGTCTTTGTTGTAGTTGTGGGAGAAACGAGAAGAGTGGTGTTTGGTGTGGAGGGGGAGGGGGTGGGGTATCTAGCTTTCCATAATAAATCACATAAATATGCAACGCGACTCGCTAAACGAAAATGGAAAAATATTGGCCAAGCAGCGAGTGTCGTGGATTTGTGCCATAGATTTCTAGTTGATGCCACAGGCCACAGCCAAGCCAACCCACAAAAACCCAACTCAGTCCCACTCCAAGCCCAAAGCACAAACTGAAACCCAAATAGCCAGGAATGGAACGTGTTCAGCTGCTGGCTGCTGGCTCAAATAGGATTAGCCTTTAATGCTTTTCGGTTATGTTATTTACAAATGACTTTTCAAATGATTGCAACAGCGCTGCTTCTTGCTCTTCCTCTACCTGTCTCTCTCTCTCGCTCTCGCTCTCCTTCTCTCTTTCTCTCCTTCTCTCTGCAGGTAGCCAACATTTAATATATACGCAAAGTTGTTGCAATTAATCAAATCTGTTGCGTTAGTTTGCTGCCTGCTTGTTGTGTAAATAACAATTTATGTATCGAGTTTTCTGGCTTTAATGAAACCAAACTCCGAATAACAATAAATAAAGCACACAGCTGCCAACTGGTAATATGAACGTTGACATTTATATTTGGTTATAATCAGTCGAGTTTTGACCTGAACACATTAGTCATATAAATGGACAATTTGATGTTGATTTTATAATAAGTCAGATCAGCATATTCCCAATGCCTTTAGCCATAATTTATAATTAAAAGTAAAGACTGCTTAGCCAGCTTTTAAGAAGTAAATTAAAATTAGGCCTTGCCTTGTCTTAGCGTGTCGCACATTAATTTCAATTAGCAGCTCACTAATTGGTCCATAATCAACTTGTCAGCTGTCAATTAAACGTGAATACAAATGGGAAACAATTCGCTGACTTTTGTTTAAACCGAGCACAAAATGCTTTTATAGCCCACTTTTGCATATTACCATTTTGCGTTGCCAGCTGGCAAAATCTCTGCTTGAAAGCGGCTTAAATGCGCCTTAGCCACCTTAAGATGTACACCCTCTCCTCACTTTACCCCATTAAACACAACCCCTTCTTTGGAGTGTGCGCTGTGCTTATCTGGAATATTTTCATTAATTAATTTACTTGCAATTGCTTTGCATTTGAGCTCCAAGTGTACCAAAGTGAATCCTTAGCGAATCCACAATCCAAATCCTAACCACCAACATAAATATTTGACTTGGCAAATGCTGAAAACGCCTCCACAGCAACAGCAACAGCAACAACAACAATAACAACAAAAATAATGGCTTTGAGCAGTCTTTCAATTTGCAGTCGCAGCAAAATGTAAATTGAATGAGCATAAGTCTGTCAGTCAGTCAGTCCGACAGTCAGTCAGTCTGGCATTCGGTCAGTCAGTGAGTCAGTTGCCGCATCGTAAGTACAATAAGATGAGGCAGCTGCAAGAAATGATTTTGCATCTTATCGCGTTGCAGACGCGACTTGCTGTTTGCTCTTGTGGCATGCAACTTGGCTGCAGCAAGAACAAAAAAAATAAGAAGAAAATTATCAGTCAGCCAACGGCGATGATCCTTTGGGTAAGGCAAGCGGCAAACTCTCCTTCGCCCGCACCATCTCCGCCAGAACTTTTGAGTAATGAAACCTTGGTAGCAAGTCTGTCCGGGACATGAAAATGATGCGCAAGTTGTGTTTTGTAAATCTTACGGATTAATTATTACAACTTGGCAATGTTTACAATGCATTTCCATTTTCAGTGGTTGCTTACTTTTTGTTTATGCATAAGTATCTTAGCTGAATACTTTGCCTAAGCTTTTCTTTTTCTTTTATGTATCTTTTTTTTTGTTGGTTTAAGCAGTGGTTTTTACCGAAGACTTAGAAGAAGTGTGGCAAAGCTGATCAGCTGCTGTTTGCCTCAGTGCGTGGTAAATTGAACGCACAAAACAATTAAGACACTTAAATAAAATTGCAGCTATGTAGCATGTGGCATGTGGCAAGTGGCAAGTGGCAAGTGGCAAGTGGCAGGCAGCCATCAACATACTTGCACATGTGATGAAAATTTTTTAATTAAAAACTAATGTTGCGAAAATATGAGAGCGGGGGGGCAGTGGCAAAAGTGGTGAGTTGCAACAACAACAACAAACACCCGCAGAGATTGAAGCAGAGACACACGCAAAGTAAATTACGCCTAATTGCGAGTGTTTAATTATGCACTAGTTTAATTTTATGGTCTTGCGGTTAAGCAGGGGACCCAAATGCGTTGCCGGGCTCCCGTTATGTCGAGTCCTTCTTTGGCCTGACTGCCACAAAATATATGGCACAAACACACATATATATAAAGACATTAGGCGAAAAAGGAAGCGAATGCTTTGGCCAGCTTGCACAGCTCCCACACAGACGCACACCCCATACACACACACACACACCCCCACACACACCACACATACATAACCAGCCAAAACGTGGCAATACGCAAAACGTTTGTATTAACATACGTTATAAAATATATTTGCGTGCTGGAACTGAGGGGTTGACTTTGGAGCCAAAGGGATGCCTGCTTAGCTATTTGGCCCCTGCACTGCTCTCCCCCTCTTTTTCGCTCTCTCTCTCTGTCTCTCTATCTGGTCTCCGGCAAGCTTCAATTTACGCAAGCAAAGCAACCGAAAGTAGCAAATAATTGCTGGCTACGTAAGCGTTGATAACATAAAAGGATTTCCAGCCAAAGCACAAACACAAGGCGCCATTTACTACAGTTATTTTGGGTTTTTCTGTTCCTCATGCTATTTGTTTTGTAGTGTTTTTCTCCTCCACCACCCCGCCATCGGTTGGAGATATTTCAGTTGATGGCCACTCGCCAAAGCTGGCAGCTTTTGGTAAACGACTTTACCCGCACTCGCTAAAATTGTTTTCCAAATTGTTTTTGGCATAGTAGAAAATGTATTTAGGAGCTGCACAGCACAGAACTAATAGAACATTGGCAAAGCAACGGCATCTCGACCTAAGGATGCTTACAATTTCTCCTATTATTAAGTTAAATAATAAAGTATCCTTTACAAAACTCAATGTATAAACTTGTATAACTAAAAACCAAATTAAAATGACAAGTAATTGGAATACTACAATTTATTTTTTTATTAATGATTTAATATATATATTTGAAATATTTATATGATATCTTTATAGATTTTTTTTTTTATTTTTTATTTGTGTTGTTCATTTTAGAAAGAGTGAAAAATATGCGATTATAATACCTACATAAATATAGATGTTAAACTCTGAGGCACGAATATAATTTAAAAATTGTAAAATAATTATTGAAAAAGAACTGATATTTTATTTGAACAGTTTTCAAAAATAAGCAGTGCCAGGTCGAATAAATGGGATAGTCAAGCCAGTCAACTCTTTCATGCCAGTAAAACCAAATTGCAACTTACCTAAACAAAGAAAATAATTTTGGCAAGTTTTCTCTGGTATACCTTTGGGGCATGCCACTTTTCGAAAAATTGGACAAACTTATAATGTGTGCAAATTGACCCATAAAAAAATCATGTGTGAAAATTTCCTATCAAAGTGAAGTCCTTTGAAATTGGTCCTGTGTCGAATATTCTAGGGCATTCGAGTGACCCTTTGTGGTTCGCATAGGGATTGCAGCCATTAGGGGACCCAAAATAGATGGCAAAACCTCATCGCTATCAGCACCTTGTCTACGGCCCTTGACAAATTGGATTTTTATTAACAAGGCCAACAAACAGTGCTGGACAAATATATATATATATAGAGAGAGAGTGAGAGAGAGAGACAGAGAGAAAAAGACCAATTGCAACAAAGAGTTTCTCCTTTTTTTTTGGTGGGTGTAGGTTATTGGGTTTGCTCAACTCTCAGACAATTTAAAATTAATTGGTTTCCATGTCTGGCAGGATGTGCAGGAACTCTCTCTCTCTCTCTGTCTTTTGCTCAGAAAGAGCTAGCGAAAGCAGAGGGACAAAAAGGATCCACAAATTGGTCAGCATTACAGTTAGGTCCAAGCTCTTGCACATCCTGTGTGCGGCTTTTCACGCAAAATGAAATCATTTGAAAGTGCTTGCCACCCTCACCACACCCCACAACCCCCACAGAGAACCAAGAAAAAAAGAGAGCATCATCACACAGCAAACGCAGTAAAGCAAAATGGTTACTTTTTTTTTATATTTTCTTATTTATTTTTAACTTTTATTTATTTTTTATTATTATTTGTTTTTTTTTTTGTGAGACGTTTCACAAATTTGCCTAACCATCAAAAGGATGAGTTGAGTTTGTGTGTTTGTTTTTTGTGTGGATGCTGCTGGAGCTGTGGGATCTCAGCAGCTGATGATGCGCTGTCTAATTAAATGAAAATTCACGGCGTATGCCCCCAAAATGTGAAACTTTGTTTGCCATTGAAATTTGTTTGTTGCTGTTGTTGTTGTGCTCAAAAGTATCTCAGAATTACAACAACACAATGGTGTTTGCGCGTGCATGTGTGTGTGTGTGTGTGTGTGTGCTAGCAAGGGTGCTTGTGTAACAAAACAAACAAAGTTGTTTTCTTAATACGATACACGGCTCTGTTGTTGTTGTTGTTGTTGCTGTTGTTGCTGTTGTTATTGTTGTTGTTGCTGTTGTTGCTTTTGTTGTTTTCCTGTTTTTAAAAAGTCATTTCTGTTGCTGCTTGTTGCCAAGCAGCCGCCGCTGCTTTAGCAATTATTTGAGTTGTAGTACAACAACTGGCACAGCAGACACACGATATTAACACACACACACACGCACACACACACACACACACACACACACACAAACACCCGTACACACACACATCTCTAACTGGCATGTGCATATAATTACATTGTATACATTTGCATGGCAACACAGACAGAATCAGTGCGAAACATTGTAATGCGTATACGCCACGTATGTGCCACACTAAACTGAACTCAACGCGACGCGTCTCGCCTCAACTCAACTCAACTCGACTCTTCTCCCGGGCAATTTTGGAACGTTTGCTGACTGCTGTAATATGCTGCCATGTTATGTGTCGTAAATGTCGCTTTTTATTTTGTTTTTTTCATACATTCTTGTGTGTGTGAGTGCCTCTGTGTGTGCGAGTGTTGTGCGTGTGTGCGTGTGTACATTACCATCAGCTTTCGCTTTTATAAACGTCTCACAGTCTTTGTTTTATTTACATTTCGACACGAGTTTCGCCAGGACGTTGGCTATATGCCTTTGCCATCTAATTTTCTATGTAATGCCAACAGGACAGGCAACCAACTGAGGCAATGACAAGGACATTCCACAGCTAAGGAATGTGTTACGGTTTGCAGCCTGCCACTTTGCGCAGCATTTAATGGCGTTGTTTTTTATAATTAAATTGGAGAAGCAGCAGCAGCAGCAGCAGCAGCAACAACTGGTTAAACAGCACAATGTAACGGGAGATAAGGGGTAAGCCATATGGTTATCAATTTATATGCATAGCAAGGCATGAGGACTTTCAGCACTTTAGCACATTTGTTACACCTGACGTATGCGTAATGTATTCTAATTTATTTTTCTTTTTGTTCTCCTTTTTGCTTTCCTTTTTGTGCTCCTTTCAGTCTGCTCGGTTTTGTTACCTGCCTCCAAGCTGATTTATGCGCAGCATAATTTAATGTGCAACCAAGCGAATCGCTGTCAAAGCCAAAAGCAAACATTTGGCTTAAGGCAAATTAAATGCATTGATAATCGAGATTTGAAAGCTCAGCAAATTTTAAAAATTTTAAACAAACGATTATTAGACTAATTTCCCATAATATCTTTCAATAATATAAGCTTATTTCATATATTTTAAATTAAGTTCTTAGATTACAATTATTTAAAGTTATATTTTCTTTTATACATATTTAATACAGGAGGCAGTAATTTAAACCAATTAATTTAGGGATTTATATTTATTTTATAAAAAAAAAAGTTTAACTAATATTTAAATGAAATTTATTTAGGAGAGAAAATATTTTAACCAAGCATAATTAAAAAAAAAAAAATGTTTTTTAGACAAAGAAATCCACTTAAGTTATGGCCAAGACATGTGATACATGAGATTAGTTATTCAAAAATAAATATCAGTAGATAAATCTGATTTATTATATCTATAACTTCACTTATAACTTGTATGTATAACTTGTAAAATATCCTGCTTATTCAACACATTTTACATATTTTAAACTGCTACTAATTAAATTTTTTAATTCTGTTTTGAATATCTAAATAAATCCTCGAGCTTATGAAGTACTCGCCACCCTTAAAATAATCCCAGCTCTATATAAATTCACACATTTTCTCTGTAATTATTTATAATTTTATTTTCAAAACCGACACAAATCCACAAAATATAATTATCAGCAAAAAATATAGCCAAACTAAATTGGTAATGACAACCACATATGAAAATAAAAAGCAAATCAAATTTTCAAATCACTGAACTGAAATTTCACGCGACCAAAATATGAAACTCATTAAATATTAGTTATTGGCTATTTTTGACCAAAGTGCAAACTTAATTAATTAAAAAGCAAAACTGTTGAAGCTGCAAAATTCAATGAATCTGACAGCTAATAAGCAATATATCAATATTATTTGTGTCAACAGCAAACTTACCGCAATTTTCAATGTTTGCCGAGATTAAAAATATGGCTTATTTGTGAAGCACTCTTGAATATTGTTATTGCCACATTAAGAGGATTTTGCTGAGTGTTTGTGCATGTGTGGTAGTTGAATTTATGCTTGGTCCGTGGTGGTCGTTAATTGCTTGAGGCGGTTGTTGCACATACACGCTGTGGTGCGTGTGGCACAAAATTAAACACAGTCACGCACGCAACTCACTGAGCTGAGATATTTTAATTGACACACATACTGGGCACTTGACACCTGACGACAGTTGATGATCATTATAATGACGCTGATGAGGACAGCCCAGCAGACAGGAAGGCAGGCTGGCAGACGCAGCCAGGCAGCCAGGCAGGCAGTTTGGGCACGCAGTCAATTCAAGTCCTTGTCCCGGTCTAACGAGGCCAATTGTCGTGTTGCCTTAAATTCAAAACTCAAACTCAAATCTTAAAACGCCAACTTCAAACTCAAACTTCAAAAGTTTAACTGAAAATTACGCGTCACTTTCTTGCACTACGTAACGCATTTAAACGTTGACTGAACGCGTCGCGTCGCGTACAGCAATTGAAACAGGAGTTTTGGTAGGTTAGTCGTCGTCATTGTGGAAGATTGTGGCAGCATTGGGCAGCATTGGGCAGCGGCGATAGACAGCAGCGGCATCGGCGACATCGGCGTCATCAGCATCAGCAGAGGCATCACATTCAGTTCAGCAGACAGCCAAAGTTTGGGGAGCAGCTGCGTAGACCAGACCAGAGCAGACCAGACCACCTACAACACGCAACGACGACTGAACGAACGATTGCCAAAGGACCAAAAACATCAAGGCAGACGATGGCGATGGCAGCCAAATAGCGCAGTCACCATTCGCTGCCAACGTCGCAGCAGCAGCAGAAGCAGCAGTCGCTATTGAAACTCGCACGATGAGCAAATCTCGACACGAGAGCGCAACCTGGCCAGTGGGTGAGAGCCGAAGGACGAAGAATGGGCCACGAACCTTTTAAGTGAAGCTTGCAATTTGCGTAGCGCATCGGCATTTTGTGCCGAAGTTGTTATTGTTGTTGTTGCTGTTGTTGTTGTACAATTGTTGGCTCAATGCACAAGCAACAGCAGCAGCAGCAGCAGCAGCAACAGAGTCCCGTTTATCCGGCTGCTGCTGCTGTTGATGTTGATGATGATGATGCGACTGGCAATGGAACGAGACTTGGCTATTCCTGGAGCAACGTTTGGAATTGAAACAATAGTTTTTAGAATCTGTTTAGGAATTCTGCTTAAATCAAAGAAACATCTTTTATTTATAGTAATTAACCCTAATAAACTAATATTATCAATCAATTTATTTTTATAGAACTAATAGTGAAATAATTCACATAAAATATTGGCATATAATTGTTTATTTAATTTTATAGTTAATATTTAATATTGTATCTATCACACCAATTATATTTAACTTAATTTATAGAAGCATTTCCATTTTAAATAACTCAAATGAATCAAAAAACAAGTATTTAGAATTCACAATAAATATCAGCAATTATGTCTGTCTTTTTGACGTGTTTTTTTATTTTTTGGCTCATTGTGGAATATTTATATCAATTTATCCTGATCATTTTTTCACTCCAACAAAAACATATTTTTATGCTTTAGATGAGCAGCAGAGTTAACAGCGTCTTAACAGTGTCTTTACAATTACAGTTGCAAAAGTGCAAACGAAATGGAATGGAACAAAATTGCCTTTGCTTAGCTCCGTGAAACTTTCTCTCAGCACTGAGAAGCGCATGCGTCTCAACAGCAACAAATACAAGAACAGCGGACAAAAATGCCACGAAATTCCGACACAGACATCGTCGCAACTTCGTCGTGCTTGCGTCGGCAGCAGCAGCAGCAGCTGCGCCAGCGAATACGGCATCACTGCTAGCGACAGCGACTGCGGCATCACTGCTAGCGACAGCGACTGCGGCAGAGAAACTTGCAAAGAGCTATACAAAGCGCAACTTGCTCCACATATTCTAGCCCTACTTACACAGCGACATACTCCCGCACACACACAAATAGCCATGCACACACACACACGCGCACACTCACTAGCAAACTGCTGACAGAGATTACAGAGCGGCTGAGCTATTAGCTGCTGCGCTGCTGCTACTGCCTCGGCCGCTGTCGCTGTCGCTGCTGCAGTTGGCGTCGCTGCCTTTTGGCCTAGGCCTTTGTAACTGTTATCAGCGAACTTTTTGGCCGCTGTGCAGATTTCCAAACGCTGCCACTGATAACAGCAACAAAGTGCCAGGCGAAAGACATTAAAAGCCAACGAAGACGACCCAATTTTTTTCCATTCGTGCTACTGCTGCCAAAATCATTGGCCTTACGCACATTCCCCGAGGGACCCGGTTGGTTGGGGACTAGCAGTGGGCAGGGAGCAGGGGGCAGGGTGGGCTGTATTTGAAATTCCGACTATAAGGTGTGGTGTCTGCTTGGCATATGAGAGCAGGCAGCGGCTTTAAATGACTTGGCCAAAATGGGCACCATTTGAATGAAGAGCAAAATACCTCGGGCTGCCCGCTCTAAATTTATTTTCTTGTTATTTCTATTTTTGTGTATTTTTTTAATTCGTTAGTTTAACTTTGAATTTGGTTTGTGACGCCTCGCGCCCCGCCCCTTAACTTAATTAAATGTTGTTTGAAACGCTTTTCATTCAACTGCATAAATTACAAAGCAAAGTACCACTTAGCAGGGGGCCGGCTCCGCCAGCGGTGGCGGTGGCAGTGGCAGTGGCGGTTGCTGTGGCAGTAAGCCACGCTTGGAGGCACCAAAATTACAGGGGCGGAGTTCTCCACACTTTATGCTAAATCGAATAAGTGTCTCGGCATTCGAGCCTTATTTTGTGTATTGTATTTAAATTCACTGAGGTAAATGGCAGAAATTATTCATTCCAACTACTTTTTGGGAGGCACATGTTAAGGGTTAATGGAGCGACTTAAATATGCTTAAAGGTTAATTTGAAATTGATGTAATGATATTTATATTTGTGTATTCTATAGAATAAATTAATAATCCTGAAGTTATCAAATATTGAAGCTGGGTCTGTCTATAATGCGGGTTAGAGCCAGGAAATTTAATCAGGTCCATTTTTAAAAAAATATTTAATCAATAAATCATAGTTTTTATTTTCAATAAAATTTTTAACTTTTAGCTACTGAATAATTTTTTACATGTTTGCATAATTGTCCTTTTTTTTATTCATCCATAAGCATATTTTTTCTATATTGCAAAGACGAGAAGAAAAGTTTATATTCTAGAAACGTTAAGTAACCCATTTGAGACCTGGCCAAGAGTGCAAATTGGCATTGGGCATGTGGACATGTGGTTCATGGTCATTTAAATGACAAACCTCAAAACGACTCTACACCAGCAGGGAACTTAATATGCAGAACAAATCGCGCTACAGGACACAGGGCGCAAAATGTTGCAAGACCCCATGGCGAGAGTCCAGCAGGCCCTGCGTCCCCAGGCTTTGTGGCCGCTGGGCATCATTATTTAGTTGAGGGACATTAGTCTTCAGCAAAATTGTGACCAGCATCAATTTGTTGTGCTAACATTTATTGTAATTTATGATCACATTTAGAAGCTGACTTGTAATTTATAATTTTACACAAGTTACAAAAAAAAAAATAAAAGGATTGGGCTTCTTTGAAGTGCGACACTGTCGCCAGGACTCTGAGCATTAACCCGCCTGGTAATGTCACACGGCAGCAAAAGTTTTGCGAGTTGTGCAAAGTTATTTTTTTTTTTTTTTTTTTGCGATTTTGAGATTTAATTTTTATTTTTCAGCTGCTTGTTTCAGCTGGCCTGCCTCGCATTTCAAAGTTTCTCTCGATACTTTGGCAAACATTTCGTAAAAAATGGCATACAATCTGTCAGCGAAATGTTGCTTTCCAACTTGAATGAAATTGACAGGGGGCGGGACTGGGGCAGGGGCTGCTAGCAAAATCAATTGAAAATTTCCTTGGGCCTCAGGTGTTTCTGGACGGAAAGATGCAGAAAACTTTTTTTATTACGATTCCCACAGAAATATCGCCAATGCAGCAAATCTTAATCTATAGCTCCACAACGTAATGTTCCAAGATAAAGTTTCCAATGCTTTTACTCTGTAACCATTGAAATTTGTGAAAAAATGCTATAGACTTAGACGATTCCATATTATGTGTATTTATAAATTTTCTTCGCTTTTTCGTATCTATAAATATCATTTAGATAATTATATATAAACTTTAATATATAAATATAACTATATATATCTTTTCATCGAATTCAATTGAAAATTACTAATCAGTCAGTAAATATTAAAATATCCAAACTTTAAGCTGATTTTGAAGTGTCTGCAGATTATATCCTAGTATAAATCTCCCAATTTTTGATTTGAAAATGGCCTACTTAATTTTTGCTTTATTTTGTTTGTTTTTCTGCAGTTTAAAACTGGCAATTACATTACCATTAAATGTGGCCTTTGTAACGACCTATTTATAACGCCCAAACAAAATGCATATTTCGTGTTTCGTTTTTGGTTTGCGAACAAGTAAAAACGAATATTAATGTTGGTATACAACTACACAATACTCTGTTGCAGTGTATATGAGACAATTATAATATTGAAAATCAGTTCTGAAGAGTATAAATAAATTATATATAAATGAGGTAACAAATGTAAATTTGTTCAAATAGAGTCTGATAGATATTACACAAAACGAATATGCCATCTTCTTCATTCAATTATAGAGTATAATTATAAAAGAAAAATGTTCGCTACCTTTTCACGGTTGGGGGCTTGCCTCTGACGTGACTGACAGCTGCTGACCAAAACATGGCTTTGACGAATGCTTCGTCGCGTCGCCAGCCAGTAGAGGGTTGGGGGGGGGCGGCGATTTCTATATGCAGGATGTATCTCGATTGGGGTCTCATGTTGCGGCAATGTTGTTGCTGTCATTGATGTGGGCATTGTTGTTGTTGTTGTTGTTGCCGTCATTTCACATAAAGTGTCAAGCGCAAATTAGCCAAACGTTTTCTTTCTCAGTTCTGATTTTTTTTTTTTTGGTGCTGCGATGAAACTCGTGAATTGTAAAACTTTATTTTGACAGCTTCCGTATTGGACACCTTGTGTCTGCCAAATGCCCCCAACAAGTGCCACGAGCAGGCAGTGTGAAGGGGCGTGCAGATTCGCTGTCTGGCCAAAACTTTCACTTATTGCCTTTTTAAACGCTTTAAAAAAGTCAACAGAATTTAACTTTTCTTTAGCTATTTGTGTTCGCTGCTTTAATATGCTGTTAATTTGATAAGCGTTTAAACAACTGTCTTTAAGTTATTTGCATAAGAAATTTAGTTTTAGCGAAATTTTAAAAAAATTAAGAAAGAAAACGCAAAACTTTACTCTAATTTAACTAATAACGAAATTTTTACTAATATTTCTTCCCAATAATTTTAATACCTATGAAATCACTCATTGCTTGGCTTTTGGTATATGAATCAAAGCTTTGTTGCTGACCCAATATGTTTTCATTCCCATTGAACTGAATATTTGGCAATTATTTACCTGCCTAAAATTACCACAATTAATTATGAGAAATTGATCAGAAATTGGGACCACGATATTAGATCTAAAGTGCCATGAAATCAGCACAAAATCACAATTCAAGGAAATTTACTCATTTCCAAATAAGTTAGTTCCGAATGCCGCTCGAAGCTAAATATTATGCGTCGATTATGATTAACGATCAGTGGCCTCTATTTTGACTTGTTGAAGGGGGCCGGGGGGGGGGGGGGGATTGGGCGGACAAGGCTGAATGGCGAACATAAATAACTCAAATCTGGGCGATGATTCAGCACAAAACGAGACACGCCTACTTTTTGGAGAGAGCAAGAATCAACGAGAATAGCTAATGTAAAAGAAGTTTTCTGTTTAATATACTATTTATTGGTATATTAAATGGTATATCGGAATAGACTTGCGAATAGCTTTAACATTTTTTTTCAGCTATAATTTTTTAATATTTTTTTGATCAGTATTGACTTGAGAAATGTTCTTAGATTTAAGTTGACGCTAAAAACAAAGTATTTCGCAGTCGGCGAAAATTAACATTTTTACTCCTGTTTTTTGCCTATATTTTTTTTGCTCTTAATTTTTGGCTGAACTGAGACTAGAAGTATTTATGAGCAGTGCACGCGATGGATGCTGGGCGGCCAATTTTTTGAGGACAAGACAAGAATTTAGTGCAGAACATGGCAATTACGCTGGACTGGAAAAAATATGGCCAAAGTCATTGAAGGCCCAAGCAGGAGTTGGAGAATGAAAAAAAAAAAAAAAAAACGCAGAAGCTGTGCTTTGGACAGAGCATGCAAAGGAATATCAATGAATATGAGTTATTCGCACGCACAGCCAAGTTTTTCACTTTACAAACTCATGAAAAATACATTGAAGCGACTTGTGAGAAATGCCCTGGTTGGCAAACATTAAAAATAAATTTTGTGGCCAGGCGTAGCTAATGAATATAGAAATTTCGCTCTATTCAAAATGTGTGTGTGTGTATATGTGCTGTCTGTGTGTGTATATATGAAATATCTGAAAGATATGTTGGGGTATTTGTGCTGAGGTCTTTGGCTATCAATCAATTGCCCAATTTCTGCTTCACTTTTGGGCAATGAGCAAAGAGCCTGTGTGTTTGTTTATTTGTTTACCTTCGCTTTCTGTGCGTTGAGGGATATTTTTCGAGAATCCACATTCGCCCCAAACCATCAAAAATATACATTTGACATATTAGTGCAGGCCGATAAAGAAATTGATTTCTGCCATTCAGCACAAAACTCAGCTCAAGTGTCCAAATATGTCCAGACTCACCACTCAAGATTTCAGAGTTGGGATTGTGCTCTGCTTTTTATATAAAATTGAGTTATTGAGTATTGAAAGGTTCAAAAGGTACAATCTTGTTTGTTCTCCCTCCTCAGTTCAGTTCGGTTATTTATTTTTCTTATGGTGAATTTTCGAAATCAGAGCACACAATTGGGACTTAAATTTCAACAATTTTTTTTTATGATTTTATACTTTCTTTTTTGAGAATTAACTATAACAGAACTTAAAGTAATCGAAAAATAATATGTAGTTAAAAAATTAATATATTTGTATAACAAAATTTAATAATTTATAAACAGCGCTTGTTTATTTTAAGTGCAGTATTCATTTAACATATTTTACATTTATTTGTTTGATTTATTATTTGTAATTATTTACCCTAACTTAAATTGCATTTACTTTGCAAGTTTAATTTTAAATTTAGTTCTTTATTGAATTTGTACTATTTTTAGTAAGAAAACAAAATAAATTACAATTTTTTGTCAAATGATGCTAAGAATAGATGCAAAATGAGAATAAGATGACAAGCTTAAGTGAGTGTTAGTAAGAAAGAGAGATGGAGGGAAAGACAGAGAAGAATAGATATATAGTTGGACATATATATACATATATCCGGAGCACAGCCAAATGAGCTAACAATGTGGTCAACGTGGTGTCTGGGAAGCAGCTTACTTGGTTTATGAACATGTCCTCTAACAATGTTGTTTGTGTATTGGCACTCACTGTATAAATCTTGCAACACACGCAGGTTGCCACACACACAACTCATGTATGTATGTATGTATCGAGATGTGAGCAGCGAGCAGAGGAGCAACTAATGAAAAATCTCATGGGATACCGTCGATTGGACGGTGGCCTGTGATGAGGTCTACACAAACATTTGAGCAGCGCTGTCAACAACATGCCAAGCTGACAAACAGACAGACAGACAGACAGACAGACAGACAGACAGAGAGATAGAGAGACAGACAGACAGACAGACAGTATGGCAGGATGGCACAAAACAGAAGCCGCAGGACGCGTAACACAAGACACATTGGCAGACATTTGACGTATTTTGAACATGGGCCATGCTGCGCACATTGATGACAGTCAAAATCTATCACAGGGGGGGGGGGGGTGAGGTGTGTTTGTTGAGCAGCACGTGATGTCATTAGCATTGGCAGTAAAAGTGGCAGTGGCGGTGGCAGCAGCAGCGGACATTTATCATAAGTCACAAAATACGCCCGAAAAATGTGTGCGAAGGCGATGCAAATGCAACCGACGCAACCGCAACGCGTGCAATGCACACACGCCAATCATCGTCAGCGGATATAGCAGGCGGCAAGCTGCAGCAGCTGCGGCGGCAACGGTCATCCGAGGAGAGGGGAGCGGGTGTTGGGTATGTGGCAACGCTGGCTGCTGGGCACTTTTATTGAAATTCCTTAATGAGCACTGAGCGCTGACAGTTCAAGTGCAATGCAATTTCCGGCTAGTGGCAGTTGCAGTTGCAGTTGCAACAAGCACAGCAGCAGCAGCAGCAGCAGCGGTTGATTTTTGCTGTTGCTGTTAAATTTGCATGGGCAATTTGCGTGCAGTTCAATTAAAACGCGCGCGGCAAGGCAAATTGCAATTGTTTGAGTTGTGGGCGACACGCGAAAATCAACAAAGTGACAAATTGACTTTTGAGCTGCTTGTTGTTGTTGTTGTTGCCTGTCTGTCTGTCTGTCTGCCTGTCTGTCTGTCTGGCTATCTGGCTGACTGACTGACTGTGATGGCTGTTGCCAATTACCGCTAATGTCGCACAGTTGCCGCATTCACACATAAAATTAAAGATAAGCTCGCTATAAAAATAAGTTTTACTGCAGCAGCAGACATGGAGTCGTCTCAATCGAGTTGAAGCAACAGCTGAGAGACCCGACTGCGTGCTGCGTGCTGCGTGCTGCGTCCTGCCAGCCAAGCCACATCCTGCCAGCGAAAAGGTTATGTCACGATAAAATTAAATCCAACAAGCGTGAAGTAGGTGAAGTGCTTGTCTCCAAGCAAATTGAAAACTTTCTGCTCCGGCTTTTTACGACTTTGAGCGCTTCGAGCCATGACTTTAACTAATTGCCGGGTATCTAATTTGTTGCTAAGCTCCTTACGGATTGCCCAAAAAGGACCAGTGTCCATCTCACATTCTCTCCACTCTCTCTTGTTGCTATCAGTGGGCACAGCCACCCAAGACATTAGCATATTTTGAACTTTTATATTCTGTGTAGTTGTTTATCTCCTGGAATAAGCTTTGCAAAATGCCTGAATATAAAAGTCTTATATCAATCTTGCTACAACTTGATGTGTCCCTTTTCCATTCCACATTCCTCTCTCCTCTCTCCCCTTTTGTCTTTTCCGTTGTTGTCACTGTTGCCACGACGCATTCGTCGTCTCTGGCAAAAAAAAACTTTGAGCGAACTGGGGAACTGTACTACTTGTGGCAGGGAGCAGGGAATTGTTTGCAAGTCCGAGTCACCGGGCGACGCACCTTTGCTTTAGTCGACTTTTTATTCCCCATCTTCTTCTTCTTCTTCGTCTTCTTCTTATTCTCGAGTTTTTTTTTTACCATGAATAAATTGCGCAGAATTTATGTGGAAAGTTTTGTGTGTGCGCCCCAACATCAGCTCCATTGCGAGCATGAAATGAAAGTGGCTAGCGGAGTGCAGATGAATCTGTTTGCCTTAGTCTGATGAGTTATCTGCGCAAATGCAGCAGCGACGCTGGGTCAGTGGGTGGAGGAGGGCCTGCCACAGCTAGCTTCTGTGTGAAGTGCCTTGTGGGTAGGCGGTAGGCGGAATTGCAGAATTTATGGTTGAAATGCTAAATGAGCGCTTCGCGGCGAGTAGATCCTAAAGTTGCACTATTTCTGTTTTGCATACCAAAGTTTTATTACAAAAAAAAAACACACACACACACACACACACTTTACAGTTAAGAGTGGTGTGTGCACTTTAAGTTGCAGCTCAACATACAAACCGAAAGTTGCAGTCTTTTGGCCAACAATGTATATACAAAATTTCGTTTTGTTTGCTGCACAACTCGAATTATAATTCACAAACTATTCGCTAATTGAGACATAATTAATCTGTCTAAAAATTGCTTAGTTAAAAAAAACAAACAAACCCAATTAACTAATAATTAAACAACTAGAAGAAAAATATTTGTGCATTAAAACTACATTTTTCTTAAAGTTTATTGCATAACAGCACTTTATTGTTTTCTAAATCTATTATTAAATAAAACATTTAAATATATTATTAAATAAATTAATTAAATATATTTTTAAATGCAACATTAAACTAAATTTCCGTTCCAAAAATATCTCTAATTGAGCATATTCTCAGCTTATAAAGCTATAAACATATACAACAACTGCTTAATAGCTATTAGTTTGTAGCTTCTTATAATTGTATACAAGGTTTTCCTGGTAGAGCCTAGGGCTTAAGGGAGCTACAAGCTTTAAGCACTTTTGGCCCGGAAGATGTTGTTGTTTTGCCCGTTGTTGTTTAATAACGCCCGGCGATGCCAGCGTGTTGCCAGGAATGTGAGGATTAAGATTTACGCCGCTCAGTGCCGCAAAGGAAGGAAGCCAGGGCGTGGTAAGGGTGAAGGGGTTAGGAAAAGGGGTGCGAGTCAGCTGCCTGACACATGGGCGCTTCGTAACCGGCAATCCAAGGGAAAAAGCCCACGCCCACAGAATGCTAACCGCAAGCCAAGAGCAAGTCACACGTTGCCAAGGCACTCCACATTGTCGTAGCCATCGTTTCGTGACGCTGACGCTGACGCTGACAACCACAACGACGGCGACGACGACGACGACGACGGCGACGGCAGCGCATTGTGGCTACAACGCTATATTGCCGAGCACCGCAAAGAGACGCAACAACGTTGCGTATGTGTAATATTTCAGCATTTGCAACACTCTGGCAACACACAGAGCGCAACACGCTTTGCTGCCCCAAAGGCTGCTGTTGCTGCCTCAACTGCCACAACTGCTGTTTCTCTTGGTTGGTTGCGTCGTCATTTCGCTGTGGCCCGGGCTTCCCCCCTCTGCGTGTGCCGCTGCGTGTGTGGTCTACCATTATCTGTCTGGGAAGCCATTAATTTTTCAAGATTGATCCGGTATGCAAATTACTTACACAGAATGTGCACGAGCGCCGGCAGCGCTTCCTTTGCTACTCTCTTTCTCTGCCGTCTATTGTGTCTTCTATGCGTGTATCTAGTCTGTGTATGTGTGTGTGTGTGTGTGTGTGTTGCTATTAGTGTCTATGTGTGTGTGCTTGAGTACCAAATGTGTCTGCTCAGAATTGGCTGCCTCGTTTTTCAGCATTTTGTATTCGTGTTTTTTTTGGTTTTTTGTTATTTCTATTTATTTTTACGCTTGCTTTTGCAGTAGATAATTATTTGGGCGTGGCCTTAAAGGCGAACCGCAATTCAGCAGAAAACTGTTGGAGATTTTGGCCAAACTTCCCATTGAATTAATATCTCATTTGAGTTTCAGTTCTGTGTGGACGAGGCAGATGCGAATTCACACATTTATTTACTGCATTTTCACACACACCATCAACATTTTTTTATAAAGTGCACTCGAGTTTTTTTGGAAATTGTTTTTAAATATAACAGCGGCTTTTTTATATTAATCAAAATGCCAATTTGGTAGGAATTTATAATAAAATACTAATTTGTTATATTATTTTTATCAAAATACTAAAGTTGTTTTCTGCTGTTTATCTGCTTTTGATTTGTCTTTATTTCATTGAGATTTAAACAAGTTTAAACTTAACGACTTTGAGCTTTTCAATTGTAGTTTTGGGAATTGGGGTATATCTTAAATTGCTGAAGCATTGTCTGGAAGTGGCAGCAGGCACTTGGAAATACGCCCCCACAACACGTGCTAAGCAGCGTGCGTCAAGTGTGGTTTTGTGTGTGTGTGTGTGTGTGCGTGTGTGTGCGTGTGTTGGTTTCTGTGCCACCAAAATGACAAAGATCACTTAACGGTTGCGCAATGTTTAACGAAACTCGGCGACAACATGCTAAATGCAATGTTGATGATGATACCGACGATGGTGATTATGATGAGGGTATTGTTTGCCTACACGCAATACAAGCATCCAACATACACAACACAACACAACACACACACATATATATATATATATGTATATATGCAAGCTGACAGCCAAGTAAACATGACGCGAAACTAACAGGCACAGTTCTCGTTAACACATCGTGATAACAATCAAAGCGAAACAAAAGCCAACAAAACAAAACAAACAGAAACAAGAACATCATCACCGGCAACATGGTCAAAACAATATGGTGGGGGTGGGGCTGGGGCTGGGGGGAGGGTAGTCAGTACCTGACTAGTGTGTGCCGCTAAAATTGGGGATATATATTTTTTGGGGACTCCTATAGGAAGCGGCGAAACGGAAAGCGTTATCTTTGCTCAGCTTTGCATAAACCAATGTGCCACAACAAATTTTTCTAAAACCGAACCCAAGCGTTAAATTGGTATCAGCTTATGTGTGCGTGTGTGTGTGTGTGTGTGTGTGTTTGTTAGACAAATTATCTAAGACGCCACTTACTCAAAAATGCCAGAAAACAAAATGAAATTTAACAACAACATAAAATCAGCGCGGCAACAACAAAAAAAAAGAACAGCGAAAAATACAAAACTGTAAAGCAAACAAAACACGTCGACGGTCATTTAATTGGTTTACACACACACACACACAAACAAGCAATGCCCAAGGGTTCCCTGCTGCCAACTGTAAATGTGTGTCTGCGTGTGTGTAGTGTGTGTGTTTGTGTGCGTTGCATAAATTACATGAAATTTACAAATAAATTACGCGCATGCAAAAGGCGTTCGCTGCTGCAAAAAGGGGGCGTCACTTTTGCATTTTGTACAACCACACGGGTAAAAACAAGTTAATTTTATAATTGGCCAACGGTTAGCTAAAAATATAACTGCCTGCAAATATGCAGCAGGAAATTAACTTATTTTTCATATAACGCATACGGCCAAGTAAATTATATAATCACTGATTAAACAGTGCTAACATGCATATTGCTGTAAATTCTTTAAGCGTTCATAAATAAATAATAAGCACCAATCGACCGACAATAAAAATATACATTAATTGACTAAATATAATTGAAATTGACTAGCTTCTTTCTTGATGGAACTCAAGGCACTCCAGCACCAAACAACATTGAGTTATTTATAGTATTTTTACATTCAACCACACAAGTTGAATTCACAAAAAAAAAAATACTATTTATATTTATATAAATTATATGGAAAATCACTCTGTCATAAATACTTAAGATAAAAATAAATGTTGCCGCTGCGCACACTTAGCAAATGTTTCCCGTCATGGCAGTTAAATCAATTGAATCATCAATCAAGTCACAGGAAATTAACAGAGTTTATGCGAATTCAGCCATAAGCAGCACAAATTCGATACGCACATTTTGGCCAAGTTGTGCTTATGTGCCTATGTGCCGAGGATTGATGCTTCTATGTCAGGCGGGATTAAATGTTGCTCCTGTATACGAATGCATTTCATTTTTTTGTATTCGTACTTAATCATTTCTGTGCCTTACATTTATATATGTATATATATTTTCAGTTGCAAGACAATTGCTCATAATAATGTGGGGATAGCCGCGTGCTATGAGTGCCATCATTGAGGACACCGAATGTGAATATCGCTGAATTTTAATTTATGCACATTCACACAAACACACACACACACACATAGACTATGAATTTATGTGTGTGTGGGTGTGCTCTCTAGACGAGTGTGTCGCGAGCTTTTCATCGACATTTAATTGAAAGTAACTCATGCGTGGCAGCATCGTACGCGGTTAATGAGCGAGAAACTCGAATGACTGTCACAGTCACCAACTCTGCCCCTCCCTTTTTTTTGCGCACCCCCCCCCCCCACAGCCTTTCCCATCTTGCTTTAACTCTCTATATACGTATAGCATATGTCTGGCGATTGCAAACTTTTTTGCCAGCACGTGAATGACATCAATGACAGTGAAAAGGCGTTTTTTCTGCACTTAATGAGCACGACGAGGGGCGAACCAAGACTTCCATTCAAAGCGCAGCGTCCTTTCCGGCTGAAGTTAAGCAAGTTTCTTCATTTTCGGTTTTGTTTTTTTGCTTTTTATTTTTGCTTTTTATCTGTGCTGCCTGCGTGTGACAAGTTTATTTATGTGTCTGAAAGGCAACCGGATGAAAAAACAAAAAAAAAAAATAATGTGTATATATGCTGAAAGAAAAGCAGCCGCAGTAGATGAAACTTAAAAGACATAAACGAACAAAAAAATTGTTTTGTGTGTTATTTAGTTCGCTTTCCTGAACAATTTTTTTTTTTTTTTTTGTTTGTTGGGCTACAGCCATAGAAAGTAAAATTAAATGCTTGAAATGTATTAAATCAGCAGCCCTAACGAACGAACTGACGGATGGAGTACCCTGGCTTTAATATCAAACAAAATATGTTGTATCTACAAATGGGTAAATTGTAATTTGTTTAGTTAGTAATTGAAAAAAAAATTTCCCCACATATATGTCGACGCTTTGAATTTGAAGCCCGACGGCGTATTCATATAAAAATGATGGAAAATCATTTTCGCCGCATGAAACATATTTAAAACAAATATTCATTTCAAACAGTTGGCTGAGGATTTAAGGCACTTGCCCCGAAGTAGGCAGCACAAAATTAGCAAATATTAATTTGCTTTTGGAATGCAGCAAATCAATGTAAACAATTATTCAAATGCTATGCTGGTCAACAATTCACACAACTCATAAGCCAAAGATGCGCATGGCATGCCCACGAGCACACACACACACATACACACACATACACACACACACACTTGTAAAATTTGGGCAATCATGCATCAGCTTTCGCTCACTCGAACTTGGGCAATATTCAACTTGAGTTATTTATATTAAAATTTTGGTTTATTGATGTGGTTGCTTATATTTGGCAAAGTTTTTTATGTGTTGATTTTTATGAAAGCATCGGTTTAGTTTTAGCCAAGCTGTTGCTCGGCAATATATATATGTATATATATATATATATATATATGTGGCAACAACTAATCTGTAAATGTGTATGTGGAGCATATGCGAGTATTGAAGCCATATGAAGAACCGCATTTCTTTTGTTTACTTGTTTGACCTTTTTTTTCGTTGTTGTTGTTCTTGTTGTTGTTGGCTTGTTTTGTACATGTTTGGTAATTTCCTGGCTACGAACGAGTTGACCACAAAAAAGGCAAAAAATCAAAATAAAAGGAAAATAGAAAGCACAACGAGCTGTAAATAAAAACCAACCCAAGCAATCAACAAATACATTTGAACAGCACCTTATAAAAGTATTTGAACCTTATGCTGACCGAATTTTATCGCATTTGACACACACACACACACACACACATACACACAAGCACATACACACTTATTGGCATTGATTTTGGCTTTTATTAGCTCGAGCAGCCGCAGCGCAGAAGTTGCCAAGTCGCACTTGACTTGACTCCAATGTTGCCTCCATTCTGCCACTCCCCCCCCTCCCCCTCCGATCAACGCCGCCCACTTCAGCTTCAATTGCCCTAATCCATTGCAAAGGAGGCGTGGGATCACGTACAACATGCACAGCAGTATATCTTTTTAAAAACATTGTTAAAGTTTTGCTATAGTTGTGCTAACCCCCATAACCTCGCCCCACATTCCCATCGTATCCGATATATATATATATATATATATATATTTTTTTTATTATTGAATTCGAGTTCAATTTGTTTTTATTGATTTGCCATTTTGCACTAGCCCCAGAGATGTGACGGAAATTGTCAATGCTTTACAATAGTTGCAGGCAGCAATCGTTGCCACTAACACTGCCTCACGCTTTGCACACCCCGCACCCCGCATTACACACCCTGCACCCCATACAATATCATCATGGCTTTTTGAGTTTTATGTGCACTTGATAAAATTTCAATAGCTGCAACCCCATCGCACCCGACATTTGGATTCTGTTGTTTTTCGCGCCAGTTTGGCTTTGCCTTTAGTTTTATGTGATATTAAAATTGATAGCAAATCGCTGCTGCTGCTGCGGCTGATGCTGCTCCTGCTCCCACCACTCCTCTTGGTAGTGCAACGCCATTCAGTGCGCACTGCTCGTTGAGCTTGGGGTGATTGAGAGAGAGGGCCCAGATCTGGTTTTTATGGCGCTCAGCAAGCCCGAACGCTTGGCAAATTGAATTTCATACGATTTTCAATAAAGCCAATTCCATATTGGGCATACGCGGTGTAAGTCATGGCATGCATTATGCTTGGCCAACTTTGTTCGAGCACTTAAATAAAAATAAAGACAACCAAAAGTGCGATTTCAAAAATGTGCTGCATATGAAATTGCTGCTAAATGGTAAATTGGCTACGCAATGTCTGAATAAAAATGAAGAATGACAGCAGCAATTGTCATTGGTATATTGGAGCCAAATGTCGGTTGAATTCTTACAAATAACAAATATTTAATTTTTTATATCTATTAAATATGGGTAATTGGCAAAGAAAAAAAACTACCATGTATTGCATTAGGGGTATTGAAACAAATAAAACTAAAACTTTAACTGAATTATGCACTTGCTATTAACACTTAAATTATATATTTAAATGTAATAATGAGCCTTAAGAAAATTTTTATTTTAAAAAATTATTTTAGTTAAAACTTTAGTAAAACTAATTTTAATATTTACAACTTTTTTAAGCACTTTAACTGACTGCTTTTAAAAATAAATATTTATCGAAAGTGATGCAGACAAAAACGTTTGTTGCAAGCTCCAAGCAGCGCAGTTGTATATCAATGGTCGCCCAACAACAACAACAACAACAACAACAATAACAACAGAGAAAATACAGAAATTCCACAAGGAGTGCAATACAAGTCAGACAACTAATACGACAAATGCAATAAAACACAGACAATGTGTGAAGTTTAACGTTCGAATTTCAGATTGCATATGTGCAGCGAGTGAGTGGGAGTAAGGTGAAAACAATGGAAACGCACACACACACACACACTTATATACACAAGCCAAACCCCAACAAACACAACTCAGTTCGGACGTCGCTGCGTAGGCGTGGCTGCGTGTATAATTTGCGATTTATGAGCAGCAGAATGCTGACAACAGCAAGGGGGCAAACGGGGCATAAAGCGAGCAAGTGTAACACGTGCTGTGCAACTTCTAATGCGACTGACAAACAGCAACACCTACACCTACACCTACAGCCACACCCACACCTACACCTACAGCCACACCCACAGCCACACCCACACCCACTCACACACAGTTCAGCACAGAGCGGAACTTGAACAATGTGTCAAATGTCATATATGTGTCGCGTTAATAAATTCACTCAACTGCTTCGATGTGCCCGCCGCTGGCTGGCATAACAAAAATTGTGCCTCGACGCAGGCGACGACACACACACAGCAAATATGTATCTGTAGTCGCCAACTATATTGCCATGCCACTGCTCGTTGCCCAAGAGTCAATTGTCAGTGACAAATACAATCCAATTCGTATAGGATGAGTCTTGAATTACCAACCGATGCAGCTTGAATTTCATTATTCTTGTTGTCTGCCACAACAGCAACAAAAATGTCAATGCAACAACATTTGTGCTCTGGCAAACAATTTGAATAAGATATTTTATTTATATATATATAAATAAATATATATGTAAAATATAGAAAAGACAAACTGTGAAATATTTGTGTGTAAAAAAGAAATAGTCAAATAACACTTCAATTGGAATATAAAAAGAGAAGAACAGTTTTTTAATTGCATTTCCAATTGCTGTTGCGAATATAAAATAATGAATTTCAGCTAAAGTTGGCTATAAATATATTTTTTTGTAACTTGGCTTTCTTACCCCTTTCGAAAGTCTTTGAAATATACGTTAGCAAAGCTGGCAATTGAGCAACATATTAAATGTCCTCTGACTGAGGAAATGACACCATAAATTTTGTTTAATAATGCACAAAAAAAAAAAAAAAAATGGGCCATTATAAAATGCACAAAGGTACAATGCAGCAGCATTTATATGGAATTCGTATTTGGAAGTGCTTACAAATAAATTACGGAAAAGAATGGAAACTATTACTAATAATATGTATACAAAATACTTCAGAGGCGGGCCAAATGAACTGCAAATAATGCAGAAGGCGGCATATAAATAGTCGGACCCAAATGTGTGCTTGTGCCCATTGCAGATGTACATGAATTTGTCATTGAACTCGCCTCGCCTCAGCACAGCACAAGACGCAAGCACTTGTCCCTGCCACAGGCCCTGATGTTGCCCCTGACCAACCCATTGCCTATTTTGAACTCTATTTAATTGCAAAATCACAGCCAAAAATGACCAAAACGTTTTGTCTGTGCCTGTGAGTGTGTGTGTGGTGTGTGTGTGTGTGTGTGTGGTGTGTGTGTGTGTGTGTGTGTGTGGTGTGTGTGTGGTGTGTGTGTATGAGTGTGAGTAATTTTTTTTAAGATTCGTTTGTTGTGGTATGTGTTTGTTTTCCTTTGGCTGATTGCGTTGAGGCACCTTGCCAAGTGGCAAACGCGCGGAAACCTGATCCGGATGAACCAATGGCAATTGCCAAAAACTTGGCCAGCAACATCATCGTCAGTGCCGTCATCAGCAGCAGGAGCAGCAGCAGCAGCAAACAACAGCCGAGGCAGCTGCAGCTGCAGCAGCCACTGCCCAAAAAGCTTGGCATCGCCCAAGAAAATGCCCATTCTGACAGTTTTAGCCACGTTTGTCGAGCAACAAAACTGAATAAATTTAATGCGGATTTTGGCAAACGATGCGACATCGTCGCTTCACGTGCCAAAGGCCCCAAATGCCAGCGCCAAGTCCTGGCCAGGCCAGCGACGCATCCAGTTCGAGTTCGAGTTCAGCAGACGAACGCCATTTCGGACTCGCCTGAGGAGCATATGAGGAGCGGATGAGAATGCGGCTGGGAGGCAAGGAGGTGGTACACGGAAATCTCTATAGGCTCATTCCATGAAATTCTATGCACTTCCGTGTTGGCATTTGTCGCTGCTTCATTGTGGACAGCTAAGCGAGCTGTACTATGCCACGCACAGTGGGGCAAGTGTGCAAGAGAATAATTTAATTAATTAAGAGTATCAATTTTATTAATATTAATTTCTTTTTAGTTTACGAAGTTACATTTTAATTGTATTAGTTAGATGACGTCATCTACGTCCTGGCTTAAACCAACTAACTGTTTTATGTCTAAATGTAGATTAAATTTTTAAGATTACAAAAACATTTCAAGTGTAAAACTATTTAAAAATAATTAAAAGTTAAGCAGCTAAAATATTTGTTAAATTTTTAACGCTGTTGCTGAACCACTTCCTGCCAGTCAGCGCCTCAGTTGCTCTTTCTCTATGCTCTGCTTGCGACTGCCCCACGGCTGCCCCCTCAGCCACCCCCTCCCCCCAACACACACACCTAGATATGCTACTCGTAGAGTGTATGCATTATAATTTGAGTGGCACGCTGAGAGTAGCTTTTGTTTTGCTTTTAATTAGATTTACATTGGCCACTTTTCAGTTGCGGCTGCCACATTTCCGACACCATGACCCACCCACTCGACCCCCTGCGTCCCCCTCTCTCTCTCTCTCTCTCTCTCTCGTTCTCTTTTGCTCTCATCTATGCTGCAAGCCTAGCAAACAGTGCGCTTTGTTTATTTTGGCGCCTTGCGCACTCATTGCCCCCGTTGCACATAGACAACAGCAACCATACCTCCTACCCCCTCCCCCTCCCCATCACCACCCTCCCCCCCTCCGCCCAGCACCCCTCAGATTGCCTGTTTTTCTTCTTTTATTTTGTTTTGTTTAATTATTTTCAACAGCTTCACTTTTTGCACTTCCGCTTTGTGTGTCACTAATTGCTTTTGTGTTTCAGTATTTACAATTGTTTTGATTCATTTCTTTTTGATCCACCCAACCACCTCCAGCTCCCCTCCTCGCCTCCTCCCCTCTTTTCCGTCATCATCAAATTCTGTCTGCAGCTCTGCTTGCTTAATTAAATGCACTTTGAATGTCCACTCCCAATGCCCCTCCCCCATTGTCCAGACAACCTCTGCTGCTGCTCCTAGGCCTTCTGTGTCAAGTCTCAAAATATCTGACTCTAATCACGTTCTTTAATTAAATTGAATCCAGTTTCTCTGCAGTTTCACGCTGCATTCCTAATTAGCACACATGCCCGAAAATGCAAATTATATCGATTTGTTTTTGCAAATGCAAAATACATTAACTAATAATGCTGCACCAGTTGGCGACTGCTATCGAATAATTTTCATAATATTTGGAAATATTCCATTGACGCATTAACAATTAAAATATAAATAAAAATTAATGTGCACTCAATCATTTTCAAAATAACTATAAAATTCCAAAAATGTATAAAAATATTTTTCCGTGCAATTAAAATGAGACTAATAGACCATAATTATGGCAAAAAATACTTAATTATTATTAATAAACTATAAAAGCTTACATTTATTATTTAGTTCCGCCGATAAGTGAGACCAATGCAAATAAATAAAAACTTATTATCCTTGGAAAGGAACTATGACGACCCTGGTCGATGTCCCTGGCCAAACTAAAATGGAGAAAATAACTCAGAAAAGTTGTGAAAAATAAAATATCTCGTAATTCTGCTGATGATGCTGCTAATTCAAAACCGGAAAAGCTTTTAACCAATTTACATAATTTGCTAAATACCGACCGTCTGGGACGTTAGTCGCATCCAAGTCGCTATCAAGTCGCCTCCTCGTCCTGGCCAAAGTCATTTTTCTGAAGTGTCTGTGCGCCTCGGAGGACAACAACAACAACGTCGAGGAGGCGGAATGAGGTCGAGAAAAGTCCTCTTTTAAAGAAATTAATTAATGAAATGTTGATTAACTTTTGCCAACCAGTCGAGCTGGTGCCAAGCCTGACCAGCGATGGAGGCTTTTGTCCTCGTGGAATCAGTGGTCCGCCGTCGCCTGAGATTTATGTCGAGGCATTTGTCATGGCAAAGAGTAAACAAGCGATGGGCGTATTGCTCGCGCTGTGGGCGTGGCGACCGCTGGGGCGTGAGCATAATCCACGAAATAATGCGCTCTAAAGTTATTTACAATTCCTGAATACATTTTTCAGGGAAAAAGTCTCGCCAACTCACAGTTGGAGCGGTAGGTGCGGGAGGAGTTGCCCGGAAGTCATCCTTCGTTCGCGCCAGTATCTGGATTGGGATCTGGGTCTCGGCTAATTAGCCTTAATGCTCAAAAAGTGAAATTGCATTTGAAATACAAAACAAAAGCTAAAAAGGGGTCGTTGCTAATTTACCCTCTCTCGATCCAATTAAGAGAACATGACAAGGTATCATCCGGATATTTAATTTCGGAAATATTTTGTGCAGCCAGCCCTGGCTGACACATAGATTAAACAATCAATCGCTGAATTAACGGCTGAGTAACACCTTAGCAATGTGAAAAATATAATCAATTATTTTCCAGTTGGGTTCTAATAAGTTTTTAGCCTAAGGAATAAATTTAGGATTGTAGGAAAAAATATATTCAATTATTTTCCAGGTGGGTTCTAATAAGACTTTCATTCTAAAGAAGAAATGTAGGATTACCTCATAAATGTTACCTTAAAATTACAATATATCGTTTATCAGTACTAACGAATCCTTCACTAAGCCTGCCCTATGCCCTAACATTTTAAGATCTTCTGTGCCCCTTTTGGTCCAGCAAACATTCTTCGCTTCTATTACTCATTTGTAATTGCGGAAAGGGTATTGAAACGCATTTGGAATTTCGTGCAGTGCCATTAATCATTGCTCGGGTTCGCTTTGTTGTGCACAGTGATTGAGATGGGGTATGGGGTAGGGGAAGAGGGAAGGGGTAAGGGGGGGGTGGTGGTGTGCGACATGAAACTCGTCAAGTTGTTTTGTGCTTGATTGATTTATGTATTTGAGCCCATTGTTTGACCCTTAATTAGTTTGACCAGGTGGCCGATTTTGCCGATTTCTGCCACAGAAAGGTGCCCAAGTGCCTTGCCTGGTGGCGCACAATTTCCACCTCAAGGCGCTATTAGTCAAATTCTTCGAGATTGCGATAAGTTGGCAGCAGTTCGATTGCATGCACACCTTGGGCCGCCGATTTATTGCGCATCTGATTATCAAATTGCATAAAAAATGGTTAGCCAATAAAACATTTTGACATGCAATTCATACCTTACATTCTGTGACTGCATGCGACAACCCCTTTTCGCGTCCCGTGCCTCCATAAATAACATGACGCAATCTATGAGCGAACCCAAAAAAAAAAAAAAAAAAAATATACATTATTTGGCAATAAAATGGAAATCGATTCGGCAACGTCGGCGACGACGACGACGACGACGACGACGACGACGATGGCAAACGGCGAGCAAAGTTGACAAATTGCAGCCAAGGAACAAATGGAGCGCCGTAAGAAAAATAATATCGACTATCAAGGATTTCCCTGTGCCATTGTCGTTGCCTGCTGCCTCATCCTGGTGGTGGTGACTGCTGTTGCTGTTGATGCTGCGACAAATTTACATGCCCCAATTGCAGACCCGCCCCACCCGTCCACAGCTTGAAGCGTCGTTCAAATTGAAAATTGTTCGTAGACAAACACACACACACACACACACATATATACACACATTCAGGCAAAGCATCCTTTGTGCGGATGCCGCCGCTGCTGTTGCTCCATCTGCGATTGCTCTACCCCGTTCCGTTGATGCACCCTTTGTACTTGTCATTTATGAAAATTTGTTTATTTTCGTAATGCTCCATTTGCAAATGTAGCCAAAGTAAATATTGGCGCTACATATGGGAGAATGAGATACTGGGCCGGCCAGGCCGCCCATAGCTCTATGCTCCTCTTCCCCGGGTAAGCCATTCATTTTGTGCAGCCTCTTATATTTTTTATGGTTTCTGCTTGCAGGCATAATTCATGCGCCTTTTTTTCACAATTCCCATTTGGCTGTTTTTTTTTCTTCGGCTTCGTCCTTAAATTGATAAAAGTGCAATTTTTATTGAGTCATCGGTGCGCAAAACAAACACCACTCCAATATTCAATAGTCATTTGAAACAAAATTATTGTTTTACATTTTTTCAAATAACATTAATTATTTGTAAAATCCTTTTAGCTGGCAATATCAATATCTGCACGTCATAATTAATTGTATATTAAAAAATTACAAATTTAATTAAAAATTACTTTAAAAAAAGGAGCTGTAAACGCCAACAAATTAATTGATCATTAATAATAG
Source organism: Drosophila demipolita (assembly GCA_035042405.1). Lineage (NCBI taxonomy): Eukaryota > Metazoa > Arthropoda > Insecta > Diptera > Drosophilidae > Drosophila > Drosophila demipolita. The sequence goes on along the minus strand of JAWNLI010000044.1, from coordinate 3,026,816 downwards.
TTTGTCTGATTGTTTATTTATTGTTTGTAAAAGGCAAGCTTAGCGCTAAATATTTTTTAATGCCAAATACTTTTAATAATTTATTTCGATTAATTAATAAAAGATGCACTTTTTTCGTAATACGCTTACTATAAATGAGATAACTACAATTGGATACAACGAACAAATTGTGGATGACAAAGATAAAATACTATTTTAATATTATAATGCAAACCATTTCCAAATCAAACTCGAATAAAACTGTTCATAGCAAAACTATAAAAATATCAATAGAAAACTTCCGTCAGGCATAGATTTTTTTTTAATAAAAGTTCAAAGACGCAGAAAAGGCCAAGTCAGCTGACGGGGCAAAACCAATTTCGGTAAATACTTATTGGGCATATTACGTCACAGTTGCTGTCGGGTTTCCCCCCCCCCCCCCCCTTTACGCTTGAATAGTGAGGGGTGAGGAGTGACATCAAATGGCAGCAACCACCTCGAAAAAAAGAGCTCGCAGAACATAAAAAAAGACCAAATGAGCCAAAATCAACAACAACAATTCAAAAGAATGCAAACGATTGTTGTTTCGTATTGTTGTTGTTGTTGTTGTTTTTGTTGTTGCTGTTGTTGCTATTGTTGTTGTTGTTGTTGTTGCTATTGTTGTTGCTGCTATTGTTGTGTAGAAGCGCGCGAACGAGTCATAAAAATGCGAGGCCAAAACAGTCAAACTTATGATGTGACAAGAAGAGTCGCAGCTAGTCGAAGCTAGTCGAGAATCCCCCAAACCACCCCCCCCCCCCCCAAACCTACCTACCATAACCCCCCAAAACCCTTAGCCCTCAGCCACAAGCCAAGCGGGGTAACCATTTCTTTTTGAATCCTGCGCGACTGGCGCTTATATTTTATTGCTATTATCCTGTTTACTTCATGTTTATGAACAAGCACACCCACACACACCCACACACACACACACACGCATGTGTTGTTATGGTGTGCGAATTAGTTGTGGCAGCGAAATGAAAGCGAATGCTTCAACATTTGCCACTTTTCCTCTATTGGTTCAATTGAATTTTTACTGTGGCAGTCGGAAAAATGAAAGAAAAAGTAATGCTTTGACTGTAGGTGCAGTGTGGTGGGGGGGGAGGGGGCAGCAGTGTTGCTGATTTTGGTGGCATAGCAAAAGGGTCGCAATATGTGGATACGAATCATATGCTGCCAGTGCTAAGATGTCAACCGCGACAATTTCATACCCTATAGAAACCAAACAACGCAAAGGGTTGCTTCACACCATTGTTAAATGTATTTTATAAAAATGTTAAACAATGCTAAAAAAAAATGATTTTTTAAAATTAATTAGTAAAATCTTATCTCACAATAATTATTCATAGCTTTCTTGGTTACAGGATATTTGAATGTTCAAGCCATTGCACAATATATTCACCCCATATTTGATGTTAGCCAAATATGATTCTGTTTCTGATGTTCTAAGCGACTTGCCACCCAATGTGGCATCAACACTGGCCCCTTTGCAGCATCCACTTGATAAGAAAATCTGCTAGCGTTGTACCTTTTGTGGACCTTAGCTACATTTGGCCAAAACTAAATTCATTTCCTTTGTCTGGCTAAAAGAGGGCGGAGTTGAACGCATTGAATATATATGCAGAAATTGTCATATTTTCAAATTGAGTGTACAAGTTGGTGTTTCTCTCTGCTCCGTTGAGTGTGTGTGCTATTGTTAGGAGAGGGATGTGTGTGTGTGTGGGGGGGGGGGAGGACAACATACATTTGTTTAGTCTAATAAACATTTATATGACTTTTAGCCAAAAGTGCTGGTAAGTTCAGGGTACGCACTTCAGCAGTGACAATTGTTAAAGTTGAATGTCGAGTGTCGAGTGTCAAGGCAAATAAATTACATCAGCAGCAACACACAAATCAAATAATACATGCATAAATTTAACAATTTTCACTAGCCAGAAAGTAGCTAAAAACTTCTTCAATGGCCACAGCAAGGAGGGGGTGTTAAGGGTGGAGGAGGAGGAGGAGGAGGAGGAGGAGGAGGAGGAGAAGGGCAGTTACGTTCTGTCGTTGACTGCGTCGGTGGCTGCTTTTCCAATGACTCGCTTTGTAATTTATGACTTGGCAGTGGAGCATGGAGCAGCCAGAAGCTGTGGTAAAACCAACCAAGGCTTCAGCGCCTCCTTTCAAATGACAATTTTCGGCACAATTTTCGCCGCGACTTGCATAGAACAGACATGCGATGATCGGGTGATGGGGAGGGGGGAAGTGGGATGCTTGGGATGTGTGGAGTGTGGGGTTGGTAGCATTGGGAAATTGTAAAATTGTTGAAATATAAAACTTTCCGCTGCATAACGAGCTAACGATGCGGAAACCTGAAGAAAGTTATGTTATCAATTTCAGAACCAACAAATAAATTTGAATTTAACACGGCGCCACATACAAAGGGCCATCAAGCAACTTTGGAAAATAATGTGTTCTCGCCACTTATGGTTCACCATATTCCGAATGGGGTTGCTCAAGATTTCTAGTTTTAAAGTTTACTTCAGCTGTGCCCAAACTGTGCCCATAAATCCATAACAATTTTTGATTAAGATTAAAGTGAATTTATTATGTGGGAAACTCAGTTATTCAATATGGTTTTTATTTGATTTACAAAACGATTTTAATTAAATAATAAATAAATAACTGTTAAGAAAATATATAAATAAATATTTGTAATGAATTTCTTACTTACCCCCTTAAAATGACAAAGTAATTCTTTCTTCTTATTCTTCTGCCTGCGAATTGAGCCACAAATCGTTCTCAGCCACTTCAAATGGCAAGATTAACAAACTAAATTTGTGGCCATATTTTTGTCGCCGTCTCAGCTTGGTTATGAAATCAATTTCCGTTGAAGAATTCAATTTCCGAGTGCTATAATTATGCCAAGTGTCAATGCAAAGACCACAGAAAAAAAAAAAAAAATACAAAAACGATCAAAAAAATATAATAAATCTCAACGAGAGCGATTTTTTTGCTCGTCTCTTTTGGCGTGCAGCTTGGCGCACCTTTTGACCCCCGTTGCATGCAACGTCAATTAATAACTTTTCTTTTCATTGCTGTTGTTGTTGTTGTTGTCGCTGTTGTTTTTTTGTGTGTTGGATCTTAACTGGGCGTAAGGAAAAATCACATAAATCCTCGAGCATTTAATTCGAACAATAAGAAAAATAATTACGAGTGCTGAGCACGTGAGTCAAGAGCACTTGACGACGAATCGTGCGGGGAAAGAGGGTGGGTTGGGGGGTGTGCGGATGGCCGGGGGCTCTGAAGGGTGGATAAGCCGTGAAAAAATTACAAGTCGAGACGCGCCCCAACAGCGTACTTGGATTGCTACATTCAACTGACAGTCGTCCGGAAACAGCAACAAAGTCTGCTAGTATGTGTGTGCTGGCGTGTGTGTGTGTGTATGTGTGTGTGTGCTGGTGCGTGCGAGAGTGTGTGTAGGATGAGGTTACTTGTCAGGCAGTTAATCTAACCCATCAAGCTCAAGCGCCAACTTGCTATCCAGATATTCCATCCCAGGCGGCGTCAGCGGAAAACGCCGTACACAGGTGCAATTAAGAATTTTGCACGGAAGCCAAGTCAACTCAGCAGTGTATGCGTGTGCATGTGTGTGTGTGTGTGTGTGTGTGTGTGTGAGTGTGCGAGCGAGATAGAAATACATCGCCTTCGCTTTCTTAGCCCCAAACCCTTTTCAGTGTCTAGGCGCCAAATGTGGGGCACGTCTAGGCAGCCAGCCAACAGCAGTCAGTCGTCTTCCTATCTGCCGTGCCACCTGCCACCCTCAACTGCTTACCCTTTTCCCCTTCCTGCCACACCACTTTACAATCCTCGCTCGCACCATGAGCTCGTTTACTATTCATTCTAGCGTGCCATTAAGATTTGTTGTTTGAATACATTTACCATTTGTTAGTGCAGCCAGCACTGACTGTATGTCAGTGTGTATGAGGTGTGTGTGCCTGTGTATGGGTGTATGTCTGCGTTTCATTTTGCACTCACAGCAATTATTTACTTGCGCTTAAAGCTAAAAGGCTTTAATTGCGCGATTATTTGTCTTCTTCATTAAGCGAAACACGCAAATCTCAAAGGCGAAAGACGTTGAATGGTGGCAGTCTTAAATGGGGGAGTGTCAGCAAAGGGAGCAACAGGGGAATGGAGAGAGAGAGAGAGAGAGAGAGAGAGAGAGAGAGACACGCCCTGAAGGGGTTCAAGCACTGCTTAAGTACGAAAAACAAACAGTGGGCGCAATAAGTGCAAGTTGACTTGTAATTGTTGTGTGTTTTATAACTCTTTTCTGAGATGAAAAAAATATAGAAATAAAGTCAAAGTAGGAGTAAAAAAGTTTGGTTGATTAAATAGAAAAAAAAACACTAAAAATCTATTATAATATGAATATTACTTTATTAGACGAAACGTATATTAAATTACTTATTCAAAAGACTTTTTACATATTATTTAGCTCGGGTTAAAAAAGGTATTTTAAAAAAATAATAATAAATAAATAAATGAAAAAAAGCGTTTGTTTAACAGCAACTAAATAAATAAAAATGCTGTTAAATTAAAAAACCATGTTTGAGTAGGATTTTCACCAAAGTTTAATAATTTATATATAAATAAAATATAAAGCGTTTGCTTAACGGCATATTCTGCCTAAATGTAAATCTTAATTTATAAACATAAAAATGCTGACAAATTAAAAATCATGCTTGAATTCGATTTTCTCTAAAATATTATAATTTATGTATAAATAAAAAAGTAGCGTTTGTTAAACGGTAAATTCTGCCCAACTGTAAATCTTAATTTCTTTACGTAAAAATGCTGTTAAATTAAAAAGCATTTTTGAGTTGAATTTTCAAAGAGTTTACCGCACAACAAAAGCAACAAGAAATCCCAACTGTTATTAAGTATACGCATCGATTTCGGTTCATAAACTTGTAAAGACAAAAAGCCAGGGTTTTGTGTTTATTATTAGTGTGCTGTTGTGCATGAACTTTTGCCGTTAACTGTAAACTGCGCACGCGACGTGGAATCCTTTAGATAGCCCACTTGCCTGCGCCACTCCACGCTGCTTGCCACAAAAGCAAAAGCACACATTCAGCGAAAGTTTCTAAATTATTGCAAAACAACCAGTCAAACAAGAAGCAGCAACAACAACAACAACAACAATAGCAACAATAGCAACTATTTGTGCCTGGAGCCGCTCCTCGCTGCAGTTTCGCTGGATCTCGGGCGATTTGTGCTTAATATGAAGACGATGTTGCGGGGCCAACAAGCGGCGACTACAATTAAAAGCACACCTTTTACTGGCGCAATGGCGACAGGACACACAGCACAGCACAGCACGACACGCCAGTCAACAAAGCAGCCGCGTGGAGTGGAGGGGTAGAGGGGGACCAGAGCATTTTCCAGCTGGTTCTTCAATAAGTGACAAGCCCCCAATGAGGTGGCACTGAGACTGAGTGCTACAAAGTGAAAACATAGCGCGAAAATGTTGCAACGTTTTAGTTTTAATTTGCAGAGGTAAAGAGAGAGAAAGAGACAGAGATAGCGCGAGAGCGAGAGAGAGGGAGAGGGAGGGAGAGAGGTGTCAGCACAAACCCAGCACAGCCGACAAAGTTAAGAAATTTAACCTTAGTGCGCAAGTGTTTTATTATGTGTAGTTTTCAGTAGCTGGAATGTGTTACGGATGACCTCCTCCCCAACTCCATAATCCCCTCCCCTCACACACCCCCTACCCCGTTTCCCAAAACCCTTTGAGCTAGGTCGTGCGCGAAATGAAGCTAAAGTTGAAGTTGTTCCATGTGTGTGTCTGTGTGTGTTTGTGTGTGTTTGGGTGTGTGTGTGTGTGTGAGTGTGTGTGTGAGCGGTAACGGAAGTAAACAGCAAAAGGTAAAATAGAAAAGCTGCTTCCTCTGCTGGCAATCAAACTGCTGAGTCAGTTAGCCAGACATATTGAGCGGCCCCCCCCCCCCCCCAGCCAATTGGCCAACAACTAAGACAATGTTTGGCGGCGACCCTATTAAAGACACCTACGGCTACATTGCGGCTCCGCAAATGAAGGTGGCTGTGGCACAACATTGTGTGTGCGTGACAAAATGGTATTTAAAGCAGCCGGAAGCGGCAGCAATTTAAGTTGCAACCAGCGCCTCGTGGCTCCTCGCATTCATTAATGCTGACTCAGGTTGCAGGTTGCATGGCAGGCGCTGTTGTTGTTGTTGTTGTTGTTGTTGTTGCTGCTCGTCTTCAACTGATTTTTACACTTTAATAAAAACAGTTTTTTTTTTTTTAATTTATAAGAAAGTTGAACAAAGTTTTGGTTTCCTACCCAGATTAGACTAATTAAGTAGGTCTTTTTGGATTGTCTATTTTGAATAGATCAAAACGGTTGAAGAATTTTAGTTGAGGCTTTTATTTTGGCATGCAACAAATTAACAAAGTGTATTTCAGAGTTACGAGTTGTTGCTTTGCACAGTTTCCAGGTTGGATACGCAACACACACACACACACACACACACACACACAAGCCACATCATTAAGGCGAAAAAGCTAGTGGCGTCGTCATTTTATTTGTTCAAGATAAATTCATTTAAGATGAGCTCGCGAATTAAAACTGCTGGTTAAGAGTTGGGTTCAAGTTCTGCACGAGTTGCGAAAATATCAGCGAGAAACTTTATACCCCCCCCCCCCCCCCTATTATTATTATATGGGAACTTTGATTGGTAACCCAAGGGTGCATATTATATATATATATATAGCATATTCCAGCATTTCCACTTTCCGCCGCCTTTTTGCATATTTACACAGGCTGTCGCGTTTTGGAGAAGTTTTTGGGGATCCAGGCACACATCGACATTTGGCAACTTTCAACGCACACCCGCATGCATTTCCGCTTGCCTCAAATTGTTGCAAATAAAATTCGCCCGCTTTTTGGGTATCAGCCCGCAATTTCTTTAATAGTTGTTCATCATCATCATCATCCTCGGCGCTGGTGTGGAGATGGGTGTGTGGCTCCCTCTGTGTGTGTGTGTGTGTGTGTGTGTGTATGCGCTAAGTGGTTGTTAGCATGCATTTTGCATAGGAGGTTGTGGGTGGTTTACTGGTCGCATGTTTGTGTGTGTTTCTGCCTGTGTGTGTGTGTGTGTGGTATTGCTAAAATACTTGTGTTCATTTATATGACACACACAGTCTGGTGCATTTTCCACGGCTACCACATCTGCCACGTGTATGTGTGTGTGTGGTGTGTATTGATGTTACGGCTGAGTGTTGCCACTGCTGCAATTTACCCGTTTCGCGTTTGATAGTTAAACGTTGATTTTTCAATTAGGCCACAGCGTTAACACCCACATTAAATGACAGCAAGCGTTCAGCCTAAAATCAGCTAAGAGCAATTCAACGGACAAACTTAAACTCGTTTTCCATTAGGCCAACAACTTTAAATTGGCTAAAGGAAAAGTTCCTTAAAAATGTAGAAGATGTAATTTTATTTTAAAAAGTTCTGGCAACTTAAAGTCCATAAACTTTGCGAATAAAAGTCAAATTAATAAATTCCTGGCAGCTTCAGCTACAAATTTAAATACAATAAAAAAAATAACATAAAATAAATATATAAAAATTAAATAAAAATAATTCAAATGAATGCGCAAAATTAATGCGCAAGTTTTGAGTACTAAAAACTATTTTAAACATTTATAAATTTAAAACTCTCACTATTCAGCACATTGTTTATTTGAATTTCGATAACGAAGTTACATCCTGTCAGAATGCAATTCAGAAATGCAATTTTCACCAAAGTCATCGATTTTTCGGCTCCCAAGTATTCTTGGTCTGTGCGCAAAAAACTAGCAAACTCTCTCGCAAAGGAAAATGTTTGCAGCTGAGTGAGCACACGCCTCGCACACCCCATCCCCTTCCTTACGCCCTCATTCACTTAATGGACTGCACCCCACCAAACTGTGCAGAGCTGCGGTGGTGTCAGGAGCGAGTGTCCCATTCGCTGGGCATCTAATCAACAGAATTTACCGTCATTAATGTGCCTGCGACATGTAAACTGTGCTGTAGGTGGAGGGGGGAGGAGTGGGGCATGGGTGGTTTTTGGTGGTGTGGTCGCTGGTTGGAATTGAACGGCAGGGGGGGGGGGGAACGCATTTGTGAGTATCGGTGACAGGCAGCACTAATGCTGCGGGTGTCATCAATTCAAGTTTGTCTGCTGTTATGCAAGCAATCAAACACCCAACCACCCAGTCACCCACCCACCTAACCGCCACCCCACCTCGCTCATCAGCTGTTTTTGGCACTGATTTGGCGCTGATTTTGCAGCAGCCGCAAACGGGGGAAAAAAAAGTAGCGAGGACGCACATCAAATCCATCAACGGGTTGAAATTGCAGCATTCAAAAAAAACGATGGGAAAGTGGCGAGCGTAGATAAAAATCAAGTCAAATCGCAGGCGCAGGACAACATGCTGATGTGGATGCTGATGACGCTGCCACCCTGCCACGCTGCGTCGTCGGGTGAGCTGGTGCGTGACACGAATTCCTGTGTCCTGGTCGGAGTCCTGCCAAAGTAGATGCCGCTTAAAAATTTAAATTGTATTTGCGACAGCGGGTGTTGGTTGGTGGGTGGCAGCCTCGGCTGGTGCCTTGCCTGCTTGTTGGCCAGGTGGTGCACACTAAATCAAAGCAAGGATAACACCCATCCTTAACGAGCGACAGGCGACTAGCGTCACTTGACGGCTCCACCAGACAAAAAATACAAAATTGCACATAAAAATTGCAAAAGCCGTCAGTGGATGGTGGATGCGATGGTGGATGCGATGGTGGTTGCGATGGTGGATGCGATCCTCTGCTGCTGCGGCTGGCTTGGGTTGTTTAAAATTCAATCGTATATCCACTGTGCACGGTCGGACATTTAATGGGAGGCGTGGGTGACGGGGGTGCATGTGGCTAGAACTGTGGGCACACCTGCTGATGAGTAAATCTTAAGTGCAATAAAGACGGAGACGCAACAAAATCCAAAGTACGTGCAGCTGAACCCCGCCCAGAATCCCTCCTTCCCTTCGTTCCTTCCTTCCTTTGAATCCACCTAGCTCTCACTTACTTAGCGGGAGATTCGGTCTCGTGTTTTCCAAAGTTCCAAGTTTGCCATTCTTTTAAGTAGTACATGACCCAGCAATGCACGCTGTCTCTCCATAAGGCTCTTTGTTTTGTTCTAGTTTCACGTTAAATCGTATATTTTGCAGAAATCCAAGAAAAAAAAATAACAAATAGAAAAGCAAAAAAAAAAAAAATGAGAAACTTTTGAAGCGCCTACGTGACGCACTGAAGCAGATTTCTGTAAAATCCACCAAGCAATGCTCGACTCAACATAGGTAAAAAAAAAATACACTGAAAATATATAAAAAATAAGGATAAAATAAAATTAAATAGTTTTCAGCCTTTGCCGTGCGCAAAAGTTGCGCTAAACTCAGACGCAAGTGTTAAGTGCGTTTGGGTTAGCCAAGCAGTCAAGTAGAAGCAATGGGCTATGGAAAGGTTAGTAGAGGGGCGGTGGGGGGGGGCAAGCGATGTTGAATGTTTGAGGTTAGAGGTAAGGGGTTAGGGGTTGGCATTTGCCAGGCTAGTTAGCAAAAGGAGTTTGTGTGCCACAGCTGAACTTTGAGCTGCCAAGAAAACTGCTGCAAAGCCATTGTAGCCAAGAACTTGCCATAACAATGTCCCCGAGCACCTTGCTCCTCCTCTCTCGGTTGGTTAACATAAAGAAGCGTTTTGCGCTCAGTTTTAATGGATGAAATTTTTGCTTGAACACAACTCGATCGATTTGCAAACGTCTTCACTTATTGCACTCAACAAAATGCTCGGTTTTGCACAAAACATTCACAATTTGATGAATTTGCTTTTGTTTGGAATTCATTTATTTATTGCCGGTTTAAGTTCAATAAGCAAAATGTCTTCAAGGTGTAAAAGCCAACAGAATGTCGCAATTAAAGGTAAAAGCTTGAAGAGGGTTGGAGAAACACACATATTACGTATACGACACGTGACGCTGTCAAAATGTCAAAGCTCAAATCATAAATGGTTTGAGTACTCGGATTCAAAAAACAGCTCGAACAAAAGATACCCTGCGCAGTAGGTGCTGAAATAAAAGTTCAAACCAAAATTTAAGTAATTGGGCATAAAAGTAAATAAATAAAACATTAGATCAAATATATGAAATCCTATTCCTCTACATAAACGACACAATTCTATTATACCCGCTCTTACTGCATTTAATGGGTATACAGGGTATACAGACATAAAACAAGGAGAACAAAGCTGCTTATTAATATTTACAGACAGAAGCGTATCTTATTTTTATGTGAATTCTTAAATTTTTGCATTAAATTGTAATTCATGTAAAGTGATGCGACTGCCACAATGGGGCAGGCATGTTATAAAGTGTGTCGTGGGTAGGGGCGGGGGCGCGGGTGTGGGGCATTAACAGGGGCCAATGCCAATGCTTGTATGAAAGCCTTTTAGCATATTTACTTAAATATCAACCATTTTAACGATTTACTGTGAAAATTTCATGCATTTTATCTGTGTGTGTGTGCGTTGAACAAAAACAAACTTGTCACTGTATATTTTTGCATATTGTGTGCGTGTGTGTGTGTGTGTGTGTGTGTGCGTAAGCATGAAAGGCCCTTGACCAAGTAACCATAAAGCATGAAGCATGCTGCAAATAAGTAAGGCTAGACATACTTAAGGATGAGCGAACCGAAGAGTGCTGCTGTCCTGGTCAAAACGAGACTCCAACAGTAGCTGATCCATGTGAACCAGTGCAGAGTTTCTACAACCCTTCCCCCCCCCTCCCTGAAATATCAGACCACCCGACGCCACCTACCATTTAGTCTGTGCCATGTTTAGTCGTGTTTCATGTTTCGTTACGTTTGCGTTTTGAGTGGGCGAGTGGTGTGCGGGGTGTGCGGGGTGTGTGGGGTGTCTGTGTTGTGGTCGGGTGGCAGCACCGGGTGTTGGCTATCGTTGGTCGGTGGGCTGCGGCTTGTAGCAAGAAACATGCAATTTTAATAATGTTTATAATGCCAAAAGGATTTGTTAGTCGACGCTGCAAACTGAACTCAACTGCGCACATATATTGATGGCTGGTACGAAGAGTTCCTCCAAAACTAGATTTTAAATGCGATTAAAGTGAAATTTATTTAACAGTAAAATCATTAAAGATATTTCATATTTTCTTCAAATATAGTTAATTGAATTACTGATTTTGTTTTGTGCAGTTTTGAACTGATCGTTGATTTATATGCAAGCAATGTGATAAGTGATGTTTTTAGATATTTAATTTATTTATTAATATAGATAATGATTGGGCAACCCTCGCCGGCATACAAATGTGTTCTGGGTGTGCATGTGTGTGTATTTACTTGAACGTACATTGCCATTAAGCGTGGTCGTTGCTGCTGCTGCTGCTGCTGGTGCTGCTCCCATCGCAACCAACCCGCACCCTCTCTGAGAGCTCCCCACTTCCCCTCCTCAGCTCTATGGCAATGACATATTGCGCTGCACAAATCCGCAAACAAACTTTATATGAGTGCCGAAGGAGAAGAACAAACAGCGCTTGGTTCTCGACTGAGCTTCAGGCTCGCAGGCAGCATCATTGACATAGATATTCATGCTGAAGGTATATTTGTAGTGTGAGTGTGTGGGGGAGGGGAGCTGATGCACACACATGTGCGATGACAAGTCAACGATGCCCCAACTGGCAAGAGGCAGCAGCAGTCAGCAGAAAGCAGCATCAACCTGGTCAACAGCAATGAGGCCACTTGTCAAACTACCCGTCACAGCAGCAGCAGCTGTAGCGGTCAGTGCTGAATCAACAAGCAACATGCCACATGCCCCATGCCGCATGCCGCATGCCGCATGCCACCTGCCTCGTGTGGCATTTTCGTATTTCACTTCCACTTTTGATATTGAAAGCGAAGCGCTCAACATGTCTGTTTCCGTGAATTTGGTCAGGCGGTCGTTCAATGAACCGCATGATTTTAATGCCCCCCCCCCCACCCCTCTTTCGGCCAGCCCCAAATATTTTGGCCGTGTTATTAACTTGGACCTGGCTAAAGCCTCGCTGCGATGAGATGCACATCTTCTGGCCATATCAAGTGGAAAATACTTACTGCCATCTCCCACTCTCTCTCAGCTCCCAATCCCTGCCACTGTGGCTAAGGCTGCTGAGTGCTGGTGCTGGAGGAGAATCATTATTTTTATATGCCGACTCGTCTGCTTATTGAAATTTCGTTTTACGATATTTGTTATAAAATTTAATTAGGCAATTGGCAAGAAAGCCCACACATGTCCAAGGACAAAAAGGGTCCTTTTGACTTCCTCAATGCACAACACAACTTAACTAAATAAGTTTTGGGTTAAGTGTTTGGGTCGCGATGATATCTTTATTTATATGCAACACTCTAAACAAATAATCTTTTTGGGCATATTTGCTTCGTTATGCAGCAGACAACAAACTTTAAAGTCGTTAAAATTGTAAATGCGATTTATTGTAGGTTTAATCCCATTGTTAAACTTAAGATGCCAGATATATATTTTAATTGTCTTTGCCAAGTCTATTCAAATGAACAAACTGCCTTTTAAATGAATCGCCATCAATTGTTATTCACTTAGGTAAAATTGCGGCTAATTAATTCTAAACGGTTTGTCTTCGACTATTACTCTTCTACTTAGAAATTTCTTTGGAAGTATAATTAATTTAAATTTTACCCCCTTCTCGATAGCAAATGTGCCAAGTTAATTGTTTTATAAATTTATTGCTCTTCTTTGAACACAATTTAAATTTAGAGCATTTTTTCGTCGCATTCATTCATGCTCGATATATCTATAAATATTCATATAGATTTTGAACTTTATCTTCTGTTGTCGGTTGTTATCTTTAAAGTGCTGCCTTCCGCCCACATGGCCCGTTCCCCATTTTCGCCCTTTCGACCAGCTTGTGAGTTGATTGCGAACTCGACGAGCACTTTATGCATACTTTTTTTGCCAATTTGGTTGCGTGGAAAACAAAGCAATTTCCTATCTATCAGATTAAACTATAAATTTCATAAAGTTGACTGCATATTCACGGCAATGGAAACGTAACGAATTTAAATGGCCAAACAACGCGCCAACAGTACGCGCCAGACAGCCAGCCAGCCAGTCAGCCAGTCAGCCAGCCAGCCAGCCAGTCAGTCAGCCAACAAAGTCAAATGGCCAAAAGGGCCAAAAAAGCGCACCAGGACACAGTGTTGCTGATAGCTGCCGCCAGAGGGTGGCTGCCAGGGGTGGCATGGACTGTTAAAGGGGGTGGAGGGGGGTGGGGGTGGGGAAATACCCTGTCGCACTGGGTCGCGCCATCGAATTGAAGCTTGAAGCGATTTCAAAAAGTCAATGGCTTGCATTTTATGAGATTTTTCGGGGCGCTCGACGATAGTCCGAGTCGAGCCCAAAATTTTGGTTATTAGCTTGGCGATGGATGCTGAAAGGATGGCTGCTACACATGCTGTGTTGTTGCTGTTGCCCCCAAAAAAACCAACAGAGAACCCCCCCCCCACCACTTCTCCACTTCCGCGTTGTACTTGTGGCAAACATTATCAAGTTTTCTGCGTTTTTTGTCACAGGCAAATGCCGCAAGCCTCGCTGTGTGGTGTTGCCTGAGGGGGGGTAGAAGGGTCTGAAACGGCTTTAAAGAACGCGCCTAATTATCAGGCGAGTTTGTTGGGGAGGCCAGAAAACTCATTTCCCTTGGTGGCCCGGCACAATTTTGTACGCTTCCCCAATTAACAAAACAAAAGTTCAACATTTATTGCTGTTGTTATTATAGCTTTTCCAAAAAATTATTATTGGCTGCAAAAAAGATTCCTTTTCAAATTTCCGATACAAACATACCATCAACCAACCCTCCCCCAACCCAAACCCCCTCTCATTTTGGCCAACTGATTGCTGTTGTTGTTGTTGTTTTTCATGTTTTCCGTTTAATAAAATCGAAGTTATTCCTGTTTTGATGCTATTTCCTCTTCCCAAAACCCACCCTCCCCACACACACTTTGATTAGCCAAATTAGCGACAACCCGAGGGAGCTTGTGGCGGGGAGGTGTGTGGCTGGGTTCGAGGGTTTCGCTCTTAGTGAGTTCTTGGCTAACTTGTGCGTTGAGTTAATTAGCAAAATTGCAACTGGGGCTGGTAGCAGCAGCTCGAGGCAACTTTTTAAAGCAATTTACAAGCGTAAATTGTAACTTTTGTGTGACTTTTGTTTTTATGTCTGACTACGTGGGAGTGTATGGGTATGTGTGTGTGTGTGTGTGTGTGTGTGTGTTTTATTTGCTGAAATCAGCACACTTGTAATTTATCTCTGATAAGCCATTAAGCTAAGCTGCATATGCGATCCGGTCACAAAACTAATTTCCAACTAGAACTTGAACACTTTAAAGTAAATATGAAAAACGTTAGTCGAATGACATTGGCTGAAAATATCAGTTTAGCATAAGATTAAGTTTTTTTTTAATAAGAAAATATGATATGATTTAAGTTTTAGGCAAAAATTCAAATTAATTATCAATAAGCAAAAACATACCAATATAATACAAAAAACGCATAATTCAACATATTTATTTACATTTATTTCAACTTAAAACTAAAAACATTTTTAGCCGTTTTAACTTTATTCAATAAAATGTAACTAATACAAAAATAACATTTTCTCTTTAACTTCACTCACTAAAAACTTAAGCAAATGCAATTTTTGAAGTGCAAATTGCAGTTGGTGTCATCGTCACTTTAAAATTGAAGTCCTTGCATATATATATATATATATATATGCCACGCCCATCTAATTATTAAGCCAGGAGTTGGAGCTGCACGTTGGCAGCATTGTTGTAAAATATTTCGTTTCCGTTGGCACTGTTTGCCAGCTGCTTGGTATGCAAAATGAGGCGCCGGCAGTGTCAGGACTTCTCGTCCTGCGTACGCAATAGTTGCAGCCAGCCAGCAGCCAAGAAACACACAACAACACACACACACAACACACCAGATAACAACAGCCGACACTTGTGCATGTGATGAAGTTGGTGTTCCCTTAGTTCCTGCAGCAGTTCTTCCTCTTCCTGCCACGCACTTGGCAAAGTCGAAAATTCAATTTCCTGTTTTTCATGTACGTATGTGAGCGGCATTTTTGGTATTATTGTTGCTGTTGCTGTTATTGTTATTATTGCTGTTGTTATACTTGTTGTTGCTGTTGTCCTTGTTGTTCTTTTTTTGGCACTTTTGCGCTTGGCATTGTATTAGATTCACATTTGCATGCCCAGCATGAAGTGAGCCACAGGCAAGCCACGAAGCCAGCCAAGAAGCTGTACGCCGAATCAAGGCTTAGAGGCAGGAATATGTGGTTTAAGGGTAGAGCGGGGCAGAGTGGGTTAGGTCGGGGTAGGGCGGGGTTGAGTGGATAGGGGCCAGGCGAACCATTTTCGACTGCGTTACATCTGCATGTGAACTATTATATTTTCGCCAAAAGTGTTTTTAAAATTATATTCAGCGTTCTGCAGGCCATTTTATTAAAATTAATTCTACATAAAAAAAATTGAAAATAAGTATTTTTGAAAAAAGTTTGAGAAATGCTAGTTTTAAGGCAAAAACAATTGTGAGTTCTCTATTGGATTAAATGCCAGTTCTGGAACTCGAATTAGATATTCATTTCGAGCCACCAAAACAACAGCAAAATAACAGCAGCTGCAGCAACGCAACCGTTTGTGGTGCAACAAACTGAAGTTTTGCTATCAGCACGTTTTCTCAATATTTTTTCTTTTTTTTTTTTTGGTTCCACGCATCTTGCCCCTTGCCTCTTCGCGCTGAACTTCCGACCTATTGTCGTTGTTGAGTTGGTTTTAGCATTTCTGTCTTGTTATGCAAGAAGATGCCACGCCTACCGCTTCCCTAACTCGATTTACAATTCTTGTACTGTTCTATTTGCGTCTTTCTGTTTGTGTGTGTGATTTGGTTGGAATGCAAATATGTCAACATATTTTTTCCACCAAATCAAAATAAAATAAAATTTCCGAGATTTATTTGTCTTGCATGATAAATCAAACATTTACAAACTTAAAGTCTCTCCATAAGTTCCTTATCTAGAACTTATATAAATTGGATAAATAACAAGACTCGTTCTACATAATTTAAAAAAAAATGGAGTGTAATTTAGGCTAAGCCAAACTATCTTGATTATATAAAAAATAATAATGTTTCTTAATTAAGCTTTACAGTCGTTGCCAGAATTGTTTAGGTTTTGGCTGTTGTCTTTTAATTAACTGCACCTACATAAAAATCAATTTATTTGCTTGGCTTTTTGTTGATTCACGTTACGTGTGCACTGCTCAAAAATTTCAACTAACATTATTCTCCATATTTTCTAGTCACCATTCTATGCTCGACTTTTTTTCTTTTTTTTTTGGGATGCCGTTCACATGGATTGAGCGCAGTCGTGCATGAGGCACGAGCGTTTTAATATCCACATAATACAAATACAAATACGTTGAGCTAATCCAACTGCAGGCAGCAGTAAATGACAGTAAATGATTGAGCTAACCCCAGAGCCATTGTTTGAGACCCTCGCCCAATGTGTGTGTGTGTGTGTGTGAGGCTGTGTGTGTGCCATAGAAAAACTGCTTACGTGACCAGCCGGTTTCGATTGCTGTCGCTTCGCATCATTTGAAATTCCATGCAGGTAAAAATTCTTTTGCTCTTCTGCTCCTGTGCTCAAGATTGCAGCCAAAGCCATGAAAAAGCGAGAAACCAATTCAGATAACTGCAGTAGCTAAAAATGGACAAGCGAATGCAATGAATCCAAAGCCAGAGAGTGTTGCCCAAATATGAAATATAACTGCGGCAAGTTCGGCAACGGATACAAAAGCTGCAACCCTCCCATACCACATCTCCGAAGGGGTCGCCCAATTTCTGAGCCAGTCAGTCAGTTTAGGACGTGCCTTGGCCTGGCCCAGTTCGACTACAGCTATTTTTATTCTTTTCTTTTTTTTTTCGCTCAAGTATTATTCATCATCATCGACAACTGTTCAGGCATTAGCTCGTTACTGCTCCGTTGCATACCCCTTCATCTGCCCCTTCTCCCGCTACTACTAAATTGCAATTGTGGAAAATTTACGCTTCACGGACATGAGAACTATAATACTAAACTAAAATAGTTGCCACAGATTTAGTTTCCACGGTTTGTTAAGCGATCCGCTTACTCAATAAAAAATCCATTTAATTACATATCTGAAAGCTGCTGCAATATTTTTGCCACTTTTCACAACTTTTTCATAACTTTTTAGCTCGTTTTTATTGTTTCGCTGTTGCCACTTAAAATCATATATTTTTAAAAAAAAAATAAGATAGTATTTCGAATTTCATAAGCAGACGCATTTGTTGGACAAATACGAATTGTGAACAATATATAAATTATAATTTTTGTTCGTAAGCATTTTTATTTTAATATATAAATCAATGTGCAAATTGAGATGCCATAAATAAAATAAATTTAGGTAATTGGACAGCCGAACCTACAAATTCTAGGCCAGATGGATTCTAGGTATGCTGGAAGTCTGAGATCCATATTAAATACTCATATGGCAAAACAAAAATTGTGCATGCACTGCACAAACAAATCGAATAAAGTCCCGAGCACCGAAAGCGATTTAGTAAAGCCGCTAAATTGCCTAAATTCGATGGATGAGAGAAAAACAGCGAAATGGAAAATCGAGCTGAGTGTAAATGCTTGGGGCACGACGAATGGCAGTGTGTGTGTGTGTGTGTGTGCAGATGTGTGTTACACACATGCCAAATAAAAATAAAAAAAAAAAGGGAAAGAGAAAACATTTGGGGGGGTGAAATATTTTTGCTAACACATTCAGTATTACGCACAAACATAAATAAAAATAAGTGGTCCGTGGAGGTGGAGGCATACAAATTTCATCGATTTCCGGTTAAAGGCAAATATTGTTACCATAAATATGAGCCCGACTATAAATATCAGCCGACGGAAGGAGTAGTAGGTGTGGGTGTAGGGGCTGTGGGCGTGGCACTTTCACGCCAATGTGGCGATAATGCGATTGCTTTCGGCATTGGCTTTGCGCGCCCGATTACATTTCGATTTGCTTGACATCGGCATCGGCGAACTCTGTCGTTATTTTATTTTCCTTTGCTTGGCAGACACAAAATTTAAATTGTTTTTGCCAACGGCCACAAAATCTAAATCAGCGTTTCAGAAAGATTCTATCATTTGGATGCGGCTGCAATGAACTTTGAATGTACTATACAATGCGAAAAGTAAATAAACAAAACGAAATTTTCGGAATCTAAATTTTAAACAAATATTTATTGTGGATTAATTGCAATTTGTGCCGATTTAATCGAACACAGAAACTGTTCTGAAAACGTAATAAACATTTTGAAATTTCTGTCGTAAGGACGTTATTTATATAAATTAATTTTTGTAAACTAAAGTTTCTGCTAAACTCGAACGAATAAACGCAGCCGATTTGCAGTTCATGGTACGCATTTATGTTTACAATTGTTGGCCAAATTCAAAAAGCTGTCATTTTCATTGCTACTATTTGTATACTTTTAAGTAAATTGCAGGCGTAGTCTGCAGTGTTGGTAATCCAGCTAAGTGCCACAGAGTCGAGAGTCGGTTGCCAATTCTCGAATTTATATTTTACTCGTTCGGTAAACAACATTTCACAATTGGCTATACAAATTTAGTGCCAGGGCGTCTCTAGGCTGCGAATGACATTCAAATTGCAGAAAAAAAAGAGCTCTAACTTGTCATCCTGTTTTGGCCATTGTTTGACCTGCGTCTTTGTCATGACTCACACAGAATCAGCTGTCCATGGGAAAAAGAGGCAAACATCTGAATAGAAATATTCATGTCGAGACCCACAACATCTTTTGTATGCATTATGCAGTTGGCAATCTACACTTTCACTATTGTTTCCTGACTAGATTAATTTCAAAACAGAAACAGAAACGGACTCCTTGATTGGCCAGTTAGCTAATTTAAAAAATATTTGTGCACAATACAAAAGATAATTAATTAAATAATTTCGAAATTCGGTTCTTTCACTTTAGTTTTAAATGTTGTAAGAAATGTACAAGAATATAAAAAAAAAACCAAATAATTATTTTCGACTGCAAACTGAAGGGTCGAATGCGAAACAAATAGAGTAAAAACTGTATTTGTTGTAAATTTTTTCCTACTGCGCAGGTAAACAAATTTCATTTAAATTTTTACTGGAAGTGGATAGAAATTTTTATTTGCTTTAATTTTTGCTTCAACTCGAAGCATTTTTTGTTTTCATTTTGACTGGCACAATCCTTGAATATAAATCGGTGAGTAAATGAAATGCGACACCAGTGGAATTTATAATTAAGTATACGCAGTGTGGAGTGCAACTTTTGTGTGAGTCTTTAAAGTTGTCGCAATCATTTAATTGTTGTAATTACATATGTATCATAATTTCTTAATGACTAACATTTAATATGTCAAACACACACAATCAAACACATACACGAGGGTGCGCCCATTAACTTATACAGTGACTGCTAAAAAGCAGCGAAGGATTAAAACTGATTAAAATGAATGACGTTAAGCGACGGGCATATTTTAATTATTTAATGCTAATTAATATGTTTTGTGAAACCACAGCAGCACAGCGGGTAGTTTAGAGTGTGATGGAAAGGGGGGGGGTGGGAGCGGTCGGGGGGGTCAGGGGTTGGCAGCAGCTGCTCGCTGTTAACTTTGTCATAATGAGTTTTGCATTTAATTTTGGCGAATCGTCGCTAAGCCCTGTTGACAGGCGTAAATTGTATCTTGTAGATACATGTGGCAACTATTGAGACAGTCTGTAATTAATTTGTCTGTTGACTTCCCAACTGTCTGTAGCTTGTATATATATCCTTAAGTAGTATATATGGGCCTCATTTGCGGGCCTCCCATCAGCTGCTTTGCATATCGCAGAATGGCAGGCTCACTAACAAGCAGTCGAAAAGGAGAGACAGACAGACAGACAGACAAACAGACAGACAGACTACCAAGACAGTGAAAAGTGCTTTGTTTTTTGAAAACGACAAGCACACAAACTGAATCAGGGATACACTTTACGGAAATTAAGATTGAATTTTATGTTGCTGTGTTTCCAAAATCCTTTTCGCATGTATTTCCACTATGTTGATGATGATGATGAAGCCGACGATTAAATGACTATGAGCAGGACAAGCCTTTTAGGACACAGTTTAGCTTTGGCTTTTCCAAAGGAGTAATGTCAATTTATTTAAATTATTATTATCCTTTTTGTGATTTGAAGACGTGTCCAAGAATAAGTCTGCTAAGCTCTGCTGCCTCCAGTTGCAACCCGTTTTATAATCGTCCCCCTTTGTGCTGGTTGTGCTGATTTATGCTGCACATTAATATTTTAATGACTTCATTGCGAGGCCTAAGTAAAAAAAAAAATAACAAAAATCATCATCATCCCCAAGCAAAATCGTGTAACCCGCCTGGGAGTTTAACGCAATCCATTAAACGTTATCAGCCAGTGACATAGTCCTCTGGCAAAGGTCCTGTGCCATGGGCATTTTCTCACTGTTGGCACACACACATTTGTCTTCTGAGCAGGACAACTGGAAGGACTCTTGGCTCTCGCCTCCAACGCACAATTCAATTACAGCAAATCACATGCAAATAAGTTGAACGGCAAAGTTGAATCGCAAGAAACTCGAAATGCATTTGCATTTTTTTTCTAGAATCGTAGAAAAAATATCGAATATTTTAGCTTTTTCATTGAAATATATACTAACTACATTGAATCGCACACCCAGCGGTACACACATAATTTACACCCACTCACACACATTACTCATTTGATAATGTGTTATTTTGCACTGGTTGCAAATTCAATTTTCATTTCTAATTTAATTTTTTGTCAGCAATTCGAAATACGAAAATATTTTTGCCAACTTGCGCTGGAGGTAGTTTTTTAATTAGTTCAGAATCTGCAGAGTTCGCCCTGGATGCGTATATATAATATATGCACTTAGTTACATACAGATAATGTTCACTATGATACTTTATATATATATATATGTATATATATATATATATGTTCATTTACTATTTTGAATGTGCTTATCTCACATGTAAACGCAGCCAAAATTCTAATTAGTTTTTGGGTGGAAAGCCAACTTGCGTTTTTGTTCAACGCGCGGCAGAATTTCGGCATTGGTGGAAAATGTTATATTAAAATGTAATAATAAATATTTTGTTGCTCTAATCGTGGTGAAGCTATTGTATTATTTATAGATATAGATAATTATAGATAGTAGATTTTCATGGAAACCTAAATTTTGGAATTAGGAATGCTTGCGAAAATGCATAAATATTTAACGAATTAAATGTTTGCCCTGAAGCAGCTTTATGGTAGATAAATATTAATATTTTAATATATATTCTTTAAATTTAAATAAATTTACTTGCTTAAAATTCATCAAATATCAAGAATATTAATTTGGATTAAGTTAATTGTCGGGAATTATTTCTTATATAAATATCTCTATAAAATGTCTGCATCATATTTCTTCTTTGAATGAAAAATGCCATTTATGGGAATACAAAATTTGTTTGCAACAAGCTTTAACAGGCAAAGCGACTGACTAAAGAATTACCCATTGAACTATTTTATATCTGGCACACTCACACACACTCACACACACACACACACATGAATGAGCAAGCACATCAACACACTGTCAGCGCATTTTTAATCCGCTTTCCAGAACAAAACGACCATTTTTCCCCAATTAAACTCAGCTTACACAGTTTTACCATTTTTTTTTTTTTGCGAATGCTGCTAACACATACACGCATACAGACGCACATACATTTACTGGTAGCTGCACACATATGGTCAAATTGCCAACCAACTGCACAATTTTTCAATCAACTAAAAATGCTTAGAATGTTCGATGCGAGTATTTTCCTCGAATTGAACTGTGGAGCGTAATATGTGCTACAGCCACAGATTGAGTGTGTGCCACTATGTATGTGTGTGTGAATGCATTCATGACTGCAACTGTGTACGTGTGTGTGTGTGTGTGTGTGTGTGGCAACGAAAATGCCATAAAATAAAAATGTCCTCCTCCAAAAAATCCAAAATTTGTTGCCAGTGCTGCGCTAGGGGAGAAATGTTGGCACGTTGCGCCATGAAATTGCCATTTCCAATTAACGCCATTGCGAAAATAGTTAAATGATAGCAACAACAACAACAACAACAACAATAACAACCACCTGCAGTCAAAAACAACAGCAAGAAAACCAAACAACGCCAAGGACAGTGCACACCATAGTAGTTGGCCAACTACTGCTCCTATGGCCAATGGACTCGCACCTCCTCTCCGCTACACCTCCCTTCAGCTCTCCCCGTCTCTCTCTCTCTCTCTCTCTCTCTTTCTCTCTCAATGTGCCATTTCTCCATTTCCCGTGAGTGAGATACTCGCGTTTGTTTTTTGGTCCAACAGCACCGGCAGCAGCTGCATTGGTAGAATGTGTAACTAACTCTATTAACGAACCGGAAACGGAAATACACACGCACAACGCAGCGCACAGTTTGTGCTGCATTTGAGACACATGTTGTGGCCATTCGCTTTGTTGAGCACCACTAGGTAGGAATGCGCGGTCTGTGTTTACCCAACAGACACTGCCAGTCATACTAATTGCAAAAAGAAAACTGGCGAATTTAACCAGGAATTAGTCTTGCTTGACAGTCAACAAGGAATCGAAAATCGATATCGATTGTTATCGAACAAAATCAACTTAAGTTGTAATTATAAAGACAAAACACTAAAATAAAATTGCCAAAATGGTTTTGCTCATGGCACTCATTCTTTTCCGCAAACTATTTCAACAAAATGAGTGCTTTTTTGATACTACCCTCCCGCAATGTCGTCCATCCACAAAGGGCTTTCATAGTTAATGAACAAAAAGATAAACACTTGAAGTCGTATTCAGAGATAGCATGGCATTAAATTGCTGCCTCTGCTCGTTTATTTACTTGTTGTTTATTGTTGCTCGCGCAGTTATCTGCCGCGAGGCACTCGAAAACTGGTTACCCGGAGAACCCATGGCGACCCCAAAGGCCCCAAATACGAAAACTCCACGACAACCCCAATGCACTAACGTGCTGATTCCCCTCCCGTTTTCCTTCTTTTTTTTTGGAAATGCCGCTGGTGGCCATGTTGACCGAATTTTTGTCGCTGTGAGTTGATAACGTTTCGACCATTTTTAAATGTCCCCCATTGTTGGCAGTTGACTATTGCTGTCTCGCTCGCGCAGCGATTTTGATGGCAAATTTGCACGCTTCTATTGTGTGTGTGTATGTGTGTGCGAGGGTGTGTGTGTGTTAAAACTGCGTTTAAAAAGCGACTCGATTTTTATCGATTTAATCAAGCGGCGGCTGCTGCTGCTGTGGCAAGTACAATATCCAATTCGGATTTTTTTTTTTTTTGTTCAATCTTTTCGGTGTCTGTGCATTTTTTTGCGCCACAACTTGCGACGATTTCCATACGTAATTGCACTGTAATTGACAATTTATTGTGTCAATCGCAATCGAGGCGGAATTCCGCACTGAACGGTGTGTGCTACGTTTAATTAACAAGGCGACATCGTTGCCACACACACACACACACACAGACCCACACACACACACACACACAGACCACAGCAAGAGAAAGACAGAGCGAGACGAGTGCGACTGAGATAGATGTGAATAAAAACGTTGCAATGGAAACAACAGAAAAAAATGTAATCTATTTTTGAAACGAGCCATCGAAACACAGAATCCGCACCAAACCCTGCTCCAACTGGGCTAAAGTAAAGCAATGTGCAAAGGGGCCAATTGAAGTTAACTGCGTTTCTAGCTTACTAATTTGGGATCATGCGAATGGAATAAAGGTATGCACATAATATGCTAATAATAATACAAAACACAAGGATTCAACTGGAAAGTAGACGGTAACAAGCCAAAACAACCATTAGCAGCTGGTTTAACTACCTGTTTTTGCTCGACACAAGTGAAGCCCTTAACTAGCTGTGCAGATAAACTATTATGTGGATTCGACATAGAAGAAAATAGAATACAAATATTTATTTTTTCTTAAAGTTTAACGAATTATATATGACTATTAATATGTGATCGTTTTTTGACATATACAATTTGGATATATCTCAAGAAATAATCATTAAAGACTCAAATTTCAACTTAAAATCAAATGTTTCTTAAGCGCCACTTGAGCTAAAATAAATGAATTCTAAAATTCAGCCCAAATAAAATATTAAAAAAAAAAATAAGTAAGAGCGTTGTTGTCGAATGAGCTCAACTGCGGTATGCCCTGAACCCAGCTGTTAAATATATTTCAATATATTAATGAATGCAGCGCATATTTTTTTCCCCAAGCCCGAACTGATCCCAAGTGGCTGACGACAAACGCGTGTTTGGATAACACTTATCGATAACAAAAATGCAAATATATATTAAAAATTTGAAGTACCTAGCCCCTATAGTATCTGAGATCAGTGTGTTCATGGCTATATCGACTCTGCTGTTCACCAAGAATATTTATACTAATGAGAAGCTTCACTGTGCCTTTTACCCATTTTTAGGGGGGGGGGGGGCTAATAAGCCATTTCCTGGCTGGCTGATTTGTTAGGTAAACTTTATTTCAAAACACTTAGCCAAGTTAATGTTTGGCTCTTCATCTCAAGGCCTAATCAAAGCTAATCAAGCACAGGGCTTACTAAACAACACACTAATAGCAATAACAGCTCGTGGATACTTGCATTTACCATTTGCTGGCCTCTCAGGCACAACACATCAGTTAGCCAAGATTGAGGCGGCGGCTGAGCCCTCATCAGTATCCATCTTCCATCGTAGAGGTGGTGCAGCCATTGGTTCTCTAATTGGGGCAACGAAAGCTTCAGCCTCCTGTGTTGATTAACGTGCCCACCAATTACGCGGCCCATATATAAAAACTGTGTGTGCTGGGCAATTGTAGGGGAAGGGCGTGGTCTGGTGGGGGAGGGGAACTGGGGGGGACGCTGATGCATATCGACATGGCAAGTGATAAAGTGTGCGTAACAAAAGCTAATAATTGCCCAGCAACGTGCTGGCCACTTTGGAGATCTGGGCCATGTTGTTGTTGGCCGGTTGCTTTTTGAGTGGCCAAAAAGTTTGGGCATCATAATTTATAGCTGCGTTAAACAAGCGAGGATAACAAATTAATTTTGTCTGTTCGAAAGGAGAAAAAAACACCAAAGAAACCACAAGCAGCTAGCGATGTGCATGCTGGACGCTCAGGACGATGCCAGGACGATGCCAGGACGATGCCAGGACGATGCCAGGACGATGCCAGGACTTATGAGCGCAACGTTTACTCTCGAATTTCTTAGTTGGGCCAATTAATTTCTAAAGTCAGCGACGTGCCACGACGCTTCGGTTTCCTGTGTGTGTGTGTGTGTGTGCGTGTGTGTGTGTGTGTTACTGCCTCGTAAATCTTAACGAGCCAAAGGCGAAATTCCTACGCACTCACCAGCATCATCAACAACAACAACAACAACAACAATAACAAAAGCAGCAGCAGCAGCATTCGCGAGGGCCACTCATAAATATTAGTTGCAATGTGGCAAGTAGCTCGATGGAGCGAGGAGATTGGCGAGTTGCAGGACGGGCTGCTTGTTATTTCAACGTTTGCGGCCATAATGACCATTGTGTGTGTGTGTGAGTGTGTGTGTGTGTGTGTGTGGCGTTGCCCATTGAAATACGTCAAAATATTTGGCATTCGATGTTTGCCACGCTTGCCAACGTGGCTTCCTTTGCTGATATTTATGCGACGTATTCTGTAAGCTGCCCCCAACAACAACACCCCCAGCACCGTCCCCGCAACTGTCATCTAATCGCAAGTTTTGTTTTGTTTCATTGTCACACACACACACACACACACACACACACACAATATAAACACACGCTCACGCACACTTACACACAATAGGAGGCCAAATCGCAGCCAAGCAAAACACATAAATCTCACTCATGACTTGGTCTCCGACTACGACAACGACTACGGCTCTGGCTCCGGCTACGGTTGTGGCTCCGGCTCGGACTTAGCTGCCCCCCCCCCCTCCCCCACAAAACACAGCCCGCATTTTGTTTGCAAAGGTGTTGATAACGTTGTTTTATTGTTCTTGTTTTTGTCATTGTTGTTGTGATTGTTTTTGTCATTGTTGTTGTTGTTGTGATTGTTTTTGTCATTGTTGTTGTTGTTGCTGTTGTTGTTGTTGTTGCAAAGTTGGTTGCTGTACATCTTAATCGTAATGCAAAACTTGTCAAGCTGATATGTAAACGAAATACGTGCCACAAATATTTGCTGATTCTAGAATTCTTTTTCGTGTCGGGTCAACGCAGCATTTTCTAATTTATGATCGTGACTGCAGTTGGCAGTTGTGGTAAGACAAATATATATTTATATATATCCTTACAACTAACAAGTAAGCATGCTGTAATTGAGTAAGCTCCACAAGGATATAACCTGAACTGAGTTGTTAAAAATATATATTCAAATTTTATTGGCCAATTTCGCAGCAAAAAGTTTTACTTCCAAATGTGAGCAGTTTTCAAAGTGCACTCATTTCTTATGGTAAGAAGAGTGAAACAACAAAAAATTAATATATATATATATATATACATAAACCAGAGAAATAAAATCTAGTTGTAGTATTATTAGTTAAATACTATAAACATATTCCTCCTGGTCTAAAATGTCTTTCAAAATAAAATACATAATTAATTTTTTATCATCACTAAAATTATTTGATATATCTATGAAATTTCTGTAACAGTTGCTGGTATTTTATTTACATCCTACATCCTACAATCATCAACATTTCTTTTTTTTAATCGACTCTTAAAGAGTTCTGCTGCTGAAAGTGATCTGCTTATCAATATATTCTCTTTAATCAAGAAGCCCTGAATTAAATGTCATTTCGGAAATGGTAATTACATAAATTCAGCAAAAGGTAAATTGCACAATCTCTCAAAACTTTTTGCATGGCTTTGCAGTCGGTAAAAAGTGACTAGAAAAGGCTGTCAGTAAGCCAGGAGCAATGGCACACTCAATGACAGCGCCGAGCAATCCACACTTATGACTACACACACACACACACACACACACACACACCGGGGCACATATGTATACACACACTTGGGCAACTATTAATCCACATCCGAGTTATAATTCATGCTGATTGTATGAACATTTCAGCTTTTATGTGAACCGTAAAACTTTACTTCCTGACTTTTCATCAGGCAGCAGCAGCAGCAGCAGCAGCAGCTGTATCCACCAACTCGAACCCAAAGCTCAACCGAATCCTTCTGATTCCTCAAAGCCGGCGAGTCGGTTTACCTGTTCAGCTGCCGCTGTTGGCGTTGTTGGCGTTGTTGCAAGCAGACAAAGTTTTTTGCAACGCTCCGATTTCAGCTGGAAAAACTAGAAAAGTAGAAAATTTTCAATTTTTGTGTGTGCTGCATGAACAATATTTTTGTGTGTGCATAGTTTTCAGTAATTCCAGTTACAGTTTACAGCTCCCCTCTCTCCCTCTCTCTCTCTCTCTCTCTCTCTCTCTCTCTCTCTCTATCCTTCTCTCTCACACTCTTCCTAGCTCTCCCGTTCTCAGACTTTGGTTACAAAAGGTTTATTCAGCAGTCACACACACACACACACAGACAGTGTGTTGTGTCCGCTGTGGAATCTGATGACCAGGTAGCTGGTTGCTCTGCTTCCGTTTCCGTTTGCAACTTTGTCCTGCCGCTTTAAACAAGTCCTGGGGGGTGTGGCGCTATGTTGGTGTTGGTCCACTGCATTCTACTTAAATATGATTATTATTAACCCTGGCAACACTGTGGCACTTAACATTCAAAAGCCAGGCTCAACTTGAGAGAGTCCAGACGCTGCCAGCCTAACAACCTACCTGAGAGCGAAAGTTAAGCTTCGTTAAGGACCACGCTGATCTCACACACACACACACACACACACACACACACACAAAAGCCACATCCTGCGCCACTTATGATTTGAGTGTCTTTCTCTCCCTCTCTCTCTCTTTTCCTCCCTCTCTGTCACTGTTCATGCTGTTGTTAAATGCCACGTTTCACTTGAATAATTGAGAGCGATTAGCCCAAAAACTTTTGCATTGATTTAGGTTTAAGTTGGGCAAACATTTACCAAAGTCCTCTACCACTGCCAACAGAGGCCACCTTTACATTGCCTGGAGAACTGGAGAACTGGAGAACTGGAGAACTGGCATTGGTCTCCCATGGTCTGGTGTACAACAGCCTTGCTGCTGGGCCCCACCTTTGTCATTTGCTATCAGCAAATGTTTAAATATGCATTATGTGTGTTATTCCAATGTTCAGCAGCACTTGGGGATTACCAAGTGCTTCACCTGGAGTTGCAGCCGGGGCTCAACTTGGAGTTCCAGTTGTTGTTGAAGTTGACTCGGGTCGAGTTCATTTTGCCAGCCCGTCTCTGTTTGACTTTAAAAATTCAATGCCCTCGGCACTTGCCAGACAGATAAGTCAACATTTTTTAAAATCATATCTCTGGTGTAATATTTAACATTTGCATAATGCAAGCATGATGAAATTTTAATTATCAAAATAAAAAAATAAAAAAAAACACTAATTAAAACGTTCATTTTCATTTTGAGGTTTCTGTGTTTCTGTGTTTGTGCTTTAAAGGAGCTTCTGCTCCACAAAGTGGGAATAATGTTTGGCCAAATGGCCACTAGATGGATCCAAAAATGAATATTCAAACAACAATGCGATGCCTGAACTTGTAATTACACCTCAAATGACACTTATTGGGCAGTCAGAAATATGCCTTTGTCACGAAACGTTGCCGGAACGCCTAAATTGCCAAGTCAAGCACACAAATAGATTCGACTCCAGCTGCAGTCTCTGACCCAGCGTTATGCAAACTGCATTCATGGCCAGTGTCCTGGCCTGGCCTGGCCTGGCCTGACTGGAGAATGCAGAAGACAAGTGCTGGGCATCATTATGCGAGACCAAAAACCCATTGCTAAATATGCGACCAGCAAAACGGAAGATACCCAAAAGCTGTCGGACGAAGGGGATGGCACGGAGCGGTGCGGGTTGAGAAGACCAAACAAAGGCACATTATCTCAAGCAGAGAGAAAGACAGGCAAATGTCAAATATTTTGCCTGAGCGCTAACATTTGCATGCAACGCTGAGGCACAGCAAATAGCCTTGTTTCTGGGCTACGCCCCAAAAAAAGCAAAAAAAAAAACCGATGTGCTTCGCCCATTTTACAACGAATGCGTTGGGTTTGTTCCTTTTGTGTGCGATTCGAACAAATGCAAAAACACTTTGATTTTCGTTTTTTTTTTTTGTATGCCGACCAGAGGATCAACTGGCAACGAGCAGAGCATACACACCCACACACAACCCAAACTGTATGTGTGTATGAGAATTATTTATGTTCTGCGCTAGAAATCTATTTGCACCGCACCACAAATCTCAGCTCAGCGAATGCTGCGCTGCGTCCAAAAGCAATGCAAAGCAAAGCAAATGGAAAATGAAAAAAGACATACAAAAGAAAAAAAAACAAAATTGTGGCCCCAGGATATTCAACAAGGATATTCGAGGAGGCAGCCAAAGGGCAACGCATCGCATTCGCATTAAATCGAAGTCGTTCCCGTGAATGCACATTCTCCTCAACGCCATACAACCCACACACACACACCCTCACACACCCCCACACACACCCACACATAGCCCTACACACTTCCCAACACCCACTTCAACTCTTGCCATTTGGCAGCTGAATTGTTTGCGACCAGTTTTACGAACCAGAGTTCCACTCGTGATTATTTTCACTTGCTAGAAAATTACTCGAGCCTTTTTCGACTATTTAAGATTTCTATTACATAACTTGTAATCTTAAGTATTTTTTTAAAAAAATTTACGTATTTGTTAATTTTATAAATGTATTATATACTTAAAATAAATGCTTACAGACAGTTTCTTCCTCTATCCCCCTAACTATTTATAAAAACTCGTAAAAATATAATTCGTTTCTGAAAAGCCAACATTTTTATTTCTATTAATAAATTGTTAAGTATTTACAATAATTATTGAGTACTATCTTTGCACAAGAAACTAAAAATACTAAAAAAATAATATTCCTAAAATAAAAAACTTTTTGAATACAACTTTCTCTTGCTAGCAATTTCTTACCAGTATTCCTAACATATTCCTTACCTCTTAACTATCTTAACTAAATTCACTTAGTTACAACACAATTGTCATTGTTGTCTGGCAATTCTAACATCCTGATAACTAATCACGAGAACATCTCTAGTACCAGGCTGCAGGGCCTCCAGTTCCATGAGATTTCCGTTTGGGCTGCTAAAGTTTTTTTTTTTTTATTTTTAATTTTTCCTTTTGCAGCTCTTTGCTACTAGTGCTCTTTGTGTCTCGTTGTTATAGGTTGCCGGGTAAGGCGTGGGTTGGCACTAGAAAACACAAACACAAATACGCAACGCACACACACACACACAGAGACACACACATCCATAAACACGGGCACTTGCATATCTGTGTAAATTTATGATTGCCCCATTTCCGTTTTTTACAGCCAGCCGATGCTATTGACTGTCTTACTGTCCGCTTGTACCTCAGTTCCTATCCACCCCTACCATACCCCTCTCCCTACCCCTATCTGGCCTGTGGCTGCTATAGCTTGCTTATCCTGTGAACGGCTTTATTGTGTGACCCCCCTTTGGGGTGGCGTCGGCGGCTGCTGCTGCACTTTTCTTGCAGTTCCGCCCAATACTTTGGTGGCTGTGTTTCTTTCCTTTCCTCCTAGTTGGTTTTTTATTTTCCAAATCCATGCTGCCTGCAGCTGACTTGCCACTGGGTTATGTCCTGGACACACAGCTCTGGCTTCCACGAGTATTGACTCGTCGTGGTCCGCTGCTTCTGCTACTGCTCCGCCGTCGTCCTGCTGCTGATGCTCCACAATCTCTGTCCCAGGCATAGTTCTGGCCACGGCTCTGGGTCTCCGTATGGGGTTTTAATTTTGACAGCTGCAGATAAATTGTTAAATGCAGGCTCGTTCAACTCTCTGAGTGCTTTATGTGGGCTTATGCTTGTAGGTGTATCTCCATCGCTCCTTCTCTCTCTCTCTCTCCCTATCTCAATCCCACACACACACTGTGTGTGTTTGTGTGTTTGTGTGTTTGTTGTGGTTGCATATAAATTTATCTCGCTCGGTTTTTTGCTCAGTTGTTGAAGCTATACACATTTTTCAGCGTTTTGCTTTTGTTGGTGGCATTGACAGGCGCCCATCAAAAGCAAGTCCCAAGTCCGAGCTCCACCCTCATCCACATGGACGCGATAGGCAGGCAAGCAGGCAGACAGGCGTCGAATAAATAAAATGCAAACAAATAAAATAAAAAAAAAGAGGGGAATAAAATTGGGGCCACTTGCAAATGCATTGTATCTATCAGTTTGTAGTTGCCATGAAATATGCTGGATCGTATTTATGTCATAAATAAAAATGGCGTTAACTATTTCCCAGTTGCTGTTGAAGTTTTGTGCAAACAGCCTTTTATTAAGCGTCAACATTTAACGCAATTTAAAGTTGTTGTTTTCTCTGTCATAATTTATGCATTTATCAACGCATGCATAACAACAATAACAATTTGCAAAGAATAAATGCAATCCATTAAGTAAATAAAATAATGGCTGCATTCGCAAACGAATTATGCTCAATGCTATATGATATATAAAATGCAATAATTACCAATTTAAATGTTCAGAACTAACTTTATTCGTCATAAACCTAATTAAATTTGGTATTTTTAACTCATTTCATTCTGCATTTTAGTTATGAAAATAACTCGGAAATATATATATATTTGTGTTTAATTTAAATTTATTTTCAATCCATGAATTTATTTACACAAATTTGTATGTTAAAAATAAATATGAACTTTTTAATGTAGCTAACAAATATAATATAATTTAAAGCCATCATTTCAAATTGTTAGTATTTAGCTGAAACATTTCTTTACATAAACATTATTAACTTTTTAATGTATGTAAAAAATATTATTAAAAGCAATCATTTCAATTTCTTTGTATTACGCTAAAAGTGAAGTTAATTTAAAGCATAAAATCTTCACTTAGCTAAAATTTAAGCTAATTTAAAGCGTAAAATCTTTGCTTAGCTCCAGCTTTGTGCAGATGGCTCAAAAGTGTCGCTTAGCGGCAAAGAAAAAAGTTATTTTACCTATTTATTTTTTTTTCTGAATTCGCATTACTTTTTGATATGTTAAATGCAGTTAAAGGCAACCACAGCTGCTGCTGCTTATGCCTGATGCGGACAGCGCATATATAAAACGCAACTTTTGTCACTTCCGGCAAACACACACACACACTCCCATGCATAAGACAGGAAGTCGCCGCAAGTTGACGCAATTGCAGCAACAATAAAAACAAGAAGAAGAAGAAGCAGACAGAGAAAGAGAGTAAGAAACACAGTTAAAGTAAAGTAACTGCAACGGGCTGCCAAAAGCCGCGTTGACATTTTCATTTAAATTATGCACATCACTTGAACTTCCTGACCGCAAAGAATGTATGTGGAGTGTGGGGAGCAGGCAGGAAGACGCAGTACGGCAGATGAAACCGAAGACAGCGGCGAAGACAAAAGACACAGATGATAGCAGTACGTAAGATAAGACTTATCCTCCCACACGACTACCCCCGCCCCCACCCATATACAATTTTAAGAAACTTTGTGTCAAGGCGCATTTTACAGTTATAGCCTGGCTATGGGCAACTTTCGCCAGCACTCTGTGGACCCATTGTCTGGGCTTTGGCTGATGATATTCAGTTTCTGAATTCAGATTCCGGTGCTCGCAGCTCCTTGCCGCAGTCGACTAATTAAAACGGAAATCCACAACGGCCCAGGCGCTTCCCCGATCCCTTCCTTCCCCCCCCCCACCACGTTGTTGGCAACATCCGCTAAAGTAAAAGAAAATTTCATTTTTATGTCCTTTATTTTTTGTGTTCAGCTCGAAAGTTTTTTATTATAATTTTGGACAACGCAAAGCGCTTGTAAGCAGCCGCTAAGCCAAAAGAAAAAAGGTCAAAAGCAAAAAAAAAAATAAAACATTTGCGTAAAATTAATAAAAATTACGAGTGCCATCCGAGAAAAGTTTAACGCATGCCGCGCTGAATAATTGTCATTTTCTACATTTTACACATTTAGATTCCTAGTGGAGCCCAGATCCCTCTCCCCCCCCACCACACGCTTTTTGGTACATCGAGGCTTATCGGAAATTTTTAATGTCCGTTGCCAGCCCCTTTTTTGCATTGTTGTGTTTCGCCGTAATTAGAGGACTCGCATATTACGGTTATTATCGTTACGCGTACGTATCTCCTTTCGCCCCAGGACCCCAAGGACACACACACACACTCATTTGCTCGTTTCTGATATGACTAATGTATGCGCATTAGGTTTAGTCAACCAGACAACGCTGCTTGCCTCCCCACCTGCCACCCCGCACACCCCTGTGCACTCTGTGCGGACGTGCAGATAATGACAGTTTGCTAAACCCTAAGCCTGCGGCATCTGAGCGAAAGCTGCCACCAAAACAATACCCAGTGATGCGGTTTGCTTCAAATGACGCCAACCCATTTCCATACATTTTTTACAAATTTTCTAAAAACCAAAAAAAAAAATGAGACCTATAATAATAACAAGCAAAATGGCAATTTGCGGTGGCTCCATTAAAAAAGGTACAAAACGAAAATCATTATGAGTTCAACTATTAAAGATAATAAAATTACTATTATTTTGAGTATGTTGAAGATAACACATGAATTAACTGACTAAATATTACTCTTATTTTTTTAAGGACATAGTCAGATTTATTATGCACCTTTTGCGAATATAGCTCCAGATTTTTGCGCAGATTAATTACATAAATTTCTTGGGCTTTGCAAGTTGCGCTAGAATATTTCTAAGGCTACTACGAATTTATCACATTGACACAAAATCAGCAGTTAACATATATAATAAATATATATAAAATTATATATATGTTTTCTTAATCATCATCAATAACAATATTAAATCAACAATATCAAACCCCATAAAAATATTATTACATGAATTATTTTTTTAAATTTATGCTACGACGCCTTACCTGAATTAATTAAATTTATAACACATACAGATGACTTAATTCGGTAATAACGAACGAAAAACGAATATGTTGCACAATAAAGGCAATTAGAATATAATATAGAATATATATAAATAAAGACTGCAATAAAAATGAAATTCGATTGCCAAACCATTTCAATTCAACACAATTGGTGTTGATGTATTATTTTCAGCTGAAAGTCAAATTAATTGGGGCAGCACTCAAACTGTAGTAATTGAAACTAAACAAAATTCAAATAAAATTCAGGAAAATTGTACACAAAAATAACAAACAGTGAATATTTGATAAAAAATATTGAATATTTTTAATTAGTTCTCGTTGATATGCAATAAGACCTTAAAATTGAGCAGAAAAGAAGCAGCTGAGTCATAAAATATGCTGAGGTTATTCGACATTACAGTTGCCCCAATAAAAAAAATAAATGAGAAAAATATGTGGCACAAACTGCTGCTGAGGACCAACAAATGAATTGGCAATTTACTATGGTGCTGACGAAAATCTTTCTAAGCTGCGGCAAAGCAATTTTGACTAAAAGGTGTCTACCAAATATGCATTTAATGAAGCCTTTTGTTGGTGTGTGTGTGTGTGTGTGTGTATGGTGCATAGTTAGTTGCACCTGTTGTCGCTGCAGTGTTAACAAATAACGGAAACGTTGCCTGAAGCAGGGAGCGGGGAAGAGCAGAGCAGAAGTGAGTGAAAAGCAAACAGCTGTCACAGCACAATACAATAAGGAGGCAAAGCTCAAAAGCTGCATCGCTCCCATCATGCCACATGCAATATGCAACACGCAACACGTAATATGTGCAGCAAGCAAAAAGCAGTCAAAACTCAAACCATCTAAAGTTAACTTATTGCATAATTCTTTAAAAGTACCAACGTCTGGCATTGGCATAATGAATGAGGCGTCGAACGGAGCAGCCAGCACTCAGCAGCTGCCACACCCACAAACTCTCACTCTCTCTCTCTCTCTCTCTCTCTCTCACACTCTCCCTCTCTCTTTCTCTCTCTCTAACTAAAAACTACTTGCAGCTTGGCATACGCATCGTATACGCATTCAAATTGATTCATAGCCGCTGCTGACAGTGCAATTTGGTGCTGCCTTTGAATGAGTAAGTGCAACGTCAAGCGGCAGGCAGCTGCAGCATCAACATCAGACAACTGAGGGGGCAGGGCACAGCACACTAAAAAAAAGCAGATAATTTTTCTCTTGACGTCATCGATATGGCCATTTGCCGTTTGCATGTGATATGTATGAATATCTTAGGTTTTTCAGGCAGCACATTTTGTTTCTAGATTTGCTTTCATCTCAATTTCAACAAGTAATTGAAATATTGAAATATTTATTAAATTTTGAAAACTTTCTTATGGGTATATGAACAAATTTAATGAGTTTAAAATATAATAAATAATTCGATTTATGGACTTTAAAAGCTAATTGTGGAACTGTGAATCGAATTGATTTAATGAGTTAAATATTTTATAAATAATTAGATTTAACCCATACAATATTTTTATCTTTTTTTCCAAAAACAATAAATAATGCAAATCAATAAATTATAACGCAATGAGCATAAATTAAACTAATTCTAATGTCAACGTTTGCAAAATGCAGAACATCTCAATTTTGTGCGAATATTGCAATTTCATTGTGGGCCATTTTGGCATTTGGCTTTAAAACTAACTGCATTGATGGCAGGCTGTGTGATAGGCTCAGCTCTTCTTTACCTCAGTTGGCAGCTGGAAAATTCTATTAAATCTTTTAACCACATCGGACAGGGTCACGTTTGACAGCTGGCACGTCGACGCTTTTCTGACACTTGCGCCCTGGCAGCGCTGATGCAGCACAAAAATTGCAAATAAAATTGAAAATTCACTATGCTGGCTGCCAAAATCAACATTCGTCTTCCAGATGAAGGCCCCGGGAAGGGAATGGGAAAGCGGTTCAGTTTATGCAGCACACGCAGTACCAAATGTCATGTTCTCTCTACACATATATATATATATATATATATATATATAAAATTGCGGCTGCCTATTTAATGTCACACTGCCTACAGCCTATTTTCCGGACTGCGCTCCTGTCACATTGCCAGGCGAGTTGGGGGGGGGAAAAAAAGAAAAACTTGTCAAGGTGTCAGTAGTCAAGTTAATTTCAGCAAGCCGCTAGATTTTGCCCCTCCGGCTAGCCCAAAATGTGGTTGTGGGCTGCGTCTAACCGCTCAGCTGTAAAAGAGCCAAAAGCCAACAGTCAGGATAACATGCTGGCTACTGGCTACTGGCTACTGGCTACTGGCTACTGGGTACTGGCTAAAGGATACTAGATGTTGATTGCTGGACTCACCCTCGTGTGTCACCGCAAAATGAGTATCATTGGAATTGAATGTGTAGCACTCTACCACTTACAGTCCATGCCCCCCCCCTGCCACAAACCATGTTGCGAGCAGGTATAAAAGCAGTTTGGTTTCGGTTTGATGACTCTGCAACCGAGTGGAGATGGGTTTTCGTGTATGTTTGCACCATGGCTAGATTTGTCCAATTTGGCTTTTAGCAGTTTTTGGGTTTTGACGCTCTTCACAAGCGTTTTATATGTGTTGCCAATATTAAAAATAGAGAAAGGAAAATAAGTTTTCACAGATTGGTGATGCAGCAGACCGCAGAGGAACTTGATGAATGCGCCTACTCAATTTCCATTTGCCACAAAAATTCGTATAATTTAATAAATTAAAACGAAAAAAAAAAAATACTTTAAGCGAAAAAATGCTCAAAGAAAAACTTTATGAAAGAATCTGTGGGCCAAGTAAAACTACAAAGGCAAAGAAGAGTTCCAAAATGAATGAGTGCCACCTCGTGGAAGTTGCAGCTTTAATACCCTTTTTAGCTAAGAATAAATTAGTACTGAAAAAGTTTGTTCTTTGTCCTGATTCAAGTCTTATTAGATTACTTCAAACAAACTTCAATTAGGATTAATTTACTTTGAATGCAAAAGATAACAAGTTGTTTAAATATATATTTGCTAAATGTACATTTTCACTCTTTTGACTCAGTTGCAGCTTACAATATTTGCATAGCTTTTATGCAGAGTTTTGATTGTTCAAGTCAATACTTTGATTAATTAAAAGTGTAGTCGGATGTTGCATGGCATTATTTGTAATGGTGCAAGTACAAAACGCATTACAACAACAGCTGTCGCTTGATGAAGCTGGAAAGTAGCAACAACAACCACAACAACAACAATAACAAAAAACAGAAACAAGCCGCAGCAGAAGGATGCAGATGCCTTGGGCGGAACTTGGTCGGTTTCCTTACCCTTGCCCCAACTTAATTCCACATTTTATTTTTAGTGCATCAGCAATCACTTTGAGCAGCAGTTGCAGCAGCGATCCTGCCCCCACACCCCTACCTCCCCCAGTAACCCATTAAGTGGGCGTGACTGTGGTGTTGGCATAACTTTCAAAAACTAATTAAGCCAACTTAAGTGCAGCGTTGTCGTCGTCGTCGTCGTCGTCGTCGTCGTCGTCGTCGTCGTCGTCGTCGTCGTCGTCGTCGTTGTTGCCGCCATCGCTTTGGCCTACCAGGCATTTCAATCAAGACGCGCCGCCACAAGAGATGCCCCCAAAAGCCCTCCACCCCCTCTCCGTATAAAAAAAAGTTAAAGGCAACTGCCAAAAAATAGGAATACTGAGCAGGTTGCTGGTTTGCTGGCAACGAAGATGTGGTAAGACGTCTGCGTTGGTGTTGATTTAGGTTCACTTTAGCGTAAAATGAATGTCCCACTTCAAATAGAAGTCGCACGCTGTAAATCACGCAGCGCCAAGTGCGACACCGTCTCTCTCCCTCTCTCTCTCTCACTCACTTCTGTCTCTTTCTATTTGTGTTTGTGACACTTTGCAGGGCACAGCGGAACAGTACTTGAATGCGCCGCATGAAAACCCGCTTGCACTTGAGTGTCAACTCAAGAGAAGCAGTTCGCTGAAGCTGAATCTGTAGCTGAAGCTGACGCCAAAATGCAGAGGCTGCCCCAAAAATGTCCAACGGCGACGACATTGTTGACGTTGTTGATGACGATGCTGCTGTTGCTGCTGCTGCTGGTGTGTTGGCGCACACCGGAAGTAGCCACACAGCCGAAAGTGTCTCTGCCCCGTCCAGCAGTTCATAATTTTTTGACAGTGCCGCCTTTTACTCTGCTTTTGCTTTTGCTTTTGCTGTTGCTGTTGCCACTGCAGCTGCCGCCTTTGGGGTGCCCTATACTAAATGACACTTTATAATTGTGCGCCTCAGTGCAAAAGTTTAACAATAAATTGAAAAGTTTTCACAGCTTTGCTGCTGCTGCTGCTGCTGCTGCTGTTGAAGTCAAGGCAAGGCAAAGGCGTTTCTTATTATCCATTTGAGCTGCCAATGCTGCTCCTAAGTTGCTGCTCCCTCAATGTGTGTGTGTTTGTGTGTGTCCTCCAGTTTTGTTGAGTTTTAAATGTGCATTTTACAAATGTTACTTGTGGTCTTAACGCTGCCCCGGGGCCAACGGCAACGGCAACAGCAACGGCAACGGCAACTTGAGCTACAAAGTTTTTGTTTTAACTTTCAGTTTTGTGTCACAGTCGTTGTAGTTGATTTTGTTACTCCTTCTGATAGTGAGGATTATGAAAACAGCTTCAAATGTCTTAGGGGCAACGATTGCATGTAGCTAACGAGTTGGAAAAGCAACAAAAAATGTTGCCTACTCTTCTGGGCAATTTTAGAGAAGCCCCAATATTGATTACATGATAGACATGAAATTTTTCATCAAAATAATTATTTAAAAAATAAATTTATATAGTAAAATAAATGTAGTACTCAGTTAAACTGCGCTATTTAATATTTTATTAATTTCTAGCATATTCTAATAACTAAGTGCATCAAAATGCTTAAAATTCAAAAAGACTTTTTCTACTTACAGATTTGGCTATTTCTCTACTTCCTGTCTTAAGCTTGTGGGCTAAAACCTAATGGGCCAATTGAAATTCGTAATATCTGACACCAGTTTGACATTATGCAAAGTTCATTTCGATTATTAGACCAAAATTGCAGTGGCAATTACACGCAAAATACGCACCATTGCATAATACCGCTTCAGGACCCATCGGCATCTGATGTCAGCTAGTTGACATCAAAAGTTGAGGGCCCCCCCCCCCTCCCTTGCCAGGGGCGAATGCAGTACCCGAAAAAGTTGCAGCTGCAACTTAAAGTTGATCTCGCTGTGCACAATGCACAGGCAAGTGGCAAGAACCAAGCGGAGATTATGCAACGCGCACAAACTATTGGGCGTCGGCCATTTACAGCAAAACAATGGCCCCCAAAAAGTTTTTCGTGCAACGCATGGTCTGCTCGAAAGTGCAGTGTAATATGCGTTAGCTACCACACCCCCCCTCCCCCCCCACTCTCCTACTCATCCCTGTTGCAAAAAGGACAAAGTTGTGTAATAAAAAAATAAGTTTCCGTTGTGACACTCGCCACGTTGCCTTTTTTGTGCTATGTTGCATAGTGTTTGCTATTTTCTGCTTTATGTATTTGCATAAATTGCATTTTTCCTTTTTTCTTTCTTTTTTTTGTTGTGGCAACTTAATTTTTTGCCATGCAGTTTGCGGTCTTTGCAACTACAACGAGTTGGCAACACAATAACAATAACTCAATAACAACGCAAAGCAAAGTGCATTGCTGCTTAAATTCTTGTAAAGATTAGTCTAACTGCAGTTCGAGCAGTGTGGGCCAAAAAAAGCACTCACATTTGTCTTGGCCTCAAACAGTTTTGACCACTTGACCACATAATTACGGCATGCACTTGCCCCAGTAAGTTGCATTGCTTTTGTGGTTTCTGCCCAAATGCCAATTAAAATCCATGGAATTTTACAAATTAAGCCTCATTACGTAAACACTCACAACACACACACTCATACACACACTCACACACACTCACACAACCACAATCCTGTGCAGCAGACCGCCTGTTGACACATTGCCTCCATCTGCAAATCCATTTTACGGCTTGTGGCAAGCCTAATTGGCCATAATTTTCTCCGGTGGCTAAGCTCTGAGAAATTTTCAGTGCATGTGTGAGTTAAACTTAAAAGAAATTAGCCACTTCCACACGTGTAATTTAATAAGAAACTAATAAATAAACAAAATAACTGAGTGCAACATAAATTCCAAGCAACATTTTCTGCTTTTGCATAACTTTACTAATTTAATTTAAATGTAATATATAATTGAGATTGAAATGAGAGTAATTGAAAAGCACAAATATAAATACAAATTTAATTTTAAACATAGAAAATAAATATATATATATAACAGCTGGTCTCTGGATATCTCCCAGCCAAGCTGACTCTACCAATTAGATGTCAATCGTATGGCCTGCAATATTAATAAATATTTTGTTTAAAACTGAAAAGATTATACAAAGTAATAGTAAATGGGCAGCAAAATAAGTTGACATCGAAATTTGTGCCGTATATATAAAAAAAAAAGTTTTATATTCACAGCAAATTAAGCCAGCTGCCAATTGGTGTGAAGTGTTTATGGCTGCTGTTGTTTGTCGAGTAGCTTTTTGCTGTCTCGTTTCGAACTGTAACGCACTTTGGCTCTAATCGCTTCTAATAACGCACAAAATTGAAAAACTTATGCGATATCATTGGGGACTTAAGCGACACGACAAGTGCAGCTGCTTGGGGAGACTGAACCGAATTAAGCTGGACTCGACAACATGAACAACTGTGACAACTTAAAGCAAACGCAAAGAAAGAACAGAAAAACAGAGGAAACAACAACAAGAAAAAAATTAATGTATAGAGAACTGGAGAATATATATATGTACTTAGAGAGAAGGAACTTGGAAGATGATGGGAGCGGGAGCAGGAGCGGGAGCAGGAGCAGAAGCGGGAGCAGGAGCGGGAGCAGGAGCGGGAGCGGGAGCAGGAGCTGGAGCAGGAGCAGGAGCAGGAGCGGGAGCAGGAACGAGAGCCGGAGCAACTGACATGATATGCCGTAAACCAGGCCAGCTGTAGCTGAAGCCGCTGAGCATTTCAAACTGGTTGGAGGATTTTGGACACATATTGAACGCTGGCTAACTGTCTGTAGAAGCAGTCTGTGCTACGCGTGTTGGTGTGCGAATGTGTGTGCGAATGTGTGTTGCGTTCTGTTGTGTTTGCCTTTGCACAGTACCACTTTGGAGGAGGCTATACAGAGATTGTAGAGCATTTATACACAGAGTGCGACGTGTGTTTGTTTTAATTTCTCTTATCGGCAGGCAGGCTGCTTCTGCTCCACATCTGACCACCCTTTCGTAGCTCACTCCAATCCTAGATCCAATCCAAGCCAGACTAAACTCGGCTCGCTACTTCAGCTCCCCAATGCCATACAATTTTAATTGCACAATGGCAGTTTCCTTTTGTTTTGCAGCTACAATTTTAAAATGAATTCATGGCCTGTGCGCCGGGTGCACTTTTGTTTGACGTCTCTAATTCCGCAAGGAGTTGACTGCAAATAGTACTTGGCCGAGGCACAAGGAGGTTCCCAAGTACCCGGGTGTCTGGCAACAGGGCCCGAGTTATTTAATTGAAACTTGCTTTGTGACTCCGTTGGGCCAGCCAATAAAATGTTTAACTTTGATTTAGTTAAGGGATTTCAAAATAAATTAACTTTAAACATGTTTAACGCGCAGCAAGCAGCCAGCAAATGCAGCACTTTTATATAGATATTTATCAAAAAGTTTTGCAATAATGTTGAAGTTCGCTTTTTGCCTCAGAAGAAAAATTCTTTTAGTTGTATAAAGTATCGATTTTGGAGTCTTGAGGAGCGAATATCTGCTGACCTGAGGATCTGTGTGGTTTCGATTTTTTCACACTGTGATTTGATTTATCTTTCTCTCATCTCTCCTTTAAAATGTTAACTGAATATATATTTAACACTTCGATTGCTAAAACGAATACTTATTCAGTAAAATCATATAATAATTTTCAATTTAAATATCTGAATATAAATGCTATTTCGACTTTGAATTGCGAACCGTAGTTAAATATTGATCAATCTTGCCTGACTTAATAAATTTTTTCTAAAAATACTAGTAATTTTCTTTTTCCTTATATAAAAGAATACTTTAAAAGTCCTCTTTAGACATTCCCTGATTTTGGAGTTCTAATCTCAAAGAGAGCGATCCAACGTTAATAGCACCACTAAGTATTTTCTATCAGCTACTTGATCAGCTTGTTAATGACACTTAGGCACTCACAAAACTGCTTTTGGCCAGTATCTGGCTTGA
This sequence comes from Drosophila demipolita, assembly GCA_035042405.1. NCBI lineage: Eukaryota > Metazoa > Arthropoda > Insecta > Diptera > Drosophilidae > Drosophila > Drosophila demipolita. The sequence continues at coordinate 2,984,111 of JAWNLI010000044.1, read as the reverse complement.
GAGTTTGTTATTTAGGCCTGGTCATAAAGTAGCACACATTCCCTCGGCTACTTAATGAGCTACTCTTAACAGTCGGGTCTCTAATCCCTGGACAAATCTGCCTGTGCTTTGGATGCGTGTCGTAAACATGTTTTCTATCTTCTTTTGGGATTGCTGGCGGCTACAAAAGCTCCAAACAATATAAACGAACACAAAAATTAAATAGGCGACCGACGACTTGGCCAAAAATGTCCAATAAACACATTTATCAGACTCCCCAAAACATTAAAACCTGCGCTGTCGATAACATTTTATAACTCAGCAAAGTGCCATAACCCACTGAAATTGCCAAAAAAAGCAGCTGAACCCACAGGGCGATTCTGGCCGGAGTCTGGGCCGCAATTCGCTCACTTTTACTAATGAATTAAAGCCGCAGCTAATAAAACTTAAACAGGCAGATAGTCGAAATGTTAAAGATAAGGAATATTTGCATAAAACCAAGAAAGTAAACCACAAAACTGCCAGCCATAAAACTAAACATAAAATTATTTTGCATTTGGATATAAGCGCACATATACTTATTTTTAGGCACATAAATCATATTCTTAACAGCAAAATAAATTAAAAAGAAAAGGATATACATTAAATGCAAAAGTCGCATAATTTTGTATATGGCACTCAGGCACCCACGTCAACAAAATAAGAATAAAAATGGCACAAACAAGACATAAAAATATTTGATGGCATGTCGAAGTTTTGATACTCTTGACTGAACACATATTTATTTAATTGCTGCTGTCTGTTGCTAAAAATATATCAAAGTATTTATCAAATAGTTAATGGCCTAAAAATAAACCAAACATCAACAAATAAAATCTCTGTATATCTTTAAACTGTTTGATTTGGATACAAAAATAATAAATATAAATAAATAAATAAATAAATACATTTTTGAAATAACTAACAAACATTCAACTATTTTAAAAAATTACATCGAAAATTTATTTATTAAGCTATTGTCAGATTTTATTATTTTGAATGAATCTTTTTCAAACAGTTGAAAGCTATTTAAACTTGAATTTATTTTTTTTTATTAAACATTTTTTATAAAAGCCTTTTATTCCAAAAATGAATTCCTAAATCCTAACAAGTGTTATACCCGCTGACAAAGTGTATGAAAACAAAACGACAAACAACAATAAACACAAACAAAAAGCAAAACCGAACCAGAAAGCAAAAAGTGTTAATGAACAAAATAATGAGTTCCAGTGCCCAGTTTTGTGCCACAAAACATATTATGACACTAACAGCTAAACGCCACGGGGATTACTACAGCATCACAGTCAACATAGAGAGAGAGAGAGAGAGACAGTGAGACAGAGAGAGAGAGAAAAGAGAGAGAGAGAGCAAAAGAGAGAGAGCAAATCCGCAACGGAGAGTCGCCGCATGCAAGCAATAAATAATCAGTAAAGTTTTCGTTGAATCGAATTATCACCCCCTGAGGTGCAGTTCCGTAATGAATTTGTTTTGGGGTTTCTTCAGTTCGGCATTTAGACTCCATTGCGACTGCGTGGCCGAACTAGTCTGACCCGTCACCCCCCCTCAAACTAACTTACTTTCTTCCTGCCGTTCAACCATTAAACCTCCCTTTTAGTGTGGCTAACTCGGTTTTTCGTTCAGTTAGCTCAGTTTGACTATTGTTGCTAGTTTTGTTTATTTGTTTTTGTTTTGTTTCTAGCTTTATGTCCAGTTCTGTTCGCTTCTGTTTATTTTTTATAGTCACATTTGTTGTTACTCTTATATATATATATATAAATTTCTGCAGTACATATTCATTCGAATTTGATGTGCTCTTGGTGAGTTTGTGTCTAGTTTTTCGAATTGTGGCTTGTTCTGACATTGCCATTGATTTCATTACCCCATCTGCTATTGACAGTTATGTCAATAGTAACAGCCACGTTTGTTTAGAATTCAATTCAATTTAGGTAGCTATTGGACATGAGTTTATTTGTATACCACCCTCAAAGAATAAAATCAATATATTCTCAAATATAAATATTTATTTGTTTAATTTTATCAATTACTAACTATAAATTGCACTAAATTTTATATATAAATATTTCCATTAAGTCCCAGTGTCGAATTTTATGAATCCTTCTGTCGAATTATGTAGAAATGAAACGTGCCATGTTTATTGGTAAAACAAGCGACATATGGAATTGAGAGCAGAAACAACATTTCAACGCGGGGATCAGCAATGCTGGGAAATTTATCTTCAGTCAGTTCACTGTAGCCAGCTGCAAGCAAAATATAAAATCAATAAATTCAGACATTTATCAAGCCAATAAATTGTTGATCTTAGAACTTACCACGTATCTGAGTGAGCGTCATGGTGTGCTCTGGGGAAGTGCATTTGGCGTTTAATAAGACACGTGCCACATTTGTTAATATTCCGGGATGATAGCCACGCACCTTATCAAAATAAGTATTTAGTGCCATCAACGAATTTGGAATTAAATATGTGAAAAATATTTTTAGATTTTTCACGTCTGAACTGAACACTATTTACAAGTGAAATGTTGAGTGGGTCAAAGCACTCTCGGAAAATCCGGTTTTTACAGAGAGCAGCTGATAAAATTGTACACTTTCCACTCCCCTTCTGCTTCCCACATCTGACAAAAGTAAACTCCCTCTTTTTTTCCCCTTTCTCTTTTGCTCTCTCTCTCCCCCCCCCCTTTGCACTATCTCGCTTTAATTTGCCGAACAAATTACGGTGGTTGATCGCTTTATGGTGGCGGATTCGTATAACTTGCGTGTCTTGGCTAACTTTAGTGTGGACTCCAACCACAAGCTGTTATACAGCTAAAAAAAAATAACACGCTGAATATACAAAATTTTCTATACATATTTAATGCTTAGCTAAGATTCCCCTCTCACCTGACCGCTCGCTGTGCGCAGCCATAAAAAACTTTATTTCCATTATTATTCAAGACTATATAAAAAGAGAAACGCAATGAATACGTATATAGAGAAAAGAGAGAAGAAGATGTAAGAGAGAAACATGGAAAATGACTTCACACAAAAAGTTGTGCTTATTTTAACACTTGTGGCAAACGAAGACGGAAAATAATTACAAACTCTGGGGCAAACCACAATAAAATATAAACAGAATTTACAACTCTCAAAATACCCTGTCAGCCCCAAAAATATTTTATAAAAGAACATTTCCACACAGTTTTTGGTTAGGTTAATGCAAAATTTTAAAATTCGATTCTATTTTACAGGGTATTGAAAATATTGTCTTTAAGGTATGTGCAACTCTTTATTTTTTCCCCTGGAAACAAAAGTGAAGTTTGAAGTAAAGCATCGGGTTGGTCTATGCAGCACCTGAAAGATATGCGAAGTAAGTTGACAAAGTCATTTTAATTTAAGTTGTGCAACATTTCAACACTTTGGTAAATATATTTTCACAGTCTGACTTCAGGCAGTTGCATTGTTCTCTCCAGTGGCAACGTTGCACGACAACTCACTCAGGTGAATATGTATCAGTGTGTTTGTGTGTTTGTGTGTGTGTGTGTGGGTACCACAAAGAGCAATTTATACGACAATTTGGCTATCGTGCAACGTTCTTAGTTTGAATGTTGCCTATTTTTCGGACATACAATTTTGCCATTTCGCACATTTTGTGACTTTTATTTGGCGCAGTTAATCTTGTTTCTTATTTCAACAGCTTCACTTAGAGTCAGATCAAAGCCACAGAACTATTTTCGATTGTGTGAGATAAGAAGGAATTTTAAAATATATTGCACAAGTTAATAAATTAGATATGGATTTTTCATTAAGTTACAAGTATTTCATAAATTATATATAATACTAAACAGAAATTCTCTAATGGAAATGGGTTATAGTTTATTAAAGAGAACTTTGTTTTTTCGAAAAACAAAAGGATAAATATCAGGGATAATTAATTTTCGTATTAAAATAAATTCCAAGAGTTGGACAAATTATGTAGTAAATACGTATCGATATTAACTCAAAAGCACAAGTGGCAATTGCCTTTATAAAAAGTAAGATTAATATGAGGATCTTCTTGATTATCTGTTTATTTAGCAATTGCGACTATTTTTTTTAAGTTAAGCAACCCAAATAGTTCTCGCATAATAATTCGAAGCTCGTTAAAACCCATTCGCGACTAAGTGAATGACAGCAAAAACAAAACTTATAAAAATTACAGTCCCAAAATGCAAACGATGTCAGTAAAACTACACCACAAACACACCCACTCATATGTTGTAGATACAACCACCCCCTCCCCCGCCCACCACACACACACACACACACTCATAAACACTCACTGGGGTATCTGCGTATTGTGCATTTTGTGAATAAAATTTTGCAACGAACATAAAATTCGCAACGGAAGTTATTTCACGCTTGACGCATGCCGCCGCTGCAGCTGCCTCTGCTGCTGCCCCTTCTGCCGCCGCTGCAGCCACGTGGTGTTGCGTCAAAACTAACTAACGAAATAACAAGCGTCCCCCAAGTGGGTTGCATATTAAGTGGGGGGGGTGGGCGGGGTGCGGTGGGTTTGCAGAGTGCAGCACACTGTTGGGGCTAACGAAGTTGGAGAGCTGGAGAAATTAAGCAGCGTAACAAGTTGTCAGTATATGTGTGTATATGTAATTGGTTACAGCACTCACACACTCACACACACACGCACACAGTTAGCTGCAGCAGATACGTGCACAACAAGTCGCTGCAACAAGTTTAATTAACATAAAAAATGTAAAAAACAAAAACATAAACTTGCATTTAAAATCGAATTACACTGCGTGTGTGTGTGTGTGTGAGGAGTGCGTGTGTGTGTGTTTGGCTTTGTATTGTATTATAATGCAATTTATTGTGGCATACTTTTCGGGGCGCTTGCCATTGGCAGCAGCCAAGCTTATTCATAATAGGCCGTCATTTTTTATATTCTGCCTTTTTTCCATTTATTTATTTCCATAATTACAACAACAACAACTTCAATGATGGTCGAGATGGTTGTTGTGTGTGTGTGTGTGTGTATGCTGTGCTGTGCTGTAGTCACATTTATTAATTCCAATCCATTTGCACAATTGATTTACGTCGCACATAAATTTCGTAATAAATGAAGCTCTTGCAAAGTACTTCGAGGCCATAACTACCTCTTGGCCATTTGATGTTGCACAATTACAAGCAAACATACACAGCACAACCAACAAGCACACTCACACACACACACACAGACACACCACTCTCGAACGCTTTGCATTAACAACTGCAATGTCCTGCAAATGGAGCATTACATTTGCCACATTTTCTTGGCTTGTAGGTTCTGAAAATGATTTTCAGTTCAACTCCCCTAACAGGTCGTTTAACCACAACGCCTTTAGTCGGATAATGATCTGTGTGCCTCTTATCAGCCCAGTTTATAAGACACAATTCACAGCTTCGTTGAACATACTCTTCAACTAACCAAATAGTTCAAATTACATTTCAAATGCTTTAAGCTATCTCAATTATTTTGTTGGTTCATTGCCTGATTTTTGGCATGAGCAAACACAAATGACACAAATATTACTGTTTATATTATATATATACAATCACATTTTAAGCCTAAATTGATAAATATTCAACTTAGCCAGTGGAAAATCTTAATTAATTTTAAGTTCTGCCAGCTTGGCATAATAACTATAAATAAATATATAAGCCAGCATTTACAAATTTCTAGCTTAGCTATTTGGAGATTCTCAATAGTTTTAAAATGAGACAAAATAAAACATTTTAATTGAAAATTCAGAAATTCATACTCTGCTAGTGTTTAATAGTCAGTAGTTTAAAGTTAAAGAATTAGCATTAATTTGTTGGGATACAAATAATGTTTAATTATTTCATTTTTATTTTCAAGCGTTTCTGTTTTTTATTTATATATTCCAATTTAATCAATGGGCTGTGGCTTCAAACTAAATCTCCATCAGTGTAAAGCTAAGTTGCCAATAACATCAGAATTTTATAAAAAAATATTAATTTCTTATTGTGAACAGAACTTAAAACGACATTTTCTACTTAATTGAAACATGCCTGAAGAACGACAAGTGTTGAGCAGGTGAACATGAAATGAAAACACGTTTTAAACTGAATTTATCAATTAACCGAATTGTCGTCATGTGCAGAAATGTATTTCGCTAATCTTGCACAATTTCTACAACTGTCAAGGTATCTTCTAATTGTGTGCACACACAGCAAATAAGCACACAGCAAATGGCACATACAACACACTTCAACACCTGAATGCATCGATCCTTTATTTGCCAAGACTCTCACTGTCCATATATATATATATACATATAGATTATGTATCATTATGTGTATAGCACATATATATAGCTATGTTGCATGTCTAACTCAATCGACTGCGTCTGTTGTATGCAATCAATTTTAACTAAATACCATCTTCATGCATTATTGCATACCACTATTGTGTGTGTGTGTGTGTTTGTGTGTGTGTGTGTGTGTGTGTGTTTTACTTGGTGTGTGTACTTATTGAGAGTGCTTAATATGGCAATTAAAAGATGATTCCAATTAAGAGTTAACTGCTTGCATTGCACAATGCATCCACATTTGCCACGCCCCTTTTAATGTGCACAAATTGCAATATCATTAGAGAGTAGACATCTTTAATAGCATTAATAAACAAGATATGTCCAGAAATTAGTTAAATTAAGTACGTAATGCGATGCATACACGCATTTAATTTGAAATATTCCGGTAAATACACCTCGAAAATGGTCACATTAAATTAGAAAACAAATTTAATTGATCGTTTCACAGTTACGCTGTAATCTCGATAACTTTATGACTTTTATTAGGTTTTTGGTTGCATTAAAGTCAAAATGTGTATGTTATGTAATATAAGCCTAGATATACGTACAAATTTGAAATCAGTTGCATTTATTATTTAATTAAATTTTTTTTACGGCATTTATATTTTGTAAAATGCATATTATTTATTTTACACCTCTACAGGGTGTACAAATTAAATAAAGCTGCAACCCTAATCTATAATTAAATCGAGTGCAACATTTAGTTTGCTTTCAGGCGAATACATTAATATTAATTGCTCATATTTAGCGCCATTAAATAGCTTAATTAAATTTCCACTTAAAATTATGCGTACTGGATTCTTTTTTTTTGAGCACAAAATTATTATTGATAAAAAAAAGGAAAATAAATTATTAGCAGCCACAAACAATTAATCAGGCTGAGTGGGGACTTTGAATAAACAAACTATTTTCACGAGTTAAACAAACTAAAAGTGCTGCACACATAATTAGAAACATGATACTCGACCAACATATATATATATATATATATATAGAGATAAACATATATACTTACCAACAATTCTCAATTGATTTATGCAAATTGCAAAACCACAAAACAAAATGCAAATTTGTTAAACAATCAACAGCAAGCGAATAAATGGCGAGTAAATAAATAAATGCTCTTACATTGTTTTTCTTTTTCGTAGTATGTATGTAATATGTACATCAGTTGTGATACATGAATTGTATATTTCATAATGTTTATTTGCTTTTACAACTTATTTGCATGTTGTGTTCATGTCAACTTGTTCTAGATATTTATTTTTATTAATGCCCCTTCCTTAGCCAGCTTTGATGTTCAGGGTCTGTTTTTGTTTGAGTTTTGTGCCATATCAAAAAAAAAAGCAAAATCAATAAAATATTCATTATTAAGTTGATTTTTAATTTTTTACTTTATGAATAATTTAATTGGTTTTTAATATTTTTTTCCTTTGAATTCTTTAAGCCAAATGGAATGCCTTAATATAGCTAAATAATGGCCTAGAAGTCAACAATTATTAAATAAAAAATTATATCATTAATTTTCTATTACCAATTATATATTCTTTGATAAAAAGGCTTACATGAATTTCGAGGGAATATTGTGTTTCCATATTTAAATATTATTTGAAATGAGGCTGCAAGAAACAGCTATTAAGCTCAAGAATATTCTATTCTGACAAGAGGCAAAAGCTTGAATAAATATATAAATTTGCAATCTTGAGTAGACCATCTGAGCACAACTTCAAGGAAAGTTATTTTATTATTTAATTATCATATATTTCTTCGTTTATTTGAACAATTTTCACTTGAAATTCAGCACACAATTCAGCCAGCTGAACTTAACCATTGCCGCAAACTGCTTTTAATGTATAAATTTTAAATTTATGCATTGCACATATTTTAAAACTTCAATGTTCTTTTTTGAAGGTTACTTTCGAAAGCACTCGACCAATATTAATTTCATAAATGCGGCATGCACACTTTAATGAGAAATGGGAACACTCAAAATTAATAACACAAAGCGCACATTTAATGCAAATTGCAGCCTGGAGACTGGAGACGGGACTCTGGAGCCTGGCCATGCCCCGCTTACTCGGGCTTTGCTTTTGGGCTTGGGTTTTGTGTTGGCTTTGGGGTTTTGGATTGCGGGGGGGTTGGGGGTTGGGTTATGGGGTAATGTGTTGTCAACTCATTGGCCACCGCTGCGCTTGGCCAACGATGTTGCTGTCCAGCACTTTGAGGCGTGTGTGCAGTAATTATGAGGGCATTATGTTGAATCCGCAATCGTTATTGCTCGGACATGCTGGAACAGTGTTGACGGCGACGATGACAAGGATGTTGTGCTGCCATGCGGATCTTACTCCTTGCCCCAAACAATTGCGTTATGCATGAACTCAGCATGCTTGTCCTTTTAGTATGCATTAGTGTATGTGTGTGTGTGTGTGTGTGTGTGTGTGTGTGGTTGTGCGGCAGGATAGCCCTGGTAGCACAACTCTGGCGCTGTCTGGCGCTGCGTCTAAATTGCGACAACATTATTTAATTGAAACTAATTTGCCATCAAAATATTTAATACTACTTCTGAAGATTGTAATTGGGGGCGTGGCAGCAGCAGCAGCAGCCACAGCTGTTCCATTTCTTTTAGGTCGGTCAGCCAATGTGGGTCAATTTTGTTTTCAGGCAAACATTTTTCGACTTTAAATAATGCCCCAAAAAACATTTCATATGCAACTATTTATTTGGCTGACGAATATTCAGCTTCTGCGCTGCAAAATGAGACTATAGAATATCAGAACTCTATCTCCATTTATCCAGCTGTATAGCTTGCCATATTTCTCACCTTGTAGAAATTGCGCACACGTAAAAAAATTAAGTGCTTTATAGCATGCAACTCGTGCAACGAGTAATACGAGTACTATGGATACTGTACTATGGGCACAGCACATGCTCTGTTTACTTTTACGACCTGCCCCCTGCTGCAGCTGCAACAAGAGCAACAACATATTACGGTATATTATAGAGAAGAACAATGGCAACATCAGCCTTGTTGGCTAGAAAAAGCTACAAATAAGATTTTACTATGAAAAATTGTTATGGCTGTGGAAAAAATGGATTAGCTCACCTCCTCACCCACCTTGTAATTCAAGCTATTTATGAATTTTTTCGTAAATATTTGAAAAATTATTTTATGATAGACATAATTTTAAATATTTATAGAGATAAAATAAGCAATTAATTAAAACCGCTAAAATTCCGTTTAAGAATCTTTTGTTAACATAAGCATATAAATTGCATTTTAGTGAATATTTATAAAACAAATATGCGAAATACCTTTTAAAAAAAAATACCTTAAAATTTGATATTAATATAGTGCTATAAATTTTAAAACTAAATTGCAAAAAATTTAAATATAAAAACATAGAAAAAATGTTATTTAAATTAAAATATGCAGCATAAAATGTTTATAATACAGCCAAAAGTAATGGGCATAAACAGCTTACTTGGCAGCTCTGTCAGGCACACACACAAGCACACACACACACACACACACATAGCCACATGGGGAATGATACCGCCGGCAGCAGGCGTGGCACAAAGTGAGCAAAACGCACGTGACGCTCATCAATTTGGCGCACTTTGCCTTCGCCTCGCTGTTTTTAATGCGCTCCACCGACTACAACGACGACGACGACGACGATGATGATGATGATGATGACTCCTACTCCTGCTCCTGCTCCTGCTCCTGTTCCTGCTGCTGCTACTCCTACACAATTTCGCTGGATTCGTTACTGTTTCTGCACACGATCCCGAACCTGAAACTGGCTGACTGCATCGTTCCGCACATGCTGTGCACGTCGTTCAGCTCCTTGCCATGTGCCTGTTCCGGTGTGTGTTGCCGTGTGTGTGTGTGTGTGTGTGTGTGCGTGGGTTTGTGAGTGTTTGTGTATATGTCACGATTTTGCATATTAATTGCATTAAGTTATAGCCAGCTAGACTCGCTGGATGGCGCCACATGTGGCATATAGCCCCGTAGCTTGCAGCTTCAGTGATAATTTCAGCTTGGTAAATCCACTTTGCTGCACATGTTTGGGGCTTAGTTGTCCAGTGCTTAACTGCAAGTCGAATTGGCTAGCCCGCAAAACCTAAAAGCCCTGGATATGCCCTTCTCTCACACACACGCACACACACACACACACATACACACACACACACATGCATACCTATTTATAATCGGTGTACTAACTTGACTAAACACCATTGTTGCCATGCTCCAAATGCTGCCATCCACTTGAATTTATTTATAACAACATTTTCAATAGATACAACGAAATGCGATACGCATCAGATATAGCTACATACTTACACATATATATATATATATAGTTATTTATACATACACACACATATATACATATTTATATACAAATATTTTAAAATGTTTGCTGCTTGTTTGCTAATTTCAACATGAGTCATTTATAGGCAATTATGAAAGCAACAAAATATTTCAAGTATTTCTGAGATATTTAAAGGTTTTATTATATTTGATTTTTTTTTTTTTTTGAAAGCATACTCATATTTAAATATTTAAAAAGTATATTTGAAATGTTTTGCGTTAGAATTATTAAACTTATTATTAGACTTATGATATCATGAGGTCAAATAAATCACATTGCATAATAGGAAATGTAATTAAAAATTAATGAAAACTGTAAATACGATTTTGTATACATTTTTTTACAATGGACTATTTTAAAGAGTAATTTACAATACGTGTTTTGCTACACAATATAGATTAAAAATGCTTTAAATAGTTTATTGATAAAACTTGATATGAACATTAAATTATTAAAAAAAAAATTAAATGATTATATCAGATCATTTTATCTTCTTATAAATTTGATTGTATTATTTAATGTGCTATTTATAGCTTCCAATTAATTTAATATCATCCTGAACTTTACGATATACTTTAAAATGTAAAATTTAATGGTTTATAGTTAGTTTTCAATTGCCATAACATCCAGCTAAGAATTTATCTTGTCGGCACGCACATAATAATATTTTTTATGTTGTCATTTTTTTTTTATGATGTTTCGCCAGATTTCGCTCCATACTTCTTTACATTCCATATGCTTGTTTATATACTATTGAATGCAAGGAAGCATGGAACTCTCAAAGGCCAAGTAAACGCTTTAAAAACCATAAAATCCACACTCTTAAATTTAAAGTCGACGACGATGATGTTGCTGCACATCCATTTGCATTTGTTGCCAGCTTGTTTCTCACTTAAATAATGATGATGGTGAATGTAATTGCAACAATAGTTGCAAAACATTTTAAACAATACTCGGACTGTGATTTTTGTGGGGCAATTCTTATGCAACTATCTCTTTTTTTGGTTTTTTTTTTTATACATTTATTTTATTTCTTTTACAATTTTAGAAACTATATCCTTGGTATATCCTTCTTACGTTCCTTGTGCCCCGGCTGTGGCTTTCAAATTTTCCTGTTTCTCGTTGGCTTCGGTGGTTTTTACATTTTATTTTATAAATGGGGTTTTTGTGGGGGGGGGGGGGGGCTTAATACTTTTGCCGTGCGTTTTTATAGTCCAACTGCAATAAAGCAATTTTTAAGCGCACTGAAGTGTGTTTATATGTGACTGGGCGTTGTGGGGCCTGGTCCGGGAATACAATTCTTGTATTCGCGTAGTATCAGCTCTCTTTTTTTTGTTTTTTTTGTTTTTTTTTTTGTTTTTTGCTTACTTTTTGTTTTTTTTGCATCTTTCACGCGCCTGCACAAAAAATTCATAAACTTTTTTGCAGCTGTTTTCTGTGTTGTTTTCATTTTTGTTCTTTGTTGGTGATTTTTTGTACGTATGTGTGTGTGTGTGTGTGTGTTTGCCTTGGGGGAAGGGGGGCGCCTGCAATAAAATTGCGCCCTTTTTGTTTGGACTTTGTTTTTTATGCGCATATTTTGCGCCACATGGCCAGAGCAGGAGCCCCACCGCCTGCTGAGCTCCCTGTATGGCTTTAGCTTTGCGCTTAAACGATTTTTTCTTCAAATTTTTGTTCTCTTTATTTTATTTACTCTTGATGGTATATTCGTCTTTTTTTTTTTATTTTATTGTCACATTCCGCACACGAAATATGCCACACACAAAACAAAATCCGCGTAACTCACAAACGAATGCAGTTTCGATTTAGGAACAGATCCCGAGCCGGGAAGTGTACGGCGTGCCCTGACAACTGCGACTGTCCTCTAATCGCATTGTAAACAGACGCTTATATAGGTGCCTAAAATTGAGACCCAGACAACCCTCGATTCGGGACCCACATGAAGCGTCGCAGTCGATCCGCATTACAGGTCAAGTCCAAGCCCCGACGCATGTGTGTGCGTGAGTGTGTATATTGTAGTTTTTTTTTACCTACTTGAAGTGTAGCACAACAACAACAAGAACAAGCTGAACAGCGTTCTGGCAATACCCACGCGGCGTTGCCGTCGGCGTTGCTCATGTTGCTGCTGCAGGATGTGGCACATGGATGCAATCTGCAGACACTGCAGGCGTTTCCCAGGCACAGCCCTAAGTGTGGCACACCAGAGAGCCAGCCAGGCCATGTGGTGTGCAGTTTGACAACAACTCAACAACCCGAATGTCAAATGTTAATCATGTGTTACGGACTTCAATCTACATAATCCCGCTGCTAACTTTCAATATTTATCTACAATTAATTTCCATGTTTGTAACTCTGTTTAAGACCGGCAACATAATATTAAAAATATGTATTTGAATTTTTTCTCAAAAAAAAAAGAAGAAGAATCAGCAATTTAATTAATATGCATTTAAATATTTTTCATATCATAAATATAAGTTTATCTAAACTTGAACATTTCTCATTAAGTTGAAAAGTCTTTGCTCCATTTTTCTAAATATATCGCGTTAACTGCTGACTTTCACTCAAGTCAAAATTTATTTATGAATTCAAAATATTTAAAAAAAAAAGAAACTAGCTTCTTATGTCACTGATATCATTTAAAGTCTCTGCATTGGCCGTCTGATTATGCTTGAGTTATGTATAAGGCCAAGAGGAGTTTGGAGTCAATCATTTTAAAATTTAAATCATTCGACATAAAAAGGTTCTGCATTCAAAATTTTTGTTCAGCTAAAATGGAAGATAATATTGACGTGCTGGTCTTTGGTTCATCAAATATTGACTACATTACGTGAGTGCAAATCTCCTCATGCAAATCTCGATAATGCAATTCGACTCTGTTTGTAGATATGTCAATGATTGGCCCAGACCTGGAGAGACAGTACAGGCGATGCACAGAGAGTGTTGCTTTGGTGGCAAAGGCGCCAATCAATGTGTGGCAGCCTCTAAACTAGGCGCAATTTGTGCCCTGATAACGAAACTGGGCAACGATGCATTGGGCGATAGCTACTTGGAGCATTTGAAAACGTTGGAGATCAATGTGGACTTTGTGGAAAGGGTAGAGAACATGGCCACCGGCTTGGCCGAAATTATAGTGTCCGACAATGCTGAGAACACAATTATCGTGCTGCCCCGTGCGAATACGATGCTTCGGTCGAAGGATGTCTCCCGCTGCAAAAAGCTGTTCAAGAGCTCCAAGGTTCTGATCTGCCAACTGGAGACGGAGGCGAAGGCCGTACTGTTTGCATTGCGGCAATTTAAGGGGGTATCCATATTGAATGCCTCTCCCATGCCCAAGAACATCAACAAGGAACTGATCACGACACCCACAATTCTGTGCATCAATGAGGTGGAAGCTGCTCAGCTAACTGAACGCGAGGAGGTTAAAACGTTGCAGGATGCTAAAGCAGCAGCCAATGATATAATCGACAAGGGGGCCAAGAGTGTCATCATTACGATGGGAGCACTGGGAGCGGTCTATTTGTCGAGCACGGAACGAGATGAGTGTATCCACTGCCCGGCTGCACCTGTACGCTTCCTGGCCGACACTTCGGGTGCCGGCGATGCCTTTCTCGGCAGCCTTGCCTACCACATCGCGATCTTTCCCAACCTCCATCGGCACAGTCACATCAGCGCGGCCAACATTTGTGCTGCCTACGCTGTTGGCCATCGTGGCACTCAGCCAAGTTTTCCGGGACCGGAATACGCTCAGAATGATCTATGCCGATTTGAGCCAACGTACACTGTAATCCCCGATGAACCAACCAAACCCACCGAACCAGAGACGACACCAGCTTCAACAACAGCTCCGCCTGTGGAACCAAATGCGGAAAGCCACCAACCGGTGGAGCCAGAGCCCCAGGCAACTGCCACAACTGAAGCGACGGAGCAAAAGGACACCGAACCACAAACAATATCTGCATAAATCTAATTTGGACTACTTAACGAAAAATGTGAATAAATCTAGGTTTTAATGGGCTTTTAAATAAATGAAATCGAAGAGTTGTTAAATTTCGGATTCGCATTGTCAAAAGATAGATGAGTGCATAATTAAAATTACCATTTTGTTGAAATGTTGTCACAATTAACATTTTGCGTTAAGCACACTGAAATTTAATCGAATTACAATGAACATTATCGACAGCAACAAAAAGGGGAAAAAAATTGGAAAACGCATTCGTGCATTTTAATTAGCAAATTACTGCGTGGGCGAAATAATAAACCAGCTACAAAAAAAGTGTATAAAAATTAAAAAAAGGGATTTAAAACAATGCTGAGAAATTATAAGAGTGAACGTAAAATATATGCTGATATGTGTCTAGTTTTAAAAAATAGCAAAATAATCTACTATATATATTTGTACAGAGTATGCCATAGTCAGATAAACTCCACTCACTGGTTTTATTGCGCATTTTTAATGCACTGCGCGCAAGCTTTATGTACTTTCATTAAATTATAATTTCTGTGTAATCGCAATGACAAGCGGATGACATAATGGAATGATAGTGATAGAGAGAGAGAAAGAGAAAGAGTGAGAGAGAGATAGAGAGAGAGTGGGTGCGAAGATAAGTGGGTTTTGGGAATAATGTATGTGTGCACGAATAACAGTTATAATAGCATTAAATCACACAGCGGCTTGGATCATTTAACTAATTATTTAAATGTTATTTTTGCCATTAAAGTGTACATTTTTTAATTGAAATTAATTAAAAAGCTACTTTTGCAAAACGGTTAATGTTAATATGTGAAACATGTTCTTAATGGTTGCAGTTTTTTTTTTAAAAAAAACAGTAATAAATTAGAAAATATTTAAAGAAGTGAATAAATTATTTTTTTTTTTAAATAATATATATGCAAATTTAAGTTTTATCGAGTAGAAAACTGTACAAGCTTGTGCATTACATAACTGAAATAACTCACATTTTAGGCAACTCGCAAAAAGATTCAGTTGACAACCAAAGAGAATGAAACCAAAAACAGATCTTTAATTTATATAACTTGGCACACTAAGTAAAAAAAAACAAATTCCGAAAATTGTTTAACCTCAAATCTATGTAAAAGTATTTATATATTATTATATATATTTCATATATGCGGTTCTATGTATAAGTGTTTTCATTATATATATCCGCTATATACAAAAATAGCGATGAGCAAGAAATGAGCCGCATTATTCACCAATCCCATTATACAGCCCACAGGCTGAAGCAATCACACACCTATACTCACACACATCACACACACACACACACAGACACACATGCCACATGCACAGTTCTCTGGCAATTTTTGTGCTGTTTCTCTGCTGTATTATTTATAACGATTTGCGGCATTCTCCATAAATAGGCACAGACTGAAGGAAAGTGCACACCAACAATTTGAACTCTTTCAATATTTTAAAATAATTTTTCTTTGCTGATTTTAATTTTCTTGCATTCCACATTGTAAACGTTCACTTTCGCGTTGAATGGCTTTAGTTTTTAAGTTTTTAATTATTTCTAATAATATTTCCAAGCGATTTTCGAGCACTGCGCTAGAACACTTGAGCAGCGTTCTATTTATTTTATATTCTGTGTATAAATTGATTATAAACAAAGCGACGAGGCCCAGCCGGAGTCAGCCGATCTGCACAGCTCGACAACAGAATCGGTAATGCACTAAAGGATGCAAAAAATATTCTCAAATTAATTCTTGGCGCTGGTTGGGGCGGCCCCCAACGCGTTGCTGCTGCCCGTTTTGCCCGGCTATAACTGTACCGGCAGCCCGACCGAACAAACGAACGCTATACCAAAAAGATCCGTGAATCAAGCATCACAGAATCGCCCCTTTACCCCCCAACTCCCGCCCTAACCCCTCGCTTAAGCGAAGAGCACCCGCGATGACGAGAACTTTCATTTCGTGTATGAGTATATATTTATTTTGTACATATTTATAGCTTTATCTCTTCTTCTTGGCTTGCCATTAATATATGTATACACGAGCATGTATATAAGGCGCATATATATATATATATATATATATATATATGTGTGTACCTATTGCTTTATAGTGTTTGTTATATAGCTAACATCGTTCGCCCAAAAATATACCAAAAGATTTCGTCGCCGCTGTTGTTGTGGTTGTTGTTGCTTTGCTTTTGCTTCCACATTCCACCTCAAATGATCCACACCACTGATCCTCTTACGCAGGCGCATCCAACACACACACATACACTGAGCACTGTCTATACTTAGCCGCTTTCGTATAGACGGAAGATCTCGCCAGATAGTTGAACTGCTGACTGGTTCGAGTAGGCCTCGTCTTCGTCGTCGTCGTCGTCAATACAAACATCGTGCTATAAAAATAACACACAAAAACAAAACCATGAGAATCGATAGAGCTACAGTTATATTGTATATACACACATATTTATATATATATATATATATATATATATATACATACATCTAGCTACACGATCTAGCATTACGATTCGATTGTGTTTCGGCTTTTGGCAGCATCTTCTTGGCCATAGCTAAAAACCCGGCCGAAGGCATCAGCTTGCCATTTCTTTTGCTCTTTTTTGTATTTCGCAGAGACTATCGAGTCGCTGGCAGTGTGAGTTGACATATTTTTGGAAATGTCAAAATACGTTCGAATTGCTTAATTACTTTTTATGTACACAAAAACAGACACATACATACACATACACACACGCGCACACACACACACACACGCATACACATACATTTGGCAAGCATCCAAATGATGATCGGTTTATCCCTATTATTGGTACTACACTTCGCCAATGTTCTCGACAAACAATTTCAGTTAAATTATATTTATTTTTATTAGTTATGAAATGTGTTGACCAGAAACACTAACATTTGGCGAGCATCTAGTTTGGTAGTATCTAAAAATAGCATTTCAATTTCATCATGTAATGAAATCAATAAGTACACAATCCTATATTAGATTTCTAATATGTAATAATAACAATGTTTATTTCACAAATGGTATATTAAAAAATTAAAAACAGGAATTATTAATAATCGGCAATTGCGTTCAGGAATCGAATGATCAAGCTGTTAATGCAAGACTTAATTTATCATTTGAAAATCAGCATTAAATGCTTTAAATGCGTATTACAGGATTCGATATAAAATCCTCTTAAGCGCTTAGCAACATTTGCAGTTTGTCGCACTGAGAAAAGCTCAAACACAATTCGCCTTTTAATGTGCAAATGTAAAGCTTAACTAATGCATACACACACACACACGCACACACACAAGAAAAAACTTGCAGATGCACACACATAATGGATGCATCCAATAGATGCAGCCAGCAAAAAGAAGCAAAAGTTGAAGATGCCTCTGCTTACATGCGAGAGAAACACACAAATGCAATTCAATTTTTTTGGTTTCATTTTTTTTTTTTTGTAGGTTTTGAACGATTTTTTTTCTTTGCTTTCCCCCCCTTTTTTCCTCATCTTTGGCCTGTATGAAATGTATTTTTGGGTGGCAAAAATAGCTCCCAGAGCTGATGCTCATCCTTGTCGTTAGGTTGATGAATTTCTCTCTGGCTGCTTTGCTACCATAAAAACATAGCCACCAACTGTTGTCTACAAATAAATCTCGTTAAGGAGTACACACAAATTGCACACACACTTTCTCACACAAACTTGTACTTCAATCCTGTCTACAAATACCAACTATGCTCATAAGAATCATTTTTATACAAATAAAAATTGAATGTGTCTAAAAAAAAATACAAAATAACTGAGCTGAATTTTAAAAACGCAAAATATTAATTCAATATTTCTATAAGCGATAATTTGATTTTATTAAATTATCAAAATAATAAAAACATGTAGTTTTTGAAATATAATATACTCTGAATGGTGTTGGGAATTTTTATCGGTTCTGCCAAACCAAAATCAAATATATACAAATAAAAAGTTGAGTGGTTGACAGCTCTGCATTGGTCGCATAATCAAATCTGTTTCCTTGTATTGTGTTTGTATTCCTCAAGCATTTTATATGCCACATTTTGTGGCACAATAAACTTCTAGACATAATGTGCCGCACAGCCGCAAGACAAAAACGAATCTATAGTATTTGGCTATTTCTAGATTTTTTCTTTTTTTTTACGATCGCAATTAAATGGCGGAATTTGATTTAATGTATTTTATTGATAATAAAAGTGAAAAAAAGATTCAAAGTGCCGTCCCTGAGTTTTTACTCATGGCATTACATAAAATTTGCTTTTGCTCTTCCGTTTGCTCCTTGAGGCACCTTCCCTTGTCACAGCCCCCCTCCCCCTGCCATGTCACTTCTCCTGCCCCTTGATTTCCATTTTAACTTCAGTATGCAAATGCGGGCATTGCGCGCTTGTCACATTGGAAAATTGAAAATCCTTTTATGTGCAAAACGTGACAAACGACTTTAGATTTTATGCCCCTTGACGATGACATATATATAGAAACTTTAAATGGAACTTAAAGGGCATTCAAATACCGCATAGAAATGCATCAAATATATTAACTGACTTATTCGAAAAAAAGACTAAAATTGAGCAGAGTATCAAGTGTAATATTTTTATTATTTATATTTTATACATTAAGTTTTAAATTTGCGATCTCATAATTTTCACAATATAAGAATTATAAATTATATTTTGATAAAGCTAATGATTAATAATTTGATTTTAGCACTAAAATATCTTAACCCCCTTATATTATTAAGGCAATATGAGAAGTGACATGATAGTTGTTCTGGAAATTGTATTTTAAAATCTTAAGAATTTTTTGCATTTCATTTACATTGAAAAGGATTTTCTGTAAAAAGAACCAATCAATTTAAATCGATCATTTGACGAAGTTGACCCCTCGCCATTAATCGAAAGAGTTTACTATTATAATTGGTTACCCCATTCAATTCGATGGATGTCCATTTAAAGACAATGCACCCATTTTGTCATTGGCTTTAACGGCTTACATGTGTAACACACTCGTCGGAAGGGATCTGGACATGGACAAAGCCCTTATTGGACTACCTACAGCTCTTATCCAGTGCCACATGTGATAAAATTGTTGTGTCTCAGGTCTGTGATGCTGCCTCATGCCTGACATTTCCATTGCCACTGACACTGGACCCTTGCAACGTTTGTCTGTTGGTTGTTTCGTAATTACGTGGAAGTCAAGCCCTGCAAGCGGACACATGTAGAACATGCCACATGCCTACACATGTACCAATACCCCTCATCAATTCGTATGCCAGACATCAGTATATATATATATATATACATATATTATATATATTTACACATGTATGTGTGTGTGTGCGTATGCCCAAACTCGTATTCGTACTCGCAATTGTTCTTGTAGTGTATTATTGCATATGGCTCGGCGTATGAATGAACTCAAGTGGCGGCAATTTCAATGTATTTACGAGCAATTTCATACAAAAAAAAAAATAATAAAAAAAACGAAACACACAAGAAAATAAATTGAAAGGCAAACAAAGTGAAACTTAAAAAAAGTGCACATTTAAAGCGAATGTAAATCAACAAACTAAAGTACGGAACTACATATGTATATACATATAAACACATGAATACATATCTGATACATATTATTTACAATTTCCCCCCTCTAAATTGACAAGTTTTGTCATTGCATGTAAAATCGATAGTTACAAATAGTAGCACACATACATATATATATATACATTAGAGAACATAGATATTATTTTCCATTTTTAATTATGTAAATTGAATGTCATAGTGTGGAATATTCAAATTGCATGTGCACAGATGTCATATTAAATATCAGTTTGTTTGTGAACACATTATTCATTTCATGGATATGCCCAGAAGCCAATGTCCATTTAAATAAGATTCTTAACATGCTTTAAAATGTTTTTACATTTAATCACTCTATTTCACTCTAAGGCTTTTTGATTAAATAAGTTTTTAATCTAAATATAAAATTTATAAGGCTTTTCTATTAAATAAGTTTTCAATATAAATATAAAATTTATATCTAAAACATAAATTTATTATTCAGATTAAAGAGTACAGAAACCATGGGCAATGTCGTAATTATAAAAACTGAATAAAAATAATTATAAATTTTCTACATTAAAAGTAGATTACGCTATTATTTATTTTTGCTCTTGCTTTTAATCTGATTGCGTTTTTTCTGGGTTTCTCCAATCCCTGCTGATTTTAGATAACCTTTCCCCTATATATATATATATATATATATACGTACACATAATTAAATATATCCGTATTTTTCTCACTTCGTGGAACACAACGGGACAAACTAATTAGAAAAAGACAAACTTTGATCATATTTCGTGCCAGATTTTTGAGTTGCGTAAAAGTTTTGTGCAATATTTTGCAAAAATGGATATGAGAGCAAGATAGAAGGCACACCCAAAAAAAAAAAAAATAATAAAAAAAACGCAGGCAACTCGCCAAGTATTGCACCAACTAAGCAGCCTCCCCCTCCCCCACCACGCGCTTCGCTGTCAGCTATCAGCACAGACTCCTCGTTGAAATGGCAGCACAGCAAAAAGTTTACACAATGTACCGTAAATTGTGTGTTAATTCAATTATGCCCAAGTTATCGCCTTCCCACAACAGGCGCAATATCAGACACCACACCCAAACACACACACATTCGTACACATACACATACACACACGCATAAGGCTGTGTAATTAAAATACCCAATGTTTATTCAGGTAAAATAATTTCCAAGTGTTGGTGGAGCAGAGTTGGTAACCGAAATAACAAAATTGATACCATTTACCAACGCCCATTTCTCGTTGTCTTTGCTGTTTGTGTGGCTGTTGCATTTTTTGTTTATGGCCAGGTTAGTAAGACTCACTGACTTTTGGCAAGCGCCGCTCCAAAAACAATTTAATGTCAGGCCACACACCACACAACCATCCCCGCTACAACACCCTATCCTCTTTCTGGCGGCGCCTTCATTCAAGCGTTGAAATTTCCAGCGTAAAAGTTCTTAACAAAACTTTTCATTAAAGTTTGGCCAAGAGAATAAGAAGATGTGAAGCGCAGAAAACTTTGCCGCTGGCAGCCGATGCTAAACGTCATTTGTGGGCGTGGCCGAGTGCAGCGACAACAGCAATAAAAACAATAACAACAAAATAAAACAAAAAATGGCTGCCTGCCTTGCAAAAGTATTTATTTTTCCTTACCGTAAGCGCACAGTGTGTGTGTGCCTGTGTGTGTACGTGTGTATTTGTGTATGGGGCTAAGGTTTTTCTCAAGTTTTTAGTCGCCATCCGCAAAATGTTTTTCTCGCATTTCAATTCACCACAAAAACGTTTTGAGAAATTATTGCAAAAGTTTTTCATAAAATAAAAGCGCATAAATTTAGTACAAAAAAAATGGCTGGCCGCGAATGGTGAGTGTATGTGTGTGTGTGTGTGTGTGTGTCGCCGGGTGTGGCAGATAGTTGTTGGGCTGGTTAGAGCTAAATATCAAGCGCCAGCAATGCACGCATTCGATATGAGCACACACACACACACACACACACACACACACGCACAACAAACACATGCACTTTTCGTGCACCTTTCTGTGACACGTTAAGTTGTAAAAACAAAAAATAAAAGAAATTCCCAAAAAGAGCAAACAAGTACGAATGTTTGGATGAGAGCACTTGACTAGCAGATATCCTGTAATATGATGATTAAAGAAAACACAAACTCAGGCATACAAAATTTAAAAGTTGTCGAGGATATAGAGACAATTAAATACATTTAGTTGTTTTAAAATTGATTTAATGTTTATTTTCAGCTTTCTAGCACAACTCAGATAATTGCAATGCATACAGGGTTTACAGGGTATCAAAAGAACAGAGGTCGCCTCAGCAGCAACAAAAGGCAGCAGTGCGAAAAGTTTTCAATGGTAACGCGAAAAATTCTGCAAGCGTTTTGGACAGCAACAGCAACAATAACAACAAAAACAAATAACGTCAACTGTAATCCAACCAAGTTGTAGCTTAAAGCCCCTATAAAAAGAAGAAGCAGAAACCTAACTGACAAATATTTTCGTATGAATAAGATTGGATATAAAAATATTAATTCTTAATATTTTATAAAAATATATCTTATATTTTATATTATAATATTTATATCATAATATTATTAATATAAAAAAACTTGACATGTCATTTAAACTAAGTTAAAGCTAAGTTAATTAATAATGATTAAATTTAAAACATCACCTTAAAGTGAGGTACACAAAAAAAGAGAACAAATAAATATTGTGTGGTTTAAAACTGGTATAAAAAAATGGGCTGACAAATTATAAATAAAATAAATAAGTTAGAAAATATTTATATACATACACATTTTATTTAAATTAATTTTGGAGTAAGAAGTATAAATCTTTAGTGGATACTTAGACTTACAATTAAGTCAGATAATAGTTAATTAAACTCATTTACCCATTAGATTAAATATGGTAAACTACAAAAAAAAATGCAAAACAAATGTGTTAATTTTTTTTAAAGAGATATTCGTGTATAACTTGTAAAACTCATTTAATAATGAATATTTAACAAAACATCATTTTAAAGCCTACCCTCGTCAGTAGGGTTTAGGGCATTCCATAGTTGTCTCGCTGGCAGTCGCATTTACAATTTTCCACATTTAGTATGATATTCGCTCAAGTTCTGTCTCACACTCTCTCTCTCTCTCTCTCTCTCTCTCTCTCTCTCGCTCTCTCTCTGTCTCTCTTTCATTTTATATATAGCTATGTTTGTATTTTTGTCGACTTTTCAACTTGGTCGCGAGTGTGACGCTTTGGTGGTTAGAAGCGTGGAGGTTGGCGGTGTGCATTTGAAATATGGTCGCTGGTGCCACAAATAAATAACGCTTTGAAATCGCTAGCAAGTGGATACAGGCTACATTTGGAGTGTCTGTGTGGGTGGGTTGAGTTGGGTTGGGCGCTGCATTTGCTTCTGTTTTAGGTTTTAGTTGGTTCTGGTTCGGGTTCGGGTTCGGGCTCTGATGCTGCCCAGGGCTCTTTGCTGCTCTGCTCTGCTGGTTAAGCACTTACATGCACACACATACATAAATAGGAATTAAAATATAAAATGCTCTCGACGGCAACAGTCAGCGTCAGCAGTGAGCATCAGAAACGTGGCCAACTAACGCAGAAACAAATGCATACACAACCATTGAGATAGAAATACTTAGATACAATTGCTCTCCCTCAAACATTGTTTTTAGTGTGTGTGTGTGTGTTTCTGTGTGTGTGCGGCTGCGTTGGAAACTAATATTTATTTGTATTCCAAATATTACCCACGGGGGCTAGGGCGCAATACAAGGGGGCGTGGTGGTTATTTTTTTACTTTTCTCGATGAATCTTCGCAACTTAAAAATATGCAGAAGCATGAGACAAAATGTTGTTTAGCTAAGCAAAAGTATTAAATTATCTAATGGAAAAAAACCTTGAGCAATCGTAAATATCGAAAAATAAATATGAAAATATTTCAATAAATATTTCAAGAATAGGAATCTCCTCGCTTACGCATCAAATATTTATATAATATGCAGATATTTAAAGATTTTCTGTAGCAAATTATTTGGCTTGAAGTGTTGAGATGTGAAAACACATAATAAGTGTAAATAAAAGTTAATTGAGGAAAAAAATAAATAACTTAATTGATTATTTTAATTTTCTGCAACATTTAATATTTGCATTCCAAATTCGAAGCTTTGCTTTATATTTAACAATTGCTGCAAATTTAACAGTTGTTTAAGACTTTTACTGAAAATTGTAATTTAAATTGTCAATAACTTTTTTCGGTCATACCAGCTTCTGTAGAAATTTAATTTTATTTTTTGCAATGTAAGTCTAAGTATCCACTAAAGACAGATATACTTCTTACTTTAAAATTAATTTAAATAAAATGTGTTTCTATATAAATATTTTCTATTTTATTTATTTTATTTATAATTTGTCAGTTCGTCTTTTAATACTAGTAGTACACAATATTTAATTGTTTTTTTTTATTGTGTACCTCATTCTAAATAATGTTTTAAATCCTTCATTATACAAAATAATATTTTATTATTATTAATTTTATTGAGACTTAAGCCTTGCACCACATCAGAATTGTAATTTTCTGCTTTGTACCTTTAAGATGCATTGCTCTTCATTGCTCACACAAATTAGTGTGATGTTGTTTTGGCTGATATCTAACAGGCTCCAAGGGAGCAGTTCCATTAGATAATGTGTGTGCCAGCCTCCCACGTCGACAGACAAGTGCAGTGCGTCAACGCACTTAGGAAGCTGACAAATACAACTACAAACAGGGGAGACAGCTCCAACAGTTTTGGATTTGTACAGAAGTTGGCACTTATTGAGCAATTAAATGATCTAAATGCTCATTGGGATACACGTGCAGATGTTGGGCCTTTGAACTCGTTGTAAATAAATTAAAAAAAAAAAACTCTGCCTGGCAACTAGAAAATATTTGTCAACGCGTTGGTAATTGAATGCCCCAGGCTGAGTGCAATAGCCTTTGTCACACAGTAGAAAACCAAAAAGACCAACCCCAAGGCGACATCTAATTACAGCTAAACATATAGGGGTTCTAGACTCTAGAGAAGAACAACACGTAACTATAGCTGCAACACACACACACACACACAACCAATTGATGCCGGAAAAATGCAGCGAGCAGAATAAACTTAGTATTTATAGAAACCAACGCGTTGAGCGAGCGAGATGCATATATAAAAATGGAAAGAGACAGTTGCACAAGTGAGCGAGAATCGAAGAGAGCATAGAAGATCGCTGAGATTATTTTTATGATATTTTTAAACGATAAAATCGCAGCAGGCGAAGTCAAGTGCACACACACTCCCCATACACACACACACACAAACACACACACACACACATACAGTAGCACTCATTGCATTGGCATCAAGTAACCGGGACGGGATGGGACGTGAACTGATTTGGGCTGAGTCGACAGGCGTGTAGCAAATGAAGCCATTAGCTGGCATAGCCAGATTCAGAAGTTGTGGCCTAAATATAGAGCCAGTTCGGGTCTAACACTAGAAATGGAGTTGCTATATTTGGACTGGCCAGCAGACGGCAGCACATGGCGCTCTCGAGTTACAAAATAGACGGCGTCTGGTTTGGTTCGAGTTGGCCGTTTTTTTTTCGATTTGAATTCGATAATGTTTAATGTATTTTTTGGGGCTAAATTCAATTGGCAAGTCTTAGGCTCCATAGGCCATGTGTCGCTGAAGCTACAAAGATGTTTATTTTCTTCTTTTTTGAAGTTTGTATAAGGATGGCTGGTGTGGGTGTGTGTGCGTGTGTGTGTGTGCGTGTGTGTGTGTGCGTGTGTGTGTGTGCATGTTTGTGTTAAATCTTATATTCGAGTCACGATTTAGCATTTTTCATCAGCGCTGCGATTTTCATGTCACGTTCACTGACAAAGTTTTCAAGCCCGTAACCTTTACCCACACCAAGGCGCGAACTTTTACATCGCGTCTTTTGCGGCCATATAGGCAAGTATATAACATACACACACAAACACACACACACACACATACACACATATATATATACCTACTTTGTATCCAAATATTGTATAAGTGTGTCTTTATATATCTTTTGGGTTTGTTTGCTCTTCGACAAAAGTTTGTCAGTTTCGCCTGATGTTTAATTGTTATTTTGTGTGTCTCCTGCCGAGCAACTTAAGTACGTCTGATCTCATTTTGAAGTTGTTGCAAAGTTGTTAGTTTGCTGCCGGCTGTCGATGTAACTACAAATTGTCAAGTTGGGAACACTTTGAGTCTTTCTTAACTTAAAGCTTCGATTTTGGCACGTTAGCTAAAACCATCGGGCCTTATTAGTAGCGATGTCGCTGCAAGAAGCCTCCTTCATTTTCTATAAAGCTAAGTTCTTTTCAGTATTAAACCCCACTTAAAGTCATATTTGCTTTTAGGCTATGCCATCTTAAGAGCTGCATAAAGCTTTAAAGTGAATGATAAACTCAACAATGCTTATTAATTTAATGCTATATTTTATGTATTTTCCATACATTTTTTAGGTTTTTTAACTTCTTAGTTCAAGCGATATCCTTTCAGTATTATTCAAATTGTCGTACTGTTGGTTCATTAAAAACAGATTTGCAGCAACTTCAATTCACAATTTCTTGGCCATTTTGCGCTTGCGTAAAACTGTAAAAAAAAAAACAAGAAGGGAAATACAACTTTGCTGCTGCCACTCAGGCGATGAGAAACTCTTGAAGTAGTTTTGTTTTGTTCTGCCACTTTATTAATTTCAAAATAAAATGGCGCAACCATTAACAATGCACCAACATCAAAAGCAACACACGAACACAACTCCAGCCAAGCCGCAATAAACAAGGAAAATCAACAACAACACAAAAAACTCGAAATAAAAATGAAATGCAGCCTGGCAAATATTCAAAAAAAAAAAAAAGAAATGCTCACTTAGACAGTGTTGAGTACATGTTCTACATATACAAATGTAAGTAAATAGAATGGGATCGTAAACGCACACTTTTGTAGAACAGTGTAAAAGCACACAAAGAGAAAGAGAGAGAGAGAGAGAGAGAAAGCGAAATGCAAGCTTCTTCTTATTCTGCTGCTGCTGCTGCTGCTGTTGATGCTTACTGTTGTTGTTGTTTTTGTTCTTCGTCTTCTTCTTCTTGTTACTTGCACGCTTCGCAGTCATTTGGAGCATATGTTTCGAACATTTTTCATAATCAAAAAGCTTTTAGCGGCGGACAGTAGCAATGATGGCCACGACAACGATACGGCTGTCCCGCCCCAAAAATACCCTTCCCTCCCCCACACCCTCTACCACAACTCCCCGCATCCACTTTTCTGCCTTGCAAGAGCTACAAGCTGACTAACTTATTGTAGCCAAGTGGAGCTTATAGTCCGTTACTTTTTCGAGTGCAGCAACGTGTAAAATCGGAATAATGCACCAGTTTCCGAACGCTGCACAGTGTGTCCAACTGCATTCAACTTGCCCGCAGTGTTTGGAACCGATTTGTGGCATGACAAAAAAGAAAGAAACTTGACAAAACAGCTGCAACAGCAACAACAACAAGTAGCAGCGTCGCAAGTCATTGGTTAACCGAACTTTGAGTTATCCTCTTTGTAAAATTTATCATTATGTGCATAATTATTTTTTTATGGCTTACACTTTGAAAATACCGAAGACAAATTTATGCTCCTATATATATATAGATGTGTTTGATATATAATTGTATATATATATAATTTTAAATATATTTTATTTTGACAAAATTCAAAACAAAAAATAAATGCATAAATATTTTTGTCTTTGATGTATTTATTTTTCAGCCTTGAAGTATATTTTTGTACACTATAAATCAAATTCGTATAGCTAACAAAATATGTTGTTTTCTCGATAAATTAGAACCGATAAACATTTTATATGCTTGCTACTTCTAAAGGGTATTACAAAAGGCATTTGTAACGACAAACAGCATTTGTCATGCCAATTGATTGCCGACAGCCATGAAAGCTGCAACAACAGCAACAACAATAACGACCATAAAGCCCAAAATAACAAATTCAATTTGGCTATCAACACCAAAAACAAGTCAAACAATCGAATTCAATTTTCATACGAATAAACATGTGGCCAAACATTTATAACAAATCGCATATTCAATTCTACGATTGGGTTTTGTTTGATAGTTTAGCATGCTAAAGAACACTTATTTGCAATAGTAATTTTAAATTGCTTATAGTTGACAGTTTTGTTGCCTACTTTATTATGTGTTATTTGCATTAAGCCAAATACAACAAAGGCAACATCATTTAACTGTTGTTGGATTTTACAATGCGCATTACGCATTTTATTGCATTTCCGAATGCTTTTAATTGCCTTTCATTAATTTTTACGCAATGCCAGTCATCATATGCAAATAAATTGCGCATACGCATCGTTTGCCAACGGGGCAGCAACGGGAAACAACGGCAAACAACAGCTGCAGCAAAAACACCAACAGAGGCAGGCCTACTCACAAACAATAAAGTTAAGTCGTGTCAACAGCAGTTAAAGCCTTATCCGAGCTGAATCTTATACAAAATTTATTTGCGTATATTCCAGGATTGAGTTCTTAACTGAAGCAGCTGAGTTTGGTTCAATTTTAGAGCTGATGACGATTAAAAGCCACAATTAAAAGAGACATGTACAATTTATATTTCGCAAATAAATACTTAAAAGCGATTGTAGATCCAGTTAAGACAAGAATTATACGAAAATTATTTGGTTTGCACTCAGGTTTGTTTGGATTTCAATCACTTGATTTGCAGACTTGGCTGAAAAAGAAAGATACAAATAAATACAAATAATTTAAATAAATGTGGTAAACCTCACTTCAGTTACTCCTGTTAAAACAGCTTATAGTCCACTGTTTATCGCTTATATATAGTTTGTGGAACTTATTTATAAATATCAAATGGGTTTATAGCCTTATGTTCCGCATCCATTTTGTAAAAGTAGGCAAAATAGATAATTATTGCACAAATGAGGAGCACTCCAACTATGCTACAGACCAGCAGCAATATCAGCTTGAGACCCAATTTTAGACAACTTAAAATGTAATTATTATTATTTAATATTCTTATTAAAATGCAGATAATTAGAGACTTACCAACACATAGCATTGCACATCTTTGAACAAGTGAAAACAGATTTTTTAAATAATTTTGAATAAAAAACTACGTGTCAACTACGACTGAGTCTTTGAGGACTTCAATGTGAATATTTGAGTCAGGGAGACAGTTGGAAAAAAATTCAAATGAAATAAAATGCAATGAAATTGTGAAAATTGTGAAAATTGTACCCCAGCAGCATATTATGGCTATCTGGCATATTATACTTTATTTTGTTATGGGAACTTTTTTATTGCAGCGCCGGTAAATTCATAAATTCGATTATCTTAAGCCACCAGCGCATTCAATTGTTGTTAAGAGCCTGCAAGAAATTTAAAAAATAAAAATAAAATAAAACTGAATAAACTGAAACAAAAAAAAAACCTTCAGCCGCATAATCGAAATGTGTTTCGGACTTTTTATTGCACCAGCCGAGCCAAGGTAAGGCTTGAATTTCGAGGGTGTATGTGGGGGGTGTGTGTGGGGGGAGGAAGGGAGGGGCGATAACAACTTCTCAACGCCTTATGGTCCATTTAGGTAAAAGTGCCATTTGCGTCGTGGGCTTAACAAGAAATTATGACCTCTGGGCCCATCCGCAAGAAAGTACATAAAAATGTGGCAGACCACCCAAAAAATACCCACCGATTAGGCCAAAGACAAGAAGCGATGAGTGGCAGGGGCAACAAAACAGCTTCAGCAGATATGTCTATAGAGCTACTTTTGTATACTCGGTCGTCATTTGGCAAGTGTGAATTACCAGATATATTTATCGCTTACCGACACATAGTTTCCAATTGCAATGCAATAAATATTGTTCGGGTACTCAAAATACCAAAATACATTTTCCCGTTTAGAACACATTTTGAAAACAATCCATAAATTACGAGATTTGTGTGTTTATCTATATCGAAATTTAAATGTGTTTTCCTATTCAATCAAGTGTTCCATGCCACTAAAAAATTAAATGTAAATTAAAATTTGAATTGTTGTTTCTTAACATTGAGTGATAAGTAACAACAGAAATTGAAAAATGGCCAATCGAACACCAAATACAATTATGTTTGCCATGCTGAGTCTTTTGATTATTGACAATTTATTCATTCTTGCATACGAAACTATAAGCAAATCGTATGAGAAAAAGTCTGGTGACGAGAAGAGAGATGCAATCTCCATCAATAACTGTCCAACCGGAGAATATACATTTACAAAAGCCAAGCCATAATTTTGTGACAGTTAAAAAACAAATGCTGCTTCAGATATAAATAAATAACCAGATATGTGAAGATATCTATGAATCTATACAAAATATGGTTCTTTGTAAGTATCTTTGTATTACACAATTTTATTGCAGCAAAACATTTAAGAATGGAAATTTTAATTGGACCTGCAAAAAGATTAAACGAGCAAACGAGATTTAAATATTGAATTAGTAGACAAATATGTTGTGCTGGAGACATACTTAGGAACTCATCACGACTATCTGATGCAATTCATAATGAAGATTTTAGTCAGCTTCAATTTTGCGCCCTTCCACTTGATGCAAACAATGCGCCAAAGTTATAATGGGAGCCAAATGTTGAGGGAGTTTCGCAGCAAGCTGTTGAGCAGAAATCTGTGCCTGATGGCTTTCAAGGCTCAATGAATTTCCCAGCCACTGCCCCTGCCCCCGCCACTGCCACGCTATCTGCGCTTACCTCTAACTGTAGCCACTACTTTCGTGGCATAACATTTCAATGAAATTTCCATGAGGAAACCATTTAATAGCTGCCGAAATGCGGAACGAAAGGAAATCTGGGTAAGGCAAAAAAAAAAACCGCAATTTCCAGTGGAGTTTTGCGTTTTGTTCCACGCTGCCGACGCCCGTTTGTTGTGTGGGCCAAAACTGATGCTAGTAGTTAACGGTACTTTGTATGCAAAGTGCAAAAAACGGAAGAACGGAAGTACGGAAGTGCCACACAGCGTCGAATAGTCAAAGCAACTAGCCCAAACCACGTGAACGAGGATGAAACAAGTGAATGGCAAAGCCGAAAATGAAAATGTAGCCAGTAGAAGAAGAAGCGTAGAAGGCGTTGAAGTAAGAGAGGGGTGACGGGGGGAAATGAAGGTTAGCAGGCCGCAAAGCGCTCAGCAGCTTGTGTTTGATTATTTTTAGCGCCAGAGTGGCTGCTTCTAGCTGTTTCTGGTGCACTTTATTTTGCTGATTGTAAGCGTTTATAACCAAAGTAGTAGCAACAGACTTGGAGCACCAAGGATCGTTGGGGAGGGGAGGGCGGTAGCATAAGGAACACACTGACAGCTGACTGAAATGTCGAAAGGAACTTCAAATCGCTTGGGTGAAGCTTTTGAGATTTTGTTTCTCTCCTCTCAAGCCCCCCCCCCCCTCCCCCTCCCTCTCCATCGTATCTATGGGTATCTGGGTAACTACCTATCTATGGTGTGATTAAGAACGTTTCGTTGTATTTAAGTGTTGGCCCAAAGCTCTTTGTTACTCCTTGCGCTTCATTGAACGTCGATTGGCTGGTGCTGTACGATAGTGTTTGGCACTCTGTGGCCAGCTTTGTGGATCGAAGATACTTTTAGCATATCATTACCGCAGCTGCGGCTGACAGCGGTCTCTTTAGAGCCGGCTTTAGATTGCAATTTATCGATAAGCACTTAGTTTTCCAACAAACACTGACCGTAATTTATGCAAATATATTCCACATATTTAGACAATATTCAATTATTGCTGCATTGCGCCAAAATCGCAGGCAATTAATTATTTAAAATCAAAATCTTGTTCAACCCCAAATACAGAAATTGTGTATCTTTTTTATAATTATTAAAACTAACAAAAAAAAAAGATAAAACACCTTGAATATTTTTTTATAAATAATGGCAATTTATTTTTATTAATATTAATTAGTCTATCTCTCTATAATTCAAAGAATGACACTAAAAATAATTCAGTTAATTAGAAATTTAATTTTAAATATTTGCATAATATGACCACTTTTGAAGACTTTGACGATTCCAGATGACTCCACGCACATATCCAGATCGCCGAGCAAAATGTTGCTGCAAAGGTGGATCTGTTCGCAGTGGCCCCGCTCTGAGGGAAACAGCATAATTTCATTAATGCCTTTTAATGTGGTGTGCGTAACGGTTCGATGAATTTCATTTCGTTGGGTTTTTGGGTTCTCTTCTTATTATTTTTATTTATTTTTTATTTTTTTTTTTTTTCAATTTGTCGATGGCTTTGTCTTCAAGAGTATTACAGTGTCTTTTGTTTTAACTCACTTCCGCTTCTCTCTCTTTTTTCTCTCTTTTTTCTTGATTGCCTTTTAGTACATTGAACATTTGGTATTTGCTATCTGCATGCTGTGCTGTTGAGTGGGTGTGGGTGGAGTGGGGAGGGGTGTGGTGTGGTGTGGTGTGTATGCCATTACTTCGATTTGTTTCTTATTTAAATTTTGTATACGCTTCAAGCGACACTGAACCAGGGCGCGTAGTTGTCGGGCAGGGCTGCATTAAGTGCTTTTTGCGGGTGCAAAGGCGATTTAATGCGAGACAAAAAAAAAAGAGAGCAATTGGGGTAGTGTTCGGGTTGGTGGGGGAGGAGTAGAAAATCGCTGTGGTTGCCAGCTGTAACGCGTTTAATTTATACGCTCGCCTTGGCAACACAACAAAATAAAGAATGGCAAAAAGAGAAGAAATAAAAATATATATTTATTCTGCAGCTGCTTCTGCACTTGGACGTCAGTGTGTGTGTGTGTATGTGTGTGTGTATATATTTGGGGTAATAAAAAGCAGCCAGCGAGTGGCATTCAACACCTTTTTCTATTTTGGCCAAAAAGCTTAATAAACAAACGGCCAAATGGGGTGCGAATGCGACTGCGACTGCTGCTGGTGGGTTGGCAATTGGCAGTGACTCTGGGCCCAAGCCAGCGCATAAACATTTAAGTCCACAATTTGCACAGCACGTAAAAGGGGCAGAATGCACACACACACACACACACACTCACACACACACACACACAAACGCACACATACAAAGTCGCACATACTCAAGTACAAATGGTAGCCAAATGCAATTTTCACGTGCAACCGCAACGCAATTTATGCCACACCAGTAACTACAGCTACAGCTACATCCACAGCAACAACAGCTGCTGCTAGAACTGCTACCATTGCTACTGCTGTTGCTGCCCCCCTTTTACGCCCCGCATCCACACATGCCACTGACAATGGTTGACACCGTCCGCCCGCAGCCGCATCTGCTGCTCCTTTCACCAGCATCGCATATGAATCGAAGCCGAAGCGCCGTCGTCGCTGCTTCATGCGTGCCCGGTTGCGATGTGGCAACATAAACATAACCCCAACAACAACAACAACGGCTGAAATAACAACTACAAGAAACACCAACATTACAACAGCCTCAAAATGCACAATACCCCATGGACAATTTGAACCGTAAGCGAATCTTTTAACCGGCTTCAGCTTCAGTTTTCTGCTTCACAGCTCCAATGTGCTTTTAAGCCAAACTATT
Source organism: Drosophila demipolita (assembly GCA_035042405.1). NCBI lineage: Eukaryota > Metazoa > Arthropoda > Insecta > Diptera > Drosophilidae > Drosophila > Drosophila demipolita. Next base: position 2,950,081 of record JAWNLI010000044.1, on the reverse strand, counting down.
TTTACAGCCAGCTTGAAAAAGCGTCAAATTCAGTGCAGTCTTTAAGGTTTTTATTTTGGTTTATAAATCGATCAATGAAATTTAATTTAATTTGTAATTCAACAAAATTTCGACTTGCTTTCAGTTAGTCGTTAAAATCTTAGCTTTTAAGAAAAGTTATGCTAAATCTCAAATCTCAAACTTTCCATAACTTAACGTTTATTTAAAACATTTATTAAACATTAAAAATTTATAAAAATACATATAATAATTATTTACTTATTAATTTCTTTCTTTAAATGTGAAATAATAATGATTATTTATGTTTTAATATTATTTGAATTATATTATCAGATATCTAAAAATATTAATATGACTCGAAACTATTTTCCACAAAGGTGTCCACAATATGGCGCCCTTAAATTGGCCATTGGTACTGCGATTATATGGTTACCAGCAGAGGTCATGATTCCTCTTGTTGTACCCTTTTAAGTGGCGTGTGTGTGCATTCGAGTGTGTGTGTGTGTAAGTGTGTGTGTGGAGCATTGTAATGCAGCGCTATCACCTGGCGCTGCATTTGCTCAGTAGCCAGCTTATTTATTGCAGTTGAATTAAAATGAAAAACGTTTGTGCTGGTCGAAGCTGGGCTCAGTTCATGTTCATTTCTGGAGCGCCACATGATGACTTACCGGTTGCCCGGCATACTCTCCTTTGCTAACGACAATGGACTGCTTGCAGGAGTGGGGCAGGGTAGGAGGCGGAGGAGGGTACATGGTGACCACGGCTGGACGCACAATCAACTCAAGCAGTCATAAGCACGGCTCATGCACACTTGCAAGTGAGCTGGGGTTCGGTTTCCGTTTCCGCTGCAATGTGTCGCCGCCATTATGCAAATGATTCCCAGTCCACGCACGCCGGCTTCCCACACACCCCCAACCCCAACCCCTCCCCCTTCCACCCTTTCTCTTTCACGTACACTCCAGCTGGCTGCCTTCCCCATGTCCATCCCATTCCACAACCGACTACAATCTGCATTTAAATGACCCAAGCGAGGTGAATCGCGCTCTCTGAGATTTCAACGAGCATCGTCCTCTTGTCGCATCATTTGCAAAAATATTAAAGAAAATATATAGCCAGCAAGCACCTGACATTATGCATGGAGCACCCCAGGAGGCGCCCTCAATTTGGAGCGTGCCTGGTGCCCTCAAAATGAGTTTTCGTCCCGTAATTGAAATTCATTTTAGTGCTGTGTTGGCTTGAGGTCCTCATCCTGGTCCTGGTCCAGACACCAAATTCCAGTCAACCGATGATTTTTTGCCTTTTGATTGATTGCCTTTTTTTGGAAAATTACTTTGCCATTGCAGTGACTAGCAGATAATTCGGTAAAATGGAACGTAAAAATCCATCCACAATGGAATTCGATATTTAAGTCGATGCAACCGACCTAAAGTAAAATTGCAAAATTAAATAAGATAAAATATGCTTCGAAATTGGTAAATGTAAATCAGAATCACTTTAAAATATTTTGAGAGATTTAAGTCAGATTTTAACGAGATTTTACTAAAGGATTTTAATTTAAGCTTTTGCACATAAATTGTGCTTTAAACTATTATTTTTAAGTGGTTATTTGCAGTTTGAAGAATACAATTTTTGTTTTTATATATTTATAAATTCATATATCGTATTAAAGACTTAAAATGAAGTTCGGAGTTGCTGTTTTTCACCTCGTCTAAACTAATTTCATACAGAGCCAGAACAAGACAGGCGACTGAAAGGGAGGGAAAGAGAGAGGGAGTTGGAAACGAGGCATTCTCCAGTCGTTTTCATAACTTTGACAAGGTAACACACAGAATCTCCTGGTACTGCTAATAAAGTTACACGTAGACACACACACACACACACATACACACACACACACACACTGGCATTCACAAGCATGTACATGAAGCACACAAATTGTGTGTAACGCGTTTTGTTACGAGCCAACGTAGCATGCCACAACTCTACACACCCACACACACATGCACACACATACACACACAAGCACACAAACACTCACAGGCAGTCAGAATCACACTTGCATACCCAAGAGAGTTGTTAACGTTTTTTCATCGCTGTGTTTACTCTTATTCATCTTGGCGCCAGGACTCTAATGACAGGACCCCTGTTGCAGGCAGGCAAGCTGGCTGCCACCAAAGCAGAGTTGCGATAAGCGACAATAAACATAAAAAATGAAAGTCAAGCCGTCCGCTTCCCATTTACTCCTCCCCCCACTTGGTGGATTTTATGCATTGCTCGACAAAATTTTAACAACCACGCGCGATTTTTGTCGGGCTTTATTGCAGATCTCGTGGATTTTTGGCGGATTTTCAACGCATCAAATTTGCCCTTTTTGCTGTTTATTTTTTTCCCCATTTTTTTTCGTCATACACCCGTAAACGTGCAGGGACTCACTGATGAGCCTGCGTCCCGGCGCACCCGCTTCTCCCCTCTTGTCTGCTCCATGGGGCAAGCAAATTAGTTCGCAGCTCAAATTCATTAATTGAATTATTTTTACAAGCGCAATTCGCAATTTGCTTGTCGGCGAGTCATAAACAATAAGCTTTTCATATACACTAGTTGCATGCAGCAATCATGGCTTTGTTATGCAACATTTGGTGTTTGAAAAAATTGTTTAATAAACTTGCTTTATTCGCGAGTTCTGTTTACATTGACTTTTCATTTAAACCTATTGTCAAATATATTTTTTAGTAGCGTTTCACAAAGTTGCAATATTGGTTTAAGTCTGACACTTGTAAAACCAGTTTAACTACTGTTTAAAATTATTTCTTATTATTATTATTATTTCTTATAAATATTAAATAAATAATAAGTGATTTTAAGTATTTTTAAACTGGTAGTTAAACACTCTCATATCAAAAATAACTTGTTTACACACACTTCTGAAATATTTGAATAAATGTTATTTATTTTCATCAGTCTCGTTTTTAGCGATTTGATTTTTTCGTATTTTGCGTGTTTCATTAAAAACATGAAAAATAGCAATCCGCATTTTTGGGAGAAATATTGCTTTTTAATAGCAATTGATTGCTGTTTTAACAAGCATATTGTTTCCGAATTTTATTTAATTGAAAACAAGAGAGCCATAAAAATAAATCGAACAAAATGAATTTTTCGGGCATATATAATAAAAAAAAATTAATTAATTTGAAATATTTGCATTTTTTTAATGGACTTGAATAAAAACAATTATTTATAATCAATTACTTGGAGAAATGACATTAAAATTGTAATATTCTATATGGTTTTCAGCCTTACCAGATCAATGTCTGCAAAAACTAGACTCAATCCAATTTAATTTGGTAAATGTTGACATTTTGATTTTATTCTATACTCAATTTAATATTATGCTCGTCAAATGTGTTTCGTAGCATTTTGTCAATTTGTCGCATCAGCAAAAGCCAGGCGCCAATGGAAAAAGGACCACAGACAAAAGTATCAGTCTCAGTGCAAAGTCAATACAATTGCAAGATGGAATTGGCAGCACGCATGCCAACCAACCAGCCAGACGTATATGCCAAGAGACAACGTTAACCAAGGATGTGCTGCATGTCCTTAGTCGTCCTCCCGCCTCTTGCTGACTCTTGCTGTCTCTCTCTCTCTCTCTCTCTCTGGCTGCTCCGACCGGGCCATTCTCATGTCGAACGTCAGCTTAACATGCGATCAGCGACAGTGAACGACAGGCGCAAGGACATGCTGAAGTGACATGCTCCTTGTCTCGTATCACACACCCATCCCTCCCCTCCCGTCCTCCTCCTGAGACGTCGTTTCCCTATTAGGTAAGCAAAACTCGAAGGCGTTGACAGGCAGCAATTTCCAATTTGAAAAGTATTTCGCACAAATTTGTTTGTCGCCCACTTTTGATGCTTGTTAATTGCCAAATCAATCGAGACAAGCTAAGGCTGTAAAAACTGCAAAGTTTTGCTGCTATTAAAAAGCAATTTAATTTACTATAATACACACAAACACACACGCACACTCGTAGAGAGAGCACAGCAGCTGCAAAGTATGCCACACATTTTGGGAAGGCCACAAACATTTTGCATTTTGCAATAATTTGCAATTATTAAAATCAAATTTGCACAAAACGCACACAAAATGCGCTCTTTGCGGTGGGCGTTGGTAATGGCTGGGGCGTGGCACATCTGAACCAACTGTGCTGCAATTTGGGCTAACAACATGTCGGCCAAATACAATAAATATAACTATAAATGTGAATTACCAACAAAAATATATTAAACAGATATTTTTTATATTTATTTAGCTCTACAGCAAAACAATCCAACAATTTCACAGTTCTTCACAAATTTCCCTTTATGCAAGAAAAGGGGAAAAAAGCAATTAAAACAAAAACAAAATTTATTTTTAACATTGGCAAATGAAAACATTTTTGAATTGGAACTCAACCGGGAAATGAGGTATGCAAAATGGTTGCACATAAAAATAGTTAAAGATTCGTGAGGGATATTTTCCGATATGGTTTCCAATTAATGTGGCTGTAGTTCAGTGTTGTGTAACGTGCACATATGCATCTGTAAAGTGTGTTTGCGAGCAACAGTATAAATAAAAATTATCCAACGGATGCGAAAAGGACACGCACTGCTTTCCCTATTTTCCATTTGGTGTAATAAATTTGTGAAATTGCGAATTTTCCGCTTCAATAAATTGTCAAATCTGCAAATCAACAATAACTTAATCTATAGTGCCAGTGCTGCGCTGAGTGTGTGTGGTTGTGGGTGCCTGTGTGTGTATGAGAGAGAGAGAGAGAGCGAGTATGTGCTGGCTGCATGAAATACGTATACGTAATGTGCTGTTAACGGCTCATAAAATTGCACTTTAAAACGCGATTCGCCAGTCGCGACTGGAGGGCAGAAAAGGACAAAACAAAAACAGGAAGTGTCAACGGCAACATCAGAATCAGCAACAGCAACAACAGCAACAACAACAACAATAGCAACAATGAAACAGCTGTGCAGACAAACACACACACACACACACACACACATATAACGTGAGTAGTAGAATACGCATCGAAATATTGTGCAAGTGAAGCAAAATAATAGTTGGAAGAGAAATAGTTGCAATGGAACAACCAGATTTCAAATAGAATATTAAACATTGAGAAATGGAATACGTAAATTCGCTTACGAATAGACAATGAGCGTGAAACCAAACAGTGCAAATTGGAATTATGGAAACTGTAGCAAATCAGAGCAAATTTCAACTAAAATATGGAAACGGAATATGAATATTTTTAAATATTGATGTTACAATAAAAATAAACTTTACCAGAAATTACTAAACTGCACTTTGAATGCAGGGAAACGAGTTGCATTTGAGACTGTCTCATAAATATTAAGTTGGCTCTAAGCAGATCGAGTATTATATGTAAGCGAAATATAAAAAATAAATTAATTAATTGGCAAAATAATGCGTAAAAATGAAGCAAATAAAAAATTAGGCGCATATAATATAAATGCATATATTGAAAAGCCGCTAAACCAGAAAAAATGGTACGTTTGCTAATTGTAAATATTGGTCAATTTGCTATTGATAAAGATTTCAGAGAGTGCACTTTGTACAAAAAGTGTAAATAACCAATTTTTAATCTTACAACGTGTTGCATAAATATTTTACAAACGGGAAAAAAACATGCATATTCACGGGCGCTGTGAAAAATGTTTTTCATCATTAAACATTGGTGTGCAATTTTTCTGCTGTATAAATATTTTGTAATTTGTTCAAGAATTATTGTAAAAAAAAAAAACACAAACAAAAGATAAAAATCACACACACAAAAAAACAACACACACATGAACAGTTATAAAAACAAGCATTTTGAAAACCAATATAAATAATGCATAAATACAATGACGAACAGCCAAAAGAGACATAAGGATACGTTCCATTTAAGCTAAATGTGCGCTCGAAACCTGTTTTTATACTCTGTAAATGCCTGCATCGGGTATATTGGTTTGCAGCACTAGTTTGCAATAAGTTATATATATTTTTGATAACGATCAACAGCCGAGTCGAGCTAGACATGTCTGTATTAAAACGAGTTAAGGTCTTTAAGAGAGACTTAAAATTTTGAATATTTATTCTCATATATTCTGCGCAAATCCAGATAATTTAATTTTATCGATAATTGTCTGCGTTTATCGAATATCGACAAATTCGATTTATGAAAGCAATTAAAGCCAGAGTGATTTTTATGATATATAAAAGATATTTATATCTTATTGATCAACTGTGAAAATATCCTCAACATGAGTATATAAGAAAAATTATAGTCTATAAATAGTATATATATATATTATATTATAAACGTTATTTGCAAAACAGTCAGTTTAGGCTTATGAATAATGCCTTCGATTTTTTCACATATTATGCCGGAAATGAGAATTACGAGCAATTCTCCACCTGCTTACATTTGAGTGTGCCAAGTTTTTTAAAAGGAAAATTTCCCTTACAACTGTAATAATATATTTAATAGGTTTTTATAGGGTATTGTGTAGTCGAGTTCACTTCATGATTTACTTGTTGTTGTTGCTGTTATGCAGTGTATCCATAAATGGGTGGTGAAAGGTGAAAATGACTGGAGATTTTTACTCTTAGCTGTTCTGACAATTCTGGTCACTGGGTTAACTGATTCAACTTGGTTGGTTTGGCACAATTTAACCAATATTTAACAATCACTTACCTTGTCAGATGGATATCTGTTAAATTGGCATTAACGCATCTATTATAAATAATCCCAATAAAGAATAGTATTGATTTTTTATTATTAACTTTTAGTTTTGTAGTACGTAGGAAAATGATTTTACGTTGTTTCGTGTGCTTTTTTTTTAAGATTAATGAGTTTCTTGCTGCTTTGATCTGACAAATTTAATTCGCTTAAAAAAAGAAAAAAGCTTTTCTAATTTGAATCTTATTAATGTTTTTCTCAATTATGAATAAATTAAACTTTTACTGTCACTTAAATTAAATTAGAAACAAAAAAAAACCGTTTATATTGGAGAGATTTAATCTAATCGATTTGGTTTAGATTTAAATTGACTCATGTTGCAAGTAGTCATAGATAAAATTAAAGTGATGCAAATACTTTAAGCTAACTGAGAACAGGGTATTTTCCAGTCGAGCATATTATACTCAGTTGTTGTTGTGGTTGGTTTTGCAGCTTTCGCGGATTGTCATGAAATATGCATGCTCGATATTTACATGAGAGGCATTAATTTTGCAATTTCATTGTTGCTTGTTATTATTATCAACATTTTTTATGCACATTTATATTTTTTATTTTTGGTAAGCTAAACGGTGCACAATGTACAAATAACATAGTTTTTTTTTCATATTCATATTTGCTCTATTTGAATTGAGCCCCTTTTGTCTGTTGACAAATATGTAAAGTTTTTATTTGCTTTTTATAATGATTTATAATTTTGGGAGTATTATATTAAAATAACACAAATATAATAAAATGTACATAAATTGCAAAATGATTGCAAGTAATATTATATGTAAAAAGCAATTCATTACTAAAGTAAATCTGACACATAACCATTAATTTTTTTATTAATTAAATAAATTTATATATAATGTAGATTCACCATTAACCATTAATTTTTAATTAATTAAATACATTTATATATATAAAGTAGATTCAGAATATTTCAAAGTGGAGGATGAAATATTAATTTTACTGCCCATAAAATTCCCAAACCAGTTTATTAATTTACCACTTTAATTTACACAAAGCAACACCAAATATTTCATTACATTTTTCGGTAGTTAACAAATGTATTTTTTATTTTCCATTGATTTAAATATAATTTATGATAGCACTTACCATTGAATTATATTGAATATAGTTGAATAGTTGACAGCCGAAAATATATCAAAATGTTTTTACATTAAGCTTACAAAATTAGATTTATTTTAATTTATTGCATGCAGCACAAGCACAGAACTATCTAAATTATATATATATGTATATATATATATATACGATATATATATATGTATATACTATATACGCGATGTTCTATAAAACCGAGCATCCGCCTATGGTTTATTTCAATAGCAGTCACAAAACACAACATAAAAATGCACATAAATTAAGGCAATAAATTTGGAAGGGATCACAGGAACTGGACGCTGGTCACTGGCCACTGGACACTGTGAACCGGGTATCAGCTCTTTCTTTGTATTGTATAAGGCCCCAATCGCCATTAGTCAAATATATATTTTGAGGCTAATTAGTTGACAGGCCCCGGGGCACAATCATTGCTATTAATTCACTTTTTATATTACATTTTCTCTTTTTAATTCAATATTTTTTGTATTTAAAAAATAAATAGATTAAGCACATTCTGCTGGTGATGATAATGATGATGATTGTACAATGTCGATATTTATATATAATAAAAATGAGATTACTGATTGTCGGCTGCAGTTGACCTAAAATGGTCCACGCATTATTTGCTGACATTTTTGATGCTGCTTTGTTTCCGGTTCCGTTTCCGCTGTGCGGCAGCATGACGCTTGCCGCATCTGCATGCGTCTCTTATTGTTATTTGTTTTTTTTTTTTTGTTTTTGGTAATTTATTACAAAGCAATCCGCTTTTGTATGCTTTGATTTGAATTGAATCAATTCAATTGATGCCTTGGATTTAATGTGCACTCAAATCACATATTAATTTCATTTAGTTACCCGGCCAATAAATTCGCCACAACAAGTTTAAACTGAAGACTGAAAACCAGCAAAGCTCAGCTCAACTATCATGCATATTTCGATATATATATATATATATATATATATAAGAAGTCTGCCCAGACAATAATAATGTATTTATGACGTTGATTCACTTGAGTAGTTACACCTTATAAAGCAGTGTTATCTGCAGTAACATGGGTGTGCACTCTGGCGAAACAATATATGCAAGCTGTGTGACACATCGGACAGATTGAGTAGAAATTTGTTAACCAGATGGTTAAGCCTAAATTGTTGAAAATAAAACTGATTTCTTGTGCGCTCTTCAAATTCTTCATGCTAGCGCCATCTGTAGTTCAAGATGTAAGCTAGCTAAGAATGACTCAATGCTGCCTGCTATGACAATGTAGCACCATCTGTGAAGAGAAATCAGCAATTATTGCTTGCACTTGTCCATGATAGGTGGTGGGAAATGTTAAATAGTTAAAATACCTAAAATTAGTTTAAATAGTTTGAATGTGAAATGCTTTGCTATGAGCTTCCTTATCAGTTTAAGCTCACCTGCCTGAATTTAGCCAACTGTTGTAAAATTATATCATTTTTACGCTTTCATTTTGCCAACTTAACAGAACTGCTCCTCTTAACGTACTGCTCACTTTGCCCATCTCTAATTGTCCTATCAGCTGTTTTGTTGTTTGTGATATTCTTTTTTTTTTGCTCTAACTGATAAGAAGCGACGCAATTTGGTTGTGCAAGCAAAACAAAAGAACTCTCCCCTATATTTAGCTCAAAATGAGCGGTAACATACATGGAATCAGTTGGTTCCCCAACTTCCCGGACAAGTTCGTCTCCTGGGGCCAGGAGATCAGTCTGTACGAGGTGCGCACCAAGGACGATTCAAGCCAAAAGAGTCGTCTTCCCTACATTCCCGTCAACTATCTGAGCAACGAGACTCGTTATCAATATGCCCGCTGCGTGGCCGCCTCCTATCACAGCGATCAGCCTATCATTGCCGTTGGCCTGGCCGATGGCAAAATTGGCATATGTAATTTCCGGGACACTTACGACAGCAGCTGGGAGTACAGTAAGAAAACCCAATCCTTGCTAGACAAACACACAAATTTCCAATCTGATCCATAAACTCGTTTAGCACCACGGCAGCAACGCATGTGCACGTGCCTCGCGTGGCACGAGTTGGATGCGAACATATTGGCCATCGGGCATGATCGGCATCGTTCCGATTCGTGTATCACCATCTGGGACATTGAGCGTGGCGTGCCCAAGGAGACAGCAAATTTCTTTGGCCTCGCCGAGGCAGCTAATTCACTCTGCTGGGATCACAATCATCGCGTGCTCATCGCCGGCATCAGCCAAAAGATGATTAAGCTCTTCGATCTGCGACGTAATTGCTAAACCCACTTTATGCTCTTCTATATAACCTCATCTCATATAAGCTCATCTTGTTCCACGTCTTGCAGAGAGCAACGCCACCTGTCAGTCCATCCAGTCGAAGACAGTGCAGGGACTCGCAGTGGCGCCCAATGGCAACTATCTGTGCAGTTATGTGGATTCGATGATTATGTTGTGGGATTTGCGTGCAATTGAGCGACCACTGCGCCAGATTGCATCCTCACGGAATCACATGCAAATAGCCTGGTGTCCAACGAGATCTTCGCTGTTGTCCTCGCTGCAACGGGACTCGCCGTATATAACGCTCTACGATATACGCAGCGTGGACAACGAGTCCAGCCGCGACGTGTACCATGTGAAGCGACAGATTAGCCCTTTCCCAGCCAAGTATCAGCACAGTGGCAAATTTTCAGCCGTCAATTGGTTGTCGTGGCATCCGCGAGACTTTGAGCGTGCCCTGCTGCTGGCCGATGCATTGAATATATTGGATTTTCGGTTGCCAGCCAGTTTGCATACGGCGTACAGCAATCGCAGCAAGTTGCCCCTGCTCATGCAACGTCCACTTTATGCACCAGCAGGGTGCGGAGTCGCTGCCTCGCCCACAGCTGGCAGCAGCCAACAGCCAACGACGACGACAACGTCGAGTAGTTGCAGCACAAACAGCGCTGCCAGCTCGCTGAACGAGTTTAGTGTTGGCTCATCGCTGAGCTTTGATTTCCTCGAGCGAGAGTTGTTCGAGGAGGACCTACTGGAAGAGACGCGTCAGCGTGCCCAGCAGGATTACGGCATGCGGCCGGACAACAAACGATTTGCCGAGCAGCATTTGACGCCCTACTTGCGCAATGTGTGGACGACGCTGACGAATGTCCACTGCGATGATCGCCTGACGGGCCTAAAGGCCACGCTGGGCATCAACCTGGGTCACACTTCAGAGGCACTGATGGCCAGTTCGCGCATTGAATCGCAACTGCTGCAATGGCCCGATGGCATCAACAATTCCAACAAACTGGTCTGCTATCGGTAAGTCGAATTTCTGCTTAACTAAATCCTTTACCCGAGGGAAAAAGGTCACCAACTTTGAAGCTTTAATTGGTAGTAGTCTTGGAGTCTTTTTTTTCGAAAGCTTAGGAATTAGCATTCCTGAGAGATTAAGCCATTTCCGGCCGTTGCTCACTTTAAACACAATAACTTACAACTAAATCCTTGAATCATTATCCAAGATTACGTTTCCGTTTTGCAGCAGCGAACAGCGGGATTTGGCGCTGAAGCTATGCGGCTGGCCCATTGAACAGGAGCTGGACCGATTTATCGACGAGCTGTACGCGAGCAAGGAGTTCAGTCGGGCGGCCATGATCTGTGTGTTCCATTTGAAGGTGCTAGCCGCATGCAATATATTGTCTCGGGCAGCGGATAAGATGCGTGATCCGAGCATGTATCGCATTACGGCAATCGCCTTGTCCAGCTTCAATGCCGATCGCTGCAGTTCGACGTGGCGCAATCAGCGCTCCAGTGCCAATATGCAGATCCAGGATCCCCATTTGCGTGCCATCTTCTCCTTTCTCACCATGGAGGCAGACAACTTTGAGGCGGTGCTCCGGGAGGAGGGTGTCTCGCTCGCGGATCGCGTTGCCTTCGCCTGCAAATATCTGTCAGAGACGAAGCTGACGGATTATGTCAAGCAGCGCATTCAGCGCGCCATCGAATGCGGGGATCTCAATGGGCTGCTGCTCACTGGCGAATCGCTAGATGGCATCAACATCCTGCAAGCGTATATGGATGCCAGCTTCGATGTGCAAACGGTGGCACTGGTGGCCATCAATTACTTTCGCAACGAGCATTTTGTGGACAATCGCATCCAGTACTGGATAACCAGCTACCTGGACTATCTCAACAGCTGGGGCCTGTGGGAGAAGCGCGCCGAGCTGGACATTAAAATCGAGAATATACGCGCATCGGCGAGAAGTTCGCGTACTGTGTTCCTCTCCTGTAATTTCTGTGGGAAGTCCGTGTCCAATGCGCTGCTCGATGAGCCACGAACGCGCAGCACAAGCACCAGCACAAATCGTTTGTCCTCCTGCCCCAGCTGTCGGAAGCCCTTGCCACGCTGCTCCCTGTGCCTCATGCACATGGGCACCATGGTGACAACCAGTGCTGGTGACACAAATGCATCCTCGTCTACCTCCAACTCAACGGAGCTGCAAGGAGGCTGGCCAATGAAACCGTTCTCCAAGTGGTTCGCCTGGTGTCAGACTTGCCGCCACGGCGGCCACACCGAGCACATAATGCAGTGGTTCAAGTGCGTACCAATTATAACTCCATATATAGCATAAATGTGTCAAACTCAAACTCAATCTCAATCTATTCGCAGGCAAAACTCCGAGTGTCCAGTTTCCTCGTGCAACTGTCGCTGCTTTGATATGGATGGAACCAAGCCAAATACATTGCGTGAGATTTCCTAGCTGCGACCGCTTTACAACTACATTTACTACTATCACACTACATATATACTTTAAATTTAATATATATTTACTATATATATACTACGATACGCCCATGCCATATGGTTCGCCTTAAACTGAAAAGTGTTCATTGTACTTATATGTACTTATATACATATATATATATATATTCCACGGTTGATGTGCCCGTAGCATAAGTTTATTATGACCTATCAGCTATTAGCTGCTCAATTGCATTTTATACATACTAAAAAGAAAACAAACAAATTAAAAATCACAAATAAATGACACAAAGAAAAGTCCAAAGCAATAACCGCTAATTTCAAATTCAAATATTTGTCAATTCCAACAGTTTGCAACACTTATTTTACATCGAAGTGATTCCGACTAACCGACGAGTTTCTACGCAATTGGCAATCGTGTTTTATTTCTTAATTATTGCATTTTTAATTCATTTCAGTTTAAAAATTTAAACTGAGCTATTTCGTTATTTTTTTTTTCTGTTTATAATACTCACTGCTGTTAATAACAGCACATAAAAACATATGATTTTTGTTTGTGTTGCGAGCGAACTGCTTTAATGAACTACAACAACTTAGAATTCGGAACATTTGTTCTTTTGAACCAATTCCGAATTTTGACACAATTCTATTCCACACGTTTTTATCATCGCACCCAATTGTGATGTCAATTCGCTTAATTTACACATTTCCCACATCTTTTACACATTGTGCTTTCAGCTAAAACTATACAAAATACTGCAACAAAGTCAAGTAAGTTTTTACAATCGACGCACGCTTTGCTTTGGCGTCTCTTTTACTATCAGTTCTCGTTTGGCGTTCAATTCGTGTGTGTAGTCAAAAATTAACGCCGTGTTTTCGGCTCGCTGTGATAATAAATTTACTCACAGCTAAAGCTTATGGCAAATATTAATAATAGACTGGACAGAAATTCCTTAAATACAGAACACATTGCCGACTTAAAAATGACGTACATATTTCATTCGTTGTTGATTTTTTTTTAATTTAGCAACAGCAAATTTGAAACATTGCCAACAATTTTCACCGCCGGACCCTTGAAATTTTATTGTATTTATGAATTGTTATTTGGATAATACTGACGGAAAATGTTCTAATCAGACTTGTTCTTATCTCAGTAATATATACATATATATATATTACGCACTCAATCAAGAAATAAAATCAATTTTTGACTTTGGCTTTGGCATCCTTTTATTAAGCAGCAAACGCAACTCAAAGAAAAAAAGTAAGCGGTAAACGAACGGCTTATTATGTCATTAAACTAAATTTAACTTTCAGCGCACGCAGCTAAAATATTCTGAATTCAAAGCGCTCTTTGACTGTCTGTTTTCCTGAAATGAGTTCTCGCTCTCTAATTATTATCGCACAATATTAATTGCTTCCATTTTGCCAATAGTCCATTATTTGCTTTTGCCCATTCATGTTTATGTTAACCCCCACCCCAAACTGACCCAACTGTTGCCCATAATAAAAGGATCCCGTGAAATAAACAATAAAAGAGAGCAAAACTTAAAGAGCGTCAGTGAGAGAGAAATAGAAATAGAGTGAGCAAACAGCTAACGCAGTATTGAAAATACGGCGTCCATTCAAATAATTGCAATAGTTATGTGAGTTGAGCGATGCGAAGCGGTTCATAGCCGTTATACGCTCTGTTGATTTTATTTTATTTGCTCATTATACAAATAAACGAGACGATTTCGAACAATAAAAAAATCAAATCAATCAAACACTGGTTTGAATTTAAGCGATATTGTTGATAAAGGTTACAGCGAAACACAATAATCAAAACAAAATCAGTTTTCAAGGTTAGCAGATTGTGAACGTTTTTTTATGTTGTATCAAATATACTATAATATAGATAGCATACAGAATTGCTGTGCAGCGGAAGCACATAATTCTCAATTGGTGCTGTTAAAAGAGCGCATAAACTTGTTTCATGAAGGACAAGTCGGAGAAAAGCCTAAAATCGAACACTGATATTTAACATCAACATAACGCTTTAAGTATAAAGTTTTACGTTAATGTTACGCTGTGCGCATTACGAGATTCTCAATGAGGCTGCAATTGGATTTTCGGCTTTCTCTGACACTGTGCTACGTAAATGTTCAATCATGCAAAACTAATCATTTCATATATTAAATTGTAATCATAGACACTGTTGAAAATATATGTAATCATTTTAGTAGAATCTACGCCTGCAAAGTGCATTTGTCGTAAGTACAAAATAAGTGCAATATTTTGTATCACAGTGTCAAAGCGGTAACGTCACCTGTATAATTGTTTTGCTGCTGTCATCTGTGTGTCGCTGCCAAAAAAGAAAATAAATTATAAATTCCATTGGTTATGCACATTTTCATTAATCTTTTGCTGATAACAAATCTATTGAACTACAGGCAAAAGAAACCTTTGTCTAAAGACAAATAATAGAGGAAGAGTAACAACAACAACTAAAATTTTCACGTCTTTGCACATTTTTAATCTATGAACCGTTATAAAAATGTGTGACATTTGTGCGAGAAGTGTGCTGTTAATATTTCACACATACTTTGCATAATTCTGATATCTCTCTCTATCCCATTGCAGTTTAATGCACACTTGAGAGAAAGCAAGCGGAACAGGAGGAGAGTGAGACACTGACTCAAGAGCAAACAAACAAACACACACATACACATTTAGTATACTATACAAATACAGAATGTTGCGCAATACTCCGTTTGCGGGCACGCCCACCTATAAACTGCTGTTGGGCTTCGGTCTCTGTTCACTGGGCAGCGCCATGCTCTATGCATACTTTAAGACCCACAAAGATGACACGCCAGAGGAGCAGGGGAACGGAGCAAATAAAAGCAAACAGCAGAATAAGCAACAACAAAAACACCGGCAAAAGGAAATCTGTCTTAAAATCTTTGTGGAGAATGACCATGTGCCGTTGATAATTGGACGCGGCGGTGCCAACATTAAGCTAATTGAAGAAAAGACCGGAACAAAGATAAGATTGCGGTAAATATTAAACACTTAGCTTAGAAGACAAAGAGAATGGAATTTAATCTGTGGACAAGATTTAATGGTTCAGCAGAGATTGGAATTAGATATAATTGAGTAAAATATTTACTCTCTAAGCTTAATTTAATATATATGTATATATACATATAATAAGTAAGTATGTAAATATGTACTCTCAAAGTGTATAGAAATTACCAGTCTTAGTCTTTAAAATTCTCTAAATTCACTTTACTAATTGATTTCCATTTTGTTTTCCAACATTGCTACAAATCAGCGATAAAGACAGTACTCACAAATTCTGTGACATCAACGGGCTGCCCGATGCAGTGCAAGAGGCACGTGTTATGCTCCTCCGGGAAATTGACCGTGCCCCAATTGCCAAGGTGGAGATGCAAGTGACACAGCGACTGGCCAATAAGATCAATGGACGCGGCGGTGAAATAATTCAAGATATCAGTCGGGCATCGCTTGCGAAGATCTGTGTCGATCCGAATGGACGCAATGGCAAAGCCAGGATTAGCATCGTTGGCAACCAGAAGCAGGTGAATATTGCCCGCAAGCTGCTCGAGGATCAGATCGAAGAGGAGGAGGAGCTACGTCGTGCCGTCGACGAGGTGGAGCATCTGCGCGAGCCGCGTCGCTCGCCCAGCTACAGTCTCAACTCGAGCATATACTCATCGCAGACATCGCTCAGCTCGCAGCCACCACGGGACAAACTAATGGCAGCCCGCGGCGACGACAAGCCGATGGAGGTGTATGTCTCGGCGGTTGCCTCCCCGACCAAGTTCTGGGTGCAGCTGGTGGGACCGCAGTCCAAGAAACTAGACGACATGGTCAAGGATATGACCAGTTATTATAGCAGCGCTGATAACCGGGCAGCTCATCAGCTGACAGAGCCCTATGTGGGTCAGATTGTGGCCGCCATCTTCAAGTTCGATGAGAAATGGTATCGTGCCGAGATTGTCGACATTATGCCCAATCAGTACAATCCCAATGAGCTGGTCATCGATCTGTACTTTGTGGACTACGGCGACAGCGAGTATATTTCGCCAGCAGATATTTGTGAACTGCGCACCGATTTCCTCACTCTAAGGTGGGCATTAAACGATATATATGATTATCAATACATTAATGTTCTCATTTAGGTTCCAAGCAGTCGAATGCTTCTTGGCGAACGTAAAGTCAACTATCACAGATGAGCCGACGACTTGGACTAAACCATCCATATGCAAATTCGAGGAACTAACAGAGGGTGCGTTTTATTACTATTATTTTATAATATATCCTTCAGTTAATTCCATGTTTTATTTCCCACGTTAGTTGCCCATTGGCGCAAGCTGATCGCTCGTGTTCTGACCTACAAGGAGCGTCCAAAAGTCGAGAGTGACGTGGGCGCTTCCACACGAGATGGAACCCCACTGCCCGGTATCGAACTGTTCGATCCGACCGAGGGCGGTGAGGTGAACATTGGTGATCTGCTGATAACACAAGGCCTTGCCCAGCCCCTGGATGCAGCGTATCCGGTGCGTTCGCGTTCCACATCACCATCAACGCAGAGTGACTCAACGATTGAGGAGCTGTGTGCCACAAATACGCCACGAACACCGCTCACCCCGGTCTCGCCCATGTCGCGTTCAATTACAAATGAGGCGGAAAGTGTAGAGGATGCTCACTTTGCCAACCAGCTCCAACATCTTGGTCATAAGCTCAACAATGGCAGTGACTTAACTCACATAAACCCCGTCAACCTGACCACAGATGACTTGCAAATGCAGCCGAACAACAACGTGACTCGCTAGAGTTTTACTACTACCATTTCTAACAGTTAGTAGTGTAATCTTAGCTTTCGATTTACGATTTAAATTGTCTGTATTCTTGTTTTTCGTCGGACACAAACTGCGCAGGCAGCTCACTTCTTGTCGTGTGTATACTATATATAAACAATGGCAAACAGTACATAGTTTGTAAGCTAATTTACTTTAAGGTATTGAAGAAATTTGTTTAATTCATCAAATTTAATTTGGCTGTTTAACTAAAAACATATCATGCGAGATACATGAAAAAATCAAAGAAAATTCAAGACATTTGTTAAACTAATGCAAAAGCAAAATACTTTATTTTTATTGTTTATTTACGAGATTTGCCATGTTACTTAAGCTGAAATTAAACTTAAGCCAAGACAACTGGCGAAATAATATTCTAAGAAATTTAACTGGATTTGTCCTCTGATTTGTCGGAGATTTTAACACAGCTTTAATGCTAGTTAAATCGATTAATATACAAAATAAAAAAATACATAGAGACAACGTATAAATTTACAAAAAATGTATGCAGTATTTAAATCTATTGCAGTCTTAAATTGGTGTAATAAATATTATTGTAGACCGAGTCCAAGTCAGATGAGTATATCATTGGTAGTGTTGATCGCAATTGGTGGCAGGTAGATGGCACGTATCTGGCTGCGCAGGCGTGCTATTTCCATGTCGTCACGTTCCATTTCGCGTATTAGTTGTGAGAACTGGACGAGCCCCTCCCGATTGCCGGGGAATCCGTGCACCTTGATCACCTCCAGTTGCAGTTGCATTACGAGAGGAAAAACATGCTGCATCATCAGAATCATTTCCTTGCCAGCTGACGCCTTTGCCTCGGATAGCTTTTTTGAGTTTTCGGGCTGATTCACAGTGCGTATTATATCCATAAGTATTTGCTTTGCACTTTCATTATTAAAACTGGCCAAATACGACATTTCCAACAAGTTTTTTTTTACTTTTTTCAAACAGTACACAAACCAATTGTTTCTAACTACCAAACACACACACAAACATTCTCAACGAAACGCAGCCATTCACAATGAGCTACAGTCATTCACAATGAGACGCAGTAAGAGTGCTGCTAAATACCTAGAGTGGGAGAAACAGCTGTCCTTTAGTAAATACATTCAGTTAAATTCATTTTGTGCAATGTGCAAGTACATTAAGCAAAAGAAATATCGAGCATTTTTGGCTATTTGCAAAAGCTTCGCGTAAGAATTGGTTCAATCGTGACTTATGATTCAGTGGGGAATGCCAGACGTTGTACAACACTAGACGGAAAATGTCACGTCGGAGAAACAGAAAAGACACAAAAACTAAATTATAAAGTCCATTATGCGCAAGTGTTTAAATAGATAAAAACTAATAAAAATATGCAATTGTACATCTAGAATGCGATTTTAATTAATATCGAAAAAAGTGTCAACGTAAATTTTAGCAAACACAAAATAGTCAAACAACGAAGACGACGACGTACTTCGTGGTGCACTCTCCAGTGCACAAAAAAAAAAACAAGAAGAGCGAAAAGTGTGACAAAAGTACAAAAAAAGAAACACAACGAATAAGACGCAGCACTTGCAATACAATATAAACACACAAAGTATACACCGTGAAAGAGAATCACACGAACGCACACAGTTAACCAACCAACCAGAGGAGGCAGGTGGCAGGCAGCTCAATCATCAATTGTGTGCCACACATACAAAAAATAAAATAAGCAATAGAAATATAATTATAATTCATTAATAAAAAAAAAATAATAATGAATCGCACCGATGGCTTGGTTAGGCGAGCTGTGAAGCCGCGCGAAAATGGAGCCGAGGGCGGTGGCGCTGGTGGCGGTCTGAATGCAAATGAGGGAGATGACAATCAGGACACGCACGACAACAACATGGATCATGAGGATAATATCGATGATGGCGACTCGAAGGAGACGCGACTAACGCTCATGGAGGAGGTGCTGCTGCTCGGTCTCAAGGATAAAGAGGTGTGTGTGTGTGTGCAATAAGAATTCTGCTACTTTTATCAGCGGCAAATACGTGTACCACTTATCGCTTATCATTAATTAGCAATGTGTTTATTTATGTGAGTCGAAGAGTGTCCCAGTTTTATCTTTCTCTCTCTCTTTATCTTTTTCTTCCTCTGTGCACTCGAACGACAACAAAGCAACAAAGTTTTCATTTTAATAAGCAGCTTCCGACGTTCTTTTGCTCACTCTTCTTTCTCTTTTTTTGAACCAATCGCTTTGAGCTTAACCCTTTCGGTGTTGTCAGGTTACTTTAAAGTACGCTGACTTTCCCATTAACATTAACATTAAAATCACATTTTGTTTTATAAAGCCACTAAAGCCACTGTGCACATGCAGCCAACAAAAGCAAATCGACGAGTTTAAAAATGCTTTTTTATTTGGTCTTTTTGGCCTTTGATCTATTCACCGCAGGGCTTAGAAATTGTTGCGCGAAGTCTAAGATTTGATATGCTACTCAGCCGCCCAAAATCATTGAATTAATAACGATCACTAAAGCTAAAACTCTACAAGCTTAGCCGAAAAACTTCTCTGTTATAAATGAGTGCTCAAAGTATATAAATAAAAGCTATTTGCTATTAAGATATGTTTACATTAAAACAAGTTTTGGCAGCTTGTTATTTGCATATTAGCGTTGTCGTCATACTCATAAAAAACGCACATGTTTGGAGCAACTGGTGATTTCTTGGGTGTACCATATATACCCTTACGTGACCGTGTAAGGTATTCCAAGTAATTCTTAAATTGCTATCAATCATGGCTGTGTTTTGCATCGTGCTTTATCATCTCTCTCCCGTAACACACACCCCTATCCCTTTGAATTTGAACATTTCGCTTTTACTTGTCAGCGATCGCTCTGAAATTTGGATGGTTTCTGCTATATTCAAGTGTTAACATGGCTCTTTTATCAGCATTAGTTTAGCTAATTTGGGGAAGTGGTTTTTTTTGTCCTCTTTTCTTTTTTATTGTTTCCTTAGGCACTTATCACTTCTTCCACTGAATAGTGAGACATTCTTATCATATATAAGAAACTTGACATATTTGAGCGGGAAAACAAAGCAGTAACTAATTTTATGGGCCCCATTGAGTTTCATTTAATAAAGTAACCAATCATCTATCTAGTTCGACCTATAAGTAGACTTACTTGTTTATTATTCTATATACAGTTGAGAGGCATATAACATATTTATTTGTACTTTATTCATGACATGGCTTCTGTTTAAACTTTAAACAGTTGCCAGCAGCCGAAAGCTGAAAGAAAGTTGAAGTTCTTTGGACAACTCTCATGTATACAGCTGAACACACATTAAACACATTAAAAATTTGAAAATTTATTTTTTTTTACTGTTTTACAAACATTACTTTACAACATTAATCTTAACTTTTTAGATTTTGTATTGGAAAGAATTCGAAAGCTACTATAAAAAAAAGGTCTTCATCTAATGTTATTTTGAAGTATATTTTTGAAGTGGGTGGGATTTAAATATCTATGCATACTAATTAGATCTCTATTGCTCTTCATTTGAATGCTTTTAGGGTTATACATCGTTCTGGAATGATTGCATATCAAGCGGCTTGCGCGGTTGCATCCTCATTGAGCTGGGCCTGCGCGGACGTGTGATGATCGAGAAATCGGGCATGCGACGACGTGGCTTGTGCACAAGGTATATTTAACTAAGCTTCTGATTGAGATTGAGTATAATCCTTGCTAATCTTTTATTGTTGCAGAAAACTAATATTGAAATCAGATCAGCAGACTGGCGATGTTCTGTTGGATGAGGCACTGAAACACATTAAGGAAACAGATCCTCCAGAGACAGTGCAAAGTTGGATCGAATATCTAAGTGGTGCGTGTGTATTGTCTTAAAAAAAAAATATGCAGTTTACTGAATTGTTGCATGTGTTGCATTGCTGTTGCAGGCGAGACATGGAACCCATTGAAATTGCGTTACCAGTTGAAAAATGTGCGCGAGCGTCTGGCCAAGAACCTCGTAGAGAAGGGTGTGCTCACAACGGAAAAACAAAACTTTTTGCTCTTCGACATGACGACACATCCGCTCAGTGACAATGTGGTCAAGTGCCGTCTGGTCAAGAAGGTCAGTTTGCAGTTTATTTCCAACTAACTTGGCAATTGCTATAGTTGATGCAATTCTTATGTTGCTTTGCAGATTCAGGATTCAGTACTCTCCAAGTGGGTGAACGATCCGCAGCGCATGGACAAGCGAATGCTGGCGCTGATATTTTTGGCGCATGCAAGTGACGTCATAGAGAACGCATTTGCGCCGCTAAACGACGATGATTACGAGGTGGCCATGAAGCGAGTACGCGAACTGCTCGATCTCGACTTTGAAACGGAGGCGGCCAAGCCGAATGCGAATGAAATACTTTGGGCTGTGTTTATGGCGTTTACGAAATAGGGCGATGGCTCAACTCTACACCACTTACTAAATCCGGCTACCACAACAGTTAGCAGCACATACACACACCCACACGCAATACACACACTCACAGCAAATAAAAAACATAGGCTGCTTGTTTTTAAACCGAAATGGGCCGCATGAGTCGCGCCGCCCACCTATCGGATTTCCTTGAGTTAATTTCAAATCGTTAGTGTAACATTGGCACAGGACCTTGAAACATATATATATATATATTTAAAAATATTTCATTTCCTATATGCTGACCTACTTGTAAAATCGAAAATCATTCGTTTAATTATTTCGCAATTTATTTAAATAAACGAAATGTTAGCTTATAGTTGAATTTATATTACAATTATTATTGCCGTATTATTCCATAAAATGTGTTCGGTTTAATCAACATCAATTTCGGCACACGAATAAAAAACAATAAATCCAAATTTCATCAAGTCGTCGTCTAAAGATTATAATTTCTAAGTTGTAAACTGCAAAACAAAAAAATGAAAAAAGAAAATAAAATTGAAAAGTAAAAAGTATAAATAATAATATGCGCTGCGACAGGTTTTTTATGTAATTATATAATCTTAACGTTAATTGTAAGAGCCAAACAGCAAACTCTGATGCATCCACAAATGTTTATGAATCTGAGAGAAATCTGTTTTATCTACTGTATACTGTCTGATTAGCTATGCTCCACTTCAATTTAAATTAAGATTAATTGTTCATATGTGATTTTGATAAACAACTAAACAACATAAAAAACATCCACACAGAAAAAGTGAAGGTAAGGGGCATTATAGGCAGTGTTTATTTAATTGTTATACATTTTGGGAACATTAAAATCGAAAAACTTTTCTAATGAAACAAAACGAATGAAGAAAAATAAAACAATCTATAAATTGATGTAAATGTAAAATGTGCACGTCAAATAATAATAATTCTAGATATTTAATGGCCTAATAAATACAATACAATATACAATACATATACAGAATACCACCCATATCTTGTATTGGAATTATTTTTAGTACACTTTTAATAGCACTTGAATTGGTGAGTATAGTTGTGAAATTACGCGTATCAACACAGTTCAGATTGAGTTTTTATTCTTATCGTTAACTGTCAGATTAAATTATTAGTTAATGAAAAAGCCACTTTTTTTTTTTTAAGATTTGTATTTTATTTTTAATTTTTTACTTCTTTATGGGGAGAAACAGGGGAAAGTGGGCCGCATATACCAAGTAAAATTAGAAAAATTCTCACACAACATTTAAGTTTATATAATAATAATAATCTGATTCACGATACACAAGATACATTTAAAGCGAATAACGAATTATAAACGCACGAAAAAGTATTGCAAATTAATTGTTTTTCTTTTTCTTTATTATAATGCTGGTTCTAGAAACTTTTCTATATCTGTATGTCGTAAATGGGGTGGTGTGCTGATGCAGGTAAATATATATTTTGGACACGAATGCTGTGTTCACATTCTTCAGCGCCTCGGGCTTAATGCACGGTTATATTTTAGCTAAGGCCGCACACATTTTTAATTGAATTAAAAATATGCACGGACTTTGAATGGTAAACAACCAAAAATAAAGAAAAGAAAACGGAATTGAACAGAAATAAAATATTTGTCTAATTGCAGTTGCTGGTTTAACAATTGTTTATAGCGCAGAAATACATAAAAACACACACAAAATAAGCTTAGCGAATACTAAAGACTGACAGCGAAGAGAACATGCAAAAAATGTGGAAAGTTTAATTAAAAATTATGGAAGATTTAACCGCATCGTAATGATGTCGCAGCGCTTAATATGTATATATATATATATATGTGTATAATATATATATGTGTGTATAATTGATGTGTTTTACTGCGCTTTTTGCTATAAATAGATGCTGACACGCTCATTTGAAACGACGACTGCTCAGCGTTAGGCGACGCATCCGCGCCCGATTCTGTGAGTAGCTTCTGGACCAGCGCTCCTCAGTTACATTGCTGATGGCAGTCGATAGCTTGTACGCGCTGCCTACGTGCTAACTTAACAGGTCCTTGATCTCCTTGTGCATGTGGCAAAGGAAATCCACATAGCTAGCCGACCCATCTGTGCCGCGATCCTCAATGAGGAAGTGCCGGAAGACGCTCTCCAGTTTATCGTTTTGTCGCACACAGGTTACCTGCAATCGATAGAAGATTAATAACCTATACAAATCATTCCAGCTGGAATTTTATGCATCATTGAGACTTACCCGCATGTAGCGCGTACGCTCCTTCATAATCTGATCGATAATATCCGTAATGCGGCGCGCGAGTGGCGTATCAGGGGTGATTGCGAAACGCTCAGCATTCACCTGCTGCGTGCATTGGACACCGAACACCGACTGGACAAAAGTGGGTGAAAGCGATTGGCCCAGCCAAATAAAGAGATGCACTCCGTTCTCCAAAATGTAGGCACCATCCTCAGTTATCTTTTCGTGTGTACAGCGCACTGGCGTCGGCAACGACGTCTCATCAGTCTCCACGGTGTGTATGGGAATGAAGCGTGGATACAAATAGTTGACGGACATATTCAGATCCATGGCCAGCACAAATTGGATGACATAGGAGCGATCGTCCAGTGTCATATCGGAGCCGCCAGAGATGGCATCGTTCTTCAACAGACAGGACGAGTACAGTGGCAACAGCTTGAGGCACTCGGGCAGTATTAGCTGACCAGCGGATGTCGGCGATGTGCAGTGCTTGCGATAGCAGGCCAAAATCTGTGCGGCTCGCTGTATGAGATTGTCCTTGACCTGCTTGGGCGAGTGCTCCATCAGCTTGAAGCACGATTGCTTCGCAAAGAACAGCATCATGGCGTCCAGATCGCAACACTTGAACACATCTGCTATGGTCACAGTCACGCGCAGCGCCAGATTCAATATGCGCAAACGTCGCTGACCGCTGCACGAGGTGTAAAGCAGGGCTACCTGTATAAAGATGTTCTCCTCCGGCGCCAGCTTATCATCATGCTTTATCTCAATGCTCACCGATTTGGTGGCATCTGTGGAAACGCATTAAAAACGAGTATTTAGATTTTATAAATTCGTATACATGTTGACATTACTTACCAATGCTGGCCAGTTCCACATCTGTGGTGTTGCTCATGAAGAAGTGTCCAAAGAACTCGGTTGGTCGTATGCCCGCCGAGGTGCGAACACGCATCACCGCATCGAAGGCGATTGGACGTGATACGTTCTTGATGATGTCCTCGATGAGACGCTTGCCATCGAGCTCCGCCTGGAAGTAGGTATACTTGTAGACCTCGCCGCCCGTCAGACGCGACACTTGGCCAATTGTGGCGATATCAATGTAGGCATTATTGAACACAAACAGATCAACGGAGCAGCCCTGCTGCACACACTCCTGTCCAAGTGTATTGTAGGCTGTCGTTTGCGGTGTCAGCACCGTCTTCTCCTTATCCGTGCCGAGCAGCTTGCGATCATCGCGATTCTTGAGTTTGCCAGGCGCCTCGGCGATGGGCAACGTTGAGTTGAAGACCAATAGCTTGCCCGAAGCATTGGAGGCCTTGAGTGCCTCGAGGCCAGCCTGTATGGCCGGATAGAGTATAGTCTCTGTCTCCTTGGTGTCGACAAACATGCGAGGAATTTCCTCCATGAGTGCATCGATCACCGATTCCGATTCCTCGGGATGGCAAAGGAAACCATCGAGCAGCGGCATAAACATCTCCTGCACATCGCCCACAACCATCATCTGTGGCTGTGCCAAGTTGCTATTAATATTATAGAAGTGCACGGTGCTGTTGTAGGTTATGAAGCCGACGCGCACCTTCGACTTGTCCTGGCCCTGATCCACTGGCAGATGCTTGAGTATATGCTTAATCTGCGAGCACAGCAAGTGCACCAGACCCGACTTGATTGTGTTGTACGAGACATCTATGATGAAAATGAACGCTGGCACCTCCGGCGTCGTATTGTTCTATTGTGAAAAATCAAGAAAATATATTAAATTGATTCGAATGGTGGCTGTCATTGTGCAACCTACGCGACAGTAATCCTTCGTGGCGAGAAACTCATAAGTGCCCAGCAACAGTTCTGGTCGCTCGTGTTTATCCACACGCTGTCCGGTGTGATCCAAATGCTGATAGTAGTCAGGATGCACTGTAAGTATTATAACATATTTAATTATATATTTATGAATTGTCTCTGCCTGTTCCCTCTTTCACTCACCTTCCGTTGTGACCTTGCACATGAGACACTGGAATCGCCGGCCAGCATCCACGAACTGCATATTGGGCGACATGTAGGCCTTGCAGCGATTGCAGCGTATGGGACCCATATCGCCGAAATTGACAATTGGTGGCTCCATTTCGCCCTGGCCGATGCGCGCCAGTGGTGAAATGTTGAGCGATAAAGGCAGCGCTGTCGTCTTAAGCAGATCACCCGTGTTGGGTATGCAGTAAAGCGAGGAGCGAATGAAACGCGGCGATGAGTTGCCCTGATCGTGCACCACAAACTTGGTTGTGACCAGCGGTGGCAACAGGCCCGCCTGATTGGTCACAAAGGCACCGCCGGCTGATTGCTGATTTTCAATCATTACCTGTATGGGATTTGGCATTTGGTCGGGATCGAGGCGACGCGGCGGTGCCTGCTGATACATGTTGCCAGCACCAGGCATGGGCGGTTGCTAAAAAACAAAAAAAAATGTTTTATTCTAATCCACAAATATATATAGAAAATACTAAACATAAAAGATTAGGACAACTATCTCCAATAAAAGTTTTAACTCTACTTACGTTGAAGCCAGGACGGGCTCCTGGTTGTCCTGGATAGCTGCCAGGCTGAGGTGGATAGCCGGGCATGGGAGGCTGCTGTCCTAGCTGAGGCGGATAGCCAGGCATGGGCTGCTGCTGTCCCGGCTGTGGCGGATAGCCGGGCATGGGAGGCTGCTGTCCTGGCTGAGGCGGAAAGCCTGGCATGGGCTGCTGCTGTCCAGGCTGTGGTGGATATCCAGGCATGGGAGGCTTCTGTCCGAGCTGTGGTGGATAGCCGGGCAGTGGTTGTTGCTGCTGTGGCGCTTGTCCATGCTGTGGTAGATAGCCGGGAATAGGTTGATGCTGCTGCGGTGCTTGTCCAGGCTGTGGTGGAAAGCCGGGCATCGGTTGCTGCTGCTGCGGCGCTTGTCCAGGCTGTGGTGGAAAGCCGGGAATCGGTTGCTGCTGCTGCGGCGCTTGTCCTGGCTGTGGTGGAAAGCCGGGCATCGATTGAGTTTGATAACCAGGCTGCGGTGGCTGCGCCTGCTGCTGTCCAGGCTGTGGTGGAAAACCGGCCGTTGGCGGCTTAGCTGCTCCAAATGGTTGAGCCTGCGAAGGCGGCGCGCCGGGAAATCCAGCCGGTGCCGAAGCTTGCTGATTGGCGGCATAGGCTCCCGGAAAGTTGGCAGGTGGCGGTACGCCATATGCACCAGCTGCAGTGGGCTGAGTGGGCGGAATTCCCGGCTGCGTAAATGTGGGCGGAGTAGCTGAGACAACAGGTGGCTGCTGAGCTAATGGCGCCGGCTGGACTGGTGCTGCTCCTGGCCCAGTTGGTGGCAGCTGTGCAGTGGCTGCGTTGGATGTTGGGGGCAGCGGTTGGCCAGGTGTCGCCGATTTTGGTGGTGGCATGTGCGGCAAGCCCGCCAAACTGGCACTGTTCATTGTCATCTTATTAATCCCACTGGGCACACTCTGCGGCAATGGTCCCGGAGTCGAGGCAGCTGGATACAGCGAGGGGGGTGGTGGCAGCGTTGCTGACGGAGCGGACGGGGGAGCCATTGAGCCATTTGCATAGGCATTGTTGTTGTTGTTGTTAAAGTTGGCGTTGCTATTTGCATTAAATTGATTGTACGACGTCGGTGGAACAGCAGCATCGGCAGCTCCAACTCCAGGTGTAGGCATCGCCAGCGCCGGCTGTGCGGGCTTCAAGGGATTGCCACTCACACTCAGGCCGCTCATCGACGTGGCCAGCTGGAGTGAGAGGTTGACACAGAGAGTGGGAAAGAAAGAGAGTTGTTCATAAGTACATGCTAAATCAATACAATTATGTGTATTTAGAGAATTCTTATCAGGCAAGCAGCATCCATTACGAATTGCTGCCTGACCTCTTTAGAATGTAAAAGAAAACGAAAGATTAAAACACACTCTTTTTTTAAGCAATTGATGACACGTTTTTGTTTTTTATAGAATAAGTTTTCGTTGTTCTTATTTGTTTTTTCTGTTTTACCTGCTGATAGTTGCCATTGACAAAAGGCTGCTGAGCGGACGTTATTGGAGCGCCATATTGTTGTGGTGGCTGCTGCTGCGGTTGTTGTTGCTGCTGCTGCAGCGGTTGTTGTTGCTGCTGCTGCTGCAGAGGTTGTTGTTGCTGCTGCTGTGGCGGCGGCGGCTGTTGTTGCTGTGCTGGCTGCTGTTGTTGTTGTGGCCAACCCGTCGGCGGCCCATTGACAGGTGGAGGGGCTGCATATTGTGGCTGCTGCTGGAATTGCGTTGGTGGTGGGCCGTACATATTGGGATTCATTGCTTTATCCGCGTCTCAAACTGAGCACATAAAAAGTTAGCAACAACTTTCACACAACACAGCTCAAAATTGCAGCTCAAAGTTCGCGTTCCCGTTCACGTTCTAACGATTTTAAACGATTCCAGGCGCTGTAGCGATGATAATCGTGGCTCGTTTCGTTCGCTGGCTTGTTTTGCGAAGTAAATTTCTACTTTCCAAGAGGTAACGTAGTTCCTAACACAAATTCCAAGCAAAAAACGAACTTCCACGTCAGTTCGCTAATTCGATTTTTTTTTCTGCTGCTGCTTATTGGTTGCATTTGACAGTTTGCCACGTAAAGTTGTCGCCTGTGCGACATATATCGATAACAATTAGCTGAAGAGCACTTCTGTTGAGTTCGATATGTTTGGCGATATTTTTGAAATCAAATTGTGAAAATAGAAAATAAATGAATGTAATAAATAAAGTAGCACTAACAAAAAGTAGAATATTCTGACTAGCCGCCATATAGATATCTATCTGTCTATCTAAAGGCCACATTGCGCTCTGGGGCTGAGTTACATATGCCGTTGCTCAAAATAAAAATAATTCGGTAACGATATATCGATAACCGGTCACGAGAATCGAAGCTCTGCATCTCTCAGTTGCAAGTGTTGTCGTTTTGGCCATTATCTGTCTCTTCATAATAAAAGTTAGCCGGAAAAATTAGTACAAATTGTTTATTAATTTCAGGTATCACTGTTATCACACTGTTAACCTATGTGGAATGGGTAAGCAGCTGTTCGAATGGCGCTTGCGATTTTCAGAACAATAACGGTAGCCAATAGAATTTCAAATAAATAAAAATTGGGTGAAGTAATTAAAACAAAAATATTGGAAACAAAACAACACACAAGTAAATGATATTTCGTGAGTGCAAATTGGTTTTTCGATCTGAGTACCTAGATTTAATGTTAACAGCACACTGTTAACACAACATGTTAAATGACAGATAAAGTTAAAATGCTGAAATGAATTTTGATATATTATAATCTAAAAATATAAATAATACTCTAGTTTAGTAAAATATAATGGCATGGTTAATTGACACGAAACGTCTTTTTTTATTTAGGTTTGTGAATTTGCGATGAAATACTCTGGAATGGTCAGGGAGTGCTGAGGCCTGCTCGGATAACTGTGTATTTTGTATTTGTGCTTTGCAAATCGCACAACTGACTGAAGACCGTCAAAGAATCGAAGACCCGTATGCCGTTCAATCTCGGCAATGTCGCACAGATAATCGTTCAGTTCGGTGGTTCTGCTGACAGTAGTGGGCAAATTTGTATTATCTATAATGTAGCTTTCCATGTAGGGACTGTAGCCCGCCTCCTGTGGGTCAATGATGAGCACCTTAAAGTAGTGCGATGGCATTGGTGACGGAATCCACTTAACAATTTCATACTCCAGAGACCAGTTCTTGTGAGAACTGGATGGCAAATACATAGGACCTGTGTACACATACACCGAGCCGAATTTCTCCGCCATTTCTGTTACGTGTTCTTCCAGTTTGCGCCAGATGCACCGCTGAAAGGCCTTGCAGGTGCGCGTAGCGCAGCAGCTCAGCACGTAAACATCGTTGTAGCGAAGATGCAGTGCATCGCCGTCTACATCTGTGGTCAGCTTCTTGTAGTTGCCCTTCAGATGTTCGCAAATCCATTTTGGAGATTTGGTGCAGCGGTCATGCGACACCACGTAATCCATGTGTACATATAAGTTATCCGTGCTGGGCAGACCATATTTGATCAGATCCAATAAATTCGGCGAATTCACCTCGATTCTCTTTTCAAAAAAGACGTTGCAAAATGCATCAAACACTGAAAAGACCAAACGATTCCGAATTTTATCCGTGAGACACATCGAACGATTCCACAGTCTCGACTCGTGATCAGTTTTAAATGTGGAGACCTGCAGCCAAAAGGCATCCCATTATCGCTAACTTCACTTCATGTATGAAAGCCTACTTACAAGTTGATATAGCTTTTTGCGATGATGGAATAGATAAGGGTTCTTTTTTATCATTCCAAACATCTGGCGAATCGAACTCTCCTGTTGGAAGTAGGCACCAAATATAAATCCTGTTAGACCCACCATCGCATAGAGCACACATTGCTGTGGTCCCGTGTCTGTGGCCGACATTAATAAGTTTCGCAATTGCTAAAAGAATTATCTATATATGTACATATATATATTTTAAAGCCGCTTGATAACTGTTAATTTTGTTTTATTCTTAACTTTACATTTTCTGAATAAACGATTGGGCAAATCGTAGAAAATCACAGCCAACTTTCTGAATTTATTAGAAGGGTAAAGGTATGAAGAGGAAAGCCTTTTATTTCTAAAATTGTTAAATTTTGTTCGAGTACAGTCGTAATGATTTTTATAAGAGAATTTTTTTTTTTTAAACTGATAAGGTAAATGGTAAAATACTATATCATATTAATCTCTAATAGTTTAACTCTAATGAAGCGAATAATTTCCAAAGGTATTAATTAAATAAAGTATGCGGAGGTGAGAATTGGAAAAACATTTATTAAAAAATAAATATTGTTAATTTAAAATCTAATTTACTTATTTTACATTCGGTCTATATTCAATTTTTTTTTTATGAATTCTATTTGCTATGTAATGATGATACTTTGAAGTTAAATCTCTGTCGCTTAAAAATCCAACCTATTTAGCTATATTTTTAAAAAAATTTTCATATATAATTCCATAACAATAAATTTAGTTAAAATCTCGAAAAACTTGCGATTCACTGGGATAGTTGCTGCCAAAGATTTCACCTCTGCGGATGCCCTGAAAGAAATTGAGTCCCGCATAGTGCTCGATCTCACGTATGTCACAAAGGAACTGGCGCAACTCCAGTTTCTCCGGTAGAGTTGTATTCGGCAGCACATAGGCCTCCATGTAGGGCTTGCCCAGCGGCATTTTGGACTCCAGCATGATCACTTTGAAGAAATGTGTGGGCACTGCGACCATGTTCGAGCCAATCATTTGGTATTCCACACTCCACTTATCATCGCTTTGTCGTCGCGGCTTGTACAGAGGTCCCGTGACAACATAGACTGATCCGAAGCGCTGGGTTAGCTCCCTCACATAGATCTCTAGCTTATTCCACGCACCGCTATTGAAACCCTGCCCGATTTGTGGCGCAATGTTCGCCAGCAAAAAGGTCTCATTGCAGTGACTTTGTTGTTCGCGATGATTCGCCGCAGCAGCCAGGTGACCCCGATCAAAACCAGAGTTCCGATAATCGGCTAGCGTCGATCGAAAGTTGGAAGGTATTCTCCCATCTGCCCGGTAGTTGGCGCGACCACGTCTAACGCCTCGCAATCCTTGCAGATTCGACATTTGCAAATGTTCGCAGACCCAGTGGGCGACACGATTGCGACGATCATAGGATAGCACAAAGTCACTGTAGATCCTCACATCATCCAATCCAGGAAAGCCGTATTTCATTATACGCTTCACGTGATGCGCCGTTTCCTCCTCGGTGTCAAAGAAGCAAAACTGTCAAACAGAATTAAATTTCAGGCTGAAAATCTACGAGTAATCTTTGCGGACTTACCACTTTGTAGATCTGTGGACTGATAAAGTAGGCATATGGATCTTGCTGCACCAGTTTGTGCAGCTGCCGTGTTGCATGGCAATGCTGAAAGTAAACACCAGCCACAAAACAGGCAACTGAGGATGCCAATCCAAGTGAGACGACCAACAGCAACTGCCAAGAACGGCTCATAAAAATACAAACTGGAAAACTGCCAATTTAGAAATGTTTTTGATTAAATAAATGTGCTTGTAGAACATTTTGAAGGTGCCAACTTTGTTTTTTTTTTTGTTTTCTAAAAATCATTTTCGACTTTGGTGATTTTTTTTTTTTATTAATATTAGATAATCTTTAGAACCATTAACGATTTCTTATATGTTTTAATACTTAATATTCGCTTATATTTCAATTCAGCTTCTATAGAAACTAAACTGAAATAAATAGAATAACAAAAACAGTAAATTTCACTTGTAAATTGTAGTTATTTGCAGGAATTTAATGATTTATATGCAATAAATTTTAGTTGTAAAATGCTATATAAATAAAATGATTTATTAATAACAATTTGAATATCAAATAGTAAATCATTTAAAATATTGCAAAATCTTCAAAAAACACTGACATCAATTATTAAAAGACACTTTTATTACACTATACAATTATGACAATTATTCACTAATTGAAGATGTGATAGTTTCAATATTTTGGGCCACCTGGGCATCGATAAAGATACGATCGAGTCCCTCAAAGAACCGCAAACCCGTCGCATTCTCAATGTCCCGCACATCGCAGAGCAAACTACGCAGCTGGGTATCATCACTTAAGGCTGAGGAATTGGGCACCACATAGGCCTCCGCATATGGTGCGCTGTTCACTTGCTTTGGATCAATGATGACGATCTTGAAGAAATGCGTGGGTATTGCAACAATCGTTTTGTCCTCCGGCTGAAACTCTAGAAACCAGCTGGTGCATTTCACCTGCCGTGGCAGATATATCGATCCGGTGTACACATAAACAGAGCCAAAGTGCTGAGCCATATCATACACATAGTGAAGCAATCGTTCCCAGACGCAGGTGTTGAAGCCGCGACTCAGAAATGGCTTGATGTTCGACATGAAGAAGACACGCGCCGGCTCCGACTGCTGACATGAGATGCCCGAGCGATGAGTGTTTCGCACGGATACGCACCGATTGCCGCAATCCTCTGCCTTGCTAGAGGTGAGCTCATCCACCCTCTCGCACATCCACTGAATGGACGAGTTGCGGCGATCAAAGGCGGTCACAAAATTAAAAGTCTCATTTAAGCAAATTTCGTTCATGCTCGGAAATCCATACTTCATTATGGAGCCCATCTTGTGCGTATTGTTCTCGACGATCTCATCGTATCCCGGCTGCTTGATCTCCTTCACTTTAAAGATATCCAGCTGAAATGGATTTGGGCTTGTGTTCAGCATACTGCTCTCATACAAACAGGCTAATACACATCTTACCAGGCCGTAGAGTTTGCGTCTTATGAAATAGGCATGCGGATTGCGCTGCTCCAATTTCCTAATGTTACGGATCACGTGCTGGTGCTGAAAGTAGGCTCCCAGGGCAAAGAACGTTCCGGCTGTTGCAGCAACAATTGCCAGTATACCAGTTAGCGGAAACTCCATTTACGCATGTCCAACAGCGACTACAACTATTAAATTTACAAACAAAACAATTTTTTAATTCCAATTGATTGATTAAGCAATTGCTGCATCAAAAGTATAAATCGAGACTACTACATCAATGTTATGTAGGATAAAAATGTAATTAAATTGATTTTTGTAATAGAAGAAGTTTCTTTTGAAAAAAAAACTATTAGTTATTCGTTTCGCCTTTCGCTACATTAATTGAGCAAGTGACTTCTGTCCAAGTGCACAAAACGTTATCCTCTTTGGCCATGTTAAAAGTTTTCGTGTATTATCCCTTGCACGTTTAAAATCTACAAGCAACACTTTGGAGCAGTTGCGAACAGCATTAAGTCAATAGGAAAAGTTGCAGTCTTTGTTGGCACACCCAAACAGAGAAAACACAAACCACCCCCTTTGACCCCACCTCTCCAACTGACCGAACAAGGACATAATGCAATAAGGACCCAGTGCAACGGTTGACTAAACCAAAAAGCGGCGTTAAGATTTATTTTCAAAATCCCATCGCACTTTGTTATGCTTTAAAATGTTAGTTGGCGATTTAAAGTTTTCGGTTCAAGTCAAAACTTTTGTGTACAGGCCCCACTCCCCATGGGGTGCAGGGGTGGAACGATGTGGCAAAAGTTCAGCCATTGACAGAAACTGCCAAAGGATGGACGCCAACAAAAAAAAAAAAAAAAAAATAGAACGTTTGACAGCCTGCAGTGTAATGGAAACGATTTTATTACGAAAATGATTTAATTTTGCAAAATGCAAATGACTCATAAAAAAAAAAATACATTTTTTCAAATAACACTGCAAATAAAGTAGTAACTTGGGCATCTACCGAGCATTGATAAGCCGTAAAATCGACTTAAAACTGACTGCATAAATAATCTAATCGATTGGGTGCAGTTTCCCAAAGTATATAAATACTGTGGCAAGTGGTAAACTCTGCTCCATTTAGTTTATAGTTATTGGTGAAGTACCGACACTTTTTTAATTTGAAATACATTTTATACTTAAAATCGTTCATGACAAACGACTTTTGGGAGTAAACAAAAACTCAATGCCTCTGAAGTTGCTGCATTAATTGAAAGTTTTGGCCGTTAATTGCAGCTGCGCACTTGTCACGCCAACAAAGGAAGTGGGCAAAAAGTTTTGCCGTACTCAGGCGAACAACAAAGTTATGAGTAAAATGTGCAAAATTCTAGTACCATTTTCTTTTTGGGGTACGAAACAAATATTTTAATTTGCAGAGAGGCTCTACCACTCTTGTGCCTTGTTCTAAAATGAGACTCAATAGCTAAGGTGGCCTGGGTTGCTCAAGGCAGCCGTGGGCCAGCCAATTAATTTCGGTAGTCTAATTGGTGGTTTTGCCAATTCATTAGCGAAGGCGTCGTTGGCTTACAGGTAACCTGCCCCGCACCGTTTCATCATATTGATTGATGCCCGAAGGTTGGATGGGTGCCGAGTTCAGAGGGTAAAAGTCCTCAGGCCCCAGTTCTCACTGCTTAAGGGTTTTTTTTGCGGATTTTCTAATCAAGGAGCCCCACGAAATTTGCATAATTGAAATGCCGGCTCACGTTCCCCAGGTGAGCCGGGTGTGCCACTTGTGTGTCCGTGACCAAAGTGCTGAAAAGTGCTTGCCACGCCCAGTTGCCAGTTGCCATTTACAAGGGCGTTGTGGATGCCTGAGCGATTGACTTGCTAAGTGCCTGAAATTTGTCGCTTTATTTGGTATCTCATAAATGAATTATGTGTCTCAGCCTCCTCCATAATTAAGTGTGCTACAAATCTGATTTGAGCCAAGCAATTAGCCGATAACAGAGTGCCGAGTCGAGTTATGGACCAATTATTTGCCAACCTCGATTGTACAACTCCTTCTTTCACTTACAACCATCATGGCTTTTTAATGAGCCATCGCCTTATCTTATGCTGAAGGCAGAGACACAATGTCCAGAATACATTAATGCCTGCTTTTTAAACTCCTTCCTTAAATTGTAGCTTTGTTGTACTAAATATTTAATAAAACGTTTTATTTTACATTAATTATAACATAATTAAAATACATTAATGTGCTCTTTTTTTCAAATTTCTTCCGTTAATTGCTTGATTTTTTATACCAGATATTTAGATTTATATGTGTATTTACTGCATACAAATTGTAATCTATAATGTAATTAATTATAGTAATAGCAATAAATTAGCAGATAATGCAATTTTTAGTAAACAAATCTCAAGTTCAAGCGCTCTATCTGTCTCTCTCTAGCTCTCTTACTCCCACTCGTACTCAGTGCTCGCGAACAGTATAACTATCTGTTTAGGGTATTGTATTGTGACAACTATTTAGCAATTAACGCTTCATAGCCGGCGCCCGCTCGCTCTTTGCCGTTATCTCTGAGCATGATGGAGATAGAGTGTGAGAGAGGGAGCAAGAGAGAGCGCACAGACAGAGTGTCGCCAGAGTTGAAGCCGATCTGTTGAAAGTGTCAATTAACTTTTCGCTCACTCTCAGACGATCTTTTCAGACAGCAGTCTCTTGGTCCGTTTGTCTGCGTTAGTTGGGTCAGCACCATTGAGCGGAACGGTTCGCTAAATTTGGTGTCTGCTGCGAGTGTGTGTGAAGCAAACAAGGTCTTACGCATTTTTTTCTTCGAGTGATTCGCTTGCCAATTCCAATGCAGATGGCACGGTTAACACTAATCGCTGCAGTTGCTCTCAGCGCAGTGATGGGTAAGCAAAAAGATAGCAAATCCAAAATTAAGAGCAATAAAGTAATTATTAATTAATTTAGCGGAAACCGCAACTGAAACTTACCAGTCCTCAACGGATATGCCCGAGCCGAACCATTGCGATTATCAGCTTGTTAAATCGAACAAGTATTTTGATTATCCATTTTGGAAAAAATTCTTCAAGCATTTGGTACCCTTTAAGAGTAGCCAACGCGTGAAAATGCATTTCTTTCTATTCAAACGAGACTTTCCCCATTGCGGCAGAGAACTCTTTCCCGATGACGCCGAAGAGGCCTTGATGCGTTCCGGTTTCGATGCACGTCATCCCACTAGGTAAGTGTTTTAGTGGGTTTGGTTCAATTGTCATTGCATTATTTGATTAGAAACAAGCAAATCTATATGTACATCTGATATTGCCGTGGGAATTTTTAATTTACATGCCAGTTAATTGAAAGTGATATAAGCAGTCTACAGTTACTGTTATGGTTCATTATTTACCTATACAATTTATTTTTTACTAATCATTTTATGCATCATCTGTAAATTCGTTCGCTGAATAACTTTCAGTCTTCACACATGAAAACTGGTTTTCTGTTTTTTTTTATTGTTATCTGTATTTTATACTCTTTATTTTGAAAAATAATATTTAAAGTTGTTGCAGATATTATTTGAGTTGCATTTAACAATATCTGGCAATAATTCAGCATTTTGCTCATCTAAATAAATTCTATTCTAAATACAGGTTATTTTCAAGCTACTACGTCGTTTTTATGAGTACTTTTTTTTTTGTTAATGTTTTTTTTTTACAGTTTATCTGTGAGTCATTCACATATGGTGTTTTTGCACAAAGTTGCTAACAAATAAAGAAAGTAGATAATATTATGCGATATACAAAATTTGGAATGAAAATTACTAGATATGAATTATTTAAATATTGACAGAGTGGAGATAACATATGCCGGGTAATATTATAGACAAACACACAATTTAATCGAATTTGCCTATTACAGAATTATTATACACGGCTGGATGAGTCAAGGCAAAGGTTCACTGAATCGGGATGTGAAGAGCGCCTATTTCAGCCTGACCAATCCTAGACCCATGCCTCAAAGCGATAAGAATAGCACAAATGGTGAAGCCCCGATGGAAAGTCCCCTCTATGAGGATTTCAATATAATTATCTGTGATTGGAGCAAAATATCGTCGAATGTAAATTACTTTGGTGTCGCCGATATGATCGAAGATTTGGGCTTTTTGCTGGCCGCGTTTGTGCGTCATTTGCATATGAATGCGAAATTGAACTTCGATGACGTCTACGTCATTGGTCACTCTCTGGGTGCACAGATTGCCGGAAGTGCTGGCAAACAGATCAGACCCCTTCGCTTCAATACAATTTTTGCACTGGATCCGGCGGGTCCTAAATTTCGCGATCTGAGCGATGAGTATCGGATCGATGCCAGTGATGCCAACTATGTGGAGTCCATACAAACAAGCACTGGACTTGGTTTCGAGGAACCCGTGGGTCATGCCTCCTTCTATCCCAACTATGGCAAGGATCAGAAAAAGTGCTATGTGTATGGGTGTTCACATAAGCGTGCCCATGACTACTTTGCCGAGTCCATCAATAGCACCAAGGGCTTCTGGGGCGTTCGCTGTGAGCGCATGTCCAAAAAGTCATGGATATTGCTTGACAACGATGGTGAGTTTCGCATGGGCGGTGAGCCCTCAGATCCCAAAAATGGCACTTTCTACGTGAAGACCTTTGACAAGAAGCCGTATGCCATGGGAACGAAACAGCTACAGGCGGAAACTCCTATGAAGGAGGAGAGAACCACAGAGGTGTATCACTAAGAGCGCATTATGTTAAACTGTAAATGAATCTTCCTAGTCTAGCTAAAAACTATAAAAACTTGCAACTATTCGTATTAAGTCTATCAAAGTATGTTTTGTGACAAGTTAGAAACAAAAAATTAAGAGACCAATTAAATTTCAAATCTCTAAAAATATTACAAACAAAAATGAAATATATATTGATTTGTCTCTGTTTGCTGAATCTGTTGCTGCTAAGGAAGGGATTTCCCATACCAACTTGGAGTGGCAATTACCTCGATGACGACAAAGATTTTCCCGACATACTGGATGAAGAGGACTATGAGCTGATGTTGAAACGTGCCCCGAAATACAGAATTCATTATTACTACCCTGAAAATTGATGTTGTTGTATTTAACACATGGTATTTTGTGAACATTTTAATGAAAACCAACAATATGTGCCAGCATTGTTCGCCAAAATTGTTTTTGTTGAACAGCAAAGTTCTTAATGCATTTTACTCGGCTTAATTAGTTGACATTTTACATTATTCATACGCCACGTGTGCCGCCAAAGCAAAGCCAAAGCAAAGCCCCGCCCACTCATAATTTCCACTTACATAATTAAAGTGGTTGCATTCGTGTTGAGCTTAGAGACTTCGCACGATGCGGTGCAGCTGGGTGAGCTACAGGTTGGATCCCAATGTGCCACATTGTAGCATTATATTCTGGCTTTGCCACATTTCAGAAACTCGGCTAGGAGAGAAACGACACAATTTTTAGTTCAAGTTTTGTACTCCTTTCGCAATTTGCTTGTTTGCCAAACTATTTAATCGTTACACAAGAAGCAATTAGAATTAAGCAAGTGTCAGTTAAAATTATGATTTATTTGCTTTATCCTTTGATTTTGTATATCCTTACATATGCTGAACACATAATTCAACTTGGCCACTTTGTATTTTAAGCAATTTAAACAAAACACATATATTTTAGATTTATGTAAATGTCTGTTTGCCAATAAACTTTTTGGAACTTATCGACCATCTTTCATTTATAATATTAACGCATTAAATGGGCTTAAAAATGTGTCAATTGAGAGTTTTCTATATTCGCCTGACAGCATGAAAGGCATTTCAAATGAATGAACGAATGAACGTGTGGGTATTCATTGAAGAAGTGGCAAGTGTGGCCAAAATGTATGCAAAATTATTTAGCATTTTGTGTTAAGTTTATGTATGAGCCTTGGAGCTGAACTTCGAAGTAATCCGGCGACTAGTTTGCAGCCTAATTCGATTATGTAAACGACTAGGCTACGGCCGGAGCACATTTGTTGTGGGCCAATTTGATTGTGTTTCCAAGTTTCCTAGTTTTGATTATTTAAATTTCATGTTCATTGCATATAAATAATTTATGAGGCGTGCGTCTTCTGGTAGGGCTGAGCTGGCATTCTAATTAAGACCTGAACATTATTCTGCAAATGTCTCCCTGGCTTGCAGTAGCCGCAAGCAAACTAATGGCCATTATTACAAGACCACTGGACATATATGTACATATGTATGTATCAACCCCTACATATTTCGCCCTTATTCACTCGACCCAATGCAATTTACACTTTCAAAACTGCGCACACTTTGGCAACCTTTGGGTTTTAGCTTGAGGACCGATTTGTCGCCCAGAAATGCTTCGTGTGCAAAACCTCGGAGCAGCATAACTCACTCGATGTGCCTGCGTGCGTTTTGCGATTGCTCCCTGCCCAACGCAGCCCACTTGAAAAGGGTTCAACAAAGAGAACAAAAATTAAAATAAAATCTGTAACATTGCTAAAAAAAAAATAAAGAAAAGAAGGTGCGTGCAAATGAGAATCCGGATAAAACAACGACAATGGCAATGACGATGACTGGGTAACAGTAACGGTTTGGGAACACTTAAAGTTTTAGGATTGACAATGCGCCCACACACGCACACATAAAAGTTCATGTGAAAACGCTCTTGGGTCAGTGGATACTTATGTATCTCTCATTTATCCGCTTGTTTTATACATTGTATCTAAGCTATTTGCACAATTTTATAGCATTTTTATGGCGAACAACTTTTGTATTTTGTATCCTGATTCCCGCATTCCCTTTGTGGACCACAGCTTTAAAATATTTAAATTCGATATGTTGGCCGGACAAGTGTTTCCCTTAGAATCGGAGTCGCCTCGCATTTCCTCTTTGGTGTTATGTGATAAATGTGTAAATGGATTCAGGGCTGGGACATTATTATGATATGATATTTGATAATTTCTTGTATTATAAGTTAGGTTTCCTTTACTTATCTTCGCCCAGGAGCTCTACGTTTTAACACTTGGTGATTTACAAAATTGATTTCCTTTGTCCTGCTTCCATGGACTCCTGCTAAATATCGCAAGTAATACACGATGACAAAATGTACGTGACTGTGCAGCCCTGGCTCTAGACAAATTCCCCAATGGCACAGTATAAGTAGAAGTGCACATGTGTGAAAGGGTGTGAATGCTTGTGTGTATGTGTGTACTTGCTAGTTCTACTTGTTTATTCCTGCTTTGGGTCATGTTTAAGTTTGCGGTGTGATTTTATGTGCAAACTTAAATTATACAATTTGAGGGCCATGAATACATTTTTAAGATCTCATCTCTGTTGTTAGTGTGGTTGCTTTTGTTGTTGTTGCTCCTGCTGTTGCTGCTGCTGCTGGTGCTGAAAGGGACAATGAGTTGCTAAATGCCTTGAATATTCCTTTGGTCATTGCTTTGCTTGCATGCATAATGGAAGGTACTTTTCCAGACAAACACACACACAAGCACACGAACACACACAAACTCACACACAGAAAAACTAACGTACTTAAAATGATAACAATAGCTTTCATATGTTGACAGCTGTGAGTGAGTCATGTGGTTTTTCTGCAAAAGAATTTTGTATTGCCTACTGGATGGCTGCTGTCATTGGAACTGAGAAATTTTTGTTTAGTTTTGAATGGTTTAGTTTGTCAAAATGTACAGCATTATATTTCTGCCTTTTTATTGTAATTCTTTGCATAGTTTATTGTTATTGCTTCAAAATTGAAATGATTTATTTTCACATATTCACGTCTTCTTTTACAGGATTATTTATTAAATGTATATTTATAAAGCTTAATGGAGATACAAAAATAATAAAAACTAACAATACTTATATTATAAAACTATTTAAATCATTGATACTAAAATTGCTAAATCTGTGGATTAAATTTAAGAGAGTTACTTCAATTTCCCGAAGTTAAAGTCGTAGATTTTCTTTTTTCTTGCTCTCGATTGCAATCCTCTTGAGAAACACACACAAAACAAAGCACGCACTTTGTAAACATAAAGTCGGCAATAAAGGAATGTCTCTCGCTGTTAATGGCTGATCTAGCGGTTTTTTTGCATGTTGCTCTTCTCGTTATTGCCTTCTCAATTTTCGCATGTGTTTGACTTTTTTTTTGCGCTCTTACGTACAGTGTACATAAGAAAGTTGATAACAGACGGCAACGCAGAGCAACAAGCAAATAACATTAAGCGAAAAGGCCCAAGAGGGTGTGAGTGAGAGCAAAAGCTTTGCCTTAATTCAATTATGTGTGGTGTACACACTGGCCAGACGTGCAAATGTGAAACCAACAGAAAAAACAGCCACAGTCGGGCGGAAACGACTGCGAAATACTCTG
The DNA here is from genome assembly GCA_035042405.1 of Drosophila demipolita. NCBI lineage: Eukaryota > Metazoa > Arthropoda > Insecta > Diptera > Drosophilidae > Drosophila > Drosophila demipolita. The sequence continues at coordinate 2,908,138 of JAWNLI010000044.1, read as the reverse complement.
ATACCATAAATAACACCATCTTATAACAGGTGCCGAATTGTTCGAAAAAAAAATATGGAAGAGTTTCCCAGGTACCTTTACTCTATGTTTGATAAATGTGGTTCATTAAGTGCGAACTGGAGTGTGCATGTTAAGGTGTTACTTGCCATATGCCTTCCGAATTTGGTGACTCTAGCTTTCAAATTGTCTGAGAAATATAATTTGGGAAGGAGGAGAGAGCGGGGAGAGAGTGGTTTACTGATATTTTTGGAGAGTTAACTAAAACATACTTTAAAAATTTGGTGATTTTTAAAATTTTGGGAGAAATGCAGTTGATTTACACTCTCCAACAACCTACCAAGCAAATTTAAACTTGCAACTGTCAAATTATCGATTTCATCTAGAGGACTTCGAAACCCATATCCTATGATACCTTCGATATCAGAGTAAAAGAGCGAAACACGAAAAAACCATGCAGACCCCTTGACCGACTATTGCCAGGCTCAACTATGTTATTTTTTTTATTTTTTATATTTGTTTGCACTCTCGCATTTTTACAAATTAAAAGCGATGGTAAGTTCAACTCCCGACTTGACGTTGCACAGGGTTGTTCCTTCAGTTATTTCAGTCTGTCGCCCATTATCGTAGCCATTGTCGCCGCTGTTGTCTTGTCTGCTTTGTGCAACCGCAAAATGTTGCAAGCATGTTGCGACATGCAGCAGCAGTAGCAGTTGCTTTTATGAAAACTGTTTGCAAATTCAAGCAGCATTAAAAACAAATACAACGAAAGGTGTTCAGAAAAAGGAGTGCCTCAAGTACAAAATGTTCCTGCTTAACGTAACTGAAAGCAAGGGGCGTGCAACGTTGCATGCTTCCCGTTGTATGTGTTGTGTGTACATATGTTTTGTATCCACGCTACGTTGAAGCAGTTGAGGATATTGCAAAAATAGCAATCGCAAATTGAAACAAGTAAGAGAACTCCAGTCGCCTGACTAGGAAATATCCGGCAAATGCTGCATAAAACCGCCACAAATTTAAGGCACCTGTAAACTTGTTTAATGGTAAATGCAATAAATAAATATAGTGTTTCATTTATGGCATATACAAATGTTATTTTTATATTTTGATACTGTACAATACTAATATGATATACCTAAAAGATCCATTTGCTCCATTTGTAATACCATTATTTTAATCTAAGGAGATATCTTTTTAAACCACTTTAGGCATTTATACTAATTTTTCTTTACAGTGTATTTAAATGCAGCTGCTGACGTGAAAGCCTTTTTATTTTACCTTACCCACCAGCCAGCTTTGCGCATTTCATAAGAGGCGCAAAGAGAATGGCAAATAAAAATCAGAGCCTTTCAAATCCAAGTCTAAGACCAGCATCGTCTCCAGCGCCAGAGCCATGGCAGTGCCCATGCCAGGAATGGTCTGGCTGGGGTCGGGGAGTCATAGCAATTGGCCGCTTTCCGTCTGACGTTGTTAACCCTGCAAGTTATGCATTCTTAATTTAATCGCTGGAAATTGACTCTCCAGAGTGCGAAGCTATGCCGGGCTTAGCGCTGCTTCCAGCGTCCTATTTTCAGCACTGCCTTTGCCCAGCTCCTTGTCGGGATGTTGAGGCTTGCAAGCAATTTTGAAAACTTTGCTGCAGAGATTGGGCATATATCATGCGATTATGAGTATATTGCATAGTTTGCATTGTCCAATGGCTTGGAAATCTTTATTGTCCAAACAGATATTAAGCTCTGCAAATTCTAGAGACTCTCCCACTGACTTGCACCCTTAAGGCCTGCACATAGTTGCCAGACGTTGCAAAAGTTAGTTTCGCCTGCCAAAGGCTGCCACTGCAACTGTCTGTCTAAGTTGTGAAAAGGATTTTTAGTTGCATAGTAATGGCGAGGCTTGCAAACATGCCAAGAATTTCGATTCCAAGTTTAATTTTGAATTTATGTAATCGATGCAAAAATATTTTAAAATTCCATATACCTTACTTTATTAAACTTTAGTTTTTCTGAATTCTTTCTAGGAAATGAAAATGATTTTTTTCAAATGTATGCTAAATAGATATAAATATATTAAAATACCAATACAAAATAAAATGATTGTTATATTTTTGCAAATGTTACGCCGAGAAATACATACCTATAATATGCACTAATTTAAATATTAGTCACATTTTTTAATAATATTATTATGTTTTGACTAATGCTGATCAAGAATATATATATTCGGGGTCGAATGTCTTAAATTAAAATAAGTTTTGAATAAAAAGTACACAATTTTTAATAAAGAAGCTATTAATCAATTTGAATTGTTTGCTGTGTGATTCTGAATTCATTTATGGCGTTCTTAAGCCCGGAGAATGAATCGGAAATACATAATCTTATATATGCACAATCAAGTAATTTATGGTTGTTTTCATGCTTGACTTCAAGTTGATTTCAATTTCCAGTTTATTCCACATATTTTTGGGCAATTTTCACTGTTTGCATCTTGCAATTTCAATGGACGCAGCTGTTGAGTCGTTTCGCTGACGTCTTTTAATTTGAAATGCAATCGTTCGGCCTGTAGCCTTTTGGGACCGTGGTCACATCGGGCATACTCCGCTCAAACTGTCACCACACACACATATACACGCATACGCGCACACACACACGTGCGTGTTTGTATGTAAATTGGATATGGAGGAATATGGATAAGCACGCGTGTGTGTTGTGTGCTGGGTGTTGTGTTTATGTCGCCGTCTGTGGCGCTGTTGTTGTCTTCTGCGCTCTGTTTGCCCTCTCGAGATTTTCAACGTGACAGCGCACAAGTCGTCGCGCTAGATGTCGCTACAGGTTGACCTAGGGATGCTTTCGGAGCAACTGGCAGCTGGCGGCTGACAACTGATATGAGGCACCTGGTTGCGGTACCCTTGCTGGTGGCTTGGATTGTACCTTGAGAAATGCCATCGATGCCGCACGTTGGCAACACGTGTCAAGGACACTGATTTATATGTTTTCCATTTTGTTTTAAGATTAGCGTGTCTCGTATCTTTCATCTTGGCCTATGGCAACGTGCATTGCATTAATGAGCGCCCCAAATGACATTCCCAATGCAAATCGCACTCAAATTAAAAAACAAAAAAAAAAACATGAACTATTATGCCACCTGCGACGCGTAGCTTTGTGAGTTTCCAGTTTAAACTCGTCTCCGGTCGCTGCGCAAATTAGAATCGACGTGAAATACATCGTCATAAATTGCGCATTGACGCATTCAAATTGCTCTGCAAGGCTTTAAGTCAGCTCCATTTGAATTTTGCTCAACGCCAGCCAGACACAGTGCAATCTCTTGTCTGACAAGGAGTGGGGGAGAGGGGTACTCGGTGTGTGGATGCAAATAAATGTGTAGAGCCGTTCATAACCCGGCAGCTGTGGCCATCTCACGGACGGAAGTTGCTGGCATCAGCGCCGGAAATAGCTGCGTATATCCACAGGCAAGCCAATAGTTTGCGGTGCTTTGAATGCATTTCATTTGCGTTTAACGGAATGAATGCATTTCTATGAGTTCCTGGAATCACATATTCCTCCATATTCATGTCGCAAATATTCCGCAAAACGGTTTCAGTTAGATTTTGCGTGAATCTCTTTACATCGTGATTCGTTCTGATTCTGGTTGATTTTTTTTCAATATGTTTTGCGGTATTTGATTATGCGCTCAATAAAATTAAGAAGAAATATTTGTAGAATACTATGATGCCAGAGGTATACCATCTGATTATGAGTGGCAAACAACCTTATTTCATGGGAAAAATAATATCAATATCGGCTATATATATTTCTTTGACGGTGTGCTTTGGTTTCTGTACAGTTTTTGAGATACACCATTAAAGTTTTTAGTCTTATTTTGTAATAGTGTGAATAGCTTTCACAATCCAGTTGTACAGTGTAGGCACATTGGAATAGGATAAATTTCTAGTTTCTAAGGAAACAACTTTATTGACGACTAATGAACCGGAGTCAAAATGGCAAGAACATTTTTTCCTAAAACAGGCGAAATTAATTTATTTAGTTATCGGTTCTTTATGAAAATATTTACACAATGTTTGCTTAATAATTTTAAGTTGAACGTTTTGTAAATGTTTTGTTTTTGTCTCTGTGTATGATTTTCACCAACTAATTACCGTGCCAAAGCTTTGGATTTTCAAATGTAAGTGACTCACTTAGACGTAATATGGTTAATTAATTTTGGTCTATAAGTGCCACCCACGTTGTGCTGAGAGGAAGCCACGCGTATCTGTAGCTCTTCAAGGGTGATTATCTTTTCCCAAAACTGTATATGGAACCACCGCAATTGTGCAATCCTAGATACAGCAAGGAGACCTGCCAGGTTGCGTTTTCGATGACTTCATCCATGCCATATAGCAAAATTAAACACCCGATTAACAAAACTAAAGTGATTAAAGAATGCAGAAATACTTCAAATACATTTTTGTCTACTTTGCTTTTCTAACAAATTTATTTGCATTTCAATTTGGTTTTATGGGTAAAAAAAAATGGCTTTTATAGGTAGTGAAGCAATAATCAATTATCTTTCTAATATACTTTGAAATTAAATTTAGTTCAAATACTTAAAATATTTATTAAATACTACTTGAATAAGCAGGTTTTACCATTTATTTACCAACTATAAAATTTAGCATTTCATTTTGGCCACAAAAGTAACAAAATTGCTTGTCATATCTCAACACTATACTAATGTAATGGAAATAGTCTCGATGTAAGCAGATATTTATCTTAAGAGAATGCGAAAGTTGATTGAATAAGTTTTACGGAACTGCTACTGTTCCCTGGGTTGTGTATTGCCGTCATAACTCTATGGAGGGGCAACGGCCAATTTTGCTAGCCATCGAACAAAGCCGACACACCGCGGTCCGCCTTTGAATTCAAATTTCTGGTGAAACATTACGCAGCATTGCTGTATGGTAGCGGAGGGGAGAGATCATTGCCCGGATTGCTCAGACAGAAGGCTGCACGCCAACAGACAGACAGTCAGACAGACATACCAACGGACATAGACATTCTGGCATTTTGACCAATTTAGTACAACGCAGCCTTAGTTGTTGCAGCTGTTGTTGCAGCTGCTGCTGATGCACTGATGCAGCAAATGCTGATGCTGTCGTTATCATTCAATTGGCGCCACGCCCACTTGAGCATTTTGAATGCCAAGTGCATTGAATGATGCTTCGCTGGCTCTTGGCTGGATTTAATTGGGCGCATGCAGCACATCGAGGTGGAAAAGGTGACCGACCAGCACTTGACTTGCCACGGCGTCAGTTTACTGAAGGCGCCTGCCAAATAAGCTTATCTAGCCCCTGACCACAAGTCTTGGCACTGGATAAACGGCCGGCATGGGAGATCGTCGCCGTGGGGTAAATGCATATTGTCACCAGGAGAACATTCGTGTCGTGGAGCAACCAAAGCAGCGTAGTGGAACACGGCTATCAGATTGCATTGTGTGGATTCAAAAACGTTTAAATCGTTGAGCAGAACCTGCAATGCGGTCTACGTGTTTGGAATTTATAAGTAACCCCACAACTCCAACTCCCCGCGGGCATTAGCCACAGGCCAAGGAGAAGATGTGTGCAGGGTAATGGTTGGTGTTCTTCACATGCATACCAAATTGGTTTAATTCAATCAAATCTTCAACAAAGTTGTTTAGTCCTCTGTGTGGGGCAATGGGGATTAGGGTGTTTGTGGGTCCTGCCAGCCAGTTATGAGTCAGCAGCATTTTCCGTTAGCGTTTTAAATTGCTTTTGTGTTGTGCCTCAGTTGATCACAGGGGTGGTAGGGTAGAGTACACAGAGCTTGGCAGCTACATCTGCCACCGGCCATTTTCCAGTTTGTTGTTCACAAGTCTGGAAAGTAATTCTATTAAAAACTGTGCTCAGCAACAGCAGCAAACGACAAGAACAATAAGTAATAATAATAATAACAAATGCGATACGGAGTCGATAACATTTTTAGCCATATAAACAAATTTGTTAGCTACTCCAGCTACTCGGCCAAAATGATATTCCATTAATTTGATGGATACTCAACGACTTATAACCAAATTTCAAGTGCAGTCACGGAACGTTGCAGTTTTTGTTTAAGCCAGAAAGCTGGGGGAAATGACTTGATTGAGTCCTCCGTCGATAAGGCAGATGAAAATTAAAAATGGGCACTGGAGTTGTTATATATGCAAATTTCCCAATGAGTATCACATTTTTATTGAATAAACATATTAAATTTTATACTTACATAAAAACAAGCGATTGGTGTATTTTTATAAATATTTAAAATATACTTTAATCATGGATTTAGCTTTAAAAATGCCTGCAATTGATTAAATAAACTTAAGCCCAAACTATTTTGTAATACTTAATTCAGAGCTAAATATAGTTGTTTTGCTAAATAGTAACTCTCAAATAAAAAAACTTACTTGTTTGAATTGTCTTTTGTTTATCGGTCATATAATTAATTATTACCCAAGTAAAGCAACTAGTGATCAATTAAGGTAATGGCCCTAAAATTGCAGCATCAGTAATTTGTTCAGTTGAAAGTTTTTGATTTTTAATTAAATGCAAACAAGTTGCAAAGTAGCCGAAGGAGAAGACTTACACGAAATGGGGAATTGGGTTTAAGGGTCCTTGTAAATTCGATTCAGTTCTTCGTTACCATTAAAAGGTTGAGGAGCAAACAAAAAAAATATTGCACTCACAAAGCGAATCAACACGGAAACATATATGTTTACTTACTCACATCCCAAGGTCCCCTTTCAAAGGAAAACTTATACGGGGCAGCAGCGTTACATTTAATTGCACCCCTATGGGGAACATGCGGCGAAACTGCAACATGACAAGCAACAGATTCTGGTAACAAACGTTAAGAAAATTTTTTTTTAAACGAAGGAACGTTTTCTTTTAGCTCTTTATGTAAGTAAAAACAGTTTGTCAAAGAGTTGACGACTCACCAACAGGTGGGCATTGGGAGGAGTGTTTCCAAGTTAAGAAGAAGATAGCATCTCCATCGGGGAACTATTTGTGCCCATGTATAAATATTATTCTATGGCAAATTAGAGAAAAATGTGTTATACTTTTATATTTAGCTTTTTTTGTACAAATTTAAAATTAAATTGAGCATTATAGTTAAAATTGATTAAGCAGGTATTAAAGTTTATGCATGAAATTGCCTCTTTACCCCCCCAAAGCCGACGACCACACTGGTAATTCATTCGTTTGCCACGCCCCTATGCAGCTGCCACTTTTTTATTATGCTCATCAAAAGTGTATAATTCAATTTGTGCAATCGAACTAATCGCCGCGCGATGAGAGCACAAAATGTATAAAATAATGGCCACAAATAAAAAAGAGTAGAAAATTCCGAATACGTTAAATAAATGGCAAGCCATAAGCACTTCCTGACCAAACTCCCAAGTCGCCACATGCCACAACGTGTGTGAAAATCAACTGCATTTTGGAGTAGACATTTAAGGGGGACACGAATTCAAACATTGACCAAGATATTAGCATATAATACATCTTTGGATATAGAAATAAAATATATTTCTTATAATCGACTGGATTTAAAAGAGTTATTCATATTTTCTGATTAGAGTAGAATATCTATATATATATATATATATCGTGTCACGAGAGAATAATCGACACGTGGCCAACACAAGCATGGAGCACATCCATTGTGCTCCGTTATTGGTCGTAAATCATGTCATTGCATTTTGCGGCTCACAAGTTTTTGATGCCAGTTCGGATTGGCCGGTCACAAAGAGAGTTTTGGCAAGTTTTATTCAGTTTATGCGATTCACACGCAATGTGTGAATGCCACATGCTGTGGAAGCTGCTGCAACTGTTGTAGCTGCACAGCCATTGAACATTTCTTTAATTGCTGACAATTGCAGACTGTTGACATTTATTAAAACAATAAACAAAATCACACACACACATTTCCTCATTGTTCCTGCAACACAAATTGCCACAAACAACAACAATGAAAGAAATTCGGAGAGTTAGAGAGATAAGTGGCAGGCAACATGATGGCACATAAACATGAGGCGCACGTACAATGCATAAATATTTTAATTCAGCAACAGTTTTTGATAGTTTTATGTTGAGCTGCCTTTCGGGCTCCCTTCTAACCCTTCTTCCCTAGAAGCATAGCCCAGCAACAAAATTTGCCTGTGCTTTTGTCATGCAACTCCGGCTTACTGGCTGAAATGTGGCAATGGTAAATGTCCGCCTTGTATTTCAATTTATTTTACAATTTCCTAAGCTGACAACTAAAATGAGAATTTGAGCAATGCATATATCATCAACTTATGAAATATCTGAACTAAATCAAAATGATAAAGTTTATACATATAAATTAAAGAATTAGTTAATTTATTTTGTTAATACTGCATCTCAAGTAATTTAGAAAAGCTTCCTTAAGGCCTAATTGAATATTCTCGTTAAGTCAAATATGCAATTTCTCTTTAAAATAAATCTCAGTTTTTATCTTTGTCAAAGCAATTTGCGTTTACATTGTAAATGCATAATCGCATGGAATTTTACCCTCTTTTCGATGACTGTTCAAAAACCAGAATGAGTATATTCGAAAACGTTTACGACAGCGAAAAGTTTTAGTTAAAAACTTTTAGGCAAATGCCCAAAAAAAAACCAGTTAAGCACGCTTCAATTGCGCGCAACGAACTATTTTATACCCTTTAAATGGTTGTGGACCCCATATATGTATAATATACTAGTGGCAGACGTAACGAGTGATGACTCCCCTAATGTTGTTGCTGCCACAGCGGAAACATGTGTAAAATCTCAACAACTTTGATTTTAGCCGTGCTTTCCAGGCACATGCGGCGAATATTCACACGTTCTTTAATCGAGTGATTTTATGGGAGGAATGGTAAAAACTGGGCAGCCGAAGTGTGCTGACTGTTTAATGCTCTGTTTTTACCAACAGCGGAAAAATTGTATAAAATCTCAACAACTTTGACTTTTCGCCAGATGCTTTAAAGGCAATATAAAGAGGCGAATATACACGACTTTATATTTATTTTCCCGATTACAATTTTTAATTCCAGCAATGTTGACAAAAAAGTTTAATTTCCACAAGACCAAATTACTCTTTTCTCCATTGGGAAGAGTGTGTGTGAAAAAAGACTGCAACAAATGTGCATGTGCCATGTGCCGCTATTTCCATAGTCGAGTTTTTGGCGTGGCAGAGAATATTTTTGGAAATTGCATTTGGGCCATGTGAGTGGAAGAAATGGAGTGGCCTGCTCTTGTGTGTCTGTTGCCATAGTTTAGACCCTTTGGGCGAGGTAGACTCAGCGTAAGGCGTATTGGCGTGCTCCAACCCCGAGTGCCACTCTCTATGCCGATTCAATTGAGATGGCTAACAAGTGCCGCTAGTTCATGGCTATCAGCTCGACACTCGGCTCAATCGCCAGTCTGCAGTTAAGTGGCCCAGTTTTATTGGCTTTGTGCCTTGATGCAATGAACTTTCATCAAAGTGCGCGTCTCGTCAATCGCAATACGATTTATTTTTTTCATTTTTTGCTGAAGTGAATGTGTAAAAGTATATCCATGAAGTGCCCCTGAATATGCCTAATCGTATTGTGTATTTTTAATATTAGTAGTAATAGTATTTCAGATGTCGTGTCATGATAAAAAAAAACACTGTTTTCTGTTAAAACCAAAATCAAATTATGTTTCCGAATTAATTAGATTAATTTTGATTAACTTTGCCAAACATTTTTCTTTAATTAAATTAAGTTTTTTTTATGTCAAACCGCTACATGTTGCCGTTTTGATAATTGAATTAGTTTTGATAAAGTTGCTGAGTATTTATAGCCTATTAATTGAGCAACCTGATCTAGACAATTAGTTAAGTGAATATTATGTATAAATTCATGGCATTAAAGTAAGAATTCACCTAGACCAGGATATGGCTTGCTGATAGAAGAAAATCTGTGTTTCTTTCTTATATATATTGTTTAAATAGCTTACAGTATTATATATTAATTGGATGGCTGTTTCTAGTAATATGTTTTTGTTTATGTTATGTTGGTGTTATAAAATATTTGATTTTTATTTATATTAACGAAACATAAACTTAATCTACTGTAATTTATATTATATATATATGTTTGCAGCCTCTTCCTTTTCTCTGATTTTGACTGTTCCATTCAGAGCCATGAGTAAAAAGACTTTGTTGTTAATGCTGATCAATGAAATATATAAAAAAAAATACTTTATAGGGTCGGATGTGCATCTTCTCAGCCTGTTGAGGGTATAATGACTTTGTCAGCTTAATCATAAATTATGCAAAATGGCATTGGTATTTTTAATATTTATTTTATTTATGTACAAACAAGTGCACTCAAATACGCAGACTTTTTTGTCACTACAAAATTCAAGTTCTGCAATAAAAAAAAAGAATAATGGAAATTTTGTGCAGTTTGCAGTTTGCAGTTTTCGCCGCTCAATTATAGTAAATGTGCAATATAGCACATCCGGCAGCAGATGCTGCGGTTGTCATTAAAGCGCAACGCAATAACGATATGTTTTCCGATATATATATATATATAGACACACACATATATATAAAAAAATATATATACACATATATATATAATCTACAAATGAGTGTACAAACGAATGTAGAGCAACACTCTTTTACCCGTACAATACATAAATAAACGAAACCAAATTTGCGAAATTAATTAAATCGACAGAAAGTAACGTACGCTTTGGTTTTACACTTTGACTGTGGCATTCGTTGCCACAAATGTATTCTGAATTTAAATGTGAATATGGGAATATCAATCACTTTAGCAGCGGCGATATGGACGTGGAAAATTAATTGACTTGGTTTAAGCTGTAACGCTTGACAGAGCTAAGCTTTAAGTGGATACCCAATATGGATTATAGATTATGGATAAAAAAATGTAATTTTAAAGTTGCATAACGCTGGAAATATTCATCAAGTTTGGTTTGCACAATGTTTTCTACTACTTTTAGAAAGCCATTCTAGGAGTTTATTGTAACCAAAGTTCCTTTTTCTGTTGGAAGTTACCTGGCAACTAAATAAAGTACTTATTGATGTAAAAAGTTTTTGTTTTTGTATAAAAGCTTATTGAGAGATTGGTGATAAAATGGTTAGACTATAGCGAGTGAGTAAGTTGCATTTTTTGATTGAAGTTGATACTAATTCGAGGCCTCAACAAAAGATAATTAACACTGGAAAATTCGTATTTGTTTTTACTTCGATTGTAATGCAAAATGGCGAGAATTTATTGGATATGTGAATAACCTGCAGTGGGTAAACAAATATTAAATTCTGAGCCTCGATCTTAATTATATATATTTTATTGCCAGCAGAATACCTGCCACATATCTCACCTCAATCGCATAAGTCATCGCCTGACAATAAATTCATAATTTCAGCCATATTAATCGATTTTTTTAATGAATTTTAATAATATTTAATAAAATGACAATCCACAGACCATGTGAAAATATTTAAAATACTTATTATTTAATTGGACGATAATTAGGCTTTTCCCCATTAAACTTTGTGCTCATGTCTCCAATGAAATCATTATAAAGTTGTATATCAAATAATTCTCTTGGGGTTAAATTAAATAAATAGGTATACCAAATTTTTGGTATTGGGTTTAATTAATTCTAATTCTAATTCTTCATAGATTTATTATTTTCACAGGGAAGTCAGCAATCTACATTTTTTTTGTCAAATGTAATGTAAAAATGATGTTAAATCTCTAAAAGTTGGTTAGATTAAAAAACTATTACTTTGTAATTTCTGGACCTGGGTGCAGCCAAATTTATTAATGGCGAATAAGCCGGCGCCGATACCTAAAACACATGAGCGAGCACCCGGACCGGTTGGCCAAGACACCAAAGCCAACAATGAGAAGTTCCTTAACGATGTGTTCATCACCACCAACAAATACAGAAGGATGCACGGCTGTCCTGAATTGAAGATCAACAATGAGCTGAACAAATTTGCCCAGGAATGGGCGAATGTAGGAAAAACCGTTTGATCATCTGGTTGATATAGTTTGGTAATGAGTCTAAATCTTTCGTAGCATCTGCGCGACAAGAACATAGTGGAGCATCGTCCGAATCCCAAATATGGCGAGAATATCTTCCTATCGGGTGGCATGGATGTAACGGGCGATTTGCCCGTGGACATGTACCGGGAGATCAACGCCTTCAACTTTGATAAGCCAAATTTTTCGCCCACCTCTGGACACTTTTCGCAGCTAATTTGGAAAGCTTGTACCGAAATGGGTTCCGGAGTTCCGGCACGCAAGTGAATTTGATAGTCTTTAAAATGCTAAGTTACTTAAAAAATTTAAGTTTGTGTCCTTACTTTTTATAGAGCCGATCGTACTTGGGTAGTCTGCAATTACAATCCACCTGGAAATGTTATGGGACAATTTGCGGAGAATGTGCCAAAAAAGTTGTAATCATCTTTTTCTGCTGTAATACAGGTCCAGAAATTTAATTATTATATCCCTAAATTATACAATTTGTATGCATCTATTATGCAATTGGAACTAGATAATTCTGTCCCATTGATTGCTTTCACAGTTGCTGGCTATTTCTGATCCCAGTGTGGATGTCGTTCGAGGCGAAATGTGAACGATGCCGGGTTTTTAAGTTTTTATTGAATTTTATGCTGCGGTAGGGAAATTTAACACTTCGCTGGCTTTTGGCCATGGAGCACGAACCAAAATTTAATTTGGCACATTTTTTTCGTTGACAATTTTCACGTCACACGTCATTAATTTTGCATTTTTGCCATAAGTATTCAGCGAGGCGACATGGTAGAGCAGCAGGTGCTAAGGTTACGGTCGGGTTTGCGGGGAGAACTTGACTGACATGGACATGTTTCTCCATAAAGGTGTCACTGCTGCTGGCCAGGCCGTGCCCACAACCATTGCGCCCTGCTGACAGTTTGTTTGCTTTCCCCATTTTTTTTTCTTTTCTTTTTTTTTAAGGCACGTTGAAATTAAAAATGGCAAATTTCATAAAAATTCAAAGTCTTCTCTCGGGGCGTAAAATTTGTTGTCGTCCACGTTATTATCACATTTCTATCTCCGTCTCCCTCTGTTGTTCTTGTGGCTTTGTTGCCCTTGCATATTGCTATTGCGCCTTTGTTGACTTCCGTTTGTTTTTGTTGTTGCCAACAGCATTTTTGTGGCATGCTGCCAACCAAGTTTGATGCTTTGCCAGTATCCATAGTGTATATGTGCCACTGTGTGTGTGTGTGTGTGTTCGTTCGTATCGTTGTCACTTGTTGGCCGTGTTAAATTGAAGCCAGCAGCAGCAATAGTCAACACCTCCCCCACCTGTTATTGATAGGTGAGTCACAGCTGTTGCTGCCTCCGAGCTAGCCAGAGATAACAATTTCGGAGACACACTTTAATGTGAGGGGCAGTGCCAAAATATTATGTGGATAACGAGGGAGAACAAATTTGAGAATTTGTAAAATATAAAGCTTTAAATTTAAAATTAAATATTTATTAAGCTAAGATATGTTTGATTTATTGTGCATATTTATTACAAAATATATTCATATTTATCAGTAACCTTTGTGCTGCGTGAGTTAACTTTGTGTTACTTTACACTTTGTTTAAAAATTTTCCCTTGTACAATTTGAGCCACGTTAACGAGCATTCCGAGCAGCGCTGGCAAACAGATCCAATGAAGTTGGACAACGTAATTAATGCGGACGAGGCAGACAATCAGGTCAGGTTCTCAATTGGCCATCCATCCTCTTAACCCATGCAGCCTTTTGCAGCCTTTGCAACCTGCAAATTTTATTCATGCAATGCAAATGTGAGTAAAGAGTCAACAGACAGACAGTTGGGTGGACATTGTAAAAAGATCCGCTTAAAGAAATATCTGAATTAAACTCAACTCAACTCACCTGAATGCCGATGCCGATGCTCTTATGCATTGTAATTTGCGCGTAATTTCGCATGGTAAACGTAAAAATGCTCTGCCATTGTTGCAGCAACAACAACAACAAACAACAATAAGCAACAACAATAAGCAACAACAGAAGCAACAAAGCTTACGGCAAAGTCTCATTTATTTTAATGTGTCGACGTGTAAATGGCAGCCAGTTTGGCCAGCGCTTTTCAGCTGCCGAGCTTTGCTGCTTTTCTCCTTTTCTTCTTGGTCTTCATTTTAAAATTGCTCGCAGATGTAACTGAAACTTGTCTGGGTGTCAGTGCGTGTGTGTGTGTGTGTGTGTGTGCGTGTGTGTGTAAGTATCTGTGTGCGTGTGCTGTAATTATTAAGCTGACATTACAGCTGCTGCAACAGATCCCTGCTGTTGCACTCTTCATTCAATTTTTGCGGGTCAACAATAACAACAACAACAACAACGACAATAGCATTGGCCTTAACGGCGCCAATTTTAATGGTCATTACTATAAGACAATAACCATAAAAACAGCACAGCGACACAGACAGCCGCAGTGTGAACACCAACAACTATAATGCTCGCCATTTATTGGTCTTATGGGGCGTATTAATAATATTCAACTGTGGCCCTTAACAAAACTACGCCCTTAAGTCGCACCAAGCAATCGAATTAAATTTCAATTGAAACAACAACATTTAAACTAATGGATATGTGTATAAAACATGCAACAACTTGCAAACTTTTTAAAAAATGTATTTATTTAAATCGTATAGTTTTTTGTGGCACAGTTCAATTTGTTTTTATGACCCGGCATTGTTCTGTCATTTAACGTGAGGCCAATTTTTTGATAAATTAACCTGCGACAATTTCATAAATTTAAAATTTTATCTATTTTGGTGTCAATTTACGCTTTTTTTGGTACCATATGTGCATTTCAAATGGGCACAAAAATGTTTTTTATTTTATATATATATAATATATTTTTTATCTGGTTGTAAAGGTAATTCGGCGAAGACATATGTTGGTGCATGCATTTCATAGGATAGTACAAAATTTTAGAATTATAAAAATTTAAAATTTGTTTTAAAACATAAAAGAAAAATCATGTTTCTTTAAATACGTAGTTGGTATACTGCTAGTCGGGCACAAATATTGAATAGAATTGGTTTGTATGATTAATAGTCGCAGTTGGTTTCTATTTGAGCTAATTGTTATCTTTCTGTGTTTGCCAAAAGATAAATCTGTTTTATTTGCCATAGAACAACAATTTTATAAAATGTAGTTATCTTTGTATGATATAATTAATTTTAAAAGTTCAAATAGGATAAGCTTAATACCGAGAGTGGCATCAACTAATAGCCCATAAAAATGTCCGCATTAAAAATATATTTTATAATACAGTTAATGGTCTTAACTCTGGAATAATTACAGTTGGTATTAAACAGCTTTTATATTTGGCATTGATGGCAGTTCAATTAGCCAGGCCTGCAGGCTCAAAAGCGATTAAGCTATAAATATTGTCGACATCCTTACACACACTCAGGCAAAGGACACAGAAATCCCTAGGACCACGTTATTGCATAAATCTCAATATGCAGCGGAATGGAAAGTAAAGCGAAAAACCATGGCAGGGCTAACAAACAATAGAGGAATGAAATCTAAAAGAACAGCCTTTTGCATTAACCCAGAGTTGCCTTGGCATTATTTAAAATCACAAACCCTTCAAATTGCATTTTAATAGAATTTATTGCACCAAACGATTCGGAAACAGAAACCCCACAGCGGCATCTGAGCCCAGTCAGATTCCATGACTGCGGATTCGAATAATTGCGAGCAACTGCAACACTTGACTTTCATGTTGTTGTTCGAGGGAAATAAAATGCTATTCTCAACGAGCAGTTAAGGCCGCAGCCAAAGGATGCGATAAGAATGGCTCTTTCTTGGCTTCCTTGTTCCTCCGTGAAGCGATGCGCATCAATTTGGAGCAACAAAAGTACACATAATACAAAACGAAAAATACAAATCTAAATTCGCCTGGCAGGATGAGCAGTAGCATCAGCAGCAGCACCAGCAGCAGTAGTCGGTACAACAAATTATTACTTGGCTCTAGTCCAAAATGTTTAAATTACAATTTGCACTAAATATATGTATACAAGAACCAACCAGTACTCCCAGTAAGTGCTCTGATTCCAACTGCGGGATGCAAGAGCACACAGGAAGCCATATTAGAGACTGCCAACATTGCCGAAGAAAACCCCCACTTCCTGTGGCGACTGACATAAAAATCAACAGCCATGGGATAGGCGTGGCCAGCCGGAGGCTTGTTGATAAACTGCTCCGGGAATTACCTGCCACCCGCTGTTGATCTTTCTGTTTGGGCTTATTAATGTTGCGTCTACGCAATATGCATAATTACCAGAAGTTTATGTATCTTGCAACTGCGGACAAAATATCCACAATTTTAAGCTGAAGGGCCAACTTTACCAGTTGCTTACACACAAAGGTGTGCAGATGTGTTTTATAAGGTAATACTTATGTAGTTGGCATAAAGCCATAGCACAATAAAAAAATATAGTTTAGAGTATATATTTATATATATATTTAAATATGTTATTTGTTGGCTCCAGCTCAAGAGTCTCTTTAATTTATTTTTTTTATTTATAACTGAACAAGCAATTTAAATTCCTAACAATTCACAAAACTTTGCATGCAGTATTTCATTTTAACTATAATCATTTAGATGATTTTTCTCATTTAAAGTGGTCTGAAATAATACCACCTTTTCTGATGTTGCTTTCCTGCAATGTTATGCCAAATTGTATTGAAAAATTCCCTCCATTATTAGATTTTATTAGATTGCATAACGACAATAATAATAATCTGCTTTTAAAAAAAAGTTACACAATTATATTAGTCTTAAATGTGAAAAGTGAATTGCATGAATTGCGGAATAAAAGGTCAAATGCATTTTTTTTGTGTTAAGTGAAAATAGCCAAAAGGCAAAGATCAACATAGTTGAAATGCCATTAGCACAATGTGCTGTGAATTGTGCTGAGCTTAACACCAGGCGGCAGGCACCCAGACATAAGGGGATAATCAGCCAAAATGGAGCACGGCCTGGGGCTGAGGCTGAGGCTGACCACAATTGTTGGGTCACATGATGACTCTTTGGTTGCCGCTGATTCTGCGGTTGTGGGTCGCGTTTCTTTACCGCTTAGCTCATAATTTCAGCTATGCTTTTCTTCTTGCATAACCTGAAAAAAAAAATGGGTTAAAAAAGTAAAGATTTGTGTGGTTGGGTTTTTGCTGACCATGATGAGGGCTGAGTCTTTTTCTTTTGAATGCAGTTTCCTTTAGTTTGGGGCAGAGTGCCGCTGGACTGCAGCATCGTGGATGACAGGCATTTAAAAATGCATTAAAAGCCTTAATTAAATTTCAGTTGAAGCGACTTCCTGAAACTTGGCAAGACTAAAAACAGGAATTGTTTTCATATTCTTTGTGCCAACTCTTTGGAAAGCCAATGCCCTCGTATTCATAATTTACCTAGAAAAAAAACAAACAAACAACAAAAAACATACACACGACACGAGGAATGCAAAGATACAAACAAAAATGTGATAAAAAAAGTAAAAATATTGCGGCTCATGTCCACGACGACAGCTTCCATATGTGGCTGCTGGATAGCGCCCCTGGCATGCATGACTACGTGTCCTTTTAATATCCTGTGTACGCGATGCTTCAAACTTCCGCTAGCAAATAAATAAAATGAAATATGAAATATGAACACCGAATTCTGCATATAAACTGCATGTAAAACAGCGCACAACAATCCATGGTATTTTTGCCAGTGTTCATGCATGGTCAATTAGGAAATAGTATAAACTAAATGTTGGACAATATTTTTCGCGATTATATTTTACAAATATATCTGCTTGTTTTGATTAAATATAGAATTTTCAAATGGATTTTTTTTTCTGTTACAAATATATGCAAATAACTTTATTGGCACACTAAAAAATTTATTGCATTATTGGTTTGCAAATTAAAATCATTTTCGTTTATATTTATTTGTCGATTCGATTTAGTATTTATACAATGCAAATGTTATGACGACATGACACAATGCATCAATTCAATAATTAGAATTTGCATAATTTGACCTATTGCATGCATTGCTTAATGATTTATCCCAACACTCGCCAACACCCAACATTTAACAACAGCAAGAACAACAACAACAACACCTGTACACAATATTCAATTAGGGACATTTTCTGAATTGTGCTAAACATTTGGAGAGTGTGTCTGGTCCAAAATTAATTTGTTTGTGTAACAGGGCGAACTAACAACCGTCCTTACACAACGCATGCCCCACCCCCCCCCCCACAACCACAGATTAGCCCCCCCCCGGCCAGCACAAACACTCGGCGAGTTCTTGGCCGTTGGCTGTTCAAACAAATTGCGTACGTGTATTTGGTGCTTGGGTCCTTTGGTAATTGTAATGCTAGCAAATAAACGAGCAGGTGAAACAGGAATATTCATACAGGACAATGGCCAACAATGAGTAAAGGGAGTTTAGAGTTAGATACAAGAACATGCACAACAACATGCAACTAACGCCAAATGGCAACATTGGAACTAAGGGCGGAAAGTTGGCAATTGTTGATTTGTGGGTGTGCTGTGTGTGTGCTGTGTGTGTGCTGTGTGTGTGCTGTGTGTGTGCTGTGTGTGTGCTATTACTGGGCTACAAGTGTCGCTCACAAATGTCACAGTCAACAACACTTTTTAATATCAATTCCGTTTTTCCTTTTTTTTGTTCTAGTTTTTACCAAATTGATATTTATAACCTGTCAACACCTAAAGGAAGTTCTTATTCCCGATTGCCGTTTGAATTAACTGCGAAAACCCACTACAAAATCCACACACAAGTATGTAAACATTTTGACTATGTGTGTGTGTGTGTGTGTGAGTGTGTAGATTGTGTCACTGGGGAAACCAGATGTTGATAATGGAATTTCAAAACAGCTATTAATAGTTTGCACGAGTAAAACTAGTTTTTCCTTGATCAAACCATTGTCATAACTAAATCGATTTTTTGCAAAATGATTTCTTAAAAAATAAATTTTTTTTGTTTAATAATCATGACTTGGCAAGCATTATTTCTTTTCATCGACTTGAGATGATTTTAAAAATGGATTTTTCAATCGAAGTTATTAAATATTCATATTTCTCAAAAACTACTACACTTGGATACCAAGTGAAATAGTTCGCGTTCTGCAAATGGCAAAGAATGCAATTGAAAACTGTTCACTTTCGCATCGAGTATTGACCAATGCCAAATGTAATGCAACATTCTGAGTATTTTTCATTAGTGCAATTTTTGTCGAACTGTTCGATTCAATTGTGGAACATGACACTCAAATTGAAACACCGCTGCCGAGGAATACGGAAGGGGTAGACTAGATTCTACGCCTTGTCTTGCAGCAAACGCTCCGGCTGACAATCGATGCAGCTGTTGTTCATTTCGCCTCTGTTTTATTTGAGCCGAAATAGTGACTCGGCCCGCGAACTGACCTATAAATCATCTAATGGCCACATCGCTTGGTATGGGCTTGGTTTTTTTTTTTGCCTGTCCCCTCAACTATCACACGCGACACGCCCCCTTTCACCGCCCATTGCCTGAAGCAGCACATGTGTCAATATTTGTACGAATTGCGGTCGCAGCCTAACCAACACAAAACACTCTCCATCATTCCTGGCATTGAGTTTGGTTTGGGTTACGCGTTCCAGTTTGCTTTTGGATTCTGTTGTTTTTCGCTACGGTTTAATTTTGGGAATTTTCTGCAGCGCTTGCACTGTCCGTCAGTCCAAATGTGTGTGTGTGTGCGTGTGTGTGTGTGTTTGGGAGTGAGTGTCCTAAAAGACAAGCTTTTAGTTGTTTAAATTTAAGTTGCATCGTGTAACCCATCGAAATAAAAACAAAACAATATTATTTAACAGAGCGAACAGCTCTGCACTGCATTTAGTTAGTAAGAGTTTCCCATCTACATTTTGCGACTTGATTTCACTTCTTTTTTTTTTTTTTTTGGTATTTTTGTTCGATTTTTGTAAATTTCCTATTGGATATTTCAACTATTTCCGCTCGGTAAGAGTTCAACATCGTTGCTTTTGCTTAATTTCCGTTTTATTTTCTATACACTCAGTTGCTTTTGCCTTTGAGTCCTGGCACACATTTTGTTTGTTTTTTTTTTTCTTTTTAAGTTTTATACAATTTAGTTTATATGTGCTGAACTCACAGATGGACATCTGTTTTGCAGTTGACTATGTTATAGAATTGAATTTTGCTTGCCACTTTTCTTTTCCACTTCTGACGGCACTACGTGGCTTATGTGAAACCTATTTGCCATGTGTCATAGATACGGAAAAATGAAATTAAACGCATCCGAGTGTAAAATTGCCAAGAGCTAGCAAAGAGTTGCTTAACGATACGATACAAGAGCAACTGTGTGTGTTCACTTGCGATATATATGAAACATAAAAATTCAATGATGATTTATTGCATTAATCAGCTCAGAACAGGTTCCTATAAGGGGCAACTTGTTAGAGGTAAATTAACATCAACTAAATTCTGAATAAGTAAGGCGAGCTTTGAACTCAAAAGAAAATGTATGCAGCCGGCTCAAGTTAGAATTTCATTTAAAATTCATATATATTATCTTTCAGCTCCCAGAAGGCAAAGTATTAATAAAATGTTTTTGTGCATTGTTTGTCTGTATAGATGAGCAAAAAGTAAAGTATTTGTTTAAATTTAGAAATTGCGGGTAGAAAATATCATAGCACGAGAAACCCCCAATGAAGGCCTACAATTTAAGGATGCTGCGACCGGTCCCAAAATAGCCATAAATTTGAGCTGTTTTACCAAGAAACAGACGGTAGGTAGGCGGATGTAAAAAGCAGAGAAAGTGAGAAAAAGAGAGAAAGCTTGAAATGGAGATGCGAAAAAGGAAAAAAGGTTCCAAACAACTTGGCCAAGTAACGGCAGAGGAATTGTAAGGGAATTGTGCTTAATTTACTTTTACTTCCTTTTTTCCAGCTCCATCGTTTCCTCTAAATTTTTTTTTTTTTTTTTTTTGTAGTTTCCTCCTGCGCTCCTAATGACACTTTAAAAAATTTATTTAATTTGCACATAAATATAGAAATAAACGGGAGATTAATGTAATTAATTTGCTGAATGAAATGCACGCTGCATTTGCGCGACCAAACAACTTTACTCAAAACACAGCATTTTCATTGGGGCAAGCGAATGTCAGCTAAATGTTTATAATTTTCAGCGTCAAAAAAGGGTTGTGGAGTTGCATGCAGCGTGAAAGGGGTCACTGTTTGCACCCATCAAAATGATGTTGCTAAAGCGCGAATAGAAAGTGGCAGCATCATCGTCATGTTGTTTTGGATAGACAAATGCGGAACGCGGCAAGGGGAGCATACGAAAAGAGGAGCATTCGCTTTGCAGAAAAGCTTCAACTTTTGTATAACAGCTGCATTAAAATTAAAGGATACACTTTGACAATTGGAACTTACAAATACCCTTGAAAATAATATACAATATAAAATACACTATAAAATTCAACTGTAGAATTCTATACAAAGCTTTAAGACTGGTTTTTAAGTATCGTTCTTAATTATGATTCGTTAAATTTAATTAAATTTATTAGATTTGCAAATATAGCAAAGAATATTGAGTTATCTTCCTTGCTACTAACTAACCTTTTGACACAATTATAATGCCACATTGAAGTGTATGCCAAACGCCATGCAGAGCGAGCTAGCTGGCCATAATCATGGACACGCACGTAGAACAACACCAACACATCCAAAGCTAAACAGAGTGCTTGGCAGAGAGTTCCTGTTTGCTGAGGAGGCGGACGGACTGTAAGCGTGGGGGCTGGGCCAAATATTATGGCGACGACAGCAGCAGCAACAGCAGCAGCGGCAGTAAGGCATTAAGCACGTCGCCAACATAAATATTTTAATTTTGCTAAAAATGTGTGCTGAAAAGTCGCCTTTTTTGCATTAGGAAGTGTGAGGCGAAGCCACATACACACGCACACACACACACACACTAAGCATAAACTAAACAAAATGGCGTCGACGAAAGGATGCGCAACGCAACGCAGCGCAGCGCTCATAATTATTGTTGTGGTTGTTGTTGTTGTTGTTGTTATTGCTGCCGCTGCTTCTGTTGCTGCTGTTGCTTCTGTTGCTTCTGTTGCTGCTGCTTCTGTTGTGTTGGCAATGGTGGCTGTCTGCAGTGACGATGCTTGTAATGATAAGCGTTGTTTGTGTTTTACTTTAATAGGTAAAATGATGTGCACACATACGCAGACGCACATAGAGACTGGGGCGCACACCCACACAAAAGGCTTTGACTGAAACACGGCTCAAAGGCATAAATTATTGTGGTTAACAGACAACAGAGCCGAGAACATGCCACTAGCTGGAGCAGCAGAAGTTGCACGAACTAATTCTAGCGCCATGGCTAGAATGGCCTTTAACTGTGCTCCCCCGAGTTTCAGCCAAATTAAAATAGTGCTCGCCCATGTGGCGACTCTGCTGTTGTTGGCTCCAACTTAATACATGTGAATGTAATTATTTACTTTAAAGTTAACTAACAGAATATGCACATAAATATTTGTGTACATTTGGTAAACCGAGCAAATACCGAACAACAATTGAATTAACTAATTATATATAATATAAACTTTTTTTTTAAAGATTTAATCCAACCAAATGTTCACGAAATTAATAGTAATCTTTTGATTTACTTATTGTTAACCGCTTAGAAACTGAAGTTAACAACATTTAATTGTAATTGCTGATAACATTTGACAATTTTTTGACTTGATTCTAATTATTTGTAATGATTTGCGATCATTATTAGAGTTCCTTGTTTGTATTCACTGGAGCTATGCTCGTCTTTGTGCTGACCATCTAAGAATTCCATATAAGATTCCGATGCTGATAACAAGTATTATACAACATTTCCATATAGACCCAACTATTGAAGAATTTTGTTCTTGGAGCAGCGAGCAGTAATCGTCTTGCAAACTGCAACACTTATTGCCAAAGAATTGACGATAGATCTTTTGCGGTATTTCCAAAATGAAACCAATTATTGAGTTGGTCTGAAAACACTCTGGATATTTTGCTCTCATGTGGGCCTGACAAGTCTTTCCATGTGGCCGCAGCTTGCACTGCAAATCAAGATAATTTTGATATGGATTTAGCCAAGGCATGTTGCTTTTGATATTGTAGAAACTTTCTAAAAAGGAACTTTTTAAATATTACTATGTTCGTTTGCTTAGGAATTCTTTTTAATGTCTAAAATGTACAAAGATGTGTGATCGAAGTTCTGATGAAAAGTGAACACACAAAACAAAGCAAATAAGATTAAAGGAACTTAAAATCACCGGTGACTACAAATGATATTTATCATTTGCATCACTTTTTAGAGATGGAAAAACTAGTATTTTAGGTATTTTTCTTTTCAAGTATTTTCGATAACAAATAAAAATCATACCTATCGAAATGATTTTATATTTTTGACAATCGCAGTAGTCTTTCCCATTTTCAATTGAAAGCTGTTCGCATCGAAAATCATTATTCTATCTCAGCAAATCAACTGGGAAGCATCAATTGTGCAAGTTTAATTTAGTTTCGTAAATGTTTGCTGTGAAAATGGAAACTAAAAACAATGTATTTGACTCTCAAATTGTGCCACAAGATGTCGAAAATAACAATGGGAATAGAAAGCGCTGTGCAGAGGTCCCCATTGATGCAAATGGTCTCAACACATTGAAGAAACAACGTAATCGGCATCGCGAAGACGATTCTCAACGCAAGGACGAAGAGAACGTAAGTCCACAATTACAATATAGGCTACAGAAAGCAGGACTTCCAATATGCAATAGAATTTTATTTTTTTGACATGTCAGTGTTTATTAAATGAGCTTTTCTTTTTCTAAATCCTGTTCAGAAGCTGCGCTCTAATGGCCCTTCATCAATGGATGTAATATACTCAAATAGAGGCCAAGAGCAAGAGGAAGGCCGTGGATTCTCACCTCGTGAACGTAATGCCAGCATACCCGTGGGCCATGGTCAAGGGGAGTCATGCGGCAAGTACCGCGATTCCCGTGGCGGTGGTGGGGGAGGTGGTTTTGTTGGTGGTGCTGGCAGCGGACGTTTTTCCGGCGGCTCCAACAACTACAATAATCATTCGTACCGTTTCGATGAGTTCTCTGTAATTCAAAAGCTACGCAACCTTAGCGATCCAACTTTTCCGCTCGAACCCGTAGAGGAGCGAGATGAGCTAAAGTTTGCCGGTCGCAATCGCCTTTATGTGGGAAATTTGACTGATATTCATAACATCGAAGGTTTGCAAGAGTTGTTCAAGCAGTATGGTGAGCTGGGCGATACCTTTTTGAGTCCGGATAGAAAGTATGCGTTTGCCAAATTAGACTATTATGCCAATGCCGAAAAGGCAAAGCGTGCCTTGGACGGCGCCGTGGTAAGTGGACGCCCGCTACGCGTCCGTTTTGCTAACAACGCAACCATTTTGCGGGTGAGCAACTTAACACCCTGCGTATCCAACGAGCTACTCTTCAAGTCCTTTGAAATTTTCGGACCCTTGGAGCGCGCCTTCATTACGGTCGACGATCGTGGCAATCATATGGGGGAGGGCACCGTGGAGTTTGCCAAGAAGTTATCAGCAAATATCTGTGTTCGTATGTGCCAGGAGAGATGCTTCTTTTTAACAGCTTCATTGCGTCCTTGTGTGGTGGCGCTAAAGGAGTCCGAGAACGTCGACGGATATCCCGAAAAGGATGTCACCAAGAACAGCCAGTTCAAGCAAGAGCGCAGCCTTGGACCTCGTTTCGCTGAGCTCAACTCATTTGAGCACGAATTCGGAACCAAATGGAAGGAGCTGTACGAGCGATATTACGCCGAAAAAGCCGCTCTGAAGCGCAACCTAAACCTGGCGGAAAACGATCTCGAATCCAAAATAGAGATGGCTCACTACGAGCGAGAAACTGAGCTTCTGCGCGAAGGTGAGTGTGTACACCAATACACTCAGAATTATTTATGGATAATTCTGAGACGAACAATAATAATGTTATAATTCTACAGAGCTAAATAGGCGTGAGCGCGAAAAGGAACGTTTTAATTGTAATTGGGCAAGGCACCAGGAACAATCAATGGAGTTTTATCAGAACGGTTCGGACTCTATGTGTTATTCTCAGAACGGATTCAATGACCACCAGATGGAACGTCACCAACAGGAAAGATCCTTATATATGCCAGATATACCAAAATATTTTGGCGAAATGGAAAACTCGTCATTTGAGACTTTCGATGGTAAATAAACGTTTTTCACATTTTCTTTAATATCGTTTCATCATTAACGTAACTCTTATCTAGATTACAATAATAACAACGATGATAATACTGGACCAGCTGCAAACAATCATGTATTTACTGAGGCCTTATAGATAATTTTAATTGAAATTTTATTGTATTGGTCTTTATTATTTACCGAATAGGCTGGATTTGACAATAATATTGAAGGTAACCAAAATAATCCCAATAATAATTATAAAGGATTATGGGGACGGCGCAGCCAGTAGTCATGGAATCAAAGAGTGTTCAATTTCCAATAATCAAAGGAAGAAGGACGCTTCAAAAATACTTAACTATACATAATCCATTCAACACACCCATCAATTAACACTGATAACACTTTTAATTAAAAATCGAATTTAAATAAAATGAAATCTGTGAGGGTATATCGTAAATGTGAAAATATATTTCAGAAGTATATATTTTTCGTACATAGCGTGATTTAGGACCAACTTGACAATTTTCAGCTGTCGCTTCTGCAGCATTTGATTTAGGTTTATTGACACATTTCGCGCATGTCGTTTAATCAATGGCTGACAGCCAAACCCACTTGACAACAGGTAGATTGACAGACATGGATTTTGAGCTGTCGCCAGACATGGATGTGTGTGTGTGTGTGGGGCTCAAGTGCAGTCTGTTCGTGTCCACAGAAATGTTGAGTTTTTCCAATCCACTCGCAACCCACTCTATCAACATTTTGAATTCGCAAAATTGATTTGATTGCCATTTTAGATAACGCCATCTATTGAAAATGTTCAGATGCGATTACCATATTTAAGTGTATAATTTTGTGTGCATATTGTTTTGAAATGTTTTGATTAGAATTGTGCATAATTTAAAAAATTGGAATAAGTATGTGGCTTATCAGCTAAAGTATGTTATATTAATGTTGCTTGAGCAACAACGGCTTACAGCATCGTCTCCAATATTTGTGCCACATTGAGTATGCTTAATGCGCGGCATGCGGAAACCTTGAAATGCACTTAAAATTCTTACCGATGGTATTTTGACACCGATTTTTAATTGTTGCTGCAGACTTGTTTGGCTTGCTTTGCGAGTGTGTGTATGTGTGTGTGTGCGTGTGTGTGAATTGTGAAAATGTGGAAATTGGCACATTTGCTGCATTTGCATTCTGTGCTTTTCTAAATAACTAAATAACTTGGCAACCGCATTTGTTGGGTTTTCTAGAGACTGCCTGGCCATTTCTATGGCTGCCCGCTTTCACTCGCTCCTCTAATCACATGTCCCACTTTTCGGCTCAGAGCTCTGGTTTTTGGTTTTTGTTTTTTGCTTATTGTCACCATATATCAACGCCGTCTGCACATTTGTGGCACCAGTTGATTTCTGTTTCGAGCTTATGTGATGTTTCTTCATTAAAATTTGTATAATTTTAGCAAGATGTTCCTTCATTAAATTTTGTCTAAATTTAGCAAGAAATTAAACTGATCTATGAGGTTAACAACAACTAACAATTTATTTTTTTATTTTTATTTAACTTGTGTCTTTTTATTAAGAATTAGTAAAGAGGCCGAATTCCTAATAACATTGAAAGAAAACCACTTTATGTCTATGTAAATTTGTGATGTGAGGCTTAACCCTTTCCTAAGGATATAGGAAGAAAAGAAACCAATTTCTTGGAGTTCAAATAATTGAACTGCGTAAATATTTTAACAAATCTATCAGACAAATAGGAGCCCTTGTAAATATTTGCTGTCTGCTGTCGGAGACCCTCAATCAGACCAATTTCTCTTATAGGCTTAAACACACAAACAAAATGGTCAAAATGTTTTAAATATAAGATAAACAAAATCTGAAAATCTGATCAATTTTAAAGTGAATGCAAACTTAACCATTTTGCCAAGAGAATAAAATATTTAATAGGGATTGTCATTTAAAACACCTTAATAAGTGAATGACTCTTGCAGTCAATATACTTGAGTCGGCCAATAATGGAGAAAACGGATTGAAAATAATGATATTGAGTTGTCAAGCGAAACTTTTAAATGGCATGGAAAAGTGTAGGTAAACTTCAAATGACGGCTATGGGAAGTTTAAACGGAACTAAACTATTAGCCAAAAGTGCGCATGGCAACATCGATTATACAAAACAAGAAACGGGAACAAACGCACTATAGTTGTGTGTGTGTGTGTTGTACGTTTGTATTCTTAGTGCAAGCCCCGTTGCAGGTAATTTCTGGTTGTATTTTTATACCCTGTACTCATTAAAATGAACACCATATCATCGGCATCCCAGGAGATTAAATGTAAAAAAAGAGTATGGCTAGGAACTATAAATTTATACATTTTGAAAGTAGATTTGGAAGTTGTGGGATACAGATACGATATGCCTATCACATTTTCTGTATAACTACAAAAATATATGAAATGTCAAAAAATATGACAATATTTCTAGCAATTTAAATTTCACATTCTGCTTACTGTCTGCAAGGGTATTTAATATTCGATGTGCCCAACTTTACTGTTCTCAATTGTTTTCGTTTTACTTTCGGCTTTTAAAGTAAGCGCACCACAAACTGCATTAAAATGTTGCGCACCTCTGGGGCACCCCAAATTGCTGCAGCGACCAAGGCAATAGCAGCAACAACAACAAATGCAACAACAATGAGTTTTACACAACCTATAAACAAAAGAAAACAAGAAAATAGAGCAGAATGAAATTTCTATGTTTGTGACTGTTGCAGATGGAGGGTTGCCTCCGATGCTGCTTTTAATAATTATAATTTATGCTAGAGTCAACAACAATTGGGCACAGGAGGCGCCACCAAAAGGTGCGTTAGTGTGGGCGTGGCAAGGCGCTGCCAGGGCATATAGAACTAAAGCCAAAGTCAATTAGCATAATAATGTATTTATTTAAATTACTTTTAATTAATGCAAATATAGACAAATGGTAAGCAAGGCAAAAGGGGAAATTTTGTCTTTAATTACATGCACAAAACATATTCAAATTGTGGGCGTGGCCATGGCGCTGCTGTTGATTAGCCTTGCACAAGCTCATTATTAGGCAAGCTTTTCATTTAAATCTATTGGCTCCTAACATTGAATTACCATGCCTGACAACTGAGGTCCTTCAATAAATTTGTTAACGAAAACAGCAACGGTATGGGAATTACCACAACACTTGCAACTACTTCGGAGTGCCCACGCCCATTTGATGTCAATTGGGAACCGCAAGCGCCGTTGGACAGAAGCTGCTCAAAATTAATTGACACATGTTGCAGGCACTGCAATCCTGATTTTGCCACCCGACATGACCTCGACATCTGGATTGTGTGCTTGCGGTGTTTACTGATTTTGCCATTATGTGGCTGCCCACTATACTTGAGCCCCATCCAGCCCACCTGGCACAATCCCTTCTGCCTATCCCTGGCACTTTGATCAGTCGGTTCGTTTGTCCGTTTGCATTTTAATTAACTTGCATAAGCTTAATGAACTTGCTCAACTGGGCCGCAACCGTACACTTACAGAAAGTACTATATACACACATATGTTATCTTGTTCTATAACTTTAATTTGATTTACAAACAAAATAACTGAATACAATGAGATTTCCTGTAGCCAGCTTTGAATATCGCTGTCGTTCAGAAAGACTGTTAAATAAAAGTAATTTGATATATATATATACATATATATATATATATATATATATATATATATAATATGATAAATTGAGAGTAAAAATTAATTGAACTATACACATGCGATATTTAACTAAACTGGCTGTCGCAATTAGTGAAACACATATTAAAATGTCAATAATTTTTCGCATTTTGTTTGTTAGATTTTCAATTTTACTTATAATTTGATGGCTTTGCTGCCATTCGCAGTTGGGCAAAACACTGCACAGTTTACTTATTTAAATAAGTGCAATAACAAAAAAATTTAGTAGCATTTGAATTTCTTTATTAAAGATCGATTTTTTTAATATAATTTTATAAACTTAATTGGTTGGAAGTTGACTTTTCTAAAATCGATTAATAATTTCTCTATCTAAATTCGCATCAAGTAAAATATTCGTCTCTCAAACTATATATATATATAAATATATATATAGTTTTGTGTATGGCATTAAATTTATAATATATATTAATCAACAACTTGTATCCATTACCACTTAAATATGTTCAAATGCGTATTTTGCCTTTTGTAGTTTCTTTTACTGCGACTAGTTTGCAATACCCAAATGGGAGATGTCTGGAATTAAAAGAAAATCCACATTAGTCAAGTTGGTTAAGGTTAAGGTTATTTAAAGTCAGTTCTCTTAGTCTGAGTACAACTGCTTTGGCTTGGCTCTTTTGATATCAGGACATGCTACGATTTGCTTTTCTTTACGTGAAACTCTCATTAAAAATCAACGGAAATGCAAAATCACGCAGAGGAAGTCCTTTGAGCCTGTCAAAGTGAGTGAGTTCGCGGACAGACAGGTCAGGTATTGGAAAGCCAATGCCAGATGCACTTGATGCAGCCAAGGATTCTGTTTGCCACGCAAATGAAGCCCATTTTGCTTTTTTCTTGTTGAAAAGTTGAAAATGGAGACGAACCCGACACGCCGAATATATATCCTTCATTGTGTATTGCTCAATGTTTCGAGTCGAATGCGTCGGAATAAGTCGTATATATTGATGACAGCATAAAATGAAACTTAAAGTAAAATAAAAATATAAAAAACGGTTGCGTACAAATGGGTTAAGAGTGCAAGGCTATGGAACTGCAGCTCTGCCTACTTGGTGAATGGAAACGCATAAAATTCGATTAATAGATTAAGAGCACGCCAGGCAAATGGATGAACTTAACGTGGTCTCAAAGGTTGCAGTGCTCGATAAGAAATAGAAACACAAACTTAAGGAAAGCATTTCCTCTACGCCATGTGCGACTAATTGCTTTGGTTTTTCCGTCTCCATGTTGTGTATCGCAAATCCATCGACCTAATTGAGCTGTGTGCAATTCAATCGTTCGGAGCGAATTGCGATATAATAAGTTCGTGATTTTATGGCAGCCAGATTAGCGATTTATTTGCTCACATTTGTTGTGCGGTGAATCATTAATCGTCAAATGGATTGGGCGTCTCTTAACTCCCCCCCCCCACACTCTTTTCTCACAGCCTTAATACTTGTTGTTGCCAAATTGATGGTTTTGTTATATGGTTACATCTGCTGCTCAAATTTGAGCACTAATCATTATACATGGCTCTTTGCTGTTTCCGTCAGAGTTATTGGCAAATTTCAGCGAATTTCGAATTTTACGGTATTAAAGCTTTTGCAGTGCGCAACAAGAAGTGAAGTTGTAGTTTTCCAATCGTTAATAATTATTTAAATCTGTAATTGAAAAAAATATATATATATTGGCATTTAACATTACACTTTTTATTAAAAAATATATTAGCATGTAAGTATTCATAGATGGAATTTATTTTTGCAACTCAGTTTGTTGAGGGGTCAATAAGTTTGTGAAGAATTTTTTATTTATAACAAGCTATTTTTTTATACGTATTTCTGATTTTGTAACAGAGAAGCGGTCCGTAAAATCCACTCAGAGGCATTTGCATAAAACAATGCCGACCAATTAGCCCTGATATGCCAGAGGATTAGTAGAATCACCCGGCATGCGTCCTCGCCAGGATACAAATCGATGTATTAATGGTTTTTTTTTTCTCACCGTTAAGCACTCAGTCACAATGTCAAAATTAACGTTCCTTAAGCGAGTGGATATCAACTCTTCAGTGACACCCCAACCGAAAAACCTGTAATGCGGAATGTGGCCAGTGTAATGTCTTGCGCGAAATTGCTCAGTTGAAGGGTCGAGTTTAACAGCAGCATGGCTATATAATTTCTTAAAAGTATTTCATTATATAGCTTGTGCATTAAGATGGCAGACATTTCATTTACTGAGCCACTTAAGTTGTGGTTGGTGGCGACAGCACGCTCAGAAAGGTCGTTGCGAATCTTATCATAAACACAGTGAGCAGCAGTTATAATAATATTCTTTGTAATGATGGCAGTGATACGGGACAGGGCG
Organism: Drosophila demipolita; assembly: GCA_035042405.1. Taxonomy (NCBI): domain Eukaryota; kingdom Metazoa; phylum Arthropoda; class Insecta; order Diptera; family Drosophilidae; genus Drosophila; species Drosophila demipolita. Next base: position 2,876,666 of record JAWNLI010000044.1, on the reverse strand, counting down.
CTTTCTCGATCTATATTGCAACAGCTCCAATAATCCTCCTTTTAAGGAGCAGCAGAAAAACTCCGACAAACATTTCCGCAAATATTATAAATTGAATTTTCTGCTTTGTCGTATGCCACATATATGTTAACACAACATTCTTGCAAACAGCATGTAAATTCGTAGATAGGACTTCATTATGAAAATCGATATATATATATAAACATTGCCAAAATTCCAATTTATCACCACAAGGAATGGATTCAGTGTAGTTGGTTTAATTGTTCGAATGGCAATTAAATGATTTAGGGGATAATTAAATCGAGGCCAACCAGGTCATTTGCAAATCAAGAGCAATTCATATTCAACAATATTATTGCAATTGTTGTTATTGTCGTGGCTGTGGTTGTGTTTTGGCCAACATGTGGTCTTGCTGTTTGTCGTTTTGTGGCAGACACTAAATTCGGAAACAGAAGCGAAACGCCGAAACGCAGCGTGTGCCCTGCGATTAAATGAATTACAGCCACGCCCCCATATGGTGTGGGTATCAGTTGTCCATGTGATTACTGTGCTTTTGTCAGGGGCGTAATTAAGATCTTTGTCGTGAGCTTTGAGTCCTTAACGTGTCTATAAATATATATTATTTTTAATTTGACCTCTTTACAGTGTATGAAGTGCAGTTCCAGGAATTACAACGGATATTTACTTATTGAGTAATTGATATGAACCCCAACAAATTTGAGGTTTGTGTCACTTGGAAATATTCATTGATATTAATCCTGTGCGGTACAGCTAGATCTACAAATTATCCATTGTGATATGCATATGTAAATCGTCCTTAATATACATTCGGTGCACATATGCTGCAAAACACAAAAAACGAATATATTAAAATATATTTAAGCACAAATGAGTAACAAAAGCAAAATTAAATAACACAATGCACTTTAACATAATATGTCATAATTTATTTTAGTTTGCATGTACTTTTCGCTTACCACCTGCCAGACAAGATAAGATGATGAGCAATGACATTAGATAGCGAGTCCATTTGCATCGATTCGTTAGTTTAAAGGGCAGTTGCTCCAAATTATTAATATGCTCGCCAGACAATTCCCATACTCTGTTTTGAAAATTGTGCTGCAGAAGGTTGTCCAGTTCATCCTCCGGTAAGCATATTGGTTTCGGCCTCAGATCAACGGGAACGGGTAAGCTATTTATTTCTGAGCGATGTGTTTGCTTAAAAATGCTCAGAATTGATTGGTTGAGAATTTCTTCTACTGGTGGCGATCGAATGCATTTAACAGAGAACTTATGACAATAATCCTGATCCTTATGGAAGTTAAAAGAGTGGAGACTAATATTTATCTCAACGAAGTCATAGGCCTCAATGCTGCCACAGTTGGGGCTGGCATGAAATTTAGATGTCGCATTCGAACTTATCTTGAAAACCAGTCTTTCAGCAGAGTAATTCATAATAGTGATTAAACGTCTTTGCCTGCGATCGTAGGGCGCATAGAATGTTAATTTTTTTGGGCTTACACTGAAGCTAAGAGAATTCATGTTAGCTTGATATTAAATTTTTGCAATATATTATTGTTGTTACAAAATATTTTGCTTTATGGAAGTTGATTTAGATATGTGACTGCAACTTTATACAAACAAAAGTTGTGAATTGGAATTGTGTCCGAAATATGTCAACTATTGTAACATGTTGACAACATTTCCATATGTTGCTCTAACCCATTGCACAGCTGACGGAGAATCATGTGTGGGCTCAAAGTCAAATTGCATCGAAACGTTTTGCATTAATTTGCATTGCAGCAGTTTCTCCTGTCAAAATGCAAGTGGTTAAACCATAGCTAAATGCCACAAAATTATTTGCAGATCATTGTATTCAGTTTAGAAAAACTACTATTGTTAACTACAATTATCTTTCGTCAAATGATTTTTAAATGTTTGACAGTAAAATGAACAAAGTACACAAAATGCTCAACAGAAGCGATACACGGCAACTAATTTATTTTGACATTTTGCTCTTGTACTTGTCATCTAAATTTAATGTTATTCGCTACTTCAAAGCAGGTTGTCCATTGTGTAAAATTGCTAAACAATCATTGTCATCTGATATATAAATAGATATTATTTCAATTGGCCTATAACAAACATCAGGCTTTAGGTCAAAAGTTTTCGCTGTATGCAATTTATTCCGCAACGTGGTATTTGGTCAGGTGAGAAAATATATTTGGCCACATTCAGCTGTCGATGATTGCATTGACAAACTCCTCATACTTCACCAAGCCCTGATCATTCACATGATTTTCCAACAGTTCGTCCATCTCCAATTCGGTAAGGCACTCACCACAGGTTGTTAGGATACGTCGGAGCCTGACTGCTGATATGTATCCCGTGTTATGCTCATCGAAAAAGCGCAAGTCGGATATAAACAGTTCGTTAATGGAGGCAGTGTCTGCTCCAAACTGTGACATGATGCTATCATAGATTGGCATAAGTTCATCAAAGGAAACGCGTTCGCAACCGGATGCATTCAACTCTTGAATGTGCTGACAAATGCTCGCCTCACTAGGATTGGCGCCAAGTACGCGAAGACATTCCCCCAGATGCGAGTGCGAAATTTTGCCATCGCTTCGTTGAACAAACTCTAGGAATATTCGACGCATTTTTCGGAGCTTTTCCGGTGAGTGTTGACTGGCCATGATGGTTATTGTATGTTGATTGACGGATTTATGAGTTGTTGGTGGTTTTTGGAGTGTGTGCTTAGTGGATACACATCTTCTGCCCAGTTGCAACCAACTACACGGAAGTACTCGAATCCAATTGTTGTGTGATGGGGAAAAACGGATATACAATTAATTTTAACATGTTGACAGCTAAAAACAAAATCGTGCCTCAAACTCAAATATTTATCCTGCCTAACACACTCTGTTCAAAGGTTACTAGACAATTTTATTGATCTGCATTCAAATTTGGACTCTTTATCTGAATACAGTCTATCACTATATAATGTGCACTTTTGCTTTTTTTCCCATATGCTATTGGTTTTCTTGCAGTCGTTCAGGTAATATTTACCATAGGCTCGTGCAAATATTATTCCACAGTACTTAAGTGAATAAATCTTATTGGAATGCCAGAAATTAAATGTCTTAGTACTCAACGATGTTACAGTCAAAATATTTTTTTATATATATAAAAATATTCGTTTCAAATTGAAAAGTTATCAAAAGCAGTTGTCAAGTCTCTCGTAAAATTTACATAACTTAAATTTAATATGTGTATTTGCGAGTCTGCTCAATGTTTGGATGAAATATGCTGCTCGCTAAGAGCAAAAGCCATATTTCTTGGTGTTTGGACGATTGTACATGGCATATTATTTGGTGTATTGACCAGTGTTACCTCAGAAGTCGAGATTCCTTCGCTTGTCGCGTTTTTAATAATTTGCTTAGTGCATATCACAGGTGGAATCTTGCTGCTATTGGGAATTTATAAAGTAGGTGCTGAAGTGCATGATATTTATTTGCATTATATTAATTTAACTTTTTCGTAGAGTATGCCAAACATATTTATGGCTGGTATTATAACAAGCTCATGTCTGCCTTACTTTATGTTTCAGCTAATTTATCTACCAAGTAAGCAAATTAATAAATCCTGTTTACCCCGTGTCCATAAGTGGCAAGTGCATATAGATATAGCGGACACAAGTAAAATTCTCTGACTAAAAGCTTATATAGTTTAATCTTGCATAGCAATATCAATCGTTTGTATTCTCGATTGCAATTTTGTAATGAAAAAATTGTAGACAAAATAATATAATTATAATCCATATTTATTATGCTGCAAAGACATTATATGGGCATAGGGTATATCTTAGTCAAGTTCTCTTAACTACAATAAAATACTTGTTTATTAACTATTTTTTTAATTGCTTTCAGTCGTACAAATCATCTTTACAATCACCGCTTGCAGATATTATAATAAATTTCTAATCAGTGAAAATGAATTGTAAAATTATTAAAATAATTGTTTTTTTATCTGAAAGATTTGCCGTATCAAATTTGGCAAAATAGTCACAATTTACTTTAATTTTCACGTGATTTGAACTTTAAACTCACTCGGATGGCTGTCATTAAAAGGGGAGATGGATTGGAGATGAGCCTGTTTATAGATTTAAATGTGTTTTTTATTGACTAAATATACTAAAGTGCATACGAGCAAAACTCATTTCTTTATAAGCACATTCATATATAATGCATTTTACATGTTTAATACTTAATTAAATTAAATATAGCTCACCCCTCTTCAAAATATGATTACAATGAGGATGATTTACAGTTAATTTTGCTGTTGAGCTACAAAAGTTTATTTGCTTTGTGGCTGCTTCAGTCAATCTTCATTTATAATAAATAAGTTTGGACCAACTGGAGACGTAGCTGGTTTCTGGAGTTGGGAGAGGAGCAGAGTAACTACTTAAATTCAAGTTGTTTTAATGTTAACACGATACAAATAATTTGCATATATTTAATGGGAATAATTACATCAAATTTGCATGAATATTCCATCTTGGTTAAAATAATAACAATAAATATATTATTGCACAATACAACGTTTAGATTTATTCATTTGGACAAAACAATAAAATTAGATTTTAAATAAATGGCTTTTAATCGCATGGATTCTGTAAAACGACAATTAGGTAATTATCCTGCGGCATTAGTATTACCTCGAATTGGTTTGTGCGCATTCGCATGGATGTAAATTCGTTGGTGGGATCCAAATCTAAGATCGACTGACGGGCTTTCTCCGAAAGCGTTTGCATGATGCCAGCGTAATGAATTGTTGCTTGGTTGTCCAATGTTGATTTGACGGCTATGCCATCATTATCCAGAACAATAATGCCCACGACATTCTTAACATTCTGGAATCGTTTCAGCATCTCTTCCACTTCAGTGGACATATTCAAGCCGTGTCCTGATTATTGTTACTTGGAATTGGAATACTCTCTAATAACTCCCAAGAGTTTTATAAACGACTAAATAAAGTAATTTATATACATTGATATATTTTAAAGCGCCTGCTAGCTATAAACTAAACTTATAAGCTTATATATATTATGGCTTAAAATTGGTAAACAATTAACCTCTCTCATTTCCTGCAATTTTCCGTTTAGCTGACCGTATATTTTTCGCAAAAATAAGCTTGATAAAAAGGGCCAGATGAACTTTTGGCCGCTTAGCTGATGGAAACTGAAAAGTTGCCATTTGTGTGTGGAAAATTAATTGAATGTTGTTGATGCCTGTTATACAGCTGCTCAATGAGTACTATTCATTCGAATTGCAGATGAACTGGTCAGCATCAAGTTTAGTGCGGAAATTATGGCATACTTCCGGCCTTCCAGCCAACCAGACGGCCAACCGCCAGACGAGCTGCCAACACACACAGAGTACGAACTTTCTGCAGTCTGGTGTAAAGCTGTGCACTTTTGAAAATTAATTAAAAGTCGTAAAACTCATAATGAAATTACTCACACAGACGTAGAGAATGAGACATGCAACAAAAGCAATGTCAAAAGTTGGCTTAATGCAACACTTTGTGGCTGCAGAAGGAGGAGCAGGAGGAGTCGGCAAATGAAACTTTGGTCAAGGTGAAGACTTGTCGGAGAATTGAACATTGACATTTAGCTCAAAATTTATTGTCTAATTAAATCCAATTTTCTGCTTATAAATCAGTAAAACATTGTCGGCAACTGAGTGTAAAATGTTTAAAAATTACTTAAAATGGCTTAAAACCATACAAAAAATAAATATCTGCCGTTTGTAAATGTTCTTTTTAATGGTCAATTTTCATTTCATTCAATTTGTAGAATTTATTGTGCATTTTGACAAATAGTGTCTGTATTTCCCTTTACAGATGTTTCCGCCACAATGCGTAAAATATTTACAAATGGAATTTTTTGCAATGTACCAACATTTGTTTTATTTGCTGAGAGTTGTGCCAACAGCAAATTGTATTCTAGATTTTCTATTAAAATTGCATTTAGCTTCAGAATTGATTGCACGTTTCAAATATCGAATTTATTGTTTAGACAAATACAATAATTGAATTGTTTCTCTATATTTGATAAATTATTTTTGTCTGAGCCACAAATACAATAAAGGATGTGGACAAAGAGAATCTTAAAAGTACTTTATTTTATCTGTTAAATTCATAAATAAAGCTTTGCTTTTGTAGGGGGAAGAAAGTTGACATTTAGACATTTAGACATCAAGAGAGGTTTAAACTTTGTTAGGGCCATAAAATGAGTATAATGCCAATAAGTGAAAACTTTTTAAAGTAGTGTCGAAGATTTGTAATTTTGTAAGACGCTGTCGTATCTGAAATGAGGTTGAATATATAGTGTTTTGGTATCTACAAAGTATTCCAAAAACAGAATTATATAATTTAACAAGACCAATCGAGCCCTTGTTGTCCTGGCTTTATCAAGAGCTGGTCGAAAAAATTTGTAATTAATCTTTTTTATATTTAAATTGTGCGTCATGTTCTTGAAACGAGATGTTGAATATCGTCACTCAATTGCAATATAATTTCTATTATTTGCCTATCGGCGTCTAAATTGTATTAATAACACAGCCTTCCTACTACCCGGAAAGGTTTTTTAGTAATATATTTTCTTTCCCTTTCTGATCGTAAATCAAATTTATTTAAGAATTGAATGCTAAGTAATTAATATTGTATGGAATCCTGTTTAATGGTTGTGCACAACTAAACACATTTTTGGTTTCTAATAGAGGACACTAGGCATTTAAATCACAGAAAATTTAAATAAACATTTGAAATGAGTCATGAAATGTTCCTCTTAATCTGATTTACCATTTGTAATTAGGGCCAAAATAATCAGATGTGCATGCATTACCAATTATGAGTACCTTTGTTTGTTTTGGTCTGTTGGGTGTGGTGGAAAATTGGAAAATTCCCGTAATATAAATTAAGGTCAATTTAAATTATGATTGAGCACGTTGGAGTAACCCGTGCACGGATTTAATTGAATTTTAATTGATACGAACATGTTGCAGGTATTTTTGGCACAGCCACAATTTCACAGAAACAAGTTTGTTTTAGAAATCTGTTATAAGCTCTCGTGTTTTGTTTGTTAACTCCTCAATTATATTTGCATGATATGCAGGTACTTTAAAATAATGTATAAATATATCTTTCAGTCACATTGCTTACATAAAATATTCTTTATTTTTGCGTTTGCTATAAGCTGTTTTTGTGATTATTCATATGCCGTTCGCTTGAGTCGCCTCGGAATCTTCAGTCATAAGCTAAATGCCCGGGGATACAATTTTAAATTAAATATTATAGCGTTGGCATTATGCAAACACTTCCACAAAATGCCTGATAAAAATCCTCCAAGCGTATAATACACACCCAAGGGAATAACTGAGTGTGTGCGATTTTCTTTCTGTCTTTACTCTTTAATATGATGTTTCAGTTATATATTTCTTAAACCCAGTTCAATAGTAATTATCTTAAAGTTGTTGATCCCTTTTTGGTGCAGCATTTTTATTACAATACTTTTTCTTTATGTTTATAGGTTTGCGAGAAGTGTTGCACAAATGTTATACGTAAAATAAATTCAGTTCTCTTATTTCAAAAGCAACTCATATTTAAGTCTACTTACAAAATGTAACTCAAATTGTTGAAATGGCATTAAATACAAGTAAACTTTCTGCAATATGAATGCCCGACTTTCAGACACTTTTCTTTGAAGGTATTCAATACCATATTAAAGGCATCATTGTTGAAGATCTGAAGTAATACTAGATATGTATATCAACCCCAAGTATAATTTTTGCTGAGTACAGTAAACCTTGGCATCACCTTTTTCAATCAACTAAAGAGCAGCTCTCATGTCCTCCTCCCAACTGTCCTCCACTTAGCCCCATCGCTGACTCAATAAGCTGGCATTTTATTTGCATTTTTTTTCGTCACTTGGTGTCTTTCTGGCTGGATGCCCTATTCCCAGCAACCTCACTTTGACCAAGTCGCTGTGGAGAACATTTTGGCTGTGTTGTTTTTTACTTAGTACACACGATGTCGTCGACAAATTCATCATCGTCTCAGCGCTCGTCTGTCAAGCGCGTTAAGGATACAATAAATGTCTTTCGTGGTCGCTGCGTGAAGCGTGTCATTTCCCGGGGACCAGCTCCACTGGCGGCTGGGCTTGGCTGACTGCCGGGCTGCCGGGCTGCCTGGCTGCGGTTAAGGCACCCGCTGAGTGAAATACTCTGTTGGATTAATATGCAACAACGTTTCGCAATTTTTTTGTCGCCATTTTTTGTTTTCCTTTGGTTTATTCATTTGCCCAGGGCCTTCCCTGCTTGTCTTCGACATCCTCCGGCTCAACCAACAGACTAAAGCTAAGGCTCAGGTGCACTCTGCGATAACAAATTAAACAACTTTATGCAAGGGCTGCAGAACAAATACCTTGGAATATATAAATGCGATTTTTTATTCTGCTCTAGTCGAGTGGCAGCTTAAAGCGGCAGAGGATGCAATCAGAATTGGATAAACGAGAATACCACAAGTATCCTTATGGATAAGAGATAAAGTACACGTTGAAGCCCCGCTGCATTCTGTCTTCACGTCCTGATCAAAAAGGCAAAGCCTCGATAATTTAATGTGTCCAAATACCATGACAAATATTTACTCAATACTCAATTGAACTTGCAGATATTTTTTAGGAGAATTTTACTGTTTACATAGTTTAATTTATTGAAATGCTTTGGATTCAATTCCAAAGAGGCAAAAAAAAAATAAAATAAACTGTGTCAAGTGGTGATATTTTATGAAGTGCTTGTAAAATAAAAATGGTTATTCCGAGACTTCCATAGATCGCCATTCAATCCTCGTTTTGTATGTTTTCGAAAGCGCTTGGCTGCAAAACAACTATAATTTGGTGGTAGATTTATCGGATTTGCAACTTGCAACTCTGAGGACGCAGCCTTCTCCTCGCCTCCAGTACAATAATGTTTACGCAGATGGCTTGGGATTTGTGCTCCGGTTGTGGCAGCGGTCTTATAATGGTTTTAATGCTAAGCATCTCAAAATCGCCTTTTTGAAATATTTCATTTGGGTTTTAAAATTTTTGGTTTTTCACCAAACCAATCATTGTGGTTATTTGGCTTATAGAATGGTCTGCGTCCTCGGAAATTATTTATTGCATTGCTGCATTAAATTGATTTAAAGATTCTTGGCTTCCCGTTCTATTTTCGCTAACGACAGTAAATTTTCATGAGCGTCAACCTCGTTTCTACTGTTGTTTTGGCTTAAATGTTAATGCTGGTTACACTCCAAAAAATTGTGCACCTGTTGCTCGGGAAGTAATTTTCGATGTCGAATCTGCGTCTATTTTATAAAAAACTTTAAAAATGCCCTCCCTGAAATGGGTCATGTCATTATAATTGGTATTGTTGCACAAATGGACGACTCAGATTTAGAGCTCGCACAGGCTCGGAATACATTCCACGAACCCTCACAATGTCATCAGTCTGAAATTCCACAGTAATTTGATCATTATCAGAAGTATTGCTGAATTGCAAGCTGAGGTTTTTCAACATATTTACGCATCGAAAGCAGTAAGTTTAATTTTTAAATGTGTAACGGCATTTATTTTTTTCCACGAGCTTTAATAAAAAAAATATTTTAAAAATTGTTTCTGCGTTGTATTTAGTTTTGAGACTGTATTCGAAATTATTTTCCTTGGTTTTCGTTTAACTTTCTAGTAATATTCGATGGCAGATTGGTCACAGAAATCAATAAGTTATATAACGTTTTTATATATATTTAGACAATTTTATTATATTTTTTAAAGAAGTCAAAGAAATTAAATTTATTTTTATAATAATTAATTTTGTGCTTATAGTTTTAATAGCTTTTGACACTTTAGTACGTCAGCTTGCGATATTTTCTGACTATATTTGCATATTTTAAATTCAATTATTAATTTATTTATTGCATATTTCAAAGTCAACACATTTGTATATCTGAAGCTGGCAGATTTTATTTAGACTTTAAGAGGAATAAACGGAAACTGTAGAGCTCCTACTCCGTTGGCTCTGATAAACTTGGCAATAATTTATTACAATCAGTCAAGTCAATGGCGATGGAGATGGCGGCGAAGACAAAAACGAATACGTAACATATAAAATATAAATGGATCTGGATGATACGAGAAGTATGTGCAATATTTTAAAATTGCATCCCAGAGGATAAAAGGAAAAAAAACATGGCAATAAAATGTGCCACATCGACACACGTCGCAAACGAATGGGCAAAAAATTGAAATAAATAAGATATAAAATGGAAACAAATACACCAAATGCCCCAACAGATCTTTCTCCTCCACCTCCTCCCTTTCTCTATCTCTCTATTTCCCTCGCACTCCCCCTCTCACACTCTCTTGCCACCTCACCTCTGCTCAATCCAAAGCTCTTGAGCAGAATTTATGCATGTGAAATATTTGCGAATGCCTTGCAACTCGATAAGTGTATTTATTTGGGCTTGGCGTTGCAATACGACTATTTACAGTAAGGCCATACCAATTGGCAGAGCGAATACTTTTGGCTGAGAGTGTATCATACCCAGATACGGCGCCGCCATGTGGAATCTGTGAATATATCGTTGGCTAGTTGCGTTTGTCTGGCATTTTATTTTGTTCGGTATGAGTGCCGTGGCACGTTGGTTGGGCACAATCTGTAATCCGCTGACTTGGCGACACGACCACGCCTTCTTCTTGCAATTAAAGCAAACAACAGAGTAAACTAATCTCGAGGGTCTCGTAAATTCCGTGGGGCATTCCTGTGGGGCATACCAGACAACACCAGAAGAGACCAGACCAGACCAGATGCGAACTCCAGACCAGTATAACAGCCAGCACAATAATAGTCACCGCCTGTGGCAAGCAATTGAAACTATGCACGAAATCTGCGAACGTTGGCGGAATCCAAAACCAAGCTGGTTTTCTAATTTCTATCTCCTCTTCATTCCTGCTAGACGGCCACACCTAGCCCCCAAGCCCCTGCATCAGAGCAGCATTCTCCGCACTTTGTTTATTCATCGCTGCGATGCCAAAGTGTAAGAGGGTTAAGCGAATGAGAAGATGGATTAAATTTGGCTTATCGTATGTGGAATGCTTGGCCAAGCCAGTTCAGTTCACCAGCTTAATTTGCATATTAATTGAATGTCAAAAAAGGACCAAGGAGCTTGGACTAACATTTGACTCTTTCATACGAACAGAAAACTTGACTGCAGGTAAAGTTGAATTTATTATACGTATTTCTTACACTTCAATTTAAAATGTGGAAATTGCCTTACTAATTGGTTAAGCTTAGAAATAATAAAAACAAAATCTAAAAATAGCAGCTGTTAAAAATGCCAAACTTCGACTTAAATTAAAATACCCTTTAACTATTTTATAGACAAATGTTGATATAAGATGCCAAAGATAACTTTTCTGTTTATAATTAAGTAAAGTTAATTTATTATTTACAGTTTGATTAACTATAAGTTGTGACTTGCCTACAAATGTTTTTTCAATGTGAATCAAATTGCATTGATTGACATACGATGAAAATGTGGTTAAATGCCTGTCAAAGATGCACGCTGTGATAGGCATAGATGTGCCCCATGACGGCAATAAATTACAATGGTATCAGTTTTCAGTTTTGGTCTTTGGCTTGATGAAAATATAAAGCAACATCCTCTCAGACGAGACTCATAAATCTTGAAGTGGCAGCTGCTTTTGTGTTGCTACTCTGCTCCCTTGCTCCGCAGCTCCTCAGCTAGTCACTGACACCGATGCTCTTTTCTGTGCTCGAGCATAATATAAATGCCGTTATCCGCTTATAACGCACTTCTAGGCCCAATCAGCTCTTGCAGCAAACCGGAGCAGCCAAGGAGCTGGCTTGAAAAATACCACCAGGAATCAGGAACCGCTGTATGATGATATTGGCTGCTATGACAACGAGTTCCTCTGTCTGCAGTTCCTTTCAATGAAAATGGAGTTAAAACTAAATGTTCCAGTTTGCCAACACATGTCTCTCACTGACCTGCCAACTTATAATTGGCAGTTGCACACAGCAGGGACAATGGCACAATTGCCATCATCCAAGAACCTGCAGTAGGATCAGGAGCGGGGAGAGTTGCAGCGGCAGGTACAGTAGGAGCTGCAGCATAACAAGCAGACATATTATCTGAAACTTATATGCAGCTCTTCTCATCTGCCACTTGTACGCTTTGTGGACACCAGGTGAAAGCAGCTATGGTTATAACATACTCAACTGCACTGAGAAAAACAATGAGGCCAATAACTTGTGAAATCACTTTTAGCTGCATATAAAATACATATGCATATTAATTAAAAAATATATTTTGTTGGTTATTTATTATTTATTTTATTTACTATTTTTAATGTGATGAAAAATCTTTGATATTTTGCTGTTATTCTTTTTTTTTTTAAATATGCATATTTTTTATGTAATTCTCTTTGTGTATGCTCTGATTGTGGCCTAACTTTTGCCGCTTGACCGCTTGGGTGGCCAATTACAATTTACAATTTTCGAATTGGCTACTTAGTCGAGATGCAAATATCAGGCTCAAACAAAAATTCAGTACAATTGAGTCTGGTCTCCGGCTCTGGCCAGAATTCTTTTGTATGTTCTGGGCTATTAAAGTTGCCCATGTAACCTTTGCTGCTGCTGCTTCTCTAAACTGTTCAAAGAGCATATGTGTTCTCCAGTCAAGCCATATTAGGTCGGCAAAAACAGGGTATGTCATTGTGGACTTGCTGTTGCGCATATTGTGATTCTAAATGTTAAATGTTATTTGCATAGATTGTTTGAGCTGCACTTTCAACTGTTTTGCCTTTCTGGCCATTCTGCCTTCCTTTCGGCCTGTCCCGACTTGTTTTAGTTTCTTGTTTGGGTTCTGGCACTGCTGCTCGGTTTGACTTCGACATAAACACAATGAAATTTTACCATTCACCAACTTTTCTCATTTTCCAACTGCAAAAATCAAAATTTATTTATTTTGCAAATTTTGGATTTTGCTGTAACCTGAGCTGTGGCAATTAGTTGTTAAATATTTTGGGTTTAAGTCAATGTGTTGCCTGCCACGTTTGGTGGCAGTAACGCGATTTGCCTTTGGCATCGTCTTTAGCAAAACTGTGAGACTTGAAACCACAGTATTGGTAACGAACTGTTGAAAGATTTTGATAAATATAGCTATATGCGAATAGTTAGAGGCATTCAGGCAGGCGAGCACAACGATGTGGCAAGGATGCGACGACACGGCAACTGCTGAGACGGCAAAGACTCGTCAGAGACACCAAAGTGGTTTTGTCGAGCTGCAACTAGTCACTTGCATCGTCTGCATCAAAAGATATGCAAATCTTTGTCTGCAAGGTTAGCTTTCTCTCTCTCTCTCCGTCTCCCTCTTTTCATAGCTGCCTCCCTTTTTGCCTGCGGTGGCTATGCATTTTGACGAAATGACTTGAAATGTTTGCACAATTTGTTTGCCATAAGTTTTGTGCTTCAGCAAATTAGCACGCAAATTACAACAACCAACCCAATCGAAACCGGCAACAACTCCGCCAACTAATTTGCTAGATATGTGTTGAAAGGCACATTTTAACCAATTTGGTTAAGATGTAAGGAGTAGCTATTCAATATTTGTGTATAACATTATATTTAAGCAAAAATCACTAAACTTTCTATCTACGAAAAAGACGATTGAAAAAAGATACAAAACCGAATATGTATGAACCTCAAATCGAGCGTTGAATTTATAGAAAATGTATTCTAGTACAACATTTTCGTGCTTAAATGTCAAAGTAAAAGCTTTGAGGGAATTTACCACTTGAAAACATTTGGTCATTCAGTTTGCCCTTACATCATTTTCTATTCGTTCGTTTTAAAATGATTTTTTAAACGCGTTCGAGCGTAAAAAAAAGTCAACGATTGTGATTTGAGTGAGCAGCAAATGTGTATTGAGAACATATAGGTGGATATATGCAACGATACGTAAAGTACAACTAATTCACATAAGCTAGCTCAAAAGGATATTACAAAGCTTTCAATAATATATAATAATAATAATGGAAAAATTCTTGAACTCAAAGTGTAAATACGCTTTTAAAGCTGTTTTTATAATATATATTTAGTAAAATAATGAATAATTCTAATTTCAAAAAGCTAAAAGAAAATATGACAAATATCCAGACTATATCTCGTCGTTCTTATCAAAAATGTACCTATAGACCTATAGATAAGGGGACAAATACGCCTTCGTTAAGAAAATTATTGTACTAATTGAGAGAGTGTATAACGACATCAAAGTCAGCAATTTATGGCAATTGGTAACCTCTATTCAAATTATTGCAAATTCATTAAATAAGCGGTTAACCGGTAACCAAATACGTAAAAAAAAAATACATGAAGTTTAGCCAAAAGACACGCACCCAATTAGCTGGGTTCATTAAAATTAAATGACACGCTTTGAAATTTTAATATTAGTTTTTGGTTTTTCTCCAAATTGCGTCAACAAGAAATAACCGCATTCCAAATAGCCAATTATCAACTCAATTATCTACTATAAATTGTGGAAACTTCTATCAATGGTTTGTATACTCTGGATACTTGGAGTCATGTATATACTGTTGATATAGGAGCCATGAGTACAGATGGAGATACATCATGTATTGAATTTATAAAAAAATACACATCATAATAATAATATAATATTATAAGTTTTCTAACTTGTTTTTAAATCACATAATACAACTTACCAGGTGCATGTTGCCTGCTGCAAAGTGTTCTTTGGTATTAGCCTCACACTTAAATTGGCCAATCAATTTATTATCTAAGCACCACAAGTTTCCAACTCAATCAAACTAAATCCCATCGATGATGATACTATGCAACTATTAAAAAACTTGTATATTTCAAGGCAATGATATCATTTGGAAATTAAGAATTTTAGTTATAATTTAATTTAAGAAACAGTTGAATTAAATAAATTACGGAAAGGGATTGATTGAGCTTACAGGTTCCAGATTGCAATCTTACAATTTTATTCTGTTATACCCTATTGCCATTATATGAATACTGGGTATATGTGTGTGTATATGTACTTATATGGCCCATTTAATTTAGCATAAAATAAATATAGGAAGTTACTTTGAGTCAGCTGCCAAAAACTTAAAAATCCTTGCTAAATTTTCCACATGGAACAGGGGTAGGTGAGCTCCTATTTTCAGATCTTGTGTGTGTGTGGAAAGCAACTTGATGAACTGCAAATGAACTTTCTGTTTGAATTCGATTTAATTTTATTGTTGCATTTCGCTTGAAACACAGTTCCAAAAGGCTATCCACAGCTTGAGGTTCTGAAAAAGTCAGTTTTGAATTTGAGTGAGCAAGAGTATATTCAATATCCGTTTGCAAGCTGAATTGTAAAAAATAACACAATATAGAAATGCAAATGATGAAGCATTTACCACATTGCTGCTGCTTCTAAGAGTCTGTTGTGGTTAGCAAATGCTAAGCTAAGTTGAACCGAGTTATTCTGAGTCGAACTCAACTGAAGTATGCAAAAAATCAAATTTCATTACTTGACAATCAATTGAGTCACTTGAAAATATTTTAAAAAGCTTTTTGTTTTGTGTACGACTTGTTATATTTAGACTTTTATCACAAGATACTTGTGAATAATATGAATATATGCCTAATATATCGACATGTATCAAAATACCACCCCAATTTGTCACATATTTATCACACATATGCCACACTCGGATTAAAATAATATAGCTCATAATCGGACAGTAACTAAATAAGCTATAACCACATCATTCTAACGGCTTAACTGATAATAAATACTATAAAGTAGACAATCTAATTGTGATCTATATTTAAAGGATTATTTATAATAAAATACTTTCTCATTGATTTTACGATTTTCAAATTAATAATTGTCGAAATTAGTGTATCAGAGAAACATTTAATACAAACATTGCTGTCAGCACCAATAAAATAAATAAACACAATTACCTTTTGTAGAAATTAGTATTTTATTGATTAAAACAGATGACACAGAAATTAATATAGCATCTAATTGTGTGTGAAATTTGGTCATGCATAATTGCATAATAATTTTGATATTTTTAAAATTATATATAAGCATAGTTCATTTGAGCCAATTAAAGATAAATCCGAATCTAAAGAATGCTACACTTCACATTGGCTGCAATTGGCAACTGTTTTATCATATTTCAATTTTCATTATATCATACTTCCCGTTGTATTTAATATTTCAAATTCTTGAAAGTAAATTTAATTGTTTCATTGCATTCTTTATCAATTGTTTTTTTAGTTTTTAATATTTGTTTTATAATTTTAATGTGAAAATGAAACGCCGCTTTAAGGTTGCTTAATCTGAACTCACTTAGGTAATGTGAAAATTCGGAGTCTTTTAATTTTTGTTATGCTCAGAATTCGGATTCTGTGGTCATCAATCACAGTGAGAATGCATTTATCCTTTTCAAGGAGAACATGAGCAGCCACATCCACTTGAATGCATTGAGAAATATGCAGCTACTAAATTAAAAGTGTCAACTCAACGCTGCATCGCACCTCCTCCCGCCCCCGCACCCCTTCCCTCTCCCCAGCGACCATAATGTGCATAGACGACGATGACGACAAAGCGTTTGACATTAGTTGAGATTTTTCAATGCTTTCTCGGCAGCGCTGAAAACGTATCGAAAAAGTGGACTGGCTATTGCGGGGATTTGGGATTGGGGCAGCGATAAGGGCAGCAGCCATACAAACGTTTGGATGTTCATTCAGAGTGCATTGGTATTGGGGTCTGTGCTGTGAGGTACAAAGTTCGCTGTCGGGACTGACAAACGCACATATGTGTGTATGTATGTATGTTGAAGAGTGGGCCAACAACTGAATACAAAATAATTCGCTCGAATGTGCTAAGTGCCGCTCAAGGTCTGTGCTGATTTACCGATTTGCCGTTTGCCGATTGCCGATTGCCGATTCTCTGATTTTTGTTCTATTTCAATGGACATGTGCATTATTTATCACGTTTCTTTTTGGTTGTGGCTATTGTTGGCAATTTGGGTGTTACGCATCTTATGCTTAATCGGGGGGGCCATTTGAATTGAATAATAACAATTTGCAACAGTTTTCTTGCGGATAAATTCATTTTTTTACAGACATGCCTTTGACTCATGTTTCCCGATAAGCGTTCAGACATTGTTTGAGAAGCACACCCATTTCCACAGTTATTTATGGCACAAGTACGGGTGTGTTCACGACCTTGGTCTGTCCATATAATAATTACTGTTTAATTAAGTCAAAGCCCTGACCCATTTGAACATGTGGCATTTGTGAGTCAATTTCGTCTTCCGCTTGATAATCATTTTGTAATCAGTGATTGTGTGATTTGTGATATTTAATCTACGCTGTTCAAATGTAAATAAAAATAATTCTGGAGAAATAAACGCTGGCATTGTATTTTATTTTCTATTTATTGGAGTTTTTCAATTTACAACTCAATTTAGATTTACGTACATACTAAACAATATTAACAGTTCAATTCAATAAGAACATTATCATTATACCCCAATGCGCAGAACAACAACAACACACAAACAACAAACACACAAAACTTTGTCAGCTTAAAATTCATAAGCAAAACTTTACGCGAGACGACGCAGAAAACTTATTTACTTCTAGATTACGTGTCTTCAAAGTTGGCGACGACATTATACAATTTATATGCACGTATTGCGTGCTACTCAAGATGAAATGTCCCGACTTGGCGAGCAACCAGGATAAGACACCAGGACACCAGGACACCAGGACAGCGCGAAAGGTGCAGAGGAAATGATGAGTTCGCTGCTCATCAGCGAGAATGTAATTACATTTTCGCCTGATTCATGACAGTTTTGCATAACGAAACCGCCGCCTGCCTGCCTGGATATTGTGATTAATAATGAGGCAGTCGCGAATATCAGAAGCCACAAAAGGCTGAGCACAATGATGACATTCCGCAAAGCCTTTGCTTGGTTTGGGACATATATGCTAAAAAAAATATAAATGTGTCACATTTTTAAACGTAACATTTATTCGATATTCTCATATATCACATTTATCACCATTAACTTTTTAATTCATATAAGACAATATTAAGTAAAGAAAGTTTACACTCTTCAATAAAAAAAATGAATATGCAAACAAGTCAAATTATTTATTTAGCATTTACATTTATCTCCCATTAATAACTCATTTTAATTGAGGCATTATGTGTAGATTTGCAACAGTTGTTGATAAGAAGCTGAGTCAGCCGCCACCGGAGGTTGCCCGAGTTAAGTTGCTTTTCCTATCAGCAAACTGAGCTACACATATATAAAAACCACTGCTCACAGCTGCGGTGCTCAGTATTATTTAAACTCTTAAACCGAATAGCTTCAACTATAAGAATATTTCAATTATAACTCAATTAATATTTTTTATCTTACATAACATTCCAAACTACTTAATTCGAAATGAGTACTCAGGCAGTAAGAACTTAATTTCAATTAAAAATAACTATAGAAAAGTGAAGTTCTGTGTAAATAAAAATTAACAAAAAGTTATTCCACTTAAGTTTAGTTTTAATATTTATATACAAAGCTATATCTGCCAAATTTGTTCCATTGCAGTTCGAACAGGAGGTTCTTCGAGCCCACAATTCCTTCAGAACTCGGCACAATGCGCCGCCACTGCAGCTTAATAATGAACTATCCAAACTATCCGCAGACTGGGCAAAGGTACAGTCCTTCATTATCCACTGACATATCTCATTATTTATCAATATCTATGCAGCATCTACTGGCCAATAATTGCATGGAGCATCGTCCAAACAGTGCATATGGAGAGAATATCTATATGGCTTCGGGTGCTAATCTAAGTGGAACGGATGCAGTAATATCCTGGTATAACGAAATCGATCAGCACAATTGGCACAATCCATCCTTTCAAAGTAACACGGGTCACTTTACCCAAGTGGTGTGGAAATCTTCTACCCAGCTGGGCGTAGGATTTGCTCGACGGTAAGCATGTGAGATGCATAGTTAATCTTCTTATGCAATTCGAGGGACTGCACCGAAGACATCCTGATTTTCAACAGTTTCAAATGAACTCTTCTTTCCTAAACTCTTGCAGTGGGAACACAATTTATGTAGTGTGCAATTATGATCCACCTGGCAACTATACGAACCAGTTTACGAAAAACGTCAGTCGACCGGAATAATTCTATAAACAAGCCAAATATAGCATTATTTGAAATTTATAAAATTTAACATTCCATTATAAACTTATATTAAAATAAACATCCTGTTTGCATTGGGTAAACATAAATCACAATAATTTTTTAAAAGTATTTATAACGAAATTCTTCTCATAATATCCAACGATTGGAGTAACAAGCTCAAAAGCTATATTAGTTGTTAAGGTTCACAGTTACTATTTAGGGTCCAAAAACATTCATTTACAAATTCTTGACAGTATTTATTAAAGAAAATCACTTTTTTAAAAATCACGTAAAATACTTAAATAATTAAACAATCACTATTTTGCCCATTGTAAGACCAAACTTATTAAATGAAATGAAGTAAAACTAATTACAAAGTTTAAGTCAAGTTAAAAATAAATACTCGTTAATTAGACACTAATATTTTTTTTTTTTAATTAATTTACCAAGACATCTGGTGAAACACAATACTTAACTGTAGGAACATATAAGTATTTAAATATGTTAACTAGACTTGTCAATTGCAGTTCGATGATATCAAATCATCTTTCAATTGTTTCAACTTTTTGCAGCATTTTTAGTATCCGGATTTTTAGATAGAAAATAGTTCTAGTGGCAAAAAAGCTTTAAAAGAGCTTAAAACTCGATCACTCCTCGATGGTGCAAAGCGTTTGACGTGAATGAAGGCGTGCCCCTAAACCGCCACTCCCAATGCCGTTGGTGTGCCCCTTTGCATTGGTCAATCTAGCATCAGGGCCATCACAGGCATCCAGTTTGAGAGGCCGCTGCTTGGACTGCTGACGATGGACATGAACGCCAGCCAGACGCAGGCGGCGATAGAGAGATATGTATTTGCCGGCGGTCGTTGTTCTGGGCACAATGTACTTCTCACAGAAACTGGTCTTGGTGCGGGCCGCTTCGCTGAGCTGGGCATAGCCCAGGGCCTGCAGAAAGGCCAGAACGAAGGTATAGCAATTGTGGCTGGATTCCTCATAGCAGGCGATAGACCAGCGGTTTGACTGCGCACAAACCTAGTCGAGAAGAGTAGCTTAGCGATTTGCATGCAATTTGTATGTCAATGTATATTAAGTGGAAACATACCTGCTGGAGAACCTCATCCCAGTAGTCGTGCCAGGGCTCGGGCACATCGCCCACCAGCAGCGATTGCCACCAGTCGCGTGGATTATCCTCGCGCCGATGGCGCCGCAGTCCGTCCCTATCGAATTCAACAATGTCACCGGCGGATGTGGTCACCGCTATATGCAAATCTGTGGAGTTGCTGTAATCGCTGTGGAAACACACACAAAAACGCATCACACATATTATATTTTGCATATTCAAAACGCCGAAAACAGAAAATAGATGAAAAATTTAAGCCCAAAAATACCAAACAACAAAAAAAAAAATAAATAGATTTGAGATTGCTGGGATTATGCGCAAGTTGGTAGCCTGGACACGGAGCTCTTCTAAAACAAAGACCAATACATTTTTTTTTTTGGTGTCGCATTTGCAAAGACAACAAACAAAAATGCGTAATCTCAATGCCAACGTGGCTGCAAAGTGCTATATATTTTGTATACTTTTTTGACAATTCTATATACCCCTAAAGGCTAATGAACGTATATGCTTGTAAAGCAGCCCCATTTACTCACTTGAGAAAGTCGCCTGTGGAGGGACGCAGGACAATCGCACATGGATGCTGCGTGGCCCGCACAAAGGGATAAGGCAAACGAAACGGGAGCAGCCTGGAAATTGTTATTGTGGTAGTGGTGGTGGTGCTGGCGCTGCTGCTACTCGCATCTCGCAATGTGTCTGGAGCAGCATGGGGCTCCACATTCGCATCCGCATCCGCATCCAGTTGCGCATTGCAATGGGGGCAAGTGTGGGGCAAGGCGAAGCAGAAAACTTTTACGTTGCAGTGATGAAAGCAGAGAATGCCCGGATCTGAGGTAATTGTGGTTGTAGATGTTCTGTGTGTTGCTGTTGTTGTCGCCAACATGACTGCCCGTTTGGTAAGCTGGCCGTTTTGGGGTTTTCGCCTTGCACCCGTATTATAATTGATACACTTTGTCTCTATGGTTGGTTACTGTTGTTGATACTCCTCTGGTAAGCCGTTGCCCCCCCTTGTGCTGCTGCCTCTTTGGCTCTTGTGGTTACGCAGGCCTGCAATAAAACGAGCATTTCTTGTAAATAAGCCATTCCAGTCAAAATGTGACTAAAGTTATATGTCCGGATTGTCAGCCGGACCAACAGCTTTTGCGGTCTTGGCCCTTTCAGAAACTGTGTTACTTCAGTTGTCATTATTATTATCAACATACATTTTTTTGAAGTACAAAATGTAAAACATTTAAATGAGCGAAAATTCAATATGGAAATTAAATTTAATTATGTAATTCTTTTCTTATAAATAAAGAAATTTATTGAAAATAATTACCTATATTATAAGTCAATTTAATTAAAATGTTAACAATAATTAATTTACTTAATTTTCTTCCGCTAAATCAAATATCTTTTAGAGATACCTTTAAAAATATATCAAATCCCATTTTAAAGGAGGCTAAAAGCATTAAAGGCTCTTGCCGAAAATATAATAAGCCTTAGCACATGCTTAGCGTTGAAAAACCGGCTAAAGTGGAAAGCGGAAAACGTAAACAAACCGGCAAAATGAAAACAAATCTTACAAGGGAATATAAATTCACCCCAGGCGCAAACTCACCATCATCAAAACAAAGGAACCAGAGAGGAAAAGCTAGAAAGAGCGAAAGAGAGTGGCAGAAAGATAGAGAGCGCGCGCAAGCGACAGCTTCAGAGAGAGCGAGAACAGCCCCAAATTGCATTTCAAATGGTGTGGTTAAAAACGTTAATATCCCAATAGTCGCCGCTGCGAGTATCGTGCAACGTGTCAGCCCGAAGCTTCAGGCGGAACCAGTTGACGGCGAGCCGTGCGAGCAGACGGTCGTGTTGTTGTCGCAATTGGCAGCTAGCATAAGTGCCGTGTGGCAAACGTGGAATTGTGGAATCTCATTGTCAAAACATCATCATCGTCATCAACGAAACATTAGTATTATCAATATTATCAACAATCTTGAGCAGTGTTTGAGTGCACGCGTGTGTGGTGAACGAACTGCTAGACACAGGATTCGATTACACCGCCTGATTCGATCCGGGGTGCCATTAAGTGTGACAGGCTCTTAGGATATGTCGCATTATCCTGCATAAACACAAACATAAACACAAGTCGCTCGCGCTGCTGCATGCGCTGCGCGGACGCTCGTCGCCGTTCCCGTCGCCAAGTTACGTGCAACATTTTGTTGTCCTGTTCAAGTGTGTGTGCGAGTGTTTGTGTCACCACGTTGCGGTCGCTACGAGTCCCTTGTCTCCGCGCGACCCCCTTCATAACGGTTTAGTGTGTAGCTTATGCGGTTTTCGCCTCCATCCCTTCGTGTTTTTTGTGTGTGCCGCTGCTGCTGGCAAGTGGCCGCCTTTGTTGCATGGCAACACTTGGCTAATCGATGAGGAGCCGAAAAAAAGGACACAGACATACAACAAGGATAACACAAGGATAATGACCTAAGCCCCTTTTGGTAGGTAAATACACAATTACAAATTTAACGCACAACATTTTCTCAACTGACTGATAAATGCATATTTAATGGGCCTAGTCAAACAAATTTAAAAGCGTTAACTGATTTTTAACAAACTTTTGTTGGTAGCTTTGCGGTTGTTGTTTGCTATCTGTTGTGGCTGTCAACATTGTCAGAAAAGTTAAATATGGCATTTTTGTTTTTATCGCCAAAAGATATTCAAACTTGGCATCCACAGCACAGCCACAACAAATATTTAAATATAAAAGCCTTGAACAGCAACATAATAAAAGCCAGAAGCAATTCAACAAACCAAATGACTGAAAATGTCTAAGAAAGTCCTGAAAAAAAATAAATGCTGTCAAAAAATTAGTTTGGACAAGTTTATGGCTTTTGTTTTATCGCTGTGCCAATTAATGTGCCAAATTGGGCGTGACAATTTGTGCGTAAATTAAATAGTTTTCTTTGCCAAAAATCAGATTCAGCCTTCATCCACCATGCCCCTATAAAATGATATTTCAAGCAAATAGTTGTTGATATGGGTTCAGTCGATAAAAAATGTTTGGCAAGAAATTTGTTACTTTCCAGACAAAATATATTTTTGGCACAGAATTTATGAGTTTAGGATGCAAATAATGCGTAATTGTATTAGGGTAAAAATTACGAAATTGCTTAAAAAATTAATGTGTAAGAAAATTAACAACGTTTTGTGTAACTTGGTATGAAATAAATTCTTTAGATTTAAATTCATTTATTTTTGTAATGACAGAAAATAAAATATATAGCATACTTTTAAGATTACCAATAGCAAAACTATGATTAATTAATTAATACAAATATCTTTGAAATAAAATTCACTAATCAAACGATATGTTGTTTAGAAAATTGAGTAAAATTAAAATTAACTACGCCGTCAATCAGATTTTATCCTCAATTTAGGACTTTTCATAAAATTTGCAAAATTGACCTAATAAATATTTCCACAGCCGTTTTCAAAAGAAAATGAATTAACAAATAAATTGAATTTATTTTCGCAACAAAATTATAAAAACAAAATATGCAAATTGCTTGTTTGTGAAAATTTCGGGTCAGACAAATTTTTTGTTTTCTTTTGTATATTAAATTTTTTTTTCAAGCTGAATTTGAAGCTTTCCAACAACTGTTTCATGACAAATGCAAATTGAAAAGTTCAATTTGTTTTGGCCTATGGCAAAAAAAAAAAACGTTTGCCAAAAGCACTTGTTAGGGAGGTAAAAAGAAAAGTAAACAGCTCAACAACAAGAGTATAACTGTAATCCGAAAAAAAATACACGTTTAATTTTGAAGCCTGCTTCCAAAGAGCCAAGAAAACAGCCAAGAATAAAATACAAACAAAGTGCGTTAAACTGACAATGAAATACGCTTACAAAAATATATTACATTAAGCTAAATTGTATGCTCAGAGTATGATTTGGGTTATCTGAAGTTAACTTTAAAAATATAAATAGTATTACTTTGCCAGACTTAGCTATATAAAATAAACAAAAAACAAAATGAATGAATTCGTAACTGATGAAGATTCCCTTACATACATGTAACATATTGAGGACGACATAATAAGACTATCCATATTGATATCAATTGTGTGATCACCCACATAAAGTAGAAGAAATCAATCATTGTTAATGATATGTGTGTCATAACAACATATAGCGACAACCCCTTGTAGAGAATATTAAAAAGAGAGACAAATCCAATAAAGGAAGTGACAAGGACACTCTTTAGACTCACGTATTAAAAAAGAAAAAAAAACCCGCCCAATTCCTGCTGGTTGTTGCTGCTGAATTACAGACAACAATCGCAAGAGCAAGCTAAGAAATCCAAACAAACTTTATCTCAATGTTGTTTGCGACATGCGACTCCCCAAAATGTCCAACATACGCACACAACAAGGAGCTCACACGTTTAAATATTGTTGCAGGAGACTTCAAAAAGCAGTTGTCAGAAATGAAATTACAACTTGCATCCTTTTGCCAAGGAGGACTGCTCACAACGTATTGTTTGCCCAGCGAAAACATGAAAAGGGCAGCAGCAGCAAGCAAAGTGAAGAGCTAAGAATTTCACGCATTTTAGTGAATTTAATGAGATATTTGCACACGCACAACACAGACACACAGACACACAGACCCCACTACAAAACTTGGCCAAGAAAATGGGAAAAGTGTGAACAAAATTCTGAAATCAAATATTTATGCACAATGTCAAGCTCAACCTGATGAAACATTTTGCCAAACAGCACTGTCCTATAAAAAATGCAAAGAGTGTAACAGAAATATAAGGAAAAAAAAAGCAACATCAACTGCGAATTTGGCTGAAAAAAAAAACCCTTTGACACATGCTGCGACAAACGCCAAAATGTGTGTGCCACAAAGCACAACGAATATTGTTTGCTCTTTAGCCACAGAGCAACTTAGAGTTGTCATAGTAAATTTAGTAAATTTATTCATGCGTTTAAATATTGAAATTGTAATTGATATTGTATCGAAGTGATTTTCTGGTGCAGGTCTTATTTTTTCTAGACAAAATAAGACTTGTTTGATCATTTTATTAAACTATATTTTTGTTTTATTAATTTACAACACAGTAACATAATAAAATGATATAGTAAATAAAAAATGATAATTAAAAAATAGATTATTTTTCTAGGCATGACAAATTGCGTAGTGAAAATACCCAGTTGAGTTCAATAAATTTGATATTTTCGAAAGGGAAAGATTAACAAGAGCAACTGCTGTCAGGACAACCTGCAGAGCGAACAGTAAAAGAGAGCAAGGACTTTAATGATGTCAGGCAAGGCGTGATGTCGCCAGCAGCGAACTTCTAGCAAAAATTGCTCAACATTTTTTTTTATATCTTTATTCGCATTTATGTGGATATTTTATTATTTTTTTCCCCCATTTCTTATTTTTATTTTATTATTATTGAGCTGCCATGCGCTGCAGGTGTGCTCAAATAAATAAGAGGAAATAACAACTCAGCAACATGACCGTACTCAAATGAAATAAGCCAAATTAACAACAAAGTTGCCCGTGGACTGAAAATTCGCGAGGAAATCCTCCAGCGGAGGCTCGAATGTGAATCACTTCGGAGACACCAACTCGCGCTCAGGTGCGTTCCAACGCATGCAACATATGCCCCACAGACCAAACACCTCCTGGCCACGCCTAAATCAGCGAAACACGCCCCCCCCCCAACCACCCCGCAAACAAGCGCACTAGCCCCGGACAGCTTCCTACAAACGGAAAGTGTGCCTTTGAAGTTTTCACTTCCGCACTGAAGAACGCATTGTTTTCGCTGTTCTTGTTGCTCTTGTTTTTTGTTTTTTTCTGCGACACACTCATTTCAAGTTGGTCGCACATCTGCACAACAACAAATGAATACACACTTCCAAACACACACGCACACACACACACACAGTTACACGCAAACATGGAGCCAGGCACTCACATGGCGTCGATTGCTTGAAGATTCTGTTTCTGCTTTTTTTTTTTATTGCTGTGTCATCATTGTTTTTGCTTTTGTTTTTGCTTTTGTTTTTGCTTTTGTTTTTGCAACTGTTGTTTAAATCATATAAAATTTCAAATTTAAAGCTCAACATAACATGTTGTCACCCTTCTGGGGCTGCTTCTTCTTACTGCCGAAACACATAATTTAATTTAGTCTTTGTTCTCATTGAGTGAGCACTTGTGTGTGTGGGTGTGTGTGTGTGTGGGTGTGTGTGTGGGTGTTTGCGTGTAGGTGTTTAGGTACTGTATCCCTTAATAGAGCCACGAGTGGCACTTCATGTGTGCGTAGTCATGTGAAAATTTACATTTAAGTGCGTAATGAAGGGCATCGATTTAAATTTAAAGTAATTTCATTTGAGTTGCCTCAATTTGGAGGCACTTTATCTGTGCTACACTTCGTCTAGACTTTTTATTGAAGGTCCCTTTAGGCATAGTAAAATGTCAATCAAGAAAAGTAGAGTTAACAATAAAAGTGACTTCTATCAAAAAAAAAAAGGATAACAAAATGTTTGACATATAAATTGTCAAAACTAGAATTTACCAGCACAAAACAACAATGAGGAAAAGAAAATCCTTTTTTTCCATGTATTTCTCAAACGTAAACTGATTAATGTTTCTACGATTTAGGATTGTCCTTTTAGTTTTATCTGCAAATTTATAATATAAATCTAAGCACATTTATACTTCTCATTTTGAGGTCTACAATTTCTGACTGGTTTATTGGCAAATCATTTGCCTGTCCTAAATTTGACTTTGCCAAGCAGGTAGAAATGCGGCAATTAATTTCGCTGCAAATGAAACAGTCTCAAGATTTGTGGCAGCTGCCATTAAATCTGTGAGTTTGCTTCAACTATTTGGCACACTTGGGTGCACAGATTTGCTTGACGCCTCGTTTGACTTACGGCCATGCTGCAATGCCCATTTCACAATTGCCACACAATTCCAAAGTTGCCACCCAAACATCCATACAACATGCCATGCAACCTCACCTCACAGTGACAAGGGTAAAGCGTAAAACCAACATGGCCAACAGCTGTGCGGGGCTTCTCAGCTCACAAACACACACACAAACACACGCACACACAAGCACACGCACACACAAGCACACCTACACACACACACCGCTGCACACATATACAGTGGGAAGTGTAAGTCTATGTCCCTCGTGTAACTTTTTTCATTTCGCTGGATTCTTAATTAAATTATGAATTATGCACAGTTAGTTAAATAGACTTTCGCTGGCTCGTTCCATGGTTGCTTTTGCTTTTGTAAGATACAAGTAGTCGGCAGCATATATTTTTTTGTGGCTTTTTGCGGCTTACATTGGAGACGGATTGCCGAGCAACAAAACAAAAATAAAAATACAAATAAAACAAAATGTAAACAAAGCTCGCATTTTTTTTATGCATTTCTTTTTATGCTTGCGTTTGGGGTCGTAAATGGCATTACTAACCCAAATACTTGTTATTGGCAAATGCACAAGCACACATAAGTGTTAGCAGGTGCAAGTGCCACACACACACACACACACACACATATATATATATATGTATATATATGTAAGTCGCTTATTTATTGCAGTGAGTTCAAATGGGCACAGAAGTGAAAGTGTATTAAGTTACCAACTAACTTTGTTGCCCCTTCAGTGATACAAAATGTTTCTCTGTATTTGTGTCTCTTTATTTGTGTCTCTGTATTTGTGTCTCTTTATTTGTGTCTCTGTATTTGTGTCTCCGTATTTTTGTCTCCATATTTGCACATAAAATGTACGTAATAAAAGCATATATAAAGTTATCGTTATTTATGACCACAGCGTGAGCTCAGCACTATATTAAATGATCGTACGAAATGCCAGTTCTGATTGTGGCGTGCAACTTGACAACGGAAGAAGTTTTCATTTATTCCGCTGTGGGTTATTTATTACAAAATTCGAAATGAATTCCATGTCAATAATAAAGTTCTTTAATGACGAACTGGAACGACATGCATGTAGAAAATAAGCTTCTTTTGTGCTTTTAATTTCATTTCGAACCACATTTATCTAGTTAGATGCCGTCAAAGGAAGCACTGCATGAAAGGACAGGCCTAATTGGCAGCTCACGGAAACAAGTCCGTCGCCAATTGACAACAACAACAACAAGAACAACAACGAAAACAACGGCATCAGCTCAGTGCAGAGTAGCCGCAAACCGTTTGCCAACATCATCAAAGTCAAAAGCAGCCGCTGGCAGTGGCATCGGCAGTGGCAGTGGCAGTGGCAGTGGCATTAGCAACAACAATAACAACAACTGCCACACACTTAAACCACAATTGTCGCCATGCAACAGTGGTAAAGGACACGCGGTTAACAGTGCCTGTGCGCGTCTCAGTCGACTCGCAGCACCAGCTCATGCCCCCAACATCTGCCACTTTTGTCCTGTCACACACACACACACACTTACACACACACTCAATGGCATTTCGCTTGGTCAGCTTTGCATTTGGTCAGTTGCCGACAGCAGCCAGAAACAACAACTCTCGTTTCGCCGGCCCTGATCATCTGTCCCTTCTGTCGTCTTTGCTCTTAGCCAACTCTTAATTAACTTGCCTCATCGCGTTGCTTGCCAACGAATTCCATGGAGCGCATTTTATTTTTATGCTGCCAGCAACAACAACAACAACAACGACAACAACAGCAACAACTACAACAACAACAGCAACGACAACGACAACAAAGTTAAATGCTTGACTTTTCCAAAATGGGTTTTCATCAGCGTTGCGCACACTTTGTAAGCTAATTTAATTGCAGCTACGTGATTTCGCTTAATAAGCCAAAAAATATTGCAATTAGGGCGTGGCAACGCCCCCAAAATACCCACACTTTTCTTCGGCATCGCAAATTAACATTAATTTTGCTGCTTATTGGAAAATAGTTAGGAATTAAAAATCTTTTCGATCTACACGAGTGATTTAAAATTTAATTCTATTTAAGTGAGTTCTCAATCTTCTCATTAATTAATTTTAAATCCAATTTGACAATCAAGCAAGTAGTTTATCTTCATATTTCGCTTATTATTTAACAAATCATCGAGTATTAAATTTAAATTTAATTCTTTTTTATATTATGCTTTATATGTAAAGATTTATCGTGTACGAAAAACTCTAGCGATTATTTCAATTCACAGAGACAATGTAACAAATTTCAAATTATAGAACTGCATATAAATTAACTTAATTTACTTTGTCAATTACAAATGTCTATTTACATATGTATATTTACATATGTCTATTTACATATGTAACAACACATGAAAAGACAAACCACAGTGTGTCACATAAATATGTGAAAAGGCGTCAACATTAGTTGCACCAATTTTAATTACAAACGTTAACGCACACGACCAGCCCACACATAAATATGCCACGCCCACCACACAACTACAGCTACAACAACCAAAAAGTGCAATAATAAACATACAGCTGAACAAAATGAGAAAATGGGAATGCATTTAAAGCGATAAAAACTTTTATTACCAGTAAAAAAAAAAAAAAAAAAAAAAAAAATAGACAAACCAACGAAAATTTGTTCAAATTGTAGTTGAGATTGTTGTGCCGCTGTGAGCACAATTTGAGCATAGTTGCCACAAACTCAGAAAACAGATTCACACACAGAAATGATATTCCCATATTGAAAGGAGTTGAGCAAAGTCTTTGGGCAATCGCCGCCCAGTTTTGTGTGCTTTGGCTGCCTTGTATAATCGATGTATCCATGCCGTTACCATATCGCATTGTGCCTATCCCAAATTGCCCAGAAGCGGCACACCAACCCCCTTCTCCTCCTGTTCTTCATATTGCTCATGTTACATATCGTTTGGTTGTGTTTTGTCGGGTTTGTGGCGAGATTTTGTGGTACGCCTGGAAGCCAATTGGTGCTTCGCACAACAATTTATATAGCATATATATATATATATATACATATATATATATATTTGGGCGGTTTGCCTTGGCATACAAGTATTTTGTGCACTTATTGATTTTTGATAAATAAGCCCACGCACCACGTTAAAGCTATTTGGCAACAAAAAAGAAATTCGTTAAATAAGGCTAAAAAAAAAAATTTGATCAGAAACCCAGAGAAATGCAAACACCAGCAAAGCATAATAAAACATTGGATACATAGTTTGGTAGTTGCTCAACCAGTTTACCGATTCTTTTGAAAACAAAAAAGGTTTAATAAAAATAACCAAACTTGTGCAAAGAAAGTTCCTTTTTTTTCATAGATTGTAGTTTGCGATTAAGATATTGAACTGCCTGTGTGACTCGTAACTATGCAGAAAACCAGTTGTTGTTTAAACCTTATTTTCGTTAATAATAAAACAATTTTACCTGCCTTTGATTGAAATACCTGCATGACTCAACGAACCATTAAATCAACTGCAATGATAAACATTATTCCAGATGGAAAATAGCTTACAGAAAATAAGTTGCTAATTTAGAAGCCTTTCCGACAATAACAAAAAGAAACAGCATAATTTACAAGACAAATATTTTTTGATATAAATCCAGTGGAACAGATTGCTTTAATAAATATTGTCCAAGCGTAGGATGTAAAAGTGTTTACACAACCAGGACGCGACAGAACAAAAGCGAAGAAGAAAACACGGGCTCCAAACAGGAACAACAAGCCGGGCAAAGAGCAGCAAAGAAAGAGCAAGGAAAATTCACGGATTTTTTTTGAAAAACACTTTTAAAACACATTTATAAAAAGGCTGCGAAAAGCATTGAGACAAAAAAAAAAGTAAGACGAGAAAGAGCAGTGGAAACGTCGAAAGGCAAACGTTGGGTCAACTATTAAGGCAGGTCACCACGCGGGAGGTGGGTGAAGCGGTACGGGATGTTGGAATTGTGGGTGCAGAAAGCCACTCGCCGTTATGGGCGCATTAAGCGGGGCCGAGCAAAAGCCCAGGACATGACCAACCGAGCCGCTGGTATGACGAGGCGTATACACAATACTCTTGCCTCATGTATGTGTATATTTGAGAGCATGCACGGGCACTTAATCTTTCAGCTGGCGCAGATGCAGCACAGGATATAAGGCCCATATATCTAATGGCTCGACAACACCAGCTATCCTTAAGGAATCTCGAATGCCACGGCACACAAAGCAAGCAGATTTTGCACTGGAGTCCTGTTTGTGGAAGCTGGTCGATCCAGAACAGGGTTTAGTAATCCATTAAAATATTGCCAACAATTATTCAAGGCTTAGCTCGCCAAATGAATGAGAATAATATATTTAAATATTCAACTACGTTTGTATAACAATAACAGATTTTTATTTTATTTACCTGACAACACTTTTGGCCCAGCTGCACTCTTAGACATACAAATTTATTTCGACCAGCAGAGTAAACTTGATTTTCCTGATGCTCCAAGCAGGGGCGGGGGGGGGGGGCGAGGGGCGGCTTTGGTCCAGCTGTCTAAGTCAAAGCATGAGTTATGAAAATTATGTGCGGCAAGTGCGGTCGAGAAATTGCACATAATACGTCAAAGTCAGAAATTGATTTAGGTCAATTAATTTAAACGAACCACAACAAGAGCAGGGCACGCCCTCATGCTCATTCCTACCCCCACACCCCAAGCGATAGCCATAGGTACGACACGCTTTTGGGAGCTGATATTTTGTGAAGTTAAGTTTTTATTTGGGTGGCTTGTACATAATAAGCAATCGGAAGTGGTTGCCAGACACGTATTATGTTTTGTAGCTGGGGAGGAGTGAGGGGATAGTGCTCACTTTGGGGTTCAAGCTGAGCACCGTTATAATTGTATTTATTTGAACAGCAAACATGACGTAAGAGTGAAGCGGAAAGGAGAGGGAGAAAGAGAGTGAGAGCAAAGGAGACGGAGTTGAAGGGAGTGTGAGGGAGATAGATAGAGGGTCGTAGGTAAGAGGGAGGAACTGTATTTACTCATATGCCTTGCACAGACATGTTAATTATTTTGCGGTGTGCGTGTTTATTTTTGGTAAATCGATTTTCTCGCGCCTCAATGTACACCCAGTTGAAACACTTACTTTGGATATGATTCTACTTGGAAGCGTTCTCAAACAATAAAACATTACGCCAGCCCTGGCCAGAGCCCTATTTGCTCCAACTGTTTTCTCAAATATTTGAACAATGTTTGTCGGAATTAATTAACAGTATTTTAAAGTGCCTGTGCAAAGTCAAAATGAAGGGTACACAAAAGGGAAAGGGGAATGGAATGCAGAAGCAGTAGTCGCTCCAACTGATTTGCATTCTTCGGTCTCAGCATATTTCATGTAGATTTTTTTTTTTTTTTTGGCTTCTTTGTTTGCCGGCCGACGCTGTGCATAAGTTCAAAGACACAAAAAGTCAAAACTGGCTTAACAAATATGTACGTATTTATATATAAAACATATATATACAAGGAGAAGGGGTTTATCATTCGCATACCGAGCATTAAATACCCTGGCACACACATGGCAGTTGATCCAAATATGTCTATGATCCTAGCCTAGTTTATTTTAGAACGATTGCCTGATATTAATTGGTGAAATTTTTCAAGGAGAGAAAAATTAGTTGAAAGCCAAGTTTCAATAACATATATTATATATTTATTATATTTATTATATTTATTATATTTGTTATATTTATTATATTTATTATATTTATTATATTCATTATATTCATTATATTTATTATATTTATTATATTTATTATAATTATTATATTTATTATATTTATTATATTTATTATATTTATTGTATTTATTATATATATTATATTTATTAAATTTATTATATTTATTATATTTATTATATTTATTATATTTAATATTATTTCATATCAATTGCGAATCTATTACAATCAGGCAACACTGAATATAATTAAGGTCGTAGTAATGATTTAAAATACATTTAACTTCTGAGGTAACTAAATATTTGTCCTGTTTATTTATCCTCTGCCAGGGTATAAGAATAAAAATTCGAAAAAAACAATGTAAAATTTAATTAAAATCGCCTCTACCGTTGCAAAACTTCTAGTCAGCAGTTAGTTAAAAAAAGGGATAACAAAAAAAAAAACAGCCCAACAACTCTCCCAAAAACTTGTTGAGAGCATTTTGTTGCACAACAGTTCTGAGAATTGCACTTCTGTTGATGACATTTCAATGGTTTTATTTTTATTTGTCTAATACTCGGAAAGCTTAAGCAAAACAAGTAATTTAATTTATTCAAATTATTATGAATAACAATAATCCAACCATGCAGCAAACAGATGAGAAACTTTAAGCTTAATTATGAAAACTACAAGCAAATTGTGTAAAACATGCTACAAACCAGCTCCTTATGAAATCAGTTTAAAAGTTTTAATCTTTAATTTTACATGAAATGCTTAAAACTTAAAGATTTTACTTGAAATCAAGTGTATTCGGCTTGGACGGCATTTACTAGCATTTTGGCTCAAATGAAATCGTTGTGCAATACATCATTAACAAGAACTACCCAGCCAAATGCATCCCTCATCTTTCACATTTCTTGTACACTTTCACAGATCCGTCACTCAAAAGTCAATCACACACACAAACACACACAGAGTGAGAGCTGGAAACCTGCTTATAATTACCCTGTAGATTACACATTTTACATAACAAGGCTCATTCATTAATGTCACCAAAAAGAGCAACAGCAACAACATTTGTAAATCTGCAACATTCTGTTGCCACACCCACCGGACGGCAAAACGGACCACGTTAATGGCACTACACTCACAGTGCTCACAGTGCTCTCCTCCCCCGAAGCAGCCCACAAAGTTGCATTTGTGCAAATGCTATAACGAAGAAAAGGCGACCGGCAAAAAGAAACAGCAGCAGCAGCAGCAGAGGAACCGGTGCTGGAACGTGCCCATATACTCAAGCTGATGACGTATCCTTCACCATGAGAACGCAACGAATTAAAATGGAACTCACAACTACACACAACACACACACACACACACACTAAGAGTTACAGTTTCATTTTTGTGATAGTTAAAATTTCCGAAAATTTGCCGCTGCAGGTGCAACCAATTTGATGGCCCTCTTGGGGTCGGAAGAGTCGAGTGGTCGCACCATCAGCCCCCATTCCCCATGCTGCACTTCATCCATTCTATTCTCGCATAGAGAACAGCAGAGAATGTCACACAAAAAGTTTAACGACGTCAACAGCAGCAGCAGCAGCAACAGCAGCAACAGCAGCAACAGCAGCAGCAGCAGCAGCAGCAGCAGCAACAGCAGCAACAGCAGCAGCAGCAGCAGCAGCAGCAACAGCAGCAACAGCAGCAGCAGCAGCAACAGCAGCAGCAGCAACAGCAGCAGCAGCAGCAGCAACAGCAGCAACAGCAGAAAAAGCAGCAACAGCTGCTTGCCACCGCTGCCACCAAATTCTCTTTCCATAGTTTTATTCAAGCGATTTGTTTAAATGCCGAGCTGCATTTCACAGTTGCTTGCAGTGTGTTGTTATCGTTATTTCTAGAGAACAGAGAGTTATATGGGCAGTTGCCGTTAGGGGGGGAACAGCAGCAGCAACAATGCTGCAATCTACGAAGAGTTAACCTTATCGTGATTTTAATGATCTATTAGAGCACGCTCCAAATTTGTGTTAGCTTTATGATTGCATTTTTGCCTCTTTCTCCCTCTCCCTCTCTCTCTGTCTCTAACCCACTCTCGCAGTGCCATTGGCATTATTACCCACTCGTTATAGCATCCATGCTGTTGGCTTTCCAAATGCAACATTCTGTCTACAGCCAACACACAAGCCAGTCCCGTGGATTGGCAACTTTTTATTGCCTGGTCGCACCGTTAAGTGGGATTTATGTTGATGCGGTACTGTATCCATGCATCTCCTGCCATTCTCTCTCTCTCTCTCTCTCTCTCTCTCTGTCTCTGACTCTTTTCCATTTTGGCATTCACTCTGAGTTTTTGGCCAGTTTATTGGCCGGGGCACATACGCTTTTGACTGCTAACGCCTTAATTGAAGTCCCCAGTTTCAATTTTAAACTTATAATTCGGTCTGTCTAACTGTGCCACTGCCAGTTCAGTTTACGCTATCTCCCTCTCTCCCTCTCTCTCTCTCTCTCTGTCGATCTCCATCTGTCTCTTTTTATCGCGCGCGTGTCTTTTGCGTAGCACATAAAAAATATTTACTTCGTATTCGCAGTTCCAAACAAAAGTTGTTAACTTTTTTTCCCGCTGCAGCTTAACCAGCATATGTGACTGGGATTTCCCGCTATTCCCCGCTGCTCCCACTTCGTTCATAACTAAGTCCACTTGTCTGTACTCTGTACTACTCGGATCCTGTCTGGTCTGCTCCGGTCTGCTCTGGTCTGCTGTGAGCCATTTTGTTTTAATGGCCAAAACTAAGCACCTCGCACACATATGTGAAAATATATATGAAATGTGAACAAGTTGGGGATTTCATTTTGACACTTTATATGACAGGACAGCCAACTACCGCAACGAAATGAAATGTTATGCCACATCCTGGAAACTGTGTGTATGAGCTGTGTATCCAGCAGATATTGTATGGATTATGGCATCAATTGATTAGCAGCGGAGGGCTTACACCACAGCTTTAGTTAACAATTGTTATAATCACACACTGTGGCAAAGTTTATTAATTTAATTTGTTCTTCATGTAATCTCATAATAATTTGCACTTATTTTAACATGCAAACAGTAAACAGTTTAAGTGGATTACTATAAAACCAAAAGTATCAAATTGAAATTAAAACATGGATAAAGTTAAGTTGGGTAAATCTTTTCAGACAAAGTAATAAATTGTGAAATTTATTTTATTGAATTAATCAGCCAAAACATATTTGGGTAATCAATTGTTAGACACATTTATAGACTATAAATATTAAATATGACTATATATATAATTAAAAACAAATATACAAATTATATTCATTATATTTTTAATTAACAATATTTAAGTGTTTTTTGTGTACAATGTTACTAAATTTTCTTGTAATTTTTTACTTGCAGTTTACAAGTTGAAATCATGCGAAACGAAATTACAGAAATAGGAAACCGAAACGGAAACGGCAGCAGTATAAGACAAACTAATAATACACAATAATAATAATAATAATAATAATAATAATAGCAATAACAAAAATAAAGATCATTCCCCCAGTTGGTCGATGGCCAGTTTAACATTGCCAATTGGTGCATCCCCAACAATGTAAGGCAGCAATAAGCAAACAGAGACTAGACGCTGTCAAGTGCTGGATGGAGAAGTAAACAATGCGAAATAATATAGCACTTAAGAGGAATCTCTTTGCAGACAGCAGGAACAGTAACAATCAAACGCACCACGGGGCGTATGATTAACGGGCGATTATCAGTGAAGATCTTTTATTTATTTATGCTGAGCGCCATGGAGCGCGGGAAATTGAAATGGGAAATGTGTCGAAGACGTGATTTAAATATTAATCAATGCATAAAATATGCTAAAACAGCAACGGCAACAGCAACAGCAACAGCAACAGCAACAACAACAACAGCAATTGCAGCAACTACTGCAGCAACTGCAGCAACCACAACGCCGCTAACGGCAAATGGAACAACAACCACTGGGCGCATTCTGGAAGTGGTGCTTAGCAGCTCAGCCACGCAGCCATTAACGGATATGCAACGAAACCACCTGCTTAAGATGCCAACAACTACAGCTACAACAGCAACAGGAACTGCAACAACAACAACAACAACGACAGTCACAATAAAAACAATAGAACAACCAACAACACTAAATTGTGCAAATTCAGCAGCGGCAGCAACACTAAAAAGAATTTGCAGGACTTTAAGGACTTTTGCTGAGAGCCGGCCACAGTCTGGACTGCTATTGACGCTCTGCCTCGCTCTCAGCCTTGTGGGTAGCAGTCAAGCGGGCTTCGCCTGCCTCAGCAATCCCTGTGTGTTTGGCGTCTGCATTGATGGCCTGAACAGGTGAGTCCTTCACATCCTTCCATCACATATGCTGCCACATGCAGCTGGTGCTGCAGCAACTTAGTTCAATCCTTGCATCCAATGCTTATTATCGCCAAGCCAATAAACTCAGTTCAACACATTTCGAGTGGGCAATAAACTTGCACCACTTGAGCGACAGCCCAGCAGCAGCAGAAGCAGCAGCAGGAGCACCAGCAGGAGCACCAGCAGCAGTTTCTGTTAGCCATCGATAGCCGTAGGATTCCATTCGCACACTTACAGAGGGCAAACATGTTGATGCCGCCACTTTGCAGGCAAATGCATTTCCAACACAGTTAATCCGTTTCAACCCCCCCCCCCACCCGCACTTATACCACATATCTGCCCGCTATTTGCCTTTTATGCAAACCAAAACCCCACACCCCGCCCCCTCCCCCACCTTTTTAAAATGAGGCCAAGTTGCGGCTGCATTGAGTGGCAGTTGAGTGGGTCGCTTGCCATAGAGAAGTGGGTTCAATTGCATAAGCTGCGCATTATTAACTTAGGAGAGTGTCTAATGCACATCCTCCAGCAACAATACATTTTGCACGTAATGTAGCGTATCCTACGACCTCTACAGATGTTAAACGTTAGGCCTTTTCCCTGCAAATAGGCTCTTAAATTATGCGTAAATCACAGAAAACTAATTAAAAGATAGACGAAATAGAAATTTATGATCTACTTTCAGAAGATATTGCATTCTTGAATAGATATGTAGATACTATGTGAAAACTTCATTTGATATTAAGGTCACTTATTTAATTACTCTTAAATAATATTACATAACTTAGCTCAAGATAGTTCGCTGTTTGCTATAATTAATTACAAAATCGTTAATCTTTTTCAAATACACAATTCTGATTAGCAAAAACAATTATTTAATTCAGCGCTTTGCATTGGTTATTCAGTGTTAGAACAGAATTATTCTTAGTGCAGTTGCACACATTGTATATAAAAAAAAAGTGTTGCTCCAAACAAGCCGTAGTGGAGTCCAACTTCTTTTAAGTTAGTGAAATTTCATTTTCTTCTTCCCGCTTTATATGCGAATGTGGCCGCTAAATGTGGCCATAAGCGGAACCTGCCGCAATTTGAAGCCTTATCAGGCACCAATCTCACAGTCTGCGAATTTGCTCTATAAAAAGCGTTTACGATATTTTTACGATAGCTTCACGCAAAACTGCAAGTCAAATGCGAATCCTCGCAGACGGGTAACATTTTTTTTGGAGCGCGCATTTCTTGACATAGCCAGCAGCTAGGAAGAGGAATCAGAAGATGGGTTTGGGAGGGGTGTATTTTTGCTTTGTCGGGGTTAGTGGGTTTTAGCTCAACTGGCGGTACAGAAGTTTATAAGCTGGCAAGAAAAATTTATAGCTACAATTAAACTTAACACGATTCAATGTGATTTGAACGGATTAACTGAATAGTTTTGCCCCATTCTATCAGTTTGCTAAATTAAGGACTATCCTCGACTGAGAGTTATCTGAGTACATTGATATTTTATTGGTTTATCGAGGTTTATGTTTGACTAGTTTGCGCCAATATCGGTATTTATGACTCGTTTCAGAGTTGAGTAAGTTTTATACAAATCGTAAAACTGGAAATTGTAAATGTTTAGCAAATAGCAAATGGCGATAAGCTCGTTAAAAAGGGAGCAGAACATAAAATCAAATCTCTTAAATAAATTGATGATGTGAAAAAATTTAAAGTTTATGATTTTATGGTTCTTACAGATCCTTCATCGTTTGTTGAACTAGGCTTAGCAGGAAGTTGCTCTGTCAGAATTTATAATATGATTATTTAAAACCTTTCAAGTATGTCAATTTATGCTACGATTTTCAGCAAATTAATTGATAAAACATATTTACGGTCGAGCTGACAGAAAATGTTAAAAGAAACATGTTTTGCTTACAAATTCAAGGATTATTTCACTGATTCCCCTTGGTATTGCCACGATTCTATCAGTTATACATGTAGCAGCTAATGCGATTCCCCATTGTCATTTATCTACTCAGTGCAATTGTTTTTGGCATGCCAACAAATCAACAGGCCTCCTGGGTGAACAAGTCCATGTCAAAGGCAGCAACAAAAGTCTTTTTTCTTTACCCATTCCAAGTGCCTCCAATGTGCCTTGGAGTAACTGTTACCTGTGCTCATCGACGGATATACAACAACAACAAAAAGTGACACTGAGAGGGAGAGAGAGAGAGATAGGGGCAGCGAGAGAGAGAGCTCTACAAATACATCCTAATGTAATCCATAATAAAAGAGTGCACACACCAACCCCGCAACCACTCATTCCTCCCTCCCCCCTTGATGACCAAGTATCACACTGCAAAAGTTCTTTAATTAAGCTGTGTAGCTGCAAACTTATCCTATCTCCCGAGCGGGAGAGGGGAGAGCGCTAACGGGGAGGCCAAGCCAGGAAATGTCTGCCATGTTGAGCCATGTCGGTGACAGTCCCTCGACACTTTTGCATTTCCGTTACGTTTCTATTACCGTTACTATTGCCGTTACAATGTATGTTGCTGTTGTTGCCATTGCTGCTGCCTTTGCTGTTTCCGCTTCAATTTCAATTCACTCTTAGTAGTAAAAACTCAATCCCAATTGGCTACCAAATATTTATATCCACTACTCAACCGTAATTTCTCGAGATTGTTGGCCATGTTTATAGCACCCGCCTGGCCACTGAGAAAACTTCATGTACATTCCACTATTAGATAAAGACACATTTATATGTGCATATGCATCTCTGGCAACTCTGGTGTGGCTCACTTCAATTACCTTCCAATGGTGTCAGAACTTTCTCCCTCGACACTGTGCCAAAAAAAAAGGTATGCAGCAAGGAAAGCATTAAGACCCGAAAAATATCGAAATATTTATTCAGGGCAAATAGAACAAAACTGACCTAAAATAGCCTTGAAGCACATTTCCAACTCAACTGGGACTAAGTAAAATATTCAATAAATACAAATGAGTTTAACTTGATATTCATAAGCTAATATTCACAATACAGCATTATATTCATCCTCAACGTTTATACAAATTATACATATTTTCTCTCAGCGTATGCGCTACTTTCTACACCATATTGTGATATTTGTAAAACTATTTTTATCTAAAAACGTTTTCTTGTTGTTGCTTTACTTTTTCTATCTTTTCATTTATGGGTTTGCCCACAAAACTGTTTTTTTTTTTTTTTTTGCTGAACGCTTGATGCATCATTGACACACCGTTGCGCCCATCCCAACCGAATGTGTCACCTCCCGCATGTGTCGTGATAACAACAACAACTTCAACAACAACAACAACAACAACAAATGAGTTCAGCTCGTATTCGTGTTACTGCATTGACGGCTACACAGGGATCCAGTGCCAAACGAATTGGGACGAATGCTGGTCGGGCCCTTGTCAAAACGGTGGCACATGTGTGGATGGTGTTGCCTACTACAATTGTACGTGTCCGGAAGGATTTTCTGGTAAGTGTACGCGGTTTATTTTTGTGCTACTCCACCACAGATACGCAGATAGTACAACAAATACGAGTAAGTACTAAAAATTGCATAGCCCACTGAGCTATTTGGGGGTGTCGGCTGGTTTGTAGACGGTTGAGTGTTTGAGAGGATGCGGGGTGTCGCACACCACGTGCAAAATGTATTTTTATTAAGCCAACAAAAAAACGATCCCTGGCCATCCAGAGCAGCCACTTCAGCACGGAGTGCACACACACAGAGGGAGATACCAGAGCTCTCGGTCAGGCTCCGATAGTTCCGAGCATGCCAAACGTATTTGTAAAATTTGCGGCAAGCCAGAAAAAAAAGAACACAGAACAAAACAAATAAAGAAAATAATGTACAATATATTTTTTTATACTTATCTACAGCTTTCGCTCACATGTGTCTATTACTCTTTTTTACTCCCGAGCAAGCAACCGAAAGAACCTAAACCAAAGGGATATGAATCCATCCGCGAGAAAGACGAATTTTATTTACGCTCACAATGATTAATAAAATACTTATTTTAAATTTCTTTAAATTTCACAAGAATTAATTTTTTTATGAAATGAACTGTGTTGTTCGCTGATGCAATTTCACTATGAAAAACTTAGAGTACATTTATGGAGACACAAGTCATCTGACCTAGTCTACTACACCATCGCTAAGAAAATGTGAAACTTCGGTGTGCAAATGGTTTGGGAGGCATCTCGCAGGATATTCAAGAAGTGCGATGAGGGCAAACTAACATTAATGTTGTCTATTGTGGTAGTCAATGTTGGGTGCTTAGCTTGCCACTTGCTAAGTTTCACTTGTAGTGTGGGTAAATGTGGCGAATTTGTGTCCAACAGTATGTGTGTGTACTTCTGTGTGTGTGTGTGTTTCTGTGTGTGTGCGGAAGTCTTAGCATGAATGTATCTAATGTTCATCCTTTGGCTTCGTGTATTTGCCGTCTGTAACATGTACATGCATAAGAACCACATTTACTTTTGCTACGTGTGAGATGCACTTAGTGAGTTCTGCCCGTGTATTAATATGTGTGTTTGTGTGTGTGTGTGTGTGTGGGGTGTGTGTGTTTAGGGAGTATCTTCCAGTTGACTTTATAGAATTTTGTGAAATATATAGCCATCGTGTAGGTGCTTTATGCATTACCCATCAACGCCAACTAATACCAATTACAAATTGCTACAATTTTCGTGGTCTACGAAAGTTGCCAACACCAAAAGCTAAAACTTTTTTCTTTGGAGTGTGGAAATGAGAGATTAGTAATTGACACACAGTTTTGGATTAGTAATTTTCGACCTTAAAATTCTAGGATAGAGCAATAACCCTTTAAGCTAAATATGTGGTATGCTTTTGTGTCAGGGATAAAGTTATCACAGAAATCACAATACCACAAACTAACCGAGTGAACAGTATCTGATTTATACCCATAAACAATTCCGCTACGAAGTGTTTTAATTTTCGAAATTTAAACATTTGAATAAAGCGCATTTAAATAATTATACAGTAATTATCTTTAAAGTTGTATACCCTAATACCCATTTTATTTTGTCCCATTTTTAATTTGACCAAACACAACAATTGCATTAAATTATCATAAATAAAACAGTAGCGAAGCAATTAGAGTGTTCAAGTCGAGACTGGCTAGGATATAGCGACTTGGATATATCCTGTAAATTAGCTTAAGGAAAGCTTCATTTAGTATTTCTGGGATGTAGTCGGATATATGGCGACACGACTGGAATCGCTTTTCTGATCAATATTATTATTCTTCTATTAGGATTCAGATTTGTTGCATTTTATATGTAATTTCAAAACATTATTTTACAGTTAGTAATTGGAAATTGTTAATATAATTTAAATTGCATAAAGCAATTTAAATGAAATCAACACTTAACAAGCAAAAAACTACATAATTTGATATGCATTATTGCAATTCCCTTCCTCATAGCTAAAAAGTTCTTCGATTTTATCAAAATTAAACAATGTTAAAAACATATTACTTTAATGGGATAAATTATTTTTAATTATAAGACTCTTCTGTGAGGTTTATGGTAATAGATCAAATAATGCAGTTTTAGTTTTACCACTGATTTTGACATCATAGTACGGTAAAACCAGACGGAAAGTAAGCATCCGC
Source organism: Drosophila demipolita (assembly GCA_035042405.1). NCBI lineage: Eukaryota > Metazoa > Arthropoda > Insecta > Diptera > Drosophilidae > Drosophila > Drosophila demipolita. Next base: position 2,833,546 of record JAWNLI010000044.1, on the reverse strand, counting down.
TTTGAAAATTTCGCTACATAGAAGATATGGGAAATAAAAGAGCCAAATATGTGAATAAATTCTGCACACAAACGAAATATATAAAAAAAAATTATGCTTTCAGTATACAAAGCCACAAAAAACATGTATAAATAAAATTCATTTTTTTCCCAAAAGTGCGAAATAGCAGGAAATGAAGCAATAAACTATGCAAATTTTATAGTAGGCTAATTTAAAAGTGCCCTACTATGTAACACCCTGTATTATGTATTCAAAATAGATTCTATTTCAAATTGGGAAAATTAAAACAGTTAAGTTCTGATTAAGAATATATAAACGTAATGAAGTCGCAGATGTGCTCATTCAGAATAATTATTTCATCAGCAGAGGGTACAATAAAAGTGCTGCATGCCGGCATTGTGGCAAAGCCAGCTGCACAAACATTCTAATTAATATTATAACCGCCTCGCGTTGTTTGTTTTTTCTTCATTTTTTTTACCCTTTTGAAGTGCATTTGCCTTTCAGCTGCATTTTGCACTATTTTCCGTTAGGCGCTTGTGCCCTTTGAGGTGGTCATCACTGGCAACAACCAACCCCAGATTCAAGAACCCACAACCACCATTCTGCCCCCAAAAAGTCGACTATGCTTCTTTTTTTTTTTGTTTGCGTCCCACTTACCAAATATCCTGGTTTCTATCACAACAAACTACAGTTACAGCTTAACCAAATGCATTGTTTGCTGTGCTCTCCTTTAGATAGGTTTTGGTTTTGGTTTATCTGTTTGCTTTGCTTATGGGGGTATTCAGGTTAATTATGAGCGTCCCTTGAGTGCTTTTGATAGTTGCATAACTAAAAATATAAGAAATAGAAAATCAATTATTAAATTGAAGGAAATATTGAAAAGAAAGAATACTTAAACAATTTTACGTTCTGCTGGAATATAAATTCAATTCAATTAAATTGAAGAAAATACTAGAAAAAGTTTGACATGAGCTAGAGTAAAAACTTTACGGTCTGCTGGAATATAAATTCAATTATTAAATTGAAGAAAATACTAGAAAAAGCTTAACATGTGATACAGTAAAATACGCAAATAAAATGCTTACTTAACTGTATAGAATATTATTCACGCCTTGTTAGTCAAAATGTGACCAACAACAATACAATGAGCAGCTCATTGCAGAACTCTAATGGCAAACAATCTAACAATGGTGCAATTCTCAGAGGCATAACCTTGCTCCCTTTGCCAGTAACACACATACACACACACACACAAACTAACACACACACACACACAATGCCTTTTATCGTGAGTAAAGGAATCTTCTTGACTGGCTTTATGCAATCATTGCAGTCAAGCCAGCATTTGAGAGAGAGAGAGACCAAAGGGAGCCAAAAAGCTGAGGGCATTCAGCGCGAAAACAATGCAAATTGCAGTTGGGAGCCATTGCCAGGCCTATTCACATTGAAATTCACATTTAACATTCATGCAACAAAAAGAAAAGAAAAGTGCCACAAATCAACAATACGAAATACTCTGTACACCAACTGCTCGACATAGAAATACTCAGTTCTCTCTTCTACTTTAAAAAGTAAATAGAGAAGTTGATATCCTTTAAATTGACATAATTTGAAAGCTGCTTAAAATTGCTATTATTGAGAATGGCATTTCAGTTTCCATAAATTGTCAATAGTAGTCAACAGTCTTTATTTGTGCACTCGGTAGTCGACGGGGTATTAAAATGAAAAAGCATTCAAATTGCAGAAAGTCAATTTTGATGTACTTTTTTTTTTTGAGTCTGCTTTACCTTTTGCTTAACTTTATTTCAATTGTATGTTTTTTACCATACATTTTCGGGGCAGCTTTTTATGTGTTTGCACTTTTATCATCAGGTGAATATGAATATGAATATGAAAACATGATTGGAAATGCGAGTGAGTTTCGCTCCCCCCCCCCCCCCTCACCAAGCTACCACTACCCTATATTTGATCATATTTCTGATACTCGTATGCATTTTAAACGTATTCACTGCACATTCATTCAATCAAACATGCATTTGGCTCAGCTGCTCGCTCATTCATGCCTTCATTTCGCTTACTCAAAGATATTTGTCTTTCTGGCAAGAATTTTTCTTGCTTTTTTTCTTCTTTTTATTTGACTCTTTGTGTGCGATTCGTCGGCGTTGCCTTTTTTCCAATTTTTGGCATACAGGCGACAGATTTAAGCGATTGCTCCATTTTTTACTTTTCATTTTGTCCCCACATTTCCTCTTTATTCATAACCATGAAACGAATAGTATTTGGGACATTTAAATCGCATCGTAACCAGTGCAACATTTAAAGTTGCCACTGGGTGATTTATCGAGGGATTTGACCAAAAAAAAAAAAAAACAAATCGAAATTCATTGAATTTCACGTTGCTCAACGATTTACATAAATTTTTTATTTCATTTACGTTAGAAATCTGGACCGAGGAAGAGAGAAGGATGGGATTACTGGTGTCCAAAATTTAAATACATTTGTGGCCATTGAATTGTGCCCATTTTGAAGCTAATCAATTGCCCTAAAGGGATTTAGTTTTGCTAAACTCGCTGCTGTTGTTATTATTATTCGAAAATGCGTGTGTGGCATAATATTAAATATTTAAAATATAGCGTATTGATTTTACAATGAAAACTTTCAGGTTTTGTAAACCTTTTGTGTGACAGTTTTTCACACAATTTACACTTTTATTGTTGTGTGTGTGTGTGTGTGTGTGTGTGTGGGATATTATTGGTTTTGGTATTAGCCATCCAAGCGAAAATGATCACATTTTTTTTGTTGTCTGATGACATTATAAATGCATTTACTCATGCCTTAGTAGGTTAATTGCAAAATATGCATAAATGCACATTACAAGTGTGTGTAATTGATATATTCACGGTGAATTTCCAATATAAATTTAAACAATTTAATAAATGAAAAGAGGAAAAACTGCGAAAAAAAAAATGCCAACAACATTTTTGTGTCGTTGGAGATGATGAATAAAAATTAGAGAATTTTTATTAAATACAACTCAAATAACAAATAAATAATTATGACATATATGCACATTCCTAGTGTGTGTAATTGATATTTTCACGGTGAATGTTCACTATTTAATAAATGAAATGCGGAAAAACTGCGACAAAAATTCCAATAACATATCTATGTCGATGGAGATTATGAATAAATATTAGGAATTATTTATTATATACAACCAAAATAAATAATTAAAATGAAGACGAAACTAAATTCATTAATAGGCAATTAAAAAGCATTTAACTGAAGCTCTTAAATTAATAGCAAATATCTGATCACAAAGCTGCTAAATTACAATTCAGTTGAAATACCCTCAACTTGGATAAATAGAGAGAAATTGGAAGATTTAGAGAGTGTTAACAATACTAAAATAGAGAACTATGCAAGGCTTATACATCTACTAAATTGTGCTCAAATTTTTGCTCATATATGCTCTTAGAGAATTGTGGAGAAGCCATCTCAATTCTTTAGAAATTGTCAAGCTAGAAAAAATTTATAAAAAACCCAATCAGAACTGCCTGTGTCATGTAAGGAAATGAGGCTCCTTGATTAAGTTTAGCGACACTTTTCGTGACACAAATTTCGCAATTCCTAAAAAAGAGGAAATTTCCAAATCTGAAATGTCGAACTAGTCTCATACTTTAAGTTGGACAATGCACAGAAACCAATGAACTCTTTCTCGGTTGGTGAACAATGTGTGCTAAAAAGGGAAACGAAATCCAAACCAGAGTCTATAGTACTAAATGCAATTAATTAAAAGCTTTTAAGCAGAGGCATATGTAGCCGGGCAGCAGATGCTGCGATTGCCGTGAAAATGGGTAGTTCCCCAGGACTCTTTGGCCTCGATTGTCATTGTCCTGGCCACGCTTAGGGACTTCCAACTGATGCCTTTCGTTGGCGCAGCGAAAAAGTGCAATTGAAAGCGCAACAATGCGCACCACAACACACTGAAGTGGCGCAGCTGGGTGATCCACCACCACCACCGCCGCCACAGCATTCCCATCCTGGCCCAGCTAAACCAAACTAAAGGATATTTGTAGTGAATTGGAATTGCTTGGCTCTGCACGCTGACATAGTGCGACATAGCTGAATTGCTTTAGTAGCAGGATTCGGCTTGGCTTGCCTGCACTTGGGGTGCAGCTTCGATTTGGTTTTTCATGATTAGTTCCCACGGCATTCACAGATGAGCTAAAGTGCAGTTCATTGCTCACTGTCGCATCGAGTATTTGGAACCAAATCCGAGCCATCGTCTGGATTAAGTGCTCATACAAATTGCGTAGGAGTCGTAGAGACCCAACTGCAATCCTGCAATTGTTATATATATTTCATTTCTGCTATTTGAATTATTTTATTCTTATGTGAGCTGATTAAATAAAATGAAATAATATAAAATTAAACTCTATTTTGCGTTTAGCTATTAAAAAATACAAATTAACAATTAGTTGCATTTCTCAAATGCAGAGCTATAAGTATTTAAAAGAAAAAACACAAATTTATGTTTACATTTGGAAATTTCTAAACGTAGCCACAAGCCTTGGCAATTGGTATATTGGCATCATTGCATTGAAATTGTAGTTTCTACAAAAAAAAATATTGTTGCCTAGTTGCTAGAATTGAGTTTCATAATTATAACGAAATTTGAATTTTGGTTAGCTACGCTGGCTTTCAAATTATGCAGAGCTGTGCACTCATTCATTTATTTATATGCATTTATTCTTTCGTTTTTTTGCACTCACCAATACACACACACACAAACACACACACAGCAACACACACATTCAACTCATGAATAAAGAACTGAGCGAAACTTAAAATGCAAACGCAATGTGAATTAAATTCAACTCATGCCATATTTATTTCCTGTACCCATTGAAAATTTCTGAAATGGGTGTAGTAAAATCATGCGAATGTTTGCGCCAAACAAAGGGAGTCAACAACATTTAATTGTACAGATTGAGGAATCAAGTGATATAACAATCATAATACGGCTTTTCTCGCTTATCGTATGGTAATATTATTTTTTCAGTGCTGTGTATCTCGGAGTCGAAAAATATTTAAATTTGTTTGTGTTATATTTTTTAACGATGCATATATAAAGCAGTCTCAATCCACCGATTATCCTCTCTTGTTGTGAAAGCTTAAGTAACAAGCAAATAAGAATTATCAAATGTGTTTTATAAAATTCAAATTTCAATTTAAAAAGTTTAAAAAGCTGGTGAATGGAAAATGAAAACCGTTTACAGTTAATTCTAATTGCGACATGGTTGCAAACAAATGTTTATACCTTGTTGAACATATGTTTATAGCTTGTTGGCAACAACAACAACTGAAAAGAAAAACAAGTGCAAGTCATGGTGGCAACTGAAACGAGTTAAAACCAGTAGCAAAAGCTGCTGTCAGCCTTTCTGCAGAACAAGGAAAAAACAAAATAAGAAATATGAGCAGAGAACCCTTACTTATATCCCTATGAAAAGGCTTAAACAAAGATTTGTTTCTTCATTTGGTAATCTATTTAATGAATATTAGAAATTATTGCATACTTCCCAAAAAAACATTAATAAAACATTCTAGGTGCACAAAACCTTAAGTTGAATTCTGAAATATTCCATTTAAGCATTTGGCATTCCAATTTATATTTTTCCTCCTACTCTGTCACTTTCACAATTCTATCAGAATAACTACCAATTTCATGAATTCATTCGTCTCAATTGTTGTCTCGGCTGTCACTTTGCAAATGCCACGCACATTTATCAATATTTTAGCATGTCTGAAGTGCCTCGTCATACCAAATTCAATATTGAAGTGCTTTTTTTGGCCTATTGGCAAAATCAAATTTTGATTAATGTTACATTTCAAATATTTAGACATTCACCAACAAAAAAAAAACAGATAAAATGGGAAACAAAAGTCGCAAGCAAAATTTTCGCCGAGAATTGTATTGAAAATTGCGCTTTCAAAACAAAAAGTGGGACAAAAAATACAAAAAAAAAATACATAAAACCCTACAACAATCAAGGTACAAGTCAATGTGCTGCGGTTGGAGGGTTGGACATGGCAACCAGTGCCGTCCATTAACCAACAAAAGAATGTGCGTCCAATTCGAAAAATTCATTCATAAAACATGCCGTCGATTGTGGCGCTACGAGTGCTGAGAGTGAACATTTGAACATTTTGGCCACCTAACCACCAACCCTCCGCACTACTGCAACACGAACTGACCATTTGACAGAACGAAAAACCAGCCCCTAGACTTTCAGCCCCAAGCCACAGCCCTAGATCCTGTGTTCACGCACATGCAGCAATAAAGTGAAAATCGATTTTCACTTTAACGACTTCACACATAACACACATAAAAAAAAAAAAGAAAGTTAAAAAAGGCCTCGCAGCAGTCGCTGGAACCACAAACAACGCAAAAAAAAAAAACAATAAAAAAAAAAAAAAAATAGAAATAAAAAAGATAGAAAAACGGCAACGCATAGAAACTGTTGACCATTGACTAGCCTAGGGGGGGATGATTGGTGTGTGTTGGCTGTAGCTGCAGTTGGCCAAGTCAACCTCAATACCGCTTAGCATCAGCTCCTGAAGCACCACCCCCCCACCGTTAACCACAGCAAGTGCGTCGTTGGCCAGCATTGAAACTGGGCTAAGAACTGTGAACCAACGAATAAGGCAGAGATAGAGAAAAATAGACGGAGAAAGAGAAAGATTTGGCCTCCTCTTTTTGCTTGACCACTTCCTGCATTTGTGCCTGAACTGGAGCGTAATGTGACATTTCATATTATGCCTCTGGTAGCCAAGGTATATTTTTCATTTCCATTTCCATTTGCGTCGCTGCCACTTTAAGTGGCCCTCTGGCCAACGTGTCGTATGCTTAATGCAAAGTAAATTATTTTCTGAATGCTTGCTTCAAATTATCGCTGCAAGCACAAAGCAAAAGGCAGGAATGCAACAAAAAAAAATTGCAGCTGCTACAACTATTTTTTATTAAATGTGCAAAAAGCGAATAACAAAGTTGTGCCAAAGATTGCAACGGGCAGATGGAAAACATAGCCGTCCAAATCAACAACAACACGACGAGTCAAACTAGCGATGTCCATGACTCCAGCTCTTAAAAGTAGACTTCAAATTTTTAATATAAGTTCACTTTTAAACATCATTTTTGGAATTGTTTTAGTCGATTTAATATAATAAACAGTTGGCATAATTTTTTACTACAAAATGTTGTCGAAATAAACATTATTCTTCTCACATTAATTAAATAAAAAACTGAACAGCGAAATTACAATTAAAGTAGACATTTTTAGAGAAATCTATAAAAAAAATATATATACATATATATAAACACGTATTTTTTAACAGAATACATAAGAAACCCAGCGTGTCTTGATGTAGCCATAAAATGAAGCACATCGTAAGCTGTTTAAATTTAACAACGAGAGTAAATAAAATTGAAATACGAGTATTTTAACAATTTGAAGTACTGGCACAGAAAATCATAAACCAATGTGCCGACCACATAAACAAATTGAATAACATTCGACCCACTTCAACGACCCACCCAAGATTTAATGGATGACTCAATGGCAGTAAAAGCTGCGGAATGAAATACGAGGATGGACTTTTACCATTCATTACTTAGAAGAAGACAAATTACGATTACATTTTTGGGTCTCTGTTTGTGTGTGTTCCATTAAAATCGCAATCGTCTGAATGTAGACAGCTCAGATGCTCGATAATTTCGTAAACAAATGTCTATAAATCGAACAGGAATCAAGGTGAAATGAATTTCAAGCGAAATGCTAAATAGCCAACCCAAAGGAATGAAACTCAATTTTAGCACCCATCTTTGGTTGCGTGTGTGGGTTTAATGTCTGTGGTCAACATACACACCCACACACACACGTCAGAATGCCAACAAATGGCACCAGCTGAGAAGCAGTGAAGTCAGCTTAACCCATCATGTTGACTGGTTTGCACCCTGTAGCCAAAATGTAACAAAAGCATGTTTAATAAACGCCAGAATGATGAAAGCAAAGAAGGGGGGAACACAGCGGAAAGCTAGTTGTTTTGTTTAACTTTAATTATAACTTTGGTATATGTTTCACATAGTTTTCGCCATTAAAAACTAAAGAACAATCTGCTTTGAGTTTAACGAGTGAAATCAGCCTGTTAATAGTTAATTAAGCTAGAAGCTTTTAGTAATAATAATTACATACAGTCAAAAGAAAATTGGCGCTGAAAATAAAAAATTAAAAAACTAAAACCTTATTTACAAGTAATTAAGTAAGCCAAGCTTTTGCCTAGGTAATCTTATGGTCTATCAGTGCAATGTGTACATATTTTTTCTTACTGTGTATAGCTGACTCTTGCATGGTTTGTTCATTGTGTTGATTTAGTGCTTATGCAAATTTAATATTCGTTTGTCTGTTCAGCCGCCAGCTCCACCCCATTTGCATACACAAACATAACAGTTGCATTACAAACAAGGCACAAACATACACAACAAACACACAAGATTTCTCTATATTCCATCTCTTTTTTTACATTTTTGTTGTCTGAGCATTTATGAGTGTATAGCAGCTGCATAGATATATTTTTATGCCCATCAGTTAATTTTTTTTTGTTATTTATGAGCACAGCTGATAAATTGTTTTTGCCGCTGAGCACCTGGAAAAGTGCATGTTAAAAATGTTTTAATTTTTTTTATTATTTTTCCTCTAATTAAATGCAATTCTTATGCATTAAATTAAAAAGTTTTGTAAGCTATAATTTAGACAAAGTGCAAAAGGAGGCTTTTTGACACTTTTGTTTCGGCACTTTGAAGTGCTTTTGTACAAGTTTTTGGACGCCAGACAGACGGGCAGACGGGCAGACGGGCAGACAGACAAATGCACAGACACTTAAGACATAGGCAAGCGTAAGCGAAACTTTGGCATAAGAATAACTTTAGTGCGCAATTCTTCGTCTTCTTCTTTTTTTTTTGTTACCCAACTTGTTGCCAAAATGGTAAAAAAAAAAAAAAAACACACAAAAACAAAAGGCAAAACTATGTCTAAAATCGCGTAGGAAAAGGCTGCGAATATCGCCCAGTCAAGACACGCAGGCAAATAAATTTCAAAAAGTTCAGACAAAACCATTCGCTGGCAATAAATTTGCCGCACAAGAGTTGAGAAAAAAATCACTCGTACTCAATGCTGCAAGTGCCACAAACAACCCAAGAAAACTATAGCATACACAATGGGTCGCTGCGCTGCGCAACTCTGCCAAAGACTGTTTTCCGTCTGCTTTCCTGTTGTGTCTGTCCGTACTTTTTTTTTCCGTCCGTCTGTTTGTCTGTTTGTTTACCCGTTAGTTGATGGCACTGGCAACCACCGGCTGAGACTTTCCCTCCCCTCCTTCCGTCGACTTGTCGTCGTCATCGTCTTATAGCAGTTGTTGAGCAGAAAATTGAAAACTTCTTTTAAGCATTGCTCTTATTGTGTGCAACTCAAGTTGCCTTTGCATGCCGTGCAACAAATAACTGTATTCAAGTGTGTAGCAACTGTGTCACCATCGAATTCATCAACTTTGATTTTTGAATGCAAACATTTTAATATAAATATTTGATTGGCAACACACGCGAAACCATCAGCTTAGACACCTGTCTGCAAACATTGACGAGCTGCTCTAATTTACCTTTTGAATAATTGACTGGAAATAAATAGAAATTGAGTAAGGTTAGTCTTAAGAACACATCCTTTAAAAGCCAAAGGTTATTTAACTAAGAACTAATTATGGCGGGTGTGCGGAAGGAGACTTAGCAAAGCAAACATTTTTATTGATTTATCTTTTTCTGAAGTATCTTTAATAAAAATTAACAAATTGCTTGCATAGATGTTAGATTTTGATTGAAAAATGCAGATACTTGAACTAAGTCCTGTAGGGCATTTAAATTTATACTTGTGTTATGTGCACACACTTTTGGTCTTATTTCAGTGCTCAGATAAACAGTGTGTGTGTGTGTGTGTGTGTACTTATGTTGTGTGTCATGTGTGTACTTATGTTGTGTGTCATGTGTGTACTTATGTTGTGTGTCATGTGTGTACTTTTCTACTGTTTATATTGCCGGCACCAAAATCAGCACTTGAAGGTTTGTTTTGATTGCTATTGATATTCTGATATTGAAGAAGTTGTTCACTTTCCACTTGGTTGTACCATATTAGAGACATACACACAATTTTCGATTTGATTATAGGAGAGAAAGACGGAGAGAGATGGATGGAGACAGAGAGAGAGAGAGATATAATGAAAAGTCATTCAATTGCACTTCAATTGTGTGCACTTGTTCGTTACATGAAGTGAAATGAAGAATGGAAGAAGAGTTACCAGAAAACCAGAAAGGTTATTGCATTGCAACAGTTTCAATTTTGTCTTGTTTGGTTTGAAATTCTTCTTTTTTTTCTCTTTTTTTTTTTTGTTTGTCTTTTGTCTAAGTAGTTGTAACAGATAGGAAATGAATCGCTTGAAATGGTACAACACAAATGGTAAAAGGGATATTTGAATTTTGGTTTGGTTTCACATGTGACTTGGATGCAATAAAAAACTGTAGCTGGAGAAATAATAAAGAAATGAGTAAGATCAAACACAGATACCAAAAAAATCGAAACTCTCAGCTATTTGTATAATGAGGTTAACAACAAATATTGACCAGAAGTTTGCAGACGAAAACAAAAATAACGAGTTTTATTTATGAGCCATTTACACGCCATGCTGAAAGCGACAACTTCAGGCCAAAACCCATAAATTTTTAATTAAAACGGGAAAGCAGGAAACGGGATTGACTGAACAGGACTGAATCTAGATGGCCTGGAACGGAATGGAGGGATAGGGATTGGAATAGAACAGAAGTCAGAGTCGTGTGGCGCCATCAATTAACGTCACTTTCTCCTCTTATATTGACTGTCTCCCCCCCCCCTCTTACTTTCTTTCTTTCTCTACCTATTTATCTACATCTTGCTTTCTGGCCACATCACGCGAATGTCAACGCGGCCATCGAGTAGGATCGAATTGTGAGGAAAATGTGGACGAATGCATGTCAAATCCATGTCAAAATGGCGGACTGTGCCGGGACCGCAACAATGGCTATACCTGTACCTGCCAGCCGGGCTATCTGGGAGCTCATTGTGAGGTGGATGTCGCCGTCTGTGACACGGGTAAGTCGAGCTTTTGGTCTGCCTCCGCCCCATTGTAATCGCAAAGTTTTTAAATCTTTTTGGAATTGGTAACTTTGCAGGTACCGGTGCACGTTGCCAGCATGGCGGCGAGTGTGTTGAGGGTCCCGGACTGGAGTTCACTTGCGAGTGTCCGGCCGGCTGGCATGGACGCATCTGTCAGGACGAGATCAATGAGTGCGCATCCTCGCCCTGTCAAAATGGCGGAGTCTGTGTGGACAAACTGGCTGCGTATGCCTGCGCCTGCCCCATGGGCTATACGGGCGCCAATTGTGAGGAGGAGATACTCATCTGTGCGGACAATCCCTGTCAGAACAATGCCCTCTGCCTCATGGAGGAGAACATACCCACATGCTACTGTGTGCCGGACTATCACGGCGAGAAGTGCGAGCTCCAATACGACGAATGCCAACTGGGACCGCGTTGCATGAACGGTGGCGTGTGCATCGATGGCGTCGATACCTTCTCGTGCTCCTGCCCACCGCTACTAACGGGCATGCTGTGCGAGTGCCTCATGGTGGGTGAGGAGTCTCTCGACTGTAACTACACGGCACCAGCGACACCTGCACCACGACCAGTGGTGCCCGCTACACCACCCACACTAACCACAACACTAGCACCAGCCACAGTGCGACCGGTTACGCCTCCAGAGACAACCTTAGCACCAATATTACCACCAGTGACCATTACACCAACTCTAGAACCATCATCCGCCGGCTCTTCTTCATCAGAGGAAACAATGGTGGTGGTAAAGATGACGGCAGCACCACCGGATAGTGATAGTCAAAGCATAGTTGGCGAACCCACAACACTACGGCCAGAGTCTATTACAGAATCACCGGGAACAGCTGTGCCACCTACTCCACCAGCAGTTGGTGCTTCGTCTTCCTCGTCCGCATCCTCAGAGGAAAGTCACCGTATCTATACCACTTTGCCACCCATTCCTGCACCTGGTGTCGACACCACCTCCTCCTCCTCCTCGGCAGAAAGTTCACCAGAGGTCGTCACCTTCGAGGAGTACACAACGGTCAAACATTTCGATGTGAGCGCCAGCGGCAGCAGTGACACTTCCAGCGAGGAAATGACCACCACAATGCGTCCGACTGTAGCACCACCGCCGCCGAGCATAACCATTGCGGTGGATTATGCTTCTTCATCGAGCAGTTCCGAATCGGTGGAACAGCCCATACATGTATCCACACCGGGCAGCATCTTTGTGCATCGCGTAACCACTTTTGAGACCAGCATTTCTGTGGACTACGTCCCAACACCAACACCCTATTTCCCACCCGACACCACCAGGTCACCTCCAGAGGAAACCACGCGTCATGTGTGGACCGAAATGCCAACGACAGCGGCACCTTTCTTTACGGAATATCCAGCTGAGGTACATATTACCACACATCGCACCAGCGCTGGTAGATTTACCACAGTGCAGCCACCAATACAGCAAGAAACGACGACATCTTCACTGGAGTACGAGCCACCCATTGTGGAGCTAACAACGGCACAAACACCGCACATTGTGGTCACCATTCTGGCGGGTAATGCAACATTGCCAACCACAACCGACTTGCCACAAGTGACCACCCATCCAACCGGCGGAACACCACCAATAGAAATTGAGCCCTACACAACGATATTGCCAGCGGTGGTAACCGAACCAATGCTTGTGGAGCTAACAACGCCACAGCCGATGACAACTGAGGATTTGCTTGGACCGCCAGTGCCCCCACTGATGACCATAGAACCGCCTAGGGAGACAACCATGATGCCACCCAGGCCGGTGGCAACCCTGGCACCCACACTAATGCCCACGGAGCCACCACCAACAAGGCCATCCAGTCTACCCGCAGTCACTGTGCCACCAACACCACCCTCCACACAGTCGGCACAAACGTTGCCACCGCCGACGCCATCGTTGCATGTCTATAGCACATCGGGACAGCCAGAGTTGCCAACACAGACCAAGCCGCCGGTGACCGAGAGTAGCGAGGAAACTGAGGGTGCCAACACAGTGGCAACCGGTGGTGGTGGTGCTGGTGCTGGTGCTGCGGGTGGGGCAGAGGAAAAATCTGGTGATGTCGATTGCATTAAACTTGGCTGTTACAACGGCGGCACCTGTGTGACCACCTCGGAGGGTTCGCGGGTAAGTAGTTGCTCCACTCCACTCCTGTTTTCCATATCACAGTATTGAGATCCAGACCCACCATGCCAATCGATGGGTCTGTTTATACCATGTGTATAGCCTAAATAAATAAAAGGCGAAATGAACAAAGTTAAAATCCACAATTTTTAATCCTATTGAGCGACTAATTGGTTACGCAATCCCTGCAATCCCTGCTGCATTAATCCACTCCTGGTCCATCCCTGTTTACATATTGACAATATGCATTAAGCTGAAATTATCCCGGCAATAAGCAAATAAAACTTTAATAATAGCGCAAATTGTGCACAGCATTTAACCATTATTCCCATGCCGAACAATTATAATTGGCATCAGCAAATAATTACGTGACAAATGATCAACTTTGAGACTAAAAAATCACATTTGTTTTTCGCACAAACACAAAAAACATGAATTTTGGTATATCAATTCTCATTAGTGAAAAATTAACAAACTTTATGCACTCATTCAAATGAACAACAGCGTGTTGTGCTCAGATAGGAACCACAGACAGGCTTACAAGTCGAAATGGTCAACACATACACTTACACACTGACACACACACATACACACACACACACACACAGTGGCGAAAATCATATGCAGATTGCATGTGCCTGGGCCAATGCATAAATAATCATGTAGTTTGCAGGACAGTTAGATGCAACACAAGGGGCAGGCGGCAACAACAGCAGACAACAATACACAGAGCCTGCAACATTTGTAAGCTGCTTACTTAGGTTGCAGCATCAAGTTAACACATAGCAGGCTTTTGAATAACAACAACAACAACAAAGAGTTGCATTAACACAAGTCAAGTCAACAATAATAATATTATACGTGCACACAGAGCCGAAGGACTTCAATTAAATTCAGATTTTATCATGAAAATGTGCTAAAATTAAAATGGAATGTGAAACGATAATAACAAACAAGATATTCATTAGGACTACCAATTAAATAAATCAAAATACAATTCATATTTATTATGTTATTCAATTAGAAATGTTATTCTCTTGATTCAACTATTTATTAGATAGAAAAGTTGAGAAAAATAATTGAATTCTCCAATATGGATTGTGAATTTAAAAATGTGGAAATTTCTATATTTAAATTCACATTCGTTTGCAACCACAGCACAATTATTCAATTATCTTTACAAATCATTTGTACTATAATTTCCTGTGCGAAACTTTTGCAACTTTTTAAAAGGGAAGCCGAATCAATTGTCAATTTCATGTGAAAGCTCTCAGAATAATATTAACTGCCAATTGTTCGTGCAACCGAATACTAAATTACTGAATAGTTAAAAATCCTCTTTTGCCAGTTACGTTAAAATTTCAGTTTAAATCTGGCACAATGGCAAAGTTGCGAAATTTGTTTTACAACAAAAAGGCCTAAAAGCGTATCCCCCAAGAGATCTGAGGATGAGTTGGTGGTCTGGCTGAAAAGTATGCCTATCCAACTATTTATGAAAATACTCGCGGTAGTTTTAGCAAAATAAAGTTTTTTGACTGGCATGCGAGCAACAGCAACAATGCCATTTGAAATTTGTGTTTGTCAGAGTTGCACAAGAAAATATATAATAGTATTTGAAATGACTGCCATTAATTGCATAAATTCCAAGTGAAGTTCGTTATTGTTTTCGAAAGTCTGCTTAGTTTTTGACAAATTTATTGTAATTTTCAACTGTTTGTAAATTAGATTTAAATGTTAAACATTTATAACAAACATTTTTACAATTTTGATTAAGTCGTTTTTTTTTCTGTATTTTCTACACGTTATAAAAAAGTTTAGAGATACTCAGTTTTTATTCAGTCTAACATTTTGGATAGAAACATATAATAATTTTAATCCAAATACCTCTGGTAATAGTTTGAAAACTTTTTAGCACCTTTTTGACTTATGATTTTTCTTGCGAACAGTTTGACAAGCTTACTTATTTATAACTCCGTCACGTGAACCACACGTACAGATCTCTAAAGTACACCTCTGACACTATGTCTCCTCATAAAACTACACACACACACAGAGAGAGATAGAGATACATCTGCTAACAAGTGAAAATTTAATTTTTATAATAAATTTAACACTCGAGTGAGAAAAGCAGAGAAACCAGAGAAAGAACAAACTGAAGTCGTACTCGTAGAACCTGGCCAAAATGAACGACAGGTGTTAACGCAAATAAGTCAGAGTTTGTGGCTTGAAGTGGAAATTATTTCATATAGCATATGTCACTTTATTGTTGTCAAATAATTTAACTAACTTCACAAACATAAACGCCAAATTCTTGTGTGTTTTTGTAGTAGTTTTTTATTACTTTTTTTATATATTTTTTTTTTTTTTGCAAATTTTGAGAGTTGCGCTGAATACAATGACAGACTGACATTCATGCATATTTATGTGTGTATATAGACAGAACGATAGGAAGAGACACTCACTCACACGCATGTGGCAAGGACGCACACACACACACACACAGACACAGACACTGTCAAACAGTTAGACAGACACTTACATATGTCAGCTGTCATTTCGTTTACCAAAGCGGAGACGGGCAAAGACAACTTATGAAAAACCATATTTTTAGCTTGTCTAGTCACAGAGCGAGAATTTGTCTGTGTATGCTGTCTGTGTGTGTGTGTGTGCGTGTGTGTGTGTTTGGTGTCTGTGAGTGAGAAGAAGCAGAGAGCTGCAGCCAAAGTGGCACTCTGCGAAAGTCACTCGCAAAGTGGCATTAAGCACATTTCAAGTGTCAGCCGCCTAGTTTGGGGTTTTCCAAATGTTTCGCTCGGCTTTTGGCTCGTCCAAGTCCATCCCTTTCCCCCCCCCCACCACCCCTTTTCAGATATCACTGTTTCCGTTGCTCCTGCTTGCAAATTCAATGCCAAATGCTGACGCCACTAATGAAAACTATGTTGAGCCCTTTTAAAGGTTCACCACCGCCTCCTGTGTCCCGTGTCCCGTGTCTGTGTTTCATTTGCGGCACATGGCATCTCTAAATGTTTCTCCATTTTTGTGCCATAATGTGTTCTGAGTGTGGACCATTGCTGAGAGCATCTGGTTCCCAAAAGTGGCTGCACTTTACCAATTTACACACCCCATCATTTTCCTTTTTGGCATTTAGAAGCACCTTACAATTAGTTTGAGAGTCCGCAGTGCCCATAAAGCAGTTATCTTATGTGTCTCAGCAAAAACACAAACACAAATCTGGCGTTTGACATTTATTTATATTTAATAGCGAAATATACTCCTTGGTTACCAACTTCATTTTAGCCACATTTATATCGACATTGTTCAAAACAGGCCGCCATTAAGGGAATTATCTAGACTAAAGTTAAACTTTTGTGCAACATAATGAAGTAACTTACTAAAGTTGTGCATTAAGTTTTTATTTGTTTGTTATTGCCAAACTTTAAAGTTTAAATAATCTTTAATATTTTCTTGATGAACATGCATCACAAAATACAATAATTAAAATCTTTTCTGTAGGCAAAACAGCGTAAAAATTAGCGAGAGTAAAAAATAATATGAACTAAGTGAAAGCAGCCACAAGTTGCTTTAAAATCTGAAAGATCTACTTTAATCACGATGTAAAAAAAAAACGCAGCATCATTTAGCTTATGCGAAAGTAAAAAAAATACGGCAAAAAATCCGCAACATTCTCGTTCACTTCAAATAATTGTTATGTGAGGGAACAGGAACTGCAAGTGTTAGGGTCTCTTTTTTATAAGCTGGCAACTCTGGCCGACTATGTATGGAAAGTTTTCCCATAAAGTGCGCAAAAAAAGTAGTACTTGTTGTATGTAGCTACACAGTTTGATGTCCCCCTGGGGCCATGTGGCATACAACCTGACCCTGCAAGTGCAACCTATTGTTACGCCTCTCAATGCCTAAGCATCAGGCGTTGATTTTTGTGTTATACTTTTTTTTCTGAGCACAAAATACAAAATGAAAACAACAAGATTTTACGCTGTGCAGAGGGGAGGGGGGAGAAGTGAGGTGGAATTTTGAAAGGTACTCCAGCAACATTATATGTAATCTAATCCTTTGACTGCCTATGATGCAGGCATGCGCATGATTTGCCCCACAGGCCATTATTATTCCAGCTAGCTTGGGGCACAAAACGGGAGGTGTGCTCATTATTTCTCAGGTAGAATTAAAAATTGCGCTTTCTGCTCTTAGGAATATTGAAGAAAAAACGAGAAATACATATTAAAGTAGCAGTATTAGACTGATGTAGAAAACGTACAAGTTTTACCTACCAATGCCATAAATATAACCCCCAATTGAGACTTCGTGGAAGTCTTTAACATTAACATTCAGATAAGCAATCATATAATTACCTAATGAAATAACAGTTGTTGGTGTTATATAAGTTGAGGTGGAAACAATTACAGCAAACTCGCGAAAATATTCGAAATATATTTTCGCTGAAGCCAAAGCAAATTGCAACAATTTTAATTTATTTTTGCGCAAGCCAAACAAAGTTTTTGCGCCAAAAGACTACGACAAGACTTGTGCAAGGCGAACGAACGAGTTTGTTCAATAAGCAGTAGAATGGCCAACAGCAACAACAACAACAACAATAATAACAGCAAAAATACCAATAAATTGAAAAGCAATATAAATTAACTTTTGGCTCGCTGCTCGGCTGCAGCTTTGTCCTGCTGCGTCATTGTCCTGCTTTTCATAATTTATTCCCCACCAAGGGACACTTAAAGTGCAACACCACTGCAGCAAAACAAAAAAAAAAAAAAGGAGTAAAAAAAATAAAGAGACCAACAGCAGCAGCAGCATCCAAAACTTTTGTTGTAACTTCTGCCACAAGATCCCCTCCAGCCTAAAGAGGAACAAAAAGAAGAAGAAAACGAGGAGAATCAAATTGAACAAATGAAGTGCATTGCAACGGGGAATTGTGGACTGTGATGGGGCAAACTATTAACTGGCGACAATCTCGGGGAGCTACATAAGAGCAAATAGGGGGGAATTGGTAACGCACATAATGGAACTTTGCCATATGTTTAACCAAATATGAAATACTCCTTGCACTCCACACAAAGTCATTCACCCGGTTCTGTGCTCACTTTCCTGATAGTTTCCTGCAAAGTTTCGCCTTGTTTCATACTTACCAAGTAAATGCCAATTGATAGTTTTCAACTTGGAAAAAAACTAAAAGTGAAGAATTTTCTACTTATGTTTGTGTTATGGCGGCATAATAACTTGCAATTTAATGCAGTTGTGCAAATATTTATTTCTTTTTCTTCTGATGCATAACAGAAAATTCTTTAAAGGGTAAAGTATTTAATTATGCATTTCCGATCGCCCTGGGAATACTTTCTATATATATCTCCAACTGTAGCATACTTATAGCTGCTCTTTGAATATAAAATATAATCAATAGGTTTAAGAGTTCTTTTATTTTTTATTAAATATATATATATATATATATATCGATATATTTTGAGTCCCTACGACACTCAGAGTCAGCGAAAAACATGTTTAAATTAGAAGCAAATTCAAATACTTCTTTAACTATAATCACATAGAATTTTCCCTGGTTTAAGTGAGTTATTTCAAATCAATAATTAAATACGACCTTTTTTATAAATATTAAATAATATTTAAATTAATATATATATATATAATGTTTTTTGCGTTTCTCCGATTTCTTAGTGCGTTTGCCGCTTTGATCGCCAGGGACCGCTTTGTGAGCTGCCAATCATTATACGGAATGCGGCATTCTCCGGCGATTCGTATGTATCGCATCGCATCTACAAGGATATACCGCAACACGAGGCTCTGGATGCCGTACTGCCTATGCATATACAACTAAAGGTGCGCACTCGGGCCACCAACGGGCTGATCATGCTGGCCGCCGCCCAGGGCACCAAGGGTGGCCACTACATGGCCCTGTTCCTCCAGAAGGGTCTCATGCAGTTCCAGTTCTCCTGTGGCCTGCAAACGATGCTGCTAAGCGAACTGGAAACGCCTGTGAATACCGGTCACGAAATTACCATTCGAGCTGAGTAAGTGTTGCCGCCCCCGTCACGGAATGCAATTATGTGGCTAACAGTGTGGGTTCAAGGGCCGTGGCAGCCACTTCGTTAGAAGTGAGGTCGGCATGTTAATTAACTTTTTTAATTGTGCCTGCCACGGGTTGCATCCACCGCCCGGGTCATCTAGCTTCTAGGCGGGTCAGCATTTGGGTCATTGTCATTGCAGAGCGAGTCTGCAAAAGAAGAGACGAGCGCGAAGCAGCTACGACGATGGACGATGGCCATTAAAGTTGCCTTATGTCGATTGGCACCACAAATTATAATGCTTCAAGTGTAGAATAAATTTCACTGTTTCCGCGTTGCCTTTTCTTTCTACACATTAAGCGAACCACTGCCGCTGCAGCTGCTGCTGATGTTCCTGCTACTCCTGGCCCTTTACCTCACATCAGCCTGCTCCATGTGCGCGGCACATTTGGACGATCCTTGGCTTCGCATTCATGCGTAATTAGTTGGCGTAGTTGGATTTTGGCTCAAATTTAATTTGCCGCATTTTCTGCGCTCGCAACGGAAACGAAAGTTGAATGGCTTCGCAGGCCTCCAGCTGAGGTGGAGAGACGTTGGTGGCAGAGCAAAAGGCATGCCGCGGCAAGAGTAATGTGAGGCTCGTGCGTAATTAATCGTTTAACCAACAGTTCCTAGAATTGCAACACTTTCAAATACGAAACGTAATGGCGTAAAACACAAGTGCGATAACAAAGCCATGGAGCTAAAGCTTCGCCAACATTTTGGATTATTTGCTGCTGCAGATAAGCTCAAAATAAGTTGGCCAATTATATAAAGGCAGATTCCCACTTTCATACAAGTGTTTGCACACACACACACACACACACACACACATCCCAAAGAAAGTTTTAATTTTTCAATTATTTTTTGCGCTTTATTCTTAAACGTTTTAGCGGACTAAGCAGCTTTGCTACTTTATTGAAGTAAGTCTCGCAAGTGTCACATGTACACACAATTCTTGAAGTTAGTTAAGATCAGATTAAGATTGACTTAAGGATGTGCTCAACTGTAAATTCAAAGACCATAACCAATACATACACATATGAATATTATATACACATTTATTGTATAGCTCCTGCTGTGAGCACAACCTCAAAAACCACCTTTTGCACAATTCTATGTTAATTGTTTGCAAACTGCCTTTCCACTTGAATTTGCAACACGAAGCAACTGCTTATGCAGTATAAATATACTGAATCCTTAAACACACACACACACACACACAACATCAACTAAATGTGAGTAGAGAGCATTGGCAAGTTTGCAATTCAGTCGAGTGCAATTACTTAGTACTAAGGTCATCTGTTTGATGATGATGCGGGGGGGTGGGTAGACATATGGACATATGCAAAATGACCAAGTAATCATTTTATAAAATCAACAAGCAAACGAATGAATTCCCTCAACAGCAACAGCAGCAGCGACGAAAGGCATAAACAGCACATTAAGAAATAAATATATATTAGACAAATAGGCCGAGTGACCACCAAAAACAGTGGCAAATGAGGGGAAAGGGGAAAGGGGGGAAAAACACGACTTTGGCCTATATAAATAATTTACGGCTAAAGCGAGATGGCAATTGTAATAGCCATTTGATATCTTTCTCTATCTTGTTTTTATGACTATCGAATCGACCACAAATTTAGTTTTTAGCACTTGGTCCCTGCTCAGGGCATGCTCATGTGGCACAAAACTGGGTCTGCCACTGGATTTACGAGCAACAAATTTATGTTTGTTGCCTATTTTTATTTGCCTTGCGTGCTTAATGGCCATGGCCAACAGAACACTTGACAACCACCAACCAAACCGACCAATTTCTACAGCTTTCCCACTCCGTCCACTAGTCCGTCCGTCGCCCAGAAGCGATTTAGCGACAATGGCAATGAACGTAGAGACCGACCTTCAATGAACTAGTTCCCGGCCCACAAACAATTATGATTGTCCTGCGGTGCAAGTCCGTTTTCAACTTTTGCTATTTTTGCCGCGTTGCTGCCTTTGGGCGGATTTAGTCAGGGTTTGTGTCGTGCCAAATGAGCCTAATGCTCCACTCAATTGACATTTTACTTAAGGATTTGGGCAGAAGTCCGTGTAATTAGAAAGCAATAACAATTACCGTTGGGCACTCACAATTGTGGAGGCCCCGCTTGGAGGCCCCTTTTTACACACACTCTATTTAATTTCGTTTCCATTCGCATCCATCTTGTATTATGCAAATCAAATTAACTGCAATAATTGCCGGAATCTTTAAAGTGAGAGCTTTATAAAAAAAGAAAATTCTATTAACAGCGAATTTAATTGAGCGCATCAACAATGGAAATTTAAATTATTATTAAATCAAGCGCAGCTAATTGAACAAATAACAATAATCCCTTAGGTATAAAAAGCTGGGCGAATTTACTTTGAGTAGTTTACTAATTATGAGTTTGTTGGCATTGACTGCTGCCAAGAGTTAATTGTGGGCGTCTGAGAGGATCAATACAAAATTGAATTGTGTGCAGCCAAAGTAAAGCTGAATTATGAAATATGAAGTGGAATAAAATGCATTCTATAAATACCCAGAATACCCAGAAGGACGTTACTTAGACGCATGCGATTGGCGGATTAAAATACAATCAAAATTACAATTAACCCACTTCCCCTTTAGAGGCACGTCCTTGTATAACTTACTGCAAGGACAACAGCAGCTGACTGCACCAGCTTTTCACTACTTTTCCTCTCAAGAGCATTTTCTGGCTGCATTCTTCTTTGTGTCGGACATGTTCAGCTAGCTGCCTCGATTTTGACAGAGAATTGGTACCCAAATAAAAAAGCATATATATAAATAATATTTTTTAAAGTGTAATTTCATTGAACGCTTATCCGTCTCAACGCTTGTCTTAGTTAATTAATAATTTATTAATTTAAAATTCCCTTAAAAAGAAGCTCCATTTTACTAAAAACTCAATCCAATTTGACAGAAAAAAAATCTATATTCATATTTTGTACTTCACACGCGACACATGTATTTTTATATGCTTTTGCAGTCAAAATGTTACTGTTCAAATTAGCTGGAAACAAAATGCAGTTACAATAAAATTTTGTGTCCAATTGCTGTCTCGATTTACGCATTTAATGTCACCATTCAAATGTAATGGACGAACTGAGAAATGAATTCCACCAATTCAGATATTGGACAGAATACATAAATGCGAACAAAGAAATAAAATCAGATCCGTTTTTGGCCAAAGTGTTGTACAAAACCCGTTCACATAACGCCAGGTGACATTGGCGCTACGAAACAAAAAACACAAAAATTCCAGACCCAAAACATCAAACCCCAACAACAACAATAACAACAAAAAGAAGGCTTTTGATAGGGTTGAAAAAATGTCGAATCGGATTTTGGCTCCCTGACAGGCGGAACAAAAAATTTGACAGTCGATTGGCATTGCAGCCAATTGGTAGTTCAGGGCTGCACAGTGGTTCGATGATTATCAAAAATTTATAGTCAGTTGGGCAAAACAACAAGATGACAGATTTTTATTGAGAATGAAAAAAATTGTGTGTGCTATATTTTAGTGCAAAAAAAAATATGCTCATAAAACCAAAACAATATATTTGGGTTATTGTGCGCCATTTTTGGTGAGCGCGCACAGTTGTCCACTCTGAATGGTCATCAAGCTAAGTTGGAGGAGCATTAAAAAGGTCAGCTGGGAGTAAAAAACATTCCTGGTGCGGGAGTTTTATGAGGCATCTTTGTGCGGGCGTCATAAATATTTGCACGCTTCGGCATGTTGAAAATAACTTTTTCTTCTTTTATTTATACATTTTTCATGTATATAATTTTATACTTTAACCCAAGATGAAATAGAGTATATTAGTTTTACTGGCGATCTGTTTGCAGATTTGAAACTTGAAATATATCTGGGGAAGCAAAGTGTTAAAAGTAAAAGTTTAAAAAAAAGGAGTTCAAATTGGGTTTACTTTAATTCAGAAGTTATAAAGCCGATAAAATTTTTCAAAGAATACCAATTAATTATTTTTTTAGAGGTACAGTTTTGAGAACAGAGTACTGTGTAGTCAGTTTTTCTGTTCTATTTTGTAAACATTTTTTTAAGCCGAATACTCGACGCAACAAAAGGCAGCGAAAAAGTTGCCGCAGTGTGCGGCATATTAAATATTTTATATGTGCACTACGGACAGGACCTCCAAATGTGTGCTGAGTTTGAGTTGGGAGAGTAGTGGGGTGATGTGGGAAATGGGAAGTTTTATCGTTGCTCATCCTCGCAAAACGCTTGTGTGCTTTCAGATTGGACTTCAGCCGCAATTATACGCACTGCAATGCCTCGCTGCTCGTCAACGACACGTTGGCCATGTCCGGGGATCAGCCGACATGGCTGAAACTGTTGCCGCCACGTCTGCACACGCCGGAGGTCATACTGAACACTTGGCTGCATTTGGGCGGCGCACCCCAGGCTCCAATTGGCCTTATTATCGAACTGCCGCCGGCCCAAAGCGGCACTGGCTTCACCGGCTGCCTGCATACCCTCCGCATCAATGGACATTCACGCGAAATATTCGGGTAAGTCTTCTCCACATATGGCCAACGGCTATGGCCGTCATTTAGTCAGTCACGAGGCCAAGTTAAGACGCTGCTGCCTCTTAAATGCTTATGCCATAAACGCAGTTGCCTCACAGCGCCACAAAGTTGCAAGTTGAGCTGGAGCAAAGCTCGGCACATAGATGGAGTCAAATCAACGCGTGTAGCATTAAATGGACCATAAGCCCGACACGGTGTGGGCAACAAAAAAATGTTGTAACATGAAAAGATGTGCAGATGAAAGGAAAGTAAGCCAACAAAAAAAAGCCGCTAAGCAAGTAAAAGGAAGAAAGAAAAACTAACCAAAAAAAAAAACTACATCAATCAATGGCATGAATAATTAAAAGTCAAATCCAGGCATTAGACTAAATACCGAAGAGTGGCTAATGAATTAATTGCTTTCAGGATTTTAATACGAAATTAACGATGAACGATGAAAGAACAGCTTAATTTATAAAGTGGAATCTAAAACTTAGTAAAATACTTAGTATGGATAATACTATTTAAAGTTGTCAATATTTGATGCTACTTTGAATTATTTGATTTAATGATTGGCTAAATTCTTTGACAACTGAAGACTTGCTGTCAAGAAAAAAAAAATGACAGCATTTGAAGAGTATTAAGTATTTCAGAAATTTAATTACATTGACAACGATTGAATGATTGAACGATTGAAGAACATGCAGATTGAATGAGATTATCCAGCGAGGCGACAAATGCGAAAGCCATTTGTCAGCGCATTTAAACGCGCTCACAAACAGCTGGTCAGATGGACAACCAGTCTGGTTAATGGATAATGGGTTAGGGGGTGTTTGGGCCAACTGACAAGCTGACAATTGTACGCTAAATCGAACAGGGGGAGGGAGGGATAAATGGTAAATGGCGCACAAGAGGCCAGGCGATTTGGGGGGGTGGCCAAACAATTGACATCCATGCGAATTAGGCAAATCATGAAATTTCAACCTTTTTAACCTCTCCCCTTGACCACCCCCCCGTTGACCCATTGGAACCATATTAGTGACGCGCTGGATGGCTTTGGGATAACGGAATGCGGCTCATTGGCGTGTTTGTCGAGTCCGTGTCGCAATGGCGCCGCCTGCATCAAGATCGAATCAAATGAGCTGGACGCGAGCGGTGACAAGGCTGAGAAATGGAAATGCAAATGCCCCACAGGATATATGGGGCCGACCTGCGAGATATCCGTTTGCGAGGACAATCCCTGTCAATATGGCGGCACTTGTGTCCAATTTCCGGGCAGCGGCTATCTCTGTCTCTGTCCCCTGGGCAAGCATGGACACTACTGCGAGCACAGTGAGTTTCAAAAATTATTTACCAAACATATACTTTTTGTAAAATGATAATCTTTGTCAGATCTCGAGGTGGCATTGCCTTCCTTCTCGGGCAGCGTGAATGGTCTCTCCTCGTTTGTGGCATACACGGTGCCCATTCCGCTGGAGTATTCACTGGAGCTGAGCTTCAAGATATTGCCGCAGACAATGTCGCAAATCTCGCTGCTTGCCTTCCTCGGCCAGTCCGGTTATCATGATGAGAAGAGCGATCATCTGGCCATTAGTTTCATACAGGGCTACATAATGCTAACGTGGAATCTTGGTGCGGGTCCACGTCGCATTTTCACCCAGAAGCCCATCGATTTTCGACTGGACGCTCCGCGTGTGCCCTACGAGATCAAGGTGGGTCGCATCGGTCGCCAGGCCTGGCTATCGGTCGATGGCAAATTCAATATAACGGGCCGCTCCCCGGGCAGCGTCAGCCGCATGGATGTGCTGCCCATTCTGTATCTGGGCGGACATGAGATTGCCAACTTCAATACGCTGCCACACGATCTGCCGCTGCATTCGGGCTTCCAGGGTTGCATCTACGATGTGCAGCTGAAGGCCGGCCAGGTGACGGTGCCGCTGCAGGAGACGCGCGGCGTGCGTGGTCGCGGGGTGGGACAGTGTGGCACGCGTGAGTGCCACAGACACGCCTGCCAGCACGACGGTGCCTGTCTGCAGCATGGAGCTACATTTACGTGAGTACAATAATTAATTGTTTTTATATAAATTAAAATCTGTCGAACATGGGAACTTTTCTATTTTTACTTGGAATGCGAGTAAAAACTAAATCTTCGATGGCAAACTTCATTTTTAAAATGTGCATTCAATTATAAATTTACTGTTTTAATATTTGTTAATATTATTTTTATATATATCTTTGGCGAATCGCAGAGTGGATTACTTAAATCAATTCTTAATTGATGTAAATCTTAAGTGCAAATTGGCTTTATTTCCCAAACAAGCCAGAACAGATGTCAACAAATAATTTCTGGTCTAGTCCAAGATAATCTCTCATTCTTGATGGAGTTGTCAGTTGACTTATCTCTCCCTTAAAACTCATCTTTTGATTGATTAATTCTATGCCAGTCATATGATATAATTGTGCTATCCGATCAGCGCAGACCAACAGCAAAAGATGCATTAAGATTGATCTTATTATTAATTGGGGGTCCGACCTAATAGATCTATTGTGCCCCTTTTCGAGCTTATAGCTCCTCCATCAACCCCAGTTCCTGAACGAATGTCAGGATCTTTGATGGGTCGAGGGCTACTATGTCTTTGACATTCATCACATGTATCCCTAGGATGCTGCTTCTTTTCCTGGCAAGATTGATCTTAATTCAGACAAACGACTCTATCAACTCATCTAGAGTTGAGCAAGTAAATAAATACTTTATGGAGTCGAAAATGTTTCCTTTAATGCATTACAAATTTCAAATTTAAATTTACATAAAATGTTGACAACACAGCTGCATCTGCCAGGAGGGCTGGTATGGACCACTCTGTGCACAGGCCACAAATCCCTGCGATTCGTTCAACAACAAGTGCTACGAGGAGGCAACTTGTGTGCCGCTCGTCAATGGCTACGAATGCGACTGTCCGGTGGGACGCACCGGCAAGAATTGTGAGGAAGGTGAGTTGAGCTTTAGTCTTCCTTTCAATACCTACACATAGTCTATAATGGAGCAACTTTACTTGGTGTAGAAATACGTTCACTTAGCGATGTCTCACTGACCGGTCGTCGTTCGTATTTGGCCGTGCGTTGGCCATATTTGTATGATAATAGCGATAAGATGGGCGCCAAGCGTTCCCAAATGGTCAGCTATCGCAACTTTACCAAGAAGCTGATGCCACCGAAGCCCATCTCGACGCCCAGCACACATTTTGTGATGAAGCTGCTCAATGAGGTGGAGAAGCAGCGCAGTTTCTCCCCAGTGCCGCTGATGGGCTCCAAGACATTCGAGGAGCATCATCGTGTGCAGTTCTTCTTCATTGAGTTCCAATTGCGTCCGCTCTCCGAGCGTGGACTGCTCCTCTATTTCGGCACACTGAACTACAATCAGGACAAGAAGATTGGATTTGTATCGCTGTCGCTGCAGGGCGGCGTCGTTGAGTTCCGGATTTCGGGACCCAGCAATCATGTCACCGTCGTCCGGAGTGTTCGCATGCTGGCGATTGGGGAATGGCACAAGATCAAGATGGCGCAACGTGGACGCTGGCTAACATTGTGGGTGGAGGGCAGCGCCTCCTCTGCGCTGGCACCCTCCGCCGAGGTGCTGGTCGAGCCCGATTCGCTGCTGTATATTGGCGGCCTCAAGGATGTCTCCAAGTTGCCACACAATGCCATCTCCGGTTTTCCCATACCCTTCCGGGGCTGTGTACGCGGCCTTGTCGTCAGCGGTACTCGCATTGTGCTCAACGAAACGAATATCGTGGGTGAGTCACCGATTTATATGCTATATGCTCCAGGCTCCATATAAATTTAGCTAAACCCGAAATCTAATCACAAACTTTATTCTGTTGGCATCAGAGTCACGCAACATTCGCGACTGCGACGGCACAGCCTGTGGCGGGGATTCGTGTGAGTCTGGTGGCCATTGCTGGCTGGATGAGAAGCTGCAGCCGCACTGCATCTGTCCCGAATATGCCAAGGGCGATCGCTGCGAATACTCGGAGACGTGCAAGCTGATTCCGTGCAAGAATAATGGACGCTGTTTGCGCAGCGGTCGCTGCTCCTGTCCCAATGGCTGGGGTGGCTTCTACTGTGAGATTGGTGAGTAATCTAATTCGGGGGGGGGGAGTGTGGGGAATAGGGGGTTCATTAACCTTGCAGCGAATGTAATTGAAAGTTTTTGTTTTTTTTGGAATCGCTATGCGCAACTATTTATTTTATTTTATAATTGCCAACTCGTGTGTCGGTTTGTCGTTTCCTGCGGGGCAGCGGATTTCGCAGCGGGCAATTCGTCATCGAATTAGTCAAGCAACAGATGTTTAGTTAAAGCTTAATGTCCGTGACAACAACAACAACAACAACAACATCAACAAACATACCAACAATGATTGTTTTTTTTTTTTGTTGTTGTTTTTAGTATGACTTAAATTTATTAGCGATAAAAAATCATAAATCATTTCACTTGGAAATCTTCAGAAACGAGTTTCACGAAATATCCATAGCAAAGTTGAACTTCAATGTGTCAGCAAAGTAAAAGTTCGTTTTGATTATACACAGTAGCTGCCACAAAGATTTTAAAAGTCAGATAAGTTGATTTTATTTCAGATAGAAATTGCTTTAATCTGATGTTTTTTTTCCTGTTCATCATCAAAACAAGTTTTCAATTTCGAGTGCTAAAAGCCAACAATGCGAATGCAAAAAAAAAAAAAAAAGGCAGATCTAAAACAACAATGTTATTATAATAATTAGAGGGAAAGAGCCACAAACAAAACCATTAACAGCACCACTAATCTGATGGTTCAGTGCGCAGCGGGGTCAGCAAGTGTCAAAGCAAAGTTAAAACAAATTAACCCACAATATACTGATCTAGAATTTGTAAATATTAACAACAAAAAAAAAATAAATAAATAGTTTGCTTTGTTCAGCGTTGAACGTGCTTTAATAATAGAAAAAGCATTCGAAATTCGACCTATTTGCAAATGTCGTTAGTTGAATCAAGCGGATGCAGCACAAAAAAAAAAATACAAAAAATATTCAGACTAAAAAGCAAACGTGCTAAAATTAATTTAAAAATAACCAACTCTAACAAAAATAAAAATAAAATCCATATTAAGAAGAAACCTACTTAGTTTATGACATTGACAACATGTATATTGGTTTCTTTGAAAAATATTATTATTACCTGAAAAAAATATTATTATACATGGTTCTTATAAGAAACTCAAGAACCAAATAATTTGCTAAGCTCAGTTTATCTCTGACAATATTTTTATATTCAGCTCCTTTAGAAAAAAAACCTTATTCTTGAAAAATATATTAATAAGAAATATTATCGATGCCTGAACATAACAGATAATTCTTATACTATCAATTTTAGTTTATTCAACTTTTAAAGTACTCCTGGAGGTTTATGATCTCCAGAAAACATCCCATTTATGTAGGGGATAATTTTCAATTGGGAATATTATCTATGCACATGCAAGACAAGTGAGTCCCGGTTATTAAAGGGGTTTTGTGATTATTTGTTTTGTGGCCAGGCTGGGTTATTCAATTGCCAGTTGGCACACAATCAGCTGGCTGACTGGCAGCCTTTCACTTATTAGCAAAGTGAATTAACATGCCACTAATCACAATAAGCCATAAAAAAAAAATAACTGGTGAAAACACGAAACAACAAGTGCAATCAAGTTGGCTGACAGCAAACGAAAGAAAACAAAACGCAAATTCATAACAAGAATCAAAGCTAAAAGCAAAAGCCAAACGAGACGAGACTAGACCAGACCAGACCACAGCGAAACCAGATGTAGATAGCAGATTAGATCCAAGAAGAAGAAGTAGTCAAAAGAAGCGGCAAACGAGATCAGGGACTTGAAGATGCTCAACGGCAGATGGTATAATGAGCTGGCACAGCTGAGATGACGAAGATGATACTGGCACGAAGTAAATAGTGAAGCTTCGATCTAACGAACTTCAAATGCACTTCAAATTCAATTCAATTCAATCCGTTGGAGTTGTGCAAATTTTGTGATAAGAAAAAGTTGAAAAATTAATGTTCTAAGTTCGAGCAGAGTTAGTTATATAGTTTTTGCTAGAAGTACACCAAGATTAAATACATACTCTATAATTGTAATGGGGTCTTGTGCGAATGCGTTGCACGATTCGTGCTACCCTCAGCAGTGGCATAATAATAGTGACGACGTTGATTGTGTTGCTGCAACATTGTTTGCCGATGCTGTAATTCAATTATGCACTTGTACATGCAATATGTTTAATGCAATTTTAATTCAATTCCATCCATCTCACCCCCCTTCTCCCTCTCCGCCGTCTAAACTTGCATCTCTATTGCAGCGCTGAGTAAGCCGACAACGCCAAGCTTCCGGGGCAACAGCTACCTGATCTTGCCGCCCCCTCGCATCCCGATTAAAGACAAGCGTCGAGGGCCATCGCTCTATGTGCGACCGCGCGAAGCCATACAAATCTCACTGAACTTCTCCACCATTGAGCCGGATGGTCTGTTGCTCTGGAGCGAGCACAATCACCAGAAATTCCTCGGCCTCGGCCTGGAGAATGGCCATCTGAAGCTGGCCAGCAATTTGCTGGGCAGCAACAACGACACCGTTCAGGCACCAGCAAGCGGCTTCATCGCCGATGGCGCCTGGCACGGCACCAGCGTCCTCCTGGATCGTACTCGGCTCGAGTTGCGACTGGATGGCGAGGTGATATTCACTGAGCGATTGCCCGAACTAAATCGGCGACCTTCAACTAAAACAACAACAACAACACCGACTTCGACATCATTGCAGAGACAGCGAGGAGGCGGCAAGGAGCCAACGATTACCTACGAGGATATTTTCTTTTTGGGTAAGTTTGTAGACATTGTTGAAAACACTTGATTGTTTCCCGTTAAACTTGATTTTCTTATTTATAGTCTTTTGTTTAGTTATTGTTTTTATCAAAAATATTTAGACTTTTAGGGCAATTTTAATTATTAAAAATAATATAAATATTGTTCAATTAAAAGGGCAAAATATCAGCTGCTTTGTGACGTCACAATTATGTTTTAATACTCACAACTAAAACATCTGAATTTGATTCATTATTCGCGTGTGCTTTTTCGTCATTAATTAAAATAAGCAATAGTTTGCAGACTTACCTTTAAAAACCGTTCGTCTGTTTTTCGGTCATTTAAACTCAGCTTAATTGATTGCTCAAAACACAAATTGATTGTTGTAAAGCGAATTTTTTGTCGGTCGACGGTGTCGAAACAGCAAGTGTGCAACCGAAATGTGAATACGAACTACTGTAGGCAAGAGCAGGATAGATGCGTATTTTCATCACTGCATGTGAACTATTTAGCGGGGCAGAACGGCGTTGTCTCTGAAGTTTCTTTATTCAAACCATTACGCAATTCTATAGAGTAATACTTGCCAAATATATTTATATTTGCCAAATGTTTAAAACAGTCACCAGCGACATTTCATAGAGCACAATTAATAAACAATCGCGATGCAACCGCCTCGTCTACAGTGGTATAAACAATTACTAAGCTGGAGTTAATAGAGATGGACAACGGCGCAAAATATTGTATCGATTGAAAATATCGCGTTATCGCTCAATTGATCTGTTAAGGTTAACAGGTGTTTACAAGCCAAACAAAAACTTGCACACCAAACTTAACCAAGCAGATTTGTTTTCTAATTTTTATGAAAAACAGATCACTTTAAAGTACAACATACCATATTTTTTTGTTTAGTATTTATTTACTTTTTTACTTAAGGAAATGCCATGATCAGCGTACCCAGCATGTTAACGCATAGCTGACTTCAGCTTGTTTTCATTTGGGCAAAATGTTAATCATATTTGAACTTTCTGCTCAACAGGTGGATTTCCAAATCAAGACTCGGTGAGCAAACGGACACAAGGACGTTACTTTGAGCCATTCAAGGGTTGCCTGCAGGACATACAGTTCGGTGCAGAGCCAAAAGCCGTTATAAGCGATTTTTCGGCATACCAGGGCGAGAATATTGGCTCTTGTGATTTGCACGGCGATGAGCCGATTGTTCTATAAGTCAACAGACGAATCAAGAAAGAAAGCGAAAACAAAACGAAATTGACAGAAATAAATTATGTAACCAATTATTCGTATTTTAATGTGAATCGCGATTAATTGCAATGCAGGCGAACTTTCAAGTCAAATTGAAAAAAGCAAGTCATACCGAAAACTAGAACTTAGGCTAAGTATTAAGGGAATTTATATCAGCAGAACAACCCCCTTCAAGTTGATCAAAAGTTCACAGATTGGGGGATGGCGCTAAATGGAGCAAACGAAATGGAAAGTAATTTTGTAAATTTTATAGAAATAACTGACAAAAAAAAACGGAGAAAAAAAAACGAAATGTTTAGATTAAAAAAAAAACAAACAATATGAAACAAAAATCATTCAACGGAAATGATATTTAAAATGTGGTTTATCAATAAATCGAAGAATGAAATAAGAAACACTTGAACAAAATTCTAGTTTAGGATCTATATCTAGAAAGATAACAAAAATACCAGATACTTCTCTTACGTAAGTGATATTTAATGTGGAATAATGATAAACATGAAATGCATATGACAAAAAACGAAAAGATCCCTTCACAATTAGTAACTTTTTAAACTGATGTACTATAATGTTTTGTTGAGCCAATTTTTGTTATACAAATGTATAATCATTTGTGTTCTATTTTTGTGTATATCTATAACTTATGTGTTCTTTACCAAATATTCTATGTACTGCCCCTAAAACAATTTCTGCCATTTTAATTTAATTAATATTTTGGATAAAAAAAACTCAAATTTTTTTAGGTTTAACATTGTTTTTATGTTATATTAGCATAATGCTACTCAAATTGAAAGCCATTTAGTTGCCTTGTAGTAAGTTAGTGTATAACTCTCACTATGATTTACTGTTTAAAAGAAAAAAAACTACTCGGAAAACTTTGACTCTTCAAATAAATTATGAAAATTATACAATACATCAAATATTATTCTTATAAAGTGAAAACAAGTAGCGAAAACATATAAGCAAACATATGTGTATCGAAATATATATATATATATATAAATATATAAATATATATATATATATATATATGTATATATACATATATACAATACTTTATTATACAATTAAACTGCAAGAGTATCAAAATAAAAACAAACAAAAAAAATGTAACCGAAACTACATTAAGTATGTAATAATTATTTCGAGTTATAATTTCAAAATAAAAAATAGAATGACTTAAAAAGCCTAATATTTTTCTTACTTATTTTTCTACATTTATTTAAAGGTAAGTTCTTCTATATAAGTAACATTTTACTTATTAATAGGTGCTGGCAGACTAAATAATTTGTTATTTCGAAAAAATCTAAGATTAGCAATTTCTGAAGATCGTGTCAGATTCCTATTCGAGTTAAATATACAACAAAGACAAAACGATGCCCACACCAGAATTAGCAAGTGTCATGACTTAATATTCGACTTTTAATTTTCACGACAAGCCTCGTGATGTGATCTCCTCGATCTTAGATAGCCAATTAAGTAACGTGTATAAAAAGTACTGGTTGAGCTATGGGTCTCAGAGATGCTTATCTGAATTTAATTGCGGTTGATTACACTTTTCAGCGTAATTTTACTAAGCATTTTCTCTTTGGAAAACCGATGGGCCTGAAATAGTCTTCAGTATAAAATTATAAATATAAATATAAATAAATTCATTAGAAAGTTTATATTACTTTAGTACATTAATAATATTAATAATAAATTTTGAATCGATCGGACAATGTTATATTATATTATTACATTTTATATGCTTGTCATTTTATGCACTTCCTTATCGGCACACCTTATATACAAGCATCCTTATAATACAAGTGCGATAAACTATGCCACCTGCCCTTAATCCATAATAATTAAGTGCAACTTCCACTAGCTTCAAAATTTATATGAACTAGTTATAAAATATTACAGAATTCCCTAGATATATGCTTGATAATGAGGCAACCACCATTTTTACCATATTATTGAGATAATCCCTTGACTTGGCCATTTTACTTTTGGCATTTGTAGAGCACATTTCTGCAGCTGCACTCAGTGAATGATATAATATTATTATTAAATATTCAATTTATTACAAAGAATATTCTTATCAGAGCTCTCTTTTAAATAATTATGAAAGCCTATGCTGAATTTATTTATATTTATATAATTGCATATCGCATTAATACGTTCTGGTTTTCTTTAGAGCACAAAGAACTCTCAGAAAAAATACTACTCTCTTTATAGCTTAGCATGGAACTTTAGGAAATTAGGAATGATTTTAAATTTGAACCAACAAACCGAACCAGGAGCCATAAATGCTTTTTTATTTTATCAATTTGGAATAACAAATTTTGTTCACCGACCAAGTCCCATAAAATTTTGATTCGATTGTTACATATGTATATATATACGATTTTTATTATAAATGTTAAATTTAAATACATACATACAACATAAAAATTATAAATTGGAAAAATACACACACATCTGTTAGGCGTCGGTTTTTTTGTTTGTTTTTTTTTTGTATTCTCTCACGCTGATTCATTGTTGTTGTAGTTTGTTAATTTATATTGTTTTTGTTGCTTTTGCTTTGTTGATCGCTGGTTTATACATATGTATATATATATATATATATATGGTATATATATAGTTAGATATATATAAGACATATATATAGTAAGTAGATAAGGAATCAAATACGATTTGTGAATCGAGATAAACAAATGTGAATTTATGGTAAAGTATTTTTCAAGGTTTATTTTTATTCTTATTGATGTGGTTGTTGTTGACTTCACTTTATCGGCTTAAGCTTCTTATTTTGCATAATGTGTTTAGGATAATTGTGTTTTTTTTTTTAAGTTAGCATTAAATCTTTGATTGCTGCTAGAATGTGAAATAAAAAAAGCTAAACATAAATGGAACCAAAAATTTCTAACTATGAATATTTTTTTTCATTTTTGTTTTGCATTTGTTTTTCTTTTTGTTTTGTGTTTTTTTTTCGTTTTTTTGTAATTTTATTTTTCATATGTGTATATGTATATAATTTATATAAATTGCAACTATCACACGTGCCCATCGCAAACTTGACAGCTGGACAGGCACACACATTGCCACAGATCGAGAAGCGAGCGAATCTTCGGCTGCTGATCTGATCTGAACTGAACTAAACTGAACTGATCTTCGGTTTTTGTTTTGTTTCTTATTTCTTTTTTCTCTTATCTTTTTGGAACGTTGCTGAGAACAACTGCAACTGGAATTTTCCTGGTTACGACACCCATTTTGGTAACTCAAACTTACATGAAATGTTTAGCGTTTAGAAACATTTTTAGATTTTGTTTCTTACGGTTTTTGTTTAATGTTTTATACTCTTTTGTTTTTTTGTACAATTCAATTCGAAACACTTCTACGACTCGATTTGGAACTCCCGAAAACTTTTCCCCGCTTTTATTAGGTGTATCATTATTATTATTATCGTTATTATATCGCATCTGGTTGAGATGAAATTGAAGGAGGAGCTCTCTAAGTGGCGGCTATGAACTATGGGGCCATAGATTGAAATAAGTTAGGAGCGCTTTTTCTTCTGTTTTTGATAAAGTTGATTTTAACGGGTCTATGTGGTTTTATTTAAACTAACTTTTCGCTTTTACGATTTGTTTGTTGTTTTCTGTTTTTCATATTTTTTTTCATTTAATTTAATTTATAATTAATATTATCTTTATTCTCCGATTTTTTTGTTTGTTTGTATTTGTTTTTGTTATTTTTATCTTCATCATTAATTATGAAAATTAAATTGTTTGCCCTTATGAGCCGGCTTTAGTTTTAAATTTTAAATAATTTTTTATTTATAATTATCAGCATAAACTTTTTAAATCTCCCCATGGAAATTTCATTTTCTGTAATGACAAAAAGCAATCGATTCATAGTTAAATTCACTATCCCATTTATTCGTCCGATGGCCAACACACACACACACACCTAAAAAAGGACATCACTTGCAGCAGTTGTTCGGCGTTTGAGTTGTTTCGTTTCCATTTGGCTTTATAACAGATCCTTGATTGTTGTCGTTCTTGGGTAATTTCTTGGCTACAAATACAATCCACTCATTAAATGATTGTCGAAATTAAGTTAAGTTGAGTTTATGTACATACCAATTGCCAAGAAGATATCATTGACATTCATGCCGGTCTTCGCCGACGTTTCCATAAACAACAAGCCATTCTCCTCGGCATATTGCTTCGCCTCGTCGAACTCCACGACGCGAATGTTCGACAAATCGGCCTTGTTGCCAGCCAACGCAATGACAATGTTCGGTGAGGCCTGAAAATCAAAATTACAAAGTTTTTAATTTTTTTTATAGTATAATATTATATAAATATATTAACAGAAAGGAGTTGGAAATCTCAGAATGTTTGCCATGGTTAGATTGTGTTTTGAGCAGATTATATTAAATTTCAAATCGATCCATTATTAGTTTTATAGAAGAATAACAAATGGACTTTAGTCTTGTCAATGACCATGAATTGGCTTGCAACGCAACGCAATGAGGCGTTAACCATGCCGGATACGATGAATGAGTTCAGTGAACGAGTCAATTCAATAAATACAAATATGAAGCAAGCACTCGCAAAACAATGCAAATTAAGTTGCAAAAAAACAAACAGAACATTAAGCACATTATCCACTTCTGATGACATTAACCTTGAGAGAGAAGGACATAAGGCAAACGAGAGAGGGGGAGAACGTTTACTCACATGTTTATGCAGTTCCTTGACCCAGGTCTTTGCACGCTGAAAACTGTCCTGATTCTGTATGTCATAGACAACAATGGCAGCCTGTGCTCCCCTATAGTACATAGGAGCTAAGCTGTGATACCTGCAAAAATAATTTACAGTTTAGCAAGCGTAACAATAACAGGAAGAGTAATGTGCATGTATGCTTACATTAACATTAACATTAGCACATAATAATGCCAATTTAAATTAACATTAATATTAATATTAACATATAAATGAACATTACTGTTGACATTAGGAAGACAAACAGAAGCGAAAATGTTGATATATTGATATTCAAATTGATCGCTTTGCATTGTGGGTTGACTCTTACCGCTCCTGGCCAGCTGTATCCCAGATCTCGAACTTGACAACAGTGTCCTCTATGCAAATGGTCTGTGTTAGAAAGGCCGCACCTATCGTGCTCTCCTGATACTCATGGAACTGGCCCTTAACAAAGCGCAGCACCAGCGATGATTTGCCCACAGCAGATTCGCCAAGCAGCACCAACTTGAACTGGCAACTTTTATTCTGCGATGTGCCATTGGGTCGTTGTGCGGCTCCAGAATTGGAGCCCCCGCTGCGTGGTGTTGTTGCCATCTTATTTTTCTGTTTTTGTTGTTGTTCTTGCTACTGATGCTGCTGTTGTTGTGCTAATTGCACTGAAGTATTAGAAAAATTGTTGATGTGATGAGTTGTTTTAGCGGACGGTCAAAGAATGCTCCTTTTTTATTTCCAATCTTCCAATGGTTCTCTTTCTCTCTCTGTCTGTGTCAGCGCGGCTGTGTGTTTGCAATCTACAAAAGAGAAGAGAGAATTTAATGTGACTGATAAAAGAAAATAAAGAAAAATAAACAACATAAAGAGAGTCATTGGCCGCGTGGCGCCTACATTTGCATCGAAATTAATTGAATATACGCAAAACTCATATCGCCAGAGAGAGAGAGGCAGACAGCGATAAAACAAAAAATTGAGGGGGATTTGAGTAACGCCCTATTAAATTAAGCGAAATTCGAGAAGAGTTTTGGAAAGCGCATAAAATGCAAAATTAATAATAATAGCGAAACTCGTATTGTAATTTAAGCCAAGAACTTATTTATTTATTTATTTTACATTTAAAAGCTGACGTAAAAAATGTTTGAAGGGAAAACCAAACAATTTTTATCGTGCGAACCTTTGCAATTATGGCACGTACGTAAATACATCGAAATATTTACCGCATAGCTATAAATAAATACGTATATATAAGTAGTTCACAAAGAGATCCAATCTAACCAAAGCGACAAAGTTCAATGTCAAGAATAAGTGGGGAATCATTTAACTTGGACTCAAACTCTTCCACACAAACTCACACACACTCTCAGCCATATCGTAACGTAGTTAATTGTAAATTGCACTAATCACAATAGGAAAACAAAAAGCAAAACAACTAAAAATACTTCAAACAAGCGCAACAAAAAAAAAACAAACCATCCGAAACCTTAGAAATGTGCATGGGTGTATTTGTGAGTGTGTTTATGTTTATGTGTGTGTTTGTGCTCTGTTAGCAAACACGTAAAGGGTTTTAAGATATATATTCATCTGGTTAGATTTTTATTTTTATGCAAGCAACCCTCCATAAACATAAAGCGCCCACAAAAGCAAATACAGAAATAAATACACTCAGCCAAACGCAAGCTGTTATTGCTTATCTTATCAGCATTACTCACAAGCACACAAAATAATGCAAATACAGAAATAATATAAATACAAATGAAATATGTTGAGATAGTATATTTAACGCCCGATTGCATAAAAATACAAACTTTGCGAAATTGTCAAGTATTCTATTATAGATAAGTCATAACGATGGAATTCTTAAAAAGTAGATATGTGACGAGAACTATTTTTAAAATGCTATAAAAAACTAAAAATTCACCTTAAACAACTTTTAGAGAAAATAACCGTTACTGTTATCAAGCGTGTTTTGTGAATCATTTCTTTTTGCATTGTGCGAACAGGTCATAGAAGATTACATTAACAAATTGTAAACGACTTTTACTATTTAAGAGAAATCTGTTGGGAGGCAATAAGAAGAGAGCCTGCTGAAGCACAGATCTTGCTGCAACGGCGGAAGAGTTGTGCGAACAGTCACTGGATTGTGCGACAAGAGAGCGCGATAAAAATCAATGCAAAATGAATTTTTAGCTTGCCAGGCGTAACCCAACATGGGAACTGGGGAGGAATGACGAGCAGGCTGCAAGAAGCTGTGTGGAGAAAGTTAAATGTCATTATTGTGTTGTTTTGCGTTGTGGTATTTATTAAATTAGGGCTGCGACAAAGACGACAACAACACATCTAATACATATGCAGGCAACGACAATCGTTAAAACTACTTGCTTGCTGCACGGGAATTTTTTTTCGTTTTATATTGTTTGCTTTTGGCGCTTTGGAGCAAAGTGCAAACATACACAAACAAACACAGACGAACCGAGTTGTCAAGCGCGACTTAAACACACACACACACACACACAAAAGTAAACTGTCTAGTTGGAGAGAGTCTCATATCCGTCTCACTCTATAATTTCGAAGTAGAAAAATGTAAACTTCACGTGTTATTTATGCACTCTCTATCATTATGACGTCGTTGTATTTTATTAGATTTTTATTATACACATTATTTGAGTTTGAATGTTCACATTGGAATTAATTAAGAGATCACATGATTTTCAAGTCAAA
The DNA here is from genome assembly GCA_035042405.1 of Drosophila demipolita. Lineage (NCBI taxonomy): Eukaryota > Metazoa > Arthropoda > Insecta > Diptera > Drosophilidae > Drosophila > Drosophila demipolita. The sequence continues at coordinate 2,793,907 of JAWNLI010000044.1, read as the reverse complement.
TTGAGTAAATATCCACCAATATTGCTAATTTCTTAAGCAAATACTAACACATATAAATATACATGTGGGGAAATTTAAAATGAATCAACTTCGATCGTAAAAAAATCAAACATTAAAGAATAACCGACAAACAAAAGCGACACTCGTCGACCCTTTCAGGGAAAATTCAATAAAATATAAAAACAATGGTACGTCGACTAGTCCGCAAACTACCGTAAGTAATACACTTGAACAGCTGACGATGCGTCATTCACACAGAAAACTTAACAGTCGACAAACACATAATCACGGTCATACAAAGAGAACAAGTGGTCAATGGTAAAAAGAGACAGAGAAAGAGAGAGCCAGAGCACACACAATCAAAAGGAGCCATTGACATTAAATTTCCCGATTCATTAATCTCTTCTTCCGTTGCCATTCTTCTTGTTATCAATTGCAGATTTTTATGTAGATAAATAATTTTATTTGATTAGTTACAAAGTCTCGGGGTGCAACTATTTTAATAACCAGCATAGTGAAAGTCAACAAGTGTAGTTAAGAAAAAAATTCCATGCGTAATTGTTTGTAAATGTGACGTAAATACCACAATAGAAAGAAATACAGAAGTAAGATCTTTAAAAAAAACTTCGACATTTCATGGGTACTTAAATAATTGGCAGCGATAATTAATGTCGGATACATAAACAAAAATTACGAATTAAGCCCTTTTGTTTACATTAAACTGGCTGAAAATATCAAAATGGAATAACAAAATAAAAGACAAGGGGAATGGAAGGGGGCGTTGTAGCTGGCAAGACGATAAGCAACGACGACGATTGTAGATAAATCCGTAGACACACACACACAAACGCATGCACAGCTCCAGATTTTAAGACGCAAAAAGACTAAACAAAGCATCAGGTATGTACACTGGGGCTAAGTGAGGCAAGCCTTAGCTAATTGCTAGACTTCCTATGCACCTGTAATTGTATTATTCACAGTTATATTGCCCCTTTGGTTATCGTGCGAAAACAAACGCACATTTATTGCGCTATTTGTTGCCACTGTGCGGACTGCAATGTATACACCAACACTAAATGGTGACAACCACAGAGTGCTGTCTCGCTCAAGCGCAAGCGTTTGCATGCAACGCACCCAAATTCAGGGCCAGCTATCGCACTCGCTCACTCAACAGTGTACTTGTGTGCGTTTTGTGGGGCGAATTGATTGATGCTCGCGCTCTCTTTCTCTCTGCTCGGCTCGCCCGTTATCGATGACGATGATTGTCATGGTGGACATGTCATGAAAAATTTTACACAACTTTCTTAATTAATGGCAGAAAACAACAGCGCTTCTTTTCTTACAAGCACTCATTGTTACGCACTTTGATTATGGTAAGAAGAAGTTTTCCACACTTTTCTGGCAGCAGCCACACACGCACACTCTTTGTGTTCGTCTATGATTTTCGAATTCTTATTTGCACTTTTCGAGCGCCAGCGGAGTCACGGGAATTGGGAAACAAACGCACGCAGACAGAGACAGACAGCGACTGAACCTGAATCTGTCTCCGCGACTCCGCAGCAGTTTGCAGCTCTTGTTTTTGTCAATTTCGAGGCGTTGCATGCAATAGGTTGCGTGACTTGCACTTTATCGGTTGCCGATTTATTTTAGATTGCCGTTTGCAAATTCTAATGCTTTTACCACTACGTTTATTTGCTGCAATTATTGCCTAAAATTATTGCTGAACTTGAATCCACTTACATTTTTAGTTAGTGATGTAAAAAACATCGGAACATGTATGAATCGATTCTTTTCTGAAGCGATGACGATATGTTAGTTACTCGATTGGAATTTTTATATTTTTGCAAAACATCGTCCAAGTGTACCCTTTATGTAACGGAAAAATACATTTTGAATTTAAAAAATAATAAACTCCCCCCGGATTTAAAAGCCCAAAAATATATATCATTAATTTACATATCCTAATTTGGCTTGGAAATTAAATCGCTGATAAATTCAATTTGTATCTATATATAATAAGGCATTCTTTTATGCAAAAATTTGATGTGTTAGAGATGATACTACTGAAAGACAATACACTTGGGTCATATTAATTAAATGAGTTTAGTATAAAAAATTGTAAGGCTCTCAATGCAAGTATGGGAAATAATGAAGTTAGGTAAAAAAAATGAAAGATAATTTGTTAATTTAGTAAATAAAATTAATGATGCCTCAAATTTTCTTAAATTTTTTATATTTGATTTCTAATAAATTCAGTTATAAAATCAATTAAAAATAAATTTAAGCTTAAATGTTATATCGATTAATACCAAGTATTTATCGAAGGAAGCACCAAGCTTAATTTTTGAGTAGGGTCAAATCAAGATTCGACATACGTCAACTTCGACGAACGAGTCACTGCCGCAGACGTTGATGTATTCTGGTATTTTTTTTTGTTGGGATTTTCGCGTGCCTGGTCACATTGATATTTTAATTTTAAGTATTTTGTGAATGGCAGTAAATGGTAATAACATTGCGAGACGGGAAGTGAAAACGTCAATCTAAATTCAGAAAAATCCTTGATTTGATTAAATAATTTATGCTAAACAGCAAGTTTTCGGCTTAATAATAGTGCTTACCAAATTTAAGTAATTTGCCGCTCTTTATAAATACAAAATCCGCGTCCAGTTGCGAACACACACACCGCACACACACACACGCATAAATTGACATTTGCGATCTGTGCTGCGCCTCCTTTACTCACACACACACACACAGTGTCTCCCCGTCGCAATTTCACAGCTGCAACGCAAATTCGAAAAAGGAGTTTGCAAAATTTGCATCAAGTGTCCCGCAAAAGCGCAGTTAAGCCGCGTTAGAAAAGTGCGTAATATATTGATTTTGCTTGAGAATATTACTTTTTAATTGTTGTATGTTATTATCCATTTTTAGTTTTTAGTTAATTTATTATGCCACAAACTGTTGCACCTTAATTTGTTTATGTATAGTTGGTAAAATAGCATTTTTACCACTAATCCTGGACAAGTTTGCACGTGGCAATAGCAACGAAGATTACCTGGCTGTCTATGCCTGCATGCCTGCCTGCCTTTCTAGGCGTGCCCTCTTCTTGATATTTGTATATATCTATGATTTCAGTGGTGTATATATAATATATACAAAAATGTGTATTCAATGCACAACTATATAGACAGTAATTAATTAATTTGGTGATCTATTGATAGATCAGGTTCTCAGCAAAAATGCAACATGGAAATAATTAATTACAAATATTGTATAACAGTCTCATTATTTTAATAGTTTCAACTATTAATAACCAATGGCTAAAACATGTGTAATTTAATTTTTTCCATCAATTACTTTAAAAAAATGACTTATTTCTCTATTTTTTTTGGTTTTATATTGCAGATGGAACAGAAGCAAAAGCCACATTAGGCTGTCTGGTTGAAAAAATAAGCTACACCACTTGCTGCTGAGCCTCTTGGGGGCGGGACCATGAGGAGCATGTTCCGTCCGATCAAGAAGATATTCACGTACATTCAGAAAAATGCAAGCACTGGAACAATGTTTGGGACGACAGCAAGCAGCATAATAAAGCAGGAGGATGAAAGCAATACAAGCAGCAATCAACTTGAGCAGGCAGAGAAATTGGAGCTGGAGCAGCAGCTGCCACTGGAGGAGGTGCAGGAGGCGAAGGCGGAGCAGCAACAACAAGAACAACTAGATGATGAGGACATTGAGCGTCAAATAAAAACATCGATCATTGATGCGAGCAAGGTACATGCGGCAAAGGGAAAACTTGTGTTGCCCCTGCAACTGCAGCTGGACGATGAACTGGCAGACTTTGCGCACGAACCGCTGGCAATTGCCGGTGTGGATGTCGAGGAGGAGGAGGATGACGACGACGACGGTGTCGTCGATGAAGAACTGGAAGAACAGTTTCTTGAACTGGACAATTTTCCCAACAATGAGATTATTGTGCTGAGCGATCAAGATCTAAACTCATCGCTTGCCTCCGACAACATATCCGAGGATCCCCTGGCCATAGATGACTACGCCCAAAAGGAGGCCGATGACGACGAGGAGGAGGACGAGGAAGAAGCGGACAGCAGCGGCGATCTGCTTTGGCTCAAATTGGACACACCCAACGCTCAGCTAAACATCAGCAGCAGCAGCGCTATTCCCGTAGCAGGCTGCAGCAGCTCATCCTCATCAGCAGCTGCAACAGCGGGCACAGTTATCAAGCCACCCACCAGGCGTCGAGAGGAGGAGCTGCGCAGCGATGCTGGCTCCGATTCGGGTCTGGGCGGTGAAAACGACAGACAAAACACAACAACAACAACAACGGCAGCCACAATGACAACAGCGACGAGCTTGCAGAAGCCGCTGCGCTCAAATTTGAAGCGTCGTCTGGATGATGATACCATGGAACTGGAACTGCTGCCAATCTCGAGCTGCTCGTCGACAACACAGAAGCGTCCCAAGCGTAGCATTAATTTCGATAATGTAAAGATCTACTATTTTCCACGGCAACAGGGCTTTGGCTGCGTGCCAACCGCCGGCGGCTGTACGCTGGGCATGGGTGCACGGCATATTGCGTTTAAGACGATGACGCTGGCGGAACATGCATCCGAGCTGCGTCGCGCCCATCGAAGTCAGAATCAGGAACATCAGCAGCAACAACAGCAGCAGGTGCAACAGCAACTGCAGCAGGCGCGTGGCTCCAGCAGCGATGATAGCGAAGAGTCCGAGGAGGATTATTTGAGCGAGGGCAGCGGCTCTGATGCCGACGATGGCTCCAATGGCTTTCTGCAGCCGGTGACGCCCAAGCAGCGTCGTGTCCTGCTGAAGGCGGCAGGTGTGCGCAAGATCGATGCTAGCGAAAAGATCGATTGCCGCGACATACGTAATTCGCGCGAGGTCTGCGGTTGCTCGTGTCGCGAATTCTGCGATCCGGAGACGTGCGCCTGCAGTCAGGCGGGCATCAAGTGTCAAGTGGATCGCGCCATGTTCCCCTGCGGCTGTTCGCGCGAGGCATGCGGCAACACCATCGGCCGCGTCGAATTCAATCCGACGCGTGTGCGCACCCATTACATACACACAGTGATGCGGCTGGACATGGAGCAGCGCCAGAGCCAGGCACACACCTCGGCGGCTAACAGTGGAAGTGTCAGCAGCAGCAGCGTGGGCAATAGTTTGCTCTATGGCAGCAGCAGCGTCTCCGACAACAGCAGCACGGCGGTGGCAGCCGCTGCTGCAGTTGCTGCTGCTGCTGCCTCCTCGCACTGTTTCTTCATGCAGCCGCAGTCTAACTACAGCTCCGGCTATGCCTCGCCAGCCTACACGCCCGAGCCGAGCGTCAGCTACTATCAGCAGCAGCAGCAACAGACGCCGCAGACATCGCCTGGTTCCACGACCAATGGCAACGCGACGCAGCAGCAGTCCAGCTATGCGACAATCTATCCACAATTGGACAGCCTCGATTCGGGCCTATTTGCCGCCGGCAGCAATGCCACGCCCTCCTACGGTGAACTACTAACGCCCACCTTTCATCAGACCCTCAGCTATGGCGGCAACCAGGTGAGTGGTGGACACAAAACAAGTGCTTTTGTGTAGGCAGAAGCAAAGTGAACTAAATCTATGTGAACATATGTGCTTATTCTGACAGGGTTTAATATATAACTGTTGTGTATTGAGGAAAATCGATTATATATATATATTCAAGATGAGGTTTATGAGAAGCATAGATTTATCCATTTTACACAATATGTGTCGCTTTATGAGTATACAGAACGGGCGCTTAGATTTTATAAATAATCATTTAATAGTTTTTTTTTTACCTAATGTAAATTAAGTATTTAAGTAGTAGTTAAAGGTAATAATAAGACCAAGGTATGCTAGAGCATCAATCAATTTCTAGGTATCTCTAAGTTCATTGCAAAGCTGATGCTATTAAAGTTCAATGTTCGCATGGACGACTTGCCAATGGTCCAAGCTAAGATGTGAATGAGAATACTCTAGTCAAAAGCCGCTGTGACGATGCTCAGAGAATTCACACGGCCATCAAAAAGTAGTTGTTGAAAATGAGCTAAAGTGGGGAAACCAAGTCAAAGGCTTTTATCTGCGTCTGCTAAAGGTGCTAATTAAATCTGGAATAAGGTGCTAAATTCCTTGACATAGCTTATCAGCCGAAGGACGACAACGTCCACAGCATTTCATGATGTCATTGTGCAGTGTACAAAATGCGTACCGTAACCGATTTTTCAACTCGAACTTTTCTCAGCAGCCAAGAATTAGCTAACCTTCGGCATGAAGATCATTTTTCACTTCGCCAGACTTTTGTGAGCTTAATGTTTATTTTAATTATAATATAAATACAAAAGCGCACCCGATACTTTTTCTAAGGCTACTTTAATATTTATGTTTAGATTATGCAAGGCACATTTGCAAGTTGTAATTGAATTGAAATTAATTTGTATTTTATTTTGGCATTTGCAGCTCAACACTTACAATGGTTATCAGCAGACGACGACAAGTACAGGAGGTGGCATTGCAGCGACTGTTGGTGGCTATAGTTCGTGTGCTGTGCCATCTGTGCCGCCGTTTGGCAATGCCACAACCACCGCCTCGAATGCGACGCAATATCAGAATGCAAATGCGTTAGGAACGACCGCCGCCACAATGAATAGCATCAGCAACAGCAGCAGCAGCAGCATATCCATAACGGCCAGCAGCTGTGCCAGCGGCCTAGCTCGCATCGGTAGTGTCGGCGCTGGCCCCGTGGATTTCGTCAGCCTGAATGGGCCCATTGGCAGCTCGTCGCGTCTGTCGCAGATCAACGATCTGTTGCAGCACAATCGTAATACCACCGTCGCTTTGGTTGCCGTCTCAGAGAGCTATACGGCTGTGCGGAGCAGCAGTAGCACCAGTGGCAGCGCAACTACCATCAACACAAGCACCACCATCGATTCAATCGACACACCGCCCATTGTAGAGGAGTCGCAGCGCAGTTGCATGACCTTCGAGGGTCTGCCACCGCCACTAATCAATCCCACGCCAATTGTCGCCGTTCTCGACCAGCAGCCGCAGCACAAACAGCTAATGGGTGTGGCAACAACGCCACAGGCACGCCAGCCGCTGGATACCAGCGCCAGTCTAGCCGAGTCCTTACCGAGCACCACCAACTAAAGCTTGGCAGCAAAGCAGCTGGCATAGATTTTATAGAAATTATATACACAGCAGAAGACTTAATTATGTTTAAGTGGTGGCAGCGTCGGAATCAAAAACAAATATATTATGCGTGTCTACAAACTATGAATTGTGCCCCACACATATTCCTCGCCTCTGACGTACTCTTCCGTACTCTGTAGCAGCAGCGGGCTACACACAAATGCCTGTTTGCCTTGTATAAATCAGTTTTAATTGTTACAATTTTAATTACTTAGCCTTAAGTATATATTGTAATTTTAGTCACTTCGTTGCTTAGGTTGGCATCTTGAATAATTCGTGATTTTTTTTTTTAAAATTGGTTTTGCAACAAAGTAATACAAGTAGCATTGTAATCATCTAATCTATAGAGACGAAATCACCAGCTACTTCCTTATGTCTAGCGTTGTCCCAACGAATTTAATCCAGCTGAGCCTTGAATAATTCATGTTTAAAAACAAATTTTATCAATTTTAGTTATTACTTTTTCACAATTTGTAATTGTATTTTTTGTTTCTTTTATTTTTTGCGAGCAATGAAAATTCATGCTCTTTAATTATTTAATTTATTTCAAAATGTTGCTTTCGCATTTAGTTACCAACTCATATATTAAATGTTCTTTCGATTGATAAAAAATTGTATATTTGTTAACGTCGCCAACGTTCTTAAGTATTCAATTAGTTCTTAAGTTTTTGGTTTTAACCCCATCAGTTTGATTGGTCTTTGTAAATCACTGGCAACAGCATTAAACACAAACAACAAAAGCATGAAATATACATTAGACATGAATTAGTAATAAATAGTATATGCAAACACAAAAAGAGAATAACATAAATTAAAAGCAGAAGAGAAAAAGCAAAATAAAACATAAATGAACTAAATAAAAAGTAAAAAGTAATTGCAATTATTTAAATAAATATTGAATACAAAATACAAACATTAACTGCATTCATCTGTCTTGGGAAACTTTAGGTTTTTAGAAAACAATCATTAATTAATCTTTAATAGAGATTCTTTAATAACAATAACAACTGACAATAAATGCGAAATATTTTCTAAAAAGATTTTAAATATATCAAAGAAGAATCAAAGAAATAAGTTGAAGCTACAAATTAACCATTTCATATAAGATTTTTTATTTGAGTATGTCCAGAAAGTATTTCCTATATATATTTAAAGAGCTTCCTGGCTACGCCTGCCTGCCGAGCACATCGTCATAGTTGACGCCAATCTGCTGGCGGATTTGGTCCGTTAGCGAAATCAGTTCCAGACTCTGGGCATGCGTAAATTTGGGACTCTCCAGCAGCCGTTTCTCGATGCATTTGCGCACTTCTTCCGCCTCGTAGCGCAGTCCACACGAGTTGGTGTAGTGGAAATCGAACTTTGCACTGGGGAGCGGCCAGGATTCCGGAGGATTGTTGGAGCGCGTCAGCTGTGTGCAGCACCAGTAGTTGGAGAGCTGACAATGTAGGGGATAATCACTGATAGTCACTGAGGCCTGCTAGAGGTCATAACTGTGCGATAAGCCTTACCTTAATCTCGCCTTTGGTGCCGACAATAATAGCATCATTTTCTAGATTCTCCAGACCCGTAATAATTGCCATCAGACGATGATTGTCGCCGTAGTCCAGCAAGAATTCCGTTTGCACATCAACACGATCCGCATTGAGTTGAGTGCCACTCGGAATGATCTTCACCGGCGCCGTGCCAAAGACAAACTGACCCAGCTGCAGCGCATAGATGCCAATGTCCAAGGTAATGGAACCACCCAGTGCACGGCTGGCCACGCGCTCCACATTGGCCAAACGGAAGCCGTGCTGCAACTTGATAAGCTTCACCTCGCCAATGCAATTGCTGAGCAGCAGTTCGCGCAGTCGATCGTAGCTGGGAAAGAAGCGACTCCACATGCCTGCAGAGTGTACAGTGCAGATTCCCTTGTCAAATGGCCAAACACTTACTTACCCTCCATGAGGAATAGGCTACGTTGCTCAGCCAGAGCATAGAGCTCGCGGGCCTGTGACAGACCCAGGCACATCGGCGTCTCGCAAAGCACATGCTTGCCCCTCGACAGCATGAGCCGGACGACGGCATAGTGAAAGGGATTCAGTGTGCCCACATAGACGACATCCACCTCACGGTCCAAGGAGAGCGCCTCAAAGCCATCGTAATGACGCATTATCTGATTGCGCTGCGCAAACTCCTGCGCACGCGAACCATCCACATCCGCAACGGCGAGAACAGCATGATGAGAATCCCCAATCGTACCCAGCGCTGTGACAAAATCCTGCGTAATCCGTCCAGCGGCTGCAATGCCCCAATTAAGTGTTTGGCTCTGCATCGTAACAGATTCGATTCGAATTCGATTCCGTGCTGTCAACTCGAAGTCGTTGGCGTAACTGTTTTAAGGCGGATCTGGTGCTCGGATGTTCCCCTATCAAACCTTAGCATCTGCTTGGAGTGCAACTTTTGTCGATGCATTCTCCACTGATAACACGGTCTGCCAGTTCTCAGCGCTCTTCATATAATCTTCTTTCTACGAAAACCTATAAACTGATAACACATTTTATATTTCCTCCAAACTAATAAAAGTGGAAAATAATCAATTTTTTAAGTTTATCACTCGTTTAAAATACATTAGTAAAATTTATATTTGTAAATATATAAACAAAAATAAAATGATTTATTTATATGATATTTTATATATTATATTATAGCTGTAAGCACTTGTCAAATCTTATCGCTTGAGAGACGAGCCTCTTTTTACGTGAAGTGATTAATCATTTAATATCATAACGACTGACCAAAGGATAGATTTATTTAGATAAATAGTAGATAAGGGTTCATCCTAAATATACATTTATTGAATACTTTCTAACTTAGTCACTTATTATATATATTGACAGATGTTCGCATCGAAACACTCTAAATTATTTATAGCTTTTATATATACATAAATATTTAGACGTGATGAGATTTCCGATAGTTTGACCTAAGCAAAGTCATTGCTTGTAGTTTCAATTTCTGGTATTATACACAAATAGGAAATTAAATCTCTGAAATAAAACTCTTATTTTTTATTACATATTATATTCTTTAATAAAATTCGCTATATAAAATAAAATACATTTTATTAATTTCTTTTATATTTAATTTCATTTTTCATAAATTTGGAAGTATTTGTTTTATGTTTACTCTTCATCATATTTGTTAAGCACGCCGATCTGTTTCCTGATCGTATCCTCAATTTCGGCAAACAGCAAACTATCCGCATAGCTGACGGTCTTGTTCTCCAACTCGCCAGCGAGTATAGATTGACGCACTGCCTCCGCCTCGTAGCGCAATCCCTCCGAGTTGCCATAGTTGGTTGCATGCTTGCCCTTTGGAGGCAGCCACTCCTTCTCCTTGCCATCAATGTCGATCAGCTTGTTGGGACACCAGAAATCAATCAACTGCAAATGGCAATTTTTAAAGACAGTTTATGATAAGGTTCTGCAAAACAGATCAATAAACTTAAAGTAAGAAATCAAATGTCGTCTATGTCGCAGAAACACTCAAACTTTGATCATTTGCCGGCAACGTGAACACTTATCTATGCTTTGACCCTCGTGGGCGTTGTTGACTTACCGTTACTTCACCTTTGGTTCCCTTGATGATTGCTTTGTTATGGAGCTTTTCCTTGGAGGACATGCGTATGCTTGCAGTGCGACCACCGCTGTAGGTGAGTGTGGAGCTAACATCGTCATCGATGCCCTCGTCATTGGTCTGGCCAGTTGATTCGATTTTCTGTGGTGGCTCCTGGAAGGCCCACTGCGATGCCTGAATGGTATAAATGCCCAGATCGTAAACCACACCGCCGCCCAATTCACGTTTTCTGCAAAGGATCAGTTGAATTTAGTTCTTGTCACAAATAATCCTTAATTGCGGTCTTCCACTTACTGCAGGCGATCGACGGCGCCCAGGGGAAAACCAAAGTTGACTTCCACATTTGTAATGTCACCGAGGGCGCCAGTTTCGATGAGCTGGCGCACATGCTGATAGGAGGGAAAGAAACGCGACCAGACGGCCTCCATAAAGAAGCGCTTGTTGGCCTTTGCAGCAGCTAGGATACCCTCCACCTGTTTCTTGTTCATGGCCAGCGGTTTCTCGCAGAGCACATGCTTGCCGTGGTTCAGCATCAGCAGGGAGATCTCATAGTGCTGCGGATTAAGCGCGCCAATGTAGACCACATCTGGTAAGGAATTTAAGATTAATACCGTAATGACAGCCCTGCAATGATTGAAACTCACCCACATCTTTGCTCTTGGCCAGCTCATCGTAGCTGCCGTAGGCATTGGGTATCTCGTGCTTTTTGGCAAATGCGGCAGCACGATCCTGGGCACGGGCAGCGACGGCAACCACCTGGTGATCGCTGGCTGGCAGTGTGCCCAGCGCGATGACAAAGTCCTCGCTAATCTTGCCAGCGGATGCGATGCCCCAACGGATAAGTTTGCCCGATGACATGTTGAACGTTTCTGCTTCGATCTGCGAAAAACTATTTATTAAATAGTCTTCATTAAATCCGGGAGTGCTATCAGCTATGTCTGAGAATAACAGGGAGGGGAGGGAAAGAGAAACCTTTCCGATAAGGTTTTATTGTAAGCACTTGAATATTGAATATTTATCTGGATGACCTTCGCAGAGGGTAGAATAACGTATAATGGGACAAATCTTAAAGCCCAATAGAGTATTAAGAATTTATGTATATTAATGTAGTATTGATTTACATCAGAACAAACTATGTTCCATATATATATATATATTCCATTTGTATTTGTTCCTTAGTAGACGTTGCAATTTTGAAGTCTTATTATATTTTTTTTATATTATATTTGTTAACATGAATTTTGTTATCTATTATTTATTATTTATTAATGCCACATCATTCTGGTAACTTTGATTTGGTTTATACTTAGATTAAAATGTCATAATTTGATACCATTTAATTAACAGTAAATTATTTTATAATTGTCATAAATTCACAATATGTACATATCAATATATACACAAGTAAATGCACCCACACACCTACAGTTGCGGTCAAAAATATAGTAGTGCATTTAATGGTGATAAATTAAGACCTCTTCAAAATCTGCAACACGAAGAAAATGGGGGAATGCTTTAAAATTATTCTCCAGAAATTAAACGAAGTAGTAATTAACCACAGGGAAAGCTGCGAAAATTACGCTATTATTCTACTACTTTTATAATGATAAATTTCAATAACTTAATAAAATTAATTATATACCAAATAAAAATAATTATTTAAAGACTGTATTTTTTTAAATGACAATTAATTGTTTTGTGTTCAAACACTATTTTCATCATTTAAAAATTTTTTTTTTAACATTTTTCACAGCTTATGTTTGGTGTACTATTATTTTAACCGCAGCTGTATGAACACTTAACACCTATATCTAGAAATTTTGATACTCGCAAAGCGTACTCAACACATACATATTCACGCACATTCGCAATCACTTAGAATAGCACTACAGATTGTGCGTTGATAGCGCATAAGATTTTATTGAGCTTACAAACAACTGTTTGCCACAGGTGCAAATGGAAACAATAGAATTATTGCTAATACAGATTTAAACATCTGAGCATGTGAAATTGTGAATGTAAGCATATATATCTTCATTATAAACATAGATCGCATTATCAAATCAAAAGTCACCTTGAGCCGCTAATTTGCCGGGAAAACGCTTAAAAATTGTGCAGCACTTAATTTCAGCAATCCCTTAGACTACCTGTTAACGTAAAGCGTAATGTTGCTTACCTCACACTTCGAATAAAATGATTACACTATTTTTATAAATAAAAACTTTCTGGCATGTTTGCGAATCGGCGACCAGCGTCTAAAATTTCCACTTGCCTTAACAGCGGCCTAACAGCCGACAGAACAAACCAAACTTTTGAACTTGTGAAAAACAAAGAATAAAAAAAATTTGTTTGGCCTTACTACTATTTGATGCAAATGTTAAAAATAAAATAGAATAGAAGAATAATATTTAGTGCAAGTAGGCCGCAAATTAAATAAACCGCTCTTGTTAACATGCCATTCACATGTTCCCTTAATGCTAAACTTAATGAGCCTCCACATTGACAATACGCTCACTTAACCTATTTACTGCAGCCCTGGTGTAGCTGCTGTGTGCGTTGCAAGTAAACTTTTGACTGCCTTGTTTTTTTTAACATTTCGCCCAATTCTGCGCTCAAAAAGAGTATTATTGCACAGTAATTTCCATTGCGCAACAGACGTGTCATTGCCAGCGAGCAGCGCTTTGGGCGAAAACGCGTCTGTCAACATGTCGGAGCGCTCCAAAGGTGACGTGTCGTCGCGCGTCAACAACAATGCTGCCAATCGGATTGTTCAAAATCCCCTTCTCAGCGCCTCGGTGACCGGATTAAGCTATGATGATTATTCCAATAAGCCGCTGCTGCTGCCCGCAGCTCCACCCGTGGTGCATGCAACGCCCCCGCAACCAACCAACGCTCTCATCGCTGGCATTCTCAATCGCGGTAAGTGTGTCAGCAACCAGAGAGAGAGCGAGAGAGAAACTGAGAGAGAGATAGAGAATTTATAGTAACGAATTTAGGCCGCAGTTCAATTGCCACTTGTTGCTTCCTCTTATTTTATTTGTTTTGTGATAAGCGATAACAGTTTTCCATAGAAATTTAAAACCTTAATGAACAAAAATCTAACATTTTCTGATAGTTATTTTTTGAAAATATAACCATTCTAACCATTATACGTAATTTTAAAACGATTAAATTGCGCTTATGGTTTTTTAAAATTTGCACTTTCGAGGGACTACTGTATTGTTATTAAGCAATGCTTAAATTTCATTGTTGAGGTTGTTATCATATGTTTGGCACTATATATATTCAAAATGGCTTAAATCTATTCCATGCTGCGCGTGGAGTGGGAGCGATATGTGGGTAGCTCCAGGGACACCTTGCGTCGCTTGCAACACCACACAATGCTCCACACGAGCAGCACAATCAACAGCAGCAACAGAATTGATCCTAGACAAATGGCCGCAATTGCTGCCTCCGTTAGGACAACATCCCTCACATCGATATTAATGCTGCGCTGATTGCCCACAGCATCGAAGGCCGTGATGGCCACTTTTGGTTCACAGCAGGAGGCCATGTAGGTGGCCTTAAGGGGCTCGGTGGTGCCTGCTGTGTAATAGTTGCGATAGAAAAGACCCTCCGGCGGAGTCGTCTGCAAACGCAACATGCCCGACTGCCAATCCTGTGCCGTAACGTCTAAAGTCCAAAAACGATCGCCACATCCCTGGCCATCGTTCGAGATGTAGTTGCATCGATTTCCAAACTCCCAGGACAGATTGGGTCCAGTCAAATCCTTTAAGTGAAAATGTAAATGATAGTTGCTTTTTGTTATTGGTCAAAACTAGAAGACGCACCTGAGCCTCAAAGCTGGAGACGACTTTCACGCTAACTGCCAATGTGGCCGTTTCGCTGCCATATGTGGTAAAACTTATTCTGTCAGTGGTGCCCGGTGATGTGCCCGAAGGCACCAGCACAGTTAGACGCACAGTGTTCGTCTCGCGTCCCCGCAAATAGAAACTGCAAATCGGAGAGAGAGAAATGTGAATTTGAGCCACAAGTACTCAACTTCTCTGACTCACCTGGTTGGACTGAGCTGGGCGAGGAAGCGTCGCTCGTCTGTCACCTGCACCGTTAGATAGACGCGCTCCGGACGCATATTCGTCACCTCGAAGAGCAGTGTCGATACTTTGCCAGGCGTTGCCAGCAGCTCAGATTGCGTGCTCAGCTCAATTTTGGTACCACAACGTTGCAGCAACATGGCATTCAAGTTGGCACGTTCCCCGGTGGCTGCTGCCAATTGCGTCTGATTGAGACTTGTCACTGGCTGCACCAATTCCGTTTCGGAAAAGGTTTCCACTTCGCTCTTCGGTGAATCCAGTTCAATTTCAAGCTTTTCCTTTGTATCAGGAAATTTCAGCTTGGCCAGGCGTGTCTGTGGTGCGACAGGACGATCAGTGCGTACATGTGAGTTGTAGCTATCAATGCGTTTTATAATATCACCTGCAATTCAGAACAGAAACAGGAATTGTCAATACTTTCAGAATTTTATTGCTAATTATTAAATATGTTTCATATTTTTACAACCATAAATTTGCGTGTCAATTCGTGTCAGAACATTTCTCTGTTATTGATAGCTTTTCTATTGTGAGACGACGGATGAGATGTTTGCTTGCTTCGCTTGCTTGAGTGGTTTGTTGTCGTCAGCAATGATTCTGCTCGAATGACGCTACTTAAGCCGTCTTCAAGGTTGATACGGTTATCAGTTTCGTAGGCAGGCCTCTTATCACCAAAGCTCAAAGCAACAGTTAGCTAGCCTTGAGCTTTCTTTTTTTGTTTTGCTGTTGCCACAAGTAGCGCATCTGTGTATTATAATTTGGTTCCTGTTCAGTTCTATGCGTCAAGTACGCTCGCCAAGTTCATTTTTACAATTTCTAATTAATCTATTAGCTTAAGAAGAAAACATAACTTACCCAGAAAAACATCAGCTTTGCGTTCGGCGCGTATAAAAACATTATATTCAAGATTAGGCAATTGTGGAATTAATTGCAACCGGAGGATTGTCGCTTTGCGCAGCTTGTTGAGCGGTACGTAGGCGTCTAGTTCGTCGTTGTTGGTATTTCGTGTGTCGTTGATTGATTTGAATTTAACCAGTTTCTTCAAGTTGATGTCTAAGCGAATATAAAATGCAGACACAAACAATAAATTAACAGGTGCCCCTTTGCCATTCACAACGAAATCGTAAAAACAGCTGCTCACGTTTAGCGTTGCCAGACTGTTGTGCGTGCACACTGTGTACATAAAATAATAATAAAATTAAATATATTGCACTACGCAAATAAGCGGATGCACATTGTTGCACTTTGATATGCGGTTAATTCTGCAGGCTACTATCAGTTACTGCAAATTTTAGAAATTAAACATAAACCACTGATTGCGCGTTAGCAACTCTCAGAGTATTGTTGGTGTGTGTGTTATGCAGCTGTTAGTGTTATTGCTGCGGTTGTTGTTTTGATTGTTGTGAAAGGTAATCACTTCTGCTAAATACTTAACATAAAAAAGATTGTTTCGCATTGTGAAATCAAACAAATTATTAAACAATTAGATGCTGCCAAAAGTGTTGCACAAGCCACACTTGCCCCCTGTGACATGGACAGCTGTGTAATATTGTAAATTTTAACATACATCCATTCGTGTGCATCATCAACAGACGAAGTCGATTTTGCTCAGCTCACTTTTGAACTTGGCCATGGCAGTGGACAAATAAATGCTTACTGGCCGCCGACTTGTGTTTGTGTATGTATAATATTTTTAAATATAAATATATATATGTCTATTGGTGCAATGTCGATATTTTGGCAACAAATAAATAACAATTTTGCCATATGTGTTGTTGTGTGTGTGTAATAAGTGTAACTCTTTTTGGACGTTATATTTTAATCATTTTTCTGATTAGTTTATGCCCTAAACGTTTTACAAAGTGGGGCTTTCAATATTTTTCAAGTTGTGGCAGGCAAAACGTTGGCAACTTCAATTGATTTGTACAAAAAAGTGGTGGCAAATTTTCTTGTGTGTTGTGTTCGTGAATGTGTGTGTGTGTGAGTGTGAGTGTGCATGCTTCTGCAAGCTCTTTTATAACTGTATTTATAAAAGTTCACTTCGAACTTATTTAGTAAGCAGTGCAAATATTTAATTAGCAATTTTAATTGATGTTTAACAACCAACAATCGATGATGCCTTCTGAATTATTTAGATGCTCTGACGAGTGTATTTATTTAAATAGATTATTTTTGACTGTTCTAGAATATTAGACAATTATGAATGAGCTGGTTTGTTTTCAGCAGGCTGAGGCAATCTTTAATTTTGTTCTTGTTTGCTTTATTTTGATTAATTTATAATCTACGAAGTATAAAAGCTATTACGATAAGGCGTCGTTCACATTTGAATCTGTGCTGAGGCAGACGGTTCGACAATTGAGTCTTGAGTCATAATTGCCTTTATGTCTGGGCTGCAATATTTATATAATCTATTTATATATTTATGAACTTTGCTCACCGACGTGGACATACACTGGGTGATTAACTTAAGAGTTCGGCCATTTAATCTGAGGCTAATTTGATAGCAATTAAATATAAGATATAGATGTGCATAGCGGTTAGAAAGCAGTTACAAATTGAAAGCCGAGTTAGTCAAGTGAAAAAAAATAAATGTGCAATCATACAAATAATACAAATACTTGATATACTTACGCGTAGGACAAAACACAGAAAAAAAGGTCAACAGGTGCAAGATCGAGTTAAACATGTGCTGAGGATTGCTTGGGAACTAAAGTTAAAAGTACGCCGTAAAATATTTATTGTGATTAGCTAAAATTGGTTGTATGTGTGTGTCTTTTAAAAGTTGTTTTTTATTTTATACCTTTAAAGCTTAATATTTATTACTTTATTTGTGTAAAACATATACATATACATTTATGTGTGTCTGTCATATATATATATATGAATATATATGTTTATATATAATTGAAGAAATTCTTTTGTACTACAAGTTAATGTTACGTTTTTAGCATAAAGCTAGCGTTTTGGTTAAGGAAAGCGTTGGAGGAGTTATTTTAGGAGATGTTGTTGTTGTTTTTTTTTTGTTTTTTTTGGATTTTTGGCTGTATATATACATAAAAATATCAGTTGGAGGGATAAGGTTAGGTTTCTGGTTAGTTAACGTAGAACTTAAAGCTAAGCACATATAAATAAGTACAGTTGACTCTTGAGACATTTAACAACACTGGCATTAGTTAGAGATAGATAGAGATAGAGCGTGAATGAGTTAAATTAACATGTATATATATATATATATATAATTGTAATGTTATAGTTAGCTACAAAACGACTTAAATTGAGGCTAGCCTAGGCGTGACCATACACAAATGTGCCACTAAATTGAAGATCCCATATTGTTGAACCCGTAAACGCTGAACTCTCTCAATGAAACAAACCAACAATTCTAGTATGAAGAACAAATTTGTCTGCTGCTGTCATACTTGGTTAGTACTAAAAGAGTGAAATAGCAATTTTGTGATGTGGGTTAACTGGTTGAACTAACCACCATTGGGCGTTGCCAGTGTGGCACGTCGCATATTGGCATCGATGCGCACATGCAGACTCGATAGCGTCGTATCCACGGGCAGATCCAGCTCCTGGCCACCCTGATACGCATCCGAAACGAGCGTCAGCTGCAATTGGAGTGAAGTGGTAAGAGAAGAGATGAGATTTAGCGCCATTTAATAGTTGGGGCTTGGTTGCTTGGAATGTCTAGTTTCCTTTCTATAAACCAAAATTGCCCTTCACTTTTCTTTCCATAACCTAGTTTTGCACAAAGATGCAACATCATCAACAACAAAACAACAACAACAACAAAACAACAACCACAATAACAAATTGCTTCGTGCTCTTGAGCACCTGCCCGAAAGGTAATCCAAGCTGCTATTTGCGTCTCACTTGGTTGCTTGGGCAACATTTGTTGCTGAGGCTGCTGCTGGCGTTGTTGTTGTTGTTGTTTTTGTTATTGTTTTGGTTAGTTTTTGTCGCCACTTTCAATTTCAACACTGGCTTCAAAACTGCCTTTTAATTATACTAATTATAGGTGTACGATCGTTGTTATCTCTTTACCGTATTGCCCGCTATATGCTGTCCATGCTCTGTGCTCACAATGTGTATGATTTCGCCGCCCGAGCGAATGGCCACCTCGCCCAAAATGCCTCCCACAGCCTCTTCGGTTTCATTCTCGGTTGCCGAGCGCTCACCGTACCACAGCATAAATAACTGCAAACAAAAAAAAAAGAGAAAGATAAAAAATGAAAGACGAAACGCAGTAACCAGTAAATGTAGGGTGTGGAAAGGGGGGGGGGGGGAGACCAAACTATATTGTCTGTTAATCGAGCTTTGAGCTTTAAGTGCTATAATTAGATTCCACACTTTCAATTTGTTTTTTTTTACTTACGCGTATTCGCTTCTTTAGTAATGTTATTGCCGCATCCTGTACCAGTTCGGTGTGTGGCGGTGTTGCAGCTGTTGAGATGAATATGGCGCTGTCATAGGGTACCAGTTCAGCGGCCTGTAACACGCCCACAAACGCATTGCCGCCCTCATGCTCTTTGGTGCTATTTAGGCCCGCAATGAATTCCCGCGTGTTGTTGAAACTAAATGCAGATGGGACACCTGAAAGATTCAAATTTTTGATTAGCGATAACTCTTCGATTTTAGATTTCTTCTTTCTATAGCTTTCAAATGTTTAGCAGCACCATTCGTATTCTTGGCCAATGTGTTGCTGCTTACCAGACTCATTCAGCGTGACGAGCACAATTTTGATGTTGATATTCTTGTCCTGCAGCGCATCAATGTACAGGCGTTTGGCGTGATCTAGTGATGCTGCTGATGGATCCACAATTACCGCCAACGGCATGCGTATGTACGCATCCTTGATGTAGTTGCGCAGCTGATCGGCGGGCAGCAGTTCCGGCTTGGCCAGATGAATGTGCTTCGATTGCTTGCGTGGTGACGGCTTTGCTGTCGTCGTCGTTGTTGCTGATGTCGTTGTTGCTGCTGTTGTAGTCGTTGCTGAGGTTGTCGACATTGTTGGTGTTGTAAAAACCACTGGCGGAGCATCAGTTGGCACAGCGCTGGGCACTGCCCAACCGTCAAAGCTACCAAAACGGGACTGCAACACGGGCAGTGGTACCTCCGTGGTTGTTGTTGTTGTCGCCTGTGTTGTGGTTCGTCGCTTCACGCCGTCCATGCTGTCCACACCGTCCATCTGATCGTCATAATAGTCCTCATCTGAGCTGGACTTAAAGGGCTGTGCTCTGTTTTGGTTGGGAAGCTGTTGGACATGTGCCTGCGGCTGTGCCGGCTCGTCGTGATAGATCGCATCCACGTCTTGCGTTTTGGATTTGCCAATGCGCTGCGTCTGCTGCTCCGCTGTGATATCCTCTTCAGCATAGTCTGCACTATTCACATGGGGATATCTTTCGGCCTTGGCTTTGCGCACATAATCTGGCACTGTGGTCGTGGAGACTAGCTCCTTTTGCTGCTCATCCGGTGGCTGCTGCTCTTCGTTTTGCTCCTCATCCGCCATCTCATCGTAGTAGACCTGATGTGAACTCTTAACTATTGGCTTTACAACTTTCGCATCTTTTTTCTGTGTGGGTGTATCATCCATGACCTCAGCCGCTGTATTCTCATCGTACTCCGCGGTTGGAGCTGGCTCAGCAGCTGCCGTTGTTGGCGGCACAGAAGGCGCCTCTGTGTCAGCCACCACCATTTTGTCTGTGGTGGACGGTCGATCCAGGGACAGTAAGTCGTTCACAACCTGAGCGTGCAGTGGACCCTCATCGTCATCGATGCTGTTGCGATGATGTTGGGTATCCGCCTCGGTATCGCTCTCCTGTTGCGTTGGCTCATAAATGTCACCACTGTTGCCTCCACTTGCCATGTCGCTGCCATCGCCGCCATACTCCTCCTCGCTGCCCTCCACTGAAGTCTGCAGTAGCGTCAACCAGAGCAGACCAAGCAGGCAGAGACTTGTTCGCAGAATCATTAAAATGGTATCTGTTTTGGGGTGTTTTACTTTTTACTCTTCTGCTTAGTGTCTGCCGTGACTAAATCCGCATTCAAATCAATCTGCAAGAAAGAAAAAAACAACAATAACAATAAATATCATAAATCAAATATTTTTGAAAGCTACCAAAATAGATTCATGATTGATTGTCGCTCGTTAAATTGACACAATTAAGCGCCACATATTATTATTATTATTATTATTATTTATATATTTTTGTTAAGTCACCGTTGTTTGCATAGTTTCGATACTTTCGCATTACGAAAAAGTGAAATGTGTTTACAATTATCATATTATTCTGCAATTAAAGTCATTTTGAATAATTATCGAAAATGGTAAAAAAAAAATATATTTCATGTTTCGCAGTTAAATTTTTATTTTTGGAATTTTAGCTTATTTTACTAGTTTATATTGGAGAGAAAGAAAGAGAGAGATAGAGAGTGTGTGTACAAATTTGAATCTAATGATAATTGTTTATGTGGCTCGAACTGAAAATTATAGTAATTTTTTTGGGAGAAAAAGGCAGCACAAACCATACAATCACTTTGTTTTTATTTTTCTAACTTAATGTATTTAATATTTAATGCAATAATATTTCACCAAATACTTTTATTCACATATCATTGTTCTCTTCAAATTCCAATTCAAACCTAATAAAATATTTAAGACCACGACATAAAGTTGCTATTTAGAGACAGTTATGTGGGGCGCAAAATACATTCCGCTTACCACGCACATTTTATTTAATAAACTCCAAGTTTATGATATCTTCCAAAAGTCATGTTCATGAACATTAACAAAGCACAAAAAATGTAAACAAACCGACATACAACATTTACAAAATAAATAAAATTATGCGTAAACACAATTTTTAAGCTGGAGAGAAAAGTTTTCTTTGCCAAAATATAATGAAGAAAATTACAAACAAAAAGCACTTTAATAAATTGAGTAGCTCATTAGAAATAAACATGAATAGATTGTGAGGGGGGGGGGAAAAAAACATAAACAAATCACGATATGGTCAAGGTTTTTTGGCTGTTTTTTATTGAAGCTTTTATCGAAACCTGATCTGCTGCTGAAGCTAAGGAAAACGAAGAGCAATCGCCGCTTGAGACGTTGACATTAGCAAATGATTAAAGTGCGAGACGCATAAATGCAACAACAACAATAACAACAACAACAACAACAACAACAACATTGACAGCTACTTTGTGAAGACATGTATTTATTAGGCCCCATGGATAAATAAAACAAATTAACCAAATAAAGCTGATGATTGCGGTCGAATAAACCTGACATTTTGATTGGATTTAATACCTCGTAATAATTGAAATTGTTTAGAGTATTGAGGTGCTATACGGTAATACTTCGTAATTTATTCTTAGAATGGAAAAAGTTGTGGAAAATTTACATAATACGCAAAGCTTTGATTTAGACTACATTTGATGACGATCATAAATAAAAAAAAATAAATATATATATATATATAAATAATCTGCAGAGTATTTTCTCTTGTATTGTCAATTTGCTTTGGTAATTCGCAATGCTGTTTCGCTCAATTTGATCAACTTTTAACATTCAATTAACTAAATGCAATTAGCACTTGGATTGCGCGTCATGCAAACAACAATTTCACACATACACACATACAAGTTGTGTATCTCTATATACCTTATATTTATTTCTTTTTATTTACTTTTATTATTATTATTTGATGAATGCATTTTGCGTCTTGTTTGAATAACAAATTAGCAACAAATCAATTTGAATGATTGATTTCTTGGCTCTTCAGCATTGCTGTGTGTCTCGTGATGTGTGCAACAACGTGGCCACTTCATCCCAACAGCTGTCATTAATAAACGACATGCAAAAACAAAAAATACACTTCAAATATAAAAAAACTGATAAGTTAAATCGTTTATATGCGATAATAACAACAACAGCAAAAAGGCAGCGAACATATGGAAATAAATTAAGTTAAAATATTCTGCGTTCGTGTTTCAACTTTGGCAGCTGCACACGCATCGTTTTTTTTTTCTTCTCGAATTTGAAAATGTATTTTACATGTTTTTAGGTGTTGCAAGGTCAATGCGCATTTTGTGAAGCCGGTTCGTTAGAAAAGTGACGCAGAACTTGACGCATGTGTTGCCATGACATGAAATCCCCTATCGTAAATTGGGAACTTGCGATCAGTCAAAATTTCTATAAGCAAAATGCAGTTCCGCTTTCAATTATCGATAAGTGCGATCAAGCCAATTGACACGTTCGTTTAATCGCTTATCGATTTTTATCCAATATTCAACAATTTAATTTAAAAATCCACAGCAAACTGTGCAATGTGGCACGTAACTCTTGGTTGGATAAAATAAAGTTAATGAATAATTGGTTGTCAGCAGAAGGTGCTTAACTGATTGCATTGACTTTTATGCTTCTACATTGGTTTAATGCAAGAATCGGGTTTTAATGAAGTCATTCGGTGCTCTGAAGCGTGAAATCAGTTGCCCACATTGCTAATTGGCAGTTGTAATCAATGTTATGGGTACTCAGTTGATTATCATAATATCCGTTATTACATTGCTAGTGGTGATTTTACGGAACAAGTTTTACAATATAAAAATTATTATCAGATATAGAATTATTTTATAGGTTAGTTTCGCATAACTTGAGTTTCAAATTTGAAGAGCATTTGAGTAGAATTGGTTTTTGAGAAGTATGCAAATCACGATTATTTTAGTTGATAAGCTTCATTATCCCAAAACTTTATTTAGAATGCAACTTTGACCCTTATCGAAGGCAAATTCAGAGATTTAAATAAATACATAAATCACTAAACAAATACAAAACCTTCAAATATTTCCATCCATCAAGTGATAAGTGCTTATTTTAATTAAAAACAATTAAAGGCAAGATCTTAACTCTAACATCAATCAAAAGTGAATTAAATATTTGACTTTTCGATTGCAGCTGACGGGAGATTGTTAATTCTGCGAATGAGCGCAGCAAATGTGAGATCAGATTGTAATTTGTTTATTATTATTTATAGGCAATTTATTTGTTTTTTAATTAAAGAAGGAGAACAGCAAATTACAAAACTGGCTGTGTCAGCTCATCAATCAGCAGGGGATATTTTTTAAATTCTATATACAAACTAGAAACGCGTAATTATTCGAGTTCCCGGTTTGCTCTCGCCAGGTGGGTGGCTTGTGGGGTTGGCGGGGCGAATAATATATTTCACAGAGCGCGTAAGCATTTGAGATATGCGCTATGATTTTTATATCACTTGCCTGCCGTTTTTTATAGCTCGACAAATTAATGAGAAATAATTGCAAAAATTATAAATTCAAATTGCGTTTTTGTTCACTTTTGTGTTGTGTTTACATACCCTAAGCTTATCGCCAGTTGTAGTTTTGATGAATTTCTTAAATGTTATTATAATATATGAATAATAAACTGACTGTATGTCCAAATAAATAAATCCCATAAAAACTCACACTTTCTCAAAAAACAACTTATCATAAAGTATAAACTTAATTTATTACACTTAATAAATTTTTTTATATTCGTTTTTACTTTACTTAACTTTATTCACTAACAATCAGCGTTTCACGTGTAATAAAAACTGTTCACAGGGTATGTACAAGTTAGGCTCAAAATTAGAATCGTTAGAATTTTAGTTTTGTCAGATTGCTTTCTACCAAATTGCGTTTGTTTTTGAAACGCAAACAACACAAATTGGAATGGCGCAAAAATAAAATACACTCAATTTGTGGCAGTTCTAGTATAGCCGTCGCTGTGGCGACCCTTTAGAGAAACCCACGCGTCGCCTTCTAAACTGGCATTAGCATTCACTGACTTATTGTTGGTTTTTCTTGACATTGAAATGGCAGTAATTTTGTAAATGATTTGTTTTGTTTTGTTTTTCTTATCGTTGACCAATTTCTTTGTGTTATTTTGCCAGTGATTTATAAACATTTTGTTTTATGTAAAATTTGACATTTGGCATTTTCGAGAGCAAAATTCTTTTGGTTTGCTTTTGTTTATTCTGAATTTGTTGTACCTCACTTGCCTTTTATGCGACTTCTTGTTGACGTGGCGAGCTGCTGGACGCTTAAAATTGCATATATTAGCAATAAATTGCGAGTGTTATATATATAATTAAGTTTTTGAAAGTATGGATAGTTGGAACTGGGTGCTGGCAAACAAATGACTTAGGCAACGAACTTGTTTAGCGGCCGGATTTAAAGTAAATATATAATATATATATATGTAAAGATATATATACGTTACAAATTATTTAATATGTAAATCGCTTGCAGTTTATTTATGTTTTTAGCGCACTTCTTTGCATTGTGTATGAATTAACTTGATTATGCAAAGCAACAATAATAATAAAAATCAGCCACTTGCACTTTGTGCAGTTTTGATTACAGACAGACCAAAAAATACAAAAAACATACACAGACACACCGAAAAACACTCAACTGTTGCTCGTATATTGATTAACCCGTTTAAATGATTTTTTTTTTGTTTTGTTGATGTTGGTTTTTTGTTGTTGGTTGTATTATGTTCATTAAGTTGAGACACACACGTTGCGTATTGTTGTTGTTGTTGTTGTAGTTGCTGCTGCTGCTGCTGTTGTTCAGCTGTTTTCAACACTTGCGGCCGCGACGACGTCTCAAATGAAACTGAAAGCAGAAACAGAAACGGCGACCAGCGAATAAACCAAACCAACTCAGCACCACACAGCACCGCTCAGTGTTCAGTTTCAGCTCGACTCAACTTAACTCAACTTGGCTCGATCAGCGCTGTCGACGCTGTCGACGGTCTCGCTTAGAGTTGCAGCCTCAGTTGTAGCGGCAGCCACAGCGGTCAGTCTCATTCGCTCCGTTTAGTTTGAATCTTGAGAGCGAGTTTGCTGATAAAGTGGCAACGTGCTGGCCCCCAAACTTGAATAGGCGCCATGTGGATTTGGTTTGGTCTATGATGATTATCTATTGCTTATTTCAAACTATAACAATTGAGAATCATATATGTGTAGCTGATTTGCTCTCAGATATATATCATACAGTTCTTAAATACCGCTGCCATAAATCATATGTCTACAATGTTGTTATTAGTTATTATCTATCAAGTTTATTGTTTTTATTTCAAACTTCAACAGTTTTATTTGTTTATATTTTGACAAAGTTTCTTGCACTTCGGCATTCTAATTTGCTTGTGTGATTATCTCGATAAAAATTAAACAATAAAATATAATGGGCATCCTAAAGTAATCAAAATTCCTGTCGAACAAAAATGTAATAATGTGCAAGGCAATCTGAGGTCTCTCACTCTCAATAGGAAGTTCGACTACCCAGCGAGGCGACGAAAATGGAGCGTGTGTCGAATTTATTAACTTTGCTCTGTCTACACATAAACATACTCGATTTGGAACCGGCTGCAAAAGATTTGATTATCAATAAAACAAAAAAAAAACGTACTAAAACTTAATAAATACATGCGGAACTTTTTGGCATACGTATGCAGCCACATTTTTACCAACGGAAAGCTCAATATTTACAAATCCATTCAAATCATTTGATTAATGATGATCAGTAGATCCGCAGCTATTCCCAAAATATATCTGAAAGTTAACTTTCTTTGTGGCCAAATTCTATTTAAAATTTAATAATATGAAATCGCTTTGGGCTTGCTTATTGTGTTGGCATCTCAAGGTTCTTTCAATGTGGCTTTTAAAATCAGAATTAATATGTCAACACAATGTTTGTTGTTCCTTATGAATACGATCTGTTTGCTTGTTTTAATTGAAACATGTTCTTGATCAGTCTTTAACTTCCAGTCTCCCAATTTTTAATGCAATAAAGATCTCAGCTTTTCGGCACGTTTTAATTTAAATTAATTCTCTTTCTATATATTTATTTTTATATTATTTACTTGTTATTTCATAGCTTTGAATGAAGTCGCCACTTATTTATGTGCCAACAACCAAAAAATTTGTCGCCGTCTCATCATCATTTTTATTTTATTTTTTTTTGGCAAAATGTTACCCAGTTTTTATTGTTAAAATTGTGTTTTTCATATAAAATCGTGTGCGTTGTGACCTACGTGCTGTGCTTAGAGCTTCCTCAATGTGGCGGGCAAAATTGTTGCTGCGGCTTTGAATTTGTGGTTCGCTGAATTTTGTATTGCAACATTTAGGTGTGTAGGTATGCATATGTCGGACATAAGTATGTACACGCATTTGGGAATAACTCTAAACGGGGCATGGCAAAAAACCCATATAAATCTTATTTCAGTTGAAGGATCTTTTTTTTTTAATTTGAGTAACTGTTCGATATTTAAAATCGTTTAAGAAAACTTTTGGTGATAGCTAAACTGGTATAATAAAAGTTTAAATTTTCAACTATAAGACTTTTAGATTGACAAAATAGAAACCAGATTATAACTGGAAGCTCCTCGCCCATTCCTTTCCAAGGTTTCGAACTTATATAACGAATTTAATAACAACTTCGTTCACTTAAATATCAAGCTCTATTATTCATTTAATTTTTTTACTTTACGTTAATTTTAAATTTAAATTTGCGGGTTTTTTTTTTGGTGCCCACTTTCAATAAAATAATTTATTGCACATTTTGCGTTGAGAATTTATGCGGCTCACGCAAAATTCATGTGTTTCGCGCTTTCGTTATAAATTTTCAATTAATTCGGTTGTTACTGCTAAGCTGTATATTTATTTGCACAATGCCTCGTATATTTATTAAAATTACTTTTTTTTGTGGTATATAAATAACCCATTTAAGTAATTTAAATTAAATGTTAGGACATCGATTCGCGGACACTCACATCTTAATATATATATGTATGTTCAATTAACGCTTAATGTGCGATGATGAATGTATTTGACTAAAAAAAAACACTTGCTAATCGATTGCAAATTTACCAATTTGTTGCGTTTTGCGGCCCAATGAACGATTCGCACTTTTCGAACTGGTGCGAGTCTGTGCAAGTCACGATATATTTATGTCAATCAATATCCTTGCGTAGATCGATCACACTTCAGATACTCGATACACTTCTATACGGGTTTAACAACGACGCGCTACTAAAACATTGTTCCCTAATTACTCGCCCTTTTGTAGTCGCAGAGTTCATCAAGTCGAATTTTAGTTTGTATTTGCTGTCTTTGTGTGCTTATGTGTTGCTCATAAATTGTTTAAATATTGAACAATTGGTTGCAAACGGACATAGACACAATGCGTTTCCACGTTGCAAACACGGCGCACCCTCTCTGACAAACTATTGATAAGATTATATAGCTCAGGCATAAGAACCTACATTGGAATTACCATGCCTCAAATGCGTCACAAGGCCACCAAAGTGAGACCTCAACTGGGAGTGGATGGGGTGGCCATGCCATATTATGATTATCATTTGCTTGGAAATTCCCCGTTGACAAAGTGTCGTGGAACATATTTCACTTGAATTCCCTGCTACCTGAGTTCGTTGTCTAAGTCTTTTGTTTTGAGCCTGCGTCGCGTCAACTACACATTTTTACGATGCTTGCGGAGCAAACAATATGTTATGGAAAAAGCCAGATGAAATTATTTCGTTTGTTCTTGTGGGTTATCTACGTATTAAGATGAACCTTGCCAAAATTCCAGATGCCATTCTAAAAACAAAAGGTAATTAAGCTTTGACAAATGTCATTTAAAATTACAGAATGATTGTCAGTGGATCTGACTGATACCACTTATTATGTCATTCTAATCAATGCCATAATATTTCATTGGCTTTCAAAATAAAGTTCTTAAAGTCTCTGCATACATTCGCTTAAGTAACCCAAGTGTAGAAGCGTCTCTCGACAGCATCAACCAATAAAAAGAAAAAAATACATTGCTCATTTTCTTGCTGGTCGCTTAACCTCCTCCAGTGGCTATAGAAAAATCGTGCATTTTATTTATATCATCGTTTTGCCGCTGGCAGACAGATCGTCTCGAGCATCGGCATTTTTATTGAGTTTTATTTTGATTTCATTTTGCTCTTGTTTTATTTTTGGCATTTCATAGCCGGAGGGTTCAATGCCAAAAATGCCAAGCTGGTGTTTATTTAGTTTTTTCTTTTTCTTCTTTTTCTTATTGGTTTTTTTTTAGTTTTCTTTTCTTTTGTATGTTTTGAGCTTCACATTTTTTGGCATGCGACCTGCACGAGCCTTTTGCAAGCGCTTAAGCCCAATTTTGTTGGCAATCTTTTCGGGGCATCTTTATTGATTGTTTGCTGTATCCTGCAAATGATTTCATGGGCTCTTGATGTGCTTATGTGGGCCTTAATTGTTTTATTTGAGTGCCATTATGTGCAGGCACTTCGGACAGACGACAGAGGCGGGCATTTTTTTTTTGTAGTTTGTTTTTGTGTTTTGTGTGTTGTGTTCGTTTTGTGTTGTTGTCTTAAGTGCTTATGCTGCCTCGATTCGCTTATGATCGTTATGATGTCATGCGAAAGCCAAAGCGAATTCCTCTTCATTTCTGTGCGCGGTCTTTATTATTATATATATATATATATACTCTTTTTTTATATATATTTTATGCTTTATGTGCGGCTCGAGCCATATTTGAAATACGCTGTTCTACTTTTCGTATATATGCCTAGACTTTGCGGTTAGACAATCGCATATTTGCTTTAACAATTTGTCAGAAATGCGTCATTGTCATTGCGAGCTTTTGTAAATATTTAACTAAATACAAAAAAGGCAAATGTAAAATAAAACAAAAAAAATAAATAAATAATGTATATACGTCTCAAGACGAAACTGGAAATTTTCGCAGTTATTTAATGACTTGGTGTCGTACACGTCCCCTCCAACAAATCGCTTTTAATACAGAGCCGGTCTATAGTGTGTAACCTAACTTTGTTTCAAGCTGTTTTGCTTTTGTTGCAGTTATTGTTATTTGTTATATTTGTTTGCTTTAGTCGCTTTATGGAGTTACATTAGCCAAACAATTGCTGACGCCTCGAAAAGTGTCAGCTCATTGCAAAGACGCCAGCGCCGAAAAAAAAACAAACCCCAACAAGTGACAATGTCAAGTGTCTCAGGTATACAAATATATACATATATATATATAAATTCTGTGCATATGGGAATATGCCAAAAAAAAAAAAAATAAAGAAGAAAATAAAATAAAAAACAAACACCTCTCAATTACCGCGTCACAAAAAATGCTGAAAAAGACGATAGCGACAAAAGTATTTATTTGTATATTATATTTGAAATGTTAATATTTTTCTGTCTGTAGAAATGTGCAACGTTTTATTTATGAGCCACATGTGTGTAAAATAAATTATCAACTTTACTTACATCGCTTGACGAATGAGTTGCTGTGTAACTTCTAAATAGATACAGCTTACTCAATATAACTACTACTACTAAATATAACTTACTAAAATAAATGAATATTGCATAAATTTTCCTTTTGCAACATTTTATAATTTTTGTATTAATTGTTTCCGCTTAATATGCAAATATTGGCTTAGCAAATTTTCCGTTATGTAAATTTGTTTTAATATTTCTCTTTCAATACTTGCACTGCAATTACTCTTTGCAATCAAGAAAGCAATTACAAATGCAAAATACAATTCGTAGTTTTGTTCAACAATAATATACACATTTACTTAAATATTCTTTTATCCAATCATGCGAATAATTTAAAATTTAATGGTTCTGATATGTAAAGCATAATATATTAATAAGTCTCATCAATAATTATTCAAAGTAAGCGTAGAGGCAGCTATTCGTGACCATTTAGATGAGTTGAGATGGTAAAGAATACCTGATTTATCACTTTTCAACTTGAACTTATCGTAGTTATGCAACAGCAACAGAATCACAACTGATAAAATTCCAAGAGCTGCAGCAGGAAAAACTATGAACCAATCTAAGCATTAACCGTGAGATATGAGCTGCTTGCTTTGGGTGATCTCACAGCTCTCACATGGCACTTATCGCATGTGCAGCTGTCGAGCGATCGCAAATATGCCAAAAGCGGGCATAAATATTTACGAGTAAAAATTGCAATGCTTTGAATACTTGAACACACTGGCTACACCATCGACTTCAGCAACTAGGTGTTAAAGCCCCCCCCCCACAAAGGCCTTCGCACACACATTTCACAGTCCGAATCACGTTTTATGATCGAGGTAAATTCTTAGGTAGAGCCGCTTACCCAGCCAAATGGCACGTTTGCTAAACACGAACAGATCCCCAAAAGCCCCAAGCTCTAAGCCAGTTCCATCGTCTGCACTGCACTGCACTTGCAATGACTTTCTTTCTGGCCCCTAATGAAGACGACTCGTCGATCACCCAGACACTGATGATATTCATAAACATGATGGCAAACATCAACAACTGTTTCTTGACTCATTCAAATGTCATGACATTTGAGCTCGGCTAATGCCAATTTTTGGCTTTTTATGATACTCGGACCCAGCCAGCCAGCCAGCACAAGCACATAAATTTTTGTATTTGTTAATCGTATCCAGTTGTTTATTTGGCAGTTGGGCAACTGCTTAAAATACCTATCATTTTGAAGGAGTAGTATTAAAAAAGTTGTGAATAATTTATTACACATCGAGTTTATTTAGATCGTAAGCGTAAAACACGTTAATCATTCTGAGTGCCAAATCAAGTAATAAAAAATTGGGTTAATAATCTTTAATGCAATACTTGAATGTTTATTCATAAATTTAGATTCGATGATTATGCGAAAACTGGAAATGTAAAATATATTCTTAATAGCTGATTATGTTATTGATAGCCAACTTTTAGTAACTGAGCTGTGCTGTTTTGGCCTGGACTTTGCTCTAGAGCTCATCAGTAGATAACAACTAGTTTGAGGTCACGACGAGTTTTATTAGCATATTGTGAAGCACATTTTTTTGATTTTATTTATAATAGGATTATTTCCGTAAAAGTCAAAATTTAACAAATTTCATTTATTATCTTTTGCATACCTTGTAGAGCCCAAAACGCTGGTGACAGTTGGACAATCATCGAATATTGACGATAACGAGACGCTTGACGAGATTAATCTGAATGCGAGCGGAAGTGACGATTCAGCGACTGTAAACGCATCCGTTAATCCATTTCTGAGTGCAGCGGATGCTAACGCAAATCCTTTGCTAGAGCCGGCAGCAGGTGCTGATTCGCTGTTTAGCCAGGCGGCATCTTCGTTTGGAGCGTTGCCATCGGTGGCTTCAAACGTTTTTTCCACCTTCTCGAAGCGCATCTACGCTCGAGAAACGGACGAGTCGACGACTCCAACGCAGCCTCAATTGGACATACAGCCCACTTATATACAACAGGCGGGTCAAGTGGCACTGCCACCAGCACCTTTCTACGCCGCACCACCAAGTATCGTTGGCGAAGCGGCGCCAGAGCCACCAAAATTATATGCGCCCACAGAGCTGCCCAGCATAGGAACTGGTTCTCTGCCCTTGCCGCCTGCCGCATCAGCTGGACAGAATACTTATCGCCTCAGCGCAAAAAAGAAACTTTACGCTCCCATACCGGGTTTCTCCGAGCAACAACAACAACAGCAGCAGCAGCCAGTGGCAGCTGCTTCCTTTCAAATACCACCATATCCAACACAGCCATCGGCTGCATTTGAGCCACTTGCACCACCAGTTCAAGAGAAACGCAAATCGGGTGGTGGCCTCTTCTCGCTCACCAATCTGGTGCCCACTGGCGTGCTACAGAACATCTCGGGACTAGTGCAATCAGCCACTGGCAGAAGCAACGAGTTTGCACCATCGGCTGTCAACTACAGCGCACCTAATCCAGCTGGATACTTTGACATTGGCACTGGTTCACAGCAGCCAACATATCCAGCGTCGGGGGCTTCAGCCTTTGCTCCTAGCTATTTTGTGCCAACTGCAGTACCATCCTCAGGCGGAGGATTTTATAATCCGTCTGTAGTTACTTCAGTTCCAGAGGCTGCTCCTCCAGCCTCAATTGGTGGTTATTTTACGCCTTCAACAGCTGCGCAAACATCGCTCCTAACATATACTCAGCCACCAGCTGTTGGTCAACCACCTACAGTCGATCTTTCTCCGGCAGTCGCTCATTCTTCGCAGCCGCCAATCGGTCAGCCAACTGCGTTTGTTGGGAATAGTTCCGTTACTGGACCACCTCCAGCTTCAGCGGTTCCTCCGCCCACAGTTGGTGGATTGTCACAAGCATCATATCGCCTGCAGAAGGGCACTCGACTCTACAAAAGTCCGCTGACAGCGCACGAAACTTCAACGACAGCAACACCATTTGGTCATCAAGCGCCCTTTGCGCCCACAACATCTAGAACTGCGTCTATTTTTAATCCTTTCGGAGAAGCTAAAGCAACAGAAGTTGCTTTATTTACTGCTCCTGCACAGGAAGTCCCACTTTATCCGGCAGGACCATCAACAGCTCCACCACCTTCTCTGTTTGCACCAAAGACGAATGTAGCGACAGATATATATCCATCAGCGACTCCAACAAGCGCTTCCCTCTTAGCGCCAGTCTCGTTACCAACAACCACAGTTCAGGAGATTCCTCAATTCCAAAGCTCAGACGCTGAAGTATCGCAAGGACTTCCCTTATATCCAACAGCAACAGTCAGCAACCAATTTGCTCCGCAGCCCCAGAATTCAGAGCCAAGCAGCATCTTAGCTCCAACCCAGGAAGTTTCCTTGATTGCTCCTCCACCAACTGCGGCAATTTCATCTGCGCCAATTCAGGAAGTTGCCTTGTTTCCGACATCGCAGAACTTGCCCCTATATCAACCTGGACCAGCAACATCAGTTGTAGCTCCACAGCTCATAAAGGAAACTGAATCAAAATCGGAATTAATTGAAGAAGTTCCCCTGTCGGCTGCTCCACCAACTACAACGACAACTAAATAATTGCGTATAACAGAAACTATATAAACGGCAAGCGCTGGTAATCACGTACACTGAATGGTGATCCGAAGAGCAAAATAATAAGACGACGACGTTGTTTAAGGTTCGAACACAGACTGCTGCCGAATTGCTTCGGCAGGTTTATTGAAAACTTCTAAATTATCTTACAGCTAGATACAATTATTCTTATCTTACTTAGGACATTCTCAAGTTACACATTTACTGCAGCAAATGCGTCTGGACTCATTATCCTATCAGTTCGGAGAACACTTATCGTGAAAGGTTTTATTACGGTCACCATGTGTGCCGCGTACACATTTCAAGTGTTTACATATGTTCGCCATACGAATTCTCCTTGGTTATCTTAACATTGTAAGATTGAACATCCTGGCCCCTGTTAAAAGGCTTGCCTTTTAAGGATGATTATACATGTATATTTAAAATTTTATATATATATATTTTTTTTTTTTTGGATATTATTAAATGTTCTAACTTAATAATTGAAAAAATTAATTATTAGGATTATATACCCTGGCCCCTGTTGAAAGGATGGCCTTTCAAAAAAAACATTTTGTTCTACTTAAGGAATACAATCTTTTGTTTTAATTGTTTTACATAATAATTTGAATTAAATTGGAAGATTTTACCTCCTGGTCCTTTTTGGCCATATTATATTTTAAAAAATAGCAGCTTAAACATATGAGCCCAAGTATTTAAAATAAAATTTTTTTTTTTTTTTTTTTAAGGATAATATTTAGATTTAAATACGAACATATTGATTTTTCTATTATCTTATGTGTGGTAAAGCTATCGTAGCAGGCAGAAATTGGGCAGGTAGCTGACAGACTCGTTTGAACAAAATGAAGACAACCGCGGCGATTCCAAGAAGTAGTAGTCCGGTCGTCATGCTGATGCCGTAGTGGGCTACGTTATGCAGGTCCAGGTCGACAGGGAATCCTAAGATGTGAGTTTGTCGTGGAATATCAGGTATATTAAAGGATTTTAGTTCGCCTTCTACCTTAATATGATTAACCGCAGGCAATTGGATTGATAAGTTGACTTGAGGTACCCAAAACTTTACATCAGTTGTGACGTCATCATATGCCCACAGATTGACTTCCTCGGAGTGTAAGTAGCATTCAGGGTCAAGCTGAAGAATACCTTGTCCCGATAATTTTATAGTATTTAGTTTGTTTTTGCAAAAAACATCTGCAGCAATCTCCGACGGTATTGAATAGAGCCAGGAGTTTGGCTTGATGAGTTGAGCCCAGAAGTTTTTCGGTTGCCTAATGTCGATAAAGCATGTTGTTGGTAATGTTGTCTTTTTAAGTAGCAACAATACCTCACAGCTGGTTGAGGCTCTAACGTTGTATAACGGATGGTGTTGCGGACAGAGAATTAAGTCTTCCATCTTATTGCACTGATCCCATTTTTCGTCAGTTATTCCGTAGTATACTGTTCGTTCGTCATCCATGAGAATATGCTTATATTCCGACTTAATGCTCACAAAACGATTGGTGTGTATGATCGGAAGTGGGTAGATTTTATAAGCTCTTAGTTTTTTGTTCTTTATCAAGGGAATTTTTATATTAAACAAAATTGCGGAGCTCATTGTTCGATAAGTTATTGTCGCCATTTTCTGAATTTCAATTGGATCCATGATTGGTAGTTGGACTCCATCCGGCATATGTAGAGCAATTTTCTGAATCTTTTGCTGGAACTCGGCGATCGGCATCAGAGTTTCAAAAAAATTCGCGTTCGTGTTGAAGATAGCGGAGATGATATTATGCTGAAGATGCTCAAAGGCGTCCATCCCCATGGATAGTGTTTCGATGGCGGCGAGAAACTCATCAAAACTTATTTGTTTGTCTAACCTATCAGCCAATGTATACATTGTTTGGTTGATGGTTTCAAAATTTTTCCAGATCACGTCATTCTGCTTTTTTATCATGTTGGCTGTGGCATCTTGGATTGAAGATTGATTTCGTACCAGGTCGAGTAAATAATCTTCGTTGCTCCTGCTTTGCTTAACCTTTCTTAGTAGGCTATCGGCTTGTTCTTCGTCCATTAACCCAAATAAAGAATTATACACCCTACCCATAAAGGGCAGAAGAGCTCTTGTCTTGCGTAGTTTCTTTCTTATTTGGTTTTGGGATATTATATTGTCATTATGTCGAATTCTTACTAGCTTACTTGCTAGTAGCGTCAACATAGATTTAGTACTCATATCATTGGGTTTATTTTTGATGTCGAGCACTATTGACCACGATGCTTCCACGCGGTATTTAAAAGCCCAATAGTCATCCAGATCCACGTGAACTATTATATTAAATGATGACCTTGTCAGCCCTACAATACCTTCATTTTCGAAGAATATTCCTGCGCTATTGTTGATTGGTTCTACTTTCTGAGACATTACATTATTAAAAATACTTAGATAAGTTAATATATATATAAACATATTTTTGTTCTTAAAATTTTTTCTTGTTTGTGGCTCATATGTTATAGTGTGTTGTTTTTGTATAGTACTTTGTATACATTTTTCATTTTTATTTTCCAATTGCGCTGCATTGGCACATACACTATTTGTTATTTTAATTTCCTCCTCGATAGGAAAAGGACAAACATTGTGTGTCGATCTTAGCGACACTCCATTGCTGGTCCTTACTTCTATCATTCTGCAAAGCCCATCTTTTCCTATAATGGGCTTTGTCACCCTGCCTCTTTTCCACGAGGCTTGGGCAAGATTTTCTTCTTTAATTAACACTAACGTGCCAGGCTTTAGGTTTTCTTTTATATTATTCCATTTGTATCTTTTTTGTAATTCGGACAAGTACTCAAGAGACCAACGTTTCCAAAATTCCTCACAATTGGACTGTACAGCTTTCCAATGATCACGCAGTCCCTTGTAAGCTCTATTATTTTTCGAATCTAAAATCGTCGTCCAAGCTTCTCCAAGTAGAAAATGTGCTGGAGTAAGTACTTGAAAATCGTTCGGATTATCGGACAATGGTGTTAATGG
The DNA here is from genome assembly GCA_035042405.1 of Drosophila demipolita. Classification (NCBI taxonomy): domain Eukaryota; kingdom Metazoa; phylum Arthropoda; class Insecta; order Diptera; family Drosophilidae; genus Drosophila; species Drosophila demipolita. The sequence goes on along the minus strand of JAWNLI010000044.1, from coordinate 2,757,027 downwards.
TCTTGAGTTTAACATTGCTTCTATTTGTGTCATCAGTGTAGCTAATTCTTCATATGTCATTATTCCTTCCGTTACTCTATCAAAATGTTTCTTCACCGATTTGACGCAGGCTTCCCAAAGACCTCCAATGTGAGGTGCTCTTGCAGGAATATTTACCCACTCAATCTGCTGTTCTGCACAGAATTCATTAATTTTCGCTTGGTTTTCTTTTGTTTGGAATAGTTCATAAACTTCCCTTAAGGCATTGGCTGCGCCAATGAAATTTGTGCCATTGTCACAATAAATTTTCTCTGGGCAGCTACGTCGACCTATGAAGCGTTTTAATGCCCCTGTAAATGCAGCTGACGTCATGTCGGATACCACCTCTAAGTGAGCTGCCTTTGTAGCAAAGCAAACGAATACGCAAACATATGATTTGTCTATTCTCTTGCCCCTAATCTTATGGTGAATCATTATAGGCCCCAAGAAATCTATACCTATGTTCAAGAAGGTCTAGTACGTATAACCCGATCTTTTGGTAAATTACCCATTAATTGATGAATCGGTCTGGGTTGTGCCCTAAAGCATCTGTAACACTGTTTTACTACCTGAGACGTTAATTGTTTCCCTCTTACTGGCCAAAATGTTTGTCGCATTATAGCTAACAATCCTTGAGGACCTATGTGCAAATGTTTTTTATGCAGGTATTCCGTCAAAAGATGTACCCATTTATCTCCATATGGTAATAAAATAGGGTGCTTGGCTTCGAAGCATAGATTGGAATTTTGAATTCTACCACCGACTCGTATTACACCATCTTGATCTATAAAGGGTGAAAGTGATTTTATAGTCGATTTTCCTGGCAAGTCTATTCCCTTTTTTAAGCATTTATAATCCCCACTAAAATTACCTTTTTGGATAATGCTCACAATGAGTTGCAAGGCGCTTTTTCTATGTTCAATAATACTTTTATTGTATTCTTTTCTACACTTGGCAATGAAAAGAAGAACATTGGCGATTACATTCTGCAAAAATTTAAAATTGTTTTTTTGTATTAATGTTTCTTAGCATTGACTCGCTTGTAACTATTAATACTTTTATACTATTTTTTATTTCTGGAATCTCGTCTACTTGAATTTCTTGATCAGTAGGCGTATAGGTAGCATTTTTCAAAAATGTAGGTCCTTCAAACCACATATTATTTCCTACTAGATCTTTAGGATATACCCCTCTAGATATTATGTCTGCAGGATTTTCTTTGGATTCTACGTACATCCAATTTAACGCATTTGGGTTAATTTGAATCGCATTAACTCTGTGCGACACAAAGGTTTTTAGGGTTGCTGGATCGAGCTTAAGCCAACTAAGAACAATTTTGGAATCCGAATATAGATAAATTTCATCCATTTTAATCTTTATACTATCTATCACTTTGCTTGTTAATTCAGCCAGTAATACTGCGGCGCATAGTTCTAATCTTGGGAGAGATATAATTTTTGTTGGAGCTACTCTTGATTTTGATGCTGCAATATTTATGAAGATTTCTCCATTAATACTAATGGTCTTAATGTAAACCACCGCCCCATAAGCTTTAATCGATGCATCACTGAACCCATGGAGCTCTATTTTGCTTCCATCATTGCCTATCAACCTTCTTGGTATCTTAATTTCGTTTAGCAGTGGTAGTTCATTTTTTATTCTATTCCATTTTTGTACCAAATCTCCAACTACTTCCTTATCCCAATCAATTTTTGATTTCCAAAGTTCCTGCATAATTACTTTTGTAGTAACTGTTACTGGATTGACCAGACCTAAAGGATCGAATAGTTTGGATATGTCTGATAAAATACTTCTTTTTGTTGCATTATTTTTGCATTCCCAATTACATTTAATTGAAAAATTATCTGTTTCTGGCACCCAGGATACCCCTAATGCTTTAACTGTGTCTGCTTGATTTCTTTCAAATTCTAAGCACATGCCTCTATCGGCTTCGGGAATAGATTTGAGAATTTGTGAAGCATTTGAACACCATTTTCTTAAGTGAAACCCTCTTTCTTTTAAGGTTTTTGATAGGTGGTCTTTTAAAATTAGAGAATTTTCAATTGAGTCGGCGCCTGTCATCAGATCATCCATATAGAAGTCCTCTTTTATTACTTCTGCTACTGTTGGTGATTTTTCTCTTATTTCTTCAGCAGCGACTTGAAGGCACTTAACTGCCAAATATGGAGCAGGAGCAGTGCCGTATGTCACTGTCTTAAGTGCATAAGTTTTTAACTCCTCCCGAGGATCCCATCGCCATAAAATCAATTGATAATTTTGATGCTCTTCATTTACCCAAATTTGCCTGTACATCTTTTCAATATCCGCTGAAATGGCATATCTATGCTTTCGGAATCTAAGTAGAATATTGAAAAGATCCTCTTGTAACCTTGGCCCAGTGTGTAACATATCATTAAGTGATAAGTTGGTGGATGTCTTACAGGAAGCATCAAACACCACTCTCACCTTTGTTGTTGTACTCTCAGGCCTAACAACGCAATGGTGTGGTAAATAATATTTGTTTTTAAGCCGTTCAGGATTGGGAACTTTTCTCATATGCCCTAGTTGTAAATATTCCCTCATAAATTCAGAATATTGACTTTTAAGAGTTGGATTTCTATTTAGTTTTTGCTCTAATGCCATATACCTTCGCTTAGCTTGCGTTTCAGACCCACCCAATTTAGATGGGGTATCCTTAAATGGTAATGAAACGACATATTTTCCATCTCCATTCTTAGATAATTTTCTTTTGAAAATCTGTTCGCATGCTCGCTCCTCTTTTGTATGTTTTGGGCGATCAGTATTTATTTCCTCTAATTCCCAGAACCTTCTAATTTGTGCCTCTAATCCATCGGATACCGAAGTAACTGTAGCACAAAGTTTAGGTGTATGACTTAAGATTGTGCTTCCGTTAGCAATCCATCCAAATAATGAATTTTGTAATCTAATTTGACCTTCATTTAAATTAGCCGTGCCTTCAATATGAATGTCATAAAAGATTTCGATTCCCAAAAGCATATCAATTCCTTTTGGGATGTTAAACTGGGGATCAGCTAACTGTAATTTTGGAACTGAATCTCCAATATCTATTTTTTGTGTCGGTAATTCCGATACAATTTTTTTTATCACCAACACTTCAATATTTGTTTTGTAAGTTGATGTTTTAGACTTGAGATTAATCGGTATCATCTCATCTACCTGTGCTGTGTTACCTGACATACCTTCGATAGTTATTTGAGTTTTTTTGCCTTTTAACCCAAGCTTGTTTTTCATGTCCTTGGTCAAAAAATTCACTTGCGAACCGCTGTCAAGTAACACCCTGCAATCCTGCCAGATTCCCTTTTTATCTTGAACCTGAACAACAGCTGTGGCAAGAAGAACATATTTCTTTTCACCATTTTGCTGCTTTTTGGCGGTAGCACTTTTATTTATACCTTTTGCATCTTCTTTATGCAAAAGAATATGGTGATTTTTACCGCAATTCGAGCAAGTTTTTTTGCAATTAGTGAATAAATGCCCCCCTATGAGACATTTTCCACATATATTGTTTTGACGAATTATGTCCCATCTTTCCTGGTTAGTCAACATTTTGAATTTATAACACTTAAATAAAGTGTGAAATATCTTGCAACCCATTATACAGTTTTCCTTCTCAAATGTTCCTTCATTGCATTTTAGCGGATGCTCTTGGCTTGCTTCCAAAGCGTATCGCTCATGCTCGAGAAATTTAATAAGGGGTTCAGTATTTTGCATTTTTTTGGGGTTATGCAGAGATTTCTCATATTTTGACCTTAAATTCATATTTAGTTTTCTGACTAAAATGAAATTAATTAGGCCTTTTGCAATTGCATCGGCAGTCAAGTCCATTGCATTTATTGCTTGCAAGTTTTCTTGAACTGTATCTAAAAGTGTTTTTACACTTAAAGCCGTTTCGCTTGCAATCGGAACATCAATTAAATTTTTCAAATGAATTTCAAAAACTGCTCTTTCATTTGAGAACTTATTGTCCAGCAGCGACCATGCAAGTTTATAATTCGCCTCTGTTGGCGCCAGACTTGCTATGGTAGCTGCTGCGTCCCCTTCAATTTTGGTTTTTAGTACGCACATTTTTTGTGCGTCTGGAATTCTCGCAGAGCCAATCAATTGATGAAATAGCTCCTTGAAAGTTTTCCATTCTTCGTACTTCCCTGAAAACGACGGAATGTCTATTTTAGGAAGCACAAAAGGCAGATTTTCGCTTCTTGATGTGGAAGCTAGTTCTTCATACGTTTCATTAAGCGTATAGAACATATCTGTCAGCTTGTCGTCTTCATTAAATTCGAGATACTCGAAAAAGACTTCTTGAGCTTTATTTTTCATTAGACGGACTTCGGATATGGGCTCATTCCCTGTTCTAAATCTATTTAAAACCCCTTCATACCCGCTTAATATAAAGCGAAATTTTCGGCTAACCGAAAGTCCTATTTTCCCTGTGCTACTTTCTGTTTTGCTAAGGGAGTGGTCTGGCACTGGAGGCGCTATCCTTTTGATAGCCCCCTGAGGATTATTTCCTGAATCTATAAGGCTAAGTAGTGTATTGGTTTTTTTCAAATACTCTCTTACCTTATCTCCGTATTGGTTTTTAAAATACGAGCTGTTTTCTATGCTGGGTAAATAAGCTTTCAATGTTTTATCATTGGCTTCAAATACTTCAGCAATGCCTTCAGCTGTCTTTTTCCATTCCTGAATTTCCTCGTGACTGGCCGTCGATGCCTTTGCCGTCGCATTATTATAGAGAGTTACCAGGGACTCTCCCAAATGCTCCTGTGCTTTTATCAGCTCCTGTGCCATTATAGTTTTATTTATTTTTATTTTAGTACACAATTTTTATTATTATCACTTCGCGATTCGTGATTTGAGTTTTATTTTTTAATTTAAATACTTTTTTCACAATTTTTTCTACGTGAACAAATCTAGGGGTCACCATTGTGCCGCGTACACATTTCAAGTGTTTACATATGTTCGCCATACGAATTCTCCTTGGTTATCTTAACATTGTAAGATTGAACAACAACAGCCACAAGCTTACCAACTGAAGCATTACAAGCTCTGTCTTCAAATCCGCTTGGAACAGCTACCTCTTTCTTCCCTTCGCAGCAAGTTAAAGAGCCAGAACCATATCAGACAGATTCCACATCCAAGCCAAGCCAGGAAGTTCCCACTCAGGAAATTCCCTTATTCACAAGCACGCCAATTGAAGCCCTACAAGGACTGTCCCTGAATTCGCAAGGACAAACAGCTTCTCCCTTTACCGCAGGAGGTGCACACGAACCAACCGCACCACCAATTCTAGAAGAAACTCCGGAACTTCCACAGCTTGCAGCTGCAATACAAACTTTTGCTGTGCAGGAAGGACTTCCATTGTATCCACCAGCACAAGCTGCTCCTAGCACTGTGCCCACTGAGCCTGATCAGGGAATTCCATTATTTGTGCCTGTGCCTAAACCATCAACAGACGGCGAGGCAAATCAAGGAGTGGCTCTTTACCCACCACCACCAACAGACACAGCAGATCTGGTCGTGAGTTCAGAGACATTAACGAGCTCTGCAGCAACAACAAGCGCTTCACTTGCAACTTTCAGCGCCACTAGCCTATTTGCACCACTTCCAAGGGCCGAAACACCACAGGAAGCTTCAGGATTAAGCACAAACGAGTTGTTCGTGCAGCAACCGCAACTGCACAGAGTTGCGCTAACCACTCAGACAACAACCACATTTTTCAACCCCTTTGCCCAGACGGTAACAACGCCATTGCCGCAGGATCTATTGCCACCGCCCATAGGATTTGTGGCACCCAGCACTCAGGCAGACGACAACGTTCTCTTCGCGGCACAAACCATTGAGCCCGTTCTCTCAGAGACAGAGACTATTAAAGCTGTAGAATTACCGCTGCCACCACCACCTAGCAGCAAGCCTGCAGATAACTCCGCCCCGGCAAATCCATTCCGAAAAAGCCACGAATCAGTTGCAACTTCAGTAGCAGCTGCACCATCGCCATTGCAGAGTTTCTTTACGCCAACGTCCAACAGCAGCGATTTCAACTTCTTTGGAGCACCACCACAGGAAGCAACTCATCCAGTGGGCAGTGATCAGTTCCCAGAGCTACCGCCCCAATTTGACATCGCACCACCGCCACTGGCAGAGGAGCCGCCTTTCACCGAATCGGCTGTGCCTTCTTCCACTCACGCACTTGGCTTTGAACAACTTGTCCACGATTCACAGCAAGCAACGCAACAAAATCAAAATTTAACTGAAAATATCTGCCAAAATTCTAGTGTAAATTCGTTCTCTAGTTATTTTGGAGGGTCAGGAGAGCCAGCTCTGCCAGTCGCACAACCACACCCACCGCAGCAGGAACAGCCACAGGCACAACCACAGCTTACGGCCTGCAACTCGGTAAATTTCTTTGATCATTTTGCCGCTGGCGGCCAGGGACAGGAGGATCAACGCATCCAGAACTTCTTCAACAATCCACCGCTGCAGGATCAGCCAGCCGCTCCCGGTGAACTAAAATACGATATTGTGCACAGTGGCCTTCCAAGGAAACTCTTCGAGGAGCGCTCACAGACGTCCGTCTCGAATCAGGTAGAGCCGCCATCGTCCGCCTGCTCCGAGTTCTCCACAGCTGTGCTGTCAAACGTAAGCCCCGTAGCCGCACAGCAGCCGGAGCGCCAGGCCGAATATCTACAGCAATTGCATCAGGGCGAATTGCCTGAAGAGATCCTCCAACAGCTGAGAATGGCCAACGAAAAGGGTCAGGCCATTGCGCCGCCTGCCGAGGCAATTGTAAGTCCACTAGTTGCATCTTATTCTTCCTTATTTTTATTAAAATTCCTATTTTCAGATTTATACGCCCGTATTGCCACATTGGTTCTACAAGCGCATCGTGGATGCAAAGTATTTGTGGACTCCATTCAGTCACTACGACTCGGCGCTGCTAGAGACCAGCCTAACCAGCGGTAAGAATCTAAGTCACAACTTGATCTGATAAGCATATTCTAATTGTCTCCATTCACACATAACATGTAGATGAAACCGATTCGACGTGTATTGTGGCCGTTGAAGGCGGTCGTTATGATGTTAACATCAAAGAGCGCACCAAGATACCCGTGTATTGGGAGGGCAAGGCAATTGAGGTGCGTCGCTGTTCCTGGTTTTACAAGGCCGTGGACGGGAAGTATGTGCCGTATGCCGAGGAAACCGCAGCTATCCTAGAGAATGAATATAAACGCGCGACGGAAACAAACGAATGGCATAAGAAGATTATGTTGGCCAATGGTGAGCAGGTCACCATGCATGGTCCCAGCGTCATTGTGCACTTTATGCCGCCATCGAGTGCCGACACGTGGGGCGGCACCGTGCAGAACTCAACGCGGCCGTTGGTCGTCAAGCGCGATTTGAATGATTTTAAAATACAGCAGGGCGAATCTCAGCGCGTGGATCATTTGTTGTTCATGGTGCATGGCATTGGATCTGCCTGTGACCTAAAAATGCGCAATGTTGAGGAAGTTGGTAAGTTTGAAATTACTTACCCAATCTTATGTGAGGTTCTCTTAATGTTAAATTTGCTTTGTAGTCGATGATTTTCGCAATATTGCACTGCAGCTGGTGCAATCTCATTACAAGAACTCCATGGACATGGGACTGGTGGGTCGCGTCGAAGTATTGCCCATTGAGTGGCATGGCCATTTGCATTCAGAGGAGCTGGGCATAGATGAGAAGCTCAAGTCAATCACTTTGGAGTCGATACCGAGGCTGCGCCACTTCACAAACGACACGCTGCTTGATGTACTTTTTTATACCAGTCCCAAGTACTGCCAGAAGATCATGAACACTGTCGCTGATGCATTGAATGAGGTCTATCTGAAATATCGCATGCGGCATCCCGAATTCAATGGCGGCGTTTCACTAGCTGGCCACAGTTTGGGCTCCCTAATACTGTTCGATCTACTGTGCCACCAGGAGTCACTTAAGGAAAGCGAAGAGGAGAATAAGGTGAGATGGCACAAATATTACCCAATTCCCCAAACACAAACTAATATTGTGGTTTTACGTACAACAGGAGAATCCCGATCAATTGCCACGGAAGCAAGGTGCCGAATCCAGGCAGGTGCAACTGCCCAACAATGATGAAATGCTGCCCAAGCAGGTCAGCTATGCTATGGGTTTGGGACCGGCGGGCACTGGGCAGCCCGTGATTAACTACACACAGCTCATTTTCCATCCCAAGAAGTTCTTTGCCCTGGGGTCGCCCATTGGCATGTTTGTGACCATCCGTGGCATCGATAAGCTTGGTCTCGATTTTCGGCTACCCACTTGCCCAGGCTTTTACAACATATTCCATCCCTTCGATCCGGTTGCGTACCGAATTGAAGCACTTGTCAATCCGGATATGAAAGGAATCCGACCAGTGCTTATACCGCATCATAAGGGTCGCAAGCGCATGCATCTGGAGCTGAAGGAGACAATGACTCGCGTGGGTGCGGACATTAAGCAAAGATTCATGGATACATTTAAGACCACATTGGATAGCGTTAATTTCCTGGCCACCGTCACTAAGGTCAAGAAAGAGGCCGAAGAGTCGCTTGAAAAAGAGGTGCAATCTGTAAGTTTAAAGCGAGGCAACATCAGTAATCAAATACTAACCCTTTGTATAGAGTTCTTCACAGTTATTCCAAAAACAAACAGAAGATCAGGATCAATCATCTGTGGCGACAACTTCGACGAATGCGCGCAATCGCACCGATTCCGAGTCGACGAGTAATTCAGATCCCGAATTCATTGAACTCGACTTTCCACTAGGTAAATTAAACGACTCAAAACGCGTCGACTATGTGCTACAGGAGGCACCTCTGGAATTTATCAACGAGTACATCTTCGCCTTAAGCAGCCACGTTTGTTACTGGTGAGTATTTGCTATTTAAAAGTTGGAATTTCTTTTCTAATAATAAATTTAACAGGGGCTCCGAGGACACTATTCTATTCGTAATGAAAGAAATCTACGCTGGCTTGGGCATTAGCACAGATAGCCAAGTGCCGCAGCAATCCATGACCATTGAAAGGCCCAGCTCGCGAAATAACAGTGTCAGTCAGACGCTGTTGCCGATGTGAGTTTAAACTTGGACACACTGCATCAGCTCTTCTTCGTTTACAACATACTATTATTACAAATATCTAGAGACAATTTATTTAACTATTTTATTTGTTAGCAAAATCATGCAAAGAATTTATAAAATGTGCAACTCTAACTTGGTTAATGGTCTTATAAAATTAAGAAGCCTTGCAAATTCAGCAACCAAATGAAAACTATCCAATATTGTACTGTTTTTTGGTAGCTTTACAATGTTGATTTATACATATATACATACATACTATTTACTCAAAATACACTATATGCTTCTGTTCTTTTTGTAATATTGCGTTTCGAATATGACTTTGTAATATGTAATATGTATGCTATATAAAATTGTATGTCTATTATTATCAAATAATAAATATGCAATACAGCACAAGCACAAAAATTATTTGAACTATTCAAAATGCCGATAAAACCAGTTGTTGGCCGCCAAATAATTATCGCAAGCTGTGGGGTGAATATGTTAAAAATAATCGAATGCAGGTAGACCAGTGCTGTAAAGCGCACTTTAAGCAGCTTATACATATTGTGATCGGACGACCACCACAATTTATCGCTCGACAACCACAAAATCATTCATTACTTTCTATTTGTTGTAAATATTTATAAAAATGCATTGAGCGACCAAAAGCCAAACTAAAATAGTCCAAAATGAGGCATTAAAGTGTAAACGAGGTTTAGTGTATGTTGTTCAACCTATAAAATACAAGAATTGCATATTTTGCACCTTCCAAATACACGCACAAGGACGGGCCACTGGCTGCCGTCGACGTCGTCTTTTTCGCTCTAATTTCCCAGTGCCAAAAAAGATAATTACAAACTGCTGCCGCGCGCTTTAAACAACACCTGCTGGAAGAATCATTTCGCAATAAAAGAAAAACGGCCAAGACGATGACGAAGACAAAGAAAATTCACCAGGTAAGCAGCAAAATCAGTAAGCGAACGACACCATTAACAATTTGCGCTTCAGTGAATATCAAACGCCACTTGCTAGTTAGCTGCTCATCTAAAAAAAAAACAACATGTGTATATGTATATATATACATATTTGAATATGTGTGCCAAAGCTTAATGCGTTTGTTATTGTTGGTGTTGCATATGCAATTGTTGAAGCTTATCTGTTTTTGGCGCTTTGGTCGTTTTAAGCTATAAATATAATTTTTTTTCTTTTGTGTTTGTAGCTATAACGGAAACTGGCATCTGGAGAACTACTCACTCACAAAGCTAAAACAAATCAAAAAACACAATAGATAAGCACGCAAAGTACATGCCAAAATTTTCTTCTTATCGCTACTTGGTCACAGAACAAGCAAACAATGAGTTGGCTTCGTACGAGTCCATTGCGTCAGAGTCTCACACGCAACAGTGGTGGTAACAGCTCCGGTGGCACTGGCAACTCTGGCAACGCTTCGGCAACGGTACGTCAACGCCCCATAGATGCTGCCACAGATTGTGATCCGCGCGCCTGCTACGATAGCTTCTGCAAGCACTGGCAGCAGGCGTATGAAATCATCCAGCATGCGGGTCCGCCCACCCATGACGATGTCCTGGGCGTCGTCTCGCATCTGGATTATATGGTAACGCTGCTGCTGGTGGAGCTTCATCATTGCAACAAGGTGTCGCTGCCAACGGCAGATGCTGCACCGCCGACAGCCCCCTGCCTGGAGTATCTGCTCAGCGAGAATCTGCTGAACAAGCTGTATGAATGGGCTAGCACAACGGGTCGCTATGCAAATGCGGTGCGTCTGGAGCAGCTAAAACTTTACGAGCTGCTCGTGAGTCACTCACGCCATCAGCTGCTGTGTCACGAGCCATTTCTGCGTCCGCTACTCAAAATTCTTGCCTCCAGCCAGGGTGAGATCTTTCCGCCCGATATAGAGAAACGTCTTGTAATCCTGCTGAACCAGCTGTGCGTGGTGCTCATGCAGAATGTCCATCTGCTCGATCTGTTCTTCTTCTCGGCCCAGACACAGGTGCAGGAGCAAATTCAAAATGGCAGCTTGGCCGCCCCCAAAAGTGGCACAACAACCAAGTGAGTTAATTATAATGTATTTGTTGACATTCAATAACCATGTGTTTTATTTTTCGATTCCAGTTTCATTATATTCTCGCTGCTCATTCCGTATGTGCATCGAGAGGGCAGTTTGGGTCATCAGGCGCGAGATGCTTTGCTGCTGTGTATGGCTCTATCGCAGAAGAACTCCAACATTGGGCACTACATTGCACAATACTCATCCATTTGCCCGCTGCTGGTCACCGGCCTCGGCGGCCTCTACTCACGTCTGCCCAACAGCATCGAGGTCAGTGCAATTGACTGGCATCGCATAACGCCCGACGATGTCACCGAGATACCGGAGCTGACGTTGTTCATGAACGCCCTGGAGTTCTGTAATGCGGTTGTTCAGGTGGCGCATGAGATGATTAAGCAGCAGCTACTTGATTTTATGTACCAGGGTTTTATTGTGCCGGTGCTCGGCCCGGCCATACTCCAGGTGAGTCTCGGCCTGCTCTTTTCTGTTCTCACGTAAAAACTTGTCTTCGATGCATTTCTTGTGGTGTTGGTTGCAAAATTGTCACTTGTCCCTGGTGCTCTTGTGTCAGTGTGTGTGTGTGTTTGTTTGCTTTTTACTTACCTCTATTGCTACGCTCAAATCAATCAATAAACAAATCAATCAAAAAGGTAATCTAATAAAAAGATTCTTTCGAAAATTAGGTTAAATCCAACTTTTGTATTGATTACGGTATAAGCGTAGTATATAGTGTGTGTGCCTATCTTTTCTGTTTTTGGGCCGACCCCAAGCTAACCAAACACCTCGCCTCGAAATGTCGAAACAACTTTTTGCGCTCCAATTCGCAGACACTGAAGGGCAAACATTTTCAGACGAACATCGACTCACAAATCTCGGCCATGTCCTATCTCGATCTGATACTGCGCTCCATCACAGAGCCTAGCCTGATGCGTGCCTTTGTCAAGTTTCTGCTCGACACGGAGAAGTTTGACGGCGAACGCATTTTGGATGCGCTCGTGGAGCGACTGCACTCGCCAGATGCCAATCTGTGTATGGTGACAATGGCTCTGTTTGATACTCTGCTCGGATTGCACTGCGAGGATCTGATGCTGGAGCTGTTACTCAAGTATATGCTGCCGGGTAAACATGTGCCCATCTCACATCGTCACAAAATCAACAAGATCGATCCGTATCTGAATACGACCGAGTTCTTCTTGGAGCTCACGCCAGACGTAATGAAGCGGGCTCGTGATCTGGCGCGCCCCAAAAGCGTGCAAGAACTGGTTGATCCAGGAGCAGCGCTATCACCCACATTGCTGCCCAGCCTGCCTTCACCGGTGATGAGCAAAACCATTGGCGCCAACTGGAACTACTACGGTCACTACACGGGCGACAGTTTGTATGCCAACATCCAGGCGTATCTGTTTGAGGCGCATTCACGCATCGCTCAGTGCCAACGTGACTGCGGCAAGTGGGCGAACAACTATCGCTATCAGAAGTGGCCACGGCCGGGCCAGGTACGAGGAACATCCCATGCCCTGGAGCTGGCCAGGCAGTTTTTTAGCGAATTTGGCACAGCAACCTCAATAGCAGTTTCGCCAGTTGCCAACAGCGAGATAGGCGAGAAACAGTTGGATAGCCTGCAGTCCATTGGGGAGTCCAGCGGCTATGAGTCGTTCAAATGGCGCCCAGAGGATGCCGATGTCAACGATGCGAACACAACAACAGCAACAAGCGATCCAGACATGGATCTGAACAACAGCAGTAATCACAACAACAGCAGCAGCAACAGCAGTGGTAGGCGCGATTCGTGGCGCATCTCGCAAAGCACACGCAATGAGATCTTGCTCACCGATTTGGATTTCTCGGAGGATTTGTTTGCGCAGGGCACCGTAAACTTGGGTGAGTTAAAGTCCGAACATAATGTGAAATTGTTATATAATTTGACTAATTTAGGTCCCTTTCTGAATGCAATTTGGAGCAAACTGCAAACCTTTACGAGCAACTCGCTGTATGTTAATCTGCATTTAACTGGGCTGATTACACGACTTGCCTGGTACCCACTGCCGCTTATACATTCGCTGCTGCTGCGTTCCGATATTGCGATTACCTCGGACACACCCTCGTTCCTCCAGGTGCTGCGCATGCTGAAGCAGCAAATCGATGCAGAGCTGCCAGTGGCGGAGAATTCGCTGGAGATCATCGATGTGGCGCGTACATCGCTGATTGATCGCGAGTTTCGTTTGGTCAATGCGCGTAAGGTTAGCGACAATTCACCGCTGCATCAGCAGCAACAGCAGAACCAACATACAACCAATTCCACTCATCAGCAACAACAGGCGCGGCAGCGTTCCACGTATGCAACACTGTCGGCGGCGACACCAATGCATGCCTCACCCACCAGCGCCTATGATCCCTTTCGACGCAGTGACAATAAGCGACGCAGCATTAGCGCGTCCATATCGAACATATTCGGCCGGAAATCTGCATCATCCACAGCGGCCACAAATGCGAATCCGGGTAGGTGATGCTTTCCCAGCGCTCATATCTAACAATATTGCACATTTTCTTTTTTACAACCAAGAAAACAAATTCACAAAAAACAAAAAGAACAACGCTGCAGGGGATGTTGGAACAAAGTCGGTTTTGGGAACTTAACCATAAAACTCTTACACACACACACACACAGAACTACACACATTTTTAAATACTTTATAATACATAAGTTTCCACTGACAAGATTCGACTGAGAATGGTTTTGGTCAGTGAAATTTAACTACACATCCATCACATTACATATGTAGATTTTGTACAATGTCTGCAGATGTTGCTTATAATGAATTTGTCTCTCTTTTTTATTGTTTATTTTTTTTTTATCAAAACGAACAATTTTCTACTACGAAAATCTTAGCTTCATCTGGCTTATCACAAATTTACGCATTCTTCACCGGTAAATATTTCACGCTTAAGTACAAGTTCCTTAAATATATAGAATATACCTAATAATAATACAACCCAACTAAATATCTATATAAATACATTTATAGTTGTTAGCTATTTTATCTGTTGAGTAGATTGCCGCCTCCTGTAGCTTTGTACAAATATTGCTCCTAACTGTGTCCTAATAACTATTTGCTTACCAATTTTGCGTTATTGTTGTGGTTGTTTTCGTTTAACCCAGAAAATGCATTTTTCTTATGAAGTACGACTAAAATATTTTGGAATTTTACAGGTGCCGCTTCCACGCTGGTGGGTGGTATCAACGGGGAGGTTAATTCACGTGGCGTTGCCCAAGATAACCTGAGAGGAAACACCTGTGAGACGAGCTTGAGCACCTCGCCACGATCAGACGCACAAGCAACATCGGCGAGCAGCACCAATAGCTCCATTGGTGGCTCCACACAAACATTATCCGCAACCAACTCATCGAGCACGCTACATGGCGTGGAGAGTGCTCCACATACGAGCAGCTTTAATTCGGAGCCAGTATCCCTGGATTCGGTGGCCTCGATGGGCATCATAGCAAACACAAGCGGAACGGAACGCTCACGTGATTTGGCCTTGTGTGCCGTCCTTCTGGATGAATGGCTTAAGGAGCTGGCGGCAATCGCGCTGGAACAGAGCGTTGTTCTGGTCACAGAGCAATTGCTTTGACAACGGACGTACAGTTATGAGATATGCAGTGGTTATTTGATTTGTTGACGATTATTTATTTAACCAGTTCAATTGTTTCAATTGATACCTATTATTTCCTGTTAAATTATCAATATTGTGTTAGTGTATATGTATTTTAACCAACTTGTTCGAACAAATTCGCACTTTAACAGATTTTCCCTAAAAGCGAAATAACAAAAAAAAAAAAAACAAAACAAACACTCGTTAATCTATTTAGTCCCTAAGTTTAAAATTGTAAACAAATATCGTTGCTAGCTGACAAACAGAAAAATTTTAAGTGTTCAAATGTAAAAAATTATTTTAATTACAAGCAATAGGCATATTATGTAATATATATATATATATATACACTGATACTTATACACCTTTATACAAAAACAAAAAGATAAAGCATGAGAAAAATTTACAACACAGCATATAGCATATCTATTTTTGCAATATATATTTTATGCTTTTATGTATATACAACATGAAATTATAGAAAGTGTTTAAATAACGTAAAAGTATTAAATTGGTCCAATTAATTAAACCTGCACACTCAAACTTAAAAGTGTTTTCAATTATTGTTGAAATTATATCTGGTTTTAATAATTTTTAAACCAAACGCTTTGGCGCTAAACAAAATTGTACAGTCTGGCAACACTGTATTGTCTACATAACACCGATAATAGAGACAACAGTGTTGCAATAGACCAACACATTGGCCGCTTCTGATTAGATTGTGAAATAATAAAAGTAGTAAATAAATTGCAGTAAAAATCAACACAATCGCAAGTTAAGTACAAATATGCATAAAATGCTGGGCCGCTTGCAGGCTCATGTGCTACGGCCAAGTGCCAGGCCCCTGGCAATAGTTATGCGACTGGGGTCAACCGATGTGAAACCAGCGGCTACATCAAAAGGTATGAGATAAAGATACATATGCATATCCATTACATGTCGATTGATCGATTGTTGTCATGCTAGAATTTCGTGATCGCCAGGTGCGTTTCAACATAAAGAATGAACAGACACAGGGACGACCTTTGTATTTGGATGCACAGGCCACCACACCGATGGATCCGCGCGTGCTGGACGCAATGTTACCCTATCTGACCAACTACTACGGCAATCCACATTCGCGCACCCACGCCTACGGCTGGGAGACAGAGCATGCCGTGGAGAAGGCACGCGACCAAATCGCAAAACTGATTGGCGCCGATCCCAAAGAGATTATTTTCACATCCGGCGCCACAGAGTCAAATAATGTTGCTGTCAAGGGGGTGGCACGCTTTTATGGCACCAACAAGAAGCATGTGATTACCACACAAACGGAGCACAAGTGTGTGTTGGACTCTTGCCGTGCACTGGAGAACGAAGGCTATCGGGTTACCTACTTGCCCGTTAAGGCCAATGGCCTCATTGACATGCAGCAACTCGATAAGGCAATGACACCAGACACATCACTTGTTTCCATCATGACGGTGAACAATGAGATTGGCGTGCATCAACCCATCTCAGAGATTGGCAAATTGTGTCGATCGCGCAAGGTGTTCTTTCACACGGATGCAGCACAGGCAGTGGGTAAAATTCCCTTGGATGTCAACGCCATGAATATTGATCTGATGTCCATATCGGGACATAAGATCTATGGTCCTAAGGGTGTGGGCGCTTTATATGTGCGACGCCGGCCACGTGTGCGTCTCGAGCCCATCCAGAGTGGAGGTGGCCAGGAGCGAGGCCTTCGCAGTGGCACAGTGCCCGCCCCTTTGGCTGTGGGTTTGGGCGCAGCAGCTGAGCTGTCAATGCAGGAGATGGACTACGATAAGAAGTGGGTAGATTTCCTATCCAGGCGCCTGGTAGACAAAATAACAAGCTCTCTGTCGCACGTGATACGTAATGGGGATCCAGTGAGCACATATAATGGTTGCCTAAATCTATCCTTTGCCTACGTCGAGGGCGAATCACTGTTAATGGCCCTAAAAGATGTCGCGCTCAGCAGTGGATCTGCCTGCACTTCAGCATCACTGGAGCCATCATATGTGCTCCGTGCCATTGGCACCGATGAGGATTTGGCGCACAGCTCCATACGCTTCGGCATTGGACGTTTCACCACCATCGAGGAGGTCGACTATACGGCCGACAAGTGCATCAAACATGTGGAGAGACTCCGCGAAATGTCGCCACTGTGGGAAATGGTCCAGGAGGGCATTGATCTGAAGACCATACAATGGTCTCAGCACTAATTATACTCTCCATTTAATTGTTTATTATTGCAAATTAATCACGTAAATTAATGAAAAAAAGTATAAAAAAAGCACTTATGCTCCGAGAAAAATTGTCTCATTGATTTAAGGGATTGGGTATAAAAAGGAGAAGGCACGAAAAATCAAAGAAAGTTCGCGGTAACTTTGTACGCCTTAAGGACCAATCGGATGGCAATCGTTATGCTAATCCTAGTTATACCAAATTAAAATATACGAAGATCAATTTAACAACTCTAATAAAACGATTTTTCTGTATATATCAAAATATGATAAGTCAAATCGCTCTTACTATTTAGGAAGATAAACTTTCTATGAATCGTTAGTAGCATTAATTATTCCTTGATGTATGTATATATTAAGGGGTGATTTATATTCCGAATGTGAAGAAAGTTTTTAACTGTTATTATTATAATAATCGAGTGTAGCCACTAAGCAGAAAATACTTTTATAGCGCAGCTAGAAACATCCATAAAATTAATTTTGTAATTGTTTGAGTTTATTTTGTACACAGAACCCACTTAAATATTATCTTAGCTTGATGTCAAGTAAAGGTTACACAATTCGAAATACACTTAGAGCTACAATGTGCAAAATGCAAAGCGAATGTGATTTGCATTGCTGGGGTTTTTTTGCTTGTCTTGCGCGATTGGGCTCAAAGTTCAATTGGCTTTCTTTTTGGCGTCGCCACCCAAGATCTTGCGACGCAGCGTGAACATATGCAGGTACAGTTGTGGGAAGATAGGAATGTAGGCCAACATGACAATCCAGAGCAGTGTGTAGTAGGAGAAAGTGGCATTCCATTTGTTTGGCATCTCGATACTCCAGACGCTGTGCTCCTTGGCATAACGCTGTGCCCACCAGAAGCACAACAGCTCACCGGTGACGCCAATAGGATAGAGGGCAATGAATGTGGTGTAGCGCAGAAAGACGACAAACTTGGGTACCACCTTAATAATGTTCAGGGCATAGAAACCATAACGAATGATTTCGGTGACGGCCCAGGCGAACAAAGCAATTGGCAGGCCGGGTGACACTTTGCCCGTGGGAGTGGCCATGACAACGCCAACGACGACCATCATTCGGCTGAACACCTGGAAGGTAGTTACCACCGGATTCGATTTCACCAGTCCAAATACCGCGTTCAGGATCTCCACAAAAGCGGCATTCTGGAAGATGATGACAGCAACGCGTGTGTAATCCCACAGAGTGATCTGGGCACGGAACTGTGGCCCTTGCAGCACATAGTAGTTGATCAGCTGATACAGAATGTAGCTCCAGCCACCCACTTGCACAGCATTGTAGGCGAACAGGTAAATTTTTGTCAACGCCGACGGCTCTTTTGAGGGCGCTTTGCTGGGTTTGGCTGTTGTCTTTGCGGACATTTTGAACGGACTGTGAACTTTCACCCTTTCGCAAGCTTATTACATACGATTTTCATTAAGTAATCGCGCTACAACACAATCGCGCGACAGTAACACCACTTTCACCTGTGGACTCGCTGAGTGTTTGCGATATTTCTGACAACACAAACACACGAAGCAACCCAATATATCGATAGGTGTATCGATAGACCAGCAATGCAACAGCCTTTATTGTATATGTATGTTATCTGTCCTCAGAAACCGGCAGGCATCAGCCGTTAAATTCAATATTAAGCATAATATGGCATTTGTTTTATTTACTCAACTAGACTTTTTTTCATAAGCAATTTTACTGCAGCAGACCAGTGCTGCTTCAAGCAGCGCTACCAAAATAAATTTTTCAATACTTTGCAAAAGTAAGAAACAAGTCGGCAGCTTTTGTAGCAACCGTTTGCCGAGCACTGTAAAACATTTTAGCACATGTTAAAGATACTGAGAGCCACAACAGCTGGTCCCCGGCGAGTTGTTTCTAGTTTGTGCTGTTCGCCTGGTAAAAACCGAACCGAAAACCGAACGTGTCTGAAAAGTCTGGCACGGTCTGTGCACATGGGTCGGATACACACCTGCCAGCACATGTGTTGCAATTCTTTCCCCAACTTTGTTCAATTTTGCCGGCACACCGCTTCTGACTCTGCCTCTGACTGGTATGCTGATCAAAGATAAGGCAACGGCAGCAGGGAGCACTCAAAAATTTTCCATGTTTTTTGACTGAGCAAAATGTTGTGCTTACTAATTGGTCGGTTTCAATGGGGGTGGTTAATCGATTTAAAATACTCTGAATGCGGTTAAACTTTTACATAATATACACAGGCAAAGATGCATACATTCTATGTACATTTATATGTGCATGTATTTATGTCTATATGTATGAGTTTGTCATGTGCATGTAATTCTGCATTGCGAACCTTATGCGCAATGATGGCATATTTTGTAATCAACACGTGCTGTGTGGGCGGAGGCCTAACAACCACGCCTACCGTACAAATTAATTTGCAAGAACTGTTCTCCAGGCCCAAGCGCTGTTATCATCCAGTTAGCCTTATCAACAACTGGCATCGAATGGTCGACCGAGGGTTGCGACGTGGTGACTGCCCATACAATTGGACTAGTTTAGACAGCGCCCACAAAAAGGCCGATTGGACAAAGCAGGAAAAACGAGACCCCGCCAAAAGTGAATTCCCTCTTTTTTACCAAGCGAACAGCAAAAATAGCTAAACGATGTCTCAGCACATTCAACACTGGTGGAGAAGGTGCGGCCAAGTTGTGTGTGCAAGCGAGATGGCAGCTGTTACAGTGGCAGGGGTTTGGTTCAATTGCCATGTGACTGGTCGTCAGAGTATGTGTGTGTGCGCGCGCATCAGTGTGTGTGGCTCTATGTTTGTTTGTGTGTGTACGTGAGTAGAAGTGTTTGTGAATACTGAATGAACGTCGCTTTTGTTTGCTCTTTTGCTGAGTGCTGCGCTAAGTATCAGCCGTTTAAGACGAATATTACTGGCAGACTAGTTAATTGTGTACAACAGTGTCAATTCAGTTGCAAAATAGCTGTTGTCATTGTGCAGGCGTGTTTCTTTTTTCTTTTGTTTTACATGGCCACTCGAACAGGTTGTCGCCCTTTGTATCCCATCAATGTGAATTGTGTTTCTGTTTATAATTATGTATGTATGTATGCATATATGCATGCATGAATGTATGTATATTTGTAGGTTTATAACTAATTGGGGGCTTGACTAGCGCGACACGGCACGGTATAATTTGCAAGTGACACTAACGCCCCATAGATGGCGCTCTGGCAAATTGCAAGTTTCCCCCGGCTAAGCTCGACAATTACGTTCAACAAACAGGCTGAATACGCCCACAAATGCGCCCGGACATGCCCCCAGAAACTTGCCAAGCGTCACAAAACAAAAACAAAAAATCTAAAAAAAAAAAAACAACTCCAAAGCGACAACAATGTGGATAGAAAAGCAGCAGCAGCAACAGCGACATGTTTGTTTGAATTCTAAGACAAACAATAGAGCTCTTTAGTCCCCCTCTCTCTCCTTTGGGCGGACACGCACAACACACACACATGTTGCAGCAGTCGCACGAACATTTTTCGGAAATTTGAGTAGTCATTTTGTTTGCTCACATCACAGGCCAACAGAAAAGACGCCAACAATTGCGATTTGTGACTACAACTACAACTATGACCGACCCAACGAACGAACGAACGCTAAGATGGTTGTTGTATTTGTTGCTGTTGCTGTGCCCGCTTTATATGACTGCGGTGGGGCTGGCTAACTAGAAATTGAAATTGAAATTGATTGCAATGGCGCCTTATAATCATGGCCCCCGGCAGCGGAAGCGACACTTTGGGAGCCCGGACATTTTGTTTTGTGCCCGTCATTTTGCTTATTGCACAAAACTTAGCTAGGCTCGCAGCAAACCGAAGCAGTGCTCAGGCGGCCAAAACACCACCGTTGCCGCCACCGACGCCGCCGTTGGCAACCACACAACTACAAATAAACTAGCGTTAACTAGCAACGCGCTCAATGCTCAACGCCCAACAACTAACAACAAACAAACAAAGCGATAGCTAAAAAAAAAAAAACATCTATTATTGTGGGCGTTCAACGTTTTCCCACATGCATATTAACAGGCAAACAGCACGCTCAGTTGGAGATCGTTGTTGCTCTTGCTGTTGCGTGCCCCAACAATAAAGATAAAAAAAAACAAACAAACTACACACACACACAACCGTCTATACACATATATGTGCGTGATTGTGAAGAAGCTGCCAGAGGCGAGAACCAGTTTGTGTGCGTGTTGTTGGAGTTGCTCCAATGCTCTTCTTTGTAAGTGGTCAGTGTGTGGTCAGCATTTGATGATTGCCTTGACCATTATTTTTTTTTTTTCAACAAAGACACCCTACTGCCGCAGCAAAACCAACTACCAGGCGCATAGTACAAATATGTAGGCACATTTGTCGCCAATGGGGCACAACTTAAGCACGTAGACAAGAAGCATTAGAAGAGTTCAGAAAATGGAGCCTATTAGGTAATTTGAAATATTCATAATGTAATTGACAAACAGGCATATTCAAGTTTCAGTAATCTTAAGAAACTGACATATTTAGTTTACCCTTACTACTAGTAAACATCCATGTATGTGATACAGATAACGCTATGTGTGTGCTTAGAGAAGGTTAACATTTCAAAATTGTTCTGATTACCTCAGGGACGAATTAATATACTCAAATATTGTAATCATTATTGATAAGCAGCGTGAACAAATCCCGTTCCGTGTCAGAATAAATGGGAACTGTTCGTATTTACGATTTACGCTGTTGCCGCCTCAGTTTTTGAGCGGCATTGGGGCCGTTGAGCTACTTGTTGCTTGTTTGTGTGCGCCTGTTCACCAAACTGGATTTTGGGGCCTGACTGACCGCATAATTAAAACGGGACGGACATGCATGTTGTACATAGTACACATAATATTACGTATCCGCTGCAGGCGTTGACACTCGAGTGGTGGCAACGTCAAAAAACCGCCATCATTCGCTATTGTCGCACGTATGTTGAGTGTGGTTAGTTACCGTTAGCGGGGCAATAGCGCCAATTAGTGAGTAACCTTAACCTTAGCTTCCAAAAAAGCTCAAATCACAACCTGTGCTATGAGGCGCCCAAAAATTCGGAGCAAGTGTCTGCGGCTGCCAAAATGCGTTGGCTGCCCCAAAAATAACCAAAAAAAAATCACAAAGCGAGAGTTCATTTGAATTGGTTGGTTGGTGTTGCCACGCATCGAGTGAATCGTATTCGAGCACCCAACCATTCCCACCACAACCACTCCAAACACAACAAAAACTTGTTTCGCGCTGTATATGAAGGCCACCCGAAAATGATATCAGCTGCTTATGTCATCAACATTTTGTTCTCTGACAATAGCATTCGCGAAAATTAGCTTTGACCCACTGACAGCCGCAAAGTTTGCCAAAATTTCGCAATTCGCAAAATCCTTGAGTTTCAAGGTGCGTCCTTCACTTGGCCATGGGAACGTCCTCAAATTACGGTCAAGGCGAACGAACACACAACTGAGCCAAGCAAGCGAGAACGAAAACGAAAACGAGAACGAGTCGTTCGTTGGCCTTGTGTTCTGGCAAATGCGCTACACAAGCTAGACTAGGGCATATCTTTAAGGAATTAAATAAAACCTAACACAATTGCGAGTGAAGAAGAAGTAATTATATACAAATTATGAATTTAAGCAATATGACATGTATTACAACAGAGTTGGTGAGAAGAGTTCAAGGAGAGTTCAGTACAAATAAGTATGTTTCTTTTTGTGTATATCGTAACAGCGCGTTGCTGGGTGGTAGAGCGCACAAGGTTTCACTTGGTTACGGATACACAAAGTAACAACAATAACAACAACAACACAACAATACAACAATACAACAACACATGCCACTACGCAAACACAAACAAATATCCATATACAATATATAACAAAAAAAAAAGTTCTTGTTCTCGGCTGGGTCATGTGTACGCTGTTTTCTGCCCGCCTAATGAAAATGTTGCTGTTCTTGTTTTTTGTTGCTGCAGCATACGTTTGTTGTACAAACAACCAACACACAAAAATCCTGTCAGTCGTCAACACTTCGTCGTGAAGGTGGGTCATTGTGAAATATCAGCGCCGAACCAACCAGGTGCACAGCACACAGCCAACAGCGACTGCAATTGCATGCAACGCGCGAGCGAGACGGCGTTTCTGTGACATCTGTCATGTGCGCGCAGTCCGAATAGTCTTCTCGCTCTGGCGCTCTGGAGCCCCTGCTCGTCGTACTGGGCGCCGGTGCGCATTTTTGCGTTTGAAAGAAACAGGTCGAAGCACGCAAAAGACCCGCGGAAATGGAAATGCTGCTGCTGCTGCCAGCTATGAGGCACTTGTGCTCGTCATCGCACCAAAAAACAGTTGCCAACTGCTGGCCGCTGTGCACCTGTTACTTAGTGTCATATTTCGCACAAAAGTTCGTTCGTATTTTTCTGCTACAATTTACGATTTAGACGAGAGAGCAAGCGAGAGCGAGTGAACCAGCCGCGCTGCCATAGACGTTGGAATTTGAATTTGAATCCCACTGACGACCACGACGAAGAAGAAGAAAATACATAGATATGTAGTACACTTATATACATACACATGCATGCACATGTGTGTGAGTAAGTTGAGCCGTGAAAAAATGTCTTAAGACGCGGATAAGCGCATTTAATCCGGGCTAAGTGCGCTGGAAGACACCGCGATAATTTTATAATCACCTTAATTAAATTCCATTCCTTCACCCAAGGAGCACTATAAAATGCCGTTGCCCAGAATGTCAGATGTCAGCCAAAAGGCGAGACGTCAATGGAGAGCATGTGCCTCCACCGCAAGTAGCCGACAACTTAAATAGTTAAAGTGAGAAAATCTTCAACATCAAAATGTATCTCGGTGGACAGAACAATTTGGCGGGTCCGCAGTCGTATGCAAGTTTCCTGAATGACAGCGCGGGCGACGCAGGTGGCTCTGTGTTGCCCTTGGGCCACGACTATCCGGCGGAGTATCAGCACTTGATACTCGCCCATTGGCGTGGATTTCGTTCGCCTCCCATTTACCATCGTGCCGGCATTTACATTGCCTACTTTGTGCTTATGATCATCAGTCTTTTTGGTAATGGTTTAGTCATCTGGATATTCACGACGTAAGTTTCGACTAATTTTTGCTATATTTATAAATATTTTTCTTCGAAAAAATAAAAAAAATGAGTATTTTCTTTCTTGCATACAGTTCGAAATCCCTGCGGACGCCCTCAAATTTGTTAATTTTAAATCTGGCCGTTTTTGATTTGTTCATGTGTACGAATATGCCGCAGTATTTGATCAACGCTTCTGTGGGCTATATAGTTGGTGGCGAGTTAGGCTGTGACATCTATGCGGTATGTGGGGGCATTTCTGGAATGGGTGCCTCGATGACAAATGCAATCATTGCATTCGATCGCTACAAGACCATATCGAATCCAATTGATGGCCGCTTGAGTTATGGGCAAATAATTTTATGTATTATATTCACTTGGTTATGGGCAACGCCATTTTCGATACTACCTTTTTTTCGAATCTGGGGTCAATATACGGCAGGTGAGCCATTGAATTCTCCAGTTTTTCTATGCTATAATAATATAATTTACAGAAGGGTACCTGACCACTTGCACTTTCGATTACCTGACAAACTCCGATGAGATTCGCTTGTTTGTGCGCACCATATTTGTGTGGTCGTATGTCATACCGATGACAATGGTTCTCGCTTCATATTATAAGCTATTCTCCCATGTCCGCAGCCATGAGAGAATGTTGGCCGATCAGGCCAAGAAAATGAATGTTAAATCTCTATCGGCCAATACCAACAACGATTCGATAAGTGTGGAACTGAGGATTGCCAAAGCAGCAATGATTATCTATATGCTCTTTGTGATGGCCTGGACGCCGTACTCTGTCGTCGCATTGATTGGTTGCTTTGGGGAGCAGCAGTTGCTGACGCCTTTTGTCACCATGGTGCCAGCACTTGCCTGCAAGGCGGTGTCCTGCCTAGATCCCTGGGTGTATGCCACAAGCCATCCAAAGTACCGTCTCGAACTGGAACGTCGGCTACCTTGGCTGGGCATACGGGAGAAACAAAATTCGAGCTCTGGCTCCACGGGCGGACAGGAGAGTGTGGCCAGTGTGAGTGGCGATACGCTGGCCATGAGCGTACAAAACTAACAGATTTGACTTGAATATGGATATTAACTATGAATAATATTACGGATATAAACTATATCTGACACGCAATGAACTACAAAGAGTTCCAAAAATAAACAAACCAAAAAAAGTTGGCATTCAAAAATCAACTCTTTAGTTTACTCAATTTGGGTGGGATAACAATAATAATAAAATAGCTAATTTAAGGATCAAAATACTTTTTCACACGTGCAATATCACAATATCCTCACTGCCTTTTTAAAGATGTCCAATCAATGGACAGCGTTTCAACCACCGCCACCATTCACTCGCACATCGTTTGCCCAGAGGGCAATTCAAATTTTCTCATTTCTCATTCGACAAAAACATCGCGACTGCGCCAGTTGCCAGTTGCCAGTTGCAAACGACAGTTGACTGGGGGCCTCAACAGCGGCAGCAGTAGCAGCAGCACAAGCAACAGCAGTCGCAGCAGTCGCAGCAGCAATGGAAGTTGAAAAAGTTGCGCTTCTTTGTTGCTTGCGCACTTCCAACCAATCCGAGTGGCCAACAGCAGCGTTTCAATTCAGCGAATGTTCCACACGGTAACAGGCGAACAGAGCGCATAGCAGCCGTTTACAACATTTCTACAAAAAAGTTGAAAGCGTGATTGGCTGAGAAAAGGCAGCAGCGAGTGATTGGATTGTGCGCCAGTATATGTGTGTATCTGTGTGACAAACACGATAGCGACAGGAGAGTGAGGCGGATGATTGTGTGCAGCATTCACTCGTGCGCCAGCAACATTCAGTTGAGTTCAGTTGTGTTCAGTTCAGTTCAGCCAAATAGACAGCGTCGACGACCAACCAACCAACCAACCAACCAAGCGCCAAACCCAACACAACCCAACCCGACCCGACCACACCAAACACGAGACTCGTCGAATTCGACTCATCGCACTGGGGCCGGGGCTTCTTCTTGCTCTTTAAGAAACAACAAACATTTTTACTAGGTCTGCATGAGATTTAGCAGCATGCTCGCTCACATAGCACGATTAGATTTTCAATGAAAACTCAATAGAAATTATGTTAGAAACCTAGCAACAGGTGCGAGTGAGATGAATATATACGTGTAGCCAAATGTGAATAGAAGTGATGATTGTGTGTGTGAGTTTTGTATGCCTGTGTGTGAGTGTGTGGGATTAGAGATGTTTCTGCTGTAGCTGAGGCCTGGGCTGCTGCTGCATTCGTTTGATATGCTCTGTGCTCCCCATTGTCGGATAATCCAATTTGCGCACTCAATTCATTCAAACTGCTTTCATACACAATGTACTCATACTCATACTCAAACAGTGTGTAAGAAACACACGCTAATGGTTTGCGGGCACTTGTACGATTCGACCGATGCCAGTTCGGTCGTTTCCCTTATTGTGTGTATGGAGGAGAGCCGGACGACTTGTTGCATGTAATAATAATAATAACGAACGAAACGGTATCTCGTAGCTGTTTAGTGGATGATTAAACTGAATTTAATCGTTTGCGAACAGGCGCACAGCACTCGACAACCGGCGAATTGCAGTTTATTTTTCGAAATTAAAACGATTTCAAATTGCCGCCTTCCCAGCAATGTTGCCAGCACCCAGCTGTTGTCTCGCTCGCACTGCTGCGATGAGCGCTGAATGACGAAAGTTATTGCCAGATGGCAATTTGTAGTGGTGGTTGTTAATGGCGTTGATTCGGCTGTTGCCAAGGCGAGGCAAGGTAACATGGTAAACACACACTCCCCAAATGCCTTTCCAGTTTGGCAAACTCGTCGAAATTCATTATATCGTAGAAGTTGGACACTTGTTTGCGCATGACCATTTGCAACTGGGCATAAATGTTTATTAGCTTGCAGGCCTCTCGCTTGCACTTAACTTCACTTTCACAACAATCGAGCGGCTCACTTGCACCCATTTACAGTCACTGTTTTCTCTCTCTGTCTCTCTTTTTCTGGCTCTGTGAGTGTGGCCATTAATCGTCTTGCTATTATTTTGGCAATCCTAATATGTAATGCCAATTCATGGGGTGGGCGCCTGTAAACTAGCAGGCAACGAGCGCGCCAAAATTAACATGACGAAAATCAATAGGCAGACATCAAAAATGCTCGCTACGCCCATTGCTGCTGCTCTGTTAGCATTTGAACGTTAAAAATTCGATTTTATAGAATGCAGCAACGCCCACAAACGCCAGCCACACAATAAAGCTGGCAGCCAGCGGCGGGTGCCCCACTTCAGCTTTAGTCAGACAGACAGAGCAAGAGAGAAAACACCAACAGTCGTAACCCTCCCCCCCAAGTTGGGGTAATGGTAGGTAACAGCGGCGTCGAGTTCGACTGTCTATGTAGCTAACAGACCAGCAGCTACGCATTCTGCGCGCCTCTTAGTTATTATGTCAGATCTGCAATGCGCGACTATAAAATACGTAGTCGGCCTCTGAGAATTTATTGACTCGCCGCCCCCGGCAGCGGGTGTGAGTTATAAAATTGATGGCATAAACTGTCATGAATTTATAAATATGAGCAGGCCACACTGGCGGGGAGCCGCGCATCGTTTGCCGATTGCTGTGCGCCTGCTTGTAATTTTCGCTTGTATGTTGGTAACATTGTCATTTTGAGTACTGTCTCTCGCCGCAAGTGCGGCGGCAACTACTGCTCCTGCTACTCTGGCAACGCCGCTGTTGCCCGTTCATTCGCACCTGCAGGCTGCAGTGCGCATGTTAAGCAATACTGCCGCCTATGTAAATAACAACATACAAACAACAAATTTGTAAATACGTTTTCTTTTCTTTTTGCGTGAAGCTTGTGTGCACTCCAACAAACTGAGCAATTTGTCTACGGAGGCAACCTCAACCTCAACATTCTTGCGGTCTCGTGGCAGTGTTGTCGGGCTGCCAGATTCGATCGCTGGACGCCACGCCACAGCATATTGTCCCTGGTGTGCGCTCTGGCAACCCTGCTGCTGCTGTTGCGCTGCCCCCCTGCCGGCTCGCTCTACTCCACATGCCATAGCATTCCAAGCATAACAATGCCGTCTGCTTTGCGCTGCTAGCCTGTTCGGGCAAGTAAGTGAAATTTCATGCAAAACCATTCTTCGGACATTTCAAATTCCCCGCATACTTTTGTGTCGCGATACGTATTTTGTGAGAATGGTTTTTTTTTCTCTTTTTTTTCTGAATTACGTTTAAGTTTGAAGTGTTTCGAGCTAGCCAATCTGTTTGGTTTGACGCGGTGACTGTGGCAGTGTTGCATGATTGTTGTTGCTCTTTTTTGATTTTCAAAAATGTGTTTATCATCATCTACTGCCAAATCTAGTGCGTCACACATTAAGAACTTGTACTTCCCGTTTGTTATCATTTATATTTTGACAAACAATTATTTAATCATAATAAATACAACTTTATTATAATTATTAAGACCAACTTGTCTTGACTTCACTTTTTTTTTTGTTGATTTTCTCATTTTGAAACTAACGTATTCCATGGCGAACCGCCTGCAGCATGTTAGCAGACATCGCCATGCAACATGCAACCAAAAGCATAACTCAAGGCCAACTTCTTTCATTCACTTGGAACAGCTTGCGCTTCCATTGATTGCAAATGTAATTTGTTGTATATACGCATGGATGCTGGCCAAGACGACTCCTTAAATTCAAGCTGCATCGCTTGAGATGGCCCCCAATGCAATTTGGAGCATTTGACAACAGTTGGGCCAGGGCAGACGGCGAACCCGTAGATGCACTGGAAGCACACGCGTTGGGTTTGTCGTTGTGCTCGTTTGGGTGGAGTTGCTCCAACTTGTGAGTTAGACGCACTATTGTCCTCTGTAAATCCTCATTGTAACAAGCGCGCAGAATCATTGTCTTACGCATACGTCGCCCAGACTCTTCTGTTAACTGCATACAGCAACAACAATAAAATCAGCGAAAAAAAAAAACAAATCAAAAAAAAAGTTCCAATGCAAAAAGTTGCCATAAAAAGAAGCCACGAGAAATGTCGTCGCATCGCTGAAAGTCGCTTTTGCCAGGCGTCGCCCCAAAAATAAATGCAATGCCATCTCCACATACTTAGTATACGTCCTACACACACACACACACGTGCGCACACACACACATTCACAGTAGTTGCCTTTGAGATCGCAACTCGTTGATTAACTCAGTGCGCCAAGTTCATTGGCCGAACTCAAGGCGTCGTCGCATCGTGGAACAGGAAATTGAGAAAAAATTTACAAAATAAAATAAAAATATCGCAAGCAAAAACAAAAGCAATTCCCAGATTGAGTGTTTCTTTAAAGTTCTGTGCTCCCATAGCATGTTTCAGTTTTGCTCCGCTTTTGGTCACAGCTTCCAGCACACTTCAATTAGGGCGTAAGGAAGGGAAGCCACAAGCTGTTCAAATTATACTACTCATCGTTTATCATTTTGAATGGTTTATTTATATAATACAAACATATGGAGTACCTCTACCAAATTATATAGAAACAATATTGCTTAAGTCTAAGGCTAATAAAGATTTTGGTTTGGAATTCTATGCGTCGAGCACTTGTCCTAAACAGATACTCCGAATGAGTATATTAAATAATTTCCTTTGTTGCTTTAAAATAATATTTGGTTAGATTTAATCAGAGCTCATACATATTGCTATATATCTGACCCATATCTGTTCTATAGATACGTAAATTAATGTGCAAAAATAAAGCTGCTGCACTTGGCTAGCAGAGCAATGCAATATTTCCACTCTCGTTGCCGGCCAGGATGGCCCGATTGAGGGGCAAGACAGCGAGGGAGGTGAGCACGCCACGAAACGTCTCGGAGCGCAGTTTGGTAACGGTGTCCAGGGCATGGGAGTTGGCCACATCTGCATAGACGCCCACACGATTCCCCGTCGTCGCATAGACCAGCGAGGAGCCAACGCTTTGCAGGAAATGCGCGGGTTCCGGTGGTGGTCTAAAATCCCAAAAACAATATACAATTAAATGGGTACAGAGTTTCAAAGATAACACCCACCTTAGCTGATAGCGGAGGATGCCGTCGAGAGCATGCCAGACGGCCAGACTGTGATCCAGGGCCGAGCTGATGAGCAGTTGATCGCTGGGCGCCGTCAACTGCAGCAAATCACATTCCATGGGTCGCCACGAGTTGAGCACAGTGCCGGTGCGTGTGTCCAGCTGCATAATGCCGCCGGAGGAGAGGCCGGCCGCGAGCCAATTGCCCGATGGGGCAACCGCCAGGCAACGGACTGTGGCATTAGGCAGGGCTGCATGGCAGACGCGCCACTCGTTCACATACTGCATGGAGCGGGCATCGATAATCCGCACCGTCGACTCGGCGGTGCCAGCAACGACGAGGGGTGAATGCGAAGGCAAGCATTTGACAACGGTGACCGCACTATGCCTGGGTGCATCCAATATGCCCAGTGGTCGGCCAATAAATGGATCCCACAGATGCACGCCCGAATCACAGGAGACGACATAGCGCAGCGATTCGAGGAAGCTGAGCGAGTTGATTGACTTCTTGTGCGCTGTATAGGTGAACTGGCAGGCGGTGCTCTTGCGTCCATCGCCCTCGCTGCGCAACGACCACAACTTGACCGTCTTGTCCTTGGAGGCGGACACAAAGCTGTTCTCGTTCTCCAGCGCATAAATCGCACGCACCGAGTTTGTGTGACCGACAAAGGATTGAAGACGGATCTGCTTGAGATTCAGGGCCTGGTTATCCTTGTCGCTGCGTGTCGTCTCGTGTCGCCAGTAGGCCAACCAATTGCCCTTGAGATGCCTGGCGCTTGGCATGTGATCCAGCTTGTAGGCAACCTTGTCGAGCAGCTCCATGCTGTTACTAAGCACCTGAAGGCGATTGCCTACGATTTGGGTGCCAAAACTATTCGCAGCCGTTTCACCGCAGGGCGCCGCATCCGGCACATCCACAGACGTCGATGCTGTCGACGACTGTCGATACTGTACCTTATCCTGGCCAGCGACGGGCTGCTCGTGCTCGTGGCACAGCGTCAGCACAAACTCCATGTTGCTCAGTGTGCGCTGCATTATGGACTCGCCGAGGAAGCGCAGAAAGGCCAAGTAGGCGGTATGCGCCAGCTCCGGTCCAAATACGTCGCGCAGCTCCTCCAGAGCACGATGCTGCTGGGCGGGACCGCCGCTCAGCGACAGATTGGCCACGCGACAGCTAAAATCGTTAGGCATACTAAAGGCCTTATTGAAGATCATGAAGAACGGCGCAAGCAGCGTCTGGCATAGATGCTCCCGCGTCATGTCCGAGCCGAGGCGCACGCTCAGCGCATAGCAGGCGTCCAGGAATTTGCGTGTCAGCAGCGAGCGTCCCAAATAGCCACTGGGCATCAGCAGATTGGTTGAGCTGAGCAGCCCCAGTATGGGCAGCAGAATGGCATCCAGCAGTGTGTGTTGCAAGTGCTCCATTATTGTGGCATCCATCAAGCAGGGCAGCATGTATTTGATCAACTGCAGCGCACTAATAATGGCTCCTTCCAGACTGCCCGTCATCCGCTTGGAGCACAGTAAAATCAGTTCACTTATGTGCGGTAAATACTGTACCAGGACAAAGTTCTCGCCGTAGAGTGCTGTGAAAATAGAGGGAAGAAAGAACTTATATTTAGTTAAAAATTTAAATAAATTAAATCTGAAATAAAATGTAAAATTATATATAAAATGAAAAATAAGAAATGTTAATATGATTTCTGTGGTGATTAAATTTCAATATTTGTTGCGTGAATTTGAACAAAACTAAGAAGAAAAAAAGGATTAGTATGAAATAGGTAAGATCCACAAAAAGTTATTCACGAGAAAAAACATTTCTAAATTGAGTTCTTAATTACAGAAGTTAAAGATTCTGAATTGATTACATGATATAATCAACGGTTCATGGAAGGAATAATTTGTAGTACAACGATTAGGAGGAAATGGCAAGAAATAAATAGACACAAAAACATATTTTGCCCATCAACGCAGCTGAATCGATATGACCATTTAGTAAGCTGAACTACAAACATATAAAATCTATAAAAGAATATTCAGAAAATAAAGCTAACAAATTTGCACAAATTTTTTGCAAAGTATCCTCGTGCAATTAATTTGTTTTTAAATTTAATGAACTTAAATAAATTTAGTCAATATTAAAACCCGAAAATGAAGTCCCAAGATTAAGTTAAGTTTCTAAGTTGTAAGCTATTTTTAAGGGATTTTTTTTTATTTTTATTTATTGGGTGGTTTTGTGCACTGCGACCTAATAGATCTATTGTGCCCCCTTCTGAGCTTATAGCTTCTCCATCAATCCCAGTTCCTGAACGAATGTCAGGATCTTTGATGGGTCGAGGGCTACTATGCCTTTGACATTCATAACATGCATCCCTAGGATGCTGCATCTATTCCTGGCAAGGGCGATGCATTTTGTTAGGATTTGAGTTGAAGACTCCTGCTCGACTTCACAAAACCTGCATTGACTGCTGCTACAGATACCCATTTTGGACAGGTGGCTTTTTAGGCATGCATCCTAACAAAGATTCTGGCTTTCGTGCAGGAGTTGCTAGATCTAATGGATCGCAGTGCAGAAATCTCCGATTCATAATTAAAATAAGCTATTTTTAAAGATGAGGTTGAGTTGCCTGCCACACAACTAAAAAAGTGGAGCATAAATAATTTATTGACTAATTGCAATGACTAACAAGCTGAATATAAAAGTGGAATCAATGCATGATGTCATCATTCGCTTATCAGACTTACCGGCAATGGACATGAGGCACTCGAGAACTCGAGCAGCGCTGCGGTCGCCCACAACTCGGGCATTGGAAATGCTGAAGTAATTGAGATTGGTGGCATCCTGCGATAAGTCGCTGCTGCAGACCGCTTCCATCTCGGGCAGCAGATTCTCTTGGCCCACATAGCAGAGGGAGAGCAGCTTGAGCAGATTGCGTGTAATGTGGCGGGCAGTGAGCACTGGACCCAGACGATGCGATAGCCAAACGAGACTCTCGGCGCTCATCTCGCTGATGCGATTGTTTTGCAGTGCTTTGGCCTCCGAAATGCGCGATATGACCGATGCCTGCAATGAGTCATCTGCCTCGGTATCTGCCTGCAACTGTGCCGACTCCGTTGATTCGTTGTTATTGGCTGCAGCGTTTGTCACTTGGCTAATCAGCTCAAAGCTGTCGACGCTCTTTCGTGAGCCGATGTCGCAATCGATGGCGCTCAGCTGAAAGCTACGTCTGATCCCGCTGGCCGGTATCTCAATTGTGGGCGAGCGTGGTCCCATGGCAACTGTCGCTGGCGGCGGTGTCTGTCCCTGACTGCGTATGGAGAGCTTATCGGGGGACAACCTGGCGCCATACATCAGCTCATTGATGACCAGTTTATCGGGGGAGCTGCCATCCGATTCACGCGCCTCCTCCGCAACTGCCGTCGCCGAGGGACGCATGTCGAACGAGTCAATCGATTTATTCTCCTGATCCTCCTCGAACGTGAACAGCTCCTCCACATCTGGCTTGGCGACCACCGACTGCAGCAGCGCTGGTGTCGACGTCGGCTCCTCAGCGGCATAGCTAAGATTCTTGCTGGTGCGTCGACTGGCGCCACTGTGATAATGATAGCCATTACCTTGTTCCGGCTCCTTGTAGCCGCCAACAGCTTCGATCAGTGGCGCAATAAAGTGCTGCAAAAAGCAACGCAATCCAAAACGCACAATCAGACGCAGCAGGAAGCTGTGGTGATAGAGCTTCACGGATTTGCGTGATTTAAATGAGCTGCTGGAGGAGAAGCGCAGGTGGCCAGCTTTACTGTTACTGCTGCTACTGCCGCTGCTACCCGAGGCATCATCCGTTGAGGCGCTGCTCTCCACATCGTACAGCTTGAGCAGCGGTTGCAGCAAATGCTGTTGGGTCTGCGCAATGCCCAAAGCTTGGGCGACGGGATCAAAGAGATTCCAGGCCGTTAGTATTGAGGTGCGCTCATCCTGCAGCAGATCAATTATATGCGGTAGCAGTAGCTCCACTGGAGCAAACTGTTCATAGGCAAAGGAGAGGGGTTCCAGCAAGCGGCGCAGATGAGCACAAGAGGCCATCACCTTGCACTCGGCAATCTTGCGCTCGAAGAGCACTCGCTGGCGATCCAGTTCGGTGAAGCGGGCACACTCGCTGCCGCCGCTGCAATTGAGATGCGTGTGCAGCTCGAGCAGCTCAAAGTTGAGCTGGAAGGCGTGCAGGGAGCGCACAAATGCATAGACAGCTATATAGTGGCTGGGGAACGGAAGCAGCGCATTGCTGAACATTGGCTCCAGCAATTGGGCGGCACTCAATGGCACAGGCAGACCCTGGTCGGGCACATCGCTCTCCAACAGCAGCAGCAGTCGCACCACATGACGCACCGGCTTGGGCAGCTCCTGTGCATGCAGACGTGCCAACGTGCGGCAGGCAGTCAGCCGGCATTCGAAGCTCGCGCTTGGCCCGTTGCTCGTCAGCAGCGGACGCAGACGCTGCATGGCAAACAGTTCGACATGCAGGCAGCCCAGCACCAGCAGCTCCCGCTGCCTACACTCGCCCAGCAGCTGCTGCAAACTGTGCTGCCGACGTGCTGGCGGCACCAGTAGATTCTTTGACTTGGTCTGCACGGCCGCATCGAAGGCGAACAGCTGATTCGTAAAGGAATGTTCTGCCGAGTTGTGCTCGAAGAGCAGATCGCTGCTGATCAGCTTCTCCTCGGGATTGGCTGAGGCGCGCTGTTGTGGAAAGGTGCGCGCATAAAACGTTTCCAGCGTCTCTAATTGCTGCAGCAACAATGCCGGATTATATTGTTCCGGCAGCTCAATAAAGTTGGTCATCTGATAGAAATTGGCGCTAGGTCCTGCCGATTGCTCATCATTTGAACGCAACGACATTCGTGGCGCACTGTTATCCAAGCAGCTGTTGTTGCTCTGGATGGATGCGTTCAGGTTCTCGCTGCTCTTTGCGAGACGCCTGTTGCCGGTGCTGCTGATGGTATTGCCATAGAGCTGCGACAATCTGGGTGCACTTTTATTGAACCATGGCGAGGCATATCGACGCGGCGGATGGGCTTGGGTGAAGAGCTGTACAATGCCACGCCGGCTGAGATTAGAATGCTGATCCACCAGGCTGAGGCAGACATTTTTCGACTTGATTGCCGCCTTGCCGCTTAATTTATACCTGCAAAGGAATACGATAACCAGAATAATAATGGTAAAATGCTCGTCAAAACGTACCCAAAATTGAGATCAATCCAATGATGCAGTCGCTCACTGACGTACTGCGACTCCAAGGCTTCTCGATGCTTGCATATGAAGTCTTCGGGGCATGTGGCCCAGGCGGGCAGCTCCAGATCGGGCAGGTCCTCGTGTATACTCTTAAATATCATAGGATCCGAGTAGAATTCGGGTATGCATTCATCGGGTGTCCATTCCTGGAGACGCTGCATGGACACCGGATATTCGGCGGGCACCCAAATGGGTCGCACATGGGCGCACAAGATGGATTGAGGTGTGCGCCTGGCCATATACACAAAATACGTAATCTCCGAGAGAATATCGGTCACATGATGCGGCACCTGCAGCTGCTCCACAGGCGTTACTGCCTCAGCAGGCGAATGCTGCGTGGGGTGCGTATACATGAGATCTAGATGGATGTCACCCTTGTTTAGGCGATATTTACTCTTGGTCAGATCGCGCCAGTTGAGACCATTGCGAGCGGCAAAGTCCGTGACCCAGGGCATAATGTGATGATGGGCGGCATTGGTCACACTCCTGCCGCTCGCATTGTTCAGTATGGTAAGATAGTCAAAATTAGACAGCTGCCCGTTGCACCACATTTCGCAATATTCGCGAAGATTGAATTGAGCCGGATCATAGGCCAGCTTGAGATCGATGGTGCTGCTGGAGGGCAACTGTTCCGGTGATTCCGGAAGCTCTGGACAGCTCAGCGGCGACATGTCCACTGTTGCCGAATGCTCACCCAGCAGGAGATTGCACTGCAGGCGCGGCATCACCTGCAGCCAGAGATTCTCACGCAGCATCACGTGTTGCAGTCGGAGATCGCCAAGAAAAAGGCCCTGTGCCTCCAAGTGTCTCGACACCTGCAACAGCTGATAGATGATGAACAGTGTCTTATTGTAGCCCCGACCCAATAGGGCCGGACTGTAGGTAATGCAGTCATACAGACTGCATTCCAACGCCGGCGGATAATGGAACACGCAGAAGTGTGTGCTCGTCTCAATGGCCACCAGAGCGGGCAGCACATTTGCATGGCAATCGCCAGTCATATCCGAATCGGCGCCAGCAGCGCCATCGCCATTCTGTTGACACTGAAGCACAGGACAATTGTAGATCCGTTGGATTAGTTCGCGGAGCACCATGTCATGTGGCTGAAAGCCACCGCCGCCAGTGTAGCTGGTCTGTGGCAGCTGTTTGGATTGCGTTGTGCCCGTACTCGACTTGCACTGTTTGATATGGGCACCAGCATACTGCTTATAGGCCGATTCCCACAGCTGCTTAAATTTGAGGTGTGTCACAGTGGAAACGGCCTGTGAGTAGCTCAATGGGAATTGCGTATTATCTCCAGCTGAGGCGCGGGCGGGCAGTGGATAGACTTTGCGCTGCGGCTGCTTGCGATATGTTTGCACAAGGAGGCGAGTCCATGGATGCTCCAGTTGTCCAGTGGGATGCGCCCGTCTGTCCAGCTGTGGCCAGGATGTGAAATGAGTCAATTGGCGATGTCGTTCCAGCGACTGCAACCAGGCCTTGTCGCATATTAGCTTGTAGAGACCATCGTCTGACTCACGCACAACATGTTGTGGATTAATACCTATTTCTAGCCATATTGCATCGTCGATATCACTCATGTCAAAGCTGCTACATCCGCCTCCAACTACAACACAATAACACAAATAAATGTGCAAATCTAGAGATGGTCACGGGTCGCAATGTTTTATCACGACCAACACTAAGCACGAAGCAGCACGAAGTTATTTACAAGTCTACTACAAAAAAAAAAAAAACTGTCATTATAAGTTTTACTAACGATGGTTTATTTTTTCAATATGTTCGCAATACATTTTATGGTATATTATTGTTAATGGTCTATAAGCAATTGAAATCGCTAATTTAATGCTGCGTGACAAAACGTGACGTGCCACGTTACCATCTCTAGCTCGATTTAGTCGGTGGTTGTTTCCCAACACTATCAGCTGGGCAGAAAAAAGTGACCCTCGCTTAAAAATACCATAAAATCAAATCGATTATTTTTGGTTTTGCCACCAAATACTATGCGCTGATTATTTCTTAAACGGGTATTTAAAAGCTAACATTTAAAATTTATAAAATTTGTATTTACATTCAGCTAGTCAGAAATGTCACGTTGCACATGTAAAAAAGGCGGTACTAATACTTTCACAATTAAACTACAGACTAAAGGTTAAAAGACAGATTAATTTTGGGCATTTCGAAACCCCCTTGTCGAGAGGTCAACGGCCAAGAAATACGCTATTTAAATTCGTCGAGTGCAAAAGGTCGGCACATAGACACTGCTGAAAAAACTTGGCTCCGGCTCGTTGACTGGCGACACATACCAATGCCATGTTTTTATTCTTTCAAAGATTAGCAACAGCCAAAAAAACATATTATTTAAAATATTGTATATACTGTCAGTCCGTGGATAATCTGAGTTCAGCAATTGCTCATGTAAGCGACAGAATTGGGCGTGTTTTCACTTTCATTGGGGTTATCAGAAAACTTGGAATTTTGTTTACACTTTAACAAAGCATATACGAAAACGGCAATTAAAATATTTAAAAAGGGACCAAGTCTCTCATTATTTGCACCGCTTGTTAGACACAACAAAATATTTGAATAATCTAGTTGCCCATTAAAATGACATTCATAAGACGAATGACTATTTCGAAAGCTATTTAATCAATGTGGTTTTTTTTTTATCAGTAATAAATAAAAATCGTACATAAATATGCTCATATTAATAAATTTGCGTAAATTAACATAGTGTTTTCTTATGGCTATTATAAATTCAGTTGCACAAACATAAATTTTCCACAACTTTGGTAGCGTTGGTGTTTGCATCACATAAACAAATGTTCAAAGATTCTTTAGCGGTTTTTCCCCAGTAATCTGAAGTGCTGCAATCTTGGTGTGAGCCCAATCTTATCAATGCGGATTCTAGGCTACTATTTGTTTGTCGGCAAATAAAAGAGCGGACAAACAATAATTACACCTCCCCAGAAAGGTCAATTTTTTTTTTTATCGTTGTATAAGTATTTATTTTACTATTATTGTGTGAGTTTGTCTATTATCGTTAGTTTGTTTTTATTTGTTACAACCGGTCTGAAATGCTTGAAATGCTTGGCTGTGGTGAATATGGGAAATCTGTTAAGAGAGTAATTCATCTGCCGAATGGAAACACTCGATTGTTAGTCTAAATAAATACACGTTTTCAAGGCATACTCACAATTAAAATACGCTACATATCGTCAAGAAAAACAACTTGTCGCTGCCTT
Source organism: Drosophila demipolita (assembly GCA_035042405.1). Taxonomy (NCBI): domain Eukaryota; kingdom Metazoa; phylum Arthropoda; class Insecta; order Diptera; family Drosophilidae; genus Drosophila; species Drosophila demipolita. The sequence goes on along the minus strand of JAWNLI010000044.1, from coordinate 2,718,195 downwards.
TTCAAGTTCCGCTTGCTTCCGTTCTTTTAAATTGTAAGTTAAATTTGTATGTATTTATTTATTTTGTTTTTAAATGTTGTGCATCACACATCTGGCTCGGTTTTGCTTTGTTTAAAGTCCCCGCCTCCCGCAGTTGGAATCCGGCTGTGTTTATAAAAAAAGAGACTCGAGCAAATATTTAAAAATGTCACAATTAAATGCTTAATTCACTTTACAGACAGACAGACAGTTCGTGCAGTATTTGCTTGTTAAAGGTTCTTACAGCTTTTCACACTTTTAATGAGTTTCGAACACGAAATAATTATACGGATTTGCATGCGTTTAAAATATTGAATATATATGTATATGATATATATATCTATATAAATGGCATATACACATGTAAACAGGACTCCCCCTGACCGGCTGCTTGTGGGTTTATTTTTTTTTTATTAACTTCTTTATCATGTTTTATGTATTTATAAAATGATATTGTACCGAGCACTCGTATATAATTAGGGCATTTAAAAAAGAGTTGGGAAACTTGCCATATACAATTTTTATTATAAAAACAAAGGTTTAATAAAGCTATTGAACCATTAATGAGCTGCTCGAGCAATTGAGTTATTTTGATATTACTAATTTAGTTGACGCACCCACAAAATGAATTATGGCCACATTTGGATTGGAAGCGTGCGACTTCAATTAAACTGAGTCACATGCTGTCAAGATTTACTATACATATCGTATATATTTAGTATCCTATATAGATCGCCGTGTTCCTGACGTTAATACAATATATCTGCAATCTTATCTGCACGAACCTTTCTAAGGTAAAATGCTTTTGCCTCCGGTGCAAAGTCGCCCAAAGTTGTTTCGCGCTATAAAGATTAAGCCATATTATATTAGTACAATTGTAAATGGTATATTTAAGATAGCAAGTTTACTACTTGTACTTATGTTAAGATAATGCCAATCAAGGAATATTGTTAAATGCTAAAAGCAGAAATAAAAAACTAAAAAACACAAATAACCCAATATTCAGGGTAAAGATCAAAACCCATTGGCCGACTCAAGCGCTGGCACACTCGCACACACACACACACACACACACACACATACATACATACACACACATACATACTGACATGTCAATTAACTTGATAGCCTTCAATACGTTGGCGCCCCTGGAAATCACTCAACTGAAGTCAACTCTTTAGAGATTGAGTCGCCAGGCACTTGAACCACTCCAGCCAAAAAGTGATACAAGTCTCGTGACTAATACTAAACCTAATACTAACACACATCGATAGCCACACTTAATGGCCAGTTACCAACTAAAGCCAAGAATCTGTGGTTGCGGTCAGTTTTCCTGGCACAGTGACCCTCAAAGTGTCAAATGCTTTGTGGCAAGTGCTCGATTCATTTAAAGCAACTATTTTTAATTATATGCCTACTAACTGGTTTTTGTCATTTGTTGCCACAGCTATTGTAAAACGAAAATGTTAATTTGTCTCTTGAATTCAGATCGTTCTGAAAGTAATGAAAAACTCACAATTCTAATTCTTACATAGATTTTGTGCTACTTTTAATGCTTAATTGAAAAAAAAAAAAATACCCGGCATTGGGAATTTTCCGCATTTTTAAATTTATTTTTAATATCCAAATATACAATCCATAATATGTGAAGTGGACTGGAAAATCCAACATCCATCGATTATTACCTTCAAATCGCTTTAGCCGCTTGTTAGTCATACAAACGAGATTTATTGCCAAAATGAGTGCATCTAAAAATTTCAAAATAGCTAAAATACACTTTTTTATACTCTTTTATATACTCTTTTTTATATTTGTTAAATAGGTTACGCCTCCTCTTGAGCCTATAGCTTATCAATCAACCCAAATTCGGTAGCGAATGCGAGTATCTTTGCTGGATGTAGAATTTTCTTGTATTTTCCTACAGCACGTTTTTTTAGTTATAGATTAACCTATATGTTATAATATATATAATAATTATATATATAATATATATATTATATATTATAATTATTGCACGACTAAAATCCCTTAGACATGTTTCTTAGTAAATTTTCATAATAATCTGCGTTTATAATATAACAACTTGGGGTTAAGTTATAGAAAGTGCTTTATATATATATATATATATTGCAAAATGGTGATATATAATAAGTGAAATGGATATTGAACTTTCTGTCTTATCATTCCCATATAGATTAGCATATCCTATTCAAGGTCAGGCTCTTTGTTTCTTTTTGAACTCTTATTGAGCTGCCTGAAATTGGCCTTGAAAGAGTCAGACATTGAAGAAAAATGCGTCGTTCCTTAATTATTATTTATATTGCTCATAAACACCACAGCAAACATATCAAACAAAGATGTGCTCCAGCTGCGGCTGGTGGGGCAAGAAGTTCCAATGCCACAGTACAAATGGAATTGTGTTTTGTGGTTGACACTTTGACATGTGATTGTAAAATGACACTATGCCATTTGGGGTGAAATGAGCTATAATTTTTCTTTAAAGCTAATCAAGTGCACATTCTGATGACAGAATCTGCAGTTTGTCCTGTTGCAGCATATGCAACAAAAGTTGCCAGCACAGAGGCGTCTGTGCCCCCATCCTAAACGAGATGTGGCGCTGATGCAAAACGCCTTTGAGTTGGGTTTTAATTGACCAGCGCCTATTGGGTAATAATTTATTTGTTGGAGTGTGCGTGTGTGAGTGTGTGTGTGTGTGAGTTCCATCAACTCGGAGGTCACAGTCCACACTCTACTGATTGACAGAACTCTGGCCGCAACCATCCACAAATAGCATTTCATTTCGTACGCTTCAATTAATTTGTACGAATAAATAACACAAAATACTCAAATTGCAAGTTAGAAATTGAGGGTATGGACAGTACTCCAATGTTGTTATTGTTATATATGTAAATATATATATATATACATATATATATAAAAAAGCACCAGTTTGAGCCGGAAATGTTTTCGGTCAGGGACACTTTGGTTATACATGTAAATACCCTCGACTTTTAGCATGAGTTTTGTGTTTTCTTGCGGGGGGGATTACCCATATAATAACGCATTAGATACGTATAAATAATTAATTACTACTAATATATGAAATTACGCATTAAGATTAGTTTATGTTTTGGTACTTAGTAAGTTGTCAAGGGTATTTCAATTTGGTTAAGCCCTTTGGGACGCGTTAGTTTCTTATTAATATTTGGCATTATTTTTAATTAATATATGTTGACAAACAATTCAATTTCAATTTCAGACATCCATGGTGTGGAATTGTACAATGATATATTCCCGGTTTCGCTGACTTGCTGGCCAATTAAAATGAGAGCCACCAAATTGAAGATCAGAGTACACACAGCTCCCAAATGTGTGATAGGATCGTATCATCAGATTATAACAGATGCGTGGGCAATGTGAGATGATGGAATGGGAGCTGATGTGAATGGTGTGTACATTAATTTAAGCTGTCGACATTCATTATATATCGGTATGTGGTCAGGGAGTTGTGAGTGCCATTAAGAAAAGTGCTGATAGCATTTACAATTAATAAATTTGCTTAATTAACGGCAGTTGTTATTAATTAATATGAATTATTGCCAAAAGTAAATTCATAGAAGTTGCGCTTTTGTTGCTTAATAGATTAATGAAACCCACAAATGACATAAACATTGCTGCATGTCGAGTGACAGCTTTGGATTATCAGGCCTCTTGAGTTCAATTCTTATATTTCACTCTGCAGTCCGTCAAAGTGTGCCATTGATAATAAAAATCATGTGGAAGAAAAAAAACCCAAAAACAACAACAACAAAAAGTTCACTGATAAACCTGGCATGTATATACATATATATATATATATATATATATACACTACACACTATATTCTGAGAATGTACATTAAATGTTATACTGAACTGTCCCTAAGAACTGGTTAAATCGGCTTTAACAAAATTACGATCGTTTGCTTAGATTCGATTGTCGATTGTCAGCATGAGTAAATGCTTTTATTCACATATATTTGTGGTAAAAAATATATATACTATATACATTATATATATTATATTCTATGGCTATTTAAGTTTAAAGCGCTTTTATCTGTTTTTGCAATACGTATCACGTTTCCTAAATCAATGTTGGCAACTGCCAACGAACATCCATTAAGATAGCTCATTTCGTTTTGGGTTGAAACTCTCAGGTAGAACAACTACTAATTCTACATGTACTACTAGTATATATATATATATATAGATATATATACAAATATATTATACATGGGTATTCATTATAGCTCAACCGCGTTAGACCGCAATTGTTAACGCAAATGCAGAATAGTTGTACAACAAACAAATAAAAATCGCAAAATCAATTGCGGTTAGAATTTTAAGTGTTATTATATACACTTATTATATATACTTGTATAATATATATACGAATACGAATATAGCGTGCTGAGTCGACTTTAAGTAAATCCATTCACTTTAGCACCCTCCTAGAAGCTGATCCCCCTCCTCTTCCACTCTGTCTCCCCTAGAAACCGACTCAACTTCATTTAATTGCATTGCACAAAGGCAAAAAAAAAAGCCCCAAATAGCTGCTAACAACTTTTGACTAAGTTTGTAAAACAAAAAAAATAATTTGTGATTGTAATAATGATTAGACGTGTTGAATACTCTATTAAAGAGCTAAGAAATTCAAATTATCTAATTGAGAATTAACTATATCTATTTTTGTCCAACTATTAACTACACATTATGACTTATTGTATAATCTGAGGGGATACAATAAAGATTAAATATACAGTGCTTTTTTTAAGTGCAGTTCTTAAAAAACAACAGTTGTTTTTTTATAGTTTAATGACTTTATGCTGGAGTTAAGCACACACACACACACATATATATGTAGTATGAGTTGATACGTACACACTTACTGTGCTGCCTGTTGCGCGTGTACGATTAGCTTATGATTCACGAAAAAAATGCATTTAATACACAGTTTCCAAACGAATTACATTTGCAGTCACATCAAGTGTGAAAATGAACAAAGCTCCTTGGAACAACAAGCTTGCGATTCCTTCCCGCAGCTTATTCGACGATCGACGCTGACAGCGGCGCCATCAGCAGCAACAACTCCAGATACAGCAACAGCAGCAGAGCAGCTGAGCAGCAGCAGCAGCATTGCTTATCTGTTCGCATATAAACTAAAGTCAGTGGAAATAATTTCTCATTTGAAATTTAACAGCCGACGTGCGCGGTGGGCAGAACAAAAAGCGCGAAGATCGTGTGGTGTAGAAACCGCTAAAGCGAGTAACGAATCAAAAACCTAAAGAGTAAAAGCAGAAGAAACGACCCAAAGACCACAAGAAGTGCGTGATTCCAGTGCGATTTCATTGCACATTCCAGTCTCGTGCGCGGTCTGCAGTACTATTTAACTTGTCGTTGCGAACGGTTCTTCTCTGCCACTCTGTTTCTGCTTCTCCCTCTCGCTCTTTCTCCGTCTTTGTCTATCTCCCACTTTCGCTGTCAGTCCTGTTGTTGCGCGTGCGTGCCAAAAGTGAAAAGTGTCGTATAAAGAAAAGTGTAAGCCAGGAAGGACGTGTGTGAGTGTGTGGCGAGTGTAACCGCAGTTGTTTGCTGCGCTCCGTTTATCCTTACTTGTCATCGTGGCGAAGGAACAGACCAACTTACTAACGTTGCAACACAACACAATAGAGATGACACAACAACCACAATGGGGCATAAGTTTATCAAAGTGTAAGTGCAATAAGAATCCCATAACAAAATGATGTGAGTGTGTGTGTGTATTTTAAGAGAGTGTGAGTGGTTTGAATTGTGTATTCAAATTGGTATTGGATTTTGGATTCATTGAACTCCAGCTCAACATTGTTGAATTGTTTTAATTATTGTTTAACCGACATTGACCGACAACAATAACAAAACTTAAGAGCAAACATAAGTATATAAAGTCTACATAGCTTATAACTATGTCTGTATTGTATATGTCGTATAAAAAACAATGACAAACCATTTTTATTTCTCTGCATTTGCACTTCCGATTCAGTTTTTATGTTATTTATTTTTTTTTTCGTACATGCTTTGCTTACGGATACTAAACTGTTTGATCATTTTGTAGTTTTTGTTGTTTTGTCTGTGCCTTTTGTTTAGCTTAATTATGCCAGGCACGCGTCAGCATAATCATCAATAATTTTTGGGTCTATCGATCTTAATTCGCCTATTTCTATGTACCAGTGATGCCCTACCGAACAACCCAATTAGCATTTCAATAACGATGACGATTATGTTCGAAAGAAGCCAAAAACATAACATAAAATATATACGTATAAGCTCCATATCAGTCTACGCATTTTCGTGGGGCATACATAGAATTAAGTTTTCATATTTTACTGTATAGAATAAAAGCTGTGTTATAATTAAACAGGCAGGACAGATTTTATCTTTGTAACGTCGACAGAAAATTGTTAGAAAGGTAATTTTTAAGATGGATTTATTACCGGGTTGTCAACAGAATGTGATATTTTGTGAATTTTTTTTAGCATGACAATGAAATGAAATATACTTCTCGTCTCTTAGAGTATATATAAACACCTTGGGTACGAACAATAAACCTCTTTGATATTTTGAAAACTTCGAAAAGAATTTTCTAATCGAATCTAAAAAACTTTGAAGTGCTGTAACTCTTTTTTAAAGCAATTATAATATTATTGTCATTTTTTTGGGACTAGCGGTAGTTCGACTTCCTTATAGGGCCAACAGTCGTTTCCTATCGCCTTTTGCAATTTTATTCTTTCTATTTATGTTGCAAACGTTTCATAATAAATATTTTATTTTTGGGCAAGCAATTCTTTTGTAAGAATAAGTTTTATATATAAATATCTACGAGAAATACAAATTTTTTTAACGTTTTCAGCCGGACATTATTTATTTGTTTTGCTTACACGTTCGTTTATTTCTCTTATGTAAATGAATTTGTTATTATTTGCACGGTAAATAACGATAAATAACAAAAAAAAAAAAAACTTACCGCTACAATGTAATAATATTTTTAGTTTTGGAAATGTTTTTACAGTTTTTTTTTTTGTATTTTTATATTTTTTTTCTGGAAACGCTATTTGGGTACTTAAGTATTCGGTGAATGAATTGGGCCACTTGACGCTTATTGCTGGCAATCCATCATGTGTCATCCATCATGCGATGGATTTATCATTAGGCTATTGTAGGACAGATTCTTCGATTCTGTTGAGTAGTTGACTATACAACAAGTGCCTTATCCACACTTTCACTAATTCCGTCCCAGGTCTCAGTAAATTTAGCTTGGACTGAGCGAACTTGCAATTAGTGTAAACAAAACTTTTCCATGCCTTATCCGAACTCAGATTGGAACTCGAATGTATATATGAAATATTTGTTCTTTAACCTCGTGCTAAAATTTCACAAGAAGAAATTGTGAAAAAATGTTGTTTTATTATCACATGTAGAACAAGCTGTTGATAATATATATATATATATATATATATATATATAAAATATGTATATATGATATACATGTATATATATATAATATATATATATATGATATACATGTATGTTCGTTGATAATATAAACCAATAAGTAAACGCTTATCTGTACACTTCAGTTAATGATGGACAATATCTACCCGGGCATGTCTACTCAAAATTCGTCAAGATTCCTTATGATTTCTCAATTAGCTCATGCATTAAGCTACCATATGTTCAATTTAGGCGACTAATCTTGATTAGTCGACTTAATTTCAACCACACTCGAGTTTTATACTCGTAGATACGGTTTGCGTCCCATAATATATATACTAGGTGCTGATTCCGTACCTGATATGAAAATAGGCATTATCTACGATTTTTTCTTAAGTGGTATTATTCATCAATATAGCTAATATATTATTTGTATTCGAGTGTCGTGATGGTTGTAAATTTCTATCAGTTGTCGGCTTTTGGTCAAAACCATTTGTTAAATAATATGGCAAATATTGAGACATCATTAAACTGTCAGCTCCACTGCAACTAGGTATATATATTTATGTATGCTAATTATATATATATGTATATATATATTTACTAAATTGAATTGGCAATCAGTGACGTCTTTTCATCTTATTTGTAGGGAAACCACCATAGCAAACAAAATTATTGTCTTTTTATGCAAACATTAACATGATAATCAACTCAGGTCTGGCCTATACCATTCGAATTGTGTATATATCAACTGGTTCAGGAATCTATAGTGGGTTATTTGTTGCTGCTGATGAGTGAAGCGTGGATAATTACGTCTGTGACAATCAGAACATCAAAAAAATGTTGTCATTTTTTTGCTCTAATAATAATGTCATGCATTGACTTGCGATAAAAAAAAAAAACAGATTGTTAACTCTTCGTGTGCTTTATACTCTGGGTAGAATTTTATTATAATGATGTGCTAATGAACATGTTGTTGATATCACTTGTCGATGGATTAGGTACGACATGCTGGGTAAATGTTAATCTTAATAAAATTCTGGTCTTCTCTTCCTTTTGACGAAAAGAAAAGAAATTGTTAACATTAATTTAACCTTCAAATTTGGTCATTTCAATATACAAAAGAAATAATAAAAACTTGAGTGTGCACAAAAAAATGTCTAAGTCTAAAAATCAACAGAATTCCATAACAATTTGTTGGAATTTATTGGTCTGCTGTTAATGTTAATTGTTGGGACTACATTAGGGCCTCAAAAAAAAATATCCGGCACAATTTTAATTGCCAAACACCTGGTGATTTATTGGCCGTTAAAAGAACACTTGTTAGTGGTGTGAGTATATGCTTATAGGATTTTTAGCACTTCCCCTTATCGCGATTCTTTGGCAATGGAACTTATATAGACATAACTTCATTTAACAAATTATGACACTGACTGCCATAATTCCCACAATTCCAAAATGACCCATAAACCATCAGTCATAATTCAATCTAATTCATAAATAATATTGACTCTTGCATAATTGCATAAACATTGTTGATTTATTTTGTTTCCATCACAACGGCAAATTTATGGTCATACCCCTGCAGGGGTATTCGAGATCCGTTTCCAACTAATTGACATGACCATTATAGATATATAAATAGATTTAAATATAGACATCAAATTGCAATCAAATGCAATTTTCCATTTATCAACGCAAATTGATTTGTCCATTCTAATTGAATAACTTTCAAATAGTTTATTCGCATGCTAAATATATTTTACTTCAATTAAGTCTGTACAAAGACAATAAACAGTTTGAACAAAAACAATAAATGTAATAAACATTCACAAACTCCAATTGACGTCAATACTTTAGTACTTAAGTATTTTTACTAATTTGTTAATTGATTTTGACTAACTTTATACCAAAAAAAAATGTTGCTTATTTTTTGTACAGATTTTATAATACCACAACGTGTGATATTGGCCATCATGGGCTTTCTGGCCATCCTGAATGCCTACACGATGCGCGTGTGTCTTTCTCAGGCCATCACCATCCTTGTGGTGAAGAAGAACAACACGGAAACGGAGGATGGCGGTCATGCGATCTGTGAGGCGGATGATTTGGATGGTGGCAGCTCTGCTAGCAATGGAAATTTCGAATGGTCCGAGGAGTTGCAGGGCCTGATCCTGTCATCCTTTTACATTGGTTATATAGTCACCCATGTGCCCGGCGGTCTCCTTGCCGAGAAGTTTGGTGGCAAATGGACTCTCGGCCTGGGCATCCTCTCAACAGCTGTATTTACCATGCTTACACCGCTGGCCATCGAATTGGGTGGCTCCGACTGGCTGATTGTGACCCGTGTGCTGATGGGTCTGGGCGAAGGTACCACATTTCCAGCCTTGAGTGTCCTGCTTGCCGCATGGGTGCCAGCCAACGAGCGAGGCAAACTGGGCGCTTTGGTTCTGGGAGGTGGCCAAGTGGGCACCATTATGGGTAATCTACTATCGGGCGTCTTCCTCGAGAGCTACGACTGGCCATTTGTGTTCTACTTCTTCGGCGGCCTTGGCGTTATTTGGTTTGTCTTCTTTGTAAGTAAAATTTTATTTTCTTAGTTTAATCAGGTTTAATCAGAGGTATATTTCACGTTGCAGATCTTCCTGTGCTTCAGCGATCCCGTCTCGCATCCCTTCATCAAGCCCAGCGAACGCGAGTTTCTCGTCAATGAGATCGGCAACATTGGTCGCAATGAGAGTCTGCCACCAACACCTTGGAAGGCGATCCTCACCAATCTACCCATGATGGCGTTGGTTTCTGCTCAAATCGGTCACGATTGGGGCTTCTATATCATGGTGACGGATCTGCCCAAATATATGTCCGATGTGCTGCAGTTCTCCATCAAGGCGAACGGTCTGTACTCCTCTCTGCCCTACATAATGATGTGGATCGTGTCCGTTGGTAGCGGTTTTGTGGCGGACTGGATGATTCGTCGCGGCATTATGAGTACGACAAATACACGCAAAATGATGACTGGATTGGCGGCCTTTGGCCCGGCCATATTTATGGTGGGCGCCTCATATGCCGGGTGCGATCGCGTCCTGGTCGTGGTGCTCTTCACCATCTGCATGGGTCTGATGGGTGCCTACTATGCGGGCATGAAGCTAAGTCCACTGGACATGAGTCCCAACTATGCCGGCACCCTGATGGCCATTACGAATGGCATTGGTGCCATAACGGGAGTGATTACGCCATATCTTGTGGGTGTTATGACACCAAATGCCTCGCTGCTCGAGTGGCGAACGGTCTTCTGGGTGGCCTTCGGTGTTCTCTGCTTCACTGCGATCATCTACTGCATTTGGGCATCGGGCGAGGTTCAGGCCTTCAACAATGCGCCCATCGAGGCACGCAGCGTTGACTATGAGGCCGAGGAACGGAAATCCGAGCATAAAATGAAGCCCCTGGAGCGCAGCTCCTAGAGTCTGATTGCCCAAAAGTGCCATAACTAACACAGTTGTGCCCTAGTTCAAATCATATCTACAATATATATGTAATATATCAGTTTTAATGCGTGTTGCACCCATTGAATTTTGAGAATTCGCTGTGTGGCTGCCACCCATGAAGACATTGTTAATGTATGTTTGTATTTATACAACACGGATTTGTACAACTTGCGATTATCTATTGCAATTGCTAGTTTTATAGTATGCCAAAAAGTCGGCCCTTTCTGCGCTGTCTATATATATATATATAAATAAAAATGTTAATCTATAAGCGTTCAGCTGCAGTTCCTTAAGGTCTAATTTTTAAACCCAAAAAAACATAGAGCTATCCTATCTCCCACACTCCCCATCCACCTTCTGTCATCCCTCAAAGTAGTTCACAGCTCCATGCCCCCCATTGCAGATTATTTACTCTCTTAATTATTATTTAGTATTTAACTGAAACGAAATTCAATTTTAGTCTAGTATGTACCTAATTTGTATTGCAAAAATGTAAAATGTGTAAAATTCAATTTAAATATTGTATGGCATTATTTTTTTAAATTGTTGATCAATGTGTAATGCATGTGTTTTTTAACGCTATCGTTGAAGCATATCTGTTTTTATAATGTTAGTCCAAATAAAGTGCATAAACCAATTGAAACAAGTATTTTATTGTGAGAAATTAACTTGAAAAAAAAAACAACTACTGTTCAAGTATGAAAAGGAGATGCTGCAAAGCTCAGCTAATTTTTAGTGACCAAATATCATAAAGAGACGACTTTCAAATGGCTGAAGTTAAATCTCAGCTATTTTAAGATAAATAAACATCACATTCTTAGCAGAATAAATATCACATTCTTAGAAGAATAAACATCACATGGAGTCGCCTTAAGAGCGACTCCGTTAAGATAAATAAACATCACATGGAGTCGTCTTACAATGATTCATATTATTTAGGTTTAAGATTTTTGTATAAAATAAAGAAATGCTCATCAGAGCAAACAGTTCGATTCTAAACGTCGTGTGTGAAACACGTTTAGGGTGGAGTTAACGTGTTTCACACATATTTTGGTCCCTCGAGCCGGATTCAGAGTTCGATACAAATCGTCGACTCTGATCATATAGTTCCACACTAAATGTAGTCTTTATAATTCGAACTTCGCATCGGCTTCAGTGTTCGAATTAAAACGTCGAATCTGAAAAGATTTTGAAATTCAATGCGTGTTCTGTGGCTTACAACAGAACTGTGAAGCAAGTGCAAATCAAAGCCAAACCAAATCATATAAGAGAATAAGTTTTTGGGAAAGCAGCAGGAGCTGCTAAAAATGGAGCTGTCTTCATCAGAAAAAGAGATTGAAGGACGGTCAAATAAGTTGATGAAGCTAGCCAAAGAGGAGGCTAGTCTAAAGAGAGACAACTTGAAAGAAATTTACAGAGTGTTAATTCATATGCGAAAGGAAATAGAAACTGCCAAGACCAATTTGGCAAATCCAACAGAGATTCAAGAAACGATGACATCAATGGACAATTTCATCTGCGAAGCTGAAGAATGTTTCAATCGAAGGTGAAAATTTAATAGGGAAAATTGTTGCAGAGCTGTCGTATCTATCAAGTTCATCGAGACGGGACACTGTGCTACAAGAGTATTGGGATCGTGAGAGATTTCTTGAAAAAGAACTGCAATCCATAAAACAGCAGCACACTCAAACTAAGGCTAAGGAGCAGGATGACAGTTTCGACCAAATCCAAGCACCGTCTAGAAATGACACCTGAGAAAATGTACAAGGAGCTCGAGGAGGCCCGTCGAGATATACAGAAGAGCGATAAGAAACTCGAGAAGGCTCGCCGAGAGCTACAGCATTGCGACAAGGAGCGCGGAATAAGCTGCGGCGCGAAAAATATGAATTGGAACGAAGACTTAGCTCCATGAAGGTTCGTGATCGTGTGGATAATGATGCCGAAGAGGCACTGAGCCAAAAAAAAATAAAATAAAGAAATGCTCATCAGAGCAAACCGGTCGATTCCAAACGTCGTCTCATAGTGTTGACACAACTACTCATTGAAATCGTGTGTTATAAATTAATGGTTGCTTTAAAATAGAATTTTTATTTATTTTCTTTTATAATGTTACCAATGATACAACGCAAATTGCGAGATCTGTTCAATCGTAAGTAGAAAATAAAATTGGGAAAACAGTATTTGGTTTCGACCAACTGACAACTAAGTGCAACAGATCTGCAGGTGAGGCAGCGGTGGGTTGTTTGCTGCTTCAGCTTATTGGCCATCATCAATGCCTATGCAATCCGCTTGTGCTTGGATTTCACACTCCAGCGTATTGTGCGGGATTCCAATATGTTGAGTGTGGAAACGGAATTAAACCAAATAAGGCAAAGCGGAGGCGGAAACCAAATTAAGTTGCCACAGAACCTGATTATTACTACGACGAATAGCAACGATATCTGGTCAAAGGAGGTGCAATCTTTGGTCACTATATTCTTCTATGCGGGCTATATGATTACCCACATTCCCGGCGGCCGTTTCGCGGAACGTTACGGTGGCAAATGGATTCTGGGTGGGTCCATATTGTTGTCAGCAATGCTGACACTGCTCACGCCAACAATTGTGCGCAATGGTGGCCCAAATGCCCTGCTCTGTATTCGCCTGCTCATTGGTGTCTGCGAGGGGCCAACATTTCCAGCGATTAGCGCTTTGCTGGCCCAATGGGTGCCTGAGAAGGAGCGCTCAATGCTGTGCAGCTGTGTTCTAAGTGGTGGCGAAATTGGCATCACTTTTATGCATCTGGTCAGTGGATTTGGGCTCAACTTTCAGAATTGGGCTGTGGCCTTCTATGTGGTTGGTAGTGGGGCAATTCTGTGGTTTGTTGGTTTCGTAAGTATTTTGTAGTTTTATTATCAGAAAAAAATATATTTCCTAATCTCTTCGATTCTGTCTGCTGCAGGTCTTGATCTGCTACAGCAATCCGGATGACTCGCCATACATCGAACGCGGCGAGCTGGACTACATCAGAAGCCAGGTGAGCACAACGCAAATTAATGAAGATGAGGTGGTCAATGGGAATGTGCCCTGGAGCAGCATGCTCATGAATGCACCCATTTGGGCACTGGTGGTGGCCAACATGCAGCACAACTGGAGTCAACACGAGTTGGCCAAAGATCTAACACAGCTGCTGGATGAACTGGAAAATAAAGGCCAAACTATGTGGATGGAACTGGAGGCGAGCTTGCAGCTAATAGCGCCACATCTGTGCAGCTGGTTGGCATCGATCACAATCGGATCGTTGAGTGACTATCTAATTGATAAGGGCATATTGAGTCGAACGCTGACGCGTCGCCTCATGTCCTGTCTGTTTGCCTTAATCAGCTTCTCCGTGCACAATCAGGAGAACTCGGCACGTTCATCGAAGATTATGGCATTCGCTGCATATTATGCGGGCATCAAACTGCTCCCGCTGGACATGAGTCCCAATTTCGCCGGCACCCTAATGGGCATCTCCAACGGACTGGGCGCCTTGCCCGGCCTACTGATGCCAATGTTGCAGCAACTGGAATCAAAATACGCCATCGTTGGCCGCATTTGTGCCGCATTATGGTTAGTCTGTGCCGGTTTTATATCGGGCGATGTGCTGCAGTCCTATAATGAAATGCCGATTCGCGTCTGAATTTATCCAATATTATTAAATAAAAATGCTTATATTGATTAACATAGACTAATATTTAACTATTGGTATAGTCTTGACTTAGACAACATTATAATAGATTTATATATGTATATATTGATAAGTGAATATATATATATATTGGCATAGGTGTATATGTTTCATAATACACAATAATATGCTTTCAAATTAGGAGCACAATCACTAAAACAAGATTTTATAGTGCGTATTACATAAATGACGGATGTTTCTTTGCTTTTGGGATTTAGGCTTGTTCTTTTTCTAAACTTAGTTAGCACGAACGTTTAGGATTTCTCTAAATGCTGTGGATGGCTGTGTCAGCTGCTCTCGGCCATCTACTGGCCGAGTAGGCCGTTCTGGGCCTTTACCGAAACGGCAATCATGTCGATGCCCAGCTTGCGTGACACATTGATTTGGGCCTGTGCCGCATTGCGCAACGAGTAGACATGGACCACTTCTGCCTTGCTCTTTGCGTAGATCAGCGCCTTCTCGAACAGTTCGACGGCACGTTGCAGCTGGGCGCGCTGCACCTCGACAGTGCCCAGTGTCTCGTAGGCCAGCTCACATTTGGGATCCACGGAGATGGCCTGATTGAGGAGGGCCACAGCTGCTTCGATGTCGCCGCGCCACTGCAGCATCATGATGGACTGATGGACGAGCAGTGCCGGATTTTTGGGCGCACGCTCCATGGCCATCTCATAGAAATACTGGGCCTGTTGGAACTGCCTTTGATCGGCCAGCACCTGGGCCATCAGACTGTAGCACTCAACGCAATCAGGGAACTTTTCGATGGCATTCTCAAAGTCCTTCATTACACGCTCCAGGCGCTTTTGATCGCCGGTCATGAGGGCCAGACGATAGTCAGCATAGCACTTCTGCACGGTGGCAATCGCATGATGGGGTGCCAAACGCACCGCCTTCTCGAACTGCTGCAGTGCCATCTCGATCTGTTCCAGCAGCAGCAGTATCTGTGCCCGCTGGTGGTACACATCAGGATTGTTGGGCGTCAATTTCTCGGCTTCGTCAAAGTCGGCCAATCCCCAGTCGCGCTGCTCCGTCTGGATAAAGAGAGCGGCACGTTTGATGTAAGCAAAGGAGCGCAGCGTCACATCCGCATCCTCTGTCAAAGGATTACTCAATTATTATTATTTGTTAGGCAATAATTTTAACATTTGCTTACCATTTGCCAAAATGGCATCAAAGTCGAGCTTGCTCTCGGTAAAGGAGCCGCTCATTAAATAGAATGAGCCACGCATTAGCAGCGCCTCTACCTTGTATTGTGATTCAGCCTCCGAGGATTCAATTTCCTCTGTGCATGCCGCAATGATGTCATCGTATTTCTCCTCGTCGTAGGCACGTTTAGCGCGCAGGAAGCCACGCGGGGGCGTATCTGTCTCTGTTGGGGCCGGCAGTTCCATTGTCTGCAGCGGATGGGCTATAAAGGATCGCATATAGGTGTTGATGAAGTTAGTCGAGGGCACAACAGGCACACGAGTGCTCAGGCCCTTCTCGGCATCGATGCGACCAGTCTCCTTCAGCACACGGTCGGCAAACATGATGGTATTGTTGTTCTGGAACATCTCCAGAATACACGTGGCCGTCACATCTTCCAAACACTCGACCAAGTCCTTGGTCACCTCATGGGCTCGGGCACGTCTGTAATAGGCCTTGGCATACTGCGGATTGTACTCCAGCGACAAAGAACAGTCCTCCTTAACTTTGCTCCACTTCTTCAGCATCTCATAGGAGGCGGCACGGTTCTGATAGAATATCGCCATGTCCGTGCGATGCTCAGTGGGACACTTGGCGATTGCCTTATCATAGAAACTGATTGCCTCATCGTATTTGCCGTTGCGATAGCAATTGTTGCCCTCCGTCTTGTAATTTTCGGCCTCCTTCAGCGGCGACAATTGTTCACCCAATTCGGCGTTCTTCTTCTTGCTCTCCAGCTCGGAATCTGGCGCGGTACCATCAATGGACAAAGCTTGCTTCTCCATTTTACCTTTTTGGCGTTTAGTGCCCAAATCCTTGTCCGTCTTCGTCTGCTTACCATTCGACGCCTCATCTCTGGCACCGGCGCTCCGCCGTTTGAACATATACATGCCCAGGCCGATGACGACGGGCGTTCCAAGAATTAAGGCCACCTGCCATTTGTTCAGCTTTACGGAATTTACGTTGAGAAAAGCAGCCATATTTTACTCCGTGTATGTGTGCTGCAAATAGAGTAGTAATATTGTGTAATAGCAGTTCAGAGCGCAAATAGCCACTACATATTGCTAAATTTCCGGCAAGTTGCAGCAGTTGTCACCCAATTGCTTTACTAGTTGCTGCCTCTGCTCTGGCTTATCGATTTTTATTTCTTTTGTGAACGCTATGTAAGTTTTGTACTGCGGCATTGGAATACTCACGTTTGTTTTATAATTTAATACTGCAATGAATTTTGCAAATATACACAGTTAACTGATTGGTTTCTAGTGAAAAGTAAATACAAATAAATATTTTGTGTTACAGCTCGCCTGCTTAGCAAATAGACCACACCGTACGGAACAGTGGCGCAACTGTTGAACTTCTGAATGATTCTAAAGCACATGTGACAGCTGGTTTCTTCGTGGCAGAAAGCCCGCTGCTATAATACATATGTAAAATAACAGATCGCGTTCTGTGCGTTTACATTGCGCCCGTTAGCAAAGAACATAATAAAACAAATCGCTTATTGATTTATGCATCAAGTCTAGGAACTTTTATATAATGATTTCATCCAATTATATGGTTTGTAAATGGCAATGTGTTCATGAGGCTAAATTTTACATAAAAATCCGACTAGTTCCGCTTAAATAAGCAATGTGCAAATGTCAATTATATGTATTATATGTAAACATAAATAGGCAACTTACATCGAAGATTGTTAATTATAGATAACAAAGGAAAACATGTGGTTGGCGGTTGTCTCGAGGCGTTGAGCTAAGTGCAAATGAGTTCATCTAAAAGGCTATAAATATGCAGTCAGCTACACACGCACAGGCGAAAACAGAAGCAAAGCGGGAGCGAGAGATGCATGCAGTGAGACATTGCAAGAATTATAAAAGCTTTTGTCTCGCTGCGTGTGTGTCAGGGAGTTCCACTTTCAATGCAATCGCATATAGTGTTCTCAACTAAATGTTAGTACGATTCAAGTTGGTTTGTTTTTCTTTTTATTTTAGTTAGACCTAAAGTAAACTTCATAATTTGAAACGCACTAAGCATAACATTAAAATTATAAGTCCGTAATAGTACGTAAGTTTAGGAAATTATGGAAATTATTAGCTATTCTATACGATATTCCAGTGTTGATTTTTTTTCTTTCTTTTGTAATGTGTTGTGTTTTCCAGCCGACAGTCGACTGCATTGCCAGCTGCCGCCGCTAAAGCAACTTTTTTTTTCCTCCTTCTTTTCCTTCTTTCAGGCCGCTGCTTGCTTTGATTTTCAATTCTATCTTTACTCTTTTTGTTTCCGTTTTCATTTATATTCTTCACTCTCTTCCTACTCAAATATTTATTTGAGTCTCTCTCTGTTGCTGCCTTGGCTTGGCCTCGGACATCAGTTCTTTATAGTAGTCTTCTTGTTGTTGTTGGTGTTCATGAGCTTGGTCAAAATCTTACGAGAGTGGCCCGACGGGTCAAAGTGGTTGGTGTGTTCGCTGGCCTCCTTCTTGGAGCGCTGCTTACCGCTGTGACCCGAGAAGATGTGTTTGCCATGGTCGAAGTTATAGTGCTCGTATTCATCGAAGTGTGCTTCAGACATGTTGTGTTTGAGATCTTGTTGCTTATATAAAAGAGTTTTAATTGAGGGCTTCTTTTTCTTTGTAGATTCCTTTGGCTTTGAGATTTTTCTTTTTTATTTTATTTGGTGTGTATGCGACACTTCCACTGGTTGTCCACGTCCTTCTCGCTTCGAATCACGAATGGAAATTGAACTTTTTATCGATGTTGGACACCTAGTTTTATACCCGGTGAGAGCTTTTTCTCTTGCCGTTTTCTTCAGTTGTGAGAGTGGTTGACCAAGCTGCTCCCGCTCTCACAGACCCTGTGAGCAAAATGAGTTTATTTTAAAATAAATTTTTATGCATATGCATATAATGTTGGATTTCAATTTCTTTGAAAAATAAACAATTTTCAAAATTTTTTTTTATTTTAATTTATTTTGAAATTTTTTGATTTTTTTTCTAACTAGCTCTGAAAAGATTTCTGAAGCAAAGTGATGTCTAGCACAGATAATGCCTAATCAGTTTAATAATATTGCTCTTTGGCATACTGTTTTAAAAAAAAATTCTAATTTTGTTTTACAATCTATAGTTACAGAAATTTTGGTGCCATTTACCATTGGGACAACAGTTATTCTGTTCACACGCTCTCTCGCACAATATGAGAGTGCGAGAACATCTTCAGAGTGAGAACGTGTAAAGCTTTGTACAATTTTTGCTGCGCAATTTAATTTTTTTGTGCTGTGTTTACAAAATGCGCGGTAAACAAAAAAATATTATAAGGCAATGACAACGTCAAGCAAACATATTTTTTGTTTCGAGTATTTAAATTATTTAAAATGTTTTTCATAATACACACGTTTCTTGGATACAAAGAATGCAAATGTTATTATATATGGCCACGAAGTCAACCCTTGTGATGCGATTGGCCTGTTGCAGAGAGCATTTCCAGTTGTACTTCGAGTTACACTTCCAGTTGCATCATCGTCAGGTGAACAGTGAGAACACATGTTGCTCTTCCATGTCACTGGCCGGCTCATTGCCAACAAAATTTTCCGTTACAAATCAAATGTCAACGTAAACTTATTGATTACTTGGCCCCAAGCAGCAGGGCAGACGTGACTTGGTGCTCATATATATATAATATATATATATACCTTCATTCTTATATTTTATTTATATTATCAACAAGAGCTACCCCTGTCCGATGACCCAGTTTCCCCCTAAATTTCGATAGGTTTATTTTTATGTTTTAAACAAAAGCTTTCAATTTGATTGTTTGTCCATTTGTTTATATACATTTTCACATATATATATTAGAGCATTTGTTTACGTTTCAAACTTGCCGGTGATATGCGTCGTTCTATGTTATCAGCTGTTGTGTTGTTCAAGGCAGTCAACGACGATCGACGTCTTAGTCACTCAAACAACTAGGGCTTTCTAGCAAATTGCTCCAAATGATTCAACACAAAATTCCAGAGACTACGCAACGCATTACGAAGCTTCTTTTAAGATAAGTTAGTCCAAATTGATTTGGCAATGAACAGCGCACCATTTTCAAATAAATGTAAAAAGCTCGTCAATTTCTAATGATTGTTGAACAAGCTAAGCTTGAGTGCTTGCCGGGCGTCTTGACTAACCATGCAAAGAAGCTGAATGTTATAGCAATTTAAAAGTTTGCGGCAAACATTTGACTAGTTTGGAAAAGTTTTCGTTATAAAATTTGTAAGACGACACAAGCACTGCTTGCCTGGTCAGTACACTGCTTCGACAAGCATTTCTTTGAGTTCATTGGTCAATTTGCCCATCAGTCGTCTCTCGGAATGATGGCTGTTGTAGGCCGATTGCTTGATTTCTCGCAACTTTAATTTAATGGATATATCATAAAATATCAAGCATGTTAAACACCACGGGTTCATCTGTACTTTGAAAAAAAAAAACCGTAGCTGAGTCAAATAAAAATCTTAAGATTTACAGGTCGATTTGTACTGACTTTTAAAATATGTAAAAGTGCATAATTTTTCCAATATCAGAAATACTAGTTAACAAATAATTTACTTAAATAGTTTTCTGGTTTTCAGCAAATTTGAATAATATTAGCTTATCAATTTAATTTTAAATTATATTACTTAGTAAGAAATTAAAAAATGTATGTAAAACGTAGCCAGAAACTTGACTACGCCCTCATAACGAATTACACTAATGTCTGCTGCGTGCCGGGGCTAACACAAGATGCACTCCATTATCTCACAGTGCATCATATTAAGCGCTGATATGTAAACGGCGTCTGCAAGGACGACAAACCATTAATGTTTTCAATAATCTATTAAATTCCTTTAGGAGTTAAGCGTACAAATTGTACTCACCCACATCGGAAGCACGTGCGAGTACTGCGATGCTGGGGCACTCGATACTTGACCATGCAGGAACGGACGCAATGCTGAACTGCCGGCAGCACGATCTGAGCCATGACATGCTGACGAGCTCAATGCCCCAGCGAAGGGTTCTCGCAAGCTGCTCAATTTGACTTAAATGTCTGCTATGCAACTGCTGGTAATTCCACTGTGCAGCTGCCACCAGAGCTGTGCTGCGAGGTGGAAGGAGTTGAGTTGCTATAGCCAAATACCGTGAAAACTAAGATGATGAGATGAGATGAGAGAGGAAGAGATGAGGAGCGTAAATGTCGCGTAAAACGAATTTCATTCATACAAATCGCAGTTGAATGATTTTGTTTTATTTGTATTTTTATACTTTGTTTCTTTTTCCACGAATTGGCGAAATTGCGGGTGTTGCTTTGTATATGTATTTGTGTGTTTGGGTTTGTGTGTGTGTCTGTGTGTGTGTGTGTGTGTGCGTTTATACCCAACTGGTTACTGGCCACTTGGGGAAAGAGTGGGGTGCGAGGTAGTTGGACTTGCAGTTGGAGTCGCACTCGACGTCGTCGTCGCCGTCGTCGTCGTCGTCGTCGTCTTAGTCGTAGTCGGACTGCCCATCTACGTCGAAACGAAGACGACGATCGCATTATGTGGCACTGTTTAGTGCGCGCCAGTCTCAGTTCCTCCATAATTAGTCATATTTGTTTAGCATCAAAACTTGTGAATGACTGTGCCCGCTGCTGTGGATCAGTGCCGCTTGGCTGCCAGAGATGACCACGTGTCCACGCACGATATTTAACGTATTTTATATAATACTAGATTAGATTAGATTAGACCTGGTATTATATTGCAGCAAGTCTGTGTATAACTGTGGCAAGGCTGTAAGCGTTTAAGAAGGCGTTCTATCTAAGTGACACTTATATATCTAATTACTTTCATAATTAATTAATTATTAAAGCACTGACAATTTTTAGATTTAGTCGGCGTTATTTCAATAGATTATTATCATTAAAATTAAAATTTTAAATGATCTTAAAGAGTTTTAGCAGACAAGCCTTCTGCTAGTTTCAGCTGTTTCTAACTTATTTTGTGCATGTTATTAATTCGTTTTAGTAGTGCAGATTTTAAATTAATGTTTAGATCAGAAACCATATTTTCTTTTTTGTAAAATGAGTCCAGCTGTTACGCTCAAAGTCATCCTAATTGCTTGGCATACAAGAACTGTAATAAATTTTAAGCAGCAGTTAGTTGTGGCAAGTCGTGCGTGTTGCAAGCAGGCATCGAGAGGCATCGGCAGGCACGCGGCCAGCTCGATTTGGCTGAGAGACTGAGGCTGGTCCTGGCCAACTAAGGCGCTGCACGTTGACGGCCATTAGGCGGCGCACTTTACGCTTAACGCTTAACACTGCGTTCTGTCAGCGTTGGCTTTTCACTTTCTTTTAGAAACCGACGCACATACGAACAAAGTTTTGTTTATTTTTTTTCACTTTTCAATAATTCGAATTTCGAATGCGTGCAACAATGTAGCCAGAGCTGGGCAGACAGCTAGCCAAAGTCTGACTTTGCTGCCGTAGGCAAGCAAAGAGCACATAAAACCAAAAAAAAATAAAATAAAAAAAAATTTGTTTATCTAATTAGCCATGCACCGGGCGACAACAACATTTCACCTGCTACACATTGTGGTGCGCTGGTTTCGCCAGCGCAATTAAAATGCAAGGCAGGTGGCCAACAAATCGAAACTGTCCTAAACCCAATTGCAAGTTTAAACAAATGAAAGTGTTCTACGCACAATTGTTGGCCCGGAAGTTGTGGGTGAAATTACGGCTTTGTTGGCCAGTGAAAGGTTGCCTCGAACAAAAAAAAAAAAAACAAAAACCATTAACCACAAATATATTTTATACATATATATATCTTCTGGTGCGTGCGCCGATGATGACTCTTTCCACGGCGACATGTTCATTAAAGCCGCACCAGTGCCGGCATGGCTCATAAAAGAAAAGAAAAGAGACGCACAACAAATTTGCATGTTGGCAACATAAATCGTTTGGCAAAATATTTAACAAGTCAGCAGCAACAGTTGAAATCAATAAATTTATTGATACAATTTATAGGGGCAGCGAGAGGACGGCAGCATGCAACACACGCAACACACAAGCAACAGAGAGACACAAACACACACACACGCAAGCACACACACATACACACACAGCGCTAATTAGAGCAGCGGGCGCAAAGAGGGACGAATGTGCGTTGTGTGTTGTGTGTGTAATAAAACTTATAAATGGACCAACTTCACTGCACACATTTGTTGCACATACAAAGCAAATGCCGACAAAGAAGATTGTGTGTAACTGTGTGTGTTTGTGTGTGTGTTTGTGTGTGTGTCAGTCAGTCAATGTCATATTTACAAGTTTTGCATTCTTTTGTGAAAGTCATGATTCGTCAAGTTCGTTGCCTAAATCTTTCGTTATGTTTGCAATTTCTTGACAATTCGCTTTAATTATCACATCAAGCTAATGAGCCGCCTCAAAAACAAGGGGGGGAGGGGGGGGGAGTTGTAGGGGCTAACAACAATATTGTTTGATTGTTTTAATCCACAAGTTGTGTTTGTTGTTTTTAATGGCTTTGCAAGTTTTATGCATGTCTCAAGTATCGACGTCTATGAAACTCTTCACAAATACGCACACGCCCAAAAAAAAAAAAAAAAACAACAACAACAGCAACAAGAAATCGACAATAGTAATGGGCTGGGCGACGGGGCATCATGATTGGACTGTCACTGGCCACTGACTGTCAATTTTGTTGTGCTTGCTTGCCAAAGAAATGTTTATTCAGTCAAATGACGAAGATTGCTTTTTATGCAACACACACAAAACATGCCAATTGTTACTGTACTCCATGCAACAAAAGCGAAAGCTGATCAGACAATGACCGCCCAAGTAGCAACAGCAACAGCAGCAGCAGCAACCACAACAACAGTCAACAATTTTGTACATCAACAACAAGAGAACTAACTTCTTGGTAACAGCAACCAGTTGATAACTGCAGGCTAAAACAGTTTAAACTTTAAGTTGCAATACGTGATTTAAAAAACCCATTTTTTTTTCATTTCTTTAAAGCTACTTGGCAAAACTTGAGAATACAAATTTTTGACTCGCTATGAAAATTGCCGGTTTAATGTATGTAAGTGGGTCTAAGTAGTGCTCTGAATTAAGTTAAGATTTACATATCAGAATATATATTGTATATTCATTTTTTATAAGCCATTTGTTGAAATAAATTCTTTAGTTTTTCAGGACAAAATTCAAGTTTAAAAAAAATGTACTAGCAATTTTGGGCGATTATAGTTAAATTACAGTTCATTGCGTTATAAACAAATATTTTACAGTTTTACAAATATTTTACAGTTTCAGTTTTGTTATTTTGGGTAAGTTAAAAAAAATTAACTCGGAATTTTGGGCGATTACAGTTGAATCAGTTTCATTCTTCTAAATTAATTGCGTTATAAACAAATTTATTTTATATATTTTGTATTACTAGCTGCAGTGCAACAAAACTGCCTCTATATATATATATATATATATTTATATATAGAGATATCCAGCTTAACATTTCATTGAATTGATATCTAGCGTAAAATTGTTGTATTTGATAATCCCCAAGCAGACAACTTCATGGTCAGTTCAGCCAGTCGTTCAGTTAGTCAGTTAGTCAGTCAGTTAGCCAGCAACATGTTGCAGTGAAAAGTGAGTCTGTTGGCAGGAGCAGAAGAGGCGCAAAAAAGTAGCGACGACAACTAACCAAAAGCAATGCTAAAGCCAAAGCCAAAGCTGAAGCTGAAGCCAAAGACAGCAGCAGCAGCAGCAGCAGCAGCAGCAGCAGCAGCAGCAGCAGCGGCAGCAGCAGCAGCAAAAAAAAGCGAAAAGACGACAACTTTGGTTGCCGGAAAGCCAACGCAGGCGTCGACTGCGACGCGACGCACATATATATTGATTCGCTTTGGTCAGTAGACAACAACAGCAGCAGCGACGTCAATTGTGGCAGCGGCAGCGGCAGCGACAAGTGCAGCTAGCAAAGTTGCTCAACTTTGTCGTGTAGTGTTTGGCTGTTCGTTGGCGCGGGGAAATCTTATTTTGGGGAGTGGCTTGGTGTCTGGCCTGTCTAGAGTGTTCGTCTGGCCAGTTGTCTGGTTCGTTGTACTGCCGCAGCGACGCTGGCAGCGCGGCGGCGCACACACATTGACGCTTCTTTTGAGCCGTTTCGAATTTGAGTTTTGGCCAACACAACGAAACGCGAAATCAGTTAACAAACGGACGCGTTTTGAAACGGATGCGCAACAGCAGCCACTCGCACTCGAGCAACGACAAAAGGCCGCGAAATTTCCTGCTCCTCCAATAGCCTCCAAAGTGCGAATGACTCTTCGGTGTTCGGTGGCCCAAAGTGTGACTCGTCTCGGCCAGTCGGGCGTCGTCGTTTAAAAGTGAAATTCACTGAATGAAATGAAATGAAATGTTTGCCAGCCCCATGCAATTGCCATCGGAATTGGGAATGGGATTGGGTTAGCGATAAAGCCCCTCAGTGATTACAATTCACATCTGACAATTGCAGCAGCCGCCGTCGCAGCAGCCAAAACAAATGAGTGCAACATAAACACAAAGTGATTACCATAAAAAACAAAAACAAAAAACAAAAAACGAATTAGAAAGAAAAGGATTATACATAAATCTACATCCAGTTGAGTCAATTGAGTTTCGTCTTTACATCCATCTATCTATCAGTGCCCGCTTTGTATGGTATGTATCAAATGTTGCATGATGTAAGATCACCCCAAAAAGGAGTCAAAAATAAAACAAAGCCAAACAAATGAAATTATTATTTATCTAACTCAAAATGGATAAATATTGTAATTGCAATTATGTTATTATATCTTAAGATGTTAAGAAGTGATTGAATAAAACAAAAATATATTAAATATATAAATTGTTAAATAAATAAATAAAAATTGTCTTATTCTTCCGTTACTTCTAATTGATTATTATAAATTGAAAAAATAAAAAATTCTATTAGTTTTGGCTGTTTCTGTATTTCATTTTATTTTTTTTTATTTTTTTTTTATTTTTTTTTTATTTTTGATACATAAATTTGATAGTTTTTATTTATATACAAATAATACAATTAGCTTTGGTATTTTATGGCTTTCCCAATTTTGTTTAATATTTTTTTAATCCAATATTTACGTTTGAAATTTTTGATTTAAAATTTTAAAAAGTCGTTGCAAATTCCTGACTGAATTTATTACAGTATTTTGTTTCATCGATTGTAAAATACACAATTTTTAACTATGTTAATAAGGCAAGAAATACAATCTATAAAAATGCTAGTAAATTTGTGAATTTTTATAAAATAAACTTATGCTATTAAAAATATTTATAAGAATCCAAATTAATTCGATTCCCACTGAGTTGTTGATTGAGTTTATACAAAAATATTATTTATTTAAATAATTTAAGTCTATAAGCTTACTTTGAAGCAATTCTAATTGTAATAAGGATTATATTTTTAAAAAACCACAAAAGTTTATTGTTAGTTGTCTGTTTTGGTTGTTGTGTTTGTTATTTGAGTTCGCGCTGAGTTTTCTCAGCGGATGTTGCACTCTCAGCGAAATCGAATGTGCCGCGCTATTTGCACAAAGAATTAAGACGCACTACTCATCAGCAAACAGCAGCTGTGTCAAGTTGCAGTAGCAGCAACAACAACAACAACAACAACAGCAACAATAGCAACAACAACAACAATCAAATACACACATCCCTCATACCCAGCGTTGACAGCGCCAAGCGCCAAATGTTCGCGTCCAAGTTGAAGGAAAAGGAGACAATGCCAAACACTTGCAACTGTCGATTTTTCCACAACAACAAGTGTGTGTGTGAGTGTGTGTGTGTTTACTTGTACGTGTATTTATCTTTCACTTAAAGTGAAGATGACATTCTTTAAATGAAATTAACTGCCGGCAGCAAAAGCAACCACAAATAAAAAACTGCGTTGCAAGTTGCTGTTGCTGCTGCTGCTGCTGTTGCTGATGCTGCTGCAAATGTTGCTGCTGCTTTGGCTGCAATTAGTATTTGTCTTTGCTAATACGCTGCCATGTTGGTATGCATCCCCAGTTTGCTTGCTGCTGCTGCTGTTGTTGTTGTTGTTATTGTTGTTGTTGTTATTGTTGTTATTGTTGTTGTTGTTGACCAGTTGTTGTGGTCACGCATAAAAAGTGTCGCACACTTGAATGAATCTTTTGGCTTTGGCTTTGCTTGTCACTTAGTGTGCCAAGTTGTTATTGTTGCGCTTGTTTGTTTGTTTATTTGTCTGCCTCTTTGTTGTTGCTTTTTTTGATATTTTTTTTTAATATAGTTTTTGTTTGTAGTCATGCATTTACAGCCGCCTCATTGGTTTAGGCGTTCATTTAACAGCAGCCGTCACTTTGCATGCATCCAGCGAACTCAATTGCTTTTTGGGCTGGTTAAAAAGATGAAGTTGCAGTTAGTTTGAAAATATTGAAAGTACACAGAAAGCAACTGAATATGTTGCCAACACATAAGACAAATAATATATGTAGCATACACAGAAAATTTCAATTAACTTGTATAATTGTTGCGACAAATAAATTTAACATATGCACATTTTCTATTCGCCATTAGAAACTCAAATTTATCAATCGATGGCTTTCTTGCAATCATTTTATTAATATTTTTATCATACTTAAAAGAAAAAATAAGTCTTAGAGATCTAAATATTAACTATAACGCATATTATGTGGATCACTTTATTAATTGATGTTTACCATAATATGTTAAATCATCAGCAACTACAACAAACAACGACAACAGCAAAAAAAAAAAAAAAGAGCTAACAACTTCCTTGCTTGTAAGACAAACTCGTTTCAACGACCAACTCACGGCTCAATCATGTAAACAAAATTAAATCCAATTAAATAACACAAAAGTTATGCATAGTTAAATATATTATGCAAATTATATTGTGAATGCAGGTAGCAGGTTAGCAGGTAAAATGGCCATTAAATAACTAACAATTCGAACGTGTGAAAATTGCAACTTACTTTGCTTTTAATAGGCACAAAACTAGGCTTGATTGAGGTATTATATGCCAATTGTTATATATCATCCTATTATGAGGGAACTCTCTATAGTTCTGATGATGGTATTTAATTTATCCTTTCAACAAATATTTTTGGACTACTTCTAATCAACCATTCGCGATTAGAGCACTTTTTGGCTGTTTACTCATTTTATATTGGTCATAAAAAATGTAATTAGCGCCAGATTTGTAAAGGCCACAAAAACCCCCATCCACACATCCTAAAACAAATAGCCATTTTTTGGTGGCATCTTTGGGATGAATTTTATTTGATTTTAATTGCCGGACGTACAGTGATGTTTGGCATTTAATGGCTTTATTTATGCGTGTAGTAATCACGTTAATTTTTACGATTGCCGTCAACTGACCGACGTGCAACAGCCGCAACAACAGCAACAACAACATTTTGTGGCGCTGCAAAATAAATGCAAATTTCTTGGTTGATGTTCCCATATCGAAGCATTGTGCACAAGTTTCACTTTCGTTGGGAACGCGTCCGATGACAAGGCACATCGCATCCAAAAAACCGTTGAGAGGCGCACGAAACCTTAAAGACATGTCCCAAAAAATACAAAAAGTGCCGCTCAGCCGGCTCAAAGGGGACCACCCAAAACAGGCACAGACCCAGACCCAGTCGAGACCCAGTCGAGTCCCAGTCTCCAATGCGATATATTTTTAATAAAGTTGTCAGTTATAAGATGAGTGACCCTCTTTCTTTCCGAGGACAGTTGATGGCATTAATGCATTGCAACATTTCGCAGCCCGAAAACTTGACACAGTTTTAAGCTGAAATTTTGATTTAAATTTTAATAAAATCTTTACGAAATATATAATTAAATTGTTTACCAATTTTTGTCTGTCTCAGTATCTTATTCTAAATGCTTAATTTTTTTTTTAAGGAAAACATGTCAAAAATCTATAATAAATTTCATTTTTATTAAAAACATACAAAATTTGTTATAAAAATTATAAAAATGTATTTTTTGCTGATACGGATATTATTTAAGTTAATCGATTATCGTTAAGGAAAAACTACTAGTTTAGTGATTTTTAATCAAAATTGTTGCTTTTCATGTTGTCAGAAAATATGTTTTTTAAGTGACGAAACCCAGAAACACCGCAGAGCAATTAGTAAATGTTGAAACAATTTCCTTAAAAAAAATATTGTCGCTTGGATTGAATAACCGGAAAAGTTTAATAAGTATAATTTTAATTTGCATTTCCAGATAACCCGCAACGTTTCACGATGATTAGCGAACGCCACAAAACCCTCAATTTGGTAACAATATTTTGCTGCTGGCTCTGCCTGCAAGCCACCTGCCCCGCCCCCTGTGCGGCTGATGAGGTGTTTGAGGTCTTGCCACAAACAGCGACGACGACGACGACGGCGACGAAGAGTGGCAGTCATCAGGATGAAGTGAATGGCTTGGTGTTTGTGACGCCCAATGCGACAACAGGTGAGAGAGACAGGGAGGGACAGACAGACAGAGAGAGAGAGAGGGGGGGGGAGTGGTATGTGTGGCTGATGCTGAGCTGCCAATGAACCACATGAAATGCCGCAAATATGAAAGATTTGCACTTTGATTTTGTTTTAACCGCCAAATGCCGACATAATTGACACGACCACGAGATTGACGGCGAGACGACGAGACGAGAAGCCATCACCAGTCCACCACTCCAGCCGTCCACCTGTTTGCTCCGCTTAAGTTGACGAGCAGAGGGGCGGGAGCAGCAGTGGCAGGCTATTTTAATGGCCAGCATTAGGGGATCCAAACAATTTTAACGCAATCATGCGCGGTATTTTAATGTGGTGCAGCAAATGAAAGTGAAAACGACTTGGGACTGGCCAGCAAACTGCCAGCAATTATGCAAGGATAAATGGGATACAAAAAAAAAATCGAAAAAAATCGAAAAAAAAAAAAAGAAAAACTAAAACCGCATCGATGCATAGTCCAACTGGCAAACTGGGAGCGTAGGTAGTATGCCGCCCCAGAGGCATTTAATCTTTGGTAATTTATAAAAGCGTTCGCCAAAAACCAATTGGTCTGCACAAATCGAAAATTGCCAGCTGGCAGATCAGAAAAGCATCAGTCTCCACATTTCCGCTAAGCCAACTCCCCAAAAAAAATAAGCCAGACAAAGTCCAAGTTGCAGTCCAAGTCCACACTTTTGGTGCTCCTCACGTTGATCTACGTCGCATTCAAATGGAAAGCGATTTGTCTGCTTGTGGCTAATAACTTATACGGCTACCACCAATGCTCAGACTCGGGGACTCAGCCTCCAATCCCAGACTCCAGCTTAGACACAGTTGCCAGTCAGCGTCGTCGTCTTCGTCGTCGTCGTCATCGTTGATCAGTCAATCAAGTTGTTGTGTGTGTGTGTGTTGTGTGTTGTTCGTTGTGTGTTGTTCGTTGTTTGTTGTTCGTTGATAGCCTGACTGATGGCCCCCAGTGATCTGGCAGTGATCTACCTGGTGATTGCCATATGGCATTCAGGTGGGCACTGCCTCCCAGTCTACCAGGAGGCATTATGTCTGTCCGCCTTCAGTTCATTACTTGAACTGTGACTTTAGCATTATTGGATTGCGACTCCCACTGCTGTCTCCCGACATTAGTCTTGGCCCATCTCTCATCTCTGCTCTGGGATTAAGTTTGGCTTTGGCCATAAGCAGTCACGTTAGCTTAAATTATATGCATGGGCTTAAAGCAATCTCGTCAAGACTTTAGTTCATTCAACTAGTAGAAGGACTTAATAAATAATATTAACTCTGAAACGCTGAGATTTAGTAATAAAAAACTTAAAATTTATATACATTTTTGCAAAATTGCCAAAAAAAATATTCGAAAAAAATTTAAATGTGCAGCAAAAAAAAACTCGTTTACGAATTTGAAAATTTATTTACTTTTGAGAAATTTATGTGCATTTGTTGTAAAAGTAGAATTTATGTTCCTCATGGAAACGCATTAAAATTTGAAGTGAATTTATTTCTTAACTTTAGCAGTTTTTTTTGGTTAATAGTTTATAATTTTTTTGTTTTGCGTATCGTGTTACCTACGCATTTGTCGCTGCCTGGTGGCGCCACAAAAACATTTGTTAACACTTTAACGAGTTATGATTCGGCGATCGTCGTCATTTTGGCCGGCGGCAAAGCAATTTAAGTTGCAGACACACGTTCGATGTTAATTGATGCAACACTCTTCTCTTCTCAATCATTGCAGCAGCAGCACGTCTGGACCCGAACAACAACAACGAGTGGCGACCATTGGGCCATGGTGATCCACTGCAAAAGGATCCCACCTACGATTACAGTCCGCCGGCTCTCGATCGGGTGCGCTACTGGGCGGAGAATAATGTGAATGGCAGTCAGGATGCCAGACAGAAACTGCCGGCGGAACTGTTGCGCAACAAGACGAAGAGCGAGATTCTGCTGTTGGGTGTGCCGGGTGAAAGGGAGCGTTCCAGAGCGAAGCACCAGCAGTACCAGCAGCACCAGCAGCCAATGTCCTATCAGGGATTGGGTGTGCCGCATCAGCATCAGCAGCAGCTGCATCAGCAGGTGAAATATGCCCCAATACGTCGCAGCTATTATGCGCCACAACAAATGCAGCAGCATCAACAAATGTTGCAACAACAACAGCAACAACAACAGCAACTGCAACTAATGCAACACATGCCACACACACACTTAATGCCACCACCCATGATGATGATGAAGGGCATGGGTCATGTGGAGTATCGTCACAGCTCACCCAGCAGCTCCTCCTACATGAGCATGAATCTGGGCAATAGCTACACTGGCTCCTCGAGCAGTCACAGCAAGCCAGTCGTCAGCTCAACACATTATTATAGCAGTCCCCCCACAGCCAGCAGTGCATCCTGGATGACCCACTCGCCCAGCATGTCCAGCATGTCCAGTATGCCCTCCCGCATGAGTTACGCGGATGCCCATCATCTGGAGTCCATGCAGCACTACAGCTTCTCCAGGCCTCAGACCTCGGTGAGCTATGCGCCCAACTCGATTCATGCGCATTCCATGGGCGCCAAGCAGGTGCCGCGCAAGCCCTGGCTCCATGAGCTGCTGCAAAAGGAGCTGGCGAAGCCGCCGTTGATGCAGCGCATGAAACCAACAATGCCGGCCACCAAGTATCTAATGGGCACCACCAAGCCGCAGCACTTGATGAGTGCCTACACCAGCTCCACCCATGCACCAACCATGAGCTATAGGCCGGTGACCTTTGTGCCCGGTCCACCTACCATAGCCACGCCCACCACAACCAGCACACGCCCAGAAATATATATCACGCCAACACCCCTGACACCCACCAGCTCGACCCACTTCGGTTTCCAACCCATGTACGTATCCAGCTCCAGTTTGGCAACAACTAGGACAACGACGTCAACGACACCGCTACCCATCTATGAGCGACCCCAGACTCCGACAACGATGAGCAGCAGCACCCGCCTGCTGATCCCGCAGACGAGCAACTTGAAGCAGCGACCGACAGTGGCTCCTGCACCGGAACTAACCACAGATGCTCTATTCTCACACTATAAACAGCCACCGAAGCCGCTGATGGGACCCATGTATCTAATTATCGAGGGTCACTCCAAGGTGAAGACCTATGGTCAGAACGAATTGGATCCGCATAGTCCCAAGATAGTGCCCGTTATCTCGAAGCGGGAGCCGGTGGTGAGGATTGCGGATCCCAGCGAGAAACGCGGCACAGTGGAGACCTTTCAGGTCAAGCATTTGCATACGAAGACAATGCCCATAACGACAACAACTACAACTACAACAACAACGACAACAATGAGACCATCAACAACAACAAAAATACCAACTGAAAAGACTCCAACTGAGATTCCCACTGCGATACCAACTGCGATTTCAACTGCCAGCGCAAAGCAGCCGGCCAGCGGTGTTGATGATCTGCTCAGTTTGCTGGACAACATGTTTGCCGAAGCGCATGAAATTGCCAGCACAACAACAAACACTCCATCCACGGCAACAGCAGCAACAACAGCAACAACAATCTTTTCCTCACCGAGCAGCGGGAGCACCCGACTAAAACCGGTGACAATGAAAACGAAACTGCAACCACAGCAACCAGAGCCGCGCATTGGGAGCCAGGCGGGCAGCATTGAGAGCAGCCTGCTGGATGGTGAGTATGGGGTCAGGATGGGTTCAGAGATTGCGACCAGCACCGAATCTGAGCAGCCACCACGTGCCACACGACAGATCTTTGACTATGATCAATTGCCCGAGTCTCGCACCAAGGCCGAGTCCAAAGACGAACCTGACTACGCGCTAGATGATGATGATGATGATGATGATGATACCGACGAAAATGATGATGAGCTGTTGGAAGATGGCGAACCAGACAATCTTGGCGATGTGAGCGAAGATGAAGAAACGTCAGATAGCGAACATAATTTACTCAAACGCATCGATAAATTTGTCGATGATGTGGATGATGGAGACGATGATTTGGATGATTTGATTGAGGGTCTCTCGCCTGGCAATGATGAAAACGATAATGCTGATGATGATGATGACGATGACAATGATGTTAATTCTCAACCGCAGCATCGTCAAAATTAGTTATATATTTTCTTAAAAACTGTGCTCTATACCAAATCTATCAGAACAAACTTTTCTCACACTTAAAATGTTTTACATGTAAATAACTAAGCTTTAAAGATTGGGTCGTTTGATCTAACGTTGTTAGTTCTTAAGTTATATCATCCAAATACCCGATGAGAGGAATCGGTTTTCTTGTATTGTGTCGTTCGTACTGTATTGTAATTTAAATTAAATTATTACAAATTTCGGTTTTTAGTTGTTAAGTGTGCAATAATTGACAATAAATAAATAATGTATGTAATAAATATTTGCAATATGTTAACAAAATGTTTTTGACATTGCTAAAGAGCAAGCAGTCCATAATGCAACCAGTGGGCAAAGCAGTGGTAGCGCATACACAAACAACACACACCCAATTACTTTACGCTGTGTCGTTTTTTAATTGTTAATTGTTGCATTAAGTATTAATTTCAATAATTATAGTGAGCATAAAATATTTCAGAACATTTCTAGAGCAACAATCAGCAAAAAAAAGATTATCTAAATTAACTATTCCATTTAAATAATTTTAAGAGAATTCCTCTCCGATCAATAATTTGCCAGCAAACTTAGTTAATACAGCAACCTGTTGCTAAGCTGACTATCAACAGCGGTTTTTAGCGTTGACTCAAACCACAAACAGATCGCACACATTGCACACAAATTACGCTCTTCTGAAGTACTCTTTTCTTATTCAAAGTTTAAATCGACTGGAACTTGTTCTCTTTCTCATCGCACTGCAATTTTGCTTTGTTTATTTCTGTTTCGGTTTTTCAATAAGCAGCAGTTTAACATTTAACGTCAAAGCGGACGGTATTGTGAAACGCTTCCATCGTTCTTTGGAAGACTCTGGTGCGCGTCGTGGGTGACAAATCGCAGCAACTACCGAATAAAAACGTAGGACAAAGGCTTAACCTAAGTCTAAATTTAAGACACATTAGTATCACTTAATTAAATGGGTTGCCTGATTTTTACGCTGAATTTGTAAATATATCTATTGTTTTCATTTGCCAAACGAAACACCGTTCAAATTGTTATTAATGTTTTATTTTGCTCTTTGATTCGCTTTTGCTTTTGTTTGCAGTGCAAGAAAGAGAGATAGCGAGAGAGAACCAGAACGGGAGTCTAATAAGAAAGCAAAGTTGAAAGAACCACGCAATAAAGTGAGAAAAATTTAAATTGTCTTCGTCACTCCACTGTCTCTTTCCATTAAAGCACAAGACTGCAACAACAAATGCACAAAACACGTGCAGCACTTGCCACTGTTTTGTGACTCACGAGAAGTTATTGATAAAAATAACTAATTCACCCGCACATTATATACTTTGAATGTGTGAACAAATTTTGTTTATGCCCCCTTAAATTTTAATCAGACTCTTTACGGATCATTGTACGCATGTCTGTGCACGCATGTTTAAATAACCTTGGTTTGTCTGCTGGCGTACGAACAACATTAAAACATATATGTGTTTTTTTTGTTAATTCGTCAAACAACAACAAATCGAAGTCAACCAAACAATCTTCTAAGCTAAAACTGGTTTGCCGATCAAACGTGCAAAATACAAACAGAGAACAGACAGAAAGGGAGAGTAGATCGTGAGTGAGACAAAGAGAGACAAAAAAAGCAGACGTTATTCGATGCAGAAAATCTCTTTTTTTGCCAACTGGAATATTCTCATTCCAACGTAAAAAGCCAAATTCTGTTTTTCGAGAGTTTATCAGCATAATGTCAGACGCCGCTGATAACATTTTGTTGTGAGCAGACAGACCTGCAGCCAGTTGATAAGCCGGCAAACTTTATTCATTTTTTTTGTTTATTTGCGCCGGCTAGCATCCGTTTACAATGTAATCAGCAGAGGAATCCGCTTACTCAGCATTTCTTAAATAGAGTTCAGCATTGAACTGATAATATAATGCCAAATATGCAATTATTATTATTGACTGACCTACTTTATGAGTCAAGTTTAACATGTTAACCGGTTTACGGCTGTAATTAGCTGACCACAATTAAACCAAATTAAATACATGCAATGCATTTCAATCAGTTGTCGAACGCATTTTAATCAACAACAATTACATAATATGCACAATAAATACGCATTGTGTCTACACATATATAGTAGACATAATGGTAAATGTCAATGCACCTTCTTCAGCATAAGTGTATGTGTAAGCAAAGGGTTCAGTGCAATTTAGTGTTAAGACCGCAGCAAGCACCTCAAGTATTCTTTATTCTTTTTATTTACTTTTTGCGTATTCTATATGCACATGCACCCACGTATGCATGTGTGTGTGGTCTTCTTCTACTACAGCCATTACAGCTGCTAAGAGAAGACGCCTCACGATGACTCGACTGAAAAAAAATTACAGACTCATGCACATGAACTTAGCTTGAATAACGCGTGAACACATGTGTTGACTTTGTTGTGAAGTATATAAAGATCAGTTCAATGCACGCATTTACTCCCCCCGAACACACGCACACACACACACACACACCCAACACACAGAGCTTGAGTGCATTTATATCAATAACACTTTATCGGTTAGGCAAGCAGTAAAAAAAAAGTATTTACAATGCTTGATAAGGTGCGATATTTTTCTCTTTCGTTTTTTCGCTATCATTGTTTACGGATCATAAATTTTAATAAACTTAAATTTTTTCAAAATAATTTATTTTCATTACTTTCCTTTTTCGTTTTTTATTTTGATATTGATGCAATTACGTAGAATATTGTTACTCAAGCGTTTTTGAATACATTTTTTGATAACCCAATCGAACTGTGATGCAATGTTAAATGTTTCGTTATAAAAAGACTAGAATTGAAAATAATATACGTATTTAGATGCATACATATATATAATTTCATTAATTGCTTAAACAATTTTCTGATCACATCTTCTTGTGAGAAGACGTCATAACCAATCAACAAGCTACGTGAACAAGATCGCATTTAGTATTTGAATTTATATACAAGTATTTAGTATACAAATTTGGGTCGATTGTGCATGTGTTTATAGAGTATATATTTTATAGAGTGTGAGTTAATCAAGAATTGTACATACAATAAATGTGCTGAGTATTTTGTTTGTGTGTTGGAATTGGTTTAAGTGGTTGAGATGCATTAGATTAATCAAAAAAAAAAATGATAACAGGGCACACAACACTTTTTCCAAACTTGAAAAGAGTTTAAAGTTTTAAAATAACTTTTTAGAGCTGTTGTGAGTTTTGATAATTGGTACAAACCTGATTAAGTATGACTGCAATCTAGTTTTAAACTATTACTACAACTTTGTATACTTTGTACTGAAAAAACCAGACGCTAGAGAAACGATTTTAGAACTGTTTTACAACCAATAATTATAATTTCTCGATTCGTTTGATTAACTACTATTTGCAACTGCAAGGGTATATTTAACAATGAAATCTATTTACTCTACCCGATAGGGCAAGTTGAGCAACTTCATATCACAGTTCAGGTTTGAAACCTGTTAACAGCCGCTATTTACATATATATTGTATAATACATGTGTATATATAAACATAGTAATCCATGCAAACATCGGTTTATTTAATCGGGCGAACTTTAACCGCAATGAAGGTTTTTTTTTATTACTTTTAAGTTTTTCTCAACTCGAGGCAAACAGAAGCGAGTTTAATATTAGATGCTTCGTTTAGTTTGTTGAATAGGGGATAATAACCGAAAATATTATTTCAATGAAATTTCAAAGCGAATCGCAAGTGTTCCCTTATCAATAGTTATTGCAATTTTTTGTAATAACAAATAAAATAACATTTGCTTGATAAGATTTGAGAAATTCCATTCCTTATTTACTATTTAACCGGGTGAATTCAAATCTAATCAACCGTTTATTAAAAGCGGCCCAGCAAGAACTGACCTCTTAAGAGCCATGACAACAACAACAGATCCCAAGGAGAAGGCCCCAGCAACAAAGATAACGGCTCAACCGGCCCAAACCAATGGAGTAGCCGGTGGTCTTCTGAAGCGTCTGCGACGCTCCGCCTCCGCAACCGAGCACAACCTGAGTAGCCTGCGCAATCGGAAGTCCACGCAGAATCTCTTCGATCAGCATGGCAATCCAATAGATTTGCAACAGTATCGCAAGGTGCTCGACAAGGATGAGAATGGCAATGGAACCAGTGAAAAGAAGCTACGCTATAGACGCACCCAAAGCGTCACACGTGCCGAGGAGATCTCCAACAAGGAGGCCAAACAGCGTAAAGCCCAACCCGACAGATCGTACGTGAACTAAATTGAGAGCTTACCTCAAAATATATCCAAATCTTAAATATACTTGCAGTATTCATCGTCCACGGGACTCGCTCTTCTCGTGGAGCTCGGGCTTTACCAACTTTTCGGGTCTGGTTAACTGGGCCTTTCTGCTGCTCTGCATGGGCGGTCTGCGTCTGGGTCTCGAAAATCTGCTCAAGTATGTTCAACAGAGTAGATCTATATGCTCCACCTAACACATTGTACCTTTTTGCAGATATGGCATACGCATCAATCCCATTGACTGGTATTTCTTTCTAAGCGGTCGCAACGAAGGCGAAGGCCACAATGCCTTATTTCTAATACTCTGTAAGTGCACAAATCCCATGTCAAAACCAGCTGGCCTAATTTTATCTTAAATGTTTGTTTTACAGACTCTTTTGTACACATATCGATTTGCTTGGCTATCGAGAAGGGACTCGCCCTGGTAAGTAGCCCCCAAATATTTTAAGTTTACTTTCGATATTCGATTCACATTCGATGCAAAGAATTTGTTTCAAAATCGAAAAACAGAAACCGTTTCAGACAGCTGATTCGGAGCATGGCTTTATTACAAGTAGCCCAAAAATGCGACAAACATAACTTTATAGGGAATTACATAATTACAATCTTTAGACTTATAAATTATTTTTGTATGACAATTTCGTACGTATTAATGGGGGTGTGTGTGTGTGTGTTTATGTGTATGCGAGGTGTGTGTAAATTAATCAACCATTAGGCAATGCGTACTCCCGCCTGATCGCAATATTTCTGAAGCATTTGTTTATACTCGGCCTCGAGCGGTGCAAGCAATGTGGTCAATTCTCCTGGTCGCCTCTGTGACAAGTTGGACAATGCACTGGCCAAATATTTGCGAGCATCTGCTACCTCGGCCAGATGATCCACCTGCTTGGGTTGAGCGAATGTCAGCTGGGAGAAAGCCGCTTGATAGCCAGGCTCGGCATCTACGACAGCAAGGCTCTCAGCAGCACCCGCATCTACATTCAAGTAGGGTAACTTCTCTGGCAGCCGCTCGAACAGATCGATAAGAGCGTGCAACAAACGTGGCCAATACGCTGCATATTGACCCGACAATAGTTCGGGACATTCTGTAAGCATTTTGCTAACGCCCACTGCAACAATTTTACGCTCCAGTTCCATGGTGACCTTGTTCATGTCCGTGATAAAAACGCGCTCCAGCAGCATACCAAACATGCCCGCCTGAATCTCTTCGATGAGCTGGAGTAGCGAACTGGCATTAACCTTGACCACATAGACACTAAAGAACACAATAATTCCATTCAGATACTTGGAGGTCTTCGATAGCGACAATCGCTGGAAGAGCAGGCCAAAGATTTGCCGCATGCTCGTCTGTAGCTCTTCGGCGTTGTAATAGAACAGCAAATTCTGCAACAAATAGAAGCCCTCATGATCGTTTGCCTTAGAGGCGATCATCTTTTGGAAGATGCCGAGGATGCCGTTCTAAAACGATGGGGGAATATTAAATTAGGTATTTGCTTTAAGTATTTCCGCCGATTGCTTACCAATTTGCCGAGCGCTTGTATTTGCGCGGAGCCTTGTTTAATGAAAATCGAGAGCAGGCGTATTAATGGCGTCACATTGCCCTTGCGATCCCAGAGGGGTGGAGCCAGCAGGCAGGGAAAGAGTGCCCAGTAGGGTTCAGGTATTGGTCCACTTGACT
Source organism: Drosophila demipolita (assembly GCA_035042405.1). Taxonomy (NCBI): domain Eukaryota; kingdom Metazoa; phylum Arthropoda; class Insecta; order Diptera; family Drosophilidae; genus Drosophila; species Drosophila demipolita. Next base: position 2,678,649 of record JAWNLI010000044.1, on the reverse strand, counting down.
CACGCACTTCCAGCAGCACCGATAGCATTTGAAATACATATGGCATAAACTCAGTTATGTCCTGTTGCAGGATGCCCTGGAAAACTGGGAACAATGCCTCCTCAAATGAGCTGACAGCTGTGGCATCTGCTTGGCAGACGATCCTAGAATATTCAATTAAAAAGTTTAATATTTTTGAACATAATTTAAATGTTTTTAAATACTTACTTGATGGACAGTGACAGTGTCTCGAAGAGGTAATGATTAAAGAGTGGTCGCGAGGGATTCTTGGAGACAAACGTGAGAATTTCGGTAAGGCGTGGCAATGCCACAGCCATAAATGGCATCGCGCTCACCTGCAGCACATGGAAGCTGCGCATTATTGCTGGAGAGGCAGGAAAGACAATTGAATTGACGTAAGATTCTAGTTTGTGACATTGAACTCACCTTTCATTACATACTCGTTCTCCGCCGAACCACTCAGGGCCAACGTGGCAAATAGTCCGCTCACCAACTGATTTGAGTGTGGCGCAAGAACCTGTGGCCCAAACAACAGTCCGTTGCTCGCATCTCGCATGGTCATTATCTTCTCCAGCGAGCAAGCCGCATAGCTGTGCACCACAATGCTTTGGGCGGGCAAATGCCGTATAAGATGCGGCAAACAGCCAGCCAATGTCTGTGGCCCCAACAGACTGCGGAAGACCATCACATACTTAATTGCAGCTGCCTTTAGCACGGGTAGTTCATCAACTGCGGAAAATATGTCAATTTATCCATTCTGTTTTCATTTGATCTGCTCATCATTTACCATTGGGTCGCTCCAGTTCGGGCACAATGTGCTCAGCGCAGAACTGCGGCAACGGCACCAGTTCCGAACTCTGTGTAATGCCGTGTTTTTGTGTGCCACCACGGGATGCCCAGGAGGTGACCAAGTAAATGGCTGTATCTTTGGCACGCCAATTGGCCACCGTGTCTTGTTTGTACTTGCCCAGCAAGATTTCCAAGTATTGGCCAAAAATGCCAAAGATCTTTTGCTCAAAGTTAACGGACAGAGTCTTGACCAGATCGCAAGCGGCACGTCGACGTGTATCAATATCGGAGCCCTCTATATCACGGCGTATATACTCATCCGGACTGTCTTCAAACAGCTCCTCGTCCGACGGCCTAATGTCCAGATTGGGTATGACAACCTTTTCACAGATGCGCGCCAAAATTTCTGGATTCTCAAAGATGCCGTGATAATGCTTACGCTCAGCGACAACCGAAAGGAATTGCAGAGCATTTGAGACAAGCTTAAAAATGCGAAAGTGTTAAAAATAATGGAATTTCTAAACTGAATGATTCTCTTACCGAATCGTATTTTGTGTGCAAACTGGTCTTCACCAGCAACTCCCAGACGGCAGTGACAAACTGCTCCATATACGGTTTGAACTCCTCATCGTATTTGCGTGCATAGAGACAAATGTTCTCGCAGACCTGCGATCGCAGATGCTCCAAGACGCTGGCATCCTCATCGTCATCGGTGCGCAGAATGGCAACGTCAACGGCCAACTGCTGTATGAATGCGCCCATCCATATGTTCATGTTGTCCTCAAAGAACGCGGGCAGATCCTGCGAGTTCAGCGAGAAGAACACCTTGCTCACCAGAACCAACGAGCTATAAATGACCTTCAAGGCCTCCGCATTGCCCTCATGCAATGTGCTCAGCTGCATGGTCGCCTGCAGTAGATCTGTCAATGGCTTGGCCATGCGATCGAGCACAAACTTAATCTCCTCCCACAATGTCTGCGATTTAAATTCGTAACGATAGCGCTTGAAAAGCGAATGTGCCGTTTGCAATATACCATTGATAATATTGAAATCGCCAGATCCAAATTTCTCGACCATTTCATCGATGAGTTGCGGCCATTTCTTGGGGAAATCATGTTTACCAATAATGCTGACAGCATCACTCAGTTGCTTCTGCAGCGCCGTCGGCGAGTGCAGCATCAGCGTCACGATAAGCGTCTTGATCGTATTGCGATCGCTTTCGTGTATCCGATCTGGTTCATCGCCATCCTCGTGTGCCGCCCAATTGCGTTTCACATAGTTCTTGAATGCGATTGCGCCCGCTACCCGAATGGTCATGTCCATCGTAGCCTTGTCGATCAGATTGAGCAACAGTACCGGATAATTCTGCTGCAATTCAGTCGACTCCAGCAACTTTTCCGCTGTAAAAATAATTTTAAACATAAAAAGAGAATGAGAAATGCATTTATTCCCATCGACTACCACCGTTTTCCCGCGCGCGCATTCCCTCAGTCTCTCTTTTTTTCTCTCTCACACAGACATATGCATGCTCTCACATACTCACCGGGTCTGCGAACATTTGGATCCGCACTGAGCGTCTGTTGCAAATAACCGGCTAGCAATTGCAAATTGGCTTCAGTGACTTCCATTTTGTTGCTATCTCTGTTAGACTTTGATTTGTATGTGTAATTATATCACCTTAGTGTGGCGTTTTTGATTTGGACTTGCTTAACTCTATTCTACAACATATAACGAAATTGCGAACACAAAGAAAATACGAACAATCGTTGTGCAAAACGGTGGAATGACAAATGCGCACATTTGTCAGCGATGGACTCACTTTCGATTAACGATAACCGTGGCTCTTAATTACACTATCAATTTGCCATACATCGTGAACTTCCCGCGATAACAGTAGCTCTTTTTTTTGCTATATTTGCTCGCATTTAATCATTTTATCCGTTACTTTCTCTGTTGCAGGAAATAATCTCCGAGGGTGTTGGCATGGCTATTCAGACAACAAACATAATTATTTCCGTTTGTTTCCCTGTTGTGATTATTCATCTCAAGGGTTCCATGTTTAGTATAAGTAAGTTGCATCGTTAGAATTTATTATAAGTGCTTTAATAACCGTATTATCGCCTTTAGTGGGTGCCACAACTGTGTGTTCCTATTATGCCATACTGTTCTTAAAACTATGGAGCTACGCCCAGACAAATATGTGGTGTCGAAAGACTTACTATCAGCGACAACCCCGTGAGCGACGACCAAGTATCTCTTTAGCCGAGCTCAGTAAGTTATTTCGTCATTGGAATAGTGGATACATTATTAAATAACTTGTTTATAACTAAACTTTAGAAAGAAATCGCAATAACGGTGTCGAGGATGATGAAGATGTGGCGAAGCTGGTACAATATCCGGATAACTTGAGCTACAAAGATCTCATGTACTTCTTATTGGCACCTACTCTTTGCTATGAACTTAATTTTCCGCGCACTTCGCGGGTTCGTAAGCGTTTTTTGCTGAAACGTTTGCTGGAAACGTTTGTCGGTGTTAATGTTGTACTGGCCATAGTTCAACAGTGGATTTCACCCTCGGTGCGCAATTCCTTGATACCCTTCTCCAATATGGACATGGGACTGGCTACGGAACGTTTGCTGAAACTCGCTGTAAGTAATTATTTCTAAAATCCGTATTTCTTTCATATAGTTTCAAATAAATATCTTATTTTTAGCTACCGAATCATTTGTGCTGGCTGTGCTTTTTCTACCTGATGTTTCACTCATTTTTGAATGCTATTGGCGAAGTGATGTATTTTGCTGATCGCAATTTCTACTGTGACTGGTGGAATGCAAATAACATTGACACTTTCTGGCGCACTTGGAATATGCCCGTACACAGGTGGTGTGTTCGTCATCTGTATATTCCCGTTGTACAGATGGGTTATTCGGCACGCCAGGCATCCACAATGGTGTTTCTGTTCAGCGCCTTTTTCCATGAGTATTTGGTAAAGTTCAGCAACTTTTTATATTTCTGCATTCCGAGTCTTATGTTTGGTTATATTGTAGGTTTCTGTACCGTTGCAAACTTACAAAATTTGGGCCTTCCTTGGTATGATGGGTCAGATTCCACTGTCGGTCATATCTCGGTACATAGAACGTCGATTTGGGCCACGAATGGGAAATATTATCGTTTGGGCTTCCATTATCTTGGGTCAACCGCTGTGCATAATGTGTTATTACCATGACTACGTTATTACACATTTCCAGACTGCGTTAAATGGAACCAAAGTTTAGAATAATTGGACTTTTGGTAACACCATATTTTGGTCTGTACTTGTAGAATAAATAAGCCAAAAATGCAAGTTGATAAAACTTGAATGCCACATACAAATTGATTTTGTAGTTTTTCAAATGCATCGCACTGGGTATTGTTATTCCATGCATTTGTTAATGATTTTAAGCCGTCGTGTAAATAAAGAAAATGGATTTTTATTTCGTTTATTTTATAACTAGTTTGAAGAGGAATACTCCGAGAATAACATTTGCCTTTTCTTTATTTGTCATCACTTGTCATTCTATCGATGTTTTCATAGCACTATCGATAAGTGCCTGTTTGACTTAGTGGTAACAATTTTTCTCTCCTCCACCGGTACCAAGCCAAAACATTTTTAATTATATCTCAAAACGTAAAGCGAGCAACTTGAAATTAAATGTGCAATATTTGGTGTGCTAGTTAAACGTGTTGGGTGCTTTTAAATTCACACAAAATTGAGCTGCACAAATCTATCATACTGTTAAGGTGAGCGCAATAGTACCACAACAGCGAATTGGTCAATAGCTCGTCGGCGTTTTCGCGACGCCCGGCACTCACACATGCACGCACAATCAAATGTTTGCATGTACATATACATGTGTATATGTGCACGCACACATAAGAATAGCTTTTCAATGTGTGTTCATGGTTTGTGCTCGTGCCTTGAAAAAAAATTATTTATCGTCTTGCAAGAGGCGCACACCGAGTGAGTGAAGAGCGGAAGCCCTTTAGTAATACAAAATGTGGTTAATAATTTGCAGAAACGTTTGGCGTTGCCAGCAGCAGCAGCAGCAGCACCAACGACTGCTTCGACTCGGCAAACAATCCGCGTTCTTTGCCACTGCAAAATCAACGAAAGAATCAGCCAATTTTAGCAGCGACCCGGCAGAAAAAACCCCATCAGCAGTTGAAGCAGCTGGCAGTCACGTAAGTTTTGTCACGTTTTGAGGCTCTCGGTTAGCTAATAGCACCAAATCCACATTAATTTTGACAACAGATCATGAGCGGTCGGTATCGCGGAGGCGGCGGCGTAGGAGGAGGCGGCGGTGGGCGTTATGGTGGGGGTGGAGGTGGCGGAGGTTACGGTGGTGGCTACAATGACTTTGATAACTACCGTGGCGGTGGCGGCTGTGGAGGAGGCTATAACGACAATTACGGTCCAGGACCAAATCCCTTCAACAGTAAGTATTTAATTTCATTATGAATGCATCAATTTCAACAGCAATCAACCATGGTCAAGTTTCTTATCATTTCACTATCGATAACATTATCGAGCTCTACCATTAAGATACAGAGGGCGCCAAACTAATTTTATTTAAAATTTTGCAGAAATTGATAAGCTTAAAATCACTTTTAAGTGTGTGAATATATCTAGAAGCTGATTCCCAATTATGGAAATTGATTTCAATACTTTATTTAGAATACATAATGCTCGAAATATTCATTTGTGGTTTTTTCACAAGTAGAAGAATTAAATATTGTATTCTTTACACAGTGGGTCCCAATATCTCAGGAAATGATCTGATGCAGCTGATGAGCGCCATGGCCAGCAACTTTAGCATGAACTCGCAGCCACCACAGCCGATGCGTCAGAGCTGTGGTGAACTGCGTAATCATCACTGCGGTATGTTTGTTGAGCTCTCGGGGAGACTGATAAAAAAGCGCGTGAATCGCTTTGCCGAGCTGCGCGATCGCAATGGCGGCGCTTGCCAACTGGTCGTACTGGAGGACAAGCATCCCCGTGTGGCGAGACGCATGAACAACATGCCCGAGAACACAACACTTACAATTGTCGGCCAAGTGATGCGAAGACCGCACAACTCTTGCAACCAGACAATGCCCACCGGCGAAATTGAGGTAGAGGTGCAGGACATCCTCAGCATACACTTCCCAGCAAGTGGGACGAAACGTGCCGGCGATAAGCGCACTTACAGCACCATGGTACAGCAACAAAGCAGCTTGGGCATTACCAGCACCGAGTACAAGATTGCAAGTAAGTCGCGCCCCAACATTAAGTGTATTGCTAAAGTCTGATCATATTGTTTTTTACCTTGCAGAGAATGAGAATATCTTAAAATACTTTGAGAATCGCGATCTCACCTGCAATGACTTGCGACGTGATGATGTTGGCAAAACAGTGACCCTGGTGGGCTGGATACCATCGACCAAGAACAATAAGTTCTTGCAGCTGAAGGATGGCTATGGTCAGACACAGCTGATGATCGAAGATCAATCTGTGAGTAAATATTTAATTTACCTAAGCATTTTCAAAACATTTACTGTTGATTTTGATATGAAAACATATATTTTTTGTTTACTTTATAGTTGATGGACACATTCCTGTCCACACCGGACCAAACTGTGTTGCAAATCGTCGGCAAAGTGCTGTGCAGGCCGAAAGCAAACATAAATTTGGTAAGTGAATGAAACAGCTGAGCATGTTAAAAGTACTGAGATATGTTTTTCTTTGTATCTCTGTAGAAATATGACACAGGCGAGGTGGAAGTCAGTGTGACTAATGTCAAGGTCTTAAATCCCGACGATCCCTACGAGGGTCCCATCAAGGTTAAGGAGAAACTACAAAAGATGTCAATTGATGATCTCGAGGCAGAAGAGGCTGCTGCCGCCGCCGCTGCCTCTGCTAGCAACGCTATTAGCGCAAACAATGGTGATGGCAACATGGATGGCAGCGAGTCGGCTGCACCTAGCGCAGCCCAGTCAACTGCCGAACCGTTGCGCATCAAGGTGGCGGACACCAATAAATTTGCAGATCGCACACACAATTGCGGCGAGCTGACTTCCAATGAAATCAACGAGAAGGTTGTCATATGCGGCTGGCTGGAGTTCCAGCGGATGAACAAATTCTTCATATTGCGCGATGCTTACGGCCAGACACAAGTGCTTATTTTAGCCAAGACAAAGGGCCTGGAAGAGTATATCGAATCGGGTGTACCTATTGAATCTATTGTGCGCGTCGAGGGCACTGTCATACCGCGTCCAGCTGCTACCGTAAATCCCAAAATGAATACTGGTCATGTCGAAATCGAGGCCGACAAGGTCGAAATACTCAATGCGGCCAAAAAGAATCTCCCCTTTGAGATACGCAAGTTTAATCGCGCTGGCGAACGCATGCGTCTCACGCATCGTTACTTGGACCTGCGCTTCAATGATATGCAACACAATTTGCGTTTACGCTCGGCGGTCATAATGCGCATGCGTGAATATTTAATAAACTATCTGGGCTTTGTGGAGGTGGAGACGCCAACGCTGTTTCGTCGCACACCCGGCGGTGCCCAGGAGTTTGTGGTGCCCACACGTAAGGCTGGCCACTTTTATTCACTCGTGCAGAGTCCGCAACAGTTCAAGCAAATGCTGATGTCCGGCAGCATTGATCGTTACTTTCAGGTGGCGCGCTGTTATCGTGACGAAGCCACGCGTCCGGACCGCCAGCCGGAGTTTACACAGCTGGACATTGAATTGTCATTCACCAGTCGGGATGATATTATGCAATTGATTGAGGAAACGCTACGCTATTCGTGGCCAAAGCATTTGCCCAAGCTGCAGACACCATTCCGGCGCATCACCTATGAGGAGGCCATTGAGAAATATGGCAACGATAAACCGGACTCACGCTTTGGCTTTCTGCTCAACAATGTCTCCGAGATCATCGAGAAGAGCGAGAATTTCAGGAACAAATATGAGAACTTTAGTGCCTATGCGATTGTAGTGCGTGCCAGCGATGCCTTCTGGAATTATTCCGCACGCAAGCACTACGAGAGCTTGGCCAAATCTTTTCCAGGTACCCTATTTGTGCGTAAATTCAATTTCGCCAAGGATGTGCAGGAGCGGCTCACTAAACTGCTGGGCACCGAAGTAGCCACTGAGATTATCGAGAAATTCGATCTAGAGGAGAATGATCTGCTTTTCCTTTGCATTGGTCCCAAAGTGGAGGCGGTAAGAATCATTACACAACTTTTCTATATTCTTGATTATCAATTGAATCATAATTTTGTTCTCCATACAGCGGAATTTATTGGGTCGCATTCGCTTGGACTATCACAAGTTTCTCGTGGAGAATGAAAAGATAAAGAAACCCAACGACTATCGCTTCCTTTGGGTTGTCGATTTCCCGCTCTTTGAGCGCAACCCCACCACCAATAAACTGGAGAGCGTGCATCATCCCTTTACGGCGCCGCTTGTCGAGGATTTGGACAAGTTTGCCACCAGTTGCGATAATCTCGAGACCATACGATCCGAGGCATACGATTTGGTTCTTAATGGCCAGGAGGTCGGCGGTGGCTCGATGCGCATCCACGATCGCGATATGCAGCAGTTCATATTGGAGCAAGTGCTCAAGTTACCCCACGATCATCTGTCACATTTGCTGGCCGCCCTTGAGTCTGGTTGTCCTCCACATGGCGGCATTGCATTGGGCCTGGATCGCCTCATTGCCATATTGTGTCGGGCGGGCTCCATACGCGATGTGATTGCATTCCCCAAGTCGCTCAACGGTCGCGATCCGCTTTCGAATGCACCGGTTCCCATTTCCGAAGAGGATATGAAACTCTATCACCTCGCAATACAGGCCGCAGAGCCCGAGGACGACAGCAGTGCATCAATTGCATCAACGCATGAAGAGGACGATGATCCAGATGCAGTGCGAGCACCTCCATCACCCATGTCCGGCACCAGCGACACGGAGCACGCCGGCATGGAAGTCGATGTTAAGATCGACCCCGCCGACGATGTGCCAGCGACAGAGACAGTGCCAGAGCCAGAGCCAGAGCCTGAGCGCGAGCCCAAGATTGAAACGCAAGCCGACGAGCCGTCATCACCAGAACGAAAACATGAACCGGTTGCAGCCGCAGCAGTTCCCGCAGCAGTTCCCGCAGCAGTTCCCGCAGCGTCATCAGCGCCAACGCCAGCGACGCCTGGTCGAGCAGCGCCAGCGACGCGTCCTAAGCGCGGAGTCAACAAGAAAGTGTAGATCACAATTGTGTTGTGGCAGCAACAGCAGCATCGGCGGCGATAAAAATACGACTTAGCATTTTATCCACAAGCTCAAAATAACACCAAACAAAATGACGATTCAGGAAACCGTCAACCAAATCTGTCACCATTTATTATGTCAGTCTCATCTTTGTTGTCAGTCCAATGTTGGTCAATCAAAAGCAGGCCGTTGCCTTTGGGGCGACTCCTAGCGCTTAAATTATATATATATATATGCCAATGGCACAATTTAGTGTTCCCACCCCCCTCATCATCACTCCCATGCGGACGCTGTCTGCGGGCACGCCCACCTACATTCGTAAACCCAATTTGAATTATATGGCAATTTATTACAATTTACAAAATATACACGAACTGCTATTGTAGTTCGATTTGTTCAAAAAATACAATGAATCAATAAGTTATATGCAAATTTTACTCATTAATATCAAGTTATTTTTTTGGGTAGTCACTTTAAGCCTAAATCATAAATATCATGTTAAACCAAATACGGTGTTTGCTCGCTAATTAGAGCGTGATGATTGAAATTCGTAAGCAGTTCTCATTTCAAGAAGTACTCATTTTGTCAATGATTCTAGTATATCTAATAATATAATAAATTTTATGATTTCTATAATATAAAAATTGTATAGGCTCTTTGCATAGATTTAAAAGTGCTTGAAAAAGAAGAAGAAAATAAACATAAAAATGTTCTCAAAATAAAGCATTTTAGATTCTAGATCGTCAAATATATATATATATGAGAATGTTACAGAACTTTTATTAAAAATTCGCCAGTTTTTCAAAACGGGTACTTAAAAGCGGGCCTTAAATTACTTATCGGAATGTTTTTTGTGTGGCTTTTGGGGCAAGGAAGGGGGATTAGCAAGGACGGGCTGGATTAGTAGCACTAATTCACCTTTGGCGTGCTGAATATATAATTGTCTATGTAGCCATGTGTGAGATTGCGTCGATAGTCCCACCAGTTCAGTGGCTTTTTTAACTGACGATCATCCATGTCGACAAAGTCCTCTGAATCCGAGGTCTGCTCTTCCACAGAGTCGTCGCTCTCGCTGTCCGCATACTGTGGCGGACTGTAACTCGTCCAGTGCTCGTACGGATCTTGGATTCCGGCAAACGGTGCTGGAGGCAAATTGTTAAAGTTGGTTGTCAGCTTGCCGAACTGATCGATGTGCTGCAGTAGCGGATCAACGCTCTGCGGAGGCATCTTCAGTGGTCGTGGTGGAATGCGTGAATGCTTCACGCCCAGCGTTGGCAAATCCGTCCACTTGCCCAGCGCATATGGTGAGGTGTCGTTTGTGTCGATCAGGAACATGCCACGCGTACCGGGACGTATGTTTTCGCCCGCCTCGAGTAGATAGTTGGTCGGCGGACACATGCCCAGCAGGTAAGCGATGTATCCACTGCATGCCCAGCCCCAGAAACCTTTGGGTGAGCGTATGGACTCCAGATAGTAGGCCGTCGCCCGCTGATGACTGCACGCAAATGAATCTGCCAAGGGAATTGCCTGAGTTAATTATGATCTTCTTCTTTCATTGGACGGCGCTTTGCACTTACTCATCCACATTTGTCCAGTGCAGCCAGGCTGTGAAATGCCGCCGTTCATATAGAAATCCGCATGACCGCATCGCTCCAGTTTGCCCTGCACCAGCGCATTGGTGTGAATGATATCGACAAAGTCCGCATCACTGGGATCCAGCTTATCATTTAACCCGGCGGTAATAAACAGTGGCATCGCCGGATCCAGTCCAGTGATGCGCGGCAGTTTAAACGATTTCAAATTGCGCGCTACATAGTTGGGCACCTGAGCGCCCAGCGAGAAGCCAATGATGTGTATATCCGTGTTGCCCGCCTCCACCAGACGCTCCACCAGCTGTGCCGTGCAGGCGCCCGCTTGCCGCGTGTTGTGCACAGCGCTTACGTAACAAGGACTCGGTGACAACATGCTCCAGTCCACATATAACACATTGTAATCCGACTTGGCCAGGTATTCTGTAAAAAATATGTCGAATGATAAAAGTGCTTCATAAAAACATAATTTGATATTCCATTTAATTTAAATTTTAATATCCATAAAATTGGATTTTTACAAAACAAAAATTCCATTTGATCAGTAAAGTTTTAATTAATTAATTTATTTAACAATTTATAAAAATCATTGTTAATTTTACTTACCATCTCGCATATGTTGCAGCGGATTTAGGAACATATCGGAGTTGTAGCCATGTATGAGTATCTTGGTGGGATGTCGAGGATTGAAAAAGGTATCGGTGAGATTCGACTTCTCCGCTGACTCATCAATGTGTATGGCCTGACGATCCATGTCATTGTGACGCGTGTAAATGTAATATTTGACATCTGGATCTGGACAGCGTCGTCCAATGGCCCATTTGCAGGGTCCAACGGTTATATCACGATTTGTACCTGGCTGTGATGTCGCCGGAGCTGCTGTTGTCGTCGAATTATTCGATTGGGGTGCGGATTGTGTGACGAAATCCAATATCGAGGCGCCGCCACAGCTGCTGACTAAAGATGGACCCATATATAGAATTTGTTTTTGATGGAGAAACTTGAAACTTACCTAAGAATAAATATGGTAAAATCAGAAATTTGTATCTCATTTTGGACTTTAAATTCTTCATTTTTTTGTTGGTCGAGTTACCGCGACGCGAGCTGCATTGTCTGGAAATGTCGGAGAAACTGAAGGCCGGCATTCGAGTCGATAACCATTTTGGCCAAATTGTATTAAGTAGCCGAGCAACGAGTGTGTGTATGTGTGTGTGTATCTGTAATTATAAAGTGAGAGTTGAGGCAGAAAAGTGAAAACGGTGAGAATTTCAAGCGAATCGGAGGATTAGCTAACGGTTAAGAGACCAGCTCGGAGAGTTTGCCCTAAAGTACTGTGAGTAGTTATACTCATTCACACAAACACACACTCACACACACACTCACACACACACTCACAAAACACACTCACACACACTCACACACACACCTGTGGGCTGCGTACGTGTTTGTTGTTTCAATTTTGTGCGCAATGAATGAAAACTTTTTATTCACGGGGCACGTCCCAAAGGGCGAACGATCGTTGAATGTTGGCTTGCCTTCAGCTTTTATATGGATCTTCATATTTGGATCTTCAGCTCTATTGACATAGGCCTTACGAGCCATAAATATCCACATACCAGATTGCTTTATTTTGCCTTATTTCCCGACCCATGCCAACAACAGATCGCATATATAAATTAATGTTTGTTTTTGTTTACCTCGTCACAATTAAACAGCACGCGAAATGCTAATTGGAACAATTATTGTGGATTTTTGAAAATTGTGTTTATCGAGTAATTTAAACGAAATGTTCAGATTATTTTGCTTACCAAATTACTATAATTTAAGTAGCAGAGCATGCGGCTTAATTTATTTAGCATATATTTATCTATATATATATTTAGGTAGTTGCTGTCCATATTTTCAGGGGCAGCATCAATCCTAAAGACATAGAATTTCTAACAAAAATATGAACTTAAAGACACAAATTAGCCACAAAAATAAGAAACATCTGTGTGACCTCATTTGCCGTTCGCACTTTCGTTCTGTCAGTCTACAATTGAAGGTAAAGGGAAGAAAGAGGGTTGGATCAGTGGCTAACCATTTCACACAATCCATTAATTTATTAATAGCTCCGTTCAACAAAGTTGTCAAAGTCATAAAGAGATTTCCAAAATGACACGCTCGGCAAGATCATCATTTGTATAGTTGGAAACCATTTTGACCACATTAAAACCTTACTTTTGAGAAACATTATTTTTAGCACGTATGTAAATGTATATAATTCATAATCTTACTTAGCATTTAAGAGAAACATAGATGTAAATATTAAGCATATTAAACTTATTGTCTTGCTGATATTTTACTTTTTACCATAAAAATTCTAAAATGCCTACGATTTTTCTGCTTATGTTTCGCTCTGGATGAGTTGCTTCAGAACTTGACTTGAAATAATATTTAGATTAAAGCAAAGACTAAAAATATTTAAATATATCTCTTAATTGTTTAATTATGGTAAACATATTAAAAAAAATTAATTAAGTTAACCAAAAAAATTTAATATAATTTATAGTAATTCAAATTATAATAATAATTAATATACCCATTAAATAAATACCCATATATCCAATGAATATCCTATATAAAAATTAAATACCTGTCTTAAAATACCATGAGCTTAGTATCAGATATATCTATATATTTAAATATATATATACATATCTTATAAGTAGTGCCTATAACCTGATTATAAGAAAGAATCACAAGAAAATTAGGGCTCACAGTGCGGATGCGTAGTATTGAGTAATCTGTTAGAAATATTTGCGATGATTTTGCATGAGAGCTACAATTTTAAGGTCAAGGTGGCACAACGACGAGCAGAGAGAGAGAGAGCTGTGAGAGTCACAATCTCATCCAGAACACAGAGCTCCACACAGACTCAAGCTTATCAGCGGCGAGCTGCCTCCAGTTTAGAGCTAGAATCGAATAAGTTCAGTTCCCGGTTAGCAAAACAAACGAATAGATGAGCAAAATGCGCTGGAAATGGCAGCTGCTAATGCTTTTTATAGCCATTCACCTGGAATACGGAGAAACAACGAAAACAACAACAGCAACAGCAGGAGAGGAGTCCGATCCGGACTCCGAGACTGGTCAGTTCTTTACTCGATTATATAAGCGAAATCTGAAGCAAATGATGGAATTGAGAAATGCCAGCGCCGATCCCTGTGCTGATTTCTATGCACATGCCTGTGGCAATTTTAGCCAGTTGACGCAGGTGGATGATGCACTGCCTCCATTTTTGTACAACATGCAGGATCGCATGCAATTCTTTCAGGCACAACACGGAAACTTTGAAACGTTGCCCGGTAAATTATTGTCCCAGCTGTTTAGTGAGTGTAAAATGAGAAGCAGGCCGCAGCATGTGGAGAGTCTCCCTCAGACACCAGCGACGCAATGGGAGCGCATGCTGCAGCAGCTGCCCTTTTTGACTGCCCATGCGGAAGTGCTCTCGACATGGCCCTTTCTGCGTCATCAATGGCAACGCGGGCAGTTGGATGAGCAACTCAATTGGATTCAACTGGCGGCAGAGTTGGCGGCACACGGACTCCCCACCTTGTTGCACATTTACTTTGCCGAACAGACCATCTACTTGGCGCCCATGCGGGAACTGCCCTGTCCCAGCTTGAGCGGCTTTAAGTTGAGCATGTCCGATGTGTTAACGGATCGTCATCCGCAGGTGGGTCACATTGTGGCGCACGAGATGCGTGTCTTGTGCCGTGGAATGCGCGGAGAGCTGCCATTGACCAACAGTTTGACCAGGCTCGACCAGAGCACACCAGCGCCCGGGCAGGAAAAGTTGCCACTGGATGATAATACAATGGACTACCTGCAGCGCTTCTTTGGGCTGCTCAACTTTACGGAGCGGCAGCTGGCTGAGGCACGTAAGCTGCCACAGAATGTGGAGCGTATAACACAGGCGTGGCAAGTGTTGCGCCGAACCGAGCCGCGCATTGTGTACAACTATGTGCTGTGGCAGGCCCGGCAACAGCTAGAATACGAGGATTGCTATCAGCTGGCCACGGAATTTGAGCGTCTGCTCCACGCCGAGTACTGGCAGTGGCATGTGCTGGCCCCCCAATTGAGACGCGATGTCGCCTTGGCCATGTATCAGTTGCACACCACACGCTTCCAGCAGCGACGACGTACCACGCTGAATCGCCGAGATTGGTATGGATTGCTATTGCCCGGCTCTGTCGAGCATCCCGAGTTGCAGGTGGCGCGTCTGCTGCAGGCCCACGCCCAGAACTATCTGAACATCACGGAGCTAACCAGGCAGTACAACCAGGTGCAGTTTGTGCCGGACAGCTTCTATGGCAACCTGTTGCAGCTGCGCCATGTGCAACTGCGTCACAGCTTCGAGTCGCCCTATGTGGACGAAGATGATGTGAATCAGTCCGCATATTTCCTGCGACAGTTTCTGCACTTTGTGCTGCTGTCGCTGCATCGTCCCATGTATCATTATTATGCCACAGAAGGACTGCAACTGTGGCTCGAGTCACGCCTGCTGCAGGACACCGATGGCTATTATACGGCATTGGATTGCTTGGAGCGACAAACTCAGCAGCTCTACGATGCGGAAGTGGCGCACATCTATAGGCCACTGAGCAGCCATGAGGTGGCCAATGTGTTCCAATTCTATCGCTCGTTTCAGGCCGCTCTGAGGGATTATAAGTTTTGGCTGCACGGCGAGCGTTTCGTCTTTGCCGAGCAGTTTGTGCTACAATACTTTGGATTGGATGAGCACCGTTTGCTCTTCTATGCGGTGGCCCAACAGTTGTGCAATCGCCAGGACGAGATCTTTGCGGCACAGATCAATCGCGGCTATATGAACCTACCCGAGTTCCAGGCTGCCTTTAAGTGTGATCCGGATGCATTTATGAATCCACCAGCAAAATGCATGCTGAACAGTTGCGAATAATATGAAAAAAGATTTGCTATTTTAGAGTGAATGAAAAGTATTTTAATAGCTACGAAATTAATATCTAACAAAAAATAATGATATAAAAAAATATAATAAAATTTGCGTTTATCTATTATTTGATTTTTGTATTTATTCTTCAGCATATTTTTCTCAGTTCTTTTTCAATTTGAATTACTGATAATGTAGCCAAAATTGTTAAACTTATTTTAAACAAATTATTTGTTGTTTGTTCTACTCTTGAAAAATAACAAAAACTCCTGTCAAAATTTTGGATTTTCTGCTTATCTTTCAAGCCACTTGGTATTGTTGCATCTGCTATCCATTCAATTGTCATAATGACAATTTAGATATTATCAATAATTTTTAGCACAACATCATTAACATTGAAGCGAAATAAGCATTTATTTCAAACATTTTTTCTTTAATGATTTTAGTCATTATGCACGGTTTTTCTACGTTGAAAATAAATGTTTGTTTTTTTTTGCGCAGTGCGCAAATGTTGAATCTTGGAACTAAAAAATGCGACAAGTTATTTATGAAATTGTGTACATTATCCATATACCACTTGCCATAGATTATATACTATAACCTGGTTTACGTATTTGTCAATTTTTTTATGCTGCGATTTTGAAAATCTTTTCAGCTACATTTTAAAATGTATGCGTTAGCTCAATTCGATGAACTTGTTTGGCAGTTGACATCTGCAAACTTAAGAAATGTTAAGTTACCCTGCAATCAAATTGTTTTCATTCGTGTTTTCGACAACTTTTGATATGAAACAGAAAGTAAGTTTGTACCTAAATATAAAATATGCTAAGAGAAACTTTTTGTAAAAAATCACTTTTGAATTATTTTTGAACGCAATGTTTTTTATATATTAATGGAAAACATTGTTATTGTGTTTTTATTTTACTAGCTGCTGCGGCTGCTCGGAAACTGTCAAACTGCTGGCGTTAATTTATTTTATTTATTTTCGATGTGACTTTTTAAACTTTTAAGCATGCTCCAAGCAATTCTTACTATAGACATCTCATTTCAACCCATGCGTTCTTTGGAGACCAGATCTATATTCCCCAATACATATATGCATGTATTTTCCAACTTGTCAGTTGACGGCGCAACGATTTTCTCTTGAGTGTCGCTGTCCACGGAAAATATCTAACATCTGTCTCTCTGTATGTGTGTGTGTGTGTGTATATTTTATCCATCATATAGATACTTTCGCAATAATGTTTGGCTTTCCTAAGAATTTCTTTTTGCTATATTTTGCTCTATCCAATAGCCAAGTGCGTGAATCGGTTTTAGTTGGGCCAAAGCCTCGCTGCAGTTAATAGCACAGTCCGCAAACAAATTCAAAAGAGAAAAAACTACAACCAGGTAAAAATGGAAATTATTTCAGATTTAATTCAATGAAAAGTGAAAATTTTGCCTTATCTCAATCGAACTCAAGTGTGCCGGGCCCATAAATAAATCGAGAAATATTTGGAAAGGTTCCAATCTATAAAGCTGGAAATATTTTGCCATAAATTCTATCTAAATGTATTTTTCAACGACTACATATAGCCGGACATTAAGATTGCTATCATCAGCAAAAAGAAAAAATAAATTTCAAATAAAATCCAATAAAAAATAACGAAAAAAAAAACAACAACCAATGCAATAAAATACATCACGCCACTATATGTATATATTATTCTCGTCTATATGGAGTCTGTCGCCTAGTTTAAGACTTTTGATACAAATGATATTTTCATATGAATTTTCATAATTTTCTCCTGTGTGTGGTTTTTAAAAAAACATGTTGTATAATTTGAAAACAAAATGATATGTTCTTTTGAAATATTTTTGGTGTTCACTTGAAAAAAAAAACCACACGCGCCAGCTAAAAATTTTATTCGAAATATTTGTGTTGTCTGATCTTTGTGTGAGCAGATAAAAAAATTGGAATCAAATATATATAATACCTTAAGAATTTATGAATTGCTTTGTATTTCTATTTTTAGAACTTAATCGAAAATGAGTGAGGCAACAAATCTATTTACCACCTTCGGCATTTTGGCCATATTGCTGTTCTTCTTGTGGATCATCTATGCAGTATTGTAAATCAACATAAAATGGGTAGAGGCATAGAGTTAAGGTAAGTTTTACATACAATTAATAGACTCTAACTACTAATTTTAAATGTATAGATTAATGTTTAGAAAATTAAAATAATTTTGCAAAGTTTTGAGTATAAATTGGGTGCAAGAAACTTAGGAACTGGCAGAGCTCTAGCTTTTCATGCAATTTTATATATATAACCCAGGATCTTGGGAACGAGAAGATATCAAGATATATTCGAAATAATTCAGCAATTCCAAAAATAAATTGAAATCAATTTTGTAAAATCGCCCAATTGAAAATATTTGTAAATCATTTGTTTCTCACGCTTTCCATTTGTGAGGCGCAAAGACTGTGCTACGTGACTCGATGTAAAATGATTCAAATAATTTGGAAATTCAGCACACAAATATATGGCACAGGCAATTTGAAATGTATTTAGCAGCAAACAAAAATAACGAATTTGAATACAGCTGCCTAGAATAATAAATATAATAACCACAAATCCATCTTTCTATTCTATCTGCCTTTGGCAACCCAATAAACCGCTAATAACAACAAATAAATGCATATTTGAAAACATTTTTCAATATCTGCACAAAATTCATGGCAATTTGCCACTGGCCACAATGAATAATGGCCAAGTTAAAAAAACACATTCGGAACAGGTACGAAATCAAGAGAAAGAGAGATAAATTTCTAAAATGGAGAAGTTGCTAAGGAAAGCTATCAAAAGTTTTTACCTATGACGCGATTACGGCGCCCACACATATTCATGGAATCTAAATGTTCTTGAAAAAATATGGAACATACGTGCCATATGCGTGTGTGTGTGTGTGCTGGCATTATCCGTATATATAGACACGATCTGTGCCACGTCAAAAAACATGAGAAACAACTGGATGTCATACCAGCAGCAAACTTTATTTCTCTAGATGTGCACATTAATATATATATATAAATCCATACATATATACAAATAATATGATGTGTATGGCAGATATACTACACACATATATAACCATAATTCCAATGAGCTGGCTGCTGTCTGATTTTGATTCGTGATAAAAATTCTAGGCCAGTTTGTGGAGAAGAATTTTTTGGTGCGTTTCTCAGTTATTCCGTGCCATTTGCTACGAACGGTTTGGCGATTCCCTAAAACGCAGATCCCAAGTGTGTATTACCAAGTAGATAGTTGCATTTAGTGTATAACTGAGTTATTGATAGATCAATTAAAATTTTTCATAATTTAAAATTGATTACCAATTAAAATTGACCATTTGTGCCAGTACAATTTAAACACTCAGCTCTATAAAAAAACAGAAGAATTGTTCATAATTTAAGATTGATTACGAATTATAATTGACCATTTGTGCTAGTACAATTTAAACACTCAACTCTATAATTAACTGG
Organism: Drosophila demipolita; assembly: GCA_035042405.1. Lineage (NCBI taxonomy): Eukaryota > Metazoa > Arthropoda > Insecta > Diptera > Drosophilidae > Drosophila > Drosophila demipolita. Next base: position 2,659,514 of record JAWNLI010000044.1, on the reverse strand, counting down.
AGTGTTACACTTGCCCATTTTAATTATTTGATATTTACAATGATTTTTCTATATAATCACAGAACGCGACAACAACAACAACTCATACAAAATGAATGAAGCCAAAAGTTTGTTTACCACCTTCTTAATTCTGGCATTTTTGCTGTTCTTGCTCTATGCCTTCTACGAAGCCGCCTTCTAAATTATGATTTGAAAAGTTCAAGGATATACTTACATGTTGAATATTAATTCCATCAATAATATCGTTAAATCAACAACATCTACGTATAACTAGGATTTGTAGAACGTTACGCGTTTAAGCCGCTAGCATTTAATGGATTGATATTAGTACCCTAAGTCAGGTAAGACCAACTCATTATATCAAAATAATATTCTAATCATTTATATATATAAATCGTTCTAATTTATTGCCAATCGCTGCATATCTAAGGTTTGTTTTTTTTTGTCTGTCAAATGCTTAAGCAGATATTCGGCACCTGATGAGCAATTTCAATGACATTAATTAATAAAATTTAAAAACGAAAATCTTTGAAAAATATCTTGGGATAGAATAAATATGTATGCAGCCAACAACCAGCTCATCGCCTGTCTTTGCTCGTTTTTTTTCTTTTGGGCAACGCTGCCAACAATTTCGACATTAGAAAATCATTTTCCAAAAAAAAAATGTTCATTTTTTAACGACGACATTTCGACATGGCTCACTAAATATCCCCACATATTTTTTTTTTTTTTTTTTGCAGCGTGTGAAATTATTCAAATGAATTTCGTGTGATATTTTAAGCATTCATTATTTGCAAATTTATTATGTTTGTTATATTTTTTTTTTTGGATTAGGTTTTTATTATCTCTGAAAGCAGTAAAGAACAAAATTAATGATCAGTGTTTATGTATTTTTTTCACATACTGTGACTTAAAATTAAATCATAATGTTAGTCTACAAATGCTTATATAGTTGGTCGAAAAACCTTATTTATATTTCAAGAAAGAAATACTTTTGTGCTAAAAATACATAGAAACACTTTTTATTTTTTTCCCCACTTGAAAATTAAAGAAAGGAAAAACAACCTTCTGCGCAAATAGCCGAAAATTAATTTTTATCTCAATTGCAAAATTGCTTCAAGTAGCGCAATACCATTTAGACACAAAACGCATAATCTTGAAATAAACATGTAGAACAACAATTTAATTTAATTTTACTTAAACAGCAGGCTTTTATATATAGACAGCCGTAGTGCATAAATTTTATGGAAATACCTAATCGATTTGTATTTCCTGCAGATGACGCCAAAGCCACAGGCAGTAAAGAGCTGCCCGATTTGGGGGTTCGACATCAATGGCCTGCAACGGAGCGAGTGTGTGTAGCGGTAAGTTGAATCAATTTCTATATCTGATATATATATATATATATATATATATATATAACACAAATATTTCTTTTTATTTTTGCAGTGCTACTTTTGAATTAGCGAACGCTTCGGTCCATTTGGGTTGCAACCGCATCTCTCGTCTTTTAAAATGGCCTAAAGGCATTGGCGTCATTTGCTCTAATCATAAATATTAACTGGCAATTTTTGTTTCGCAATGGAATTTATTCAATTTATAATTTCTAGACCATAATGTACAGTATAAGTGTGTATAGCAAACAACATCAACAACAACATCCGCATAATGCACACATAGGAAAATTGTTTATTTCATTGTTTAACACTTTGCACACAAATTATGTAAGATCTTTATTTAATTCTATATGCATTTTCGTAAATAACAACAAGAACAAAAAAACACACAAAAATTATTAAAATGCATTAACCATAACAACAAAAAAGCAGGAATAAAACAACAAAAAAAGCAAACAGTAAAATGTGATTTACTTCTCTGAATTTTTTTTTACTTACAGCGTCTTAATTTGATTTTAATATTCAATTTAAAAAATTGAAAAAAAAATTGATACACAAATGTCAATCAACACAAATTAATTATTGTGAGTTTACAGTTTAAACTACCTGCACCAAGATGAATTTCGATGCAATTTGATTTTACCTAAACTTTTTCGTAATGTCGATGAAAATTATAAATGAAAACATTTGCCTTGAACATTACGATTAATTAACTGTGAATACATAGCTTACAACAGCTTTCAAGATGCACAATTCGTTTGAGTTATGGCTGTTAATAACAAAATAAGCCCAATCAATTATATGTATATATACTTCAAGACAGCTAAAACTGCAGGTAAGCAGAGCCCATTAGAGGACAGTCATAATTCCATGGGTCCAAAACATGAATTGTTATGTCAAAATTTTTGGGCAGTTTGCCCCTTGACCAGAGAGTCTCACAGATTGTGCATGAGAGGTTCATTTGCATGCATATGATTATGAATGCAATACAAAATTAAGTTTTTTGTTTTAAAAAAAGACTTAATTTTTTAAGTGTGCCACTGCAATGAAGCGAAGTTTGAGTTGCGTTTTCGGTTTTATTTTGGGCGGCTTGCAGCTCTTCCGGCTGTTGGTCAGCAGAATCGCGAGAGCTGGTTAACCGGTTTTACGGCTTTGTGTATAACGTCAGCAGAGACCCGCTTCCCCATCTCTCCTACTCTGTCTTTACAAAATGTAACTGCCAAAGAAGTGAAGCAATCGACTCGTAAATTGATTAAAGTTGCATTCACATTTTCTGTGTGGAAAATTTGTACAGTTTTGTTTGTTTTTTTTTTTTTTATAAAACTTAAACTACTTGCGAATATTTACAAAAATCTTAAGAATTACATAAGTGAGTAAATGCAATAGAACTTATAGTAACTAAGTCCCCTTCTTTTGGCTTAGACCTTCGAGTCGAAGACGCCGTGTCAGCTGGTGTCCAATGAGCATGCGCAAATGCAGCGGAGCCAGCTTCATGATAAAGTACTGCAAATGTTAAAGATTAATGAGGTTATTTGATATTATTGCTTTTTTGTAAAATGTAATTACTAAAATAATGACTCATTTGGAGTAACGATAGCTAAATATGTAACTATGCACCTAAAAATTGCTTAGCTAAAAAATTTGTTTCCATATATAAAAGTAATACTATTTTTCTAAAGGTCAGTTTATGAACAAAAAAGTTATTTGAATTTTTTTATTAAATTGGTTTTGGTATTGGTTTTTGAAAGTATTCGGGCCAACTCAACATTCGTGTTTGAAGATAGATGAAAGTTATGGGAGTATTTAGTATTTATAAAATTATATATTTAGCAATCTTGATTACTGGGTGTAAAGAAAGGATATATTTTTGTCTTACCTGAAGTCCGTGCGTCCAGAAACCCGTCGTCATGCTCGTCTTGCCCAGCGTAAAGACCGCCGAGCGAGCAAAACTGCGTGCGTTGGGTATGAGAAAACCACCGCGCATAACGGAATTTGAGTATTCATTCATTTTGGTAATTACAAACATGGGCAAGACCAGCTGCACGGTTACATTGTACTCGGCCAGCTCCTGTTCCAGAGCCTGAGTGAAGTACGTGACGTATTTTTTGGAGGCCGCGTATACGGCCATGTTCGGCAAAGGCTGCAGCTCCGATCCAGAGCCAATGTTAACAATCGCACCCCTCCGGGCTGATTTCATATGAGGCACTATCTTGCGAGTCAGCATTGTGACAGCGCCAATGTTGATGGTCAAAATATCCCAGATGATATCTTCCGGCACCAGTTCCAGCGTTTCCGGATAGTCATACATTCGACCCACATTGTTAACTGCAATGAAGAGCGACAATTTCACAGTTAAGGCCAAAGATGCTAATCGGTTTAAACCTTGCTCTGGCAAGGTTGCGTGTAAAAACACCACATATAATAATAACATTAAAAAAAAAAAACTAAATCCAAAACGTAACTAAGAAAAATGTAAATTGCTGAAGCGCGTCAAAGCGTTTATGAGTTTGGCAAATTAAACTTGAAAAGTTCGACACAGAAATATGTATATGCTCGTACTTGAAAATGTTTATAATAACTGTCCCACAGTCCGTTGAATGGCCCTACACCAAAGATTCATTATAATTGCATGCAATTACGAGTAGTATCTCAACTCAGTTTTTCAATGACATTGACAAAAAAAAAAAAAAAAAAAAAAAAACAAATAGGCTAAAACCAACAGATTTAATTGTTGTTGCCTGTGACGAATGTCAGATGAAAATGAGTTGGCCAATATACAGTTGCTGATGAGGGGCAGAGAGACTCTGACAATTTGTTGATGTACTAACAATGTCCACTCGAAAATTAAGAAAATGTGTATATGAAAAACACCTATGTAAAAATACATAAATATATTTTTAGATTTTGGTAAATAATAATAAATTCTTGCGGCCTCGTCTCATGGTTCACTGATTTGCTATATAATTTTTTATTCTAGTCAAAATATACTTTAGTACTCAGAGATTTTTTTTACGGAAATTGCAATGAATTGCAAATGATTGCTATGCTTTTGAAATTGATAATAGGAGTTTAAAAGCAATAACAGAATTTTATTTAAACAGCAAAAAAATGGATAAGCCCAAAAGCGATTGTAACTTATCGAATACAAGTTCTGAGAATTTAATTTAATTTTACTCTACAGCTTTGTTCTGCCAGCACTTTATTTTAATCTGTAATATATTGATCCTGATCTGTAAATATTAATTCACTTACCAAGTATACCCACTTCAATGCCCGCCAGTTCCTTCTCGATTTGCTCATATGCCTCGCGTCCCTTGGCAAAATCTACGGCTATCCATTTAGTCTTCACCTTGTGCTCACTCTCTGTGAAAGTTGATGGACAAGTTAGACCTGTAGATGCATCTCTGATTCTGTTAACATACCAATCTCATTGGTTACCGTGATGAGCTTCTCCTTGGTGCGTGAGATCAGCACCAAATTGAGACCTTGACGTGCCAATTCCCTGGCATATTCCTTTCCAATGCCATCAGTTGCGCCAGTTATAACTAAAAATTTGATGGAATATTTTAAATTAAACTGAGTAAAAGAGTCAATTTATGTTGTACTTAACAAGCAAAAGACTTTCAATTTTTTCATACTGAGCTATTTCATTAATAATTAGCACACCCTTGCTAACTGTTTGTATAGTCAACTTTTTTTTTTTTGGCTATTGCTAGTTGCTACTGCCAGGCCAAAAACAAATACCAAGTCTCAATACCAGAAAGCAATAAATGGCAAAACTAGAAACTTTGTTAATATTTCTTGTTTGTGTTGCGGCCGTTGCTGCTGTGCTGTTGCAATGAGTCAATGCAACAGTTGCCACTGCGGCTGCGCAACTGGCCAACAGGCAGCAATCACTGGCACCGTTAAAAAACATTGTTTGCTGTTGTTGCTGTTGGCTACTAGCCACACCGGTTGCCAAATATTTGTGCAGCGTAAACATTGGCAGCAAATGGCAACTGCGTCGATTTATAAGCTGTTTCCTAACTACGGGCTGTACTGCGTTTTGGTTTTTTTTTTTTTAAATTTTGCATCAGTATTTACAACAAATAATTTTATCGCAAATATTATTTAATAAGTTGTCAATTGACAAACATTGTTGCTGTGCGCAAGGTCAAATGTGTTTGCAAATAACAAATAAAAATCACAATAAGGAAAAATGTTTAAGCATTAACAGTAAATTTGTAAAGCCATTGTTTACTTTTTAAATTATTTTATATTTTGTTTTGTTTTCTTTCTATTCAAAAGCGTGCAAAAATGTAACTTGCTAAATCCGGTTTTGGGCTTTGTTTCGGTTTCGTTAGACGAGTTGAATGACTTTATTTGCCCTATTAAATAACATGTAAACAAACTGAAAACTCGAGCACTGAACAGCTGATCGATAAGACGTTATCATAAAAATATTCCGTACATTGAATAATTAATTAATTATTTATAATACATGTATAAGATTATCACGTTTTGATAAACGGTTTCTGCGATTTCATGCTGACATGGCTTGTCGTAGTCTATTTAATACAGGAACATAATAAAACAATTTAGTTAATAGCTCGCACAGATTATCACGATATTTCTCTATATATATATATATAAATATATATATGAAAATTGAGGGCTGGCATGAACAAACGCCTTCAGCATGCAATTTACATAGTTTTGAAGATAATTTTTCCCACATAAATGAATAGATCGCATTATCGTGTAAAATGCTAAATTAATAGCTAAATTTTGTAATTATATATTAAATACTTATTCAACACACAGTACTTATTATGCAGAGATCTTCAAAATCTTTATTCCTGATAGTTATATTAATGAATCTTATCTTTTTGATCTCCCTTCCCTGGGGGAATAGCAAAACAATTTAAAAATCTTATTTGCAAATTAAAATAAATGATTTGTTTTTGTTTTCAGTGGATTTAGTTAAAATATAACTACGAAAATAATGAAGCAAGGTTTTAGGTCTTTCTCTGTGTTTTTCTTTATCGGTCGTAGTTTTTAATTATGTAAATATTTTATTGTGAGTGCGAGCAAACGCCGAAAAATAGTGGAGAAAAAAACTCACCTGCCCATTTCCCAAATTTATCCAATAGGCTTTGCGGCAACTGTGGCTGAAAGTAAGGTTCCAGCAAGGCCTTTATAATGCTTATCAAAGATCTTAAGTTGTCATAGAGATAAGCACCAATGGCCAAAGCACCAATTAAATAAACGGCCAACGAAACAAGCTGCCAAATGAACGCCATGCGTAGCAGGGTATAAATGTTAAATTCCACAGCCGGCTGCATTATAAAAAAAATCTCTTTATATTATATATATTTCACATGGACAACAACAAATTAACGAGTAACGAATGATAAGCAGTAGTTGATAAGTGTCGAATCGAGCTCAAGTTTATATGCATGCGGCACATATAATACTATATATAAACGCGTCACTTGTGCACTGTTTTCTATTTGAAATTTAATGAATTTTAATGAATTTCCTATTGAACTTTGTAACAACAATTTCAGTTCGACCGAGTTTTCACTTCTTGGGCTGTCGACACAAGCGACGGCTTTGAGCGTCAATCACGCACTAAAAACCGAAGCCGAAACTGAAACTGAAGCCGAGTTACAGGCTCGCAGGCCAAAGCTTGCGACCACATTAAATCGCTTCGCGCTGGTAAATCTTTTTTTTTATTCCAGTTTTATAAGCTGCAATTGTCTTGGAAGTAATGAACAAGAAAAACACTGCAGGTACATGGAGAAAATGCCACTCTTTTTTTTTTTTTTAGCTTCATTACTTCATAAACATTAAATTTATGTTTGGTTATGTTTTGCTTTTGGTGTGATTACAAAATCAGCCGCCTGGCATCACAAATTATTAGATATTTAATCACCGCTGGCCGCTACACATTTTCGGCCCTTTCGAGGCGAGTGAAATGTGTTGTTGTCAAATTAGTTGACATTTTGCTTGACGATAATGACTGTCAAGTGCATAATTAGTCTACTCTTACTGGGGACTTAATATTTGTCACTGCGACTGGCACTGGAATCAACAAGGTAAAAGGTGCAAAAAAATATTTAACAACACGCAATGATCTGAACTTGGCTACTTTATTAATGATGACAATTTATTTTAAAGTGCTCTGACATGTTCGACATTTTGAATTGATTATTATTACAATTGTTAATGCGCGTAAAAGCATTTTTAAAAGGATCTTATAGTTTAAATTAAAAAATATATTTAGGCAAGTCAGCATCTTGCAATTTGTTGATAATTGTGAAAATTTAATTATTTACTTAAAAGCAAAAATGTGCTTATAAGCCGTATTAAATTGTAATTGGTGATGAACTCTTGAAAATAGTTTGAATTTCTCAAATAATTAATCGACTTTTCAAGAGGGGTGGATTTTAACTAAAAGTGTGGACTTCTCAAAAGTGATTTCCTATTTACAACGTATTTATTTACAATGTATTGCTTACATTTGCAATCGTTAAACTAACAAAACACTTCAAATGTATATTGTTTGAACTTTTTGTGTGTATGCGTTGTAAATTGAATGCAAAATCTATTTGAATGACTTTTCGAATCATTAGCAGGAAAACAGATAAGGAAATAAAACTTTGGATGACATGCTAAATCTTGACACTTGATGATTTTTTTTATTGTAAAGAACAAATTACAATGTTGTAGCATACCTGTCAATTGCAACAAACGTGTCAGTTCGTGTTAGATGACTAAAATGAACTAGCTTAATATATTTGTGCATTCTAAAAATATTATTGATTTTGACAAGAAGTGTTCGAAAGCTGTGGAAAAGCGCATACCCCAATAGTCAAGACACCAATTGAGTAACCAACATTTTATTTAGCAAATACACCAACCAAGCACAAAAAAGCATCAGCCCGAAACTATGCTATGCTTTTATTTTTTCTTGTTTGCAAATCGTGTAAACATAAATTGCAATATATTTAAACGCAATCTCGATGTAAAAATGCACATAATCGCATTCTGTACATGATGCCAGATATAACCCGGAGTTTCATCAGCACCGTCCCTTAGCTGGGCAACCGCACTACGTACATAATCCTTAGCTGAGGGTATAAAGAGTCCACCTCGCATAACGGTCTTCGAAAAGCTGTTAATCTTGGTCACAACAAAATTGGGCGACAGCAGCTGCACATGGATGCCAAGCGGAGCCGCCTCCCGCTGCAGCGCCAGTGTGAAACTGCGCGTGTAAGCCTTCGATGCGGCATACAGTGTTAAATATGGCACAGGTTGAAGTTCCGTTCCGGAACTAACGTTCACAATGGCACCCTTGATCTTGGACGTCGACAACCGATGGAAGAAGTAGCGCGAGAGCTGCGTGACGGCCACAATATTGGTATCGAGCAGATTTTGCGTTTGCTCCCTGCTGAGATTTCTTAATCCTCCATGCCAGGCAATGCCCACATTGTTGACTAGAAGAAGCGTTAATCGGAGGTTTAGCTCAGGAAAAATATATGCCCCAGAATTTAGCAAATCGCATTACATCATTACTCCAAATGCAATTAATAAATTCCAAGGGCACTTTTGTCCGGACTTTGTCGTGTACTTACCTAGTATAGTAATCGGCAGATCGGCCAATTCGCGCTCAATATGATCGTAAACTTGAGCACCTTGTGTGAAATCAGCAATGACAATCTTTGTCTGCACTTTACACTCCGAAACTAAAAAAGATATGGTGAAAATGATTTAGATACGCAACTGATAACTGGCACAATAAATGAACATACCGATTTCCTCAGCAACTGCCTTGAGTTTCTCCTCGTTCCTAGCAATTAGCACCACATTGATGCCCTGTCGGGCCAGCTCCTTGGCGTACTCCTTGCCAATGCCATCGCTGCTGCCCGTTATTGCTGCCCATGATCCAAATCGTTCCTTCAAGCTCAATTTTTGGCTGGGATCGTTGGACAAACGCAACTTGAGCAATCGAAATGGTGTTCTTAGGTGCTCATATAGATAACAAATGAGTGAGTATAAACCTAAAAAGGTTAAATATGTTGATAAGCAACCCAACATAATTTTTGTAATAATTCCGATTTGCTCCACTCCGTTCGACGATCGGTAACAGACTGCAAAGGGAACTTTGTTTGTTGGCTAAAAATATGTCGCTATATTTAATCGATGTAGAAAATCTGTGCACGTTCAATATTGAAATTATTGATTGTCATGAAAGTGAAAACATACTCAAATTGTACTTTAACCAGTATGGGAGCTATAAGCAACTTTTAATGAGTAAGCGTAAATTTTTTGATTGTCCGGCCACCCACCTGATTAGCTTACAAATAGTTAAATTACGAAATGTTCGCAAAAGCAATGAACATTTGTGCTATTTCATTAGAATTTCTAATTGCCAATTTGCATAGCTAAATTGCACACATAAATTGAACGGGTATTGGGTTCAGTCAAGCACACTTTGTTTGCAAATAAAAAGTATTGTTGGTTCCGCACGAGAGTGGAACAAAATTGATTATGTAATTTAAATTTATTTATTATTTATAATATTTATGACATACATTTAATTTTTATTATACGAAAGGCATATGAACTCTCACTTATCTATGCACAAATAAGAAGCCTAAATTTTAAGCAAAATCCATGTACTTTTTATGAAATGACATCATGGTTTTTGGCTTTTGACTTTTGGCTTTTGGTTTAGCATTGTTCATTCAGTCTTTGCCAGCCAAATGCACTTACACATATCACAATTACTGGCATGAGCGCATACTTAGCGCATACATTCATAAATTAGACAGCGCAAATGGTATTTTACAAAACGCTAAGTATACACACACACACACGCACACACACTGGCCTAAGAAAATCAGGAAACGGAAATGTGCGACGCGGCACTGTGAATTGAACATGAAGTACGGCCAGGACAAGGACAAGACATGGGTTATACATATATCAATATGAGCAACGGTTACCGCATGGGCAGCCCTGTCGACACACCCTGTCGATGGTTGAAAACTGCAAACTGGGGAAATTTGAAAAATATGGGCTGACATTTTTCTTTGTCGCCGCAAAAACCGCATTTATTCAAGTGTCAAATAAATTCATAGTTTTTCCACACCCGCCCCCAGTTAGAGAGAGGGGGCGTCGACAGTGGCGGCGTCGGCCAACTAATTAAGTCAAATGGTTTGCTGTGTGTGTGCCAAAAAGAAGCTGGCAACAAAAAAACCGCTAATACCAAAAATCCATTCAATGCCACTGCCTGTGGCTATGCAATGGCATTTGAAGCGGCGCCTAAATGCATGCAAAATATTTGGCAACTTATGCTAATCACATTTAATTGCTTTTTAAGCATACTTCGCTGGCAGTTTCAGCTAATTAATGTGACTCATACGCAACGTGGTACACAGCCAGTTAATAACCTTATTAAAGGCATCCGCTCAGCTGCAACTCGACTGCAGCTTAAACAAACATCCGACAAGCAAAACTACGGCCGAGCAACGGCGCCAGCCTCCATCTCAAATTACACACACGACACAAGGACATGCATATGCCAAGATAAAAGCAGTTTGCCAAGGATCAGTTGCAGAGTGGCGGCAAAGGGATGGATAAGTGGAACTGCCGCAGTCATTGTCAAAAAAGTCAAACAATTTGAATTATGTTTTGCAATTTGTACATCCGTTGCTGCCATTCCAAATCGCCCACATATAAAAAAACACATACACACACGCACACACACACACTCTAACACACTCAAACACACTTCCTATCCTCCTCTGTCCTTATTCTTCCCTTATTTTTATATATGAAGGAAATTATTGTTTGCTTTGTTGGCGATGCCGCTGGCAGCCTTTATTACACGATATATTATATATTCGCTATATGCAAGAGCAGATTCATGCAACGTTCATTTTTATAACATTTTATTGTGGTTATTATTGCATTTGCTAAAAAAAAAAACGAGCAAAATGAACTCATTCGGATGTTTTGGCAAAACGTTTTCAACTCTATTTTTGTACGATTTTTTTAAAGTAGTAATTGTAACATATATTGTAAGGAATTGTGATTTGGTTTTTTCTATCAATTTTTATTCAAAAACACTTAAAAAATCTTCTTGCTTTTTTGGCTTTAATATTTTATTTTTCAAAAGTAAAATTCCAAATGTTTATCTTGCTTTAATTCCTTTACTAATTCTCATACAAAATGTTCGCATTTTTTGCATGCAAAAAAAAATTTGTTTTTGTTGAAATCACTGCGAATTAGTATTCGAGAACACATAACTATATGAAATTGGAGCCAAAAATGAGACACTTGTCCTCTTTCCGACATCCTTCCTGCACCCTTCTCTACCTTCCCAAATGATGTGAATTAATTGCTTTGGCATTTCTAGCGTTCTAATCTCTGACATATCGTTAAAGCGCACTTGGCATTGTTGACTAGGTTGCTTAAGGATGTTTATGGCAGGCATGAATTTTAAGTAGTTCAAAGGCGGCTGACAACGTGCCGCATTACAAAATACAAAAAACCAAATATAAACGAAAAGTAAAAAAAATAAAATAAAATAAAAGAGTTGTCAAGTGAATTCGTGATGCGACAGAAAACAAGTTAAAATGTTTGTGTGAAGAGTGCTCGACAAGCAGATACTCTGTAAATGTAATATATATTCGTAATATTTATATAATTTTTACTTATTCCTTAAATTAATACTATTTTTTTTTTTTAGAAAGATTAACCTCCACAGCTGATTGGACCAATGCTGTGAATCAGTCCCTTAAGACGATTCCTGGCGTAATTCAAAATTTATAAGAGGATAAAAAATACAACAAGAAAACTTCAACAGTTACAGTTATATTTAAATTTAAAAAATAAATATACATATTCTGAGTCTGCTTGAGGCTTATTTGCTGCGACTTTAAAGTTGAATAATTTAATAAATCTTTTCTTCAGCAACGTCGTGCCAACTTCCTGGCTGTTATTTATGATACTCCCTCTGCCCAGGTTACAGAGTATAAACGCTTTGGAAGCTGGCAAGTGGGCGACTTATCCTGACGAGATTTCGCCCCTTAAATGGCGCATGAAAATTAGCAAGTTGTCTGTCTGCGGCTGCCATTATGCGGCACACTTTGAATGGCAGCCGTGAGTTGATTTTGCATATTTGTTCTATTTTTTTTGTGGCATTTCGCTTTGATTGCTGGCTTCGCGATAACATTGGCTAAAGGCTTAAGCGTTTTATGGTAGAGTTAATTAGCAGTTTTGTACGTTATCGGTGTGTCTATAAATGTCCAGCCCCCAAAAACTTTTTGACCATAAAAACTGCAATCAGTGGTAAGTTATGTGGCCAGAAATCACCGAAACAGGCACACACACACACACACGCCTGCATTTGGTTTTGGCCAGAGCGACACCTGTTAGACCTGCAGGGCAGCAGCACTGGAAAACTCATAAAAAATGACTAACAACGCGACAGGGCAGAAACAGCAGAGCGATTAGGCCAACAGCAGCAGGCCAGGCTGGAGCAATCAGATGTGGTGGCAAAAGAGTAGCATCCGAAACTCTTGTCCTGTGCATCGCAAGTGTCGTTTTGAAAAATTCAAATCTCGTTGCCAATAAAAGCCAATAAAACTCGTAAAATAACTCAAACAAAAAAAGTGTTTCGGTTTGTTGAGGGGGGGGGGGGGGGGATTGGAAAAGTGCTGCTCGTTCAAGTGTTTTTGTGTCGCAATGTTGCGGCTTGGTCATAACCCCATCGAGCATTGGTAATGGAGCAGTTGAAGAACGTTGACTCCTGATACGAATGAATATCCAAAGTGCAGCTGTGTTTGTGTGTGTGTTTGTGTGTGTGTGTGTGCAGCTCTTAAGTTGTCATCTATTTAACTGCTGGCTACAATTTAGTACAATCTGTGTGCTCTCAGCCGCAGAAGTCGCAACTCCTTCGAGTTGTTGTATTTATAGCCAAGTCAGCGTTTGCATTCTGTAAATAGCATAGGTAATGCATATATATATATATATATATATATATGTGTGTGCAAATCTGGCGTCTACACCTGTTTGAAATATATCCCCAGAAAGTGTTGTACTGCCAGAACAGAAGATTTAGTCGGTAAGGGCACAGGTCTTGCTTTTGATGTTGGCACATTCATTTGCAAACAACCAGGAAGTGTTTAGCAAAAAATCGTTTTACTTCAAAATAATGGAATAAACATATAAATAGATGAATAACTGAATATTCTCCGTGTATATTTCTTACTATTCAATTTATTTTTTTAGATGACTTTAGTTCCGATCTGGGCATACCCATCCTGAGTGAAGATATCACAAGTTTTTGGTGATCCAACAGAAATACTCTACGAAATTATAGCCAAATTCCTAAGTTTCCAATCACTACTAATTATAAATTACTCTTTTACTATATATTTATAATAAGCAATAATAATAAAAAGTCTTCAACACATTACAGTGAAACAACTGTGAACAGGATTTACATAAATCAAGTTGTTTATGTGAGACTATTTACCATTTAGTTGGTTTGGTTAGTTAGCTCACAAATCAGCGCATTGGCAACATTGTCAAAGTCGTTGAATCCAACAGTTAAACTTTCACAATTTGCATGTGCAACAAAAGTTTGCCCTGATTTCCAAGCAAGCTGATCAATCAACAACAACAACAACAACATGGACAACAATTGTTAGGGTGTTGTATTGCATACAAAATGCAAAGTGCATAAAAAAACAACAAAAAAATAAATAAATATTGCTGTTTAGTTTTTTTGCCATAAGCAACGCACTCTGCATTCAGATAAAGACACCGACCGACCGACCCACCAGACCCAAGCGACTCGACGATCCCAGGCCGGGTCCGAGTCCAAGACAAGTCGAATCAAATCGAATTAATATGCAAGCTGCGTGTTCCTTTGCTGGGCTTCTGGTATCAGCGGGCATTCCTTGACGCATTGGCCGATATTTGAACTGGCGACGCTACCTTCTCAGTTTACTGGCGCTATCGCGATGCCAACTATGCAAAAAAAAAAAGAAAATGAAAAAGAAAATACCAAAAATTTGTTGCCCTTTGACAGGGCCGGCCAAGATGGCGAAATATGTAAGTAACAGCATTCGTGTATCCTTCCTTGCAGGATGCCAAAAACGCGACAAAAACAATTTCATGCATTCAAATGCCACAGCGCACAGCATGACAGCATCTATATGAATCGCAAGAACTAGTCTCGAAGAAGTGACGACTATTAAATACCCTTTTAATATTTAGTAATTTATTATTTATTTATCTCGTGAAAATTATAGATTTAGCTCTGAGTTATGCATTTTTTCCAAACCAATCTGCTCTTTAAATAACATTTATTTTTATTATTTTTTAATTAGCGCAAAGTAAAATCATTGAAACAATTTTAAAAAATCCATGTGAAGAGAAAAAGACGAATTTGGCTTCAAGAATCGTTACACATACTATTTATGTTATATATATATATATATTATTTTTATTAAAAAGAGTCTTCTTAAATGCGTTACACATTTTGTTAACTCAGTGTAATTCCTCCAGGCAGGGTATTCAAAGTGTGTAAGCATTTATTTATTGCTGGCTGGCAGACGCATCCTCCCTTTCCAAATGCCTTTCTAGTTGAGACCCTCGGAAAAAAAAATGTTGTACAAAATAAAATGTCTCTTTGTTTTGCACTTTGCCCAAGCGAATCCAGAAAAACACATAAATCTAAGCATATGTGCATTAAATTGCTACACCCTGTCAACCCGCTCCTCTACAAATCTGAGAAATATTTTCGAGCATACTATATGAGTATATTCAGAATGTGCTTTAATTGCGCCCAACTACTGAAATAACTACTAGAAATTTCAATTGTTTTTCTATTGCCGTTTTCCTGACTTTGGGGTTAATTTACACCTTGCCTTTTGCCAACCGTCTGACTTGGCCCTCTGTTCATCTGTTCGCCTGGTTTCAGCCAAAAGCTGTCGACAAACTTAATGACCTGAAAACTGTTCGATAATGTGTGGGTGTTCTCCTTTGTGTGTGTGTGTGTGTGTAAGGTATAAGTGTGTGCACGCCTGCGGAAATTATCAACTCGCCGCACTTCACAAAAAAAAACCCCCAAAACGAATGGAAGCTAATTTCCAGGAAGGCGATTAGAAAATGTGCAATTCAAGTGTGGCAGCAAAAACCAAAGTTTTGTGCTCTAAAAACGGTTGACAAAAAAGGTGGCCAGCAATAAGAACAGACACACAATATTTCTGGATAAGATTAGAGCTGTGAACAATAGCTGAGATTGGTTAAGGTAAATGTATATGGGCATTAAGTCTATAGGGGCATGATAAGTTTAAAGTCTTTAGTGTTAAATATATAGCTTCAGATAATATCTCAAAGTGAAAATCATTCTAAGCCAGAAGAATTGTTTCTACCTTTCAAGTAAATTTCGAACTCAAAAATTAAAAAATAAAAACAAAAAATAAAACAATTCTTTATGAAATACTCCTTAATATTCCGAATTACATTTGCACTTTTAGTGCAAGTTTCAAATATATTATAAAGTTTTTTTTTTTTTACAATATTTTAGTACACATTAAAATAGAAATGTATATTATTGTTACATTTTTTTATATTTCACTTGTTTTCTTTTACACAAATGCACTCAAAATGATTTCTACTTGCAACCCATTGCCGCCCACTGCTGTCCAGCAATTTGGCAAAGCCAAGTAAAAGCCACGTGACTAACATAAGCAAATACAGTTATAGCCAAAGCGATGGCCACAGCAAGTGCTCGAGAAATGTTTTGTTTGGCAAAAATCAAGATGTGTGTAGAACCAAAATAATATTAAAAAAACCCCTAAAACTGGTTGCTGGTTTTTGCCGTTGCCCAGTTGAGGAATAGATTGTGGGAGAGAGAGCTGTGGCAACAACCATCGTTGTGGCTGTTACTCAAGCCCCAGTTTCGAATCGTGTGTTTATCTTTGGCCTGGCCTTTGTCTAGCTGAAGTGGCGCTGGTATGCAACGGGCACATATGTGAGAGGGGTGGTGCAGGGGGATGCCGGGTGCTGGTGTTTTACATTTTCGATCCTTTGGCGATGTTTGGGCTATAAATAAACGTTTAGTTGGTGCGGAAGCACAGCGACAGCAACAGCAGTCTGTAATACAGGCTAAAAAGGATGCGTTGTGGATGCGAGGGGTAGGTTGAGAGGGAGAAGGAGGCTGGGGTACGCTTGTTTGTCTAGTGGCAGCACGTGCTGTTGCGGGCTGCGGTCAACGTGTGTGGCTCCTCATTGTTGTTACCATTTTTAGCACGCCTGTTAACTGTTAACTAAGTCGCCGTCCCCGCTCCCCCTTTCCCCGCACTAATAGCCACGTAATCGGCGCTCAATTAACACAGTTAACCCTATGCACCATTGCCAGCCCTTCAGTTTCAGTTAGTACATTGTGGCTTTTTATTTAACATGCATTTATTAGAAATTTATTAGCACATTGCAAATTTTTACAGCGCAAAATTTTATGCAATTGCATAAAATTTTTACAGTGGCGCCACTCGATTTCATAACTTAAACAAAGGACTGGCGACCTGGGCAAAGGATTCAAGGAGCAGGACCTTTCATACTAACACTGATTGGCATTGGAAGCATTGGGAACCTGTTGACCATTTACATTTCATTAAGTTTTCAACGTTCCCTTGTAAGTTTTTGTCCTAGCACTTTTCTTACTGCCTCATTTAAATTCTAATTTTATGACTGCGTTTATGTTTTTGTTGAAAGGCAAAGAAACACACACACACCACACACATACACATATTGCTGCATAAACTTAAGCTATCTATTTATATATCTGTGCGGACTTTCCGCTATGCATATTCGAGTGCATTCATAATTGTCAAAGACACAAGACAACTTAAGATTGTCATTCAGATAGAACTGTTTAACTTCTCAATTCGAATGTTTTGCCAAAAGACGATGTAATCATATCTTAAGTACCTGATCTTACATAGGTAATATTATTTTTAATAGAACTGTATTACACAAGGCAATAAAGCGCATTTGGTTTGCAAAATATATGCAATAGTCGAATAATTCAAAGGATCATTTTTAAATGGAAATCTTTTCTGTTTTAAAAAGTTGCAATTAGATCATTAGATATTTTTGATATTTTATGAATATCAATTGTCGATCCGAATAGTATTATTTATTACGCGGGATTAAATATTTAATGACAATCCAGCTGCTTATTTCCAGAAGACAGAATATCTATAAAAACTATGAATTATTTCCTACAATGTGTAACAATTTTAAAACAATTTTAACTCGTATTTAAAAAATAATAACATGTTTACTTATTTTTCAACTTAATCGCAGATTAACAGTAAATCATGTTCTGTAAGCTAGCATTATTTGTGGGGTCGAGAAGCAGATCTAGCAATTCTGCGCAACAAAAATCAGGCCCATTTCCCCCTGCTCACCTCACCACATGTTGCCATAAATCGTCGATCCCCAGCTAAAACGATTTGCGCGGGTAAAAAGATTCGCCGCACATGTGAAAAACCATATTCTAAAAATTGTGCATTGTTTTTTTTTTTGTGTTTTCTTGAAATGAGGAATGTTTTGAAAACAGAGAACGCAGAGAGCGGCAGGCAGAGCAGAGCATGAGAGCAGTGCCGAGCAGGCAGCAGAGCACGACGTGACAGAGACCGAAGCCAGACGACGGCCGAAACGAGCGATGCTTTGTTTAGGTGGGGGTTGACGGGGGAAATCGCTTGAAGCGCAGCCAGTTGGAATTGCACGCGACAAAGGCGTAGCAGGACTGACAAGGGGTGCAAGGTGTGGGGCTGCAGTGGCAGCGGCGGCGACTACGATGACGACACAAAAAACAGCAGAGACGACAACAACGACAATGACAACGACGACGACGACGACGACGACGCCGGCAGCAGCAGCTGTCTGCTGCTACTGCTGCTGCTGCTGCTGCTGATGTTGCTGGCTGAGGGCTTCTGCTTCTGCTGTTGGCTGACTGCGAGCAGTCGTCAGTCAGTTGGCCAAGAAACTGGTAGCGTCGGTGTTGTGAGCCAACAAAAGGCTGGCAACTGGCAAACTGGCAGCTGGCAGCTGGGCAGCTGGCACAGTTACCGGCTACGGCTCTGGCAGCGCCGTGCGAGAAATGTGTGTGTTTGGTCTGTGTGCAAACCACCACAGGGCACGGGGCAGCCGTTGGATTGGCTTTGGCTTTGACTTTTGAGCGACGCGTAGCCAGCCAAGAAAAGTGGCCAACTGTCAGCAAGCCAGCCAGTCAGCCAGCCAAGTCAGCCAAGCCAGCCAGTCAGTGAGCCAACAACATCAATTGCTGGCCAAGTGAGGTGGTGATGGTAAAGGTCCAAGAAGATGATGACGACGACGACGCAGCAGCAGCAGCAAACCGTGCCAAACAGTGCAGGATGGTTGTCAAGGAATATATTTTTTTTGGCCGCAGACGCAGTTTGATTGGCCAAGTCAAACAGTGGTTTTGACCCTGGCCAAGATCGCCACAATGGACGCCAATTGACAGCTTCTGCACACACACACACACACACACACACATACAGACACATACATGCATAGACACAGTGGTGCAGTGGTGCAGCAGCAACAATAACAGCGGCATGCCCCGCAGGATGCGTTCGTCTCGATTATACAGCTAAAAACAATAACAACTACAACAAAAACAATAAAAACGTGTCGCGCCGCAACAACAACAACAAACAAAACGCGCTGTGCTCTATATATGTATGTGTGTGTGTGTGTGAGTGTGTGTGTGTATGTGCGTGTGACAACCTTTTGAACTGACCAACGTGCGCCGCCAACTTTTGGCCAGTGCCAAAACACGACGTGCGCCAATGGAGCAACTGGCGCAAAGCCCAGAAAAAACAAGGCAGCAGCAACAACCATTGTTTCAACTGGCCGCTAATCATGTGTTGCACGCCAATGTCAGCGCACAAATTGGCTCAAAGCACACGCGTCCGAAACCTCAAAGGATGCACATCAGGCATCAGGCATCAGCAACCAAGCAACAGCAACCACAGCAGCAGCAATAAGAAATTAAAACTTAATATGAATAAACTCTAACCAAACTTCAAGTAGTGATTAGTGACTTAAAATACCACACAAAATACTTAAAAAAAAAATTATATAATAACAAAAATACAAAAAAATAATTAGTAAACGTAGTGTTAAATAACTTCTATGCCAATTATATAAACTATTTAACTACAAACTATGATATAACCAACATCAACAATTACCCAATTACATAAACACTAGTGCAATCTATTAATAATTTTGCAATTTACATACAATTGGAAAGAGTTAATGAATTTAATTGGTAACTGAAGACACTCGTAGACAATTTACAATATAAAATATAAAACTGATTACATAAAATAAAATCAGCGCGATTTTTGTGCATCGTTTTGAAAATATCCACGAGAGGCCAAAATCCGTAAGAGGATGGAATGCGATGCAGCAACCGTTGCAGGAGGACATCTGAGCAGTTATTAGAGTGGACGCATGGTAAGTAGGATTAAGGGAATATAAATATGATTTTATTTTATTATTGTTTTAGTTCTGATCTTATTAAGATTCCAAATAGTTGTGCATGTTCTTTATTCATTTCAATTAATTTGCTACATTTTAATATATTCAAGTTCGTAGCAATGGAAGGCAGGAGACGTTTTTTGCAAATTAAAATTTTATTGTTATTACTATTCAGATCAATTATATTCTTCTTTCCGTATAGGTAAAAATCTGCAGTTACAAAGAAAATATTTTATTATTTGCAAAAAATACCAAAATCCAACTCTTTGTTGGTTTTATGAACAAATAATTTTCACTAGATCTGTCACCACCAGCTGATCACTTTGAAGTCGCACCCACGTCACGCCAATTGGTTCCCTCCAAAACGCGCTGGCTTAGACCAAAAAAAACCAATCGCCTGGCGCCACATAAATAAAGCAAAATGTCGCACAAAATGACAACATTTTAAATGCGTCATTCGACTAGCGGGGCGCAAGGGGGCAGTAGGCGTTACAGTAACAGTTAAGACATACAATTTATAGGCACTGCAAAAATTTTAAAAGCGCCCAACCAAGCAGCCAATGCCTCAAGACCACAACATTTATTTATGAGAAGTTTTTGTCAGTGCACAATTCAGAGAATTCACCCTTGCCTCATTTTACTTATCCAATCTGGTTCTGGATCATTGGCCAATACTTACAAATGTTATATTTTGCCCGAAGCCATAGCAAGAATCACAAACCTGAAGTGATAATAATCATAAACTTGAATATAATTGTTTTATGGTATATTTTAAACAAAGCAAACATCTAAAGAAAATCAAATGCCGACCAATTAATTTAAATATACTAGAAAGTCCGCATGTTTTTGAATTTTTAATGTCTCAATTTATGGGCCGAGACTGCGAATTACGTTCAATTACAATCGTACTTGTACAAGTTTTATTATTTACCCTGTAAACATAAAAATCCATAAAAACACGCACATGCTGCATACACATTTAAAACAGTTGTTTTGAAATTTTAACGAACTAAATCATAATTTTTAATTGAATTTTAATGACTCAATCGAAGAGAGGCCAAATTGTTTCATATTTCCGAAAATAGGTTAATATAAAATTGCAGGGTATATAATAGACTTATGCTCTCGCATTTTGAACTCTGTCTTGTACATAATATTTTCGAGCCATTAAAGCAATTAACAACAACGAACTACACAACGGACTGCACTCAGTTAATTGGCTCAAAGGAGATGTTGGGCCCAAAAGTTGCTCAGAACTAACACGGAATTTAATTGTGCGAGCGGTATGCAAAAGGACACTGACAGGACTCCCAGTGGGGGGTTGGACGAAGTGGCTTTGGACCTCTCGTTCCTTAATGTTTGCACATTAATTTTAGAGTTTTTCTTTTTTTTGTTTTCGCTCTTTTTAGTGACAGTCGAACATTTTTTGCAGTTGGCATTTGCTGGAAAAGAATTTGTTGACACCAACAATGTTTCGGACATCCTGGCAAATAATTCTTGGCCCCGTCCGCCGTTCTTAGCCGGAAATTGGCAACTAAGCCAAGCAGCAAGCGCATTGTGTCCTTTCCTCTTGACTGCCTGCATATGTTCGCCGTGCAGTCTTCCGCACAAGACAAACAAAAGGTCCTGGTCAGCTCCGGCCAGAGTTCGCACTTCCTTTTTGCCGGTTCTTATCATTCACGCCAAACAAAAAAGCGATGCTGGCTAAAACGATAGCCCGTTTTGCATTTGGGCACGTTTCAATGAACGGCCCAAAGATTTATGGCCTGCATTGATTTTATTGATGATGGTCCCCGGGTGCATTTTTTTTTATTTTTAAATAAATCGAAGGCAACGCGCAACGACGTGCAATTAAAACTAATTGAATCGCCCCGAAATATTCTCTGTGACGCAAAGAACATGCAATGTGACAAATAGTTGCGAATAAACGATTTAGCGACGATTGAGTACACAAATACAACTAAATTATTTGGCACAGTGTTGTATCTAAAATTCGTCTTTTATTTTATTTTCTAACTAGATAAATATTGTATCAGTTTTGACGAACTAGAATAGTGTTTTCAGATTCATTTTTGATATTGCAAGTTTCAGTTTGAGTGCTTATTTCAAGCATAATTAACAAAAAAACAACATTTTTATTTAGTGTCGATATCAATAAAAAATTTGAATATTAGCCAATAAATACATCAACAATAACAAATATATACTTCGTTAATTGGTGGAATAATTAACAAAGTACTAAATATAGCCTAATATCAACATAGAATGTTGCTCATATTTTATATTTGAAAAGCATTTTTGATAATTTGGTTAGTCACTGAAAAAAAACACTACTTTGAAATATTTCAAATTGTCTAAATTTGTTGCAGTTTAAATGCAAATTAATGCTTGGCCCATATGTTTCTTTAAAAACATTTTTACATCAATTCCAACTGCGGCAACTATACAAAAGATATTAGTGATCCAAAAACAAAGTCAACAATTCTTGATCTAATTACTACGTTTTAAAGTTTCGCATTTCTATTGAATCACATTCAATTGTCCTTACACCCTTCTCCCATGTATTTGCGCCCCTGCCACATACAAATCACGCTTCGCATTCGAGTGCCATTCGCATTTGTCGCTTGAAATTATGTTTTTGGGTGCAAAAGTCAGTCGCCATAATTTTCATGGCGTAGACATGGCAAATAAAACCAACAAACAAATAAATCGCCAAATTATTATTTGGTCCTGCGACTCCTGGCAACTGCCTCCATCCATCCATCCATCTATCCATCTGCTGCTGCTGCAACTAGAAATGCTGCCCACCAAATTTTTATGCGGAGCTTCAACAAAACTTTGTCTGCGCCGTTGTCCAGTCATAATGATTTACTCGATTTGCATATTTTTGCACTTATAAAAATGCACAAACGATTTTTCATTTTCTTGAAAACTTATTAGTGCGCCGCAGCGAGCCTTTGATGACCAAAAAGGAAGCCGACCGAAAGTATTTTTTTTATTTTTGGATATATATTTTTGTTTGCTGTTGTCCCATAATGAAGCCTGGTTATTTATTTGTTATGCATGAGGCTTGAACAATTTTTTTTTGTTGGCCTGCGGCTAGATTGCGTATACGCCCTGGTGTCGCATTCGTCTAGCGTTTGTCTGCTCCGCAATTTGTAGCGCCTACAAGTCTGCTGCAGCAAATTTTCTTGGTAGAGCTCCAAGACATTTGACTTCCTGCTCGCATTTGGCACACATTACCAACATGAACTGGAAGAAAACAAAAACAACAATCCAAAGCAACAACAATAACAACAAAAGCAACAACGAAACATTAACATAAACGCAGCTGCGTCGATGACTGCGTCTGTCTGCCAACTTGGCACCAGCGACGCATCCTGTGTGTGTGTGTGTGTGTGTTGGTTTGTGTGGAATGCGAGAGGCTCGTGGCAAGTTGGCTGCTGGCCACTGATGGGTAGGAGGAGCCACTTGGCACTCTCATTATGATTTTAATTGATGACGCAATTTTTTGACGAGTTGCCCAGTTTGACAACGTCATCAGTTGTTGCTGTTGTTTTTGTTGCTCTGTCTGATTGTTTATTGGCCAAAAGCACTTGGCACTCTGGCAACAGGTTTCCGCTTCCAATTATCATTATTATGGTTATACGAATTTTCTAAACACACACACACACACACAAACTCAAATACATATTTATGTAATGACGCCTTGATTGGCTCGACCTTGACCAAGAAAGTCGTTGCCCGCATCGTCAACGACTTGTAAAATTTATTGGCCAATATTCAGGCAAATTTTTTGTGTTATAATATATATATTGTTTTTTTTTTTGTTCTTTCTCTTGGCTTGTGAATGCTGCCAGTCGGTTTTGGCAGCAGTTAATATTCAAGTTTTGTTGCCAATTTCCTCAGATCTATATTTGATTGTTGTTGTTCGCAATTTGTTGATTTGTTTTGATTGACGTTCAGTTGCTCAGTTCTTGACGCGTCGCCGTCGGTGAAAGTTGCCGCTTCGCAATTCTCATTATTCTCATAACTAGCTTGCAACTTATCAATTGGAAAGCTGACACACTTGCAACCGTTCAACATGCTGCAACAACAGCATCGCATTTGAAGCACTTCTACTACACATTAATTACATTTGCTTCTCCTGCTTCTTCTTCTGCCTCTTAATCGGATGTGTGAAAAGTTTTCGCAAATTTCAAGTAATTATTTATGTGCTGTACTTGATTTTTTCCTGGTGTGTGCTTATTAGCAACAATCCCGAAATAAAATGCAATTATTTAGATTTATGAGCGGTTTGCTCGAAAACTAATAACAAAATGCTGTTATACTCTGATCCCATTAAAAATGTGTAAAGAGAATATAATGGTTTTATACCAATGTATATTATAGGCAAAAGGGAACATCCCCGTCACCAAAAATATATATGTTCTATCTGTATGAAAATGCTAATTTCAGAGACTATAAGAACTAGCAAATTCTAATTTGGAATATAGGTTCTCGCATATCTCGCATAATCGGACTCATTTTATCTACCCTTTTGTTTCACGAATATCAAAATTTATCGATTTTCGATTGAATTAAGAATAAGAATTAAGAGCGAAATAAGATAGGCAAATCCTTTCACTTTATAAATAATATATCCTCAATTTTTGTTAATCCCTTCAACATTTGATAGAGTAAATGTTGTCAATGTTGTTTTTTAATTGTTATAATCAGTTCACCTTTCCCCGAATCCATTAGTATTATATTTTATTTATTTTCTTTACTAAATCTGGTATACCTTAAAACAATATCGATGCTTTTACGTATTTAGTGAACAACTCTCGTGTACCAAAAGTGACAGCTTCTGTCTTACCACATCGCATTCGCATCTTCAAGGTATACTTGCAATATAAGAAAAATTCTAATTAAAACTAGTGAAACTAGCACTAATTACAATTTGTGCCGCCGCCCTAAAGACACAGCACACAAATCCCCGAGATAAAAACAATTTCGATGAGAAACCAAAAAACAAAAACAAGAAAGACAAAAAACAAAAAAAACCAACGAATAAATAACAAAATGATGAAGCACTGAAATAGATTAAGCGAGATATACAAAAACAGACGCCTGCATTTGCTCTAACTGTGCAAGATATATCTACATTCATATATAGATATAGATATATCCCCGTAACTCAGTGTGTCTATGGCTGATTTTCTATGTGCTCCACAAAAATAGACGAGACGGCGACGAGAGTCGCGCGTTTTCAACGCGTCTTTGCCCGCGTCAATTGCGCGTCATCGCCTCGGTTCAGCTCGCAGATTGGCGGACAGTATATAGAATATCGCATCAGCAGAAGTCGAAATACTATTTATATATATACGATATATTGGGTATATGCATGTGAGCATGTACCACTTATGTGGTATATAAGGGCCTTCTGGCGACAGTTCTGCGCAATTTTTTGGTCTGTGCCTTTCGCCTGTCGATCTTCGGTCCCGTCAAGTGTGTCCGAAAATAGCAAGGTAAATAAAAGATCTACAAACAAACGAGAAAATCGAAAAATTAACCAAAAACAAAAAAAACAAATTAGAGAAGAATATTGGGGGAATAAAAAAAAACAGCTTTTAGCTGCCTAGCAAAATAAATAAAAACAAAATTTTCCCGATTCACAAACAGCGACGAAAACAACCAAAATATACAAAACCGAAATTTGGTTAAGGCGTCAAAGGCTTTTGCGTTGTCCGTGAATCGTTCTATATAGCACAGACCCCAAGAATGCGATATAAAACTATAATTATATATACATAATTATATACATCAACTTATAATATATATATATATTTATATGTGAAATGTGTGCAAAATTAGTCATAAATTATTAATGTCTAGTCTTTATTATTCATATTAAATGTTAGACACAGAAATTTTCACGAATTTTATAATGCGGTTTTGTGGGTTTTATTTGGTTACATAATTTACAGTAAGCAATCAATAGAAGGGTCAATGAAAAACCAACTAACCAGACGTTTTAAATGAAAGTAATATGTTTTTTAAATATGTAAAAGCAAAAACAAAAAAAATTTAGAAAGTAGTGCAACTTATTTATTTATTTAAAAGGTTTTAAATTTAAAAAATACATGTATGAATAAAGAAACAAATTAGATTTTATAAAAATAAGAAGTAGAAACTAAATAAATAATGTAGAAAAAGAATCCGTACTGAAATATTAAATTGTCCATTTATTGCATGAATTGGGGAAGTCCAAAAAATTATCTTATGTAGGAAAACCTCACTCAGTATTTTTCTACGCTTAATCAAAAACGGAAGATTAACAAGAAGAAGGAACATCTTGGTCAAGACTTATTTTGAAAATAAGATACTAAAGTTGATATTGTTTTATTTCAGTTGAAACTACTTTTTGGTATTGCAAACATCTGTTCATTCTCGCTGTCGGAATACTTAGAGAGTGAACATTTGCCACGACTTGCATAATGCAGAAAACATCTTGTCCTATTTGACACTTATCTATTTTTAGCCAAGTACTTTCTAGATTATACAATGTTCTTCTATATCCTCCGACTAAAGTCATAAATTGAGTGCTCAACAGCTGTTCAATTGGCAATTAATAGCAATTGTTGCCCTTTTCGAGAGGAGTCCATAAATCATATCATAATTAACACTTGCAGTCTATATGAAGATGTAGTCGTTGCTGTGAGGGGACGGGAGACTCCCCAAGAAGGGGCTGAGGAGTTGCCTGGAATGGATAGATAACTTGTGGCCACAATTGGCAGCTGTTCAATAGCACAATTTCGGTGTGTGCCAATGGCATCAGCAGCCCTGACCTCAGTTAACTAACTCAGCAGCCAGATGAAGTCATTAAGAGTGTATGTGTGTGTGTGTATGAGTGTGTGCGGGGGCAAGATCGTCAGCAAAGTATTTGAGTATATCCGTGCAGACAGTTTGTCTGCCCATCCAGAAACTTATTGGCAAAACTCCATGATCATAAATTATGCAGTCCAAATTTGTTTACGCGGCAGGTGGCGCTTTAATTACACTGTAGAGGCATTTAGTGTATACGAGTTTGTGTGTGTGTGTGTGTGTGAGTGGCTGTGAGTGTGTGGGGAAATCCCAGGACGGCTGCCAAGATTCCTCAGCACGCAGCAGCATTACGCAACAACAGAGCAAGAAAAGTTCATTGCCATTGAGATTCTTTGGAAGCGAGCGTGAGAAAATCTCTCGAAATTTTGGCAACCTACCATCTTGGCAAGCGCCCATTCCCATTCCCATCAGTGCGTAGTGGTCCGAGAAAATTCAACCCGCTCTCCTCACCCAAAACCAACTTGAGGGCTGGGCGGTCCAAAAGCCATGACGTATTTGCTGCACCAAAAGTTCTCATAGAGCATTTTTTGAAACAGAAACTAGAATTGACAGAAACCCATTTTTTTCCATACCTAACAGTCATTGTTTTTAACTACATAAATTATTATTCTACATTATTTGTCGTCAATCAAAATCAAAGTCAACATTTTTGTAAATAATTATGAATAGCACTCAATACATTTCCTATATTTTGTTGAAAATTACATTCCGTTTTAAAGCTTATATTTACGACTAATTTATGTAACAATAGAAATTGCTCGACTTACTAATATATTATTACAATTAATATTAGAGCTTGCCTAAATGTGGCCAAAGTTTGGCAACATTTTCCACTCTGATAAACCACCAACTTACTCACTCGCACTCGTTCCATTTTTCTAAGTTACTATCTCTATCTCACTCTCTATCATTTCCTGTCTATCTCCAACTCTCTTTGCAGCGATGCGTTAAAGGAGCCTCGTTGGCCAATTGGCGGCCACGGCCGTTGCAGCTAGTCCTGAGTCTGACCAACCAATGGCAGCGCAGCAGCGGCTGAACTTCAACTCGGCAGCAGCGTAATGCACTTGGCAAACGTACAAAGCACACATACAACTACACACACACACATGCGATTACATGCACAAAGTAACATAAATATATATGTGTACATATATATACAACTCACACATACACAGACAATTTGATTGCTGCGCTCACACGCGCATGAAAAAAAGCTGATAAATAAATCACGCATACGCCTGTTGGCACAGCAAAATATATACGTTTGTCGGTGTGTGTTTGCATATCTATATACATATATATATGTGTGTGTGTGTGTATGTTAACGGGCTGTTTGCCAACTGCAGTGCGCTGCGCTCGTTTTAGCCCGGCTCGAACGACAATTGCACGAACGAAGCCTCCTTTGCAGGCAGCGCATTGGCCTCCCCACCCTAAGCAGGACGACAAGGACGACCAATCAGAGCGACGCTCGTGCGCACCATCCTTGGCCAAACAGAAACGATGCTAAAGCAATCAAGCTGATATATATCATTTTCTTTTTTTTTCTGTTTGACTTTAGTTCAGTTTTTAAGTCTTAATAATTATATTATTCTAAGACATGCCCAAAGCCCAAAGCATCCACAAACAACAACAACAGCAGAAGTGGATGTGAATTACTTAATATTATATATGATATATATACTTCTCTATATATATAGAGATTAACACTTGAGAGATTGAAAAGGATGATTGCAAAATGCGTAAGAAAATTAATAAAAACTGTAAAGCTTCCGAGCGGCACGCAAAAAAGAAAACAGGTGTTTTGTATTTAAAAATATCATAATTTAAAGTGCTCCATATAATAAATGATGGCACTTTATATATCTTTATATATATTAATATGTATATACATATAATTCATTTGGTTTATAGACTAAATATTATAAAATGCCTGTCTACCAGTCGTCACCTAAGGCAAATGGGAATTGAGAATGGTGATAAACCGCATTTTTGAAATTCTCGCTACGCCATTTCAGATGTTTTGCAATTAGAAATCCCTGTGTTAGGAAAACAACAAAATTCACGGCCAACAGACTGTAGTTTTTAGGAATGATAACAACGGAGTATCGCGACCAAATTAAACCAGTTGTGGCCAGGACCCCCGACTGATTTAGAGACACATTTTGAGGAGGTCGTTTGACGAGGTCACCAATGCCAGCCAAAACCAGCAGCTGAATTGAATATCATTTATATATATCAATATATGCTGTGGACAGAACTTACCCATTTGCCTACTGGTCCCCAAAAGAAAACAGTTTTCGGACCTAAAATGCAAAGAATATCTCCGATTTAAAATGCCTAACATATTTAATTAAATTCACGCACCTGCCGGTGATTCCCAAAGTGGACGTACAGCTTGTGGCACTACATTGTCAACGGAATTAATGACGACATTGTACAGCCTAGAGAGAGGTCCCGTTCCCTTCGACATGATCGCAGAATTTGGAATTTATTTTTTGGTTTTTTTCTGAATTTATGCGGTATTTTACTCTGTCAAATCAAAATCGTATACAAAGTAAAGCATATGAAGCACATGTTTCAAATATTTCTATGTGAAAAAAATGCTTACTTCGATTGCAAATAAGTAGAATTTTATAATTTTCAAATTCGAAAATTAAGTATTTTTGCGGCAAATTAATTCAAATTCAAATTTGAAACGCATATCTGCGTAGAGCAAAACGCACAATTGAGCACGAGCGAACGAAATGATTGAGCGGTGAAGAACTTGTTGCATTTATGGGTCACACTGATTGGAAAACAGCTGCTTGCACACGCAACCTGTGAATGTCTAGACGCTATCGCAGATTGTTAATTGTAAGTAAATTGTAGTTGCTTTGCAAATATTACCATTTTCAAAGTTTTCGCCAACTAAATAAATTACTTCATCTACATAGGACAACTGTCAAATACCATTGCAACTTTGGATTGGTTTTTATAAGATTTAGCCGAACAAAATGCAACCAAACAATAAAAAACTAAAAAGTTTGCCAATCAATTTGCGTCGCAAAGAAATCAGAGAAGCGCGCAATGCGGCGGGAATGCAGCAGGCCAAAAGCGCTGTAAAGCCAAAAGCAAGATCACGGCACAAACAGAACGACTTTGAGAGTGCCGAGCACAATGCAATGCTAGCTGCAACTACGCATGAACTGCAACAGATTCTGGAGGATTGCGAGGAGTTGGCAGATTTACCCTATGATGCTACGCCGGCTGAGCTGTTGGGTGAGGTAGGCATGGCAACATGACATGAAAGACTCTCCATTTGGTATGGATGTGACGTCAGAGATCATTGAACTTAATGCTTTCGTTGTTTTCGTCACAACGCTTGCTTGGCTGACCCACTGAGGCAGAAGCTGCTAATTGACAACAGTTATGACAGATTTTATGGTTGTGTTACTGCTAAATGTTACTGTGATCTGGATAATGCGCTTTCTCAATACATACACACACATATATTTCATAATTACAGATTGCCCTAGCGGAGGGACATTCCACCACCATCTACGTGCAGCGCGACGGGCTCAGCACACTAAAAATTGTGGTGAGTAGTATTCAATTGACTGACCCCAAACATTCAGTCTGCGTGCGCAGCTGTTTGCACTTGATCGCCATTCAATCAATATATTCCATGTCTGCATGTGTGTGTGCGTGCGTAGCAATCTATCAGTTCGATTAATTTGACGGTGAAATTTCCGCTGCCGATGTAAACACTTAATTTATGGCAATGCAAAAAAGTTATCGCCAATGACGTCACGCTCAGTTTAAATTGAATATGTCCTTCGTTTTTTAATTGTTTAATTTCAGTAGCTTGATATTAAATCATATAGTTTGATATCGATTTCGAGTTAATTAAGAGCGTTGACAGTATAAATGAAATATTTATCTTATTAAATTTGAATACTAATTTCTATTTATATATATAAATTTTGTTATCGAGTTCCCATTGGTTGGTCAAGATAGGAATATAAAAATCAATAGGAAAGTATATAATTTTCTAATATAATACACAATAATAAAATATAATAATTTTAATTTAAAGTAAACATTACTTAAACCATTTCTAGACGCAATTTTAAGTTGCTGACTTGAATTTAATTCTTAGGAGTTGTAGTTCTTAATTTAAAATTACCAGATATAAATGCTGATGCTTCAACAGATTTCATGGTCAAGTGGTCCTTATTTATGCTACAAATGCTATAGTTTTTTTTTTATATATATATATCTCGATTCGATGCTTGAATAAAATTAATATTAAAAAAAAAAAACACTTGTTCTTCATTTATCAGACTCTGCACTCTTCACTCTCATCGAATTTCAGCTCCATCAGCGCTCTCCGACGATTGCCCAACTGAAAAAAACGATCGCCTCAATTTCGATCGCTCAGCAGAAACGAAGGCAGCGCAAGCAACGTCGTGCGGCGCACGAAGACACCGCTGGCCGAGCTGACGAAGACGAACGACAACTGGTTGTGGCTGGTCTATCTGGAGATGGAGCAGCGATGGTGCGCTCCAGTGGCGAGTTAGTTAACTCTGCACTGCGGAACGGGCACGAACATCGCACGCTTGTCTCTTGGCGGTTTCTATGGCGCTGTTTTGCATTGTTCAACGTGGATACAAATCAGCCGATCGATGACCACGCTGTCAACGGACGCGCAACTCTAACGGCGCTGGGTATTGAGAACGGCACCATTCTCAAGTTTGTGCATCGCGTCAAATATTTTGGTCGCCGGCGACAGAGCTAAAACTAAAGCAGCAAAAGTTTTCAAATCATCAAATGACAGTAGCCTGCATGGAAATGGGTCATAATGTGCAACTATTTAGCATGTTGCTGCTCTGCGCTTTGTTGCGTCTCTTGGCCGGTGCTGCCTTTGAGGATGGCAACAATAACAATGTGAAGATCACGCAACATAGCCTGCAACTCACTCAAACAATCAACATGCAGCGCCAGGAATTTATGCAGCGACAATGTGATCTTTTGGGCACCAACATGGAATCTGTCGAGGATCTAACAGAACTGCAAATGGATCACATGATTGTCGACAAGGAGCACAAGCTGCTCTATTGCTATGTGCCCAAGGTACCCCCTTAAAAATTGCTTTATTGACGATACGAAATTTTTTTAACGCGTCAGCTTTTTTAGCATTCAGTATTTTGTTTTGATATTCTATTCTGACTTGTGTTCGCCATGTGTGGCTTTAGCTCCCTTCCGGCTGTTGAGCGTGTGGCGTATTTCAACTGACCCTTGACTGTCTCTCATCTGTACATAAAAAAGCAGAAGCATAAACAGAATCAGAAAAAAAAACTAGTTTTATTTGGTTGCTTCAAGTTTTCTCTTTTCTGACATTTAATGCTCTCCTCCTATCAACTCGGACCGGACCCCTAACGCCGCAGTTTTGCTGTCTATTGTTTATTCTTGCCACATGTGGCATACTTATTGACCAATTGAATTGTTGTTTACTCGAAACGCTTTCACCAGACGAGTTTGACAAGACAACTGATCAATTTAGTACAAGCTGATTGCTAATCTTCAGGCTTTCAACACTGATTTGCTTGTTTTATCAATGGTTAGATTGCTTGCGATTCACTTTCTTGTCTGTTATAACGGTCAGTAATTATATAGCGACTGCATAACCTTCAATAAACCCCTATTTACTGCAAGCAATTATCAATTATACTGACTTGCTATAGTAATATTCATTTATATACCCTGTATAGTAATAACGACGAAGAGTTTCACTGTTTGTGTCGCAAATATGTTGGTTAAAAATTTCCTCTTTGTATCTTAATCTCGAATGGCTTAAATGAATTTGATTCTACATAAATCTTAAAATATAATTATAATCTAGTCCTTGGCTCTACTGGCTTGTTAAGCATACCCTCAGTTTAATTATGCAAACTTAAGTAGTTTTAGTACAGCGTCTAATAATTAAATGTTATTATTCTCAGGTTGCTGTGGCTTGTTGTTGAGCTGTCGAGTGAGTTGTGAGCAACGCAATAAGCTAAGATTAATAAATACCTGAATACACTTATCAAAATTCCTGTCAATTAATTGACTCCCATTTGGGTGGTTATCTAAGTTTGTGTCTCTCATGCAAATTGGGTTCTTTTTTCGATAAAAATCACAATTATAACTTAGCAGATTATTTAAAACAATTCTACAAAAACCCAGAGCACCTCAATTGTGCATTTCGCCGATACGCCGCTGCTATCAAAACTACCCAAACTTATTTCGCACAGAATGATACTCATGATTTGATTAGATTTATTAGTGCACACCTCAAAAGCTCACCTGTTGAAGGTGCGTTACAAATATATATATATATTAATAGCCAACTGTTTCATGTGTCGGCGCACTTTGAACCATCGCAGAACATAATGAGCTAACAACTCACTTGTTATTTCTGGCTCGATTTGCGGTTGACTTAAGTTGAGTAATAATATCAATTGGCTCTTGCCAGTGACGCCTCAAATTTACAGATTACTTTTTACTTTAATCAATGTTTTTTATAATAGTTGTTTGCTTTTGTTATGGTTGATCAAAATAGAAATCTTGGTTTGACTAGGTGAAAAAAAACGTTTATAACTTAAAAAACGTAGAAAGTAATATATAAATTAAGATTATTTTAATTACATTTCCCAAACTAAAATATATCTTTGAAACTTATTTGAATACATTTTGAACAATTTTATTTTATTTTATTTTATTTTATTTTAGTTTTCATTTTAAAAATGTAATTTAATTTTTTAGTTTTTATTTTAATTTTTCACTTGAAAAAAGAGATTGCTTAAAATTTTTTTTAATTAAATACCTTAGATTACAGAAAAAACCATTTTTTTTTATATTGCTTCCAAATTAGCTAATTGCTGAATGCCCCGATTAGTTATCAAGCGGGAATTTTCAAGAGAATACCTCATACTTCAATCCCATTAATAATTGCCGATCGATTCGTTTGCCGGCCTAAATGGGCGTATCTGGTAATATGATGAGCTCGTCTACGTTCCGCTTATCAGCTGTTATCAGCAGGCGGTGACGGCGGAGGGTCAAGCCTAGCTTCCAGCCAAGAGAGCAGAGCGTAAAGTGTTTTTTTGAAATAGTTTCAACTTAGAGATACACACACATTTATATATTTGTTTGCTAGCCTTCTTTTATGAAGTCTTAATTGTGTGGCTTACCTTGCGCGTAATGTACACTTTTCACTTAGTTTGTTTTTATGTTGTGCTTAATGTGAGTTTTATAGCCGAAAGAAATTGTTAAACTTTGTATTTTATGATCTCGCTTACGTATTGCAAATAATGTTTAATTATATGTGTGTACGCAGTGTGTGCGTATAACGTTGAACCTGAACCTTTGCCATGATTTACTTGGCGGCATGCACAGTGGAACAAGGCCAATTGATAAACGCAATGTTCACAATGAGGCATAATGTTTACAATGTGATGCAAAGTAGAAAAAAAATTCAAATGGTTTCACTTTCATCTGACAAGTTGACAACGTGCATTCTTCGGCTGACTGATTGACTGATTTTGGCACCACTGTGCGCAACTGCCACTTGGCATACACCGAGTTTTTCCTGTGTGTGAGAAATTGTTTATTATTGAGATTTGAAATGTTTTTGTAGCGTTTCATTACCCTCGACATTGTCAGCCTGGCTGCCTAAGCGAATTGCCCATATATAGTCGATTTGCCGCGATTTTTGCTGTTGCCTGCGTTATAATTGTAAATCGTGGCGTAAACTAATAGTTAATGTAATTACAATTGGCAATTAAGTGAATTGCATTTCAAGCAAAGTATCTCATTTAACAAGGACGCTCAGTAGCAAATTTACTTTATATAATTGTACAATTATAGCATTTTTTTCTGTAACCATTTATCATATTTTGATTATTTATTTTCTGTAATTTAAACAAAGCTCGTATTGCCAGGTCGTTTTCCTTTTTAAATATTTGGTAACCATATCTACGTATCTTAACTGAAGTATGTGACAAAATGCATGTACACAAATGACAAAAGCCACACAAATTAAATAAAACTGGTATTTTTTATTGACTACGTTGAATAGATTCCAGCTCAGAATTCTTACTAACAACTGTTGACTCAATGCTTACTTTCAACTAGAAATATATCTTTTGACTTCAGTCACAATTTACACTCAAAAATTTATAAAAGGCAAGACCCCACTACTTGTCAGAATTTGGAATTCCAGGAAGTATGCTTATCACTAATTGGATTTTCGTTGAATCGCAATCGAATAGAAACATAAATTGTGAATCACAGCCAGTCAGTATTTAGTCTGTCGTCTTCTTCTTTTTTAGGGGTAAACATATTTCAAAAGAAAACCTCAAAACACATTTTATGGCCTTATTCCAATTCAAGTCAACATAATTGTTTATTTAGTTTTAATGGAATTTCGTTTAGAATACAAATGATTTTATATACTCCCATGTAGGTGGCGTGCACGAACTGGAAACGGGTGCTGATGCTGTTAACGGGCAAGTGGCAGAATGGCACGGATCCGCTACAGATACCTGGATCGCTGGCGCACTCGGTGGGCATGTTCAGCAAGTTGTACGATCTCAGTGAGGAGGAGCGCACCCAGGTGCTTGGCGAGGATTACACACGCTTCATACTGGTGCGGCATCCATTCGAGCGACTGCTCTCCGCGTATCGCAACAAGCTGGAGGGAGGTACGCCGAGTGCGCGATACTTTCAGTCGCGTGTGGGCCGGCAGATTGTGCGAGAACTGCGTCCGGGCGCCAGCAACGAGTCCCTCGACCACGGCAACGATGTACAGTTCGGCGAGTTTGTGCAGTATCTGCTGACGCCGGAGCTGAGTCGCACCAATCGCACGGACTACAATGAGCACTGGGAGGTCATAGCCAAGCTGTGCAATCCCTGTGTCATGAAGTACAACGTTGTGGGTAAGTCCACATGACTGCGGTTTCTTTCTATTCCATTGAGACTCTGATCTGTAATCCCTTGCAGGCAAATACGACACTCTACTGGATGACTCCGCATTGGCGCTGTATCGGGCGGGTGCCAAAAACTTGACTTTCCCCACGGGCCACAAGCCGTCAAGCACGCGTGCCAATCTCCGTAATTACTTTGATCCGCTGCCCATTGGCGCCATACGGCGTCTGTATGATATCTACGAGGAAGACTTTCGCCTTTTTGACTACGGCATGGAGGATGTTTTAGGATTTGAATTCGGCTAATTACACATTCAATCTTATAATATGTAAATGCTCAGATACTTTCAAATTATTTACACTGTGACCATGACGCTTTCCACTGGAAAACTTTGTGATTTTAAAATAAGTTTTTAGTTAATATTTAGTTAATTCAGCGCTATGCGAATATTAGTTACTTTTTAATTTATATTTTTTTTTATATTATATTTTGTTCACATTATATCTACATGCTTAACTTACATTGTAAAATGATCTTATTCTTAGGGGAGTTGATTTATGAAATTCGTCTTCCCCAGGCATCATACAATCCAACATGTTCCTAAGTTTCTTTTTATGCCCATCAGAAATCTTCCAATGTCTGTAATATTTACTATAATATTCTATTCACCCAAGTGCATCTCATATCTCGGCATATCTTATTGATCTTTAAAATCTTTGTGTGAGTTTAAGGAGCCATCACTTGATGTTACCATTTGAAAGACCATTTTTAATCCAGGGGCCTTAGAACTCTTTCCCATAAGAACCGGCCTAAAACAAAAGTTATGCTTTTGGGTGCCTACCGCCCCAAAAAGGGAATTTTAAAGGGCCTCTTTGCAAATATAAGGTTGGCAGGGTTAATAAGATCACAGCTTAGGTTACCACCGTTTCCGCAAGGTAGCTCTAATTAGATTTGGGAAATATATTTAGTGAGGCAGGTCACTTCGACGGGCGATACAATTTTTTTATGTGTGGTACGAGCACTAATTTATATGTATATATGAAAGTGCCAGGCTGTACGTCAAATCCTGGAATCACAGCCGCTCGCACAGAATACCTTTTTTGAATTCCAATAAATTTGGATATGGTTGGGGGTTCATAAAAAAATATTCTCGTTCGTTTTATTTTATTGACTTAGCTGCCACCATATAGGCAAGTTTTGTTATTCATTATCTATTATAAGCAATGCAGGTTAATTAAAATATAAATAATTAATTAAGAATGACTCAAATAATTATCATACTGCTTACAAATGTGCCTAGCTTGCCTTTTCTGCTTAGAAAAAAATTCTTCAAATTTAAAAAAGTAAACATTTTATTTAAAACTTATAGAATTTCGATTTTTATTTTTCAATTTGTCATTTCTGAAACGTAATAGACATATGTATTTAATAGTTTTACGGACTGTTGTGATTTTAAACCAAAATAACAGGTTGCTTGTAATTGTGTACGTTTTGGGTCGTAGTCGATGACACCTTGCGATGCGATATTTTCCCTGCTTGAATGCAAACGCAATAATTTAACTCGTATTTTTTTTACTTGGCATCAATGAACCCTCCTTCTTATCGGACCCGGCATCGGCTTACGTACATAAATGACGTTTCACATAGTCTTTTTATATTCAACGATCATTGACAGAAGATACGATTACAAAAACTTTAGCTTTCGATTTTTAAGACAACTAAACTGAAATACACTTGCTGCCATTTATTAACTATCTCACTAAAACGTCTACTTTATTAATTAATGACTTGACTATTGGAATTTCTTCATGTTGCAAACACAATGACAAAATGCGCATAACTGCGAAAAGGGTATAAGAATAAATCTGTCAACGGCGTCTGAATTGTTGATCTCCAATACAAAGCAAAGCAGGCAGCAAGCACTTGCATATATATGCGCGTCTGTGTGCATGTGAGTGGACAGATGATCAACGTTCAACTGAATTTAAATACGCAATATTGAGAAAAACAGAGATAGATCAGGCGCCGTCGGTAAACGCATTTTGCTCGACCATCACCCGTCGCAATAATTTGGCAAACGTATTCAACATTTATTATCAGCTGAGATATCTCTTCATAAGCAAGAATAAAAATGACGGCACATGTCAAGCCCTCGCAAAGCATTCCAAGGTCAAAAGACAATTTAAAAAAGCAAAAAAAATCAGTTATTTTTGGCTTGGTTAATCAATGACTGTTGACTTTTATTCAACAATAACTTAAAGTTAAGCATTGACAAGACATTCGAATTGAACAAAATTGTTATTGTGTGTTTTTTGCTGTGGGTGTATGTGTGTATACATTTGGCTTTTTTGTTTTGGTTTTATTTTTCGAACAGTATATAAAATAAAACAAAATCTTTGTATGTATCATATTCTTTTTCTGATTCAGTCCTTCAATTTTATTTCCGGTTTAATCGTTGTAACTGTATCGCTGCTTTACGCTACGATACTTTTTGAGCGAGTATAAAGCTTCCACCTCCTTAGCCAAGTATCGTCCCTGCGCCAGGAGGGCGACGATCTTTTTGGGATCCTGCTCATCTTTGTTCTTTATGAACGCATCGTGGATTTGTTTCCGAAACTTTTGCGGCCCATTCAGGCCGGGATAGTCGCGGCCCAGAAATTGTAACTGCAATGGGAGAATTTACGCAACCTAAGATTTACATGTCACTTGTCCCCCTCCCAATCTTTCGGCTGCAGCGCATTTGCACGTGGTCAAATGCAACTGAGAATGTACTTACGTGCTTATAGAGTGTGATAACTTTGAAGCGCAGTTCTGACATCACCAGTAATCAAGGTTATTTTTTTGACTGTTAAATGCAAAATATTAACTAAATCTGTATTTTGTTTTATACCACTCGCAGCTCAGATGACCAATGCCGATGGTTGACGAGGTGTGACCGCTTATAAAATCTAGATTGCACCAAGCAGTTTTTTTGCTATCGATAATTTTTGCGGTGCTAAATATGGTCACCCTACAGACAGCAAGCAGCCAAGCTCAAAATATAGTAATGTCGGATATTCTTTGCATATGTGCTCTTAAGCCATTAAATAATAAATAAATAGTATATGTAATTATTTAAATTTTTCGCTTCTTAGCTTATTTATGTAAAGATAATGGAAGTAAATTCAATAATATCGACATTTATATCGCATTCAAGCGATAGTATGTTCATATTTCCTTGTCAATTAAAATCAGTTGGCAGCACTCGTATCAATGTTCGTGTCTGCCGGCCGGAATTTATCAAGTGCATTTCGGTAAGTGTACATAACATTTTCTTACATACCATATTTAACTGCGCATTTCATGCATTTTCAAGTTATCGCAGCTTAGCAACTACCTGCATAAGAATGGCAAGCGAAGTGGATAAGGCGCAGAGCGCCGCGGCTTCTGAAGACACTATTTTTGGAAAGATTTTGCGCAAGGAGATACCATGCAAATTTATCTACGAAGACGACAAAGTTGGTACAAAGGGCATTTTACTCTATTTATATTATATAGTTAAATATATATATCATTGAGTTATCTATTATCTTTTAATTTATAGTGTGTGGCATTTAATGATGTTGCGCCACAGGCACCAACTCATTTTCTGGTTATACCACGGAAGCCAATTGCGCAGCTTTCGCTGGCCGAGGACGGAGACGCCGAGCTTTTGGGTCATTTGATGTTGGTGGGTCGCAAGGTGGCCAAGGAAGTGGGCCTGGAAAAGGGCTATCGCGTGGTGATCAATAATGGGCAGCATGGTGCCCAGTCCGTTTACCATTTGCATTTGCACTTTCTCGGCGGTCGACAGATGCAGTGGCCACCTGGCTAATATATTTATATAATATAAAAGTAACTAACAATTCACCCAAATTAATGTAAAAAAATATACAAAATAAAATATTAGTATCTTCCTGGATAATAGTTCTTGAAATCGATGGCATTGTTAAGAAAATGACGCAGTTTTCGCACATTGCGTCTGTTTTCCAAACTTTCGGAGTCCATGCAGTTCAGCAAGATTTCATCGGCGCCTAGCTGGTCGGCAATGCCGCCCGAGCGGCACAGTCGACGCGTCTGTAACATATCCAATTTGGTGCCTACCACCAGGACAGGAACGTGATGCCCCTTCAAAAATGATCGCCTTCGATGGTGGCGATTTTGACAGATCAGACTCAATGGCCGATACAGTAAATCGTGCAATTTGTCCTGTGTGCTCATATCTAGCAGATCATACACTAATATAATGCCGTCGATGTTGCCATATAGGCGATCCCTATATATATTACATGTCCTTCGCGTACTTTTTGAATCGTAAAATTCCACAAAATATGGAATCATTTCGCACCCGACCCACTTTCCGCGTGGGAACAGTTCATAGGAGGCCAAGCGCTCCGAGCTGTTTCGCGAGGAGCCGGACGACGAGGACGAAGTCCATTCTGGTGTCGGGGGCAGTCTCTCATTGTTGGGATACTCGTGCAGACGCACCTGCACACTCCACCAAGCGTCTTCGACGCTCCTCATCGGTGGTGTGGGCGTGTCCACGCTTTGCGCAAGCAGATCTGTAAGCCTTGACTTACCAACACCTGAACAAAAAAAAAACAAAGAGCGGAAAACGGGGGTTTTTTACTTTGAATTCATTTCGAGGCAACGCACCTGCATCACCGAGCACCAAAATGCGAATAGTGGAAACGTCGTTAATTGTTTTTGGCTCCATTTTCGTTTGAAATAAAATTGTATGCTGTATTAAATATATCTCAGAATTGTAAGTAGTCGAATGTATGCTGGTTTTTTTTTATATCCAAAAGGTTAAGTTGCCTTGACTGCTTTTAAATTATCGATAATGAGTAGTTTCGATAGCATGATCAATCGTTTCAACTTACCTGTAAACGATTTGGTTAAACTTGGTGATGCACAGCTCAGATAATTAATAATTGATAATTGGCCGGAAAATATTAATTGGGAAATAAAACGAAATAAAAAATAGTTGTAATAGTTTCAAACATTTGTTTATTCTTTATAAACGTTTTCAATGTCATGTCGTTTTATTTGAGTGTTCACATCAGTGTGTTTTTCGTGTTGTTTAATTTATCTACAGACGCCGTTGTTGAAGGATTGCGACTGGAAATTCGCATACATCTGTTGTCGTTGTTAAATTCTTTGCGCTTTATTTGTTTTTTTTTGTTTTAAATAAAAGTATATACTTATTGTTTGCAAATATATATATATATATATA
The DNA here is from genome assembly GCA_035042405.1 of Drosophila demipolita. Taxonomy (NCBI): domain Eukaryota; kingdom Metazoa; phylum Arthropoda; class Insecta; order Diptera; family Drosophilidae; genus Drosophila; species Drosophila demipolita. The sequence goes on along the minus strand of JAWNLI010000044.1, from coordinate 2,618,471 downwards.
TATATATATATATATATGCGTATATATATATAATGAGTAATGCGGTTTAGTTATTAACATATAATCATTTTAGTTTTCCAGTTTATTCATTTTGCAAGTAAGAACTTTTTAAAACATATACTCGTTTGTATTATGTATACTAATATATACGTTTTGTTTTTGTTTTTTTTTTGGTTGTTGATTTTTTTGTATTTTTGTATAGTAAATATAATTAATTTAAAATTCAAAAACAGCTATAAACAGTTTATTATAAACAACAAAACTCCGGAAAGAGCTTAATGGTGTGGTGAGTCTCGTTTAGAGAGAGTGTGGTGAGAATGTGTGTCATGTGTCATGCTACATACATCAATGAAATGATGGTAAATAGTTGGAGTTTCTAAACTAATGCTGATAACGGACCACACTCGAAGGGAGAGTGGGAGTGACGCATTGAACAGCGACCTATGCAGGCTTATTTATAAATATATATATATCGTATGGCTAAACTTCATACTATGCGGTGCTGTTGTGATTATGTACGTATGTATGTAAATCTTTGTTTTACTGTTATTTTCAGTTATTTGGTATATAAAATGATTTTGAATTTGTTGCATTTGTATGTATATGTAGTTATGTAAATATGTATGTATGTATGTTATGCATATTCCTTATGTATATGTGTATGTACTTGCATATAATGCTCACGCTATGTGGCCTTTTTAATTCATATTTCAACATCAAACATTGCCCTATATTTTTGTTTACCTATTTGTTTACATATATAATTCTTGCTGTTGTATTTGTCATTATTACATTTTTCTTTTGCCCAACACACTCATACACGGACATATATATATATGTATATATATATAAGTGCAATACTCTCTGCCAGATCCAACTGTCCAACTGTGCGATCTCAGGTGTGCTCTATATAATATCGTTTTTTGTGTGTTTTTATATCGTTTTCGTAAGGTGTAGCTAAATGCATTTATGCCTGATTTATCGAATATAAATTACATACACGAATATCTAAAAATAAAAATACATGGACATCTACCGTTTTGTTTTAGATTTGGTAATTTCTATTTGTATTTTTTGTTATTATTACTCATTTTTAACTATTATTATTAATACTTTTTTTGTTTTCGTTTTTTCGTTTTTAACTACTGATTTGTGCTTTTGTGATGGCTTCTGCTTTGCGCTTTGACTGCTGCTCGCATTTAAAATGTTTACAAATAATACAGATACCACATACGCTACGTATGCCTAATGATAATCATATTGTACATCCATGTATAGATATAATACATATTGAAGTGTTCGACTTTTGTTTTGGTCAGTTCATGGGAGGCTTTCTGTGTGTGTGTGTGTGTGTGTGTGTGAGAGAGAGTGTACGTGTGTGTTTACTGTGTCTATAAGTATGTACATTTATGGGGTAATTGCTATGTGCTTTAAAATTTTTGTTGTCAGCGCAATTTGTGTCACAATTAATATACCAAAATGAAGAAAAACGCAAAACAATTAATTTGTTTCTTTTGTTAATATTTATATATGTTAATGCATATATATATAAATATATATATATATATATATATGCACATATATGTATATATATATATATATATATATATATATGTATATATATAATTTACTTTTATTCATTCATCAGTTTAAATCAATAATCAACATCATTTTATATAATTCCATATAATTTGTTTAATATGCAAGTATTTTATGTATATATAGTTTATTCTTGTGGTTGTTGCTGTTGTTTTTGTGGTTTGTGTCATTGTTTTGTTTTGATAATTTACAGTAATTATTTGGAAAAGCAAAGTACTTAATATTTTTTTTGTTGTTATTGAACAATACTCGTAATTTATTGAAGAATTTGTTTGCCTGTTTTTTTTTTATAATTTAGTTGAATTATATTACATAAATATTCAGTTGTTAGTATATCCAGTTTGCAATTTGTGTGTGTGTGTGTGTGTTTCTATATTATATTAGTTGTAGCCTTGGTGAACATAACTACAAATTGTGTGAGGGACTTTTTAGGTCCCTGGCTACGCATTATCATTATTACATATAATTATTATAATTTTTTGTTATCCATTTTTAAATATATTTTTTACAGGACAAAAACATCTAATTTAATAGTTAATTTTACTTGCAATATGAAAAGAATCAATAATTATTACGGTCAGCTCTCATTTTATAATGCTTTCAATTAAGCATTTTTGAAGACTGCCGTTGTTATATATGTTTTTTGTTCTTTTTGCTAGTTCATTGAAAATACCAATTTAGTAGGTTTGTGCAAAGTCCGCACCACGTCGTAGAAGTATATATGTCTATATATATATATATATATATTTATATATGTGTATATATAAATGTATATTGTTTAGAGGTCATGTATATATATGTTTATATATACTTGAATATAATGTAAATAGTAATAACTATTATTGTTCTTAATATTTCTTGTTTTAACATTGTTTTTTTTTCTTTTTTATTGTTTTTTTTTTGCCATAATCGTAATCATTTAGTTAGTATTTATGTATATTTTCATTATGACCTAATATGCTTTTCCAAATCATTAAATATGACTAACGAATACAAAAAAGATAAGAGTTTTTAGAAACCTTAGAAGTTCGACATAGATCAGATAGCAACTCAGCAAAAATCAGTTGATTAAATATAATTTAATAAATTAAAAGTAATGTTTAGTATTAGTGTGATAGATAAATCATAAACAACAATACAAGCCTATAATGTGGAATGTTCGATATAGGTTAATAGTATTTTAAGGTTTAAACAGATGATATATTCCATTGAAATCACGCTTTAAAGTTAAACTTTTGTTATTTGCTTTTATGTTTTTTTTTTTTTAATGTTCTTCTTTGTGTTTGTTCTACTTAAACATCGGATTCTGTTAGCTTGTTTCGCCGATTGACCAAACCACAGCGTTGTGTATACATAACATTAGTCAATGCAACGGTTATACATATTTTATTTATATATATATATATTTATATATATATATATATATATATATATATATAGATGTATATATATTTACTCGTTATATAATATATTTATTCATGGATTTGGTTTTTTATTTCTCTCATCATTGGTTGTGGTTTTTGTTTCTTTCATTCATATGTCTGTCATGTACTCTCATATAAGTTGATGTCTATGTACTTACACAGTTACAGTAATACATAATGTTCAATAATTAAATATAATAAATAATTTTCATAACAATTTATGTTCATCTTTTTTGTTATTAGTTTTCATTATCTCTAATATTTTTCATTGATTTAATAATAAACTTTCAACAGTTTTCTTTTTTCTATTAATCAAAATGAAAACGGTTAATAAATTTCGTTTTTTTTTTGTATACTCGATTTATTACAAATGAATAGAACTTAACTTTTTTAAATGATGATATAACTTTTTTTTTACCGTTAAATAAATGTATGCATATATGTATTGAGTATATAGACTTTTTGAATAAATTTTTTTAACATACTCGTAGATTTTTATTTATGTTCAATAAATTTTAGTTTCTCGTTTTTTAAATTGATGACAATAATATTTGTAGTCTTAGACTTGAAAACGAATAAGTCTGCATTTATTTAAAACAAATTTGGTTAATCCGAAAAGTTGTTAAGTATTAAAATGTGTGATGGATCAACCAATGTGAACATAACTAAAATTTCTAGATCTCATTTGAAAGGATTTTTTTTCCGATTGGGTGTTCTTCACCTTTTAATCGTTGATTAACTTCACGGAATGAACAATTTTCAATAACTACGATATTTGATTTGATTGTTGTTGTTGTAGGTTGTTGAGGTTGTTGTAGATCAATAGAATTGCTGATAATGCATACGATTATAATGTTGACGGTTCGCTTGAGTTCTCTTTGGTTTCCTTGTTTCATATATATACGCTGATGCTTGCCATAATTCTAAAGTGCAAACCATATAATTAGTCGAATGATAATGGGATAATTAGTTGGAACTCACCTGCATTTGTCAACCATTTAGCGTTTACTTCATATTCTTAAGTATTTCGTCAGTTTCCTCGGGATCCTTCAGAGTGTGCCATTGTGCTATGGGTCGACGTGGCGAGGCCAACATGTCGGACCAATGGCGCAGCTCAGTGCCAGTTCCCATGCAGCCGAGTATACAGCGTCCAATGGGCTCAGAGGTGCCAATACGATCGTAATCCACAACGGTAACAACGAGACAGATTTTCTATACATTTCCCAAATTGGTTGCAATTGCAAAAAAAATCAATATATTGCATTAATTAGTGCTTGGATATATCATTAATTATCTTAACGGCCGATCTGTATTTATATTAGGGACTGCTATGCGTTGAGCATAGAACATTTGAGTAGAAGAAATTTTTTGTAAATATTTTGATATTATTTGAGATACACGTGTTTTGATTGTGGGTTATTACGGGGAGGAAAGTTACTGGTTACAGGCAGACACTACAAATTCTGTATTGGAAAGCATATAACATAGGCATTGTGTTTGCTAAATGCTGAACTACTATTTTTATTTGTTATAATATTGTTTTTTTTTTTTGGTTTTGAGTGCTCTTTGAGAACAAGGTGCATTTGAGTTTAGAACAGTTTTTGCTTGGGAAAGCGGTATGCCTATATAGCTTCAACAGATTTGATTGTTATTTGAAAGTTGCTGTCGAAAGTGGAGAATTAACTTTTAGAGAATCCCATCAAGCTTGTAGGAATTTATCTAAAGGTGGGCGACATATTTTCAAGCATTACAAAAAGCGCCATTAAATACAATTCTAAAGTGGATGTAATTAAGATGTGTCCATGTTTTGGATGGGGTGTTTTTATTTTATTTTATGTTTATTTTAACAAGCATTGCATGCATTTGTCTAAGCTTTAAATCAAAAATAAATTGTATAATGATACGTAAATAAAAAATTTCATTTAGATTGCTGAAGTTATTATAAGCGTTTGATGTTCTCTTAGTGAGTGTTTTTAGTTGTTAATTTGCTTGCTTGCTTTTGGTGGTATGCGCAATGAGCTAATATAGAAATGTACAAATATATATCTCTTCTCTTAACTTGGGGCTAATGAACACATTACTTTTTATAATTTTTATATATAGGTATATATATAATGCTTTGGTTTTTGTCAACATTTAAGCTGAAGCAAAAAGAAAAATGTTCATTAAATACGTGTAAACGAAAATGTATAATATTCAATCCCATTTGTCGTTCATATTTTTTTCTTTTCTTTTTTGTTATATTTTTGGTCAGATACTACATGTTTTTTTTTTTCCATTTTCGGTGGGAAGGGGGGGTCTCGGGTCTCGGACTAGCGCAAGTAACCAGAGTTCTTTTGTAATGGTATTTTGTTGATTTTTTTTTGATGTACTATATGTATGTTGTCATAAGTATTCATGTTGATACGCTATACTTCTCTGTGGTGACTTGGCTTGTGTTCTTTTTTTATTTTTTATATTATTTTGAAACTTGTACTGTATTGCTTGTATTGTAGTACTGTAGTTTTGGTGGTTTAGTGGTGCGATTGGTTTATTCGATATTCAAATCAGAAGACAGTGTCAAAATAATGTACCCATATTGTGGTGCATTATTGACGCCGCTGACGATAGTTTGCGATAGTTTGTATTATGGAAAGAGTAGTAGGTAGTTTTTAAAGTTTTGTAGTTTTGTAGTTAAGAGTGAGTGTGTATTTTGTTTTCATCAATTCATCGTTTTTCAGCTCTCTATAATCTTCGACTCGTGCACTGCATTGCGAGTGTATTGAAGAGAGCCAGCGGCACTACTGCTGCCTCTCTTATATTAACTACGAGTAGACTGTGTGGGTGTTTTTTTTTTTAAATTTTTTTTTGTTAATATATTTTTTTGTTGTTGAGTGTCTCAATTTTGTTTTCTTGGAGCGTCTGTAGTTGTTAAACCGAATCGGAACAGACCTAACCTACAATAGTTGTCATGTTGTCTGTGTCAAAATCAGCATCAAACATACAAATATTTTTAAAACCAAATCAGCTGAGCTAAGCAAAACTAAAAAAAAAAATTGTATTGTATTTTTATCACAAAAGTTTATCAATCAACTACACAAAGTAAAAGCAAATCAGGATTTTGATTCTCTCTGGCAACAACGCACTGCGCTCAGCATTTTTTTTTTTATTTATTTACAGCTGGCATGTGGGCGTGGCAGTCGTTGAGCAAAGTAAAAGTAAAAGTAAACAAAGTAAAGCAACATTTTTTTTTTTTTGATTTTAAATTATTAAGTTAAAATACAACATTGAACATTGAGTACGATTCGGATAAGTTTGTTTAAGGAGCACACATATAACAATTAAATTGATTGATTAATTGAGTTGTTTTGGAGGAGTTTTGGAGGTATGCGGGCAATACGAAAGTTTTTTTTGGCTATCCGTTTGCTTGTTTTGTGTTTGTAGTGTTTTTTTTTTTATAGTTTTTGAGTAAGAATACGAGTATTCAACACATGTAATATACAATATGTATGTATATATTTATATATATATACATATATATTAATATATATAGATAGTTATATTAATAACAACAATTGCACGAAAAAGACTAGAGTGTGTTAGATTTTTGTTTTTAATTTTGGGAGGCGGGTTCGATACTCAAACTTGTTTAGAACATGGTTGTTTTTGGTTGATAGTTCAGAAGGGACAGCTTTAGTTACAGTTAACAGTAGGTAGTATAGTAGTAGTAGTAGTTGTAGTAGTAGTAGTAGTAGTAGTTAGTAGTAGTAGTAGTAGTAGTAGTGGTTTTATAGGATAGTATAATACATTCTCGCATACTTGTATTTGTTCAAATGGTACTTCAAATGAGAACGACTCATTATAGTAAGGGTTGAGGGTGCATTTTTTGATACTTGTCTTCTTCTTTTTCAAACGTTTGCCATTTTGCATGATTGCAATTTTCACATATGGATCTATAAAATAGAAAAAATTGAAAGAAAGAAAAAGAAAAAACTTTTTTTATAATACTAAAGTAAAAACTTTGAAGTTGATGAGCAGATTTTTGGGTTCTGTTTCTTGTTTTCTTTTTTTTTAAAAGTAGTTTTTGGCTTGTGTTACACACATATATAAAGAAAAACGGTACATAAAACGTTGATTAAATATATATTTAATATTGGTTATAAGATAGTTAACAAATAGTACTTTAATAAAAAAAAACAACGATTAAAACATATCAACAAACGAAAGCTGAAACTTGGTTAAAAACAAGGCCAAACCCATATTTGGAGGAAATGGCGTAAAAAATCAAAATGTTTCAAATAAAGTCTTATATGCTGATAAGTTAGCATTTAAGGTTTCATCGCAAAGAAACGGTATCAACATATGGAAAATCGCAAGATTTACAAAGAGCTCGTCAACATTAGATCGATAGGATCCGTTCGGTTATCGATAATTACTGAAAAAGTTTGTTTCTGCTTTCGTTTGCCTGCTGTTGAAAAGAATTATTGAAAATATGTTAAATTAAATATATATTTAGATATTTAGTTAACGAGTACTTTAAAACACAGTAACTCTTGAAACTCAAGGCACACAACATAAAAATCATAATATACAAAAAAAAATAGTTACAGTTGAAATAGTCTCATCATCAGAATTTTAGATCGAATTTCATTAGAGCATGGAATAATGTCAATTGCTTTTTTTTAAAACATACTTGAAAATGTTCTTTTGTTTGTAAAAGCCTAGAAGAACTCGAATACCCTTTGGGGTATTTTTTTTTATTTCGTTTTTGGATATATTCGGCGGCAACGCTTTTATTTTTGGCTCATCACTTGGGTGAGCCGGAAAACTTGAATGCGTGTGTTTGAATTATGTAATTAGTAGAATTAGATTACATGCAAAAGTGAAGCTAGAAGCAAGCGAATTTTTAATGTACTGCTAATTCGAGCAAGAGCCGTTATAATTTCTTTATTTTTGGATTTTGCCAGGCGTAAGTTAAAAAACTGTGCACAATTTAGTGATGTTAACGTTGCCAGACGAGAATATATCCATGTATTATTGGTATTGAATGATATCATTTGGATTTTTAGCGTACGCGATATTACATAAGAGAGAATAGTAGTATTATAAAATATGCAAGTCGAATATTTGCGCTAAGGTAGTTGAATAATCGAAAATTGCGAATTGACAAAAGTAATTGGGAATAAAAATTGAATACTTTGCTCTCTGCAAACGTTGCCTTGGCGTTTGCATTCTTCCTCCATTGATCTTAACAGTAACACAAAAGTTACTCAACTCAATAATCAAATTATAAACGAAGCAATACGAAAATCAAATACATCTGGTTAATCGAGTATGCACACATATAAAAATAGAGACTGAAGCATTGCCAAAAACTGCAATAATACTCCGATTCGATGTCGAGAGTATTTTTTTTTGCATTTTGGCAACGCTTTGGTAGCACGCCATATTACCAGACAATCCGCCCACGTCCATCTTCTTCAAGTTCTTGGCCTCGAGAATGACAACCGTTAGTTTTCCGGCGGTCGGCACATAACGCAGCGAGAAGCAAATGTCACCAAGCTTTTCCTGTTGTTAGTTTACGAAAAAAAAATGTAGAAAACATTTCAATAAATTAGTATAAATATTTATATATAATTAAGTATTACAACATTGAACACTTCACATACATTCTAAACAGATACATTTACGATTTATATACTAGTAATTTTAACTAATCGAGATGGGTTTCAATCGGTCGAGAAAGACTTCAGCTTTACAGCTCTTACAATTCATAAATAATTGTATTGAACGCAAATATTATTTTCAGACGTTGATTTAGAATTTGTTTAGTAAATAAGAAACTCCTGAAATTTATTCAAAATCGAAATTCAGTAAGTGAGAAATCTCCGGAACGATATTTGGAGTCAGAGAATGATAACAAGAAGACTTTAGTTAAAGCCTTTTCGATATTAATATTTATATTATTTAGTGAATGAACAAGTTACTCGATAAATTGAGCATATAACATAATATACTTGAGGACTACGCATATAAGGGAAGATATTCTCTTCAAGGATTTTTCAAGAGTTAGTAAATTCAGCTTTAAGAGATATGCCAATAGGCCTGAAATTTATTGATAAGACTTTGTTTTATTAATTAAACTCAATTGAGTTACCATACGATATATATATAATAATAAGCAATAGGACAACAAACAAGTATAGTAAGAAATTGTCACTTAATACACACGAAATAAATGGGAACTTAAATAGATATATATCGTGTATACGTAAAATATGTTGGGCTTACGGGGTGATAAGTGAGTATACTTAAGTACGTTGTACGGGGTATACAGTTATTGTATTATTTAACAATGGTTACATTTAATTTATTTATAATTTAATATTGACACAAAACAAAAACGCCACAAATAGATACATGGAAACACATTTACTGCACGTCTTAGAGCTTCGATTTGATTAAGTGTTCATACATAAATATTAATAGTTATATAAATATATATATATAAATATGTATATATATATATATAAATATATATGTGTGTGAGTAGAACTGAAAATTGATTAAGAACCAAACCTAAACAAACAAAACAAACTTATTGACTTTTGTTTGCGTGTTGTTTGTTTTGTTGTAGTTTCTCGGGTATTTATTTTATAATTATATTTATATTGACTTGCACTAGATGTAAGTTGTTTTATTTGCTGTTCATTGACTTACTGTTACTTAATGGGTAAAGATAACAGTGTAAATAGACAAATTGTTTGCGAGTTCTTATGTTGTATAACCCAGCTCAAAACCAACGGCACAAAAAGCAAAACGGATATTTTTCTTCCTTTTGTATTTGTTTTTTTTTTCTTTTTCGATTTTGTTTGTAATCAAATAAATATTTTAATTGAGATAAATAGAGAGTTTGAGATTAAAGGAGAGATTGGCCGATTCGTAATATATACATTTGGGCTAAATTCCTTGGATAACTATGTGGGCCGTGGCCTCAAAAATTACTTATTAATTAGAAAATCAAAAAAATAGAGAGAGAGAGAGACAGAGAGGAGAACGAGCGAAAGTATTGGATATTATTTATTTATATGTACATGAAATGCAAAATGGAGTAATTAGATATATATTACAATTGAAAAAAGTTGCACATGTATTTAATAGAATTATCTAACGACTATACTTTTATAATACGAGCATAAATAAACCCTTGGTTGGTTGGAACCTCTTGCATTTCTTTGGGTTCAAGTTAAAGTTTAAGTTTTCGATTTTCGAATTTGATTTAGTTTTTATTTACGATTTCGCCATATTCTAATATACACTAATCGAATGCCAATTGCTTAAAAAGCCTGCTCCAAAGCCAGCAATTTGTACAAACTAACCCGGGATTTTGTTGAGTTGTTTTAAACTAAGTATTTACTACATAAAAGTGTGTTCTTTGAGTGGTTATTAAAATAAATTATTTTATATAGAGAGCGAGCGAGCGAGCGTTATATAGAAACAGAGTGAGAGAGAGGAACAGAGAAATATAGAGAGAGAGAGAGAGAGAGAGAGTTTTTGCGTAGTCACTTACCGCTACTTTGGTTTGAGTTTGAATTTGAGTTATTTAATTGAAAGATTTGGCTTTGCATGGGCTTTCAAAATGTCTCAAGACTAATATGTCGAATGTTTGGTGAATCATGTTTATGCTGACCAAAATAGAAAATTAAATTCAAATAAAAAATCAAAAAAAAAAAAAAACAAAACACAAAATTTAATCAAATCAAAACTAACGAAATTATAGCAAATTAAAATTTGTTGATCATTTGTTATATTTTTGTTTCTGACTGTCATCGAAGCTCTGCTTAAACATTACAGCACACAAACAAGTTGCAAATCATAAATATATATGTATAGATATATAATTGGATTATATAAATATCGGGCGAGACAGCGATATAGATAAAAAACATAAGCTGGTACTCAAAACACGAAGAAGCATTATTACAGTTTTTTTTTTTTATTAAAACACAAAATTTATTGACGCTTGTGCAATCACATATTTTAATTGAAATTTTTATTTTTTTTTTATGAATTTTAAGGTTTTGTTTTTTTTTTTGTATTTTTATTTGTAAACATAACGGAACACAAACACAACGAAAATAACTTGAACACATTTATGAGGACAACAACCAAAGCAAATAACGATAATTATGAATTTTCTCCCACGGAGAGTATCGATACTTACATGTTTCCAGGTAATTCAATATTGTTCCAGATGTCGGTATCGAAATGAGTCAAATTGGTTCGAGTAGAGTAGAGTTTTTGATATTGATTTTTTGTTTGGTTTCATTTTGGTGAATTTTGAGGCGATTGTATAGATTTTTTATTGATTGTTTTTGGTTTGTTTTAGCGATACGTTAAAAAGTAATTAAAGAGAAAAATGAAGAGCATATTAAAGATTTTTCAATTGCAGTTCCGTTAGAATTTCAATAAGTTGGCAAATTTGAAAAAAGAAAAAGGTTTTGCTTTAACAAATTTTGTGTACAAGTGGTTTGTTTTTAGTGTCTCTGTGTGTCTGAGGGTGTGTGTAGTTTTGGGTGTAGTCAGGTGTAAGTGTACAGTACTAATACTTAGTGGTATATAGAGTATATAGTCGGAAGAGTATAGTTTGTAAGCAAAAACATGCAGTTGTTATATTCTTGGAATGTCTTTATATATTTACGAGTATGTTTCAGTTGCTAAACTAATTGCTTATAATGATAATTATATGAAAAGCTTATAATACATTTTCTTGTATACCATTGCAGATAAATTTTATTTTCTTTAAACAGGAAACATATCAATTAATTTTTGTACAAAATGATTTCTGGATTGCCTTGAAGCATACATTAAAATTGTCTTTCGCTTATAATTATATATTTATAATAAAAACTAAACCTTTGTATTTTTATTCTGCAAGTGTATAACATATTCGGCAAACCGAAAGGAAATTTTCTTTGTTTTTACATCCTTTGGTATTCTGTTTAAATTTTACATTCGCTGACGAAATTAGGGTCATCTTTATTTGTGTGCTTTTTGTGTAAGTATTTGTGTGTGTGTGTGTGTGTTGTGTTATTGCTTTCTTTAGAATTGCATTCATTAAATTATTTTGATGAATTTTCAACATCTTATTTTAAATGTGAGCTTTAATTGAGTGCACCGGTTAATGGCTACTTTAAGAATTATACGGAAAATGGTTGGTTGAGTTTAGTTTTTGGGCTTTAAACAGTTCCAATCAAAGTGCAAGAGGAAAGGAAAGTGTGTATTTGTAGCAAAGTGTGGAAGTGTGCGGTTTTAAGTAGGAAATTTGTGTCTAAAGTTTGGGCATTTTTAGTTTCGCTTATCAGCATGTCTACAGAGATTTTGAAAAATGGCTTTAAGGACTCGTTTACAATTTTTAGGCCAAGCATATTTTTTTTACATTTACAAATATAGTTGAGACCATGCTGATTGATTTATTCTTATCATATTATTATGCCACAAATTCTCTTCACAAAATAATATTGCAGTGTGATTATTTGCATTTCGGAATGCTAATTAAGTTCTAAATTTTGTATAAATATATGTATAAAAAATTGTACAGAGTAATACAAAAATTCAACTACAATATTAATGATGCTAGAAAAGATGCAGACATAACAAGAGAAAGTTGAAAAACAATGCGTAAAACTCTTAAATTCTTATTGAATATTGAGTTAGATTGATTATCTTGTATATATTACAATAGATTGGGTTAGCAGGTAAACAGTGTTTTTTGTGTAGTTCGATGCATAGAAACTGTTATTTTGTTATAATTATGTAAGTAGTATATTTATAAATATATTGAAATGTTGGAGTGTATACAAGAGCGACAGACCAAAGAGACAGAGCAAGTATATAGGAAAAAGAAAAAAAAATTAAACAAATTAAGAATGCAAAAGTGTTTTTGTATTGTCTTTTAAAAACTGTAAGAATTTTTTTCATTGTATTTACCTTCTACAAAAGTTCAAGAAAACAAGAGTTTTTTTTTTATATATATATTTTTGTATGTATTGAAAAGAATTTGTTGAGGGGGGAATTGGAGAAAGAGAAATTGAAGAGTATTTATTTCAGTTGTAGTTTTGTTGTACTCTGTGTTTGGTTAAAATTTGTAAGAAAATCATAATTTAAATAGTAGTAGATAGAAGAATGTGCAAAGAAATCAAATTCAGTTGTGCCAATCTTTCATCAACTTTGCCAAAGAAGGTTGATCAAATATTGCCTGAGCTTGTTTCCATGTTGTCTTTGTAATTGTTGTTGGTTTTGTTATTGGGTTTAATGGAGCTTTAAAACTGTAATATTTGGTATATATACAGAATATATATTCTTTTAAAGTTTGGTTTTTTTTTTTTGGTTTTATATTATTTAAATTTGCATTTTGAACTGGGTGTGTAAAAAGTTGAACAAAAGTTTTTGCACTTTGCTGTCTGTTATTTGTTTGTTTCTTGTTTACGATATATTCTTGTACTTATATGGTTATTTGTTGTTGTCTTTTTTGTAAGTTGTTTCTGTTGTACAGAGTGAGTTGATTTTTTGGGATAAATATTTTACTGGAGCCGACACACATTATTCAAATGACAATTGAATTACTTAAAAAACAAACATCAAGTTGGTCTTGGAAACGCGAATTACATACATACACACACATAACACACAATTTCGTATAAGATTTCTGGTGTATACTTTTCAGGAGAATACTTTGTAAGCATGTCTACATTACGTAAGTAATCAAAATTCACGCGCTTTGAGTATGCTGTTTTTTTTTTGTAGTTTTGTGGCTTGTTTTATGGGACAACTCAAAGAAACCCAAAAAATTATAATCAACAGTTGTTGTTGTTCTTGTTTTTGTCATAATTCGTATAAGTATACTGAGTAAGTAAAAATTATAATCTAAAGTCAATCAGAATGAAATAAATGACACTTAGAGGCACATTTAATTTAGTTAAGTAAATATACATAAAGAGTGGAAAACACCATCGAGGAATAAACCGTCCATTTACCCCCAGATAAAAAAAATATAGTAGATATGTATATCGTTTTCGAAATATACTATAATTGCTGTCATGGGCCAATCTCTACATACCTGTCCGCCTTCACCCTCAACGCTGATTAGATCACGCCACTCCTCAATGGTCTGCGCCAAGTCGATGGTGCAGAGCGGCACCTTCACCTCGCCGATTTGGTCATGTTTCGAGAATCGATCAAAGTCAAAGATGGCAAATACAAGCGTTTTATTCATGGCATCAGCATAGGGTAAACTCTGCAGATCAAAATGGTCATTCTCTATATCAACTTGAAAGCCAAAAAATACCTACCTTGAAAGTGAATGTTTCATTGAAGACGGGACTCAACGTTTTGCGATGCACCTTTGTCTCGAACTTCTTTTTCTTGTCGGGCAGCAGATAGACTTTCACGTAGGGATCTGAGGTGCCGCCCATGTCCAAGGCGGGCAGTTCCTCTGCCTGTATGACAGTAACTGCCAAACTATTCGAATTGAAATCGTATTCAAGCTGCAATATACACATTATAGAATAATAGCCACAAATTGAGGCATTCGTTCCCATAACAAAGAGAGAAATAAAACAAAACAATATTAGAAGACAGTTTACACATAATTTAAGCTATAAATGTGTTATGGACTTTGTGTACTGCAATTCTAATTAGGTGAGTTTTATCAATAGATTTTTAAGAATATTATGTTATTATGAAACAGTCTTAAGTTCAATAACACTTGTGCTGAAAACTGCATTTTAACAATTGACCAAAAAATTTCTAACAACTCTTATTTAAGGGCCTGAATTTTCAAGGCCTAAAAGCTAAGGAATTATTTAATATTATAATATATATATGAATATATAAATATTATAATTTTAAAAATTAAACAGTTCTATAAAAGTTATTATCATAAAGTTAAAGTTCAACTTTCAGCTAATGTCATTGGGCCACAGGCGCATAGAAAAATGTATTCGAAATATATTTCTTATTCGAAATAGCCTCTAAATGAGCTTGTTTTTTGATTGTATTGGCCAATACCATAAATGTTGTGAGCAAGTGATAAAGTTAAGATATGCAAAGTAATTGAAAATTGCGCTTTTTAGCATTTTTCGCACTTTTGACCCGAAATGCGATTACTTAACAGGTGTTTCCTTTATTAAAAAATTAGTGCATTGACAGTTACTGTATCTGGTATTGGGTATTAGTTGGGTTAGTTAAGAGCGTGTTGTTGGCCATTTGCAAGTAGAGTTCTGGGTCTTTGGATATTATGTAGATCGAAGCTTACCTTGAAGTTGAGTCGCCCCAGCTTTTGTTCGCTCTGTTTGTCCTCTTCGTCGCCCTCCTCGGCATTTTCGGTTAGTTCCTCCATATCAGGCTGAACCTATGGCATACCAGAACCCAATAACTACTAAGATTTGATGGCATTGCAGATACTTACTTTCTCTTTGTATGCGGATCCCAATAACTGTACCGATTTCATATCGACACCCTTCTTACCCTTACCATCTTTGGTTCTTCGCTTCTTAAGGAATCTGCGCACACAGAAAAATATGATACCAAAGACGACGAGGAATACGAGTATTATAATCGCCACAACGCCCCATGTGGGCAGGCCGGTGCGTTCAGCAATTGCCTCGGTTACCACTTCGCCAGCATGCTCAATCTTTTTGATTACCGGCACGGAGGTGGTAGCAGCTTCTTCTTATTCATGGAATAATACAAATAAATTTACCAACTGATCTTTTTGGCAATGCGATTTGTGGCTTACCCTCGGCCTCTGTTGTTGTTTTTGGTGCTAATGTTGTTTCCACTTGTGCAATTCTTTGACTCTCGGCAGCCTGGTGCTCCTGCTGATCTAGTTCCCGAAACTTGGAGTGATGTGTCGTTTCCTCAATCTTCTGATTGGCCGCCTCCAATTCTGCGGCAGGCTCAGCATCTGCCACAGGCGCCGGCTCTGACTCCGTTTCCGATTTTGCATTTGGCGGCATTTTGCACTGTGTTTATTACTAAAAACAAAAAACATTTTTCAGATTTGTTGGAATTGATTTTTCAGGAACCTATCTAATTTCACTAGATAGATTTAACTATCTCAGCTATGAAAAAGACAGAGTATATTTAACTAATATATAAACTGTCTTTGCTTGGATAAGTTTTTCCAAAATAACCCATTATTATCCACAATTTTTTCATTTTGTGTAGTACTTTCAAGAAAGTTGCATTTAAATCGAAGAACTTCTGCAGTTTTAAGTCTTCTATGTGTTATCAGAAGAACTTCTGATCGACTTGGCTTTTGTTGGTCTTAATTATAACTGTTCTTTAAAGTATCTTATTATTAAAGCTGTTTCTGTTACTAATTGCTTTGTACTCTTGCTTTTTTTTTTTGTTAGCCAAAAGCATTCAAAAATAGCTACAGCATATTTCATAAAAGGAAATCCCACAAAAGTCGTTGGCAGCTTAGTTCTAGCTGGGCATATCCTTGGAAACATTAGAAGTGCACCGGGGGTGTCGGCAATTACTTGGTACACCAAGTAAAAGTACTTTTGAATAGCATGCCAAGGACACGCACACACACTTAAGCGACCTCACATATACATACACACAATCAGGAAATTGTATAGCCCACTCTTTGCTCTGCTTATTTCTTAACTTTCTTTTAATAAAAATGGGTTAACATTTTTTCAAATGAAGTTGTGTACAGAAATGAGAAGAGCATCTCAAAGTTAGTCAGCTCGCATAAATTATGGATGCCTCCTACAAAGTTGGTAATTTAATTTTAATTATATTCTATTGATTTTGCTTTACTTGCCATTCAATTTGTTTACTTTAATTGCGCTTAACCTTTGACCTGTTAAGTCATTTATGGTGTCCAATTTCAGACTACTAATGAAATAGAGAAGTCGAGTCTTAATAATTTCTCTCTAAATAGTACGATTACCCTACTAAAGGGGCGCCAAGAGATATGAAGATATTATTATTATATTATATTACTATTATACTATTACTATTATTAAAATCCCAATAAAAACCCCTTAATATTTAATCCAAGCACTTTCAATTGTTTTGGAAACTCTAGTTTATTACGTCAATATAGTAATATAAAAATGTTTCAAGTTGACTGCTTTAAAATAAAGCATGTATTTGCGTAAGTTTATTATTAGACAGTCCTTTATTCTATCTACGTATCTATGCAAATTAGCGGTTTCAATTCACTTGGCTGGAAATTGGCATTGGCAACATGTCGTATGCGCATTTTGCAGTCAATGTGATGACCAATTGCTTTTTTCTGCGCTGTGCTCAGCTGTTATTGCTGTTGCTTGCACACCAAATGACGTCAAAGGTGACGGGACACCCATACACACACTCACACTCACACACACAAATAGGAACAGACACCAACACACTCACACAAAATCAAGGAGACGCAGCTTTTTAATAAAATGCAGCAATTTAAATAAAATTGTCTCGCTTTTGCTATGGGGAACGTGCTCAGAGTGCGGGCATTGGGCGTGGCATTTGATGTATTTATAATATATATATATATATATATATATAAAAAAGGTTGCTATGGGTTGTGCTTGTTTGCTTTCTACCGAAAATTCTTTTGCACAACCCACTTGAAAAGCTCCAAAAGGCACTCAACTTGGGTCCTTTTGAGCAGCAGCGGTATGTGTGGCGCCACTTAAGTGCCACTGAGCACAAACAGTGGCGACATTTTTGTTGTGTCGCTAAATCAATATATTTAAATGCTAAGCCCAAAGTCATTTTTCAGCTTCACTTACAAGCAGCTGACCCAGCAGTCAAGTGCCCCAAAAGCAAAAGAACAATGAAGTAAAACTCATTTGCGTTAAGTGCGCTTTCACTGAAAATTCAGTTTTGTGTAATGAATCGAGGGAACAAAAAATTGTGACTTCTCAATTGGATTATGTATTGGATTCTTGATGTCTGAAAGAAGCACTTTCCAACAAAAAAAAATCAACAGCTTAGCATCATTGTCACACACACACAACTTGATTCATCTGTTGAGTCTCTTCGTGAGCTCTTCAATCTTTGCTAAGTTTATATTCTTTGCATGAAGATTATCAGTTGTCTAAATGACAGAATTTATAAGTAGCTAAAACACGGTACTGCCTGTTTGATCCTCAAATTATAAGGCTGTCGGGTTTTCAGTTATATTTACTTTACTCTGCCTCCGTATTTGAGCAGACATTAAATATAAATGCGACAGCAGAGCAACAATAATAAAACCACCATTGAAACTGTTCAGAAGTGAAGACCCAGTTTGGAGATGGTACGTGATATTTTATTAATGCTGCAAATTACATGCTGAATAAGATTTTCATAAAACAGGACAAGTGGTCGGGAATTTTTATATGGCCATTGTTCAAATAATGTCATACATATGCGATGCGAACTGCAGGAAACTAGAATAAAAGCACAGTCACAAAAGAGACGGAACAGGGATTTATAGTAGGACAGTGGGCAGTGCAACTTCTTCTACTGCATAAGAGTCACACACACACACATTCAGAGATACACACACCCTTGCATTTTATTGTAGCATATATTTAGAGCACAGGAAAATATTTTTTTTATTGTCATTTTGCCAACGCTGCTTTTGTTCTTTTCCTTGGTTTCTCTCTGTCGCACAACACGCAGGCCAGCTAGGTGTTCTCTATCAAGTGTGTGTGGTGTATGGGTGTGTGTGTATTTTTATGGTTTGCCTGGTGCCCACTTGTCTGGCATATTCGTGTAAAAAACTACGCAGTTTCAGCTTATGCCCTTTTCACTAGCAGGTCGTTTGGCAGTTTTCAAGGTGTTTTGTTATGATATGCCAAAAAGTGTTATTTCGTGCAATTGTGTTATTTATCATTTGTGCTATTTTATATGAACTTATGAACAACCAAAAAAAAAAAAAAACTTAAACTCATTTCATATAAAATGCATAACAAAAATTGTAAAACTAAATCAGTTTTTGCTGTAAGTAATCAAAACTAATTTTGCATTTCTCAGATTTATAAGGAATTTTACTAGGCATTTGCATGATGTGAAGAGCATTCCAGGCATAATTGGGATTTCATAAAACTTCCCTTTTGAATCAATTCATATTCTGATTTTACTATAAATATACTGGCTGATTTGCGTGGGTTCCGATTCAATTACCAGTTGGTGAGACAATCAAAAGCTCAGCTGTGTTGCACCTGTGTGAAAGGAGCTCAACCAAAAATAGCAACAATTGGTTGTCGTTCAGATTGGGGATGGGTTCATTTAGCGATAAGATAAATTGACTTCATAAAACATGCAGCAGCGATAAGTGAATGAGGCAGCCAAAGTTATTGTTGTGGTTGTTGTTGTTGATTTTAGCAAGTGACAGGCACTCAAATTGCAGGCCAACGTCAAGAACTGACAATCAGGCTGTCAAAACAAATTAGGCTCCTTCCCAGACACACACACAGAGCACAAAGCACATTCAAATATTTTTACCTGCTGCGGCGGTATCAACAGCGAAAAAACAAACATGATGTTTGCGTCTAATAGAAATGGAATTAAGTGTTATTTTGTGATGGGTGGTTGTACTGAAAGAAGGGGGGAAAGGAAAACAGGAAAGCAGGAAGGCGACCCTCGTTGAAGCTCAGCCATTAGTTGTTAAGCTTCTTCATTCGCTGATAGTCGCTGAGCAGGAAACGGTTAAACTTTTTTGTAGAGCGCGCGCACACGAGAGATAAATTTGAATGTGTTTTGCCCGCTCATGCTCTCTGCTCTACTCTCTCTCTCTCTCTCTATCGCTCTCGCTCTGCCTGTGTGTTCTGCGCACATAACCCAGAGAAAGCAACAAAATATGTTAAATGCTGTGGATGGAGTAACGCGAAAAAGAATCGAATAAAGCCAGACGAAAGTCTAACCAAGTTAAGATTGCTGCTCTGGCGACACTTTCCCCAAGGCGAAAACGATAAAAAGGCCAATGATGACGATGATGATGCTGACCAGAAAACTAATTTTCCACATCATTAAGCTTTTCGCTTTCAACGCTCAATATTTCATACTTCGCTATCATTATACAGTTACATTGCTGCTATCTATTACAGTTGCTGTCACCTATACAAACCAACACACTCACACACACTCACACACACACATACATACACAAGTACATACAAGTTCCAAGTTTATTGTATTAAAATTCGTTTAAGCAAAGATATTTCGGCAAAAGTCTAAAATACGTACCCATAAATGTGTTTGTGTGTGTGTGTGTGTAGAAGTCTTACTCTCTGTGTGTGTGTTGGCCTTTGTCCGTTGCTAACTTGATTATTGGCAATTATGTGCGGTTTTAATATGTTCTTCCATGGGCCAACTCCACACATCATTTTTTGCTAATAAAACAAACGCTTATCGCACACAACTTTGTGCTTCCTAAATATACCCTCAAAAACTCTTCACGTAACAGCAGACATCTTCGATCCCATGGAACTCATTATAGTACATATAAATATCCATTTTATATTTTCCCATTTTATTGCCGTATATTTATATGCGAAATATTAATAAAGCGTACAGGGTATCTTTAAGTGGGCCACTCTTGACTGAAGTCCTCTTATTTGAAGTATGTTAATTTTCGAGCTCACAGCTTAACAAGAGCCAAGCCAACAAAGAGATGCTTAATTAAGTTTAGATGACCCTCATTAAAACTTGGATGGAGTTGCCTCTCAGATAAGTAGATTAACATAAGATGAGATAGAAGCATATGATATTTGTAATTATATTTCCTTATTTTATACAAAGTGTATAAAACAAATAAATTTCTTCGAGTAATAAAAAAAAAACTTTTCAAATTTAAAAATTTACGCAACAGAAAATTGAACTAAAATTGTGCTAGTAATTTTATTGGGAAATTGAAAAAAGCTATTAATATCTTATGCTAATGTTAACTGAAAAATGTTCACTTTTTGAATTTTTCCATTTGTTGCCCCAAAAAGTAGGCAACATATTTTTAATTAAACTTTTATATTTACCTATTTATTTAGACAATGCTGCCAATTTTTGTCGTAGCCGCAAAGCCAAATTTGTTTAATGTTTATTGCAGTTGAGGCTGTTTTCCTTTTACGTGTTTGTTGTTGATGTTGCTGTTGTTTGTATCTGTTGAGCTTGGAGCAACGTCAGACGAAGCGTAATCGTTGATACGTTGATCCGGCTGGAGGGCGGAAGGATCAAGACGGTCGCAGGCTCTGAGGGCTGCTGGCAGACGAATTATGTGAATGATGTGAGGGGACTGAATGTGTGTTGTGCTGCTTGGCTAGTGAGGCCTTTGCTTAGCGCTGCTAGACACACATGTATTTTAAACACTTTTTTTGTTATCGATTTTCAATTGGATATTAACGATTAACCATCGATTTGCACGTCAACAGCGAATTTAGTTTAATGTTTTGTTGTTTGACGCGTTAAATATATTTTTGCCAGACGAGAGGCGCAATGCAAGCAGTGTGAGCGATAAACGATACAAGAGATAGAGAGAGGTAGAGAGGGAGAAAGAGAGAGAATGAGTAAGGGAGACGAGAGCGTGAGCGGTCAAAGAATTAGAGAGAGAGAGAGGGAGAGAAGGAGAGAGCAGAACAGAACAGAGCGTATACGTAATATTAAAAATACAATGGTATGCGTAAATATTGATAGAGCGAATCTCGCTGCTAGTTGTGTGCCCACGTGTATGTGTGTGAGTGTGAGTTTTTCTGTGTGTGTGTGTGTGTGTGTGTATAAATGGTTCAGGAGAAGAGCAAATTCGCTTTTGCTGCTCTGCTGCTGCTGCTGCTGCTGCTGTTCACGAAGACGTTGTTGAAAGCAAATTCAGGATAGAGATTTTCTTATAACCGTTTTCCTTTTTCTGAGCTTTTCTCTTGTCACTCACACACACACTCACAAAGTCATATTAGGCATGTTTAATTATTGTTAAATTGTTTAAAATATTTTTCACAATTTTGTGCACAATTTGTAACTGCAGAAAATATTTTGAATCTTGATAACAGCAGCAGAATTTTCTCAGTGGGTCACGACGCGTAAAATCATGTGGAAAAATCAATATTCAAGCCATGCACATCACACGCGTTTTCACTTTTCATTACATTTTGGCCTTAAGCCACCGCTTACAATTCGTTTTGATGCGATTATCTCATTTCACAATTAAATATTGCAAATTGTTCAGCTGGCGCAAATGATTTTGCTTAGGCAACGCTAAAATTCTGATACACAAAAAATGTTCTGCTTCTCAGCACAGCGCGTGCCATGACACTCAGTCACCCCCCATCCTAGAAACACACACACTCACCACACTCACACTCACACTCACACACACACACAAAGGCACGCACACGCACAGCACTTTTCGGGGCATTCGTTTTGATTTCGCTTTATGTAATAACTCAATTGGCAAATAATGCAAATACTTTTAGTATTTCAATTGTTTTTTCGACACTCTTGCAAATTATTTTCTGTGTTTATCGATGATTTATTTGTCGTTTAACTCTGCAGAAACCTATTATTCTGGCTGAATTTTTTCTATTCACCTTCAGTGCTGCGTGTTGTACTTGCAGTCAACTTCCACGGTCGATGTTCATTCGCGTTTTGGGCAATACAGCCAAGGAGCTGCGAGGAAAAAGCCCTCAGACATCGTTCAGTTGTCACCAAGAGAGCGAAACGGGTCGGGCATCGATTTTGCGTTGGTGGCCAGCGGGTGGGCGGAGCTGTTGTGTAGACCAGAGCAGAGCTTTTGAAGAGAGTGTAGACTTTTGCAGGCATTGGGCGAAACATGTGTTTAAAATCCTTTACCTAAATATATTTAATATATATATATTTTGCTTCAATCAAATCTAGCTTTTAATAATCTAGCTTTGAATAATAAATTATTAATATAGCTATTGAAACAAAATTAAAATTCTTTAGATTCAGAAAATTTTATTAAGCCATGACTACAAATTTGAAAGTGATTTGTAGATTAAAATCTACTAAAGCCAGTGAAAAATATGCAAAAGCTCTAACATTCGCTCTCCCTCACTCTCTGTGTGTGTCCCTTTCTTTCTGTCTATATTGCAAAACATCTGATATGCAGACACATGTTTCGGCTATAAAGAGCCCTTAACTGAAAAGTTTCGGTGCATGCGTACTACAACGGAACTTTCTGAATGACAATGGCAATAGCTACTCGAAACATTCGTGATTTGGTGTGAGGACTCTTGCCGTTAACCCGGCAAGGACATTTGCCTATGTGGGTGTTCTAAGCTAACGCATTAAAAGCTAACATCGCAGAAAGCACGCCAACTTTTCAAAAGCTTCAAAGTGTAAGCTTCTGTTTAGATTTTGTGCTTGTGGTTTTATGTGATAGATGGCGCCAGTGTACATTTTGTTGTGCACACACTTTGAATTTGGGCAAAAACTAAACAATAAACAATTAAAATGCTACGAAATGAGTAGGTCAAAATGCGTAGACATCATCATTAATGGGGCAGCTGCCACTTCCGATGTGCAATTACGGATGTCAAACACAAATCAAAATGTAAATTCAAATGTGATATGAAAATCATGTCCTGGCAACAGCCGGAGTAAAACGCACGTGATCCATGGAATGGATGAGCCGCAATCCAATGAGCTCTACATAATCAAATAGATGCTGCCATATAATTTCTATTTATTTATAAAGTCAAACAGTCATTTGCTATTCACATTTTTCACATAACACTAACTAAGCGGGTTGCTTTGCTGCGGGGGAGGGAAGGGGGAACACATGCATATTTACAATTCGTGCTTTGGACATTGGCGCTCTGTCAACAAATGCTCAAAGCAAATAATCTATAAATGTGCCGAGGTCTTTGGCAAGGAGGAGGCACTGCAAGGGATCAAGTGCTCGGCCAGCCAGGGTCTGACTTGAGCTGCGCCCGAGAATTGTCCTGCTGTGGATTGTTGTTGCAGGAGTTCGTGCTGAAATCATTATCCTGTTACTTGTCATTAATTCAGCATATCAATTGTTGGTACTGTGCTGTGTTGTTGTTGTTGTTGTTGTCATTATTACCACCCAGTGCACCCAACCATTAAATTAGCAGCTTATAAATTATAAATTTGAATTTAATTGGCCAACTATGAGCTCCCTGGTGTTATTCTGATGCCTTCATTTATAGCTTTAAGAATATGTAGCTCTACTGGTTTAAACTTAATATTGTGCCCAAAACTTAATTTATTGAGCATATTGTTTGCATTGGCAATCTAATTATATGTCATATATGAACTTAAACAACGATAAATTTCAGATAGGACAAATTTACAGCAGTGGAATAACTGATATTTTTTCTTTTTTAAAATTAAAATAATTTTCAACTCAATATCGTCTTTTAAGTTTGTGGTGCAACATTTATTTGGACTCCAAAAATGCTCTGTTTCTGGTAATCAGTTGTGCTCTGTCAAGTGATAATTTCGATCTTTCAGTTAAATTTAACTGAGATTTTTGAACGCAAATCGTGTTCTGAGATTTTAATCTAGTATTAATTTAATGACCAAACCACGTTGGAAAAATTATTGTTTCGTTGGGTAATTTACATAAAATAATAAGATTTATATGTAAATTACTCAACGAAACAATAATTTTCCATTGTCAATATTATCAATCTTTTTGATTACAAATGCCCATGCACTCAATATTCAAATACTTCGCATTTTTCCCATATACTTTCCTTTTTAATTATGCTATTGTTGTTTATGAGTAAAGTACTTGGGATGTGGGGATTCTATGACTGAAAGTGGCTTATTTATTTTAATTTTTAACTGCTTTATTATTGCAATTTGAAAAGTAGGACACCTTACTACATTCGGGTGTGAGATATTTTGTGATTTCTATTAATTAACTGCAATAATGAAGCAATAAAAAATCAATAGCAAAAATTCCTATCATAGAATCCCAGCATCCCAAATACTATTCACAATGTACACTTTATTTATGGCACAGTTTGATTTAATTCTAATCCAATGAGAGCTGTTTAAATGTGTATAATCAAAATGGTTTCTGTGTTGGTTACCAACAAATGCTGGATAGTTGGTCAATTATTATAGGCGTCAACCAAATGCCAACAGTAAATCTAGTTATCAGCTCGAAAACCAGCAAAATGGCAAATTCGAACCGAAATGCTGATGCCTTAAATGCCTTATTATGGCATAGTAAAAATACATAAAAATGGCTAAGCGGAAATTCAAGTCTAATTGAACTGTAACCAATAAAGGACAACTGATTTACGGGGACAACTGGTTGCGGCTCGTTTCACGCTTTTATGGCCGACACTTTAAAGAAACCAAATGCGGCCATTGAATAACCCCAAAAACGTCACTTGATATCAGCTACATTTCAGCATCAGCATCAGAATCCTCATCAGAATCGGAATCATCATCGGAATGCAATGCAAATGACCACAGAAATGCATAAACCGCTTCAATTGTAATTAAACCATTTCATATATTGCCCTCAATGAGAAATTACAAATGTATCCACTGACAACAACAACAATAAAAAACAACAATAAAAACAACAACAACATCAGATCCAATTGTAATAATCATAAAAGCTGGCAGAGCTGATCGGTCAGGATGCAATAATAACAATAAAAGCAACTATTAAATTAATGTTGAAAACGGAAAACAATTTATTTTGTAGAAAATTACGTACACTGCAATAAATACAATATACATATATATATATATATATGTGCGTGTCTGTGTATTTAATGAATACATCGGACAGCTGCTAGCCAAATAATCAAATCAAAAAAATTTCAATTTCAACCACTGCAAAAAGCTTCAAAATAATTCAAATTAATTAAAATGAAGAGATTAAATATTTTATTTATTATTTCTTAAAGCTGTTTGAATATGCAAAGAAATATGTTAAAATAAAACATAATAAATAAATCACAACTCTAAGATTTAGCGAAAATTAAATGAATTTTATTTTGTTTGCCACAAAAATTTCGCATGTATTTAATCAGGAAAGTCTAAAGAATTTATTTATTTACTTAAATATGTATTAATATTAAATATAAGATCAACATATATATATTTTATTTGGAGCAATTGACTTCACAAAACCGGTTTACTTCGATTAACAGATTTGGGCAAATTCTTGCGGAAGTCAACAGTTTAATCAATCACTTGTTGTTAGCATCAATAAAAGTGGCAGAAGACACAAAATGTGCTGTTACCAAAGATGCGATGCGTATATTGATAAGTCCTTTAATCCTGTTACACATTCGCTCACACACACACACACACACACACACACAGAGACACAACAAAAAGCTTAGTGAGAGCGTGTTACACGAACAAGTCAACTTTCGATTTTGGCGAACTAAATCCATTTCACAGATTGAGGCACAAGGACAGGCAGCCTGTGCCATGGGGGAATTTCAATTCGTGCTAAGCACAACGACAATAAACTCATTGAACGACAGCAAAGACAAACACGTGGCCTTCCCCCCTTTCACCCCTTGCACATATATGTGGGGGAAATGGCGATAGGCTGGCGGAAAGAGATGGCAAGCATATCGTGCTCGAATAATTGAATTCATCAAAGTTAACTCGCACAATTCTCAAACGGTTGGCTGGCTTGGGTTGCTGCCTACAGCTGCCACTGCTGCTCCTCTGTCTCAACATTTGTCGAGTTAGTTTTGCAAAGTTGCTGCCTTTGATGATGGCAACGACGGCAACAACAGCAACAGCAACACCAACAGCAGCAACACGAACAGCAGCAGCAGCAGCAGTAGAATTCGCCCCGAAAAAAAAAGAATAGCGTATAAAAAGATTTACGAATTGACAAAGAGCGAGTAGGTTTTAGGGCACGGCACGAACCAACTGAGCAACTGAGCAACTGAGCATCAAGGTGCGGGATGGAGCGTCGTCCGAGGTGGCTGGCTAAGGATAAGCCTAAGCAGCAGCAGCAGCAGCAGCAGCAGCACAAGGCAGGCCGTGTCGCTAC
Organism: Drosophila demipolita; assembly: GCA_035042405.1. Taxonomy (NCBI): domain Eukaryota; kingdom Metazoa; phylum Arthropoda; class Insecta; order Diptera; family Drosophilidae; genus Drosophila; species Drosophila demipolita. Next base: position 2,591,447 of record JAWNLI010000044.1, on the reverse strand, counting down.
ATTGAGGACATCCGCAGGCAATCACACACACACGACAAACAACTTGAAAATCCATGTCAGTGTCACGTAGCAGAGTGCCTACAACAACAACAACAACAACAACAACAACAACAATAAGATGTAAACGAAGGCATCTCAAATAACAACAATGGAACATTTTCAACACTCAATATATCGAAGCCAAAATACACTTGCAACGTAATTGAGACGCTGACAAAGACAACGAGATATTTTTAAAAAGCAACTCAATAAAATTGTTTCAATACTGTTGCCATAATCTGAATAATTTCTATACTTGATAAATAAGCTAAGCTAACAAATAGAATTCCAGTTATTCTAATAAATTTGATTGATAAAATGCTTGAAATCGTTTTTATCACTTGTTTTCTTTGGCTTTTTGGTATTTTTATACACAATTTCACCATTTTTGAATTGATTTCAATGACTTTCTCTGATGACATTTACCTTTTTAGTTTAGCTTGAATCGATGTTAAAAATTTAAATATTTATCCATCAAACTCTGCACTTTATAAACATTTAAATTATCAATGCTAAAATAGATTAGATTTATTTTATGTATATGTTATTAATACTACTTCTCATAAAAAAAAGAAATAATAAATATGAATATTTTAAGATCTATTCCAAAAAATAATAAAAGAATATATAAGCAGAATCGGGTACTTAATCCAACTTTTCAAATCGTCCCAAGTTGTCTGATATAGTATTGTGACTCGCTTGTTTAGATTGAGATATGGCATATCTGCTATATCTATAAAAATTCTACTGTTTTCTTCGCTTTGTGAATCGGATTTTTTGTTACTAGTTCTATTTTTGCTGCTGATTGGTGTCGTTGTTTTTCTTTCAGATTCATTTGGTGTTTGTTGTTTCTGTGTTGTTGTTGTTGTTATTCATTCCATCATCATCTGGCTCATCATCTGGATTGGCTGTAGCCTGCATTGGCATCTCGCTGACGAGGTTGTCTCTGTGCATGTTGTGTGTTGCTCGCATTGCGTATACGCCACGTGGCACGCACTTGATTAAGTCATTCGATTTCAATGTTTAATCAATTATGCGACGTTTGCAAATTTTGCCAGCTCGCCTGCATATTTTCCTATAGAATTTGAGTTATTAAAGCTGGCCGAGATTCACTTGATGTTGGCTTTCGCAAGCAAACCCAGCTGAAAACCCCAAGTGGATTTGTAGCTGTCCATTTTGAACAACTGCTCCGACACGCAGCAGGTCATTTTTCATTCGAATGAAAATATTGATTTTGCCCCCAGTTACCTGGCTGGCCTGGCCGGCCCCGTCTGTGTGTGCCGATGATGTTGATGTCTGTTTGTCAATTGGCGATTGCTTGCTGCGGTCACTCATCCGCCCAGGTAGAGTCCACATCAAATAACTTTCGTCTGGCCAGCCAAGGAGATTTATGAGCTATGCGGCTCCAATGAAATGACGCCCACAATGATGTACGGTGGCCAAAAAAAAAATAAATATTTGCTCAGCCTTCGATTGTGCGCTCAAGCAAATCAGTGGCAAAATCCGTTCCATGGCGGCGTTCAACCTGCAGCTGCTTGTGGTTTAAATATTAAAACCACTGACACCACTGGTCGGTCCGTCGGAAGGTCGGGTGGTCGGACGGTTGGGGGCTGTGGGTGGCAAGTTAAGCGTAATAAGGTCATCAACAGCCAAACGGACAGCATTCAATGTGGTTAGTTGGCTTATTTATGAAGCGTGTGCGAGAGAGAGAGAGAGAGGGAAATAGATGAGGAAAAGAGATGGAATGATGGGTAACTCAATTGGGGACAAAAAGCATACGCCATGTGGTACTATGCACGCCCCGCCTTTGGGTCAGTCTCAGGCAGCGCTTTGTGCCATCCATTTTGGTTCTTTAGCTGCCGCTCATTCTCCACTCGCCCAAGCGATTTATAAACGTTACAAGCATAAATAAACAAGCAGCTGTTGAAAAATGCAGAAAACGAGAGATACAGTGCACAGAGGGGCAGAGGGGAGGGAGAGAGAGAGAGAGAGAGAGACAGAGAGAGAGAGAGCATGTCTGGCAACATATGCTGTGTCCGCCATTGTATATTTATTTACTTTTGCTCTCTTTTATAAAATATTTTTTTAATATAGCCCACAGAGTGTTGCCAATTTGTGCAGATTTATAGAGGCAGTGCAGCGAGCGATGGGCAAGAAAAAAAAACTGCGCTGTTGACAATCGCCACAGGAACTGCACGGCCAAAAGGGAAAACTCTGTTGCGGAGACTGTGTTGTTGTTGCTGTTGTTGTTGTTGTTGTTGTTGTTGCTGTTGCTGCTGTTGCTGCTACTCTTGTTGTTGAGGTCATAACTGATTGCTGCATACACTTACGGGCGGACTGTGCTCCATGCGTTGTGGTTATAAGGGGTATTCATGAATATTCTTTACGCCAAAACATGTTGGTGCATGCAACAGACTGATATTGTAAGATGCGTCTCACTAACAAGATAAACTTAAAGCCTTAGTTCAATTCTAAAAAATATTTTTGACACTGATTTTGTTTCTCAGAACACAACAACTAATCGCTCTTTTCTGTCAATGTAAAAATTAAATAAGCGATTAGCAGTTGCTCTTATTATATACTAAATTATATACTATATTATATACTCCTTTAAATTTAATTTTATTTAATTTAATTATAGTTGTTCGGCAGCGTGTATCCCCAATAGCGACCAAAATGTGGGTAGCAAATAAAGAATCTAGTTTTGTCAATTTGACAGTATAATAGATTTAGTATGTTTACAAGTTTGTGGCTGATTCGGTTTACAGTTTTTGTTTTGTGGCACTGCAGTTGTTGTTGTTGTTGTTGTTGTTATTGTTGTTGTTGTCATTATGGGTCCGTCGAGACTGCAATTGCTGAATTGAATTGCTTTCGCTCGCAGACAGGATGTGGTGGAATTGGAATTGGAACTGTTGCAGCAGCTCCTGTTTTGCTGTTACCATTGCTGTTGCAAATGGGGCGGAACCGTCTGCCAAATATGAGCACCGGAAATTAGCAGAAACCATCAACACGCTTACCCCCTTAAGAACGGGGGGGGTCCAAAATTGAATGCACAGATCGCTACAACCAAGCCATGTAATTACTTTCGTCTCAGTACAGAAATTTTGGAGCGTATTTGCTTGTGGGGGGGGGGAGAGGTCAAAATGTTTCCGGTCACTAGTCAAAAGTCGCCGGTCTAAATTAACAAAAGGCCGCCAATTAAAGGCTAATCAGGCACTTGGCCATTTGGTCTGACCACACCACACCACACCACGCTGCCGAGATTAGAATGCTGCAAATGGATTTATGATGCAATCACGAACAGCATACGGGGAACCCTTGAAACTTCTCATACGTTTCTGGCCTCAATGCAACCTACAAGTGAAAATCAGGCAAATGCCACTTCAAACTCAGCACTGATTCACTTTTTATGCATGAATCTCGTCGAGCTTCGAATGCTTCGGGCATTTTGACTATGTGAAATGCTTGACAATTTCTCATTGTAGTTTTTTTTTATTTCAAAACAAAAATTTGTTAAAAAAATGAAAACAGTTATATGAATTGTTACAAGATATAAATAAAAGAATGACTTTTTTAGTTTTTTAGTTGTTAGCAATAAAATAATAAATAATGGAGCAATAAAAATGTATTTTGTTTGTTTAGTTATTTTTTTTATATCAACACATATATTTTTATGTGTAACTGAATTTTTAGTTTTTAGCTAACAACTTCTGTGACATTCTTTTTATGGCAATAAAATGTACAAAATATATACAATATTTCTTCCATTTTATGGATCGAAATAACACGAGTGTTATGCAATAATTGATTTTAAAATTTAACAATAAAAATGTAGACCAGCATGTAAACTTTATTCACATATAAATATTGTTAATCGTTAAAAAATGAGCTGTTTGTATTGAAATTTAATAAAAATTATGAAATTTGTATATTCACGAATTAAAATATAGCCTTGCAGCTATTAATTATTTGATTTATAATTGGCTATAAAAAATACATCGAGAGAGCAGAATATCTTGTGATAAAACAAACATTTTATTTTGATTGTTGACATTTTGGAAAAATTGTTTTCAGATAAAATATGATACCAAAAAGAGCTTACAAATTTCGATATGGAAAAAAGGATTTCGCTTGCAGCTTTGTTTTGCAAAGGTGGATGCAACAACAACAACAACAAGAACAACAACAACAAAAAAAAAAAAATGTTTATGGTTGCACAAAGTTTTGCACAAGCTTTGCACAAATCGAGCGAGTGAAGCGCAAAACCAAAAGAGTGAAAAGTGGGCAAAATGCTGGCAATGTGGGGAACTTGGTTTGCTTTTGTGTTGCAACTTCGTTTGCGCCCATTTGAAATTCATAAACGCGTGTGTGTGTGCGGGTGTGTGTGTGGCATATATTAGCATTACTTGTGGTGCATACATTTAGGCGCAGGCAGTCAGCCAGCCAGCAAAAAGCAAATGCGCACAATTGCTTATGAAATTGAGCAAACGAAATGGAAATTCAAATGGGAACTAATGAGGCGCCTCTCCAAAGCAAACAAACCCGCTAACAGGCCAACTTGTATATACTAATTTAAAGTTGGCCAACACTAAACTATCATGTTAGCCAAGATAAACTCTTCAGCTGCTCGGCTGCTGGCTAAGGCCTAGTCAATCAGTCAACAAGTCGAGCCACAGAACAAGCCATTAAAATGCTGTTTAAAGTGGGCGGGGCGGGGCAGGGCGGGGGTGTGTAATAAACAACGATGCGGCAGACAGAAAAAAAATACAAAAAAAAAAACAGAAAAAAGACCAAGCAACAAAAAAAAAAAAAAACAAACTTTACAAAACTGCCAAACAAGTTTGTGTATAAGTGATGCAGGGGTGGGTTGGCGAGGGGGGGTGTGGAGAGGAGGGGAGTAACTGAAAGTATAAAAACCTGACAGTGAAATTGAAGGCAAATGTTTGGTGCAAGTTGGGCAGAGTTTAACAAAAAAAAAAAGTGTCCCCTGGGCGCATTTGAGTGAACGAGGGAGGAGCGAGGAGTGGGATGGGAGAAGCAGTAGGCGTGGCCTTGCGCCAATCTTTAATGCGACCCTCGCACCTGTAAGGCAACACGTGTAAAATGCTGCCAACGGCAGTTTGACCCTCTCTCTGTGCTCCACCCCTCCACCCAGCCTCTCTCACTGTTCCTGTACATCCTTTTGTGCTCGCATGTAAATTGAAATGGGGCCAAAATGCCATTAAGAGTGTCGAGCAAAGCCAGCAAACTGGCTCCCAGTTTATGTACATTAAATTAAAAATTAACTGTCACCGGGGATGCATTGAGTCGAGAGCAACAGGCAATAATAGTGACTTCAACGAACTTTTCTTTACCAAATGCGTCATTTTCTTATTTAAGAGCCAATTTACCCAAAACGAGTTCAACTAAACATAATTCCCACACATTTATCCAGTAACTTAACTCTGGATTTGAAATTGAAATTCCATTATTAGCAATTTAAGTGAAATGACAGCTGGACAAGAGTCAATTGTTTGAGATTTTGGTATCTGCTTATGTTGTTGACAGCAGACTTAAGATGTGTAAACAACATTTATTGAGCTTGAAGTCATTTTTCAGTCTGTTCTGTAATCGCATCCTGTGCTGCAAGTTTCACTTACATTTGATTTGTTGTTAATTGATCAATGCCACATGTGCCAACACTTTTGCCCGAGCAGCAAAGTAAATAAATTTAATACTTATTTTTGGGGTTGAGGTTCAGGGACTAAAAGTTTCACAATGTGCTGGCTGCTTCAACATGGGCAGGCAGCCTTGAGTACGGTCGTTGCATGCCCCACACCTGATTTGTGCCGTTAGCCGTTGGCCGTTGGCCGTTAGCTGTTGCCGTTGCCGTTGTTGTTTTCATCGCAATGTTGCCGTGTTGCAATAACAAACTCATGCTAATTGCTTTGCTAACAACTGGCAACGACAACTTGGGTTTGCCCTAAGACCGATGCCAAAGCGCAGCAGCAAACTATAAATATTGCCCGAATGTGGCAACAACAAGTTGCAACTGCAGCAGGAGCACGCGCTCAACTACTGTCCCGGCTGGATCCGGAGCAGCCTTTAATTACGATAGTAGGATACCGCAATGCCCAACTAGTTGCACACACACACACACACACACACACACATTTACACTTATATAAGTTGTGAAGTTGACCAGAGGATGCACAACGATTGACCTTTGTAGCTTAGGATATGGCTAGCTGCTGTTGCTGTTGCTGTTGCACAGACTGTTACTGCGAGACAGGTGCAAGGATACTGTCCTGTAGCATATAAATTTGCACACGAACTGGCGATAATTGCTGGGAAATTAAATAAAAATGCAATTAAAGACGACAACGTCGCGTCGTTCGAGACTCTGGCAAAAGTCCTCGTTGAAATGAGCATTCAATTAAAAGCCAAGCTGAGTGCAGGATACTTGCCCGGCTCCGGGTCCGGGTCCCAGGAGTCGCCTGTCAGGGGGGGGGGGAGGGGGCATACACTTGATGGCAGCGTCGCCAATGCCATCGTCGGCATTTATAAAATGATTTTTATCTTTATCAAATTAGAAAACGACAACAGGAATAGCAGATATCCAGCACTTTCTACTACTACTCCCTCTCCCCCACCAAGCCCCCCCTCCCCCTCCACACCATGTGCAACTCTCCTAAATTATCCAGTGCGACCAATTTCCAGCTCCAGTCAGCCGTATCTGCAGTGTCACAGCAATTAAAACTGTGCTGTGGCATACTGCAGATTACATCGCAGAGTGGCCATAGAGAGAGGGGGGAGAGCGGCATGGGGGGGCAGGTCTCGGGGGCCATTGATGGTCAGTGAACAACTGTTAAATGCTTTGAAGTTTATTTTTACATTCGCCAGACTTCTCAGTGAATATATATGCATGAAAATTGGATCTAAATTGTAAGTGCTGCTTAAAGCCAGAGCCGTGCGCTTCAGGCTAAATGATATTGGCCTTAAGTGTTAATTAAGGCTAATTTCAATTTGTGCTAAAAATGTTATTAAAAATTATTTAGTTTTCTAAACTAAAATTGCTTTCTGCAAATCGATTTAAGCTGAACTTAAACTGAAAATCATGCTCAAATTATGCGGAGCTATATTTATCGAATATTTTTCTATATGTTTAAAATATATATATAAAATTTTTATATATAAATCTCTCATGTAGCATACCTTAAAATCTTTAGCAACTCGACATTGATGGTTATTCAAATTGCGCTCACTCCAAGTTATCAGTTGGATTTCAATAAGACTTGGCAGTCTTTTAAGCCTCTTTGCTTGCCCTTTAATTCCAACTCCAACTTCCAACTATATCCCAAACTGTCTTACCCCCTCGTCCCATCTGTGCTGAGAAGCTCATTTATTGCATTTGATTCACTCAGCGGGGGTTTCGATCTGATATATATATATATATCTGTATTTTTTTTGCGCAACATTTTCTTGTGTGCAGTTTGCCAGTGTCTGCAGCCGTGGCATTGGTTGGATTTTGCGGTGTCTGGTGGTTACTGGTTGCTCCACTCGCAACGACAAGGATTATGCAAAAAGTTTTTCATTAATGTTGGATTTAGATATTTTTTCACGCTTTGCAGCACCGGCCCTTGCCGCCGCTGCCCGGTTTTTCGCCCGGTTGGCTTTACTTTCGCGTTTGGCTTGTTGACAACGCAACTTTGGGTCCCAGGATACGTTAACTTTTGTGCAGTGCTGCTGCTCCTGCTCCTGCTGCTGCTCGGCACAGTGCAATGAAAGCTGCCACAAGCAACAAACAGCACCGACAACCAGCGATACACCGACAAACAGTCAGCAGCAGCAAAAAGCGAGAAGCTGCAACAAAAAAGGTTTTTTGTAGTTGCAATTTTGAGAGCAATAGAAATGAGTCTATAGGAATTAATACGATTTGGGATTGAAATCTCGACTAACTCTCGAATTTTAGTATGTGTCATTTTTCATTATGATGTTTATTTAAATAAGTTTCAAAAATATAAAAAATATCTCTAAAAATGTATAGCTATTTCCAGCTCTCGACTAACTCTCGAATTTTAGTATGTGTAATTTTTAATTATCATGTTTATTTAAATAAGTTCCAAAAATATAAAAAATATCTCTCAAAATGTAAAAATAAAACATTTTTATACTCTATATTTTTTTTTATAATAATGTCATTGGCAACAGATTAGTAAAAAATTGTGTTTCAAAACATATATTTAAGCGAAGTCTTTCAGGGGTTTTTGCCTCTTAGTAGTCGAATCACTTTTTTCAGAACTTTCTTAGTGTATTCTTCTTTTTATATGAATGTTTTTTTTTTTTTATCTTAACTGGAATACTTTTGGTGGTTGATTCTTTTGCGACACTTTTGCTGCTTTGTAGTGCAAATTGTTTGGTTTGTCTCCACTTTTCGCTTTGGTTTTTTTTTTTTGCTTTTTTTTTTTTGTTTTTTTTTTTGGGGTTTGTTTCCTTTTGTGGCGCTTTCGATTTGTCTTTCTACATCCGCTAGACTGGCGACCTCTCCAAATCCCACCCCCATTTTCGGTCCCCAATTGCACATGCTTCACGCTTGCATTTATTTGAGTGTGTAAAGTTTTCTTACTTGATTTTTTTTTATTTTCTTTTTTTATTTTTTATTCTTTTCTTTCTTTATTTGGTTGAGGAGATTTGGCTGTGGCAATTTCACAGTTTTTACTCTTCCTGTTCCCGTCTTATGCCAACTTTGATAGTTTTGTCAAAAGTTTTTATTGCGATTTGTTGCAGTCGTGTAAAAGTAATGCCACCAAAGAAAAAAAACTCAAATCCCCAATTGATATTATGGTGTGTAATGAAAATATGCTGGAGTTAACTATAAGGACGACGCCTTTAATCGTGCTTAAATATTTATTGGGGATTGCCTCTTTGCATTATCTATCTGTTATTGTTATCACAATGCTCGATGACCACCACATCGCCATAATTGGGCGGAGGCGTCTCCGGGCGTACTGTTCCTGCCTCCAAAACGTCCGTGTAGAATCGAGTAGTTGTCGCTGGCGGAGTTTCTGGGCTACTTGGCTCCCGATCGCGTGTGCTGAACAGATTACTGCGGCTCAAACGTCGGATTAGCGTTGCCGTATTCTGGTTAATGGCGCGATAGTACTGATGCCTAGCGGGTCGTCCAAATAGACGCGAAACAAAATTATCCTCGGGCCCATAAGGCTGGCGCACCAGAGCACGCGACGGTACGTTCCGGGAACGCGGATTGGAGCGACGAGGATTGCGAGTGCGCGGTGGCGACCAGGTGTGAATCGTAGGCAGTTGCTGTTGCGACGAGTCTAGTGTGGCTGAGAAAAAAAAACAAATGTTAAAATTATATTAAAAAATTAAATATGGTTATTCTCATAGTAGAATAAACTAATCATTTTTCAAGTGAAAATCTGTCAGATAAAATAAGCGTTTTGTTTAGTGTGTCCAATTAATTTAAATACAACTCTTTTCCATCTACAAAATTAGTATTGTCTTTTTACTCTAATTAGCTGTTTTTTTTTTTAAATTATTAATTAACTATTTTCGCTTTAGTTTTGTGTACTTTTGCCACTTACATGTTTCGCTCTGCGCATTTTGTTGGCGTTTCTTTCGCAGCTCGCAGCCGCTCTTCACACAGAGTGCAAAGCTGATTATGAATATGACCATGCAGATGCCAGTGGCGCCACCGACCGCAAATGCCAGCTTGACATCGTCCTCGTCAAAGATGCGCGTGCTCTGCACCTGGTCCGGTGACTGAGCAGCTCCGCCAGCGAGCAGCTCGTGACTGACTCGCTCCAGGCAATTGCGATAGCGCAGACAAAGCTGTTCGTGATTACCTTCACAAACGTCGATAAGCGTTGACAGCTCCTCCTCCTCCTCCTCGTCTGCATTCTGCTGTTGCTTCTCCTCCTCCAATTGCTGCTCGTCTGAATCATCGGGTAACTCCCGCCACACAGTCGAGACAGATTTTGGAGCATCATTGCTGCTGCTGCTGCTGCCACTCGCATCTAAGTGCTTCATGCGTTCCAGCTTAAGTGGCTCGTCAGCTGTGTGCTCAACCTCGACATCGATAGGATGTGACTCCTTCCTCTCCTCCAGGCAGTCGCTCATCCTAATAGCAACGCCTCGCAAGCTAAGCCGAGTGGCGACCTTAATTAATGCTCGATCGCAATTAAGTGGATTCTCCTCCAGATTAAGAGAGGCCAAATAGCCTGGAGCATGAAACACATTGCTACTAAGTGTGATCAGCATATTCTGTGCCAGATCCAGTTGTCGCAACTGTGGCAGAGCACTAAGCGAATTTGCGCCCAGCTGATTAATTTGTGCATTGCGCAAATTGAGGGTTCGCAGAGATTTGCTGCGCAGCAGTGGAGAATTTTGCAGCGTTGCCAGCTTATTGCCCTCCAGATTGAGGTGCATGAGCTGTGAGTTCGATTCGAGCAAATGCTCATCCACCTGCTGCAGCCGATTATAGGACAGATCCAAGGAGCGCAATCTTCGCAGCTCAGCAAACGCATTCACGTGCAACGTGTGGATCGCATTGTGGGCCAGTGTAAGATTGACAAGATGCACTGTGACCTATTTAATGGGTGGATATTGATTTGGTTAATCACTCATTACTCACAACTGCAATGGTGATACTCACCTCAAAAGAATCCACGTCAATGTTGGTGATATCATTGTAGCTCAAGTCCAAAAGCTCCACTGTTTTGGGCATTTCAATGCTGGCGCTTATCAAGCGTTTAGCGCTAATTAAATAAATTAAATTAAAAGTAAAAGTGAAAATAAATACTATTCCGTCTCTTCTCTCACCTACAAATGGCTCGATTTCGCTGTGCATGCAGATCACACTCACAAACGCTGGGACAGTTGAGCTGCAGTTGGGTCTTGCTGCGACAGACCTGGAGCACAACGCAGAGCAGCAGACCCACATAAAGTAGTATCTGCTTAAGGCCTAGCCACATCTTTGGCTGGATCACGCATTGCAGTGCCATAAATATTTCTATCCACTTCAATTGATGGGCATTTTGTAATGCCCCCGTTAATTTTTTACTTTTTTCTTATATTTATTTTTATACAAAAAATCTACTTTTGACGACTTTGTCGACTAACAACTGAATGAAGCACTTGCTTCGCCCTCTCTCAACCATGACTAACTGCCGCGCTGCTTCCAATGGTCGAGCCTATCAGTTCCCTACGATATTATTTCTGCTTATTCACAAAATTCGTTCAACTCGCCAATATGCTCGCTGGGTAACTGTAGCGCAGTTTTCCAGTGCGATAAGATAAGAAGCGAAGTGGAGCTATTCGATGCCGTTGTTGGGTGAAATGCAAGCAGTTGCTCTACGGCGGAGGGGGCAGGGGTTTCTCGCTTGCCTTATACTGAGTGAGTGGGAGTGCCAGCTGTTTGCTCGTTTTGTCAAACTTTTCTTAGAGCACAAAAAAATAATAAGAAACAAATATCGATTAAAATTTTATCGTCACAAATTTTTGTATAATTTAATTACATGTGGTTAATTGTAAGTAAGGCAGTAAAGATTAAAATATATAAATCAAAGTTTTATATAATCTTGGAAAAAGTTTTAAGATAGTATGTATTTTTTAAGCACTCGAAATTGGGGGCTCAACCGATACTAAAACTTGCGATAATAATAAACTAAAATAAGAAAAAATGGTTGAAGTCAGCCGTAGCCGACTGTGAAATACTTTGATACCCGGTTGCAATACACAGGGTGCTTCTAGCCAAGATATACTGACCAAGTTTGATGGTCAAATTGCGGTGGATATAAGCGAGTACCCTTTCTTCAAAGTTTGGTAACTGTAGCTTTTAAATTACGGGAGATTTGTGACTTGACCAAAAAAATATTCTAATATATTAATAGCCTTAGTAATCTTCTGTTCAATTTTAGTAACTGTAGCTCTTAAATTACGCGAGATATGGTCTTTTGGGAATATTTGGTGTACGATCTTAGTAATATTCCTTTTAAGTTTGCTTTGCTAGTGGGAGTGGGCGTGGTTCAACATTACTACGCATTTATTATAAGGGCGTATTCCTTTTTAAATTTGCTGACTCCTGGTTTCAAATTGGGTGAGATATATGGTCTACATGGACAGTCAGCATGACCGAAGCCTTTGGTTTCAAACTAGAAAAATACGACGACGATAACAACGGCAAAACGATGATAACAACAAATTAGAACTGTTCGTAACGCTTATAAAAAAAAATACTCATTGATGATTAACGACAATTTATGTTATTTTTTTTGAATGCATAATTAATGTAATTAACTTGAATAGCAAAAATGGTTACAATTTATTTACACCTGTATTGGACACTTGTACATAATATTGAGGCGCATCACATCAGCAGAAGTAAGCGCGATCCTTTGTCCCATTTCGGATTCACCATCCGGATGCAGTGCGATAATTGTTGCTTGACCATTTTTTGAGAAGGCCATCGAACTGTAGTGCAATATGCTACCGTAGTCATAGGTCACATCAAAGTCTCCCACCACATCATAGTCGTACTTTCGGAAATTACTTTCTTTCCCTTTCGTAATGTTTTCCTCGACGATTTGGACAAAAGCATCGCGATCCGGCGAGCTTTGTTGATGATGGAAGCCCAACGTGTGGAGCAGTTCGTGTTGTATGGAGCCCAATTTGAAGCATCCAGTGTCCAAAGGATTTGCTGTCAATCTGAGGATCTGTTCACCGCCTATAAACCCAACGTTGGAACTGCAGCCAGATGAGGTAACGAATATATACACATAGTTAACGGTTTCATTACTGGCTGGCACAAATCGTATGCAGGATTTAAGTTCAATTCGTTTCATGGCAATTTCAATATAAGCCACATGAGCTGCATCTGAAAGAGACGATTTCGCATTAAATCCAATGATTATGATAAGATCTTCAAAAGACTACCAAATTTCGTGTCAATCTTGTAGTAGACTTTCGCATTGGGCCAGTGTTGAGTCGTGGCTAGTATTCCATTCCGTGTGACCAGCACATCCATGTCACCTTGGAAGTAACCAGCAGTTAGCTCCGGATCAGTTTCAATATCCGCCTCATGCCCCATGACGGGTCCTGCAAAGGCGCCCAAGCACAGACAACCCACGAGCAAAAAGCCAAACCGAATCCAAATTGCGATCATTTTGCACTAATTCAATTTTAAATTCGCATTTAGCTAATTGAGATTATCAGCCAGATAATGTTTGATAAGAAATTTGAATGCTTTAATCGACAGACCCTTAAAATAAATAATAAATAATCAAGCATTTTTCGGTGTTGCCAAAGCTAAAGTGGCACAAATAGAGATAGAGAGAGAGAGATAGAGAGAGAGAGAGAAGGGACGATGTATATGCTATCTGAATGAAACACTTCTATCCGCTGCATCTGCGACAGCGTTTGCAGGCCAAAATAATATCCACAAAAAAAAAAAAAATAACTAGAAAAATAATAGATGAAGGAAAACTTGGAGTCCGGCCTGAGGCCAGTTGCAACGAGTTGATCGTTAGCTGGGATGGAGGCGACGCTGGCTGGGAGCTACTTAACAGCACAGCTTGCGCTTCCGCACAGCTGCAACTTCCACAACGATGTGGCCCAAGATGTAATGGCCGCAAATCCACTTGTCTACGCTGCACCACCCCGCACGATGGCTTCCCCCCTCTGTTGCTGTGCTTGTCCGTTTGCGACTTGCTTCCGCACTCCGTTTGTTGCCTTTAATTTATGACTATGGCCTGGCGCGCCTTAGTCGCAGAGACGCTGCTGTTCCTGCCGCAGTCGGCGGCGGCGGCGGCGGCGCCTCTCTTCAGTATAGCATGGGGCAGTGGTTGCAACATCCGCTGTTTGTTCGAGTCACCCGAGCAGCAGCAGCAGTGATCGGCACAATGAATGCAACAAGACGAAGTAGAGTAAAAAAAAAAGAAGCAAACTTTTCACACACATTCAGTTTTCGCAGTTTTCGTTGCAGCAGCGTCGGAAATAGTTAACTTTTATATGCATTTCAAATCAGAAACTTTTGCATTCAAACTTTATTAAAATTACGTTTGATGTTCGTCCAATTGCGTGCCCCACTCACTGCCTCTTTGCTGCACCGCTTTGCGGGTTGATTTTTGCAATTTCTATTTGGAGCATTGTTGGCCAAAATGTTGGTCGCCATCGTCCTAGTTCGTTTAGTAGCCCTTTGTTAGGTTGTTTTTTTTGTCAATCGGTTCTTATATGGGGCATACTAACTTGGCCATCACTTGACATTTTTTATTAGATTACTTGCTATTTAAATTCAAATTAATTTATTTCTCTCTAAGATAGAAATTTTATTTTCTATTAACTTTGCTAAAATTAATTCATAACAAAAAAGAAGATAATAAAATTTTAAACCCAATAAAAAATAATAAATAATTTAACGAAAAGGATAAAAAACACTTTCAAGCTAAATATATTAATTTATCATAACGAAATCGAGGTAAAGTACCTCGAACTCAAATAAATACAAAAGAAATAAATATTAATTTTAAATAAAATAAAAAATTAAAAACTTCACAACCTAAAAAATTTACACAAAATAATATACTTATAAATAAAATTCTTGCATATTCAGCTAAAAAAAATTAAAGCAAATCCACCTCTTCTCATCTTTGAAATCGTCTTCTTTAATAGAGATTTTGTTACCGACAAATTATTCTTTTCATCGAAATATCCTGAATGTTCACAAGCCATATTGAATATAAAGAAGTTTTTAAATCAAATTATCTAAGAACTTTTGCAGTGATAACATCACTCTGACATTTCGGGATATCAGAAGTTGTATAAGTTTTAAAAACCCATGTTTAGACAATGATTTAGTTAGATATGGAAACATTTTGGATGTAAAGCGTATTTTAAGTTCGAGGCAAGGGAAAATAGTTTTGTCCTTTGGCTTGCTTGAATTGCACATTTCCATTATTGTTTTGACTGCTGGCGCTTTTTTGTGGCATCTTCTCTGACTGGCACTCGCAGCAGTTGTGGCTTCCCTCTTCGACTGACTCCTCCTCCGCTGCCCACCACTAATGACCGACATTGCTTCCTAATTACAAAAGTTTTGCATGCACTCGTTGCACTCATCGGGGGGTGGTCGGGCCGGCTGGGAGGCTGGCGCTGTTGGCCGAAAAAACTTTGGAGTTTATTTGATTTCCTTTATTTAATATTCGAATGCTTAAAGTTCAGCATTTCATTTGGTTTTTTGGAAAGACACCAACTACAATTAACTAGAGGCTCCATTGACTAGACCGACTATGCAGCACGAGGCCTGAACCGCGCTACACATGTTTGGCCAGTTCAACAAAAAAGAGAAGACACAACGCACTGTGGCACATATGTCATGTGACACATGTGGCACAGAGTCAGCAGAGGTATGAGGCCAAAAAAGAGACGGACATGCGGAGGGATGGACGAAGGGACAAACGGACGAACCGACGGGCACACTTAATGATAAACAATGCTTGCGGTCAGTTTAACATGCCGAGCTATTACCCCAAACACTAACACCCCCCCCACCACCATCCACAGCTCCCTCGCACACCCACATAACGAGTGGACAATTTACACACATGCTGGAACTGGCCAACAGAGGTCGCTGCTGCTGCTGCTCTATGCAAAAAAAGGAAAAAACAAGAAATAATTGCTTTATTCAAAACCACGAAAATTAAATACTCTAGTAGACTCTACAAAAAAAAAATAATTTTATATTTATATATAAAATAAAAGTTATTCTAAATTAATTTAATTACCTCATTTTATTTCGTGCTGCAATTTTATTTTTAGCTTTACCAACTATTTCTTTCTCAGCACTACAAATACGATTTTATGGCTAATTAAACAAATTACCTCAAGCAAACTTTTTTATTTGTTTATATTAATTATATTAATTAATTAATCTGTTCTTTGTTCAAAGTGTTTACGTTAAAGTTGAAACACCCGATCGGTTGAAAGGATATTAAACAAGTGGACAACCAAAGCAAGGAGAGAGCGACAAAAACAACATGCTTAAAAGAGCAGTAAATGAGAATTTATCCACTTGCTGACCAACTCACATACACTTCAGCTAACACACACACACATACGCTTGAACGAGTGGAATACAAACGCACATCGTAAAGTTTTAATCGGATGTTGTCCAGCTTTACATGACGCCATCTACTGGCTTAGAGTGCAATATCCTGTGGCACGCGATAACATCGCATACAATGAGAACAGGCGCTGCCACACACACACACACACACACACACACACACATGTGCTCTTGCCACCGTTTTGGGATGCCTGGACAAACGGTTTTGGCCCTTTGTCGTTTGATGGCATTCGGCAACGCAACACGAGCTCAAACTACGCACTGCCACAATGCTATCCCTGCTAACACATGGCAGAAAAAAAACAAAGCGCACAAACACACAGACAGACAGACAGACAGACAGACAGACAGTCAGACAGACAGATGGACAGACACACAGCAAGGCTAGACACAGTTACAGCCTCATCGGACCGCTGCCCCGCTCTCCCATGCAGTATACAAAACGCAAAGGCTATGAAAGAGCCGCCACAAAGGCTTAAAAAGTGCTCGAAAAAAAAGAAGAGTGGAAGGGGAGTAAGGTGGAGGTGGGTGTGTGGGGGGAGGGAGATCGTTGTCGTTACACGCACACTTGTCCTGACCAGTGGCCAGGAGTGGGGCATTCAATGTGCCGGGGCTCTGAGCAGCGCCAACTTCGTTGTCATTGTCGTGACAGGAAATTAAGATGAATGTGGCGAGCAAACTGCAGATCCAAACCTGACTTTGGACACTGGACACAATGGTTGTGGGGGGGGGGGGGAACAGTCGGAACTAAGTGTGTGTGGTGAGTGTGAATGGGTTGGGGAATATCGACTTGGTTTTTGTCTCTTGTTCTAACTGTTTGCGCTGTTTGTCTCTTTGGCTTGACGACCTCTTAAAATATTCATAACACAAACTGTTGCCACTATCTGCTGCTGCCAAGCCACAAAATGCGGTAATGTTACCAGCTGCACCAAGTGGGAATCGTTAGTGCTGATGCAAAAGGATGGATAACGAATGAGATTGTTGGCTGCAAGAGTTCAAGTTAATTGATTTTTATAAATTAGCTGAGTGACTTTCATATAAAACAACAATAAATTTGGTTTTAAAGGGTAAGCTAAAAATACAATTAATTATTTATATTTTATTCAACCCAAAATCTGATTACCAAATAAAATAATATATATATATATATTATATATAAATCATAGCTTTTGATTTACATTCAAATAATTGTAAATAAGTTCTCATCTCAGCTATTTATTTAAATTATGTTTATAACTTCTGTTTTGGATTCCCAGCAAAGTTCCAAAATTGAAACAATTATATGAGGACAAAAGCGATTACATGGTAAATGGTCCAAAATTGCTGTTAAACTTTCAACTGTTTCCGTTTGCTCTGTTTTTGGGCTAATAACTTAATTGAGCCATCGCACGCATGGGAGGGCTAATTAAAAAGTTGCTAACTGTCTCTCGTAAAGTCCTTTGGACTGGTTGCCTGCTATTGTTAGTGTAAAGTTAAATGATTTGCTTGGTATAAAAGCCAAAGTCTACTTAGAAGTCACTTATAGTCTCGATTATGGTTCGTTACGTGCCTCGCCTGGCTAATGGCCAACGGGTGAAGCTCTCCTGGCCTCTGGCGCTGTTTCGTCTGAACAACATCTTTTGGCCACTGGACGCGAGCACTTCAGCCGGGGGGCGTCGCTTTGATTATGCGCTGGCGTTCATCGGATTCCTAATCTACTTGCAGCTGAATGATGCGGAACTGCGCTATTTGCGCTTTCAGCGAGGCAACATAGATGCCTTTCTGACTGGGGTGCCCACCTACCTGATACTTGCGGAGTCGCAAATTCGCTCGGGGCATGTCCTGTGGCACAGAGCACAATTGCATCGCTTGCTGCGCACATACTTCAGTTCCATCTATGTGGATCGTCATTCGGAGCCGAAACTCTTTCGACAAATTGAGCAGAAGCTATTGCCAAATCGCCTGGTCTCCTCACTCTACTTGATGGTTGTCTCTGGCTATGTGGTGGCGCCCATTCTAATGTTGATCAACAGGAAAGAAGAATATATGTTCTCCATGATTCCCGCATTTGATACCCGACCACTCTACATATTCGTGCCACTGACGCTAAGCTGTGTCTGGGTGGGACTCTTTATTGTTAGTATCGTTATTGGGGAGACTGCCCTGCTCTGTGAACTGCTCTCCCATCTCAAGGGACGCTATATGCTGTTGCAGCGCGATATGGATGCCTCAATAGATCAGATACTGGCTGCCCGACAGAGTGAGCATATTGCACGCCAATTGCGCGATCTGCTTGTCCAGACTCTGCGCAAGAATGTGGCCCTTAAAAGATTCGGAGTGCAGCTGGAGGAGCATTTCACGGTTCGCATATTCATCATGTTCGCCTTCTGCGCCGGCTTGTTGTGCGCCTTGAGCTTTAAGACAATTGTGGTCTGTCTAATAATTTATATATATATATATATATTCGAGAATGAATTAATTGAAATGTTCATCTTTTTCTTTACAGAGTCCAACGGGCACCTATATGTATCCCATTTGGTTTGCCGCCAAAACTATGGAACTACTTTCGTTGGGAGTTATTGGCACCGATCTGGCACATATGGTAATTAACAGAGAGCATGTTTTCATTTAAAATTTCAATTCATATTCCATATTTTTATGGAAATCATTAACGGCTTAAAATAGTATATTAACAAATTTTAATATAATTTTTAATGCTTAATACATATGAATTAAATTAACCCCTTAGACATTAAAAATAATTTTTAGTAATAAGTATTTTAATTACTTGTTTTTATTTGTCATATAATTATTTATTTATTTATTTCAACAAACTTCCCAAAATTGACTTTAATGCATTTTAGACATTAAATGTAATTTTTAGTATTAAGTATTTTAATTACTTGTTTTTATTTGTCATATAATTATTTATATATTTATTATTTATTTCATGTAACTTCCCAAAATTGACTTTAATGCATTTTAGACATTAAATGTAATTTTTAGTATTAATTATTTTAATTACTTGTTTTTATTTGTCATATAATTATTTATTTATTTATTATTTATTTCTTGTAACTTCCCAAAATTGACTTTAATGCATTTTAGAAATTAAATGTAATTTTTAGTATTAAGTATTTTAATTACTTGTTTTTATTTGTCATATAATTATTTATTTATTTATTTCAACAAACTTCCCAAAATTGACTTTAATGCATTTTAGACATTAAATGTAATTTTTAGTATTAAGTATTTTAATTACTTGTTTTTATTTGTCATATAATTATTTATTTATTTATTATTTATGTCACGTAACTTCCCAAAATTTACTTTATTAAGTATTTTAATTACTTGTTTTTATTTGTCATATAATTATTTATTTATTTATTTCAACAAACTTCCCAAAATTGACTTTAATGCATTTTAGACATTAAATGTAATTTTTAGTTTTAAGTATTTTAATTACTTGTTTTGATTTGTCATATAATTATTTATTTATTTATTATTTATTTCATATAACTTCCAAAAATTGACTTTAATGCATTTTAGACATTAAATGTAATTTTTAGTATTAAGTATTTTAATTACTTGTTTTTATTTGTCATATAATTATTTATTTATTTATTATTTATTTCATGTAACTTCCCAAAATTGACTTTAATGTATTTTTGGTTTATAGACAGACTCCCTAAGCACGATGTTCTATCTAACAAGATGGGAGCAGGCCATCTATTACTCCACCAATCAACGTGAGAATCTACGGCTGATGAAGGTCGTCGCAGTGGCAATTCAGCTCAATCATAAACCCTACCATATGACGGGCCTGAAGTACTTTTCACTCAGTCTCCAAGCAGTTTTAAAGGTGTTATATTTTAAAGAGCTGAATTTTTCATTAAATCTTGACAAATTCTTTTTTTTAGATTCTACAGGGTGCATTCTCCTACTTCACGTTTCTTACCTCGATACGCTGAGTTTCTCTTAATTGGCAGCTGCTCTTTGCATCTGCATCTGCTCAATTTAATAAATCGTAATTATTTAATTATAAATAATTGAGAGTATCAGAATTGAACAGTGAGCTCTCAAACGAATGATTGCATATTAAGAGTCAATTAATGGTGAATTCTTTTTAATTTAATTAAATTGATAAAATGTTTCGTTCACACATCGCTGCCTGCTGCTGTCGACGCCAGTGGATGTGTGTCTGGGTGTATTTGGGTGTATGTTTGGGTGTGTGTTTGGGTGTAAGTTTGGGTGTATGTTTGGGTGTGTGTTTTTGGCTGTCTGTGCATGTGTATTTCAGTGTTAATGTGCGTCTGCATTACCCCAAAAGTAGGCAATAAAATATTCATTATTCCTGCTATGGGCAACGACGAGTGCAGAAACTTACCAAAAAGTTAATAAAACTTTTGGCCTTTTGGCATTTTCCACTGAAATTAGAAACGCTCAAAAACAGCTGATCAGCAGCAATGCCATAAATCTTTAGTTTTTTTTTGTCTCGCACTTCGCGTTCTTCTGGCTTCGTTTATCACATTTGCTGTGCTTCCATTTCAATTTCCTGCAGCACGAACATTTTGGTAAATTAATCCATTAAAGTTTTGCCCATGAAATGAGCAAAAGTTTTCACATAAAAATCTGTGCATCCATCTCTGTCTCCCTTTCGCTCTATATACTTTTATTCATCCTCTCTCTCTCTTTCTCTCTTTCTCTGATTGTCTCACCCACTCTGTTAACCGTCTCGCTGTCGCACATAATTCTTTGGTACATGCGTCAGCCTCATTGATAATTAGAAGCAGAGTCGAATCGTCCCGCCCCATTACCCAATTTGCACTTCATTAGCGACGCGTTGTTCACCCGGAGCTGAACATACCAGTTGCCGAGCCGTAGGAGTCGAGTGGATATCGGTGGCAGAAATTGAGTTATTCTGCTGACATTCGCGGTGAAGTTGAAGTTGCCCCAATTGCAGTGGCACGCAACTCACCTAATGAGTTTTTGTTTGCCACCAAGCGTGTGAAAGACACAGTTTGCTACCTAGTTGACATGGATTTTTGCTTAAGTTGTTATCAGTCACATATTTTGGATAGAAGTTTAAATAATGATGAAAATTTAGATGCATATATATTCACCTAATCTTTAATAAAATTTAGTAATAAGCCCAATTCCTGGAAAAGCTGACAAATATTTTTAAACAGCTGTAATCCATAAATACTCAGACTTTAATACACATATTATTCATTATTTTCTAAAAATATATATCTATATTGCCCAAATGTATATGAGCGCTTTTTAAAAATTCTCAAAACTTTTTCGCACTCTACTGAAATATTTTATATTTATGCTTTGGTGTTGCCAACTGAAGTTGAAAAACAAACAAATACATAAACACATACAAAAAATGTGTGTGTGCTGTGGTGTGGAATGCGGGTGAGGGGAAGGCCAATGTTCTAAAAGTTTTAGCTTGTAATTATCATTAGCGATATTGTGTCTAAAGTTTTTGAAGCCGCGTATTAAGCGGCCTGCGACCCACAGACATTTGGCACTGGATGGCAGTTGGTTTGTGCTTGTGTTTGAGTGTTTCTGTCTATGTGAGTGTGCGTGTGGGGGGGTGTGTGTGGGTGTGTGTTTGGGTGTTGGCGTGGCTGGTTGAATCATACAGTTATGCTTCAAACAGGCGCATACACATTGAAACTTTTGGCTTCATTTAACTTGGCCTTTTGATTTGATTGCACAGCTACCAAGATATATATATGAGAAAGAGACAGAGAATCAGAGAGAGAGATATAGAGAGAGAGAGAGAGGGACATGAGGCGAAAGCGAGACAGAGAAGCGCATTAAATCAAATTAAGCGCACCATATAACCGACGAGTTGGGCAAACAAAACTTTTAATTGCCAGCGCATTTTCTTCTATATTTTTAAAATTTTATTATAAATTTTAATTTTGTTTTCTGATTTCGCTGCATAACTTGACCAAATAGCCTTGCATTAAATTACGAGTCAAGTCATTTTTGTCTACACTTGCTAAGTGAATTATCGTTTTATGATGCACTCAAATAATATGCATTATTATGAATATATGTATTTATTTTACAATATTAATATATAAGACACATTTAAATGATTAATATTTATTTATCTCCGAATGGAAATAAATCTTTGTGTTCTTTAATTTTGATCGAAATCATATTAATATATTAGTCCTTTCATGTATTCCTCGAAGTTTCGCGCATGCTTTGTCTAATTGCCTTGGCAACACTTAATTTGTTTCATTTATTTAAAATGCATTTCATAGTTGCGTTGCGCAAAAATAGTTGGCAAATGAATTTCATTAAATGATTAACTCAGATAGTCAGGCAACAATTGCGACTATTTTGAGACCCCTTTAAAACTGGCAGTAAAAATAACTTTCGCTTGTTCCACATAACAGAAAGAAGAAATAATTTGCAAAAAGGTGGAAATCAAAAATGCAACCCGCCTGCAGCCAGCCTTATTCATATGTGACTGTATTTGTCAGGCATTGTGTGTGCATGTGTGTGCGTGTGTGTGTGTGTGTATATATCTGAGCTCTGTGTAATTATGTCTGAGATTATACCCACAGTTATACTGTGTGTGCGCCTTTAATGCACACACCATTGACTCGCCCCGCATCTGTCCTTGTAGATGTTCCCAACGTCAACGTCAAAAGTTTCTGCGGTTTTCTCGGGTGCAAATCTCCGAGAGCATCTCGCTCTCGTCGTGGTAATGTGCTGACGCCTTGCACTGAGTTTTGGTCTCAGAGGCAATGACATTTACCAAGCAGGATTTTCAGCTGCTTAACAAAAATCTTGCTTGAACCAGCTTAAGTGTAATTATTAAGGATTTTAACTTTCTCCTGAGTGCAGCTCTGTTTAAAAAAAAAGTAGCATTTTAAGTAGTATTTTCGAAGAAAATTAATTTAAATACCCCTTATAGGTAAGTTAATTAATACTTCAAATTTCAGTAAGTTAAACTGAACTTTTTGTTTTGGCGCATCAAAGTTTTTAGTCTTATCAAAATTTGTAATGTTAATACTAAATTGGTGAAGTTAATGGAAAGCCTTAAAGTGCATTTTTATATTGAACTTCAAGCATATTTCAATATTATTCCATTAGTAGAATAGAGTAGAAGTCTTAGCCGATGTCATTGAGACGTTTTGTTTTTGTCTGAGTGCTTTAAGTGTGGTTTTAAGATATTTTACTCATATGCGATGCTTTTTGGCTTAAGTATTCGCATTTCCCTGTTGCTGTTGTTATGATTGTTGTTGTTATTGTGATTGTTGTTGCTGTTGCTTGTTGTGCTGGCTGTGCTGTTGGGTTTTTGGCTTTTGCTTGGCTCGTAAAGTCGCAGGAAGTTATTATCCTAAAAACTTTACCCCTGAGGGCAATACAAACAAAGGCGTAGCACAGCAACAAAGCGCAGCATTCATGTCTGACTATGAAATGGCTCTGCCTGCACTCTCCATACATAATATGTACACTTGTATATATATATGTATGTGTATATATATATAAATGTATATATCTGTGGTTTGCCTATGCATGAAAAGAGAATGTCATAAAATTAGAACGATCATAAGCAGAATAGCAGGCAACGCATCGTCTCGAGTCAAGGAGTAAAACTCAACACACAAAAAACTTGGCCAACGCGTTGGCTTTTTACAGCTCTCGGCAAATAGTTGATAGCGACGCGTTCTACTAGCCGCCTTAGCCCATTAAATTCTTTCTAGTTTTATCTATTCTAGCAATAAATTTAAAAGGCAAGCATTCCAAAGGACCACAGTGTCTTTTCGTACTTTACTTTAGTAGTTGCAGTGCGCAAGTAGCATAATTTAAATTTAAATTGCATTTGGTGGGTATGAAAAACCTAAAGTAATTTTGGCTTTTTTTGCTCGCAGAAAACCGAATCGACCCACTATAGCATATCATAAGAACCATCGATCGAAGCAAGTAAATACCATACCTATCTTGATCTAGAATAAACGGTTATCTTAGAGAAAGCGAAGATTACCTTATAATTATGAACTGAAGTTAATCAGCAGACATTTTAATTTACACGAGAAAACTTATGATTTTATATCTCATTAATCTTAAAATGAGGTTCTCTAAAATAGCGATTTTTGGGCGCTGAATTGAGTGTGGTCCAATAAAGTTTTTGAAGGTTTTTGCTAGTTAAGTGAATTTTAAATTTCATAAGTCTAGCCTTGAATTTTTCTGAGATATATTTATGCATCGAATAACACTATCAGGTACATTAGTTTCGGTTTCGATTCTTCCTAGGGAAAGCGGATGTCGTCGTTAATTTTTAATAATCATAACAATAACATTTAATAAAAACCACTTTGAATGTGAACATCGCTCCAAGAGAGCGTATTAAATTCTTTAAAAGCTTAGAAAAATTATTGGAGAAGTAACCAGCAACTCTTGCCTCGTTACCCGTTTTGGAGTATGACTTTACAGATCTCTCCTCTTAGCCATCCTTTTGGTCATCTTCAGTTGTAACTAAAAACGCAAATGCATTTCCTGCATAAATTAAATGTTTACGGCTTCCGTTTCCTGTGTAGGTGTGTTTGTGTGTGTGTGTCAGTGTGTATGCTGCAGATGGAGGTTGCAGGTAGTCCAGACTGTTGGAGGTTGGCATTATAAAGCCAAATATATACGAGGTGCGCACAACACACAACACCCAACAGAATACGCACAGACACACACACAGACACACACACACACACATATACACTCTTACACAGATAACGGGCTAGAAGCTGGTATTATGGCTCTTGGCTCTGAGCAGCGAGTTTGTTGTTGGTGCGCTAATTTTTAATTACGACCACTAAATATTCAATTTTTAGTGTCGTGCAGAGGCAACTGCAAACACTTCCTCTACCAGTTTTGGCGGGGCTTTTTGTTTTGTGCATTAACCACAGTCAGCAAGTAAGAATAACAAAAGAGAGAAAGAGAGAGGGAGAAAGAGAGAGAGAGAAAGAGACACATAGCGCGAAACGATGTGCAAAAGAGACAGTTGATTCCTGTCACTTGGAATTGCAAATGCTGTGATTATTCTAGGACCACAACATTAAAATGTTACTTATTTAGTCCAAGTAGGTCTGCTTGATTTTATCCAGTAATTTCAATTCTGAAGTTTGTTGAACGCGAAGTTGACGAATATTTACGCTTATCTGAAATTTTTGCATCTAATAAAATCTGTTTTTTAGTGTTTAGTTTGTCATGCAAATGTTTTACTTAAAGCACCTTCATAAAAAATTGAAAAACGTCAATGTTATAAAGATCATTCGAAAAAACAATCTCAAAATTTAAGACTAAGCTGTTATGCAATATAAAAACTCTGAAATTGCAATCGAAATAGCTCAATCAGTAATTCCACAATGGATTTAAAAGGTTTCCAGATATACAAGCGTTCCATGGATCATTTTCACATTGTGATTAAATAAACCATCTGAGTATTCCCTTCATCGTCTATTACCATTGAAAGTGGGTTTAATGGGTATATGTAAATATATGGTATATATATATACCATTAAGTAAATAGATTCTTAATCAGGTTCAAAACGGCTGTCAATATATAAATATTTGATACATTTTGCAAATAACGATACTTATAATATTCTGCTGAACCTGTACGTATTTATGTACGTATGTTAGTACGTATGTATGTACGTATTTATGTACGTATTGATGTACATATTTATGTACATATTTATGTACTTAAATTTTTGTTGCAAACCGGTGATTGCAATTCGGGCTTGATAATATATGAAAATATAAATATAAAAATGTTTGCTGCAGCATTATTTTTACTCTTCAGTGTCTGCAAGAAACTGGAGCAATTCCACGCAAAAGCCGTACAAATTGTAAAGGGAATTTTGGCAATAAAACTAGAATATATTCTATATATATAGTCATCGAGACACATGCGATTGAGTTTATCAAGCCAAATTCATTTGTAATATAAATTTTACTCAAAGTGTATTTATAATTTTTGAATTGCTTATTGATTTTTAAATTATTTTTATAAACTTTATAAATGTTTATCGCACGTTCCACGTCAAATATCAAGGTCACAATATAAATGTATTTGTAGCATTTTAACTAACTTGAAAATGCTATGTTTTTTTTATTGAAGACTGGTTAAAGTTGACACCATCAGCAATACATACGCCTGAGCTTAAGTACATCTTTCATGCTAATTCCATTACGTTGACCAATTTGGGGACCTCTGTGCAATTGAATAATGGTGGGTTTTCCGTTTTTTGAGAAGTCTCTGGGTCCATAATGCATGACACTATTATAATCATAGCCGACACCAAAATCACTTACATCCTTTGCGCGATATTTGCCAAAATTGGCTTCCATGCCAGGAGCAATATTTCTATATTCGATCCTTACGAACTGGTCCCTCTTAGGATCACTCTGCATGTGCACCATGCCGAGGGCATGAAGTAGCTCATGCTGTATGACACCGACTTGCATGCAATGTCTTCCCAAATTGAGAATTTGCCGGGTGCCTTGAAAGCCAACTAAGCTCCAACAACCGGAGTCTTGACTCCGAATTAGGAGATGAGGCTCATGCAATCTAGTCGTGCGTCGAAAGCGCACACAAGTCCAGTCTGAAATTCCTTTCATGGCCCTCCGGATAGTATATTCGTCACTGGAACCTGTGGAGTAGAAACAACTATACTAACCACTGTGCTGGACGCCTTTTTACCTACTTAAGCCCACGAAATTGAAGACGAGTTCTCTTCTAGGCCAGTAATAGCGCCGCCAAGACATCACATTTCGGCTCATTTCGTTTCCCGAAAGATGATTAATTTGCGCTGGCGTAAGACGCATATCGTCTTCCACAATCAGGTCATCCTGTTCGGCAGCCAAGATTTGGCTTAGGCCCAAGGCGTTAATTATGAAAGTCCAAAATAGGTATTTGCAGCAGTTCATTTTCAAAATGAATTCACAAACTATTTTTATGTGTTTAGTTTTATGTGAAAAATTTTCAATAAGTGTTTTATAATAAGCAATATTAGTTTCTCAACTTGGACCTTGGTTAAGTACTTGACATAGGTATAAATGATAACATAATATTACATATACTTAAGATTTCAGTGTCCTTCAGTTTTAGCTGTTAAATTAATTATTATAATTATTTGGCATATATGAAGAAAGTTTAAAAGCTTATTTTTGTATTGTAATTGTAACTAAATGTGCCAAATTCGTTGGTTTTCGTAGCTGGATAACTTTCACGCTATTAATTTTTTTTAAACAGTTAATTCACTTTGGTCTAGTTTTAAAAATTCATAAATTACAATGTTTCAACCTAATAAGCGTTGTACTTGTACATTTATGCACTAAACAGACTACCAAATAATGGCGACAAATCGACTAAAAATTGCTAGCGTGAAAAATCTGATTGATTTGTTTCGCTCAGCTGCAGATCAATTGCTGAGAACTGTGACCCGGTTTCAACGTGTCGAAAGATTTTCAGACTTATCGAGTAGCAAATGCAGATCATTTTTAATCTTGCCTTCGCTTTGACTAGTTCAGGAGGAAAACAGAGACGCGATTACTCTTTGGGTAAGTGTGCAAAATAGTAGCAAAACTTTAGTTTTTTAGGCCTGCGAATATTAAAACACAGATTTTTAGAAATTTATGAAAATAAATCTAACTTAAGTTAAAGTTATGTTTTCTTTGCATGAATCGAGATACAAAAAATTTCCCATTTCGCTACAATAATACCACATCTAGATTTACATGCAGTAAGATTTTCCGTTTAATTTAAAGACCAACTATAAGGCTCATTTATAAATATCTAAAAGGGCTCTTAAGTCAGCATGACTCCGCTTATATCTTTTATGATATTCATATACAAAATATTCCCCAAAGGAAGAGAAAGCTAATTTCACAGTTGCGCTTTTCTTTCGCAACTTAATGATGATAAATTCCAATTCCTTATTGCCATTTACTTAGCAGCCTTTGTACTTTCCTTCCAGCCTTCCTTCGCATCAGTCGCCCACATTTAATCAGTTTATTATGTTGACAAATGTAATTACGTAAACGCTGTGCCGCTGTCATTTCTGTTCAGATTCATTTTGACAACTTTCTTTCCCGCTTCCATAATCGCCTTGCTACGTAAGGGATTGGAATTGAGATTTCGATTTGGACAGTGACAGTGACAAGGTAGCAAACACAAAGGTGTCCTAAAAGATAACGAAGGAAAACATTAACGAAAAAGTACATTGTGATACTTGACAAATAAGGCGTTGTTACTAAAAATTCATTCGATTTATTGAATTTCAAATAGCAGCTAAAAGTAGGCTATGAATATAAAATAAGTGGTAATTTATTAGAGATACGAGTTAATCCAAGGAATGCCAGGTAAATATAGTAAACTATATATATGCAAAATAGAGAATAGATTGTTGTTAGGCAACGAAAATTAATCTACAACTCTATATATATATATACTATAATATTAAGTATTTCACAATAAAATACCTGTAGCTTAATACTTACCGAGTAAGTGTTTTGGCTCAGGCAAATCTTAATGTTTATTAACACATTTTGTTAAAATGTACTTTATACTTGATTATTAATTTTTTCTTATTGTTCTACTATTAAGTAAAATTCTTACAACTTGGTAGACGTATATACATATATATATACGATCCGATTAGATAAGATCGGAAGCTTTGTTGTGTTGTATTTCCCCAAATGCTAAGAACCAGCTATAAATTTAAAACAAGTAATGCTATAGTCGAGTGAGCTCGACTGCGAGATACCCAGAAGCCAGTTATTAAAAACGATGTTTTAGTTTTATTGTCATTTCGAAAAATTGGCAATTTTATGTTTGTCTTACTTCCTTTAATTGGTTCATAAAAATTATTCATTGTAGTTGTTTTGGTAAAAAAATTGGGTGCATGTATGGACTATCAGTCGGACTTGGCTTTATTGACTTGTCTGTTGATTCTGACTAACAATATACATATAGCTTCTGTAGTCGGAGAAGTTCCCTCTGCCTGTTACATACGTTAAAAAATCTTCAATATACCCATTTTAAACGTTTATATTAGTTTCAGGGTATTAATGGTTTTCAATAAACTGACTGGCCACATTCTAAACTTACTTTATAGTATTTTGTGAATTTACTGGCAGTCGTTTAAAACCAATTCGGTGGTCAACATGAAAGCCTTATCCATAGTTCTACTTATCCTAGTATGCAGCAAGAGCTGCCTTACAGCTCCAGCAGTTCGCGAAGAGACCGATCCCGAACTGACTGCTGGCTATACACAAGGTGACATGATATTGGAGAATTCGAACAGAAATGGAATGATCGACGAAACCTACCGTTGGCCAAATCGCATTGTCTATTACTTCATCAATAGAAACATAGGTAAGCTGCTATAAAAAGCTTATGTAATAATCATAAATAACTGTGTTCTTTAGATCAGGCACATAGGGATCATATTATTCGCGGCATACACACGCTGGAGGCAAACTCGTGTCTCAACTTCAAAGAAGCAACCAGCGATCAGCCGTTCTATATAAATATCACCTCCGAGTCTGGCGGCTGCTTCTCTTACGTGGGCAACAGAAACCGAGTCCAACAGCTCAATCTGCAAAATTACAATTTGGACGAAGGCTGCTTCCGTCTGGGCACGATCATGCACGAGATTCTGCACGCCTTGGGCTTCTACCATCAACAGAGCACATGGAACCGTGATGACTACGTTCGCATTGCGCCGGAGAATATTCAAGAGGGTACGGAGAGCAACTTTGCCAAATACGACAAGGACACGGTGGACAATTACGGACATGATTATGACTATGGCAGTGTAATGCACTACTCGTCCACATCATTCTCCAAAAATGGAAAAATGACAATTGTGCCTCTGGAAGAAGGTGCCGAAAAGATTATGGGACAGCGACTGAAGTTGAGTGATGCAGATATTGACAAGTTAAATACTATGTACAAGTGTCCAAGACCTGTATAAATACATAGTCAGAAATGGCCAAGAAGATTTTGTTTTCTTCTTACGCAATTTAATCAAATAAACGATAAGATAGCAACTGCCCCAATTGATGGTCTATTGACTCTATTGTAAAAAATATGTTATAAATAATGCTTTAAAGATTAAGTTAAAGGCTATTAAATTTCAACGCAATCTTTGAACGTCGTCAACGAGTTTTAGTAGCAACACACTAAACCATTCTCCATTTGTTCATTCAATAATATGTTTTATTTATGGTTGCCTTAATCTTTGTGCTTCTGCAGAATATTCTGGGAGCACCAGTAGCTAAGTTTCTCTGTGCCTATTATGTACATATCCCCATTACTGAACTCCTGAACTATCTTCAAAGAAGCAATCAGTAGTTAATTCTACAATGTGAATATCGCCTCCAAGTCTGTCGATTGCTTCTCGTATGTCCAACATCGCAATCTGCACAACAACTATTTGGGCTGCTCCCATATGGGAACCATTGCGCAGGAATTTCTGCAACTCTTGGACTTCAAGCAGAGCCCATCAATGTATGCATTGTACCAGTACGCTATATTCGACAAAATTCAGGATTATGGCTATGGTGGTAAAAAGAAATGCATCAATTAAACGATAAGATAAGAATAATACCCATCGATTTATTGTCAATTCATAAATTTCCAAATAAAACTCTAGTCGTTGTATAAAATCGACAAACTCGACCATTCTGCATTTGTACATTAAATTGGGAACATGGACTGGTTATTCATAGTCACTTTAAGCTTTGTGCTCTTTAATTCAACTATTCTGGGAGCACCAGCAGCACGTACAGAGTTGGATCCCGAACTAGTTTCAGGATACACGGAAGGTGACATGGTGCTTAGCAGTGAGCAACGGAATGGATTGCGAGATGGATCCTATCGCTGGCCCGATCGGATTGTCTATTACTACATCAATAAGAACATTGGTAGGTAAATTAGAGCTACTTGATTCGAATCTCATCAAGACTTGTATACAATACAGATGAAGCTCATCGCAATCACATACTTATCGGTATTCGTATTATTGAGCAGAGCTCCTGCCTCATCTTCAAAGAGGCTCTAATAGATGATAAGTACTATGTAAATATTACCTCCGAGTCGGGTGGCTGTTTTACTGCTGTCGGCTTTCAAAACCAAGTCCAACAAATGAATCTGCAAAACTATGATCTCGATACGGGTTGCTATCGCATGGGCACCATAATGCACGAGATGCTACATGCTTTGGGCTTCTATCATCAGCAGAGCTCTTCGGATCGCGACGATTATATCCGAATCGTTTCAGAGAATATTGAGGAGGGCAAAGAGCACAACTTCCAGAAGTATGATGAGGGCATAATTGATAACTTCGATCAGACATATGACTATGGAAGCGTCTTGCACTACACTCCCTATGGCTTCTCCAAGAATGGTGAAAAGACCATTGAAGCACTGTTTAGTGGCGGGGATCAGTTGATGGGACAACGATTGCAGATGAGCCAAACGGATATCAACCGATTAAATATCATGTACAAGTGTCCAAAGCATGTTTAGAAAAATAAGTATATTATTATATTATTATTCAAGAATGATACCTGCTTTATTAAACAAGTAAAAAAGCAATTTCTTTTGAATATTTGAAGAAGCGAATTAAAATGCAGTTCCTAATTTTAGTATATCAATCAACAAATGGAATAAGTTAAAGCTAAAATCGTGTTGGATTTTTAAAAGTAATATCACACCTAAAAGATTGCTACTTTTTTTTTAATTGTTTGTGTCTTGTCTCAAAAGCATGTGCACAGAAATTGTTGCGTTGTTGAAATCGTTATCAAATTACCAACTTTAAAATAGTATTAATTGGTTATATTTTCAATAGTGATTTGCACATAATTGAGAGCGTAAATTAAATCCATATCGTTTATTATTGTCGCACGATGGTAATAAAACGGTATATAACTGTAAAAATCATAATTCAGTTTGGAATCTAAGGAATTTCCATATTCTGTTTTTTTTTGTTGTCGACTAATAAGCCCTAAAAAGGCCAAAATAGAACTTTTAATCGCTTATCTAGCTTGGACTCTGCCATAGAAGATGCGGTCATTTCTTAGAATGTCGTCTGCAAATGACATCCAGATGATAAGCGCCATTTAAGCATGAAGGAAATTTTGTATATGGACAGTACAACGATTACCCGTGTTTTCGTATCTGTAACTCATTCAGTTTACAATTAGTCATGTTTTCCAGTGTGCTGCAGGTTATATTTAATATACGTATTTCTCGTTGAACTCTTGAGAATTCAATCGCATTGTTGATAATAATGATAATATTTCAATTAAGTGGTAAGCAATGACAAGAACACTTACTATATGACGTATGATGGAGGGTGGGGTGGGGGAGGGGGTTTTGAGGGAGCTTAATAAGAGTATCTCTTATTTTTAGATGTATAGATTACATTGGTCAAATGACAAATGGCTTAATGCCAACTGTGGTCGCATAGCACGCCAAATTTGGCAATTCAAATAGTAAGCGAAATAATTAGTTAGTGGTGCCAATAGGTTCCAAATGCCCTACAAATTTTAGCAGAAGCTACAGATACGAAGAGGAGCTAGAATCTCCGGTACTCTTTCACTTTCTGCCCTGCACTAACGAGGAAAATATTTTAGGAAGACACTTTCTATCAAGTTAAACAAATTTAAAGTGTATAATCAATATTGCAAAATTTATAAAAGCAACTGAATAGTTTACCCCCCGATTTATGCTCACATGATTTCCATAAAAATATAGTGAGATCCACTCATAACAATAAATTCTGAATTAATACTTTATGTATTTAATCTTCTGCGATTTCCAAAGAACCACAAATATTTAACTTTCAAAACAGAGTTCGTTTATTTTTGATATGGCGCCAGCGCATCAGTTTAAGTTTTAACCGAAGTACCACAAATCTTTAGTTTGACAGGCATATATCTTATATTGTTAATTGAATTATTAAATATTAAAATCGTAGAATTTTATGAGTCAATCTTTTTACATAAACTATTAAATGGTGAAATTGTAGTTCGCCAACTAACTTTTGTAGGAGGTTAAATTACAATACATTTTCTACCTCTTTCTCTTTAAATTTGTAAATGTATGAGTTATTCCCTATTAATAGTTGGTGCTATTTCTATTTCTGATTCTAATTTAAAACAACAGTGTTATTACTTGTGTATCAATTTGCGACATCTCGAGATAAGTGGCGCGCCACACCTGAATCCGAGCATTAGCAAGTTCTTTATTGGAATCGTTGGGCCACTTAAATGGACACTTAAAAAAAAAAAATTATAAATAATATTATCAAACTGTACACACTCCAATTGTCTTGCTTGGCGGAAGTCGTTCACAAGAATAATTCGCTTGTTAATTCTTAGGATTTGCGATATACTATAAAAGAGCACGAACCATTTTCAATAGACTCTTATGTATTGTATTGTATATAGAAGAAGAACCATTCGCTTGTTTTATAATATTGTCTTTAGACAATCAGAGACATGCATTCGCTAAAATTGATTTAACGCTTGCCAAAAAGACTTTCAGCTGAATATTTGGAGCGCAATCAATTGCTTATATCTAATCATTGGTATCAATTTCCAAGTGCTTTATATTTATTTTCCGTACCGACGACTCGGTTGCGTCAGTAATACTCGAGCAGCGGCGCGAGCAATATGCAATCCTGGCAAACTGTGCTTCTCTTAGTGCTGTCCACCCTACTATTACTGCAGGGTGAAGCAGCACCGCTGCCTGCAAGCAGAGCGGATCCCGAGGAAACAGCTGGATTTGTGGAGGGTGACATGCAGCTGACAGCAGTACAACAACTGGCATTGGAGGAGGGACCAATGGGACGCAATGGTTTAGTAGATGCAACCAAACGATGGCCCCAAAATACGCTCGTTTACAAAATATCGGCAGACTTTGATGACACGCATCGGCGGGCGATTCTACAGGGTATTCAGACGCTGGAGGAGAAGACGTGCGTGCGGTTCAGGGAGGCCAACGAAAAGGATGTTGGCTATTTGAGCATCACAGCCAAGCCTGGTGGCTGTTATACAGCCGTTGGCTATTTGGGGAAGCCGCAAGAAATGAACCTAGAGATATATCCGATTGGTGAAGGATGCTTCAGACCCGGCACCATTCTCCACGAGTTCATGCATGCGCTCGGTTTCTACCATCAACAGAGTTCGGCGATACGCGACGATTACATCGATGTTGTCCAGGAGAACATTGTGCCTGGGAAGGAGTTTAATTTTAATAAATACGCAGCGAGTGTTGTCACCGATTTCAATTTGGGTTACGACTATCAAAGTTGCCTACACTATCGTCCTGGTGCCTTCTCCGTGAATGGCAAGGATACGATTGTGCCGCTAGATAGAACAGCTCAGATCGGACAGCGCACCGGTCTCAGCAAGAAGGATATTGACAAGATTAATATCATGTATAAGTGCCCCTTATTAATTTGAGCATCTGCAAGTGCCAATAAACTTTATATTGCTGCCTAAGTATTAGTTAAATGTGATATTAAACACCTTCCCCCGCCCAACCCTACTCCATATGTACATATTAACATCGCATTGCGTAAATTAAAGTTCATGTTTTATGATAGACAATTTCAACTTTTTTTCTTTGGTTTCTTTTCTTGCCAATGTGGCGAATGTGGCGATAAGGAGTCCGACTCTTATCTCAAGTGGTTAACAATCGCAGTTAAATGAAGCTTGGTCAATGCTTGCTTGTAGCTGAGTCAAGGCCAAAAATCTGTGCCATCAATTCATTTGCTGCTATTGCTGCCAATTTCACACATACTCCCTCCCTCACAATCGTAACCTTCAATTAAACGGGGCAGTCTCAGTGTTGGCATCCATGCACAGATGGCAAAATTCTGCGTCTTTCCGGAATCAGACACACCACGTTGCCATGTTCGGTTCTCTGTAATTGGGTGCTCCTAATGCGATTTATATGCGAGTTGCAAATGTCGAGCAGCAGCAGCTGCTGGAGCTGTGCATATTTGGTTGCCTACTGCTTTTTGGGCTCCTTGTTGAAACGAATCGTTGATTTTGCCCGGGCTGTGGCACTCAATTCTCGCATTTTGACAGCGCTTTCTAAGACCATAAATTTGATTTTCGTTTCGACAAATTGTCGCCTCTTTCACATTGTTTCATTTGAAATTAAGAACCAAACCCACATGTCAGTGTTTCCGAGTGTGTGTGTGTGTCTGCATGCTTGTTCTCCCAAAATTAACATAGGCAAATCATAGGACAAGTACAGCATATTTGACGGTTACCAAAAGTTGATACATGAATTACTTAACAACATCATGAACCAAGAAAACATCTTACAGAGTAACAAATAATAAAATTTTAAATAAATTTATGTTTATTACTGACACCATAAAATTATAAATTTCTGGAATTTAATTTATTGCTGCAAATATATAATTTATGATTAAAAATTTTCTTTCAGTGCCGACTAAAGCAGTTTTGCCAATTATATATTAGTCATTCTACTATCTAACTAACAGTTAAGAAATCCCCAATTATTGCCCAAAATATATTGTTTTTTTTTTCATTTAAACTGTAAATGTTTGTTGTCAAAAATTACAAATTCCATTATTATTGTGAAATAATTTAAGTTTAATTTTTAGTTTTATAATATGTTTTATTTAAAATATATTAAAACACTGGCAAGTCATGTGAAAAGATATTTTATTATTTTTTTATTACTTTGTGTGTTGCAATCTAATTTGATCAAAAAGCGATACGAATAAGATTTTTAAAGGTATCTACAATTAGTTTGGGGTTTATTATTATTTGTGGTGTTTAATTTTTATTGACTTTCTTACTTAATAAAATGGTTTTCATTGGAAATTTTAGTTAATAAAAGTTGCACATTGTTGCCAAAATCCACAAAAATATTTATGACTTCAGTTGAAATGGGCCTTCATGTGTCTCAGACTATGAAACTTTTTAAATTGCCCTTCAATATACGAACTTTGAACAGTTTTTATTCTGCCAATATATATTTAAGTAACCATAAATTGGTGTAATAAAATTATGAATTTTTTAATTGAACTTGGAATGGTTTCAGAACTCGATCAACTTTGTATTTATGTACTTTATTTTTTAAATAACTTTTACTACATGGACCAAAGTAGAATCTCGTCGAATAGCATATTCAGCATATATCTCAATAATTTGCAAATTGAAATTACAGCGAATTAATCTTAAAAGTATACAGGAATTTAAAGTTCATCTAAACTAATTTGTTCGTGCTCAAAAGTATGCAATTCGACTGGGATACCTATTGAAGTGCTGCTCAAACTATAAATAAAACTATGTCCGAATCCATTTTATATGCAAATATGGCATTGCTTTTGTGATTTGCTTTTGGCCATTCCAAATTGCGCAGGTTGCCAATATAAAATTCGCCGACCAAGAACAAGTGGCACGAGTTGTTGAGGAAAAAACGCGTACTGCTGAATTTCCTCACAAAGCGTGTGGCAGCAACTTAAACAGCGGCAGCAGCCATATAAAATATGAAACAAATTGTAGCAATTTCCGAAAGGCCGCACTCTGGCAAATGCGACCAGCCAGAATCCTTGGATCCTTGCCTGCTGGTTCTGCTCCTGCTGCTGCTCCTGCTGCTCCTGCTGCTGCTGCTTTTTCTCAGATTTATTGCTGACGAATGCGTATTCAATTTTAAAGCATGGCATATATGATTTATACATTTGATTTTATTTTTCACGCCAGCCCAGCATTTTTTTCCTCCTCTCAGCTTAGTGCAAATGGGAAATCACTTGCTTGGAGCACCCGGTCTCCGACTTTGGATTGGCTTCCTGGCGATTCAATGTTGAGCACAATTTTGCATCGTTCATATTTATTACTATGACATCGTAAAAAATTATGCTTTAATTTGATTATGATGCTGAGCTGTTGGCCTTGTTGAGCACACTCACACTTGCACACACACACGCATGCGGAGTCGTTGTGCTCGTGCATTGCGTATACGCATCGTGTCTCCTTAAAAATTCGTTAAAAAGTTTTTGACAAGCGCTTCGCGAGGCGAATGATGCGTGCAAAGAACTGCGTTGACTTTCCGTCTGACACTTCACCGATAAGCCCACAAATCCTGACTTGCACTTTAAGTTGCGGGATAATCATCGTGGGCAGATATAATTTATCATTCATTTCAGTTATCTCCCACACTTGACTGCTTTAATATGTGCAACAAAATGCCTGTTTTGGAAACAGCTTTTTTTATATGCAGCATTTGCTCTGAGAAACTTCAGTTACATAATGATATAGTTAATGCTTTCAAACACTCATTGCTGTATCTATATCAAACTGCTGAAATCATATAACTTTTAGAAACTACCTCTTCCACATATTATAATCATATTTTTTTTAATGTTAAACAAGTAAGAAAGCTGTATACGACTGATATCGACTATGATATACCCTGAACCCAGTTGTTAAAAATATTCTAATTTTACTATTTATTATATATTCTCGACTTTAAGTTGGGTGTTTCTTATCCAATTCTGCATATGCATATTATGTGATAATTACATGTCTTTAAAATTGTGGCTTTTATTGCTATCGGAAAATTGAAAAATTAATTTATTAATAATCGAAAAATGGAGGCAGTTATCGATAAAAATGAAGAAAATTTTATTTGCGCCGTATATAGGAGAATCTATATTCCAAGCTATTTAGCTTCTGGCTCCTAAAGTCTCTGAGATCCACAGCTTCATACAGACAGACAGTGGGACACGGGTATATCGACTTGCCTCTTAATACTGATCAGGAATATATAAACTTAATGAGAGATGCTTCCTTCTGCCGTGTTACATATATTTTAACAAACCATTATACCCTATTTTACCCATTTTCTATGTTCAGGTTCAGGGTATTAAAAAAAAGTTAAGCTTCTTAGCGATAGTCACAAAGCCAACTAATTAATTTGCAATTGCATTATTATTTTGCAACTCCCTCCACTGGCGCCCCCTCTCATCCAGCAGTCGCAGCTGCGCTTCCCTTTTGTATGCGCATTAAAATCTTAATTTGAATATGTAACTGCTTGTCTATGCGA
This sequence comes from Drosophila demipolita, assembly GCA_035042405.1. Taxonomy (NCBI): domain Eukaryota; kingdom Metazoa; phylum Arthropoda; class Insecta; order Diptera; family Drosophilidae; genus Drosophila; species Drosophila demipolita. Next base: position 2,553,180 of record JAWNLI010000044.1, on the reverse strand, counting down.
CTATAATCATTATAGTCTCCATTTGGCGCGATATGTGTGGCTTTTCTGCAAGTGTGTGTTGCGTGTGTAAAACGCGCATTTTAGAAAGCATCATGTTAATTTTAAAAGGTAATTTCGTCGCTCAGCTTATTATACTCATTAAGTCATCAGCCACAGCATCGCAAGGGGGGAAAAAAAAAAATTAAAATGGGACAGTAGCAATGGCCAGCACCCCTGCCCAGGATCAGTTCATATACCTAGCACACCATTATAATGAGCACAACAGCCAACCGCAAACGAGTGTATTTGTTAGCCGTAGTTGCTTAGCCTCAGTTGCAGCAGTTGTTGTTGTTGTTGTTGTTGCTTTTGTTGTTGTTTTTGTGGTCGCTGCTGCACGTACCTCTTCACTTCTTTTTCTGCCCTTCGCCGGTTAAATAAGCAACATGATATCAAAAAGATACTCAAATATGTATCATAAAATATCTTTTGGTATTTTTTTTAGAGAATTACATGTTTACTGCCAAAAGATTGGGGCAAATCTGTATTTATTTTCCACAATGCCTAAGGCTACATGAGAGCTGCGTAGAGAGCATCTTCTAGTCGGATAGATTAACAAGAATTTCGTTTTTACAGTCAGAAACAACATCAACGACTGGTCCAGTACATCGAGCGTGAATTAATTTTTAATGATGTTGCGAACTCTCCTGTGCAGCGAAAACAACTCCCATTTTGTCTACCTCTTACCAACTGCTTAATGCGTGTGTGTGTCTGAGTGTGTGTGTGCGTTTGCATCCGGTGGACAGTGCCGGATGTAGGTCATTTCAAAAATTGTTTGCCTTAAATTTCCACAGAGCCACATGAGCCACAAGTGTTTTACAGAGCACCACGCACCACGCACTACGCAACCAAGCACAAACCATGTCATCAAATGAGATGAGCGGCTACAAAAAGATTTGGTTGGAAAGGGTGGGGGGGGGGGGGGGGGTGGAGGGGTGGTTGGTACATGAGCTGTGCCTGTTTAGCCATTAGTCAAGGATTGCTGCAAATATGGCGACGAGTAGGTCAACTGCCTAATTAAAAATTATATTCACTGAGAATGTTATGAAGAAACATTACATCATTTTTATAAATACTCCAGCGAACACTTAATTTTCCTTACTCATTTAAAGATGCATAAATCATGCCCATGGAGGCTTCTGGACGAGCTTATTTTGTGTGAGTCTCACGCCTTTTCCATTCCATACCTGTCCTTGGTTAAGCAATTATCCGATTAATTTGCATACTCACTCACCTGCTCTTACAACTCCTGTGCCCTCTCACTCGTCCCACACTTTACCTCTCCTTTAGCCCATATGTATGACAAGCGAATATAAATCAAAAGGAATTTTTATTGAGGACGCCGCTGGCGATTGCAAACAGTTCGTCGGTAATTTTATTGCCAGAGCCTTCGATATTATTTTATTCGTATTTTTCCTTAACTACTTTGCAACTTGGTGTTGATTCAATTGCACTATCGCACACATACACATGCTCACACACACACACACACGCACACACTCAGTCACACACTGACACACTCAAAATCCTGTAAAACGGTTTATGCAAATGCAATAAATTATATTTTATTATGAAAAATTTAAGCGCTTGCCGCCCTGAAGTTGAACGTGGACAGCTGAACAAAAAAGACGAAGCGGCCATAAAAATCCAATTAATTGTTATTTTATTTGTTTATTGTTTTCTGATTACGAAATAACAATGACAACAATAACAGCAACAATGGCGCGAATTTGCACTGTGCAGCATTTTGATTTATTACAGCAATTTTATTTATAATTTAATTAATAATATATTTAAAGCAAACAATGAAAACGATAAAAGTTAAATGATACAGTTTGCTGCCAATGATAATATAAGAAAATTAACATTTAAAAATTATACATTTTTAAATGGGATTGATTAAAAAATGAAAACTTAAATGATTGATGAAAAATGTAATTAATTCTTTGTGCATTTTCATTGCATTACTGCCAAGTGCTTAATGATAAAATACTTCACAAGAGACTCCATTTCAGCATTTGGAAAACAATATATTTCATGGTTTTTCTGCTGGATGGCACTTGGCTCTTCAAGGATCTCTTAAAGCATTTCTCATGTGGTGTTTTTACGGGCTTACCAAACTTAGCCAGTTAATTGCCAGTTCTATACAAATGATGTAACTTTCCCCACTCTCCTTGTATCATTCCCTCTGTTGTTGTCACTGTCTCGTTTTGTTTTACCTATTACCAACTCTTGAGTACCTTCATTTGGGTTGTCAGCCAGCGCCGAGTTCATTTATCACGGCCAATGGGACGCTTTGAGCTTGGCTGTGCCCTCCGAGCGGTGTCAGCTAGGAGCGTATGTGATGCCCAAAGCTCCCCTCGCCAATCGCTGCTGGTGCCCCTGTTGAGCAGTTTGCAGTTGCTGGAGAGGCACAGGTGACAAGCGAGCGAGTAAGATAAATTATTATTTTAATTGCATTTAAATTACATGTTGAACGCGGCGTATACGCAACAATTTAAAAAGCCTGCTATCAAACCTTATGAGTGAAGCAGATGGTCGTTGGTTGGTGGGCGGTTGGTGGTGGGCGATGGGCGTGACACTATCTAAGCACACCTGCTGTTAGATTAGGGGCCACCCGTGACGGCAGCTGACCAGTATTTGGGCCAGAAGTCAGGTCTATAAAATCATTCGGCAAAGTTTCCTATTCATCTTATTGTTATTATTATACACATATTTCATATATATATATATATTTTTTTTAAGCAGTAATCGTTGGGAGTCTTAGGCCAGGTCGGGATATGACTTGGTCCTGTGTGGATTTACCTGGCAACGGTCTGTTTTTAGACACTGCCTTATAATTGCCAGCCACCCGCAGCGTTAGCCCCACCAACAGTTGCTGTTGGGCCAAGTCAGCAGCAATTTATATTCATGAGTTGTTGTTATGTATTGTAAGCTGTTGTTGTTACTGTTGTTGTTGCTGTTGTTGTTGTTACCAACTCCCTTAAGCATGCTTATTGTTATCCGTGAATGAAGTTCTCTTATCGCGGCTTGCCACCCCATCCTTAGAAAAGTGCCTCTGAGGCGACTATGCAGATGTTTTGTGCTTTGATTTCAAGTCTTGACTTGTTGTTGTTGTTGTCGTTGTTGTTGTTGTTGTTGTTTGTCATGTATTTTGTCCACATTGTTGTTGGTGCACAACGCATATCAAAGTTGTTATGGACGCACGCAGAATGACTTTAATTGTCATGCTGATAATTCAACGTTGATGACAAAGCTAAATAATACAACAAAAGCGAGAACGAGAAACGAACGGGAAACGACAACGATCTGAGCCGCAAATCTTTTGTGGCTTTAAATTTACAGAGTTTCGGGAGGCGTCGGAAATAATTGCCAAAATATAAACTAGTTATAAATTATTAGCATGCACATGGATGAAATGGCAACCAAACGGAGCTGAAAGTCTAAATGATAAAGGCATAGCCATAGCCAAACATCCTTACAAGCTCAGATATGTAATGGATAAACACACACACCCACACACACACGCACACACTTCAAGACTGGCATATTTTATAAGTCTGCGCTGTGCGGTTGAAAATTTAAACAAAGCCAAGCCGCAAAATCACACAAGGAGCATTCCTTGCCTCACTTTGAATATCCTTGAGCAACAGCCAGAGGCGTAGACAATCAGTTGAAGCTTTTGGGAACATATTCAAATTTGTGTACGCTAACTTTTATATTTAAATTATTCAGTTCATGATATAAACATTAAGTTTGTTGATTGAATTATAGGGCATTTTTCGCATAACTTAAATATTGTGCGGTAAAATTTTTTGTAACTTATACAGGTTTTTTTATGGCTAAATTTTAGAAAAGTTCTTGCAGCTTGCAGAAAATGTGTGAATTCAACTGTACACTTTTGAAGGGTATTAACAACAATCAACAATGCCAGCGAGGAGAGGGCCACATGTTGGCAACAAAGACGGCGTCAGCAACACATTAAAGCAGCTTCATTGTCCTTGGCTGTCGTTGTGTAGTGTGAGTGTGCGTGTGTACGTGTGTGTGTGTGTGTGTGTGTGTGTATAAAGTGTATGTGTAAAGTTTGTAAGTAGATAAAGTCATTTGCTTTGATATCTTTTACTAATTATTGCCAAAGCGGCGTCTAAGCCAGTTTTCTACACAACAACAACAACAACGAGCACCGCAGCAACATCGCCAGCGAAAGCGGCAGCAGCAACAACAAGCATAATAAATGACAGCAATTCAAGCTAAATGCGGCTGCTGCAATCCTTTGGCTTTTTTTTTCTTCTATTTTTTAAGGCAAATACACAGACGCACACGTGCCGGCAACGAAACCACATCCTTGGTATATAGAGAAAGAGAATGAGAGTTGGAGCGGAAGAGGAAGGGAGACAGAGTGAGAGAGAGAGAGAGAGTGGGGGAGATAGAGAATGAGACAAACCATTAACAGCATATTATCCCTGGCATGGCATACAAACAAAATTCAACGAAGCGTTGCGCCGAAAATGCTTCAGCCAAGCCAAAATGTGGGCGGGCCAAGTTTCTAGCTATTGAGCTATATATATATATATATATATATATATACGGTATATGTATATATACTGTCATTGTTGTTGTGTTAAGAAGCCAACAACAAAGTGAAAAATATGATGAAATTAATTTTTGTGTTTACATTTAAGCGCATCTCTTGCTGTAACCACTTTTTCCTGTTGTTGTTGCGTTTGGGGGAAAAGGTTGCAAACTGAAATGTTTGAGATTAAATTAAAGCTGCTGAAATGTTGTCATTTATAATTTGCACAATTGCCGCTAATCAAATTTGCGACGCACTGTCAAAGTGATGTGCGGCAGAGAGCGCTCACGTCCTTGCCCCAGTGGCAAGCATAAATATTTAGATACTTATTTGGTTGGCGCCTTGCAACAAGCTTTCGGTTTTTAATATGCCATAAAAATGGCAATGGAACTTCATAGTGGCAATGGGGCTCTCTCGGGCTGGAGGATTTGGAAGAGAGCTGTCTGGCGTTCGGCATAAGGCGATAAAATAGACAAACCAAAGGAGCGTTTGGTGTGTGTGGCTGACTGCAACTGACAAGGGGGCGGTGTGGGATAAACCGTTGCAGGACACCAACCAACCAGGCAGCCTTGTAACGAATCTATTAAGTGGTAATTTATTAAAGCAACAACATCAACAACAGCAGCAAAGTCAAGTTAAGCTATAAAATGTAACTTGTTTGTGTCTTTGGCCCCTCAGAAGTAGATAAAAATATTAAAAAATATAAATAGAGACAGACAGCCAACCAGCCAGCCAATAATAAAGGGAAGGAGAAGGAGAAGGGGAGGAGAAGGACTCCCTGACTGTGTATCCATTTGCTCTTGGCGTTGATATTTTTATTGTGGCGGCGGCTTAGGACGACAGCATTTGGTAAAGCAAATTATTTCCTTTTCCCATAGGAACACACAGGAAAATTTGCACAGCATTTGCTGAAGCATGTGGATTCTGGGATTCTGTTGATAGAGGGTGGTTTTTCTTGGGAAAAAACATTTCAATGCGCATATATTGAGGATTTACCAACCGAGCTGGCAAACTCTGGCGTATGCGTAATTTTGCCGTTTATTGTTAATAGATTTGTGCATATTTTGTGCATATTTTGTGAATATCGTTTGACTAGGACCATGTGGGTAAAAGTAAAAGTAACTTCCTTTGGCTGTGATTTGTACTGGGCAAAAGCATTCCAAACGGATTACTACATAAATATGCTTAGCAATTGAGATTTTCATTGCAACAATATGTACAGTTTCAGGAATTCAAGGAAATTATGAAATTAAAGAGAAATGTTGGCTTGATTGTTTGATCTATATATGGAATTATTTATATATTTTTATTTAAAGTGCTGCATTGAATGAAAATTTGTATTTTGTGGTTTATTATTTTTTAATAATTAAACATTTGCTTATTAAAGTTTAAAAACTGTTTGAGTATTCATTCAATGAGTATTTCTGAATTTAATTATGCATACTTGTGAAATAAGCAATATTTTCACTTTATTTACTTTCCCGAAAATAACAATTATTTGCACATTCAATTCTCTTTGATTGCATTTATAGCTTCATAATAATGTGGGAATATCGTATGGCTTTTAATTATTTATTAATACATTGAGTTCAACTAGTCCATGAATCACGTCAACTGCCAATGCCAATAATAGTTATAATCTCATTTGACACATTCCTTTAATTCTCAGCTCTTAATTCCTCAAATGATTAAGCTCCAAAAGAAACGTTGCTAACTTTGGCTTTTATACTCTGATACAGAAGTTATAGAAGTATATTAGTTTCAAAAATATTGAATCCGATGCGAGTTTGGTTTTGTGATGATATGCATATAATAATAATAAAAATAAAAATAATAATAATAATAACTATGATAATAGTATAAAAACAAAACGTTGTCTTGTGCCCATTAGATAAACTGTTATAAATTGAATGCAAATTAATATAAACCAATTATTTTAACCAATTATTTTAAATTTTAAAGATGGAGTAACCAAATTTTGTTGTATATTATTGACGAAGCTTTTCAAAGATAGTCATATATCTTTTTCAAGTTTTAGGTTAATTTAAAAATGTTGAACGTATTTTAATAGCAACATACCAAATATCGAATAATCCTATATTTCCCTTAAGGTAAGTGTCACCAAAACATTCAAAAGACATATTACATATTATTTAATGGTCTAGGCCCGACTACCCTGCTACACCTCAACCTCATCCATTCCCTTCAGAAGGTTCTTTGGCAACTTTGATTTGCTGTTATCTGAGAATTCCGCAGCTGGATGCGCTGACTGCAATGTCCTCACTGGATTCATTTGATTTATACATTTTGCTTTTCATAAGCTTTAAGTCGACTCTTTTATATCCATTGGGCGAAGCTGTGGAGGTAATTGGCCAGAGCACAGCAACAGAGAAACACAGTGGATGCTCATGCCAGCGGGGGAAGGGAATGCAGGGGAGATTGTCTGCCTGGGTATATCCGAGTTGTCTGCGGTATAAGTGAGAAAGAGACAATTAAAAATCCATTAATTTGAGTAGCGGCAACCCATGTAATGCTACTTATACTTATATCACTGAGCCACGCCCACTTGCACACCCATCCCCACAACCACACAAGCTGTGTGTGCGTGTGTGCGTCGGTGTGAATGGAATTTTACATTACATTATACTGGCATTTAAATAATTTTTTGCAAAATTAAAACGTAATGCATAAGGGAGAAGAACACACACACACACACACGCACACACATACATATAGATGGCTGTGGATGGGTGAGTGTGAATGTGAGTGTGAGTGTGTATGGGTACTGATGCATTGGTCCGAGTCCTGTGTACAGCGTAGTACAAAATTATTTATGTGTCGCACATTTAACTTGCACATGGCAAAATATATTTTGCATTTACAGAATGCACTTCCATCATTATCCAACAGACTGGGGGAGGAGAGGAGAAAATCAAGTTCTGGCCAGCTGGCAGCTGGCCGGATGTAGGGATACAGTACAAAGGGCTTGGCATTGTTTTTGTCCCAAAGTGTGGGGCCAGACTGGACGCTGCGTCCGTGCGGATTAAAATGCATGGGTTCATGAAGTGGTCATCTGTCATCTTTGCGGTAGGAAGAACTTCGCATGTTGACATTGTCGCAACAGTTTATACTTGCATACAATGGATGCAACAGCAGCAACAACAACAACAACAACAACCCAAACACCCACTCAGTGGCAGCTTGTTATGGTGTTTTTTATAACTGCACCCAATACTGTAACTCCGTTGAGTTTTCTGGTGCGCACTTCCCCTTTTGAAGCCGGATTAAATATGGCTTAAAAGTCAGTTGACACGAGTTGGCCATTTCTCAATGCCTTCAGCCAAAATTGTGCATTGGTGTGAGATAATAAAACATTTATGCAGATAGCGAGGCCAACAACATCATTGAAATTAAGTAAAACACGTATACGCAATGGCAAAGAATGACCAAGATAGAGAGAGAGAGAGAGAGAGAGAGAGAGCGAGGGAGAGAGAGAGAGAGAGAAAGCACAGTGGCACCTCATTCTCTGGCTGAGTGTGACGTGTGCGGAGCGGGTGGAAAATTTCCTTTAGATGTCATTTAAATTAATTGCAATTGCCCTGACTGACAGACAACCAGTTAAGGATTTAAAATGACTGCTTGATATTGGATTCAGTGTGTTAAACAGAAATCTCAATTTGTAAACAATTATTTTTTCCATCAACAATTCGAGCTTTAAAGTTCTTTAAATATTTGCAATATATAACATATTTCACAATCAAAAACTATTTGAAATGTCAGATTGAGGTACAAATTAATCAAATAAATAAAACTGAAAGAAATATTCTCCAATTGTCAAACATTTTGTCAATTGAACAATGTATCTAAAAATAAAAGATAATTTGGCTATATATTACGACAACTAATCCAGTTTGAAACAAAAGTGATAATTAAAATTGGGCAGTAAAAAGGCAAAAAGACTTTAAGACCAGAAAAGTTCTTTGCATTTTAAGCATGATTTTATAAGGTTATTTTTATTCAATTTGCTTATAACATTGATCTATTTTGTCAATTACTCAAGCTAAATATTGTAGTTATTAACAAAGTCTGCAGCAAGAATGATGCATTAAAGATATGCTGTCCACTCTCCACTTTCCCTGTGACATTGGGCTTTAGTCCGCTTCTCCATCTCCATCTCCATCCAGGCATATATTGCACAAATGTTGTATTACGTCCTGACGTGCAACATGAATATTCACTTTGCACTTTAGGGGCATTTCCAGTACGGATTTAGTATACAGGTGTTTTGATAGTGCAGTTGTCCACCGTCTGTTCCCCTTCCAGTTGCTGTTGTTGGGCCTTACCTGAAATTTGCATCTTAATCTCTGCCGTCAGCGCCACTGTTGACATGCAGCAGCAGCAGCCGGAGCAGCAGCAGAGTAACCGCAGCTTCAGAGGCAGTAACAAATCATCTGCTTACGCATAAGCTTGCAGGATATGCAGATCCAGATCCAGGCACCGACAGGACTCTGACCAGGTAGAATTGTGGCTGATTGTTGTTTAGTTTTGCAATTTAAATCAAATTTTCAGGTGCAGCGCTCGAAGAAAGGGCCACGTTGACATATGTAGCTGGACTCCAAGCGAGTGCTGGGTGGATGTCCTGTGCTATTAGCAGGATAACACATAATTGGGCAGCCTTAAAGTCGACTCGTCGACATTGTCAAATTTGTGCATTTTCGGCCGGAATATATACTTATCGGCTGGCCCAGGGGACATCATTCGAGCGATAGAAAATGTGGCCCAACAAATGCCCACGACGGGCGCCCATTTAGGCCAAGTAGCTGTTGCCTTGTTGGTTTTTCCTTTTTTTTTTTTTCCTTTTTACGCATGTGTATTTTTGTTGTCCAAAAACAAATGAAATGAAATGTAGACAGACACACATATCCTTTGCCTAACCTTATGTTTGTGCGTGTGTGCAAATGTAAATTGTATAAATGTGCGCATAAATTTTCGTTGGCAAAATTTGAAATTCCGATTTTCGACCAGATTGGTAAACAATTTATGTAAACAACACCAACAACAACAGCAAGAACAGTAGCAACATTGAAATCTGTTTCAGATATCTCGCAGCTGCCGCTTCGAGAGTCCTTTGGCTACTGCTTTTGTGTGCTCTCTCTCTCTCTCTCTCTCTCTCTCTGTCTCTCTCTCTGTCTCTGTCTCACTCAGTGTGCAAGTCTGCCTGTTGGCAACATGTAATTGCGTAACCCTTTAGTTAATAGCACCCTTGAGTACTCGAACATTGTGTATTGTTCGTCCTCGTTGTCCCTCAGCTGCTTATGGCCATGATCAAACCAAATAGCAAAACTGCCCGAAACCACTTGGCCATCACTTCTGCTTATCTTAAGTATTTTACGTATGTCCTGATGCTGTCTGTCTATCGCCAATGAATTCTCTGGAGACTTTTCTCCATTTTCAATGTTTGCATTTACACATTTCACATTTTCCATGCTATTTACAAGCCAAATACAAAGTGCGTATGTGTTTCTATAAATGATAACGATGTCATTTCACCATTTGGCTTACGCACCTAAGTGTTTTTCCTATCTCAACAGCTGCTCTGCTCTGCTCTGCTTCTGACTATACATAAAGCCATTATAGAAGCCACAGCGATTTGGCCAACAAGCAAAACTGTTAATATTTCCACCCTTTTAAAACGATTTCTCATGCTATTCACTTTTAAATTTTCCCCAACTTGCATTACTATAAATCTGATTTTTATTTAATTTTTTGTGTCTGCAACAAAAGTATTTAATAAGCTCGAAAGTGAAATTGCGTAGAATATACTTTTGGTCGCACACACACACACATTGAGCATGTTGTGCTAAGTGCTTTAGTTAGTTTGTTTGTGTTTCTATAATCTGTCCACAAAACGTAAAGTCGTCCAGGAGCGTATAATACATGGGAACAGAGTATATGGTAACCAGTTCCATTGGACAGCATAATACCTGCAAAATACTAGCTGTATTTTGAGCCATTCTGTAGGTTATGGCTAGTAGGTTGCTCAGCTTGTTTATGTTGTTTGAACGGCTTTATGTGCTCGACAATTTGCGATTAATTGAATATAGATTTGTTGCCCAGATTGCATTGGCGATGGCAAATTGATTTCCGTTCAAATTAATTATATCCAGCTCCAGCTCTCAGTTCCCAGACAGTTTATAACCTGGGAAGCTAGTAAATCAATTTGATTCGATTTTATGCAGAACCAGAAATTTAATTTTCCTTTTCCTAAATTTGTTAAATTCTGCATTAAATTCTGATCTAAAAAAAAATATACTAAAAATTTAAAAATTAAAAAAACAAAAAGGTAAATAACTATAATAGTTGCGTCTACGGAAACGGATATGCCAGCTGCGGAAGTGCGAAGCAGCTAGTAACCGTTAGTTGGTTGACGTCATTTGCGTGACATGTTAATTGAGCAGAAAAATGTTCAAACGTGTTGACTTGCATATCCTGAGCAGAGCAGAGCAGAGATTATGTTTGCTCTGACCATCTGACCATATGTTTGCCACTATGCAATTGCGAGTTTATTGTTATCGTTCACTAATATTTACACACAATTAATTTTAACAATTAACTATTTTTATGGCCACCAGTCGTTATCCATTTAATGACAATATTATGAACAATAAATAAATATTTATTTTGGTTTTTTATGAATTTTACTGTGATCTGAAGTTATTTAAAAAAAAACACTAATTTTCACACGAAGTTATTTGTTTATACGCAGCATATTAAGTTTGAAACCTTTACTAACCATTTCCCAATATTAATTATCTGCTTAAAGCTTAACTACAAAATTTTCGTATAGAGACTTAGAATTCGAAATTCAGAGAAGTATATATAAAATAAGCATTGCCACAAAATGGCTTGAATTTTTAGTGTTATGCAAATAGAATTATCATTGGCAGAGCTGAAATAGAGGAGCAGACAGCCTGATGAATTATCTGATGGATGGATGGATGGATGGACACATTGATTTGTTAGCCAACGCCAAGTTGACCACACGAGCCCGAGGCCAAAATGCTTAACCCGAAAATTAAATTGTTTGTTTGACTGCTGTTTCTATTTGTGCATTTGTGTGTGTGTGTCTGCATGTGTGCATATGTTGTTTGTGCATTTGTGTGCGATTTTAATTAAAAATTGATTTAGCAAAATTTGCATAAATTATAGATAACTCTACGGTAAGCAAGCGGACAGTGCAAGAGGCCATTCCGCATTTTTGCCACTGTCAATAAATTAAAAAAGATTTATTGAAAAACATTTAACTATGCATCATGAAATAGTTTAAGCGACACTAAAATACCCACCATCAACGTCTATGTGATTATGCAAATTGTTACAGTTAAGGGGTATAATTTTATAAATCGTTGATATCGTGTTATAAAGTCATGAAACCCCTTTGCAAATAGCATATCATACTTAATTTGCAATTGCTTTAATTCAATATTTATCTTTATTTTTAATTGCATTTGCCAAATGCATTAAAACTGCCGCGCAATTAATTGCTATCTGGAGTTTGGTTTTAACTTTTTTTTAAATATGCCATATGCCATTGCATAATTAAATATCATTTAAGTTAGCCATTGCAGTTTCATCCGCTTCCGCAGCGCTGATTGTGATCAAAAATATTCTAAAATTATGCAAAAGTTGCTGACAAAAATGGATAAGGATGGCGGACAGGCTCGGCAAAGAACCGGAGAATAGGGGTTGTCGGGGCTAGGGCTGTCTGGCTAAGGGTAAAAATACTGAGAGGCAACAATTTATTGTGGTACCGTGAAATATGTTAAAAGTTTTCAAATGAAGTCAGTCTGGGACCACAAACCCAACAGCATAAACAAATGAATGAGTAAGTGAATGAATGAATGAATGACTGAGTGAGCGAGCGAGTGCATAAGTTAACAATTTAATTCTGTTGTCAGTCTGACGAAGTTTTTATACACTTGTTAATTTTGCTACAATTGAAATATGCTCTGTGATATTGAATTTACAAAAAAAAAAACTCTTCGTTAAATAATATTTATGAACTTTGACAGTAGCTTGAATTGTGCTAATGTCAATGAATAACTGCTTTTAAAATGAAATTCATCATTGAGCTGTGAATATATCTAAATATATAACAGATATTAACTTATCAAAAAATTTAAATTGAAGCTGAAAGATTCGCTTTATTTTAAACTGCTTTAAGATTATAATTTACTAAAAATATAGACATAAAATAAAATAATTTATTATATTAATGTAGATATAATATATTTTATTAAAATTGGCAATAGTTAAAAAAAAAAATCTGCTTAATTTCATAAATATTTTCTGTGGTTTCTATTCCATATTGTTCGTAATTAATTTTTTTTCAGTCAATGCTGCTCCTTATTCAAGTTCCCTGATAAAGTTATATAACTTATGCTAATGTTGTAATGAGCAACCCGCAATTTGTGCGACGTTTGAATGTGTTTTGGGTTCTTCGAGACTTGGCTGTGTGTTGATTTAATTTGCTCCCCTTTGACGCCTCGCAATTAAGCCATTTGGCTGGACAAAGAGTTCATACAGCTTCTACTGTGCTCGTCAGTTGCCATTTCCATCGGCTCCCTTTTGCCATTTGCATTTCATTAAAACAGAATTTTGCCTCATTTTTTTACATTTCGTTTCATATGATTTTTCTTTGCCTTTTTTCGCAATTTCATTTGCCCCGCACAAATATTTATCGACACTTTTGCATGTTGCTTATACGAGTGCATTTCGCCTTTTTTTTAACTCTTGCATTTTTTAGTGTATGAATACAAAATATACATACGATTTTGCTGGCAAAGAGTTACGCACTTAAAGATACTCTTTAAATAGCTACTGTTTCAACCTTTGAATACTAATAAATATAAACTCTGTGTATAACAAATTTTCCAAATTTTCTTATACTCTCTTATTCCAGTTTTGAGGCATTACAGGGTATTAAGAAAACGCCATTTGCGTGGCAAACATTGCGAAACTCATATCTCGCGTCTTGGCCTTTAGTCGTTTTGCTGTTATAGGAAAATGGACTTTGTTAGTTTCATCCAAACAAACTTTACGCTCATCGATGCCAAAACCAATTTAAAATCAAATTTTCTCATATACAGCAGCCAACAGCAATAGCTGGAGGACTGCAGAGGGCAGAGGAAAGGTGGCATCTCCTCACTTGAATATTTGTGCAAATTAAATAAAATCACAAAAATGGCGAGAAGAAAAATGTTTTACATGGACTCAACGGCTCTGCAGAACCTTTGGTATCCCCCCTCCCTCTGCTTGCACCATAGTTCAATGTTGTTATTATTGTTATAGTTGGTGTTGTTGTGGTTGTTGTTGTTGTTGTTGTTGGCTGGTGCTGATTGTCTGTGATTGATTTAAATCGCCTCAAGTGATTTCACTAAACGATTCAAGTTTCAAATTGGTTACTTTACATAGTGTGTGTGTGTGTGTGTGTGTGAAAGATAAATGGCGAAATAGAGATGGTGTTTGCATTGGTGTGTGTGTGTGTGTGTGCAAATCTTGTTTTACATTTGATATTGACTGTTGCGCTTCCTGTACACTTGCCAATAAATACTGTATATATTGAAAATTATTCTTCGCAAAAGAATTGATTACGAACACATCAGATGCTAAGGAAAAGGCGTCTATATACTTTTGATTCCCAAAGATGGAAAAGGACATTTACATAAAATCTTAGCTCATTCGATATTGCAATAAAATCTTTAATATTAAATTCCAACTTTGTTCTGCTTGAATAAATAATGGTTATTCATATATTCCTCACAAGCTTCCATAGCCGCGTCTAGTTTCCCTACGCTTTAAAATTATCAGTATGTATAAGCCAGGTACGGATCGGATCGGATAACAAAGTCACATAGATTCCATAGGAGCACTTGGTTAAATGATGAGTACTTCACGTACTAAGCCAACCGACTGTGTTTGCCATATGACTAATTATATGCGACTAAATAACTATTTAACTTTCTGTAGTAAAATTACATAATATTAAATTGGTAATGCTATATAAGATTTTAAGTAGAGTTGGTAAGCTGCAAACTGATTAGTTTGTAATCACTAAGCCACATTTTGGCAGTCACTCAACTTGTGATGCACACAAAGCAAGTAGATGAAGCTAATGCTGCAGCTGCCGCAGTGATGCCAATTTTTCAGTGCATGGCAATTACAAAGGCCAAAATGTTAAGCGCCAACTGTCAAGTCAGGTGAGAGCAAAGAGCTAAGTGAGAGAGAAACCTGCAAGAGCATGTGGAAGTATGGCCAGGAATGCAGGAGTGGAAGTTTGCCACTTTAATGAAAAGTTTTTGCTGGGGGCCGCTTAGCGGTTTTGGCAACTTCAACGGCTTGTGCCACTTGCAACAGAGTAGCGGCGACAACAACAACAACAACAACAACAACAACAGCAGCAGCAGCGGGTAATCAGCCGTGTTATGGCAGTTTTGGCAGCTCCGCTGCTCTTGCTCTCTCTGTGTGTGTGACTCAATCTGCGGACTGCACCGCCTTTCGTGGCCCTGTAAAGCGGTTACGGTTACGGCTCTGGGGATTACGGCCTTGTGGCGCACTTGAAATTGTAGTTGCTGTTGCAGCTCTTGGTATTGCTGTTGTTGTTGCTATTGTTGCTGTTACTGTTTGACAGCAACAGGATAATCTGCTTGGTGTGCATCCGCATTCTCATCAGCATCAGCATCGTCCTGTTTGCCCCAGCTCTGTGTGTGTGTTTGTGTGTGTGTGTGTTTGCTTGTGTGTGTTTGCATTGGTTTCATCGCCTTCCTTCTGTTTGAGTTTTAGTTTCCATTTTCATTTATTTTCTTTGTTTTTCTGGGCTTACCGTCCCCAACACAAAAAAAGAGTCAAACTTTGTGCAAGGTTTCTCTCGGTTGCATTTTTCTGGCCTGCAAATGCAGCTTTTGTTGTGTTGTTTTTGTTATAGTATTTTAGCTTAATATTTTTGTTTTTATTTTTGTTGTTGTTGCCTTGTGTGTTGCATTGCATTTTGTGTTTTGGCGGCCGTTGTGTGAGGCAGCTTTTAGTGGCTTCATTTGTTTAGCATTTGGTCTTTGTGCTGGCATATTAAATCGGGTTTCATTGGCCAGATAAAGCGATTCAAACAAACTAAGCATATTTGCTAACGACTTAGACACTGAAGCACTGGCAGCACCTATGAGTGAATTTATCTCGAAGCTTATGAAAGTTGGGGGATATAAATATTTAGAGCAGTTCATGCCATACAAGATGTTAAAGCATAATTTTCAATGAGGTCTCTTATTTTATTCTTATGTTTTGAAATGAAAATATAATCCTAGTTGAATAAAAAATCATTGAAATATATAAATGCACAAGCATAAATATTTTATCAATGATTACAAAAATGTTTAAAAAAAATGATGATACAGCCACTTGACATAGTCACAGTAAAAACATTTGGACTTCAACTTATTTCCGGCTCTGCAGTTTATCCTTGACACTTTCAGCCACCATTTTCATTTTGTTTTTCATTTCGCATTCATTTTAAATATATTTTTTTTTGCTCTCCCCTTTGGCGCTTTTGTGCACCAAATAATCAGTGCGCTCCTTAACCACGCTGCGGGGATCGGTGAGGGATTGACCCAAAACACCAAACCCCAAACCCAACCGCCCATTTTGGTAGCGTGTTACTGACACAGAGCAGCTGCTCCTGCCTGAAAATGATTTGACATTGATGCTTTGACACGCCAGCAGCAGAGTGGTTGAGCTCGCCGAGCTCTGACCTTTAGCTGAATGCTCTCGGATTGAATGTTTACGCTCACTGGCGAAAAATCGAGATAAATATTTAAGTGCGCGCAACAAATTGCGTACTTTGATAATCAATAAAGGCATTTGCCACCATAGGAAACTATTTTTCAATTTGGCGTAAGCAAAAGTTTTGTTTCCACCAGTTGGCGCCGCGTGTGAAAAACTCGCTCGTTGTTGCCATTTGCTCGAGTAATGCAACATCCATTTGAGCATTCAACATTCACATTGAGGGAACGCAACATTAAGCGGAATTCTCGCCGAAGCACTAACTCAAACAGAGGCAGGCAGACGGCGATGGCTTTGCACGCAGCTATTAGCCACATATCGATTGCCAATATTGGCAGTGAGCAGGCAAAGTTGGTTGATGGCATGGTGAGAGGTGTGCGGTGTTCGGTGTTGGACACAAGAACAGCTAAATGGCAGCACGTTGGCTAAAAATAAACTGAGGCGGAGGGCAGAGTTGAAACTGTAACTGCGACTATAGCTGTAACTGAAAAACAGGTAGCAGCTGCCTCCTATCGCTTAAGTGCCAACTTATGCCACACAAAAATGCTTGAGTATAATGGACATACCCGTACAGCAGTGTGGCACTGTGGTGTGGTGCGGGTGGGTTATGGGAGTGCCGTGCTCTGGCGTGCAATTGTACGACCACAAAAGACCGTACCGAAAGGCGAAGACGAAATGCAAAAGTGGAACGCAGAGCGTTCGGCGTTGGCATTAAGTGGCATGTGGCAGCAGCAGCAGCAGCAACAGCGACAGCGGTAACAAGGACACTGATAATGATGAAAAAATTCCCAAGCACACACACACACACACACACACTCACGCTCATAGTACACCGACGTGTACACAATTTATCTGCTGCCTCGCTTGGCACACACTGACGAGAATAAAAATTGCACTGGCAGCCCAAAGACAGTGACAAAAAGCCACTTGCAGGCAAAATTTACGTATTTGTGTGTGTGTGTGTGTGTGTGTGTGTACACCCTTTGGCCATGTGCTGGCATATTGCACAACGTGCATAGCTGCCACCTGGATGGAGAAAGCGGCTGTGGCAACCAGCAATCGACCTTGACTGACAGCTTGACATGAACTCGACTGCTCTCAACGTTTGCAGCTGCCCCTCACTTACAGCAACTAACACACACAAACACACACACTCTCTGTCTCTCTCTCTCCCTCTCTCAGTCACACAAATACGCTTCCACGCATCCACTTTAGTCCTCAACATTGGGCTCATTATTTTCGCCATTGCCGGTCAGCAGGAGCAGCAACGTGAAGCCCAGAGAGAAATGGGACAGGTTATGGTAGGGTAAGTATGCTTAAATATACGTGTAAGTGTGTACATGTGTGAGTGTGTGTGTGTGTGTGTGCACCTTAATTCCGCCAAACCGCAACGAGCTTGGCGAACTTGTGGTTTACATTTGAAACTGCTCTTAGGCATATATTATTTTGTTTTCTGCTCTAATTATAGTCGGTGGGTTTAAATGTTTTGTTGCGTGTTTAAGTTTCATGAAGCGAACAGTTTCACCCGTTCTAAATATAGATTTACAAAATAAAATATAATTACACAAGCATTTCAAGCAAAAGCATAAACATTTAAAATAAGAATGACTCATTCACTGAACAAGTCTGATTTTAGACGATTCAATTGAAACATTTTTGCCTGTAATGCTTAAATGCTAAATATCTGCATCATATATATATATTCTACATAATCACAAATGTATTTATAAGCTATAGATAAATACAATATAATAATCACAATTATAAAATTGTATATATCTATAGTTTGTAGATATTTGTACGTGTTGTTGCTATATAATCGTTGAAAATACAAATCATCTTAAGCCGTTTATAAACTGGTTTTAATTCTAACTTTTTCGATTTACTAATTTGAGTATGCATCAGCGAATATTTGATTAAATCTAAGTCAAGAGATTAGAATTAGAATTATGATTTTTTTTAATTTCGAAGTTTGCTTTGGAGATTATAAACATTATTTTTGGTTTGCAGCAGCTTTGCAGTTACGCAAACTTAATTCATAACCGGTTCCCAGAAAGTAGACAACATATCTTATTCAAATGCCTGCAGCCATTCATTCACTGTGTGTGATTGTGTGTGTGTGGCGAGGTGTGTATAGGTTATCCGGGTATGAGATATAGATGCAGATGTAGATGGAGAGCGTAGAGAGCAGCCCGCATGTGAAAGCTGTCATGTCATCGCCGTTGTCGTTGTCGTTGCCGTTGTCGTTGTGGGCGTTGAGTCGGTTTGAGTCCGTGTCAAAGGTTCATAAATTCCATTTAATCCTGCTTTATGGCGACATCACATCGAACATGAACCCAAGCGCGACGACGACGACGTTAAAGACGCGATTTCATTTGCATTTTACAACTTCATTTGTGCGGCGAAATGCGCGGCGAAATAAAAGAAATGTTTTGCAATTTTTACACAAACCCAATTGGCGCAATTTGTGTGCGAGTGTGTATGTGTATGTATGTGTGTGTGACAGTGATATAAAATTATTGCTTAATCTGGTCGAGCGACCAGGGCGTGTCAGCCAAACACGCCCAACACCCCGCAATCAAATGGCAGATCGACAGAGGGGGCACAACAAATGTCGCGCGACAAGCGACAATTATTTTGAATGGCCATGCCCCCCCCCCTGGACGAACAACCGCCCTTTACTGATTGGTGGCACAAACCGGATGCGAACATTTACACCGTTGTCGATTGAGCCAGTCATTGACCCAACTCCTGCAAAAAAAAAAACAAGAAAAACAAAACAAATCGAAAACAACAGAAATCATTAAAATTCGATTTGGTTTCCATTTTGTGTATTTGTTTCAATTCTCAACTAATGTATTTGTATTCATTTTTTTTTTTGTTTTTTCTTTGAGTTTTAGTTTAGTGACACCTTAAAATAAATTGTTCTTTTTTTTGTTTTTATTACTGTTAATTACAAGTTTTTCGTTTGAATTGAGTTGGCGTTTTTTTTTTAGCTTATTCCGTAATCCCAACTTTGATTCGATTTGATTTCTTGCACTCTTGCATAACTTAAACCTCTAATAAAATGTCTAACAATCAAACAATATATCAATCAAACTATCAACCAATGCCAGCAGTCTGTGCCAACTCAATTCCACTTAGAACATATATATATATATATATATATATATATATTATTTAATTTAATTTTAGTATAATTATTATAAATTGAGATCGCTTAAAGTACAAAAACACTTTTAGTTAGACTAACACGAGAGCTTTGGGACATGTATTTTTCATTCTGGGTAGGAATTGAAATAGTTTTCTTTTTTGCTTAAGGGTGGTGGGGGGGAGGGGGGAAGGAAGGGATCTGTCTATACACTTACAATGTGACTGTTTAAGATGCGTAGCGAGTAGAAAGAGTGGAAAATTGTGTTTCTATAATACAACAGAGGGGCTGGCATTGGAACCAGTTGAAAACCCCCAGCTACCTAATACTTACTATATAAAATTTAAATTGTCTCAACATTATCTTGCAGGGAGATGATTGAAGTTGAGTTAAGACAAAATATTATTATATTTATCATGCACAGTTAAGAAATAACTAATTTCGATATTAGCAAAAATTATCGATTGATTTTCTTGGAATTGAAAAAATTCGTTTTACTACAAGTTGATATTTTAGATAGATACAAAAAAGGTTCGTAAAAAACACAAATCCATTCAATTTTCTGTTTTTATTAGGAACCATCGGACTAGAAAGATTGATATGGTGTGCAGCTACTACTCCTGCAAGATAATGTATGCTTCGGTGCTCCGAAGTGCTTTCCTGGTTTCTGGCTTATTCGTCGGCTGTACACAAGATCGATTAGCTCTTGAAGATATCATGGCCGGGCTGTGGAGAGGCGGCTCCACTGGCCCCATTGCCAGTTCCATTGGCATCGGCATTCAGACGCTTCAGCATTGCATTCCGATGCAGCCAATAGGGCGGCGGATCGGGGGGTTGGCCCGGCAGTAAAGTTTTCGCCTTCAGCGTCGATGCTGGCGGCTTTGGACTGTGCGAAGCAGTCGCCGCACTATACATGACAGGATCGGCCAGCTGGGCAGCGGAGTGGCCGCTAATGGCAACCCGAAGTGGCGTCTCCTTTTTCCGTATGGTGTCGCAGGTCTCCTTCATCTTGCACAGCTGATCCTGCAGATTGCGATACTCCTCCAGGAAACGCTCCAGCTGTGCCGCATGATAATCATAGGCAGCCACCGAGGAGTTGGCCGCTCCGGCGGCCCGTGTCGCCAGCGCAGAGAAGTCGAGCAAGGGGGTCGCAGCGCTGCTTAGCGAGCGCTGATGCTGCACCGGCGACGAGGGCAGGCTGGGCTTTTGGCCCAGGTGTTGGGCATGGATGCCACTCTTGTGGGCGCCACTCTGCACCAGATTCAGGAAGCTGTTGGCTCGCTGGCCGCCGCCCGTGTAGGTTGTGGTGCTGGCATAGTTCGCATAGCTCGACTCGGCCGAGTAGCGCCTGCCCAATCCCATGGCCTCATTCAGAAAGCTTCCGTCCCCCAACGTGCTGCTGCCGTACTTGCTCGAGTTGTCCGCCAGCAGTGGGGATTGGCTGTCCGATGAGTTGCGGAAATACTTGCCACTGTGCTTCAGTTTTCGTGGCAAGGTGCACAGGCCTCCGTTGGCGGCAGCCGTGCCAGTGGGCGGATAGGCGTGGCCACTTTGCGCCGCCTGTGCCACAGCATACTTGGCAATGTCCAGCAGATCCGGATAGTTGCTGTCGAACAGATCGTGCTCCTGGCCATCCCCATTGCTGCTGCAGAACACCGAGGTAGCCATCTCATCAGCCGTATGATTCCCATAGTGGCTATATGGCGTGCTTGTCGCTTGGGTTGACTGATTGACTACTGGCAAGCTGTGCGGCGATGTGATCTTTGTGGTTGCAATGGGTGTCGTCTTCCAACTAGCGGCGTGTCCCGCGTAGCCAGCAAGACGAGCAGCTGCATCCACCTGACTGGATATCGAACTTGAGGCCGAGTCAGTTCTGCAAAGCGGTTACGGGAAGAAAAACAGAAAAAGTATTATAAATCTGTGAAACTGATGTAATATTTTGGGATAATAAATGGGAGAGCAGAAATATCGAGGGAAGTGTAAGTCAATATAAAAAAGCAAATATCAATCGAATAATTATTAAATGATTCCATAAGACTTCAACTTAAATAGAACTTAAATAATTTATATAATTTTTTTATTAATGTTATTTGACTATCCTTTTGGGAATTTAATTAAGCAAATATGTATCAAACAATTATAATTTGATACCATAAGATATTTTATAAAATTTGAATAGTTCAATTAATTGTCCTATATATGTTATCTGTCTATCCTTTTGGTGTATTTTAATTATAAATTGATTCCACAAAGACTTTTTATAAAACTTAAATAATGTATCTAATTTTCTTATATATGTTTTCTATAAATCCATCTGGGATATTATATATTATAATTATAATAGTCTATATGACTTTTTATAAAACAATCTATCCTTCTGCGATGTACGATGGACATTAATTTTTTATTTATTTTCTAATAAATGTTATCTGCCTAACCATCTGGGATGACAAGTAAATATGCATTGAATAATTGTAATTGGATTCCATAAAAATTTAATACTTCAACTTTCACAAGCCTTTGTAAAACTTAAATAATTTGACTCATTTTCTTAAAAATGTTATCTGCATTAATTTTACTTTTGTTCAAAAATCAGTTTCTTTAAATAATTGAAATTTGTTTGAACTCTATTTCTACTCGCCCTTTTCCCCAATTTCTTTCCAAACGAGCTTTATCTGCGTTTTGCATCGATTAATTAACACAACCCTTTTTCTTTGAAATCATATCTCTATTTTTGGAATTGGCCTTTGAGGCATCCCCTCATCTGGATTGTGGCATGCATACTGTGCATATTATTTTGCACATGAGTAGCACTTGGAGCACACATGGCTCATAGTCGTATCATCATGACACGAGAGGCGCCAGTCAGTGAGGGGTGCCCAAAAATAAAACACTCGTACCCTGTGTGTGAGTGTGTGTGTGTGTGTGTGTGGCAGGCAATGCATACTTCGCGCGTCATTAGCAAACGCCTTCAAATGAAGGGATGTGTGCGGGGGGGGGGGAGACCGGATTGGCGCAGGACTCGAGCGGAAAGTGTCAAGTGTTGCCCATAATATGAACGGATCCTTCGACGCACTTGAGCATGACAGCTCTTTGACGGGGCAACTGCAGCAGAGGACACAATTGCCACTCGAAGTAACGAACCACAAGGAACAAAAGCAACCACGTCTGAGCGTGCCTATGTGTGGATGTGTGTGATGAATGTGTGGGATTCAGGAAGGAAGAATAGCTGCTGGGTCAACTTACCCGCCGATGTCAATCAGGCGTGGTATGTGCAGATCCGTTTCCTCAACGGTTGTCACAGCATTATTCCCAACGGTTGCTGGAATGCCGTTTGAGCCCTTTCTTGGCGCCAACTGCTGCTGCTGCTGTTGCTGCTGCTGGGAATGCTGTGATAGCTGCGATTCCACATCATCGTCGTCGCAGTGCGTGGACACATGCAGGTAGTCGCCGTTCGTGCGACGCGTGCCATTGCCAGCGCTGGGATTCACAGTGGCTGCCTGGCCCACTGCATCGTGGTCGTTGTTGAGTGGGGTATGGGCGGCCCGCAGATAGTTCTGCTCCTCGGTATCCTGAAAGAGTGCTGCTCCGGTGGCACTGCCACCGCCACAACTGGCGCCGCCACCCAAATCTGGTCGCACTCGAGCCGTCATCTCGATCTTCTCGTAGCTCTCGCTGCGTCGAACCGGCGGCACTGAGTTCCAAAGTCGCAGCTTGCGTCGCCGTCGCAGCGAGCAGAAGCAGATGGCCGCAAAGGATGAGCCGACTACAAAGAATAGCGCAGCCAGGACACCCAACAGAATGATGCGCACACCCAGCGAAGCGTCCGGGGGGCGACGGGAGACGGCAAGCGTTACGCTGGCCTCCACCTTGCCGGCCTTGTTCTCGGCGGCGCAGGTATAGATGCCCGCATCCTGCATGTCCGCCGTGAGTATTGTCAGATTGGAGGCATTCCGCAGCATGTTGACCACATAGGTTTTGCGACCCTGCGTCGCAGCAGCTGTTCGCGGCTCCTCCGCATCCTCGCCCGCACGGGCAGCACTCAGATTGGCAATCAGGCGATTCTTGAGCAGCCATCGCACTGCCGGCTGGGGCACGCCCTCCACATAGCAGCTCATTGTGACATTGCGTCCCTCCACGCCATGAGCGGTGGTGTCGGTGGCAACAATTTGTGGCACACACGCAAAATCATCCACATCCAGTTTGTCCCAGGCCCGGCCAGCCAAACGGGACGGCGACTCACATGTGGGCGGTATTCCACTGGGTATATTCTGCTGGAGCATCCACGCCCGCAACGGTCGCAGCGAGCAGCTACAGTTCCAGGCATTGCTGGCCAGCTCCAAGCCGTGCAGCGAGGACAGCGATGTAATTGTGCCCGATCTGACCTCGCTGAGCCGATTGCCATCCAACTTGAGCCACTCCAGGCTGCTCTCCAAGCCGGCGAAGGCACGCACCGCCACGCTGGACAGGCGGCAGTCACTTAGTTCGAGGCGCACCAGCTGGGGCACATGACTGAAGGCGTCATCTGGCACACGGGTGATGGGATTCCCAGTGAGCCGCAGCTCGCGCAGCTCGGAGACATGGTAGAGTGCTAGCGAGGGTATCGCTGCCAGCTGATTGTGACTCAGATCCAGCTCCACCAGATTGATGAGCTTGCGGAACGCATGGCGCTCAATGTAGCGCAGATGGCACCTGGCCAGATAAACCTTCTGCAGGTTGAGCAACTGGGCGGCGGCAAAGATGTCGTCGGGTATGGATTGAATATCATTGCCGCTTAGGTCCAGCAGCTGGGTGCCCGCATCTAGCGGCTCGGGGATATGTGTGAGGTTGGCGTTAAGGCACAAGACGGACTCCTTGCCGCTCTTCCACTTGCACTCGCACACCGACGGGCACTCGGCGTGAAGCTGGCTGAGGCAGCACAGCAGCCACAGCAACTGGCCAATTGGTATGGGCGGATGCAGTCGCCGCAGTGGTCGCCTCTCCCGTCCTTTTCGCCGCACCTTAGTTGCCAGCGTGAGCTGCTGGGCGCTATGATCGCTGGCTATATCGCGGGGACGCGGCTCACAATCCTCCTCCAGCGTCGCTGTCGCTGCTGCCATCGCATACTAGGATTGTGAACGTGGCACGAGCAAAACCGCTCAGCTGATGTTGCCTGCAAAATAAAAACACAACAAAATAGTGAGAACTGGCTGTGTTTCAATGGAGCATACTTAAAATAAAGTACAAATTTTCAATTTTTTATACAGTCTCAGTACCAAAATTCGACTTTAATAAATAACCGTAAAGAAAACATCTGCTTACTTTACAGCAGTGATATCGGTTGACATCGATATTATATGTTAAACAACCTTTCATGTTATGTTACAGTCTTCGTACTGTAAAAGCGGCTTGCTACAAATATTATCTCTTTTCTTTTTAATTAAATTTCACTCAAACAACAGACACTCAGAACTCATTTGCAAGGTACACTGAAAAAAAACTTCTGCTGTCACATAAACTAAACTTTTTCAATTAGTTTCCTTGGAAAAACAATAATATAATAAAGTCTTCAATTTAACATCACCTCCAAAGAACACGATACACAACAGATTTCAGTTTACACTGTGAGTGATCACCCTTCAATACAATATAAAAAAAAAATATTAAACGTTAAATTTAAATATAAATTAAATTCAATGAAAAATTACAGGATTTCGCAAGCATAAATATTAAATAATACAAAATATTTTACATGCTTCATTATCCAACTATTTTCTTATATATAAAATACAAATAAATGGCTTGAAATCAGGCTACAATAATCTTCAAAAGACATATCTTAAAAATTTGTTTATTATGCTTATTCAAAGATCTTAGCAATATGTGTCTACACAAATTGGTTCTTCTATATTGTGTATATCAGCCACCTTTGTTGCCGCCCCTGGTTAGAGCTATGTAATGCAGCTGCTATAAACATTGCATTTGTGACATTTTAATAAGCCCTTCGTTCTCGGTGTACTTCCATCATAAATGTCACTTGGCGCAGCGACATTAAGTCATAACAACACCAGCCCAACGAGCTCAGCTCAGCCTAGACGAAGTATTCCCTTCAATTTGTACCTCTGCCGTCCGCTGTCCCCCCCCCCCCCACCCATCGTTCAACCAGCAGTAAGTTGACTTGAGTTTTTATCGTGTGGCCCGCGGCTTTTATTTGACTAGTCTGGCAACTCAAACCCCCATCACTTTGCCTTTTCATCTTACTCTCTCTCACTCACTCTCTCTCACCCTCTCTCTGACACTCTTGTGAGTCGCGGTTTGTGTTTGCGGCTGTTTGCAATTATGGAGGAGCAGCATGCAAGCAAAGTAAGCAAAGCAAAGCAAAGCAAGCCAAAGCAGAGCGGAGCTGAGCAGAGCAGAGCTGGGCACATTGAGGCACTGAGACTCGCTGCTGGTTAATATATAAATTTTGCATGTGGCCAACGGGTCGTATGCACAACATTTTAGCAATTCCCCTTTAATATATGCAGCCAAGCGCTGTGCAAATAGCTTTGAAACCTTCTCACAACATGCTGGTATTCGTACATCATGATGATATATTTAGTGAATAAAGCTATATATTGTTTTCCTTTTTTTCAGAGACTAACAATTAAACGTGATTAAGTTTTACAGAGCTTAAGCAAGGCGAGTTATGTGTTAGAGAAGGAACCACTTATCATTGAATTCTGGTTAAACAGAAGTTAGAGTAGAGTCTATAAATATCTTTCAGAGATATGCTCATAGAGAAACATCGAGTGTGCTAAGATATTTTAAGTTAGGAATTTCCATTTACATAAGCAGTTTATTTTCAACTCTATTAATTTAATAGAAATGCGTCTCATTGAAGAACCCTTCGATAATTTTGATGCATGCAAAGCCGGCGGCACTTTAATCGTCTTACTCCCCATTTGCATATTGAACAAGCGACATGCTTTGATACTTGCTGCTACTTAATTATGATGTTGCAAGATACTTAATGCCGCACACGCTTGTATTTAAACACTGGCAGTCTGCGGCGCACAGATCATTTTCATGTAAATGCGAAATGCTTGCAACATTTTGACAGCAACGCAAGCCGCACAAATGCTGGCAACCCTGTGCGGCATAAATGGCAACAGTTGTAGCGCTCTCTCAACTGGCAAAAGGGTGGCAACAAAAAAAAAAAAAAAATAAAACAAAAAATATTTTAAAGCGGTTATGCAGTTATCCGTAAAACGGATTCGAAACAAAACCGGAAGCCGCAAAGCAAACAGACGCTTTGCAAAAACCACGACAAGTCAACGGGCGGACAGCTAAACAGAGACACACAGAGACAGAGAGAGAGAGAGAGAGAGAGAGAGTGAGGGAGAGTAGGAGTTGCGGCTGTATTGGGCTTGGGGCACGTGAATGAAGCATGTGTGTGAGGCGTTTGAGGGTCAATACACTGGACGGCGACGTCGCCGGCGCATAAAATAAAGTTTATGCATGTTTTTACTAAAATACTCAGCCGCATTTTTTTGCACCACACACACAGAAGGCACAGTGACAGACAAACAGACAAACAGACAGTCGGAGAGACGGGAAAAAATGGAAGTGTGTAGTTTTTGGGAGACAGTGGAGCATTGTGCAAAACGGGGCACATGTGTGCGGCATTGTCGCTGCTGCCAGCCCGTTTATCATATGAGCATGACGACACCGTGAAGTATGCAACATGCAAAATGCAACATGCAAATGTTGCTCCCCATTCTTTGTGCTTTTCTTGCGGTTTTTGTTTTTGCTATTGTTGTCATTGTTGTTGTTGTTGTTGTCGTTGTTGTTGTTGCTGTTGTGCATTTACTGCAGACACTAATCCTATTTATGTTGCATTGCAGCGAGGTTAATAATTTTATTTGCCAACTGGCAGTGGCACGTCCCATGCAGTTGCAGTCACAGTTGCAGTTGCCAACTTTCTGTTGCCGTTACTCCTTAAGCTGCTTCTGCTTATGACACACGATACGTGCCATGGGTTCGAGAAACTTTTTGTGCCGCAACCAAAGATTTCTTGCAGCCAATGGCCTCCAGTGGTGCTGGTTCGGGTTGACAGTTGTCAGACCATAATTAATTTAATATTATTACTTGTTTATATAGAACACGCTCTTTGTTGTAAACATAAATCATAAATTTTTCACTTAATGCATTTTTTTTTATAGACCACAAAACACGCATTGATTTTAATAGATTGCATGCAATATGAAATATTAATTTTTTTTTTCTATTGTCTTGATGTCAAATACAGATATTATTTATCACAATTTGCCATTTAAGTGTAATTGATTTTATTAGAGTGAGCAATTCAAAGAATTGCCAGCAATCATCCATTAGATTGTTCATTTAATATAGCCTCTCGAAATGAATATGCCTTGTGTAACACACACAGTGTTATAGGGCATTAAATGTATTAGGTGACAGCTGCCAAATCTTTGCTGATGTCGGTTTGGCAGCACGAGTACTCATGCCACATTTACACAAACAAACGTACAAACATTCTTCGGTCTCGTTTCGGTTCACTTGCTCCAAAGCATTTTTTCTCGCCCAGCTATAATGTAAAAATAATGTCGCTTCAGGCCGCATTGATTGCAAATAAATTACACACATTTGCCAGTGGATGCTGGGACTGGAGCTCGCAAGGCGGATGTTAAAGTGACTCAGAGTGAAACTGAGGCGGTAACTGAGCTGCTAGAATCGAGTCCGATTAAGTGCCCAAAGAGCCGTCGGTGACTTAATAAAGCAGAACATAACAAACAAAAAAATAAGAAAACCAAACATAAAGGGAAAATCGAAGAAAGGAAGAACAGCTTGCAAAATACGACCAAAAGGAACAACAACGAAATGATGGCTAAAATGCCAACGCCATTAATTTCACTTTGGCGCCGACCCCGCTGAAACTTTAATTAGAAAACCTTGGCCGAGATTTTGTATAATTTTCTTTTGATGCCGATGCTGCTGCGGCTGCTGCTGCGGCTGCGGCTGCTCGCCTACTGATAATGAAGTTCCTTTTCTTGTACTTTCTTGTTATTGCGTTCACACTTCCGCCTTCATTATGCGCAAATTATTTTAACTGCACTTTTGGTTTACCCAATTCCTCAACCCATTCCCCCCCCCCCACACACACACACCACCACACACACCGTTAAGGCTAAGAAAATATTTTCACTGAATGCAGCCGTAGCTGAGACTTTGGTAGCGAATTCGCTTGCCCAAGTCCTTAGCGAAAATTAATCTACCCATGGCTCCAGCCCACAAAACCCCTAACCAACAACCCCCCTCCCCTCCCCTCCCCTCCCCTCACACTCTTATCATCACAAGCCGCCGTTCGCCGTTCGCCATTCGCCGTTCACTGTCATTATTCATTTTTCTGTGTATTTCTTTTATGCTCTGTAACCTTTGCCGCATTGTTTCTAGCCGCTGCCGCAGCTGTAAAGCAATTTTCGTAAGCATAATAGACTTTCCCAGGATCCTGGCCAGCAAAAAAAGCAACAAAACAACAACAACAAAAAAAAAAAGAGATGAAAATAAAAGAAAGCAAACAAAATGCCATAAAAATGACAGGGCGGTGTGAGGCGAGTGGCGACAAGTCAAAAATTAAAAAAAAACAAAAAAAAAGTAGAGGAACAGCAGCTAAGCATTATTTCTCAAGGGGCGCAAAAGCCTCAGTATTATGTCGAGGGCTTAGCTGACTTCTCGCTATCCTTCTCGGCCCTGCCACGCCCCCAACTTGTGGTCAGTGGCCGCTGCAGTTGCAATTTTTGCCTATGGGCTCAGTTCCACGGCTGCTGCATATTGTTCGTCCTGCATCCTGCAGCGTTCACTTTTAGCCAACCCTCGCTCACATTTTAAAGTGCGCACTTCAGTTCTTGTTTTGTGGTTATTGTTTGCCTTTGTCAACAATTCTATTACCATTTGTTGTTGTTGATTTAAACTGCTTGAACGAAAGTAGGGGGTCCATAAGCACAATTCACTTAAAGCATTTAATTCAAAGTGCAAAGTGGCGTATACGCAATCTGCTTGCAGCCTTAAAGCATGCCACAAATTTGTATTGCCAAACCAGCGTTTCTGCAAACTTTTGCGGTATTTGCCAATGCAATACAAATTATGCATATTTAAATACACCAAAAAATTAAAACATATCATAATAATATATTTTTCCAAATATTTGCGGTATAATGCATTATATTTTAATATATGTATTGAATTATATGAAAATTTAATTTGGATATTTTTATATACATAAATTGGTCTCAAGCTTGAATTAGTTTAAAATAAAAATTAGGTCAATTTAAATGCGAAATAATTAAATTCAATGTTACAAAACCACTCACATGAATAAAATAAATACAGTTTTAGAAATTCAAATTGTCACTAGTTTCCATGAGAAATTTTTGATGCGGCATTTAAAGAAACGTTTATCTTTAATTCTCATTCGAAAGAGGAACATAATCAATTCTAAAGTGCTATTCAATATGCAGCAACATTGGCAGATAAATTAAACACCCCTCGGCTACGAATATGTGCGTTTTATTGAGCCATAAATGTAGATATAAAAGTTAAATTATATAATCGGCAATAGACTACCTATTGGCTAAATGCTCAGCTCTGCTTTGCTCTGAGCTGCTCCCCTCTCTCACTCTCTCTCTTTTGGCTACTTGTGTTTGGATATGTTTTGGCCATTGATGCTGTTGGAGTGAATGTATCCCCGCAATAACCAATAATACCAAAGCTAATAAAAGTAAACAACCCAACAAAACAAAGGCGAGTAGACCACATACACAAAATGCTTTGGGGCCCGCATAAAGCGATACACACACACACTCACACACACACAATCACAAACACACTTACACACATGTATTCGCATACGCTTACAATTTCTAAGCACAAATATCAAAATACTGTGGGTGCTTCAATTTTACGACAAGGACGACAAGGACGCTGAGAACCTACCGCCTTTTTGACTCCCACAGATCGACTGACAAACGTGTTCAATTGCGGCAATAAAACTTCTTGATAATATGTGAAAATCATACAAAGCACAATATTAAATTAGCTCAAAAGATGTGAATGGCAGCTGTATGTGTCTGTTTGTGTGTGTGTGTGTGTGTCTGATAGCTATGGCAATAAAATATCAGCTCACGAATAAAATAAAATAAAAAACATGTTCATATGCAAGAAAAAAAAAAGAAAAAGGCATTGGAGGCGTAACCTCAACCGCCCAAAATCGAATAGATAAGCGAATGCCTCCAGGTATATACCAAAAATATCGATAAAATGTAATGTTTTAGCTGTTACAAAACAGAACCTCTTTAAAATGCAAAAAGGTTCGTTTGGCAACGTTTTTGATTTAATTCGCAGACGAATAGATGGATTATGCACCTATTCAGAACCATCTATCGAATGAATTAAACTAAGTATCATTTTGACAGTAAAATAATTGATAAGCATATTCTGAGATGGTCAAAGTAAAGATTTTTCTTTATTTTTACATATATATGAATTTCTCAAAATCAATAAATACATATCTGTTAAGCTGTGGCTTATTTTTGTATATGTAGCAAATTGTTTTTAAGAAGAAGAGACGTCAAATAAAATATTCATATTAATTATTCAGAGTATTCATTCTAACATTTGTTCTCGTACGACTGCTGTTCACTCATCTCAAATTCTTGAACGATGCTAAGTCAATGTTCATCAACAAATTTGGCATTCAGTGTGAGTCGAAGTTGCTCTAAGTTTAATTGAATATTCATTCAAATATTGAGTTACATTCGATTGATGCATACACAATACCATTTCACTTTCTCTGGCAATTCACTCGAAATGAATTGCAAACGCCAATCAAAACAAATGCAAACAACGCATCAGTTTATTTGTCGAATGTTTTGGACACAAAAGTTTCAGGGGCAAAACTTTTGTTTGACAAACAAGAGAGAGAGAGAGAGAGAGAGAGAGAGAGAGAGAGAGATAGAGATAGTGAGTGAGGGAGAGGGATAGAATGAGCAGCACATTGATTGTGTGACAGTTATTGATTATTTACCAAAAGTTTGCAAGATGTCGTTGTTAAGCTGCTGGGGAAATCAGCGAAATTGGAGCGCCAGCCTCTAATTGTCCAGTTCCTCATGGTAACGTGGGTAAAACCTGGGATAATCTGACAGCTAACTCTGCCGCTGCAACTTTAATGGCCATGCCTGCCACTTATTAAGATTTGAGATGAAGTGCCAAAGTGGCTAAACTGTGCTTTAAGGCAGGCGGAAATTTGATTTACTTGGACTACCCTCCAGCGATGCAATCTGCAGCAATTTTAGCCATAAAAATCCATTTAACGTTCACATTTTACTACTTCAACTTTTGGCCTGGGAGGTTAGATGGGGATGTGCAACGTGGGGCCGAGGGGGACTTGCTATGCACTTGCTAAATGCATTTCGCTGTACGCTAAGGATTCCAAAGATTCGATGCTTTCAGCGCTCTCACATAAAAGCTCAATAATAATATAATAGGTTTTCGTCTCGCGATTCCTTGGCGCATTTCAGGCGACGTTGACTCGATTTGCACTTGAATCGCTAAAGGGTTCGTCGAGGCATATGGCAAATACTATAGTATAGTCAGTAAGTAAGTATGCGAATTCGTTCTTTTTTTTACGACTTATTGGCTCATCGGCTCGAAATTCCAGTGACACTTTTTTTTTTTCCTATTTGCAGTGCAAATATTTGTAAAGTTTCACAAACTATTTGCAAAAGCTGAACTTTTTCAATGTAAGTATTGACAGTATGCCAATAATATGTATACAAAATAAAATATACTATGTATGAAAATATTAAATAAATATGTATTCTATGTGTACATATATATATTCCTTTAAATATGTACATCTGTCAAAGAGAGCTTTAATTCAATTCTTTAATCTCTAATAATAAAGTTTTTTTTCCAATATTTTGTACAGAATTCTATTCATTTATAATGTATTAAAAAATAAAATGAATTGAATTGTTAATTAACAGCAAACAGTCTCGAAATGCCAGCCGTATTTTTGCTATCCACTATCAAAATTGAAAAAAAATTTCTGTTCGGAAGAAAAAAATCATCTCAAGCCAAAAAGGGGGAGGGAATAAGATAATAGCAGAGGCAGGGATAGCTGCCTGATTGCATTTCCTTTTCCCACCTGGCTGCTGTTTTCAATTTCCCTTTTGCCATGGCATCTTTAAGGAGTACAATATTGCCGCTGGCATTGAAAGCAGCCGCTGACTTTTCCAATTGCAACACAGCTTGCAGAGCCATCCCCAAAGCTGATGATGCTCAGGACCCGACTGCCTTGGTTGATTGCATCGAGAAACTTTGAAACAAAGTCTTCGAGCAGCAGCACCTAAGCCAACAGATGGATGGATGGAAGGATGGATGTCAACGTTAGCGGGTGGCAGGCTTTGGTTGCCTGAAAAAACATGTTTCCCATTTACACTTCTCGCTCGCTGAAGAGTTTTCAGTTCAATGGCAATAATCAGCCAAGTGAATACATTTGTTTATTAGCACTGTGCTGATTTAAGATACCAGAGTTGATTGAAAAATTGCCACCTGATGAAAATACTTAAAACAACAATAAGATTTTTGGTATTTTGAAAAACCCACTCTTAATTAATCTAATATTGTTGACTTTGATTTACACTTATCAGAAAACATTTATTTAGTGATTATAGAATATCTGTTACACTCATTAAATTCTATTATCTTTAATATTTAAATTATTTGGTTTTATTTGTTAATATTTTATATAATTTATTTTTAATTAATTTTTTTATTGAATTAAAAACAAGCCAACATTAATGTTATTGGAGTAATCGTAAAATTAAATGTAAATACGCGCTTGTGACCATCATAATTAAAATTATTATGGATCAAAGAATGCAAATGGATACAATTGCTCTCCCCAGATACATTTGAATTGATTGCAATAACCTAAGGGGATTGCACTCGAATTGTTATTGTACACATATAGATATATATATCTATATAGATATGTGCATATAACTCATTTTACATGTTGTTTTATTTATTTTTGTTATGGTGGAAGCTGCGATGACCTACATCATATTTTATAGTTGTTAGTTGCAGTCAATTAAATGCAGCGGATTATAACAAAATGGTTGCTTTTTTTAATAAATACGCAAACATTTGCATAGAACACACACACACACACACACACACATGAACTCACAAATTTGCATAAAAAAACGAGCATTGAAAATGTTTTTTATTGTTTCTATTGGCCACAAGCAATTTATAATAACCGGCTATTTTATGGATTTTATGGCGACAATCGGCAGGATAAAGCCAAAACATTTCACGACAAGAACTAAGCCCGCATCAGCAACACAGCAAGGGGCCAACACGGAACAAGGGGAACAGGGGCTGGCCAATACATTATGTGGTATTAGCTTGGCATAAATTTCAAGGCATTTTTAGCATTTACCCCTCTGACAACTTGCCAGCTTATTTATGCAGGATAACAAAGTGTATGGATCATTTAAAAATGTATGCGATAGACCACTGGCATTTATGCAACAATACAGTAAAGCTTAAATATATTTCATTTGGAAAGTGATTTAGCAAAAATATACAGCAAAAAAAAATTACATTATTCATTTGCTGTTTTGGGCTGACTTTGCTTTTAACTTACCAATCAATAAGAGGTTTTCCTTTCAAATAATATATAAATAATTTTAATTAAGCAATCTGCACTGTACTGCTCTTGTTGCTACATACACATATAGTAAAAATGGAGAATTCAATACATTGTTATTTTTTAGTTGCCGCTCAGCCTGCCCCACATTTAGGATGCCCTTGCAGTAACAAAGTCAATTCTTTCCTTACCCTTTTTTGTATGTTGCTTGTTGGCTTTTGTGCAACGTGGCTGTTGCCTTGTTGTTATTGAAAAGCAATTGGTCATCAAATATGTATATAGCCATAATGACTACATATATATACAGATATACATATCGAGTGGTGGTCGTGCATTCAGGTCAGTGGATCAAAAATTGCAAAAAGACAACATGAAAAAGTTAAAAATATTTGGTTCTAAGACCCAAAATCAGATTGCTGTGCCTGATGCCAGGGCATGGCCAGTGGATGTGGCCACAGATGCCGTCCGTGTGCTCCACTTTCGCTTTTTGTGTTTGCTTGCAGCTGTCAAAGGTCAGGCGAACGACTCTATCAGCTCTGGCTGCTCTTAACTTGGTTCGAACACAGCAGCAGTTGGCCCCAACACACCTAAGGTTTTGCGTAAGCCTCACAAAACGGCTTTAAATTTTGGGCAAACGATAAAAGCCAGTAGCAATGCTTAAAAAGCCAAAGCAATCTTTTAGCTTGCATTGCCACAATTCCATTGCCAATTCCCAAACACATACCCAATTCCAATTTCAATCCCATCACCATCAGCATCAGCATCAGCATCTGCTCAGCATCAACATCTATTCTGCCGCATTAGGACCACAAATGAAATGCATTTGTATGCATTTTGTGCCTCACCAACCCAACAGCGGCTCAGCACCCACATTAAGGCGAATGTGTTTTATATATGTGTGTGTGTGTGTGTGTGTTTGGGTGTGTGTTGCATGCAACAGAAGGGTGGGATTGTATATATGCCATTATGCAGCCTAAGCGGGCGTTAAGTGCTTTTTCTTTTGCATTGTTTGTACATTATGTGGAAAGTGTATGACAGGGTTTTGGCCATGTCTGCTGCCACAGCGTTGACTGCTCAGCAAACAGCTGTGTCTACTTTTGCCGCTGAGGCCATCTTTTTACAGCGGCTCATTGAATGAGCTGCCCCCAATAGAATTGCTCTGCACATAAATTGTATGCAATTTGAAATGTTCGTAATACTTTCTTTTTAATTGAGAATTGGCATACCACAAAAAATACATAAGCTAATATTTTGAAAATATACAATACAAACAAATGACACTTAGTACAATGTGGGAAAAATGTTGAAGCCGTTTTAAATGCTTTCTGAGATTACCAACTTTGCGTGCAATTGATTTCAAATAAAATTTTAAAATATAAAATGAATACATTTAGTTAAGTAAAAT
This sequence comes from Drosophila demipolita, assembly GCA_035042405.1. NCBI lineage: Eukaryota > Metazoa > Arthropoda > Insecta > Diptera > Drosophilidae > Drosophila > Drosophila demipolita. The sequence goes on along the minus strand of JAWNLI010000044.1, from coordinate 2,517,485 downwards.
TTAAGGAGTAAATTGAAAATCATGTTTATTTATGCTTGTGGCCAGGTAGCTTAAATAGCGATTTAGGAAACGAAGTGATAACAATTTAATTCAATACCAAAGCAACTAAAAACAAAAGTTCATTTGCAGCGCAGCTTGTATGCAAAAAGAGAATTGAAAGATTTGTTGTGTGGCATAATAAAAGCCACTAAAAAGAGTAAACAATTTGCGCGCATTAAAGCCGAAGAGTAAACAAAGCTGAGCCCGAAGAGCCAGAGAACCGAACGAACCAGTGGAACCAGAACCAGAACCAGAACAATGCAAATTAAACAAAAGCAACGCTTGCCTCTCGCAACAAATGCAAACACAGTCAAAAGCCGCATACACGCACACATCCAAACAAAAACGAACACAAACACACACACACACACACATATACACACTCTAGCCAGGTATACTGTGTGTTGTTGGTGTGGGTGGCGGAGTTAGTTGCTTTAATTCTTAAATGGCCACCATGCGACGTGGGCAAATCTAACAACTTTTAATTATGATTATGGCCAAACAAACACAAAGAACCACAAACACACACTTACACACACACACACACACAAGCACACACTCACACATGTTTTAATTTATAGTGCATATTTACAAAAGTAGGCGACAAAAAAAAAACAACAACTGCATCAGCGAAAACTGACAAATTTGTTCAATTTGCTTTTCATATGCAACAACTGCAATAAGCAAATAGATAAATAATGGTAAGGGTAACAGGTAACAGGTAACCCCCCCCCCCTTATCATTACCATGCCCCAATTCCCCTCAATATCAATGGCAGCATACCCATTCCGCTGACAGTTATGTTCGTGCGTGCTATTTTTAATTGTCTGAATCAATCCGCGCTCGAAATTTTAATTAAATATTTAAATTAAATGTGCGAACAAACAAAGTACAGAAAAGCACACACACTCACACACTCACACACACACACACCCTAGAGCAACGCGCGCACACACATGTAATCGCAGCTATATACCTATGTCCCTGGGCGCTCATATGTGTGCCTGTGTGTGTGTGTGTGTGTGTGTGATGAAATTTAATTTAATTTTTTTTGCGCATAATAAATATTTTTAGTAGTTACCGCTTGTTGTTTTTGCCTTTAGCTGTGTAGCTGCCATTCATTTGCATTCATTAGGACTTTTCTCTTTTGTGTGTGTGCGTGTGTGTGTGTGTGTTAGTCAGCAATTAAACAAACTCGTCAGGGATGAAGCTGCGGGGTGGGGCACGTACACAAAGTCAAGGACACTTTTCGCATTACACGGGCCTCGCACACACAAACCGCCCGACAGCAACAGGAGCTAAACCAAAATCAGGACAATCAAATGGTGCCATTTAGTGTGTGTGTGTGTGTATGTGTGTGTGTGTGTGTGGGTGTACGTGAGCCTGCATCTCTCTTTATGTGTTGATGTGTGTGTGTCATTTTAAATATGCATAACACTGCACATAACAGTGAAATGCGAGCTACGAAAACCTGTCAATACTCTGAAACATTTGCAATCGAATAAATATTATGAAACATACATAAAAAATCTTTCAATCAGTTAAACAGAAAAATACTTTAACTTAATTTAGTAATTAAAAACAAATATTAAAATAATTTCTTTTTAATCCACTTAAACTACATAAATAAAAACTGTAATTTTAGAGCATACAATTTTCATTGCGTGTTGTTTCTGCTGCTTATTATAATTTTAAATTAAAATCTGTGGCATTTTCATTTTTGCCATTAAGGACGCATGCATCAAAAATGTATGACATTAATTTCACTTTTACACTTTTTATAATTTCAACTTTCATTGAGTCAACTTTGACTTTTGGGCCAATTGGGCAGCTGATGCTAGCCAAGCAGATTTACAATTATGATGCAATGGTTTCTGGTTATGCAACCTACTTGGCAACCATGCAAAACTTTCTAAATTTGGACAGCCAGTTGAGCTGGGCCAAAGGTCAAATCAAACTCCAGATTGTCACGCTCACACAACTCAGCACACACTCGCCATTTGCTGGCCTAATTTCACTCAGGCAGCTGGCAGCTGCCGTGTTCCACCTTTGACCTTAACCATTATATCTAAATGCTCAAAATCTACCCGGTCATGATGCAGCACTTTAATAAACGCCATCAGCTGACCACCACCTAACCTACCATCCACTCAAACCCGTCTCCGCGTCCTGCTGCTCCTCCGCATGACTTTCGGTCCCGTCCGCAGCTTATGTCGCAGGCGTCGTTAAAGGGGAACCTGCAGACCGGATGGCAACTTTTGATTAATGTTTGTTAGTTCGCCTCGCCGGCAAATTCATTTGTTTTAAACAAAATGCAGCACCCAACGCAGATAGAGCGACACAGACAAAGAACCAAGGTGCAGGGATGTGGAGGAAGGTACATGTGGTGGCCGGAGCCAAAAGTGTAGAGTTTCACATTCACATTTATGGAACTTCATCGGACTTTGGTTTTTGTAAGCGATTTTAGCTATATTACACTAAAAACTGAAACATTGAAACATTACATTTTATTTTGTATTTCAGTTTTTATTTTGACATATGCATTATTCTTGCAGTTGAGAATCAGAGCAGTAATATTTAGAGTATCGAATTTCAAATATATGTGAATAAATCAGGCGAATTTTAAAATTAAATATTTAAGTTTGTATTATCAAAGGGTATATTTAAGACAACCATTTAAAACTAGTCCAAATGCGAGTTGTGTTTTAACTGTCCATTTGTGCTTGTTGGTTAGTTGCTTTTGTTTTGGCCATTGAGTTTGTTCTGTTTGCTCTGTGTCTTTCAGCCAACTCTCCTTTTATCATATAGCCCTAGTTTTCTCTTTCATTCATATATACAAAATATTCAGTGCTTATTCATCCTTGTATTCAGCAAACCCTCCAAATTTTTTTTTGATATATTGACTAGCAAAATATTTTGGCTTTACACGTGTCTAAACACACGCACACACACAAGCAAACACACACACACACACACACATGGAAACATTGATGTATGTATAAGTTTTTATACACTGTGTCAGTTTCTGATTTTTTTGCTTTTGCTTTTTTCACACTGTTTATATTTTATATGTCTATGGAGCTCTATGAAAAATCAAACGACCCTAACACACACTCACACACACACAATGAGAGTGTATATGTGGGTAGTGCGTTACGTATTCAAGCGTAAAGCAAAAGATTAGATTTTCAAGCAATTTTGTTGCCATTTTTTTGGGGGATTTTGATACTCGTTATTGTTGTGGTTGTTGTTGCTGTTGTTGTTTTTGTTCGCTATTCCAATTTGTACAACTAAGCAGCTGCCAAGTTGCGCGGCAAAAGCTAAAGTGAGAAGAAAGAAGAATAATGGCAAATCCCAATGAAACGGCAGGAAATTAAATTATTTTCCGGTTACTTTTTGCAAGTATTTAAAATACCATTATCAATGTGCTTTAGAGTCAGCGGAGTAGAGGAGAGAAGCGATGGTATCTGGTAGTTAGCATATTAAAGATACAAAGCGGAGCATAAAGGATTTAAACATGTGCCAGGAATAATGGATAAATGGCAAGGCAAAATCCGAACGGCCTTTAGCCCTCAGGAGAGGGTTAATGAATGCGCGTTGAGCCTTGGGCGTTGGGCACTTAACCCATTGTTGACCCCCCGCTTGGTGGGTTATGTGCCATTATGTGATTATGTCGGAGTAAGGGATTAATATTTTAAATTAAAAAATATGCTATAATAACCAAGCTATATGCAAAACAAAACTTGCGCGGGCTAAATTTTGTTTTCTTTAATTTGTGCTTTTTTTGTGGCGCCTTTCACTCTTTTTGGGGCAGCTTTAATTTGGGAGTGAATCACTGGTCCCGGGTTGTCTGACAAACCGCTGACAAAAACTAACTAACGGAGCATTTTGGGTTCCATTGGGTGTCAATCGAAAATTGAATTGCATGCCGAATGCGAAATTCAAACGAAACACGCGAAAATGTCAAGTTCAACCAGTGTGTCAAGCAAAATGATGGCACTGATCTGACAGAGAAGTGGAATTGGATGCAGGGAGGGATTGCCGAATTGAATGTAGCCATTCTGAATGACTAATCAGACGCAACGTTGTCGCTCGTTGCCATGTAAAACGATATTTCAGCTGTCAGTTTATGCTCCAACTATTTCAAATCAAATCAATGCCAAAGGATCTAACTTTGTGTGCATGTGTTAGTGTGTGTTTTCGGGAAAGGGGGGAGGAGTACGTGCGGTACGCACTGGCAATGATTTATGCTAAAGGGCTTACACACACCTACGCCTTATGGCTGGGCCATGAAAATGAATGCGTAGAGTTGCGCCAACAATAAAAAGGACAAAAAAAAAAAAACAGCAACAACTACAACCAGAAAGAGTATTTTGTTGAAACTGTTTGCCTCGATATGAGGAATGCCCTAAGAGTCGCTCATTTCAAAATGTTGAAGTCTCGTAAAAATAATGGCATCTGTAACTGACATATATATTCCAAACTGTTTCCACAATTTTATATAAATAAAAGCCGCATGCCAAAAACTTTCTTCAAATTCGATTTCCTTAACGTCAATAACAAATGCATTTCAAAGAGTATACAAATGGGGAATTTTGTGTCATTGTCTTCCCTTACCTCCGTCGCTCTTATCGAGAAGGCCTTGTCCTCGTACACGTTGTGTGAGTTTTTCCACCATAAATTCACAAAAATGAATCTACATTGCAAATGCAAGCAAGTTGAGTGTGTGTGAGTGTGTGAGTGTGTGTGTGTGCGAGTGTGTAAATGAAAAATGAAAAAAGAAAATCATAAATGTAGCTGAACGCATTTTGCTGCACACGGACGGCTCAAAAGAGAAACGAGACGAGCAGGGAGACAGAAGGAAACTGGCAACTGGCAACTGGCAACTGGAACTGGGAACACAGCGAAACAAAAGCTAACGAAGCGTAAAGTTTGCCAAGCGGCTGCCATTTGGAATGGTGAGCGGCCAAGCGGGCAAAGCTTTACACAATCCGGAGTCGTTCTTCATTCTTCCCGCTCTTCTCACGCTGCAGATAATTCATCCACAATTCTCTTTTCAGCCTCTCAGTGTTTGCCTTGTGGTATTTTTTATTAAATATTCCTAATAAATTATGCAAAAATTCTTGTATTGCATGCAGAGACAACGAGGGCGGGAGAGAGAGAGAGAGAGAGAGAGAGAGAGAGAGAGAGAGATAGAGAGAGGGAGAGAGAGAGATGGAGGGCGAGAAAAAGAGATAGATAAAGACAGTAAACGAGAATTTCGGTCAAATCAAAATGTTTGCCCAAGGGCCTGGCTACTGGTCGAGGGGTGAGGGTGCCAAGGGAAGGGTTTTCCGTTTGGGCGTGCCATAACTATCAATAACTTTTTTCGGCTTAAAAGTTAGCAGCGGCATCAGTGGTCTTGGTATCCCTTGGCAGCAACCATGAATGCTGCCCCGTCGCTTGTCGGGATTTTTGGGTAGCCTTTAATACAATGCAAAGCAAAAAAAAGGCAAAGGATGCGCCCATATATGTATCCTTTAGATACAACATCTCTCGATGTCGGTGTGCGAGCATCGTTTATTGCGATAATAAAATAAAATTGAAATATGGCTGGCAATTGACTGAGCGCAATGAGTGGAAATTGTTGAATCGCTTGCATTATGACAGCGTGACGCCAGCGGACGGGTTGCGACGATTGAGTACGACGGGGGGGCGGATGGGGAGGCTCCGGTTGCGATGGGTGGCATGTTGGGTTTTGTTATGCTGTGGGAAGCTTTTGGCTGTTCTGCAGCATGTTGAATGATGTCACATGACGAATGCCCCAGTAAGTAGGCAATAGTTTTTTTTTTTTTATGATGAGGCACCAGATGCTGAGCAGAAAGCACATTTGATTGCTGCGTTGAAGTCAAGAGTGGACAAAAGAAAGTACATCGAAAATGATCAAGAATTGAAGTTTTTGGTGTTAAGTCAAATGAGTTATTATTGTTATATCGTTTTCTTTCAGTAAATAGCTTCTGATGTCAAATTTTATGCTATTTGGAATACATGAGAGGTTCAAATTGCCTATTTTAATTATTTAAGTGGGGACATAAAAAGGAATGCAAGTAAATGTTTTACATTAAATTTTAAATACTTTAAAAACTGAATTTTGTAAGCAAATTTCCAACTAATAAATCAGTTGACTCCATAAATAATAAATAAATATATAAAATATAAATATAAATCGAATCAATCAATTGAACCTTTGGGAATTGGGCACTGAATCGATTGGGTGCATTCAAAGACAAGATTTTGTTTGATTTTGTCCACATCAACGCATTCGAAAATATGCAAGTGGTGAAGTAGGGGGGCAGAGGGCCTGAGCTTATAGAAGCGGCAGTTTTTGCCGCAATTGAATTCTGATATTAAAGCGGATTTTGGAATTGTTTTCATCTTATTTATTTGTTTGGCGCATTAGGGCAATGCTGATGTTCAAAAACTTGTTCAACAACGAAACGCGCTTATGAATAAATAAACAAACATTTTACACACACACACACACACATAAGCAGACACTGGCCCAGTAGCACGCAAACACGCACACATACACAGATTTATTATGTGAAACAAATCACTCATACGCCACGTTGGACCCCAGCGTATATATCGTGTGCTCGCTGGCTGAACGTGAAACATGAAACGTGAAGTGACTGTCAGGGATTTCTACAAGAACTCTGTTTATTTTTAGACGGGCAGAAGCAGCAGCACCAGCAATAACAACAACAACAACAACAACAACAACATCAATAACAACAACAACATTACGTTAACAACATCACAAGAACAACAACAGCAAATGTCTTGTTTATTTGAGCTTCAGTTTTCCGACTGTTTGGGGAAAAAAGAAACAGAAAAGCAAAAACAAAAAAATATAACAAAAAAGAAATTAAGTTGCTGCCTGCAGCTTAATAACACCAGTAAATGCCACGCAACCACCCCAAAAAAAAAAAGGAGAGAAATAAGGAGCAAAAAACACGCTCACTTCATCAACAGCAACAAGAATATTTATCTGATTTAAACGTTGGCAACAGTGGCTCCTCTCCCTACTCCAACCCACCCCTGGGGGCAACATTTCTCCTTCCCATGCCCCCTATTCGTTTCAAGGCATGCGTGTTTGGTAAACTTATGCTGCCCGTCGCCGTGTCCCGCTTAATTTTCACTCTGTGGCAACTTTAATATTAATCATGCAACCCGCATACGAGAGACACAGCTCGACCTTGTTGCGGTAGGTTTGCCGTTGAGGAACCTGTGCCTGTTTCCCTTTTTCTATTGACTGCCCTATGAGGTGGTACGCTCTCTGTTTTGGGGGTGATTCCTGATGCGGGCGCAAGCTGGTAGTAAACACAGTCGCAACCGCAGCGCCAAACGCCAAAAGTTCTTAGTTAAACTCATCGTTCGCCAAAACTTTCCTCAAGTGGCTCATTGTGGTTGCCAGTAAAATGTTGACCCACAGACAGACGGACGGACAGTGAGTTGGAGAGAGAGATGGGTATATTGTTAACCAAGGCGACACTTGCTTAGTTGTTAGAAGGACACGCACAAGGAAGAACAGCAACAGTATCTCATGCTCTGTGCAGTCCTTAGCGCTGTAGAAGGCTGCAGAAGTTGGCAATGCCCAAAAACCAGCAAAAATGTTGTTGCTGCTGCAACCAACAACAACAACAGCAACAACAACAAATAAAACAGCAACCACAACAGAAACAACAAATGGTGAAAATCGTTGGCATGCAAAAACTTTTGGGATGCGGTAAAGAAGACGCAAATGATTAAGTGCGTCGTGGCATAATTCACCAAGACAGCATTCAAGATGACACAGCGGGCAGAGTGGAGGAGGAGGAGGAGTAGGAGGATGCGGGCAGTGACAGCGTCTTTTGGAGGGAGCTAAGCTGAGTTTCAATTGAAATGACTTTCGCAATACTTAAAGCAAATCTCAACTGACAGTCAGTCGGGTAGACTTGGCACTTGATAAGTTTTGACCAAATGTCAACGCAGGTGCTTATTTTGCCAACTTACATTTTTAGCTTGAAAGCTATTAGCCAAGCCAAGTACCACAATTAGAGAAAGAGTTTAGTTGCATTTCAAAATATGTTATTAATATTTATTTAAGAGATTCATTTATGTGTAAGTTGACATTCTGAAACATATGTTTTTTACTCCATTTAAAATGTCATTATTTTTATATAAATTCAAATGTTTGCTTCAGTTGATACAAATAACATGCAAAGTTCTGAAAAAAGTTACTTCAGAATAATTCATCTCAAAGAATAACTGCACAAATTATAAGCTGTCTTTTTTTTCAGTGTATATATCTACTCAATGCCCCTTTAACGACGCCTCTGAGCCTGATTCTGTGCTCTTGGTAACTGATTCTGAGACAGCTCTCGCCGCTCTGTCCCATTGCGCTTGTTAGCTTAGTTCTTTGGTTTTTGGTTGAGGTCTGGTTGTGTTGGTTTGGTTTACTTTGGTTGTCTGGCTGTTTGGCCCTGTTGCCATGTTCCTTGCGGACTTAAGGGCTATGCCATTTGTTACTCACTACAACAAAAGCAACAACAACAACAACAACAAGAAAAACAACAACTAAGCGACAACCAAGAATAGTCACAACTAGAACTTTTGCTGTTTAGCATTTCAACACGCAAAAACGCTGCTGTTGCTGCTATTGTTGTTGTTGTTGTTTATGTTGTTGTTTAGGTTGTTGTTGTTTGTTTTGTTCTTATCGTACTTTCGGAGCCTTGGCATAACAGCAATTAATATGTATCTTTTCCATGGCACACTTTATCTTTGCTTCACCACCCTCTTGCAAGTAGAAAACAAGAAACTTTAAAATATTTTTTTGTTTTCGCAATTTCATCCAGCATTTTGAACGTTCGCTCTGGCACAGTTACACATTATGGCCACGCCTCCTGCCGCTGCCCCTGTCAGTGCTGCTTAGCCAGAGCGGCACCTCAAGTGATCTGTGACAAAACGCTGGCTGCAGCACGGTGGGGGGGGAGCAGGAAAATAGGGGGAAACCAGTTGCATTGCGTATATTCTTGGTACTCTGTGGCAGGTACAACGAATGCGCCTTTTAAATCAAAAGGGACTTGAGAAAATGACAAACCAGCAGACATCAGAAATTAGAGCAAATACTGTCAGAGCTAGAGAGAAAAAGAGAGAGAGAGAGAGAGAGATAGATAGAGTGCGTGTGTATGAGAGAGAGAGAATGCTTGTGCTAAAAATTTAATTAAAATGCTCATTTGTCCTTGACAGCTTTTATACTTTTGCTTAATTGGAAGGATGCTGTTGCAACGACAGAAGCAGCACCAGCAGCAGCAGCAAAAGCGGCAGCAAAACACACACACATTTACAAAAACATACACACACACACACATAGTCAAGATGTGGTTAGATATTACAAGTGGAAAAACGCGACACAACTGCTCCAAATATAGAGTCAGAGCCAAAAGCAAGCAAAACCCCCCTCAAACCCCCCCTTAACTCGGCCCCAGTTATGCGATCGACACGCATTTGCCTGCAACGTGGCTATATCTAATTTCAAATAAATTAAGGAGTGGCAAGTGAATAAGCAACTGGCAAAATTTAAAGTTGATTACGTGACAAGTTGAAGTAAAAATAAACTTCATCATTGCAAATCTGTGTGCAAAGCGCTAATTGAACTGTGTTGTGTAAATGTTTAAATAGTTTACCTCATTGAATTTGTAGAGTTTTGTTGGTAATTTTCCTGTAGAAATCAACAATTTAGTTGCGGTGCTAATTGAGCTGTCGCTTGCAATTAATTAGATTAGATTAGATAAGATTTACAGCTCGTCTAATCAGGAAGTGCTAAACAAACTTTAGAATCTACAACTTTATATAGACAACTGTCTATTGACACTTAATTATTTTAGCAGCAGCTTTAAGTAAGCAACGATAATAGCATCTAAGCTGATTAATCTTATGCCAATTAGTTTAGTATTTGATACAAACATTTAGGCTTGATGGAAAAAAATATGCAGCTCAGAGAGATAAAATTTATGCTGTATAAATTGAAACAATCAGACGATCTTCTACTATAAATAATAAGAGTACTTAATGCACAAAATGTATATTCATATTAAAATTTGTTTATGTGGCACTTAGTGTATTTTTTTTTTTTTATTAGGGGTCAGGTTTAGAAAGTTAAAGTTATGAATGGGCTTGAGTAAACTCCACTGACTAGAAAGATGAAGTGCCTCGGCTGAGCTGTAAGACAAGTGATATTCATTTGTCTGTCCTTTTGTTGGCCAAAACAAAACACATTAATGCGGAAACGTATTTCGTCTACTTGAATTTGCATATGAGCTTATGGCAGCAAGCCCGAACTATACCTAAGGCCAGACAGAGACAGACTGGCGAGAGTTGGTGAGAGGGCAGATGTGAAGCATGTTGTCCTTTTTATGAGCATAGCACATACAGAAATTTGTGCCAAAGAACTTTTACTTACAAACGAGCGAGCAGGCAAAAAGTGCAGAAGAATTGCATTGTTTTTCGCACTGAGCCACACACAGAGAGCAGCATTCAGAGGCAGCAGGACATAAGCGCCAGTCAGGACACAGACAAACACGCATTCGTGCAGGGATATGAATGTGTCTTGGCTAGGATTTGTGTTGCTCCTGCTCCTGCCTACCTCCCACACTCTCACACTCGCTCCCTGTCAACCACTTACTTCACGTTCGCCGCCTCTCCCAGCAGGCAGTTGCAGATGATGAGCCTCAGATTATATGCACTCACTGGCGTTGCCTTGTCTACTGATTCGTCTTTGCAACGACAGGTTTTGTCAGTCTGTTGCCTGGTATCTGACTTTCTGACTGGCATGGCAGGCTGGCTGAACCCAGCCATTTGTAGCGACTCCTCCTGTCCTGTCCCCTTTGTGTGGTGCCAACAGGACATGCATAAGTGGCCTGTCTCTTCGTCCTGGCTCAACAATGTTGCCAGATTCTTATTTATATTTACTCTTGATTGTTGCAGTCACTTTTTATTTTCTTGTTGTTCTTGTTGTTATTATTTCTCTAGTTGTTTTCACTGTTGTTTCTTCCACTACTGCTATTACAGACAAGACGAGTCTATACATAAAAGCAAAAAAAAAAAATAAGTCTGACAGGCACTTTTTGCTCTCAGACAATGTAAAGCAACAAAGTTTTCACACCACGTTTTCATCGCTGTTTTCTCGCTTATTTCAAAATTTACAACATTTTTGTTCTGTTTTCAAAGTGCCAACTGCCAAATTTATTTGGCCTTTAATTTCATTTTTATTTTATTTGCTTATAACATTTTTAATGCAGTTCTCATTTTTACTTTTTTGAAGCGATGTCATCAGCCACTGAAAAATTAACTGTCACATTGGGAAATGGTTGGGTTGGCTTCGAGTCTGTCACTGTCTGAATGACATTTTAATGGGCTGTCCAAATGCCCGTGTGGCAAATGTGAGAGTGGACAGAAATAAAGAAGCGAATATGCAGATTGCTGGAAAGTGGCAAATATATGAAAATTTAAATTAAAGTTTTAATATTGTCTGTGGTGAATTTGATCAGGGGTTGAACGCACACAGGCTCAATAATTTGTTTAGCTGCCTGATTCTGGCATTTGCCTATTATTTAATGTCAGCACACCAAAAATAGCATTTTGTGTCTATTTTAGTTTAATTTTCCGCATAAATGGTTCTCCCAACTGAACCCAAGTTGATGCCCAAAAACCACTCCACCCACAGTACTTGAAGCTCCAGCAGTGGAGCGCAAGCAGCTGCCGATTCTTTTGGAGTCCTGATGCTGCCACTGCGTGTGGCAGCCAGCTGCAAAAATGGCAACTTAAAACAAAAATTATTGGTTTACACTACACCCAAGTTATAAAAATAGCAAATGCTAGCCAAAAAAAGCAAAAAGAGCCACAAATTGAGTTGAACGATTTTTCAAATGTTCTTTTCTTTTTTTTAGTTCGGTTTGTTCTTATTTTTAGTTGGTTTGCGGGGCTTGAATATTGTGTGGGGTGTCTCCGAAAACGCCCAATAGTTTTTGGCATACTATATTTTTTGTTTGCTATCGATTTCAATTGTGTCATGGCGCCCTTTACATCTCTCTCTCTCTCTCAATATATATATATATATATATATCTGTCTCTCTCTCTCTCTCACTGTGAGTGTCTCTTTGCGATATTTCATTTGCTCCGCAAACATTTTCAAAGCGTGCAATAAAATTGACACCCGCAGCGCAACCAACGCTCCAAATTGAAACTATGGGCGAGATAATAAATATGTAGCCAAATGGAAGCTACAGTCAACACAACACAGCACAATCCACAACCCTAACTACCGTTGCCACCACCGAAACCCAACAAGCACCCCTGCGTAGAGGGCAGCTCCAAAATGGTGCAATGAAAGAGTTTTAATGAGATTTAATCTTTAAATTTGGCGCTTTATTTACGTGAGTGGCAGCACCAGCACCAGCAAAAGAATGATGCAGCCGAAAAGACTATTCATGCCACATCCTGATAGTAGCACATTAAAAAAATTAATTTATACAAAAGGAGTTAACTTCATTACGTTACTCAAGGGAAATTTTAATTAAAAGCGTGCGAAAGATTTAATTGATTATACCCAGTGCCACAGTGCGCTGCAAGGGAATCTCATTATTTAGGGGCGGGCGGCTAATCGCGTAAATGAGTAAAAACTATTTTTATTATGAACTCCCATTTCCCTCAAGCATGCTGAATTTATGAGACTGTTAGTCCAACCCAATGCATCTTATAGGGTAAGTCATACTCTATCAGCAATAAAGTCCTTTAATTTTATTGTGCATACGCCGCGTTGCACACCGTGCCAGATAACTTAAACTGACCGCTGAAACGATGAAAATTGCTCCCCAAAATGATCGAGCGGGGAGCGAACTGGCTGTAAAATAAAAGTTTACACAGTTAATAATAAAACCATTTACTTTGCAAATATTTTGTCAGTCCAAAAGGGGCAAAGAAGGCGGGGTCCGCAAGTTGGGTGGCAACCGTAGGGCGGACTGATGGCATTTGACCTAATCTCAAGTCAATTTTCACGCTTAGCATATGAGACTTTGAATTTAGGAATGCAAAATGTTAGCAGGATGTGAGAGAAGCTTCGAGACGAGACGATAGTCAGAAGTGGCCAGAAGTCGGTGCACACTCCCCAAAAATAAAAAAAAATAAAACCACAATTGGGATCGAGTCGAGATGAGATGAGATGAGATGAGTTGTGTTGAGTTGAGTTGAGTGCTTGCAAATGTGTTTGCAATGGGTTAAATATGCTGTGCAGTACCCCATAGCTATATGCATATGCATTGTGTGTGCCTGGGTGTGTCTGGGTGTCTCTGTCCTGCCGCCTCCGCATCCATCTTCTCCGTTGGATTTTTGTTTCCGCTGGCTTTGAGTAAATGAAGTGCAGTTTGGGGTAGCGGGAGACAGCAGCAGCAGCAGCAGCACCAACAGCAGCAGCAGAATGGCAGCCATGAAAAATTAAAAAGGGATTTTGGAGCGCCAGCTGCTGAAAACCGTTTGAATAGTAACTTGAACAAATTTTTTCTTGCTAGCATTTTTTTTTGTTTTCTTTTTTTCAGGGAAAGTACGGACGGTTGTCAGCATTTTTTTGAAAGTGCCTCACTGCCACACAAGTTGAAAGATGATATAAGCCAGCACATTGGACATGTGCTTGCCGCTCGAAAGCATCACTAAAGTGGCCAAACTTGGTTGCCGTTTGCCGAATCAAGTGGGTTAAGAGTTATTTTCGAGTGCAAAGTTCGCTTAATTATGTGGCCAAACGTTTGTGGGTTAGGATGTGTACTGGGTGGGTGCCGACTCATTTAATTGAGATATACTCGGTATAAGGTAAAAACTGCTTTACTTCACAATGCGAATAATGATTTGGGTTGGACAACTTTGAGATGGGAGAAGACAAGTAGTAATTGGCAATTGGTTGTTCAGACTGGTTAGTAAGACACTTATATGATTTGAAGCCCTTAATTATCACTTCAAATTCTCAACCGAGATTGCAAATTTTTGTGAAATGTGAAACACAAATATTTAATCATGTTGAAAGTCTAAGTACTATATAAATATTTATTTATATTCAAGCTATGTTTTAAAAAAAAAAAAATGGCAAGTAGATAAGCAAATTTAGAATTTTCATTGAATTTTTTAAATTATGGAAATGATATACTTAGATTATGTTTTCGATGTGTATAAACCAGGAAGTCTCTTTGTATACATATAGAAAACAATTTTTGTATACCTTATCGGCATAACAAACTGAAAACCAATTTTTCAATGAAAATTTCTTCACAAATTGAATGTGATTTAAGTCGTCGAACACACACTAGATATTAAATAACAGCATATGGGCAAAAAGAAACCCTCTGTTTCAGAACTGTGAGCTGTACTCAACACAGAACAGGATTTAGAAGTTTTTCTTTACACTTGTAGCTATCAATAACCTAATTGGATTTGTGCAATGGAAGTGGTCAAAAAATTTAAGACCCAAAAAACTGGCATCTGTTGAAAATGACAAAAGCTCCTGTAAAATTGTCAAAGTGAGCAACAAGGAAAATGGAACGAATGAAAATAAAAATTAAAAAAAAAAAATGGAAAGAAAAGCTTACCTCTTGCAATAATGAAAATTCGTTGTAAAAAGTAGTTGGCAACTCGTAAAATTGTTGCCAATAGCTGCAAACGCTTTTGTTGCTCTTGACGTGGCCCTCTATATCTCTCTCTCTCTCTCTCTCTCTCTCTCTCTTTTTGTGTCTCCCTCTCTCGCTTTCTTGCTCGTTTTTGTCAACTTTTATTATTACAGCTTCTGTAGATTTCGATGTTGTTGTTTTGGTATTAGCCAGTTAAACAGTGTTGTTGTTGATGTTGTGTTCGGGTTTACAGTAGTTACCGTCGATGATGGTGCAGAGGGCCAGGCGGGATCTGCTGCTGGCATTGCCGATTGTCGGCATTGCTATTGTTGTTATTTTTGGCCGAGAATTTGGCCAACGTTTTATTGTGTTTATTGTTTTAGTCACTTGGCAGCGCGTGAGTTTGAATTCGCTTTAACCCTTTGCGCAATTTCAACAATTCGAAAAATGGCAAAATACTGCGGGATAAATTGTCTATAGGCTTTGTCAAGTTTATTGTTTATTATTTGTTTAACTCAAAATGTCGAGCGCATAAAAAGAAACAAACAATAAAAAAAAAAAATGTAATACGTATTTTTTTCAGCTCGTTGAATGAGTTTTTCTGCAGCTTAAACCACTCCCCGCTTCCTCATATCGTTAACGCAATGGCAACGCATATGTCAAAAGATTTATGACCATACAAAATGGCAGACTGTTTTTTCACTCCTACCCTTCCAAGTATCGAATGGAATTTGTTTCATTTTTACCCAGCAAAAATATTCATAACACTCACACGCACACTTGCTGGCCAATTAAATTCCGTGAGATTAAAGCGTCAACGTTCCTGTTGTTAACATCATAAATTCAAGAAAAACAATTGTTTAATTTTCAAAATGCATTACTCGACGCTCGATGCTGTATTAAGTGTGAAAATGCTTGCCCCATTGGACTGTCAGGCCGATGTTGGAATTTCCACTTGAGCACACGCTTTAAATAAATAATATAAGTGAACCACATGAAAAAGTGGTTCGTTCAGGATGGGGAAATGGGTGCAACTCATTTCGGCTTTTGCCACGCTTCTTCTGCATTTTTATCTTGCGCTCGCTCGGCACTCATTTGTGCCTCGAGGTCGCCAAACCAAGCCCACTCAACCCCACCCGCACCCTGCTTCCATAACAGTGGCATCCTGGCAGCCTTCTGGGGCGCGGCTGCTTCCTGGGCGCCGAATATCGTGGGGCCAACACAGACGCTTGAAGGACTTCCCTTCCAGTTGGTGGTGCTGCTCTCTGACTGTGGATGTGGCTTCTGGCTTTGTCTCGTAATCTACTAGTCTCATAACCTCGCCCCCCTTTCCCACGTCTATTTTCACTTATTAGTCTGCGTTTTGCAAATATGTTTTTGCATACGAGGCACGTCTCCGTAATTTTTCTTCAACTTGTTCTTTATTTATTTTTCTCTACGTTTCCTTTATTTTATTATTATTATTTTCCTTGTCGTTCTCGCCACAGTTTTGAGTTTTTGGGGCCAGCCCTCAGAAGTGTAAATGCGAGATTTGTTTACACCACATTAAATAGACGACAGAAAATGACAAAATAAAAAAGGGCGAGGGACTTAAATTATGAAAAATCGTTAGGCTTATGCCATTTCCAATTTGCTTCATTTTTCAGCAGGTTTTTTTTTTAAATATTCAGATGTCATGTTAAATTGCACCTTGAAGATGAAGATTACAGATTACTTGAAATTTATTATCAATTCAGATTTTTGTAACTATGTTGTAGATTAATAAAAAAGGTATTTAAATTTATTTATTTATTTTTTATAATAAATCAAGAGGTTATACGATTTTTTAGCGCTGTCTTTATTTTATAAAATTTCCTGATGTCTCAAAATAGATTTTTATATATTAATGATACTGAAGTAAATTGGGATTAAGCCAATTTTGTGCCTAATACTTTTCAAGGAATTCATTCCGAAGCACTTCCAATTATCCGTTCAATTGGTGATTTACTTGACGACCCAATTTATTTGGCAGGCTTTGCCCTTTTCAAGCTGCCTTCTGGAGGTGGCCCCATCAAGTTGTAATTTGTAAATGAAATTGCTTTTTCAGGCATCGCTTTTTGCGGTTCTCTCGTTTTTTTCGTTGCCCCCAAAAAAATGCAAATTTATCAAATTGATTTAAGAGATGGATGTTGATGGCGGCCAATTTAAATGCCAAAAATTAATTACATGCCACACGTGCACACACACACACACGCACACACACACACACATACCAACGCACAAAAAATACGCACACACAGCATCACATGTGTTTTTTGTTGTTTCTTTTGTTGGTAGTTGTTGTAGTTTACACCTTTAAATTAATTACACTCACTCTCTCTCTCACACACACACACACGAGTATACTTATTTATGCACACCTCTTCAAATTGTGTTGTTTGATTTTGGCTTATTTAATATTTCGTTGACACTTGGCCACTTTTAGCACTCGGTTCGAAAAAGACGTCAACACGGCACACGAAACGCACACAGTGTTGTTGTGGCTATTGCCAATTGTTGGTGGCCAGGCTAAAAGAGCCGCAACGAAATCGCCGCAAAACGAACATGGCCACGTTTCCGAGTTGACTGATTTGAGTTTAGCCTGCTGGCCAAGACACGAGCCGCCGCACAGAACGAGCCACGGTCAAAACCGAACCGTTGACTCTTATCACAGACGATGCCGTTATTCGTGCCACTGTGTTGAGTTTCTGCTTCGGCTCAAAGAGAGCAACGCAGACGCTCCTCAGAACCGACACACACACACACACACACACAGAGAGAGAGAGAGCCACTGCTGTTGCCGGCATTTGTTGGTGTGTGGTGAGTTTTGTGTGTGTAGTACGCATTGGTGAAAGCTTGTTGAATGTTGCATGCACCCAAATTACGAGGCAGCCACTCTTATCAGTAGAGCGTTGTGGGCGACATTTTATCGGTCAACTGTGCAACTGTCCAATTGTCCCACTGTCAAACCGTCCGTCTGACTCTGACGAAAGTACAAGCGGCAGCAGCAATCATCCCGATGTATGTCCACATCTCCGACCCGGTTTACTACTGCTGTCCAAACATTTCACTTGGCTCAGTGTTCTGAGGTTTATGCCAACATAAAGGAAATGCGATTGGCGTTAACATGTTGAAGGTGGCACTTTTAGTATTGGATTAATCGAAGTAAGGTGTTAATCTAAACTGTGAACTTCTCGCTTAGATTTGTCGAATTTTAAGTGACAATTTAGTTGAACATTCTTGTAACTATTAATTAGTTTTTAAAATTAAATACAATTACATTTAAGTCGCTTGATCAGCTCAATTATCATCGATTTAGGGTTGACATCTTTGGCATAGTTAAATTAATTTGCTTTTAATTAAATGTATCTTTTAATTTTCAGCTCATCTTGCCACGATCCCGAACGCTTGGTGTCACTTTGATGTTGCTTGAAGCCTTCCGGTGTCAGGTTTCAGTGCGAGATTGAAAACTTAGCAAGTTGATGTTTCCTAATTGATATATTGCCGCCTGCCCTCGTGCAACATGTCCATGTCCCGTTTGTCAACCACAATGGCGACTTCCGCTTCGGCATCGTTGTCCTGCTGCTGCTGCTGCTGCTTCTGCTCCCGTTCAGGCTTCCCCCATTTCTCGCTTGTCCTTTTCAGACTCCGACGACGCCTCTGTCCCTGTCACTTTGGAACATTCATTTTGACTTTCATGCGCTTGTCAACTGAGGACTAGAAGTGTTTTGTTTGCGGCCACTTCATCGGCGTCCTCGCTCGTCCTCGTCATCGTTATCATCTGGTTAAGGGACTAAGTAGCGTCAGTGCATAGTTATTGCTGTTGTTGTTGTTGTTGTTTTAATGGACTTGTTATTGTAGCCAAAGAAATTTGATGCAGTTACTTGGCATATCAATGCGGCTGGTTGGTTGCCTGCATTGGCCGCTAAACAGGCCAAACTAATTACCGTGCATAATAAATCAGCGCTGTCATAGTTTGCCATCAGTTTGACACCACCCTCGCAGTGCAGATCCTTAGATCCTAGCTGCTTATTGGTACCATTTATGCAAATTGTCCTCAATAGCACAAAGTAACTGGCAGCCAAGAGCCACGACTCAGAGTATCGAAGTATTGCTTCTGGACTTGCTCGATGGATGCATTGCGGACTGACTGTCTTTTGCATTATTAATTGCAATTTGTTGGCTTTTTCCAAGAACTAGCTATGGCTATAACCTAATAAGCGACTCCCCTTAGTTACATACATTTCCTATATACACATGTATGTGATTATATGTTGTTAGTCAACTGGTTCATGCTGACAATTCAGTTTCTTAATGCAATATTAATTGATTTCCATTGAAAACGAAAGAGCTGACATATTTCACTTAAAGTGATGGCAACTGGGGGGGGTGCGAAGGGAAAGCTATTACTGCGAGAAAGTGGGAAAAGAGTTGGAAATTTTTATTGTAACTTGCATGATGATTAAGCTAAATTGCAACAAATTGTGTGGCAATTAGTTAGTGCAGAGGCAGGCAACATGCCACAGTATTCTTGAAACAGTTATGAAAACTTTGTGGCTGCAACAACAACTATTTTATTTTACAACATTTTTGTTTAAGCATTACATTTACAAAATTTGAATATATTCAATAGAGCAAAAATGATTGATTTCTGTAATTAATATGAATAACATAAATTAAAGTTGTAATCCGAGGAATAAATAAAAACTCACCTCAATTGCCTGAAAAAATTAACTTTTTTGCGAGCCTCGGGCACATCGTGCATGTGATCATCGAGGAACTTGTACAAGGTGCCCGTTTGTGGGTCAAAATCGTTCTTGGGCAAGCGATTGAACATAAAGTCAGGCGCTCCAGCTTTCGATTCCAGTGGCTTGCAGCGGGAGGGAAAGGGCTGTGTATACTCACGCATATAGCTAGATCTTAGAGGTGGTTCCACTTGCTCCTCGTAGGCCACATGACCATAGCGTGAGCTACAATTGGATAGGAAGTGAGCTGCAATTGGATTGAAAGTGAACTGAAGTCCTGGCCAAACTTACTCATCCATGTCGAAGGACTGAAAGTTGACGAGCTTGCGATCGTTGGAGCAAAGGGTGCGCTGTGGCTGTGAGCCCTGCTCCAGCATGATTTGAGTGGTTGTCTTCATGAGTGAACTATCAATATTCGACTCCCACAGTTTGGTCTTCCTCTTGCACGACATGACCACGTCAAATAGGAAATTGTAATATATAAATATTTGTATTTCAAAAAGTGGAATTCAGAATTGTATGTTCAAAGACAAGCTATAAATTGAATTTTAAACAATCTTATTTGACAGCGAATCAAAGGTGAACTAAATAAAATCAAACGAAATGGAGAGAACTTTAAATAAATGTAGTAATTTTTATGCATGATATAAAATAAATTTAAAATATAGCTAAAATTTAAATTAGATCATTAAGAAGCAAAGTGTGGATTAATGACAAGCCAAATGGTCTGAATGGGCCAACAAGTGAAATGGATATTGAATAGTCCTTGAGTGGGTCAGTGGGCAGATCATGTACAGGCTGCAGGCCGTAAGGGGAATGAAATAAATGCAGTTGTAACAATTGGCCAGAACAATGGTGCTGGTTTTTGCAGTTCTCATTATGAGTTTTGCCACCTTATTTGCTTGAATCGACATTAATACGGGCTAATTAAACAAATATTTGATGTTTGTGTGTGCGTTGATGTGTGGTGTATGTGTGTATAAGAGTGTGTGTGTGTGTGTGCGTGTGTGTGTGCTCGTGTGGGTGCGTACATTTGCGGGTGTGGTATGTTTATGCATATCATACGGCTTGCATCAACAATCGGCATCGATGACACCAGAAAGCAATGTTAAACAACATAATGCGATAGAATTGCCACACCGCCAACACTTGCAACATGGGCAACATGAACGAACGACGGGTATTCATCTAGATGCGTGCGTGTGAGATATTGCCTAATGGTTGGGATGTGGCAGGGTGCAATATTTGCCATGTGCGGCATAAATTATGGACCACAATTTTGCATACGTTGCATTTTGCAGCGCATTATTTGCATTTTTAAGCATTTTCACAGTGCATTGGGCATAATTAAAAGCGACCGCGACTGCGGCAAGGAAAATGTTTTTATTTTTTGTTCTCTTCTATTTTTGCATTTAACTGAAAGCATTTAAACAGAACAAAAACAAAATAGAAGAAAACTGGCTCAGCTGGCTGTACTGGAGGGAAAGTAATACTGTTAAACTACTCAAGTTGCTCACCTTAAAGATTGCACACTTGACTGGGTAGAGGGTGGTTTGGCAGTGGATGGTTGGTGGCATGGCGGCAGGCAGCCGTGGCGCACTTAACAAATTAATGTCAAGCCACAATAAAAGTCAACAGCTGGTTTGGCTTGCGGGGGGGCAGCCAGAGGCGAGGTTGCTTCAGCTCCAAAGGTGAAAGCAAAGTTGAGTGCAATGTCAGGCAGAGACTTAGTAAGAGTTAAGGGCTAAGAGGGGCAAATGAGTGAAGGGGGCAGGGGGATAGCGCGTGCAGCCAAGAATGGAGAACGGAAGCTGCCACTCACACAGCAACATATACAAAAGCGCAGAGAAAGAGAGAGAGAGAGAGAGAGATAGGGAGTGAAAGAGAGAGGGATATACTCGCATGTTTAAGCGCTGTATGCCCGAGATTTTGCGCTTGACATATAATTTTTATGTCACAACTCGCCATGCTTAGTATATATATGTGTGCGTGTATACGTGCGTGTGTGTGTGTGCGAGTGTGTTCGTCAGTGCATCCTTGTGCATCCTGCGCAAATGGCAAAAGTTTTGCCAGCACGCAGCACTTGCTCAACTCTTGATGACTGGGGTGTGAAATTTACGAGTTGCGAATCGCGAGTCCAAAAAGGCATATAATTATTTAGCACAGACACGCACAACACACCAATACACACACACACACACGCACACACACACAAAGCACACAGCATTTATGCCTAAGCAGGCAGACGTGAAACTTTAAATTGTTTGGCTTTAGAAATGCCTTGAAAAGTACACATCAAATTATTTAGCGACGGAGCTCAACCCAATTAAGCTAAAAGCAGATGAAACTTCAAGATTTTAGTTGATTAATAATGTTTAAATAAATTACATTAAAAAAATTCTTGCTGTCTATAATATTAAAAATAAAATTGCTCAAGCCAAGCAACGCAAAAAAAATTGCTTTAACAACATTTCTTAATATATTATTTATTTATTTTATTTTAGATGTTGAAGAAATGTATTTTTTTTTTTTCGAATTGCAAGTAATCGGTTAAGCCCAAGAAGTTAACTTTTATTATATGTACATATATATTTTGATACAATATTACACATCAAGCTAACTCATCAACTTTTTTATATATATTTTTTATAGAGCCTATAATCAAGTGACTCTCTCTACTCGGGCTGTTAGTAACATTTACATAAATACATGCACAAAAAACAATTGGCAGTTACAGAAAAAAAAAAAGATGAAGAAAAGTTAAATAAAGTATGTTGAGTGGAATTCCATGAGCTTGGACGCTTTTGCCAACATCCATTTCATATGCTGCTGCTGCGGCTGCTGCCGCTGCTCTAAATGAACTTCCTGGCAAAAACAACTTCACGGCACTTGGAGCCAACCACAATGGCAATAACAGCGATAGAGGGTGGAGGGGAAAAAATGCAGTTAAATGAGCGGAAATGCAAAATTAACCCGCCGCGAAAACATAGAACAAACAAAGAAATGGTTTTACAACTAAAAAAAAAAAAATAAATAAAACTAAAAGCAAAATGAAGAGGACATGGAGAATGAGAAAGAAAAAACCGTATACGGGGAAAGTCTGGGGCAAAATGGAATAAACGTTGCCACTTGGCAAAATTTAATGTAAATATTTGGGCAACCATGAAAGAAGAGGCCTTGGAAAAACAGAATTGAGCGTCTGCAAGTGCAAGAAAGCTGTCTACAATTGGGTTAAATACATTAAAGCAACGCTATGGAAACTTTAACGAAATAATCAGTTATGGGCAGTCTATTTTGAAGTAATTTAAACAATTTATTACCACATTTTCTGATTACATTCTAGCAAGTGAATCGGAATCCTTATTGTGATTCACACACAAACAGCAGCGAATTTTGCACGCCTAGCACCCTCTGGCAAAAGCCAAGTTCCCTCCTTTATGCCATGTTCCCTCAAGGTTACTGCTTTTCCTATTTATGTACATATTTGCCAAGGTAACAACCAGCTTTTGCCAGACAACACACACAGCTACACAGCAGCGCCCCTCCGCAGCAATCGCTTAAATCGCTTTGCCCCACTCCGCTCAGCTGGGATCTTTGCTCATGCTAAAAGGGTCTTTAAGAATATCCTCAAATGCTGAGCTTGATAAATAGAAAATGAGAATTGCAAATGATTTATCTGCAGCGCGTGTCTTTATTTGTTGTTGTTGTTGTTTTTGTTGTTGTTGTTGCTGGTGACGCACTTTTGAGTATTTGAACTGGACGAAAATTGTATTTAATTGTTGTGCTGGCAGTTGGCCGTTGGTAATTGCAATACAGATACTGTCAAGACAGAAAAACACACAGTGAGAGAGAGAGAGAGAGAGAAAGATAATGAAAGAGAGAGAGGGAGCAAAAAAGCAAGCTGAAGCTGGAAAGTCACTCGTAAATTAAACAAACATTTTCACAGCGCGCAATGAAAATGACAATAAAAATAGCTTAAAATTTATGGCATACCAAACGAAACGAAATGGAACGAAACGAGAGCAGCAGCAGCAGCAGCAGCCTCTTGGCCCTTTTATTACTGTGCACTTGGGCCACACACACCCACACCCATACCCACACCGATACAATTACACCCATGCACACCCAACCCATTTGTAGTTGGCACTGAGAATGGCATCTGCCACTTGGCACTGACTTTTGCCTGAGGCAGACAGCGATCCACAAGACGGAGAGAGAGAGAGAGAGAGAGAGAGCGAGAGACATCCAGCTGCCAGGGGCGACACATTCAGTCGCACTGACTTTTGCACAATTAATGGCGGCCAGCCTGACCCAAAACCCCCCACCCCTACAACCTGCCCAACCCCACAAGACTTGCGCAATTATTGCGCCATTGTGTGAGAACCTTTGCCAAGTGTCTGTGTCACCGCTAAATTTAACATAATCCTGGAACGCCGACGAGCCTCGAAGTCGTCGTCGCTGTTATTCCTTTTTGGCAGCAACCTCAAAACCTCACCAACCAACCCTGAACGCATCCCTTTTGGCGCTCCTTGCATGTGATGTCTTTGTCCTCCGGTAAGCCTTTCTTTTGCCGCGCATAATTAATTTCACGTTCCTGCCAAAAATATGCGCCAGAATCGCGTCGGCTCTGCTCCACTTTGATTTGCTCTTTATGTGGTTGTTGCTGTTGTTGTTGGTGTTGTTGTTGTTATTATTACAGACCCTTGCGAAGCTATGCTATTTATTTTGTTTTTGGCAAACGCTTTCGTACCGCAAGTAGCCAACTTGCCAATTGGCATTATTCAATTGCCCCACAAGCACCAGAAATGTCCGCAAACTTAAGTCTGAAATCCAAGACAATTCGACTAGCAAAATAGCAAAAATTCCATCGTTTCAAAAAACACAATATAAAATTTAAAATTAAACGCTAAAACTTTGTTCTCTAAGAATTTTTTTGTATATATTGCACATATTTCCCAAGTTGCGGATCTACACAAATATTTATTTATTTTTCGCATGCAACATTCAATCACACACAATTTAATTCGCTGGCTTCATTCATAATTGTTTCACAGCTGCAACCGATAACAATTTAAATCCATTGTTGTCAATAAACAATTATTGCGAATTCCAGCAAACATTCTCTCCCCTCACCACCCTGCACCCGCAAAACCTTACACGCGTTTTGGGCTGTCAGCCCCATTGGCCACAGGCGGCAGTGGACCATAAGTGGACCAGAGCCAATGCCATTGCCGTTTACCGAATCGCTGATATTTTTATCTTCAAAAGAAAAAAAAAGAAACGCCGCCAGAGAAAGCGACCGACAGACAGACGGACACTGTCCCAAACGAAATGCATTGCAAAATGCTAAAAAATGGCACAAGATAAAAAAATTAACAAGACAAAAATAAACGAAAATAAAAAATGAACATCTTAGGTACATCGAATATTACACACACTTGCAGGCTAAAAATAAATGTAAAAAAATTCAGGTTTAATATAAATAAGCAAACCGATCGAGAAAGTTTATCAAGAATAAATATATAATTTTGGAACGACTCTTTTGGTGCGTTACAAACTTCACGACAAATTCAAATAATATCTGCAAGGGAATAAGAAAGAGAAAATTGAATGGAAATGAAGGGGAGGTGTGGGGAGCAGTGAATTGGCGTCCAACGGACCATGTTATAGACAGCGCTAAGAGAGAGGGTAGTACTAAATAAAGTTGCAGTAAAAACTATTAGAGGCGAAGGCAGCAAAACAAAAAAGATCACTAGAAATGCCGAAAGCATAAAAACTGAAAAAATATGTTTGCTTCAGTGAATTTGGTACGACCAGGAGATATCCTGGATATATGTTCTCATTTTTGGCTGTACAGTCTTTATTCACCTTAACATGCTTACTAAAAGAACGTAAATCGATATTTATCGATAATTTATTGAGAGTTTGCTTAATACATTTACTTTTAATTTATTTCTCATTCTGTTGATACACACTTTTAATTGAAACAGTGCATACAAAAACAGACTAAACATTTTGGCCATATTTGCAATTGAGAGAAAAGCTATATAGGCGGGCATTTGGGGGTGGGGTGGAGTGGGGATATACTGGCGGGGACCGATAAAAGAGCAGACATCAGGCGAAAGCATTCGGAGAAGCTGCAACCGAAACAGGAAATTACAATCGAATCGTACGTTTGTGAGTGTGTGTGTGTGTGTATTCTGTGTGTGTTTGTGGGCGTGCGTGTGGAGGTGTGTATTTTTCAGATGTCTGGCATTGGAAGACACTTCTGAGGCGGCCAAATCACAAAGTGTTTAATTCAATATGAGACCAGGGACATTGGGCAAAATGGAACGGACTGTGTGGCATGCAGCAAATGGTGGCTTGTTGGCAGTCAAAACTTTGCCCTCTTGCATTGACTCTTAAATTTATGTGCAAACTTTTAGTGTGCCTATGTACGAATGCCCAGCTGTGTGTAAATCTGTGTGTGTGTGTGTTTGGAAATTATGCAATTTAAACGCATAAATTTCACGACTCGACCCGAGGCTAAGGCACAGCCGCATCGTCTGTTAGCCCATAACTTAACCGACTTAACGACTGTCTAATTAAAGCCAGTTCAGCGGACGCAGACCCTTTCCTGTCCCCCGGCAATACAAATGCCTTCAGCACACCTTATCGAGGGGGCGTTGAAGGGGCTAGATAGGATTCATAAGAAATTTGATTAACTATTGCAACGAATCCTTTGCTTATAATAATAAGTTGATTCTCAAAAGAAAAATTTAAATATGAATATTTATATACAAAAAATACATTTTAAAAATTCAATTATTAAAAATATACAGTTTGACCAATTTGTTGCTCAACTTAAATATTTTTATAAAAATACATATATCATATTCATAGTATATTTACAGTTCGTCGAGCTGGCACATTGTGAATTTAGAAGCTGCTATGGACCGCTCGTAAAAAATAAAAGTTGGCAACACTCCCCGGAGACAAATCAGTTTGGTTTTGATTGCACCTTTTTATGCCTTTGCCACCTCATAACTTTTTCCACCTTAAGCGACCTTGTCTATCGCGGTCTTTCCCGCCAGCTGCTCAGCTTTGGATGCTTTTGGCCATGTTGATATCTTTCATCTGTCTGCCGTCTGTTTTAATTCTCCTAACGTAGTTGTTATGGTTGCTAACGGTTGTTGCTTCTTGGTTGTTGGTTGTTGGTTGTTGAATGTTTGTTATGTGTTGTTGCCGGCCCCAAACTGCAGTCAACGTTATTGGGACGTGTTTTTGTATGTTCTTCATCATGTTTGTCGTTGGCTTTTATTTCTTGGGATAAGCTCGTAAAACTTTTGGCAACAAAAAAAAAGTACAACAAAACGCTCCAAAAACTTGACGTGTACTTCGTGTCGCAAACCACCGAAAGAAAAAATTGGCAAAAGCACAAGCCGAACCACTTGGCCAGGCCAAAGTCTTCAACATTTCGTCTTAACAATTTAATGACCCACCGGGGGGAGGAGTGGCTGTTCCAGCAGGCGAAGTCTGTTAAAACAAACGGCGTGACAACACAGACATGAAATATTTTCACCAGTATGCGGAAAACGCCAACAATATCATTTCGACTTGACGATACTCTAAATTAATTCCGAATATTTTTATGATACACTCTCACGAATGAGTTGAGAATCTGAACAGATGCACATAGCTGATATAAATGTTCGTTTTAGACTGGTTCAAACTTCTACACTGAAGCGTAGTTCATTAAGATAGAGTATTGAAAATTGCATAAGGAAAACTGACAGTCCATTTTCACTGGAAACTCATCACTGTTTTCGAACTGTTGCTCCTGCTGTTTTAGCTGTGACAAAAAAAAAAAACAAAAAAACGCTTTGCAATTGAAATGTCAATAATGTTTTATGGCATTGTGGCGTAAAACTTCAAAAACTCGTACTTTTGTCCATACACTGAACGAAACTTTTGAACACTCGTTTAAAATTTTTTATATTTTATATATAGATCGAATGAATAAAGCAGGCAGAAGTCCATTTACCTGCTCTAAAATTCCATATTCTTGAATTTAATTGAATCATCTGTCAGTAATAAATAAAACCGTAACCGTATCGTGTAAACGGATTATTATTACTTTTATTTACAAAAATTACTGTCCATTGGAGAAAGGGAGTTTTGTTTTTGGCAGTGTAGCAAGAACAGAATATTTTCATTTGGTTCGCAAAATCTTTGACATGCAACAGCAATCAAAAGCGATGGGCAGTAAAAAAAAAAAAAGAACTGCGGAAATGGGGCTGTGCTTGCCGGGGGTGTTGGTGGACGGTGTTCTTAGGGACGGGGGGGGAGGTGCCATTGTGTGGCTTGTCTTGCGGTGTCGCCTAAAATTGGCCGGCAAACAAGGCAACAAGCACTGATAGGCCAAAAGTGGAATACAAAGAGCGTAGGAGACAGAAAGGCACACAAAAAAACAAATGTCGAAATCCAATTCAAAATGCCATCAGACATTCTAATTTCATTCATTTCTTGATACAATCAAGCGATCTGCCGGCTGGTGAGGTTCGAAGCAAAACATAGTCCGAAACTCAGTTCCTTATGTCACATGGAAACTGATTGCGATAACCAACAAATACAATGCAATTGCTACAATCGAATCTTTTGCTCCCTTCTTCGGCGCCCTTCTTTTGCGAAACAAAATTGAATTTTAATCTGTGATTTGTAAATATTGCACATGACCAGGCGACTGCCATTTACAAAAAGAAATATTTTATATCAACCATTGACTGTTGCCGAGAATTGGAAAATTATGGTTTAAAAGTAAACTTGAAATTTCTATAGTTGTTTTTACGTCTTTTTGCATTTTGCACATTTTTCAAACTGGGCAGTTTCCATTATTTACTTCTAAGCGTTAAATTGTTGTTGATTTCTTCTTTTGTGCATTTTTCTTCTTGAAGTATTCCTTCTTCTCTAAACATTTTATGCTTTCGAAACTGTGTCAAACAAATGCCACAGAACCACTTGGAAAACTGGCAAGGCGAAAGCAAAGAGCTAGAAAAAGAGTCATTTGGGACATTTTCTGATGCAGCTGGACTCATTTTAAGTGTTTTCACTGTGACGCCTGCTGATGTCGTGGCTCATTTTTGTGCAAACTGTGAATTGAATAGAATAAATATGAATTGGCCAACGTCAAGAACTTTGTAGAATAACGTTAATGCACATGGGATCAATTTGTAGTTTGGCTAACGCTTAAAGTGAGCTTTAATAGCGAAATTGTGTGGTCACAATAAATAATTGTTAAACATGAATTTATTTAAGATGCAATGCCAACAGCAACCAGAACAATAATCCATATTGATTTGTGCAACGGCAGACATGAGAATGGGGCGAAGCGCGTCTGAAATGCAATCAGATATTAATTGTGACAATAATTGACTTATATATAACTCCGACTAGCGAAATAGCCAAATGTGTATGGCCATAATGTAAAATCATACCAACGAAACGGCAGTTAAGTTAATTAGCCTGACAGCCGGCAAGTTGATTTAGGGCCTCAGCCAACGGCGCGTATGATTAATAAATTTCAGTGTGAGGAGAGTGCAGCAGGAATGTCGGAGGTGAATAGAGTGAGAGAGGTAGAAAATGTTTGAAATTGCCTCGAGGAGTTGTTTTCTATTTGCATAATACAATAATTGATTTGCATTGTTGCCATCCCCGTCAATTGAACAGCTCCACTTTAAGCCATTCCCAGCCAACGTACACTGCAAATGGTTTAAAAGCTCAACAAATATGAAATGCACTTGTTACGTAACAATGACTCACCTACAAAGGTCAATAGCAGCGGCCAATAAACGCGTCTAAACCAGCTTCGTTTTCTTACCGATTGATTGAGACGTTTCTGGTTGCAACTCCAGCACAAGGGCTGATACGGGCTCTTTGTGGCTCTGACAAAGCTTTTAGCATTACGATCCATGCCAATCAAGGACAGCAATTCCTTGTCAGTCTCTACTAAGTGGTGCCACGAGATGTTTACCAGTATTTTTTGTGCATGTTTCCAATCCTTGTCCTCTGTTTGATAATCTGTGTGGGAATTGACCTTATAGTTGACTGTTAATCCGCAGTTCGGCTGATCTGCCGGAGTTGGCTGGATACAAATGATCAGTTCGGTGGTGTCGTAATCAGCCAACTGGCCACACCTGGGAACCACTTGAATGAGTTTCTCATTGCTGCTGTCAATACTAAAGATTATGGGATTCTTGCCCAGATTGAGCAGGTTCAGTTGACGCTTCTGTTTGTGCGCAAATGGAGCGTAAAATTCCATATTTGCTGGCGTTACAATCAGTACATCTTTTCCAGCCATTTTCTGATAGTAAATTAAGAGTTTTGCTTTTTACATATTTTTCGAATTTTTTAGCTTGACGTTAATATTCAGAGTTTTATAGAAAATAACGTCATTTAGTGATTTTTCTTAATTGAAAAGTGTTAATTTACAGACTTCTGCCAAATTACAGTCAGCTAAATAAAGTTGTGAAATGTTTGATAGAGCTTTGGAATGGCATATATGTCCCATCCATAATACCAATAAGAACGATTGAGTCGTTATGTAAAGTACTCCTTGTATGCGATGTGCTCGAATTTGTCACATCGACAACTTTATTAGCAACCAAAGTTCCATAAACGCTTTAGGAGCCCTTCAAACTACCGCAATTTCGCCAGCTTGGCCAATTTGGGGCTACCCTCGTCTAATTTTTTTTTTCCTTTTTTTTTTGTATTAAATGGCTAGGTTGAAGTGTGTCCTAGCGGTCCGTCCGGTGGCCGTTTGTCCGCTGTCAACAACATTTGTACAACGTTATTTTTTTTTTCATCTTTCGCTTAGCAGATTTATGAAAACGAAGTAAACGTAAGGGAAGAAGGGGAAGAGAAAGGGAAGCATTGTTGTGGCAGTAGCCAGCCAGGACACTCGTTGACAGCAGGAAAAGCGGCAACTTTGGAGAAAAAAACGCTGCGTAGTTCGGCGCAGCTGCTTCAAAAATATAATAAATAAATAAACATAATTTATAAGTAGCAGATTTCATCCGTCTGTGAATCAACACACACACACCCTAGTAATCACACACGCACACACACATTAATTTTTTTTTTATTTTTTCCGTCTCTTCATTTTGGTCTGTCTGAATGGTTGGAGATGAATGCGATGCCATCTTTGAGGGTATTTACCACAGCAAAGCTCTGAGACAAAAGAACGATAACAATGAATTCTTTGCGGACAGCTGAATAATACGTAAACGTGACGTTGGGGCTCACGTTACGTTGAAAAGACCATGATGTGCAGAAAACACAGCAACTCGAAGTAAACTTTTTAGTAAAAAAAACGCAACAAGTTTAATTTTTGCAGTTACGCTTTAAAAAGGTGCAAGGAAAAGTTGGTTAAAGCAAAGCTCAGCTGTAAAATAATTTCACGATTTTGTTAGCACTTTGATCAATGTTTACAAATAGTGCACTTCGATTTGTCACCAACACACTTTAGGCACGCCCACTTTCGAAAAACGCCCACCTCTTTGTAGTCCCCATAAAAGAAGAGGAAAGCGAAAACAAAGACATTTTCATCCGGAAGTCAAGAACACAAACGAACTAAAAGCCGCACTCTCTGCAACAGCGAAGCAAATACACTTCTACTCTATATATACATATATATATATATATGTATGTGTGTACATCTATATATTTGTATATATCCACACATTTGGGGTGCCACACCCACATGCTCAGGCTGGAGAGGCGTGGGGCTGCTAAAGAGGGCCGCCACAATCAAATGGTTCCATATTTCTTGACAATTTAGGACACCATTAGCGAGAAATTATTACTATGCGACGTAAGCGTCGCAGTGCTGTTTCTAGAGTGCAGAGAGGGGGAAAGTGGCGAGTGGAGTGCTGTTTCTGGGGAGCGTGGGCGTTTAGGGTTGGCTACGGCAGAGGCCGTTCGCCGATTTTGGCGGGCAAAACGACAACACTGTGACACCCACCAACACAGCAACGCCTCTAAAATGTGCTGGAGAAAAAAAAGAAAAAAAATAGAAGAAAAAAAAAATGTTGAAAAAAATTAAAGTCGGGCGAATGTTGAGTTTTCTATTTTTTGCATACACTTGACGAAGGAATTTTAATTTTGAGACTGCTTAAAATGGGCATACTTAATGGAGTGCCACATATAGTTCGGCTCAGCCTAAAAACAAAAACCAGTTCATTGTATATTTTAAAGAAAATTCTGGAAAATTGGATGAAGGAAAAGATTTAAAAGAACTTACTATTTTTACAATCGTTAATAGTTATAATTCAATTAAAGATTTTTTGGCAACTATTCGCGTATTACTTTATATTAAAAAATTAAAAAATTCCTAAAGGCAATAATGATTTTTGCTCCTTCTGTATGCTAATATTTTTAAGTCAAATAAAGGGTATTCCAATTTCGAATGTTCCAATGGGTGTACCTATTATGTGTGGTGTTTTTTTTTTTGTCGCTCTGCTTTTGAGGAGCGGGCGGGTAACTTATGTGGGTGCTTAAGTGAACCATTAGCGCCGCGCGTCATTAAGTTGTTTCCGCTTCGCTCATTTCTTCTACTGTTTCCCAGCCGGCTGGGATGTGGCACGAGGATGGCATGGGTAGGCCTAACACCGCGACGACTGCTTCCCAACTGAGAATGTTTTGCAAGGGGAAAACCGCGCCAGTGGCATTGAAGCACGTACTCCTGCGCATATCGCCCCGGCTTGTGGCCCAAGTCATTAATGGTTATAGACTGTGTCCCGCGCAGATACAGACGGACCAGACTTTGGCCATGGCCACATCTCATCCCGCTTTGTGTTTGTATCCTTTTTTTTTTGCTCATCTTATTGCCTACCCAATTGCGGTTCATTGACCAGACTCCAAGAGCAGGCGTCTTGATTTATGTGCTGCAGAGTTGTCTGCCCGTTTTGTGGCAGTTCGTAATCATTTTAAGTTGGCGCAACATTTTTTGTTTGATTTGCTGCTCTTTATATTTCGACACAATTAAATGAGTTCAGAGCAAATTGATGGTCGATACGATAAGTGGGAGTTAGACACAGCTATAGTTACAGCAAACAGGTCAAATGGCAGCTGTGTCTAACACAAAATTCAATTAATCGCAAATCAGTGCAGTAAGCACATGAAATAACCTCCTACATGAACTG
This sequence comes from Drosophila demipolita, assembly GCA_035042405.1. Lineage (NCBI taxonomy): Eukaryota > Metazoa > Arthropoda > Insecta > Diptera > Drosophilidae > Drosophila > Drosophila demipolita. The sequence goes on along the minus strand of JAWNLI010000044.1, from coordinate 2,484,836 downwards.
GCCCAACAAAAGCCCAACTCTCCCTTCCCTCCCTCCATTCCCAGTGGTGCACAGAAAGCAGCTGGCAGCAAACAACAACAAGAGCTGGCTATTATCGCCCTGGCTCGATCTGGTTACCTTTGGCTGGGCTAAAAGGCACTTAAATGCCACAGCAGACAAGTGTGGCACACACGCATCGAGTGCAACAAACGGCTATACAACGGTGCAACGCGTCGTATGCGTGTTCTGATGCTAGGTGATGGCAAATAAAATCAATTGGGTGGTGGTCTCATCCAATGCAGCAACAGTCATTACCAGTTTAAGTGGATTTGATGAGCGTTTATGTGTGCACACTGTGGTGCACTCAGCTCGACCATGAGCCAGGGATATGTCCGGCTGGACGAGGTCAAATTTCTCGTTTATGGAAATACTTAAAATTTGTTCATTTAATTGAATGTATTTTACAATCAAACTACATTTACTGCTGTTCATTATAAATATTGAATTATAAATATTATTTTGAATATATCAAAACAAATTTCTAAATTTTCAGCCATAATTGAACGCAATTGGTAGTGCCTGTTGCGTTCCAACTTGAACATTGAGTATGTTGGTCAATTCAGTTGTTGTTTTGGAATATGTTAAGGATCGCCGCTGGTGCTGTGGCTATCGACACAAATTGGCTTATCGCACAGTCTAATGGTGTATGCCACGCCCATTGCATTTGCATGTTTATTGTGAGGTAACTTTATGGATGCCAAAGCAATAATTAAGGCTTATTTACAAGCTCAAAATCCACCCAACGCAAAATCTGGTAATACGAACAACAGCAACAACAATGCCGACAACAATTAGAGCGGTTACAACAACGGCAACAAGCAAGGACGACAACAGCAGCAGGAGCAACATGAGCAGCATCTCGCCTGTCCGGCAACACATTGGTAAACATTGCAAAGGACACAGGTAACGAAGGCGGCATCCTTGTGTGGATGGCAGCTTATATTAGTAATTATTTGCATATAGGTGCAGAGGAGCACAATAAACGATTGACTGGGCAAACAAGACTAATCGGACAGAAAGAGAGCTGGTGTTGCTATTAAGGTGTTAGCCAATCTGTCAAATGCTTTGATTAGCTACACACTATTCACTGTGCCAATAGAGCTCCAGGAGGAGGAGGAGGAGTCCTGAGTGAGCTGCATTCCAATGCAAGCTGAATGAAAAGAAGTAAAATGCGTTTGCTCTGAGCTGCAAATGGAATAGAATGCTACTCATGAACTCTGTGTGTGTGCGTGTGTGTTTGTGTGTGTGTGGATTGTGTATTGGACTAGAGCAATTTGGCGTATATCTTCTATGGAGCAACACAAACAATTTGCACGTAAAGGCAATAAAGTGTGCACATGATTTGGTCCTTTTGTGAAGGTAAATGCAGAGCAGCGGCAAAATAAAATAGAGCCACTTGACGGCAACAGCTACGGCTGGTTGGGGCATGCCACGTGTGTGCCAGGCAAGCCAAGAAAGGCCAATCCAAAGGCCAGACGATAACGAGATGCAGACAGAGACGTGTGTAATTCAGATGGGGGTTGTGGCATGAGTGCGATATCATTTCAAATTGTTTTTCATCAAATGTGACTTGCATCTGTAATTTGTATGCAAACGAGTAGCGACGTCGCCGTAGTTATTGGTATATTGACTGATTTGTGATTGACAGCACTCAGGGCACACAGGACACACAGGGCACAGAGGCACTGACAACGTAAACGAAACAAAATGCCGTGGGAAAACGCTGATGCAAGTACAAAATAAAAATAAATAAATAAATAAATAAACAGAGACGGAGACGGAGACGAAGACGAAGACGGAGTCTTACCTTAAATATCAAAGTCTTTGGTTACGGCATTTGATGATTCGATTTTGATCAGCTCTTGGTCTTGTAATGACACAAAAATGTTTCCGATAAAAAAATGGATTTCAGTTTGCTTTGCTTGCATTTCAGGTGTCAGACACACAAAGACCTTATTTCATAGTTTCTCTTCATCGTAGAAGAAGAATCTTAAATAGGAGATTAATGAAGGTAAATGGAGGGAAATGTTAAGAAACCAATATCTTTAATGCCCTCAAATTTGGCTTGAAAGGTGTACAGCAAACAATAGTAAATAGGTCAAATGTAGTGCCTCTCAGAAACTAAGCTAGCAAGCAGATAAAGAAAATACAAAACAGGTATTGTTATCAGCAGAGTTGAAATTCTTACTTCGCTATACAAATATCGGAATGTAAATTTTTCCCAAAAAAAAAAAACATAATGCATGTATAAAAAACAGTGTGAATATAGTCTCAACGAATCCATAAAGTGTATATATTATCACATTTGAGTAGCCAGCGTCTGACTTGTGCATTCAGTTATATTAATTAAAATATAATGAACTTGTTAATTACTCAATGAAGCAAGTTGTTGAAACTCTTGCAGCAATGCATGTGTCAGTTGCACTGTGGCATCAGTCAATTGTGCCATTGACAGACTCAAAGGAATCCGCATTGCCAATCATTTAATTTTGCGCTCATTCACGCAGTTAAAATGTGCGGTCAACAAAATTGAGTTTACAACTGTTTAAATGTTTCTGCATTTTTTCAGCACACATAACAATTAAAACCAGTAAGAATATTGAGAGAGCTCGACTGGAAGCGAAAATAAAAATTAATTTTATATAGAGTTCAGGCTATATGGTCTATATATATACATACATCTTCTTGGCAAAAAAATGAAAAATAATACAGATATAGTTTACAGTGAAGGCATCACACACAAAGAAAGTTACTTTCCGAAGTTGTTAAAAATACCTAAAAAAAACAAAAAATGAAGTTGTCATGAATTAAAAATAAAACAAGACAAAAGAGAGGAGAAAACAAAAAGAATGGCAAAACAATGTATTTTCTATAAAAAAAACAGCAGCCTGCGAACCGTTTGATTTTTCCTTATGGCAATTAAAGGTCCGACAACCCAGCAACAAAAGCAGACCAGAAATGAACACCACAAAATTCATACTCTATGCGAATTTACTCTACTCCAAATTTTATAGGCAATTCAAAAGGTATGTACATTTTTTTTATATTAAGTGTTTTGACAGACAATTTTGAAAATAAATGTATACATCCTCTAAGCAGATGTTATATATATTAGATAAGGAATAATTCAGGCAAAGTAATAATAAAAAAGAAGAAAATTGCTTTTACCGCCTGCTGTGCTACAATTTCGAAATATCTCTTTGGGATTACAAAAATCCAAAGCGTGCGTAAAATTGCATTTATGTTATTACCAACAAAGGAAAAGAAAAGGAAAAAAAACAGGGACATTTTGTATTGAGGTCTTAATATTGGCTAACACTTGAGGTCCTGCGGCTTCATCTTATTTTTTTTCTTCCTGCGGTTGAAAGTGCGGACAAGTGAAATGTACTTAAAAGCAAATACTAAAACGGTCCTTTCACTTTTTCCCTTCTATTCCAAAGAGACCCAAAATCAAAATCAAAAAGGCGGCTGATGGCTAGAAAATTAAGTGAGCAACTCTGCGATAACAAGGCGGTTAACTGTCCTTACTCAATGTTAACTCTTTAGAAAGTTCGGTTGGTGTTCTGCCAAAAAAAAATATGACATACATAATTCAAGGACTCGCAACCAGACGTTCGCATGCTAACGTAAATACAGATAACTGTTTATCAGTGCCAACTTCACGTGCTGCTGCTGCTGCTGATTGCCACACTCTACTTGCAGCCTTGCCTCAGAATCCAGCACTCCTGTGCCGTTCTCCATTAACATTACCAGCTTTGGATTACATATGTATTCACACATGAAGGGAACAAATACGTGAAAAGGAAAGACCAAATGGGGCAAGAGTCGAAATCTACTCGCACTTTTGTTGATTTAGTTTGCCACTTGTTGCCGGCTAACAAATTGTTATCCTTTATTTATGGCGGATTTTTGTCGTCTTGTTCCTGCCTGTCCGCCGTGCGTTCTAACCCTCCCTTCTCACCCTGCCTTGTTCTTGTAAAGCTTTGGCCAAAATGTCGCAACAAAATCGCTAAGCGCATTAGTCGACTCCACTCGAGTGTAGACCGAATGTGCTCCCGGATAATTTATTGAAAGTGTACCGTGTGTGGTGACAATGCGCTAATGTGCTGCATAAAGCACATAAATTTAACTCCTTACTGCATTGACCAACTCCAGGCAGTGTATTTTTAAGGACATGCTCGGAGGCATGTGGCTTACTCCACTGCATTCCCACTTATGCTAATAACACAGGCTTCAAGTTGCCATATCAGAGCCCCCAGTAGAAAATCAGATAGCATAATCTAATCTATAAAACAATATTTTATTCAATTTAATTCTCTATAAAAAAAACACTACTCGAAAAAATACTACTACCAATGCTAATAATAGCTGAATTGCTTTCAGTCATTGAAATTAAGCCCGCTAAAAGCTTTTAAAACTATTTCAATGAAGCCAACAATTTATTTATAATATATTTATTTATTTTTTCTGTTGGTTCATTGGCACTTAACCTAATCGATAACAATTACAAATTGTCTGCTTTGCATTTGTAAATCTGCCCCCGCAGTTTTGCAACTGTGCACTGTACATATTGCAAATGTCGCACGCACATCTAACATTTGTGTGCATAAGTATGTTCAAACATGCAACTATAACTTAGTATAATTTTATGGCAATTGCATTGCAACGCTGTGCACGGAACCAAAATACAAATGAACAACGTGGCGTATACGCATTTAGATTAAATGAAGCGATGTCGACGTTTGGCTTCTGCGAATGCCAGGAATTCCGTTGACTTGTCGACGTGATGGGGACGAAAACACAGATAGCGACAGGAACAGGAAAAGCAACAGAAAGTGAGAGAGAGAGAGAGAGACTGTAAGAGGTAGAGCGAGAAAGAGAGTAGAAAAAGTGAGCAGAGCTGTACGTGCCACAACTGACACAAAGGTGCAACAGACAAATGCAGATGAAGTTGCAAAAGAAGCAGACAAATGCGCATTAATTTTAGCTGCAATAAAAGCAAACTGTGAAATCTGTCTGCGGAATATTTCAAATCAAATCAAAACCCACAAGTGATGGGGATACTAAGATTTCTGCTTTGAATGCAGTTCATAAATATTTGTCTCAGCATCTCGTAAATATTTGCACATACTTCATTGAGTATGCAATTCGACAAATGTGAATTATAATTTGGGTAACTAAGTTTAGCTTGCTGAGAAACTATATCTTGTTAAATCCAATATTAATATAATTTGGAATTTTCGTAAAATTCTTATGTGTGTTCTTTTGTTGTTCTATATGAACATCATCTACTCGATTTACCCAGACTCACTGACATAGTTATAATAATGGCAAAATGTCAAATTAAAATACCCTCGTGGCTAGCTATAAATAAATAAGCATATAGCGAAAAACATTTGTAGTAGAGCGCAATTAATAAATACTACAGATGTTTCACACGAAAGTCACAAAAATGAATTCATTGCCGTGCCAACATTATTATAATTTCCATTAATTCGGAATCAGGTTGGTTAAATTTCACTGAACCATTTTTAAAGCGTTGTTTTGACTGTGGTAAAATAAGTCTTCTGTAAAGATTTGTAGTTGTTATATTTGAATCATTTTATATTTGCTGCACCCATCACATCCATCAACTGTCAAGCGACAAATCCATTTCGCGTTGGTTAGTTTCGGATTATGCCAAAAAAGGAGCAACAACAACCAAAACAACAACAACAGAAACAGCATTTGAGAATTCTGCAGTTAGTTTGATGCAGTTGCCTGTTTGCTAAATTGCTGTGCAAATAAATGAATTGAATTGTTATTTGCCGTTCGTGTTATATGAAAATTGCATTGTATGTCATTTTGGAGACACAATCCATCCACATGACACTATAAACATGGATATGCAACGGCATTTGTATCTAAGGTTAGGCACGAAATGAGATTTTCATAAAATTAACAGAAATACAGAATACAAAGAGAATTTAAGTGAATTCCTGAGCGACAGTTGATATTTAAGTTATTTCCCATGCTTAAGTAAGGCAATTAATTCTACTATTTGTCATCCCATTTAATTAAAGTTAATCAAGGCAATTAACAATAATTTGAATATCAATTAAATGGTCGTCTTGACACAATTGTTTCAATGCTGTCAAGTGATTATTTCTCTTGTTTTTTTAGACTTTCTTTTATCTAAATCAAATATTCAATCGTCAACGAGGAAATGTGAATTTTGTCGTGTGTGTAAGACATGCAAATAACTCGTATGACAAATGTATCGCAATTACATATTTAAAAGTGAACTCATATTTTTGTGCCAATTTCAATTTGCCCACATTTTACTCTCGTAGTATTTGTATTCTATTTTGCGTATTTGTTGTGTCTGCGGCTGTGAATCAAATTGAGGCTACCAACTGTCAGTAATTTGCATAGTTAAGCTGAAAATTGCTAACCAGACAGATATATATATATATATATATGTATATATAGATATATATAGACGGAAAGCTGGCGAGCAACTCTATCAAATGCTGGCTGAATGATTGAAGGCGACTGGTTAAAGGGGAGTATAGAGTATAGAATATAGAGATATGGTCTGGGGTACTGTTTTGCCAATTTATAGAACTCAAAATTGATTTATTATGCGGTAATTGTTTTGGCCCAGTTTGAGCCCTGCATACACAATGAAGGCGAGCTGCCGCATAAATGATACGCCTAATGACTGCACCGTTTAGGGCGCCATGCTCTGCCAAGCCACTGTGTTGGGGGCGTGGTTACCCCAACAAATTTAGGTTAATAATAAAATATTCAAATGGCGAACATAATGTAAACTGGAGGGGGTAGTTTAAAATTGAGAGCAAATCTAAATGCGTAGGGCTTTAAATTAGACTTGACTTGAGAGTGGAATCGAAGTATTATATTTAAGTCCGTGTACAGGGTATGCACCAGTCAGATACTTTCGACTTGTTGCTAAATGGCCAACAATTATGAGCAGACAACGAAAAATTTCAATGACTTCATTGTGTTGAAATTTATGTCACAGTGCGCAAAATGGGGGAGCACAAAGGTCAAAGGTTCACTCGCAAGTTGGGGAACGCAAGAGAAAAACGCTGCAGCACTCTGGCTAAAAATAAACATGGAAATAAAGTTTTATATTTATAATCTTGATTGCTGCAAATGAAATTCGTTTTGGAGCTTCTCTTGGATTCGGGCGCTGGCATTAAAGTCCACATTAAATTTACAATGCGTGTGTTTCAAATGAAATGTTCAATGGGTTTTGGGCAGCGAAAAGCGTTCGCTCATTCAATTTGCATTTTTCATTTCGCTTTTATGGACAGTTTAAGCAGAAAGTGCAACCAGAAAAGAACCGGAAACAAAAAGCAAAGCAACTTTTTAGCCACACACCCAAAAACCCAACCCAACCCAACCCAACCCATCGCGATGTAATTTAATCCGAGATCAATTGCTGTAAAAATGACAAAATTATGCTGGCCAACAAAAAAAATGGTGGAGTGATGTGGAGTGAAGTGGTCAAAAACAGAGTGGAGGATCAAATGAAATTTGTAACAGTTTACAGCTTTGCTCGGTTTCAATTTGGCTTAATCTGTTTAAATGACCATCGAACAGCCAAACAACCAAAATAAAGAACAGTAAAAGCAAACGAAAATAAAAACAAAATTAACAACAAAAAAATGCTTCAATTTGACAGATTCAATTTGCAGCGCGTGGCAGCTGAGTAGAAATGGAATTTGCGTAACAGCCAATGAAAACAATCAGAAAGAGTGTTGAACATGCCACGCTTAATGTGTGGCAACTTGACTTGGCCAACCTGCAAGTTGAACATAATCAAAATGTGTGTAATTTAATCTTATCTAAGCTTACAGGAAAGTTTTCTTAATTTCGAAGAAAATGTCTAAATGAAAATGAAGCATTTTAGCTGCTCACTCTTGGCCAAAATTAAAACAACCAAATACTTGAAAACACTGCTGGCTGATTTCAACAGCTGTTGAAAGCATTTCGGAGGCAGCCTTAAAAGCCCGGATCCATAATTTGCTGCTGCACATCAGAGTCAAGACATTAGCTTAGTTTATATTACACTGGCGCCAACAACAACTAAGTGCCAAAAGATGCAGCAACTCAAGTTTTCTCACTCTCTATCTCTCTGTCTCTTTCTCTCTCTTGCTTTCTCATACTCATGTTAGAGCCGCTCTTAAAGCAAAAACTTTGTTGGCCTTAATGGTTTCATAACATGCAACATTACTGAGCTGTAAGCACTGTAGTTGTGGGCGTGGCTGCTGCTGCTCCTGTTGCCTGCTAATATGCAACTATATATTAAGCGAATGTTTCTTTCTCTTTCTCTGTCTCTGTCTCTGTCTCTCCCTCTTTCTCTCACGCACTCTCAAGCGTCCTTTGTTGGCTTTGGCCAGGCGGCACCTGGCAACATGACGACAACAGCAGCAAGAACTCGCTGCTCCCCACTATCAGCCATTAATAAATGTTATAGTTGTAATTATAATAAAACTTGACTTTAAGCGTTCACCCACACACACACACACGCGCACACACACACACACACACACACACAGCATAACTTTCACACAGCTGCCAGCTAACGATCTTAGAGCTCGTTGCTAGCGGCCATTGACAAGGATTCAGCTGGCACTGTTTCACATCCACATCCAGAGTGGAGGATATGATGTTGTTAACTGGCAGACGCCTTTGAGTCACTTCTCATTCCCCAACCCGAAGCGGGCTTAATACACTAACCAACAGAGAGCATAAGTTGGAAACGCTTTGCGATTTATATATCAATATATTCATATACGAAACGCATTTTTGGGCACTCAAGCCAACAAGTTACGGAAGAATCAGGATCCACAACATAACCAGTATAAATGGCAAGTAATAATTTGAGTAGCAACAGGAATTTAATGAGAGTCAAAGCAAGAGCATGAATATATATATATATATATATATATATATATCAGGGCTGTATGCATATTAGAATAGACCACAGTCAAATTGGGTTTAGTTTACAGAGCACATATGTACTTTCATATTTGTATAATTAATGCGTAGAAGTTGTAAGGTTATTTATTTAGGTATATTCCCAAGTTGGCTCTTAATGCAAGAGCCAGTGTATCGTATGTGGCTTTTAGCCAACTGTTTGCAACGTGTCCTGTCGGTCTCCACACATATATATATATATTGCACTCGCTTCCGCTATTCCTCTCTGGCCGCTCTTGGCCATCTTAGATTGAATATGTCTTTCTGTGTGCTTAAGCTTGTGTGCGTGTTGTGTGTGTGTTGTGTGTGTGTGTGTGTCGTTTCTATTTGTGGTATGCGGGAAACGTTTGGAGCCGCTTGAGCACAGGACAGACGCACTTGAGTTGCAATTGCCGTGCTTCAAGCATCCAGTCTAGCTCAATCTTTCTCCCTCTCTCTCTCTGTCTCTCTCGCTCGCTAACGCACTTGGCTCTGAATGTGCGGCACTCATTCCCGCATCTTTCCATTTGTGTGTAATTGTCTAGCGTTTTAATTAAAATTGTTCTAAATAGTCACAGTACACACACACACACACACACACACACACAGAGAAGAATAAAAGTTATGCGCGAGTGCAGCGCGTGCTGAAAACTTGGCCAAAAGAGGACCCCGAAATGCCAACCGGCAATTTATAGCCGTACAAAAATCTGTGCAAAAACTCTCTAAGCTACCATGAAGGAAACTTTCCGCTTTGCTGCGATGCTATGTATTTACATCAATGGGTGCCATGTGACTCCGCCTTTCATTTCACTCTCCGCCTCCGCCTTCGCCTTCGCCTGCTCCTCTGCCTTCAACTTGTGTACAAACTGGGCTAATGAATATTTTCGACTGTAACGCAGTGGAGCTGCGGTTGTTGCTTTGTCTCATCTTTCAAACTTTTTTTACACTCACTCACCCTCCCCCTTCTGCCCCCTGGTTACCCATCCAGTCAATGTCTTCTGCTCGATTGGTTGCTTTACGCCCGCGCCATTAATGCCAAATGCCGAACGCGATTGCAAAGGCGTCGAAGCATCGGCTAAAATGCGCCTGGGACATTTTGGTCCAAGCCACACCGCAACAGCAGTCGCAGCAGTAATCCCAAGTGAAGATGAGGGGCGAAAGAGAGAGCGGATGAGTTGCAATTGATGGCATCGATGGCCGCGTCCACGACCATCGACCATGTCCTTGTCTATGTCGATGTCAACTGCTGGCTGCTGCTGCTCAGATTTGAATTGCAATGGCGCAGCGAGCGCAAAACCAAATTGGAGTTTGTACATTGCTACTACGGACTCTTCTACGTCAAATCCGCCAGCTGCTCCTCCCGCACACCCACGCTCCTTTTAGCGTCTTTTTTTGCACTTTTCTTTTTGCCATTATTTTTGCAACTGTGTCTTCTCGCGCGTTTTTTAACGCTCATTGGCTTTGGCTGCCCTTGGCTCATCCTTTGCCGCTTGCCGCTTGCTGCTTGCCGCTTGCTGCTTGCCGCTTGTTGTGGCAATGCTGCCTTTTGCCTTTTCACCAGCTACCACCACGTGCTCCTGCAGTGGTGACCGCTTATGCCCATTGGCATTGCACACTTTTTTTAGCGACTTTCTCTTCCTTTTTTGGGCACACGCCATATCACTACACGCTCCGCTCCTTAGTCGAGCTTCGTCCACATCCTCGGTTTGACATTTAACCGCCAGCCTCAAAGTTTAATTGGGGGTTTCACGTACATGGCCGCGGCTAACTGCCGTCTCCTCTCAACTGTTGTGGTTTTCTGCCGCTTTGAAGGTTTTTAACCGGGCTGCAAACTAAGTTCGCGTTAACCAGCCAAACTTGAAAAGCTCTCAAAGTAATTACAGTTTCGCAATCAGAATTCTAAACAGCAGTAAACGATCAGTTTGAATTTCGGTTTGTATAAAGCTATGAAGAGTTAATACCACAAAAGACCTGATGGTGTCTATTCAAGGTATGCTCGAGCCAAAAACTTAGTCCCTGCACATATGCAGGGTTATTACAGCCCTGATTCTGCAGTGGCTATTTGCGGCTGCAGATCTGCTGACCGCTAGCAAAGTTTGTGGTTCGCGAATCTCACATTAAAAAGGCCGTAAAAAGGCTGCTAAAAAGACTGCTGCGCACGGGAGCTCATAAAGTTTGGTGTTTTTTCTCTAAACTTTTTCAATTCGCCGCAGCAGCACATACAAAAAAAGAAAAAAAAAAAAATCAACATTCTTGGTCGTAAGAAAGTTTTTGGTACCAGCCAGTCGTCAGTCAATGGCTGTTGTTGTTCCTGGTTTTTTTCTTCTTCTTGTTACTTGGGCATGGAGTCGGTTTTATGGCCACAGAGGAATCTCAGAGAAAGAGGTAAGTCTGTGATCGGAGTGCGGAGTGGGGCGCTGCAAGTCTCGTAAATAATTTTTAAGTGCAGCATATTTTTTCATCTACTTTCTTTATTTTATTTATTTTTTTTTTGCCCAAGTTTGTCTTTTATTTTTGTATTTTCGCCGTTGCTTTTAGACGCTTTGTTTTGCTAAATGAAATTGTTTCGCCGCCGTCGCCGGCAACGCCGAAAACTTGTTCAAGCTACGAAAATTTAATTCGTTTTTATATAAATATTGTGAAAGCGAATTTTAATCGCACTGCTTGACTTTTTCTCCTTTACACAAAATTCTTTGAAATTGAAAACAATTTCCTTGCCACTTTATCCGAGCTTGCAACGATTGCTACTGCGCTGTTGCTGTTGCTGTTGCTGTTTTTGTTGTCGATCCCAAATGCCAGCAATGGGTTATTAGTTTTCCATGTTTTGCGTCTTGAAGAGCGGAAATTGGTTTTTAAAAATCCATTACACTCAACGGATATGCCATCGCCTGTGGCACATCCTGTCATCTGATTTCATGCGTATATCTACAGAAATACCTACAGATTGCATTTGGGATTGTCTAAAGCGAACGGCAATTAAACCAATACTCGAATTTTCGGCTTGGCCAAATTGTCTACCAATTAGTAGCTGGTTTCAACTGCAATCCCAAATCATGAAAATCAACATAATTGATTCGAGGCTCTTACCAAAAACATTTAACCGCAATTCACTTTGAAATTCCAGCTGCGCTCAGAAATTTCATTTGGTGGAATTTCAAATACATATATTTGATATGAAAATGGGGTATATTGAGTTTGTGAATAAAATAAACTTTCATTAAATTCACAAACTAAACATTTTCTAGATAAACGTAGAAGTATTTTAAAGATAGGAATGCATTTTCATATACCGGCAACAGATAATCATGCAGTCGTTGGATTCCGGCAGCAGCATTTTTACTCTTGTTTTTATTTTTATTTTTACTGCCGCTGTTATTATTGTTGTTGTTGTTGTTGTTGTTGCTGTTGCTGTTGCTTGGCAATTGCATTTTTGCCTCATTGCGTTTGGCTGCGGATTTCCGGATCGTCTCTTACATCTGCAATTGCCTCGTCGTAGTTTCCCCTTAGTTTCTTCCTCGGATGAGGGTTGCAACGGTTGTCGGTTGTCGGTTGTTGCCGCTTGCTGCTTGCTGCTTGCCACACTGCACACTGCACGCTGCCGACTGCAATCGATATCAAGATACACTTACAAAATTAACTATCGTCAACATACGTGCTTGGTAAATGCAATTACTTGGCGATTGACGAGGCCAACGCGTTGGATGAGTGCGATAGTCGAAGCAGATGGCAAAAGCCAAGACGCAACCCACAAGACACGACGAACATGTGGTGGGGGCATGTCGAAGGATGCACTCACGTCGTCTGTGGCAAGACAAGGTCGTGGCTCGTGGCTCGTGGGTCGTGGGTCGTGGGTCTTGAGCTCTGGCATCCGCAGAGTGCATGGCAATTGCATTAAGTCTTGAATGGATGTCTAATGAATGGAACAACAAGCTTCATAGCATAGGACAACTGTTGCACTTAGACAAAATAATGCGCTAAAGAATTCAATTTGCATATTCTATTAACAAAATGAGCGCGATACAATTGTAACCTTGAATGCGGATCCCAGTTGTGGCATCCTCCAATACAGACCATTTGTAGGCAAATGGGCTACCCTTTGCTCCATTTGGGAGACAACTTGTAGATAGATATTTCAAATTGAAATAAATACTTAAGAGATTATTAATCAACATCTGTCAAACTGCCCATTGTATAATCGGGAATTAAGTTGATTAAATCGTTTTAGTTACCAAAAAGCATTAATGCCCATATTCATATGTAGAGTGCTTTGTGCATGTTAATGGATTGCTTTTAACAACTTCCGCCCACCACTCCCCTCAATTTTTCCCCTTAAGCCCCAATAAATTAAATGAGAAACAAACACAAAATATATGTTCGACTCCAACGCTGTGACATAAGTTCGCATCTAGTTGACGAAGGTCGCCCAAGGTAAACCAAACCCAACCAACCAAAAGTGAGAAATCATTTTAGAGCACTGCCTCCATCCACGCACACACACACAAAAGTTGGCATAATGTGCTTTGCTTGGTCATGCCTGATATATTGTCAAATAATAAATTACATAGACTTTGTGTCCATTGCGGGCAACCCCAGAGATTAAAATTTGGCTCTCTTCCTTCCTTTCACACTGAGCCCACTCAGTTTTGTCATGCCACAATTATTTGCAAATAAAGGAAAACGACCTTAGTTGATGTTTTAAACATATTGCATTATGCACAATATGCAGCCAAGTGGGCGTGTCAGCACTTAGGACCCACTTCAAGGGGTAACTGGGCGCCGTGCTTGTGCATAAGAAAATTAAGTTTGAATATAACCATGTCAGACGAGTCCACGAGCCACGTGTGACAGCTGCACACAAAATCTGAATCGTTGGCTAAAATATCAAGTGTGTGTATTGCTGCTATGTATATAGAATGAAGTTGCTTCAGCTACTAATTAATTATGAAAGTGAGAAAGCCAACATTCTAACTTCCGCCATACACACTCGCACACACTCCTCTGCTTTATGGAGCGTATAATAAAGTTACGAAAAATACTGAAGCACGTTAAATAAAAAAATATAAAAAAAAAAACTGAATATAACCAAGCTAAACTCACAACACTTTCCGGCCAAAAGCTCTTAGTCCGGGATTCTCAGGCGCAGCATACAAAGCAAATTTCTGTAGTCAATTTAATTAAATTTGTTTGTTTGCAGCTGAACGAGGCAAGCCTCGATAACAGGCTGGCTGGCTGGCTGGCTGGCTGCAGGCAACAACCAGACAGCTGCCACAGCTTCCAACGAAATTCCCAAGCTCAAACCCAATCCACAATCCACAATCCCCAATCGCAAATCCAATGTAAGCCCAAAGCGACTAAAATGCCCGCGCATCGATACAAAAGGATGCGTTTATCACAATTCTATTAACGCACCAAGTCAGTCAGATAGACCCAGAACAGCAGTTCAGTTCAGTTTGTGTGTGTGTGTGTGTGTGTGTGCTGGAGTAAAGGAGAGTGTGTGTATGGGGGAGGTGTCGACATCAGATGGATTCTATTGCTTCTTCTCTGTGTGTGCAGCTCAAGGGCGTTTTTCCAACCGCTTTTCATGTTTACAGAGGAAATTTGCCAGTAGCATAAGCAAGAACAACAACAACTACAAATAACAACTTGTACTGTCAGCATGTGTGTAAATACAAAATAGGAGCTTGAGATTATATATATATATATATATATACATATATATATATATCCTGCACAAGTCGCAGATAAAATACCTTCTATGATGGCTATCTGTCAAAGTTATCTGAATAAAAATATGACAACTAGTTGTTGGCTTAACAAACAAGTTTTATGTCTGAATTATTGACGAATTAGCAGCAAAGTCAGAGCATTATAAAATAGAGTTGCGATTTTTTTTAAGGATTACCTAGAGAATGATGTGAAATTTTAGAGACAGATAAGCTAATCAACTCTGACTTTCCTGCCAAGAAATTATAATACCCTGCCAACGAGTAGCACTGTAGTACTGAAGAAATATAAATATACATACATATGTATACATATGTACACATGCAGATAGAGAATTGTAGCCTAGACAGAGAGAGAGAGAGGGAGAAAGAGAGAGCAAATGAAAGCAGCTTTTCGCCAGTCGAGTGTAATTAAATTTCTTGTCAGCAATGAAACGACTCAGTTCGAAGGATCCTTGAGTTGCCCGTCATGCATTTGAATGGAATTACAATTAGAAGTAGACGCATTCAAAATCAAATAAAATGTTGTTTAAGTGTGTCAAACAATGGCATAAAGACTCACTGAAATGAGGGGTAAAGTGATTCTTTTGATGCTTAGCATGTATTTATTTAAATAATTCAGTTGCTAATGTTTTTACCAATTTTTTTTTTAATAGGCTAGTTTACATTCGCTGCTGTAACATTCATGGAAATCCCCTAGTTTATTTAATATGCCGTCAGCACGAACAGAAACCATAAATGCGAAAGCGCAATCCGAAAATCGAGCCACAATTAAAACGAGCTCAACAGCTTGGTCCGCGGTCGAATAACTGAATTTACAGCTTATCCTGGGAGCAGCCTAATTACATCCTGATCCTTTTTGTTACTGACATGTCCTGACTCTGATTAAATCATTCATATCAATATGAATGGATGTGCTGTTATTGTTGTTGGTGTTGTTGGTGTGTGTGGTTAGAGGCGGGTTCGGAAATGGTCGCATAAATAATTGCAATTGGCATAGGGAGTTATTTGTTTAAATGACAAATAAAATGCAGAAATTATTTTTAAAAACATTTTGTTGCTTCTGCTATGTTTTTTTTTTTTTATTGTTATTGGTATTTTGCTGTTGCCCTGTTGGCCTTGTCTGGTTGCCTTTGGCAAATACGCGTCGTATGCGCAATTTATTTACAAGCATTTCTGTTTGCCTGGTTTTTATGCCTGGTTAGGACTGGCAGCAGTTGCTTAAACATTTATGCAGCGTGTGTACTTTTGTTTGTTTAGCCCATCCAATTGATGAGTGTAGCAAAAAGGCTGAATCGGTCCAACGACACCCCCCACAGTGCTGGTAGTCAATCCGAGGATACATTTTTAATGATATTTGCATTGCTGATGGTGATTTCATGTTTTACAACCAAACAAAGGTTACAATTGAAACAAGGACGTTTTCAAATCTATGAAAGCTCGTTGCAAAAAAATTTTATTTAATTCCAAAACAATATTATTTTTTCTGTGTATGCAAGAGGAGCAGCTTGTAAATTCTTCTTCCATCAGTCTTAACTTAAACAAACCATTGATTCCCCATTATTTTCCAACGGGCATTTATAAAAACAGTTAACAATATTTACTGAAAACATAACTTGAATCAAGTGCTCTCCAAGTTGCAGGATCTTCAAGTGTTGTTGCTGAGACGACGACGACCCACTTCTGTGGCAACCGCAAATGGCAATGTTTATTAGCCATAATGATGCTCCGTCAACAAAGGGCAACAGAGATGGTCAAGGAAAGTATGTTGATGTTTTGCCACCGCAGCTAAATGAGGTTGCAATCTTTGAATAAACTATAAGTTTTGTGTGGCACCCGAAGCAAACAGAATGCAAAAAAATATATATATATTTTTAGGAGGGAACAACATAAAAGACGAGCAGAACACAAGAGGCAAGCAGACAGGCCAAGGTATCCGTTCCGTCGCCAGTTTAGTTCCCGTGCAATCTTTCTCTTTCACTCGCCCTTCCTCCCTCTCACTCTATCTGTGATGACGAGGCGACAATTTTACTTGGCTATTTATAACTGTCGAGCCTTTGTTGCTTCCTACTGCCTCTTCGCTCCCCAGCTGTCTTCACGATCTCCCTTTTGGTGCTGCATGTTGCGGCTCGTAAACATCTTTATTCAGTTGTGTGTGTTCTGTATGTGTGTGTGTGTGTGTGTGATAGGTACACAACGTTAACAGCTGTTCGTCCTACTGCACGTCCTTGTCAGCCGTCCAGGCGACCACCAATCACTCGACGCTCTCGCAAATTGCGGTAATTTCTTGTTGTCGCATTCAGGCAGCGGCAAGCAGTCGCTAAATTATAACCAAAGTGGCTAATTTGTCACACTGGGCGCCAAGAGAAAACCGGTGACAGACGAGACAGCTAGAGAGCGGAAAAAATAGAGAAAGAGATGAGAAAGTGGGTTGGGTTAACCGATTATAAGTCAGACAAAGCCCCAAGGGTCTGTCTGCATAATTCGATCATCCGTTCAATTGCTTATGATGATATTCCTCTGCTCGGCTGTTGTACAACATTCAACCAAGATGGTTTCCTTGATATCCTGTGCATATATTGTTGCCTTGAACCAACACACACACACACAGACACACACACACATACAGACACACAGCAGCGTTGAGCAACGTCCAACATCGATTTGGCTCTTTATTGCTATTTTATGGAGCAAATACAACTTTCGAGCATGCAAAATTTGTGCTCAGTGCACAATGGACAATTGTGTCCTCCGGAGCTGAGCAGACCATCGCCTGCAGATGGGCTGCTTAAAGAAATGTTCAAGCAGGGCAAAGCAAAGAAAATACGATACCATTCTATGGTCCTATGGGGCAACCAAAAGTTGTTGCTCATTTTTGCAATTGGCTTTGGTCCAGCTATTGCTGCAGCTGCTTCTGCTCCTCCTTGTATCTGTCGTTGTGTATGCAAATGCCACTCGGGCTATTGGATTTGAGTATTCGGATAAACATTTCAATTGGCCATACGCTTCATTACCTCCAACCCGATATCGAATGCCATCGCATCCACATCCACTGTTCACCCAACTTTTTCAATCTGGCTACGGGTATATCTCAATTGGCATGGGAAAATCAAAACGAAACGCATCGAAAACTATTGAAAATTAATTTCGAAAGAAATTCACAAAATGCAACCAACAATTGTTGCACATTCCTCTTGTAATTTGGGATGTTTTTTGTATCATCCCCTTGCTTTGAGTTAATGTTGTTGTTGCCTGGCCTGTAATGCAATTTCAGCGCAGATCTGACAACAGTTACTAAATTATGCAAATTAAAATATGTACACATAATTACAAATGTAAATCGCATTAATTGTACAGCTCGAATAGCTCTCACATAATATCAATGATGCAAATTTGTGGTTAAAATATCACAAAACACTTTTTGCCAGTTATTTTTTTGAACAACTCGATTATTTTTTATTGACTTTTGGGTAGGTTTTTGTGAGTTCTAATTAAACATAGTTTTAGCATCTGATTATGACTGCGAAATTGGTTCATATTGTTTTAATATTTTGGTCAATAATACAACAGTTTAGAAGGCAAATTTTCTTAATACCTTAAAATTTATAATTTTAAAAGCAATTAGATTGTATTAAATTAATCAAAGTTTGATAGAGTATGTGCTAGTCTACTTTCTAATAATTAATGCGATTAAAATACAAAATGACCACAAATGATTTTTAAAGCCGAGTTAATTGAGGTTTACAGCGCGGTTTTCATTTGATTAAGCTCGATAATTACAGCTGCGAGCAATTCACAAATATTTTCACAACTTTCCGATCTACTTAATTCAGTCAGATTAAAAACAACTTAAAGTCAAATAAATATATAAAAATAAATATATGTAAAGGGATAACTTTCCTACTATTTACTTTATAGTTAGTTGATAATTGCCAAACTAAGCAAAGCAGCGCTAAAAATCAAGATTAAATTATAAAATTATAAATAAATAAATAATTATAATAAATAGTCAGTTTCCATTACACCTAAAAATAAAATCCATTCATCTGATGCACGCCATTATAGTTTTCTACATGTATAATAAATCAAATAATATAAAATAAATACAAATTATTTATTTATAGTAGTTTTTTAAGGCTACAGAGCAAACGAAGCAGGCTTGTTAGTTAGATTCTTCCTTCGATCAATAAAATAATAAATGACGGTCTCTTTCATATATAATAAATAAAATGAAAACTCCTTTCGAAAAATAAAAAATTACAAGTGAATCTTAGAAATTTATTTACAAAAGCCTAAAAAAAAAATACCGAAAGGGATTGTCGATTGATGATTGATTTATTTGTTGCTCATCATCAGGGAAAACTCCTCGTAGTTCAGATATCCGTCACCATCTGCATCGTAGGGAAGTATCATTTCATCACACTCCTCGATGGTCAATTGCTGATGAAGCTCCATCATGACGATGCGAATCTGAGCAGGTCCTATTAAGCCGGTGTCCTTCTTGTCAAAAATGCGAAATGTTTCACGCAGTTCATCCTCGTCCGGAGTATGGCTCATTCTAAAGATCAGCAATCGCACAAACTCGTGAAATCCCATGCACCCATTGCCCTCATAATCCACTTCGCTGATAATCAATTGTAGCTCTTTCTCCGTCGGCTGCCTGCCCAAGGCACGTAATACATTCTCAAGATCCTTGAAGGTGACACATGCATCACTTTCATGAACTAATATCTTGAAGGCGGTCTTAAAATGTTCTAGATCAATGGTAGAAAGTTCCATTATCGCGTACTAAAATTTTGTCACGTTTAAAATTTTCAATAAAAAAGAAAATTACGAACATGAAAAAATAAAACCGAGCTTTCGGTTTGAGTGTTAAAAATATAATTTAAGATAGATGTGTTCCCGAACAGATGTTCAGCATTCGAACTCAGAATTTCGCCTGCTGTGATTTGTTATTGGAGTATATTATACGATATACGAATACTTAAGACACCCCACATAGAAAGTGACGTACGATGTCAGTGTGCTCGCTGGGTCATGATTAATTGCATGTGCAGCTCTCCACATACATACATACATACATACATACATACAGACCATATGTACATATATATATTTTATTCTGCCTGTCTCCGACTCGTTTTTTTGTTTTGTTCTTTCGCTCTGATATATTAGTTACAGTTGCTGTCCTCTGATTTTTTTTTATGTTTTTTGATATTTATACGCGAAATGCAACGTATCTGAAAGCATCCAACAGAGCAACGACAACAACAACAACAACACCAACAACATTAAGTTTCGCCGCATGCTGCGGTCAGCCGCACACATCAACAGCCAGGCCCATGAGCCACGAGCCAACAGCCATTTGCCACTGCTATAGCAATAGCAACTACAACAACGACAACAACAACAGCAACAACAACAACTACAACAAAAGCAACAACAATAACAATGGTTGACCAGGCGAAAGTTATTTACTGCAAATCGGTCGAGTGAAGACCAGATCGCAGCTGACGACGCACAGTGGTCTCAACTGATCGATTTGCTTGCACAAATCGGAGAAAATCAATCATAAATATAATGAATTTTATTATCTTTAAAATATAATTCAGTTAAATTGTTTCTAAGCAATGTTTTCTCAAATTGTCAAATATCATCGAAATAAGCTAACAAAAGGAAAGGAGACTAAAATCGGTGTGGATTTGATAAAGTTTCGGCACATGCCCAAATCTTATAGCATTTTGCAGAGTTTATTAAAATTTATATATAGATGACTTTCAACTCTCGATTCGAAATTGGCGTAAACATACCAGTTACACCGACTAATATAAAAAATTGGAAGTACTGCATCGAATTCCAAGAAAAAGCCAAGCGTATCTCATGTTTTTCAGTTTCGATTGCCATATATATATAGCTGTTCATATGTGAAATATAATACGCCCATAGTGAGACGGCTTAAAAAAATGACAAAAAAATGGCCGAATGGCAAACGGCAACTGGTAACATTTGAAAAAAAAAAAAAAAACAGCTGGCTTTAAATATGCTCCAAACAGTCGAATGTTCAATTAAAATCTCGATATTAATTTAAGAGCTAACGGCGATGGCAGCCAGGTAAACTTTTCGTTGGCCACTTGAACCGAATTGGGGGCACGGTGCAAGCAGCAAGGCATTTTCGGGCGCCACATTTGGAAATTTGGTTTTGATTTCGATTTCAAAGCTACACTTTTGCGCCGAGCACCAGGCAAACTTTTTCCCAAAGCTTTAAATTATAATTGAAACAATAGAAAAAAACAAAAACAAAACAAGAACCAAAAATTTATTAAAACTAAATGCGATGTTGAAAAGTTAATTGGCAAAGCGAGAAGTTCTGATTGTTTTTGTTTAGCAATTTAATACAATTATTTAGAATACCATCTAAAATAGCAACAAATATCATTTTAAGAAATTGAATTAAAAGAATAAGGATCTAACTCAGATACACAGAGTTTAATCTTTGTATAGGATTATAAATAGCTTAAAAGGCTTTCGCATAATACACTTAATAAAATTCTATTTTATTATACTTAATATGCCAACTATTTAGAGTTAAGTAAGCATCCATTGAAGTTAAGAAATGAATGTCTTCCATCGTTTTATAGCATCTGCTAACCGGACAATTGAGTCGATTTCACGAAAATATTATTTGCTGCGCTTATCTGACTCGCATTAACCGCTTCAATTGCCGGAATGATTCAATGGGGCAACTCTTAACCTCTTTACAAGTGAATTACTCGACTCGGTTATGTTGACGACAGTTGTTCACTTGCAGTTCGTTAGATACTCGTATTGCGAGAGTAAATCGAATGTCTTTCATATTGAATGGCTGCCAGGGGCAATTGGAAGGCAGCAATCCTTTTCAGCTCCACCTCCATTCATTCATTCATTGTGTTAAATGTTCCGGGTCTTATGCTCACATATATATTTGTAGGCAATTATAAAGGATACCTTGCGCCATATCTGGCACCTTATCCTTGCCACTCACCTCGGGGCAAACGTGCTACGTGCTGGGGCAGCTGCCAGCTGCAGTCGACGCGACGACGCTGCAAAGGAGGCAACAATAAATTATTTCACTGCTGACCACAAGCAGTTGAATCTTGTGGGTCGTTGTTGTTGAGATGGTTATTGTGTTTGTTGCTGTGTGCACGTCTGCTATTAAACTCGGCGTAAAAATAGCTTGAAATATGTAATTTTCCGGTTCAATTACAACACCACAGCGGCAGCAGAGGCAGCAGATTGGAGTGGTCTGAGCAGGGAGGAGGCACGGAAATCGGCTGTGTCAGGAATCCGCATCCACATCCGCAACATCGCGGCCAACAGGCCAAGATCCATGTACGCTGATAGCGACTGGCGACCACCAACGCGCTTGTGCGATATGCGGCTCGGATAGCACTCAGTAATTTGTAGTAAATCTCTGGGGCACGTGAAGCAAGACTGCCCAAGCAGGCTGAGTTAGAGCCTGAGCAGCGGCTGTGGCAGGGGCAGTGGCAGGGGCAGGGGCAGGGGCTGGCGATGCGGTTGGAGAACTCTGAGTGACCCGCTGCTGTTAGATATATTCGGCGGACGCGTGCCGCATTTTAAAAAGCCAAAATTTGAGTTAAAACGTAGCATTTCCTGTCTTAATATTTACATTTAGTGAAACTTATCTTAATGACCTTCCACCAGAGATTAATCTACCAAGTAAATAACAATGCTTAAGTTGAGGCGAATATAATAAAATTAAATTCATTTAAATATTGTTCAATTTATTACCAAAATTAAAGTCAATGTGCACATCGATATAGCAAAATAAAAAAAAAAACGAAGGGAATATTGCCAAAATGAGACTTGACTTGGTAACATTCTTTAGGATTAAAAGTATACTTTAGATATATAATATCAATCATGCATTATACAAAGCTTTCACGGCTGAATTTGGCAAATGGAAGCATTTCGTTGATATGTCAACTTTGTTCGATTGCTAAAAAACGCATACGTCAAATTCATTTTCCTATTGTTTATACAGCACTGGTTAAGCAAATGTTCCTTATCTGTTTAGGAAAACTCACAGTTGATTTAAATAAAAAGAAATAAACAACAGCCTAGGAATGCGACTCGTTAAAAAGATTACAAATGCTGAGTAGCAAAAAATCGATGCATTTGATGGGAAAATAAATGGTAGGTGTGGCTGGAGAGGGGTGGGGTGGAGGTGGAGAGGTATAGTATAGTGCTAAGCAACTTGACTGCAAAATTCCAAGCAAGTAAATTTTAAACATCGCACGTGGCTATAAAAACCATGCCAGGCGAACGAATGTGCCAGTAGCAGTCAGGACTATTCAGCAGCCAGGACGAGGACGTGCGGAGGTGAGGAGGATGTAAGAGCGTTTGGAATAAGGAGGAAGGAGAATGGGTTCGTTAAAAGGAAGCTACGTGTGGGCAACTGCATTTTAGCGCCATATTTTATACACACTTAAAGTCACACACAGAGAAAACTGCTAGGAAATGGAAATAGGAGTGAAAGGGGGATGGCGAGAGGCGCAACGGAGGGGGTACTGCAGTCGCCGCAGTGTCAAAGCAAGAAAGGCGAACGGCAATGCGGGCAAAGATAAACGCGGTGAGTGCAGAGGGAATAGCATCAACAACAAATGGTCAAAAAGTTTTCCATTCCGTGCGAAAACAACAAAAACAAAACACAAAAAATGTGTGAAAAAAGCAAGTGAAAATGGGTTAAACAAATGCCAAGAGCACAACAAAAGAGGCCGCAAATAAAATGCAGGCCAACGCCACGCCCACGCCACAGCCCCCAAAACACAATTTAGTAAAGTCTGTTCAAGGTTCGGAAAAATGCTGCGTACAACGATGCGTATAATGAATATTAATAAAAGTGCCAGTAAATTAATTAATGAAACGCCGCATTTTCAATTAGCAACAAGACGCAACAAGCAGCAAGCATATTTCGACAGCGAACAAGACATTTCACAAGGCCACTAACTGATTTGGCCGTGGGCCTGGCTTATCAAAATTTAATTAATTAACAATGACGGCAAATGGCCGAAAGCTGGGCAATAGAAAAGTGTCGAAATTATGACAAAACAGTCGCCATCTGGCAGCGAGATTTTTGAAGTAGTCGGATATTAAGATGAATTTTCATTTCAATGGACCATGTGGCACATTGCGCGTGCCACATTGGCTAAGCAACACATTGCCACGAACTGTATCGATTCCATCGTTGTGGCTGTGGCTGTTGCTGTTGCTCTTCTAGTAATTGTTGCTCCAATATGCCACATCATTTTCGGCTCATTAATCATGGAAAGCATTTTCATTAGCATTTCTTCGCTTTAATTACCAGACGGCAGACCAGTGCACCCAGAATAAGCCATAAACGACAAACACAAAACCAGCTATTCAATTTAGACCACAACAAAAGGCCATAAATTCGAATGCCTTCAAATGAAACCAGCCAAATAAATGTGTTGTAGTCTTTGCGCTAAAAATTGTTGAGATGAAAATAATGTAAAATCAATATTATTAGAGGAAAATAAATTCAAATGCATGAATAAGGAACTTTCATTAAAATGAAAACTTTAAATATTATTATATATTATATAATATCCATCCAAGCATAGTCAAGTCTTACCACTTTCCGTTAAATGCAATTCTCTGTTGGTTTTCCCATTTCATTTGATGTGACCATCTAAAGAATACCTATTTTTATCAAAAATGAAAACTCTTGTTTATATTCATTTTATGCGGAAAACCATTTTGGCTTTTTGTTTCCGTAGAATTTGCCAAATATTTTATAAATTCTCAAATGTTCCGCTTTTAAATCTGGGTTTTCAGAAGTGCTGACTTTACCAGAAGTAAAGTAATTTCAATAAATTTATGTATATTGCACAATTATTTGCGAATTGGCTTACAAAGTGATGGTTACAAAATAAGCTGGCATTGGAATGGATTTTCTATGGCCAACTAAATTGCAGTCAAAGCCATCTCAGTATTTGGCAACAATTTGTCGCAGGGGCGACAGCGTTGCAGCAGATTGCTTGTCAAACTGGCGGAGAAGATGTGTGTGTAAGTGTGTGTGTGTGATGTGGCAAGAGGAAGGTAGGGAAGGGAGGGAAGGACATGCATCCATGACCAGCACGTTCGGCACGTTGCTGGCCATTTTGCACATTTGACGACAGTGACAATTATCGATCAGAGGCACGCACAACGGGACGCTTAAATGGGACAACGACGCATCCTTGGGCTCATTTGCATAAATGGCGTGCACCAATCTGCGGCACCACCCGGCCTCAGCCCCTCTTATACCCTTTCAAAGGGGCACAAAAAGTTCGGCACACATACATATAATGTTTCGTGAATGTGCGCATTTTTTTGACGCAGGCTGCTGAGTTGGAGGCGCGTCCTCGTCATTTGTTGCAACTATTGTTGCAATAATAGCCCTGAAACATTTACGACCAGGGGCATTCAAGCAAAAGAATTTTGTTGCATGTGCCTGCCGCCGCTTTAAGCCGTGATGCTACGATGGAGACGCCTAAATCAAAGCTGCTAAATGAAATGTCTTCATTAAATTAAACTGGCGACGAAAATTAAAATGACGAAAGACGAACGAAATGCTTACTGGCATATTTTATAGGCCGTGGCAAAAGAAAAATGCGGCGATAAAGTCTGCCACATCGGCAAGGGGGGAAAGGACAAGTACAGGCCGCACCAGCACCAGTAGCAACGGCAAAGCTTTGCTCCGTTCCGGCCCGCCATGCCACGCCCCATACTCGACTTTGGGCCAGTAATTGCCGAGTGTTTTATTGCCAAATTTTAGAGCTGGAAGTCTACGTCTAACGTCGAACATTTGTCAGGCCACAGGCGCCAACAGAGACGTCTCCCGCTCTCTCTCTCTCTCTTTCTCTCTCTCTCTCCCTGTCTCTTACTGAAGGCCTTCGTCCTGTGTCGTTTTTGGTCATAAATTTTGGCACTTGACTTTTCGCGTGGAATTCATTAGTTTTGCCCCAACTGAAGTCAGTGCTGACGCCAAATTAAATTACATTTAATTGCTTGGCTCATAACTTGGGCGCACAGCTTCCAAGACTGCAGTTCACAGTTGGCCAATACGCAATGTCTGCCACTGATAATGCCAACCCATATGCTGCTCAAGTGCACTGAAAATAAATAAAAATATATAAAAAAAAAAAAAACCCTAAATTCTGCTATTATTGCTATTGTCTTTAGTAGCAATTATCAGTTTATTCGCCGATTATTTAATTAATGTTTTATAAAATTTCTAGCACATTTTCCTAGCTCTTTCAATTCGAATTAAATATAGGCAAAAACAATAATATTTATTTTCTAGTGTATCTCTTGTAATCGGTCCAGTGTCCATTCAACTTATTTGTCATCATTAGACAAATGTCCAGCCACAATTTGGTAGTGTCTTCAACCGAATTTAGTTGCAGCTGCTGGCTGCAGCAGTCGGCCGGCGGCAGCATGACTCAACTTGCAGCGTCTTGCGTCTGACAACTCAAATATATATATATATAATTCTGTTGATTTTCAAGTGAACTCAAGAGCGGCTGCTGACATCGGTTCACTCAAGCTGCCCAAGATAGGAGTGCAAACCCTGCAAGCGATAGCTAATATAAATGCATGTAATACATTTTGGACAGGGACCAACACTCAACTCGGCTGCCTCAGCGCACAAACAGTCGGTGTTCAAGTGGCTGAATTTGTTGCTGTTCTTCTTGAATCTCTGCAAACTGCAGTTCAAACTTAACTTAACTTAGTTTTTGTCCTTCAGTGAACTATATTTACTCGACAGCCGTCCAATTCGAGCTTATCCACTTGAGTGTTGATGAATGTGGATGCGTTCATCCTCAAAAGGTTAAGGCATTTCTGCTATACCCAATTGATAGCTCCAAGATCACATTTGAAAGTGTGATCCGCTGGAAGAGAGCTCAAAGCTAAATATAATATAACTTTTCTCGTCTAAATAATATAACTTTATATGTTATCGCTATTTATTTGTGCATTCAAGAAATACACTAAGAAATATCTTAGTTTCTTGTTTGGTGGCACTTTTAAATAAAGATGCTCAATAAGTGATAGTTTTGAATATATTTGCATACTCTGGTTACGCTCTTATTATATGCTAAGAATGCAAAAATATTGTAAACATAATAAACAAAACAATGGAAAACCCATTGGAATTCAGCTGGCGCACCTAAACAATTCGTTTGGTGTCCAGCAATTCTCAATTGCCGAGCTGTCAATTTGTTTGCTTCACTCAGCACAAATATTGAATCTCTCTCTCTCTTATCCCGAGCAGAGCCATTTAAATGCAATTCCCTGAAGCAGCCGTAAACTTTATTATCATCATGGCAATTGCTACTCAAGTCGAGTGCGGACTGTTGTTCTCCAGCGCTGTTCGTTCTTCACAAATACTTGCCAAAAAATGAGCTTGCTGCGTTGAATTTCATGAAATTCATAAAAATTAATTAAGAACTAGATGTTGAAGAAGTTGCTGCTGCTGCTGCTGCTGTCAAACACTTGACCACGCGCCAAGTGAGACAACACAGCTTGAGACAAGTTGGGAGACACCAGGCCAACCTCACCAAGCCACCCACTCACCCACTCGACTGCTACAAGTTATTGCCAGTGTTATTGTCTTCTTGTTATTTCAGGCTATTGACCAGTTCACACTCAAGTTGTTTGCCTTGTTGCTTCTCCCCCCCCAACGCTGCCCGCTCGAGTGTTGTGTCTCCAACTGCAGCTTCGACTGCTGCCTTCAACGACTTGTACATTATTTCATCTACATTTTTGTAGCCAGTGCCTTTAGTTTGCTTAAGCTGTTATTTCATTTTTCACTTGCACATTGCCACGTTCGCTCTGTGTCCAGGATAAGGCAGCTGATGTTTAACCGCACTCTGGTCTCCAGTTTCTAGTCTCTCCGGGTAAGTTGCGGTTTCCTTAGGTTCCGGACTGGCAGCAACGTTGCGGTGATAAACTCTCTACATTTGCAACAGTGAAATGCTGCTCTTACTGCTGCTGCTGATGCTGTGGCAAGTTTGCTGCATAAATCGCCGTCCAATGTATTGAGATTCGGATTTGGACAGTTTTTAATTGAGTTCCGGGACTTCAAAAGCATACAACACTAATTATAAGATGGGGACCAGAGAACACAATTTGAGCATGTTTGATTAAACAGCACTTACAGTTCCGAGTACTCACGTACAAACCACTATATGGCTCTCCAGTTTAAATTACTCCATACGACTAAGAGGCAAGGAGGAGGACTCGACCCATCCACACACAAGAGTTTCCATGCCAATGCATAGATCAAGGGGGGCGTGCAGAGGGAGATGCGCCTGCATTGGGGTTAAAGCACCAAAAGTCGCGATTCGAGTTAAGAGTTTTTGCTGCTAATGAAATAAAGATGCCCCCAGTATCAATCTGTGTGTGTGTGTGTGTGTGTGTGTGTAAGAGAGAAAATGATAAATAGAGAAAGGGCTGTGAGGCACTCGCAGTGGATTCATTTCAAAAGTTTGCTAATGGTTTTAAGCGTAATGAAGCCGGAAATTAGTAAACATTTTGCACATTGGCACAAGCGACGTTCTAAAGGGATTAGTTAAGCCAACACAAGACAGAAGATGTGTTTGACTAATGGCAGACAGCTCTTGACTATAACATAATTTGAAGAACAAAATAAAAAGTCTACTTGTACATTTAGTTTGTACTATTGCTTTAATGGTTTTAACTGCAATTAAACACATATTTAAAAGTTAAACATCAAATTTTGACTTCATCCTAAATGTGATTAGACTTTAGAAAACTTCTTCAAACTTTGTACTATTGCTTTAATCAGCGCAAATGCAATTAAACACATTTTATAGTAAAGCATAAATAATTTGCCTTATGCTTAATTTAATTAGAGTTTAGGAAACTCCTTCAAAGATTGTATTTTTACTTTTATCCTAATTAAATACAAAATACTCAATAATAATAATAATAAAAAAACAATGTGTAAAATACAAAAAATTAAGTGCCTTTCACTGAGAGTAGTCTGCATTTTATTTATCCTAATGATTGATGGAAAAGCTTTGGGTAATCAATTCTTCAATTTTTACACCACTGTATTTTGTCTCGTTTTTCATTTACTTCTGCTCCTGTTTTTCCTACCCATTTGACCCATCCACTGATTGCTTGCTACAAGAGCTCTTGAAGCTAATGCTAATGTTGTTGTTGTTATTGTTGTTATTGTTGATGTTGTTGATGTTGTTGATGTTGTTATTGTTGCTGCTGGTGCTTTGCTATTAAGAGGCCAAGTTATCATCAAGCATCGTGTAGGAGAGCCTGTTTCAGTTACCAGCCAGCGTTTAGGATGCCTTGCTTTTTGGTGGCTCCTGTAGTCTCTGGTGCTCTCATTGTCTAGGCAAAGCTTTTGTTAGTTAATTTATTTGAAGTTTGCAACTAAAAGTTTTAATGTTGCCGCTTTGAATTTGGCTTAAATGGATAATTATTTTAACAAATTGTGCAAAATGCTTAACAAAAACTTTCAAA
The DNA here is from genome assembly GCA_035042405.1 of Drosophila demipolita. Classification (NCBI taxonomy): domain Eukaryota; kingdom Metazoa; phylum Arthropoda; class Insecta; order Diptera; family Drosophilidae; genus Drosophila; species Drosophila demipolita. The sequence continues at coordinate 2,455,539 of JAWNLI010000044.1, read as the reverse complement.
AACCCAGGCCCAAAATGTTGCCACCTCCGTTTTGGCTGTGGCTGCGGTTATCTAAGCAAATGCTTCAACACTGCGTCGAGCCAGTTGCGCCAGGTGTCGAGTAGGCTTTTAGCAAGGTGACAGCGGGTTGTTGGTGGGGAGGGGGGTGGTGTAGTCAGGCAATAAGTTCAACAGTTGAACGCTAGACAACACACAGTGGCAACAGCCACGATTCATAACTCAAAACTTAACACACCGCAAAAACTTTGAAGATGGCGCTGCTGTTGCTGCCGTCGCATTGTCACGCCTTGCCACGCCTTCTCGTGGCCAAAATTTTAATTAGTGGCATTTGTTGCACAGCATCCAATTTAATGCACTTGAAATGATTTCGCCAAAGTTTCCGACAAGTGGGGGAAAAATATGAAGGCCCGGAGGAATTCCAAAAACCAACTTGCAAATGAAATAATTGCTAAACGTTTTAAGCATGCATAGCGACAACATTTAAAAGAGTTAAATGTTCATGTTCCCGCAAACCAAATCACCTAAATTTCGCCACGAAGCAAAAATCACAGAATAACAAAAGCAGAAAACAGAAATTAAGCCTTAAATTACAGCAGTATTTTCAACTTAAGACTCGTCATAAACAGGACTTTCACAAAAGCAACTTGGCCCGCAAAATTAAACATGGCGAAATGAGGCAGAAAGTATATTCAATTACGCAGACATTCACAAAGTTCCTAGTACTAATGGAGGGGGGGTGGGGGATGGGTGATCTGGGTGGCAAGGCACTTTGTGAAATCAGCGACAAGGACTGGCGTCAGTTGTTACTATTGCTACGTGCGTCGCATGGCGATTGTCCCAAATTGCCGGCAATGGGCACAACTTTTAACACAATTTATAAACGCAACGATATTTATAGAATTTTTGAATTAAATGCAAAATATTTTACCACACGCGCCTGCAGAAAAGTTGATGCCACAAGTACCCACTACCTACACCCTGCCTCTGCCACACAGACCAGACACACACGCACAAACACTCACACAAACTCTTGTCCCCTCCCCTCCCTTCCCCTATACAAAACCCACCACAAAACAAGAGAGAAACACAAAAACAAACAGCAGCCGCTTGTGGAAATTACAACAGCAAAAGGCCACTACAAAAGTTGGCCCAAACTCGGACTTCGTTGCGAATTTATGAGTCGAGTCTAAGCCAGGCACATTTTAAGCATTTAAAATATTTATCAACATTGATGTATGAAACATTTTTTAGTTGGTTTAATGCCTCGAGTGCCTAGAATGAAACTGCAAATATGTGAAATTGCATTTACATAATTGAAATTTTGTCATTATATATAAACCGATATCAATTTACATTCAAATTACATTCACTCTCATTCAAAAAGGGTATAATAATATTTTTAAAATGTTTTATGATTAATTTTAATGTTAAATACTTTGTATATTTTTTTAGTTTTAGGTCTTATAACGTTGATAAAACTTTCTAAAGTTAAAACAAATCACTATAAATAATTTTCGTAATTTGTACGAATAAATTATAATAATTATTTGAATATTTGTAGGGTATTGAAATTTTGTCTAATCAAGCGAAATTTTGCCATCTAATTATTAATGACAATTTGTTGCACTTGCAGTCAAATTAGTATTTTTTGCACAAGGGTATTTTATGAGTACAAAATATAAATTACATTCAAATGATAAAAATAATTGCAAATGATTTGGTCCATAATTATATCAGTTACGGTTGCCCAGGAAATGTAATTGATTTTTCGAATTCCATGCACTTTGACAATAATTTGATTTAATTTTGTAAAATTAAAATGAAACTCTGCACGCATTAAACTTTACTCTTTTGAAGTAAAACACACGAGTTGCAATAAAAGTTCTTTATTCTCAAATATATTTCAACTAATGTGATTCATGAATCCATTTGGCAAGAACAACATGTTCCCATTTGTTGATTTTCATTTTGTTGGCTCGAGATTAATTTTTTCCTTGCTGCCTGTTAAACAAAATTTTACTTGTCGCTTTGGGCCACACAGCACCTTTGAGCACTTTTTGTGGCTTTTGCATATTTATGCAATTAAATTTGCAAATATGCTGTGATGCCGCAGCAGCCCTCAAACCCCCTTGCCACACAATACTTTTTTCTGTCAAATATTGCACACAAAGAAAATATGTTTAAAATTTCACATTTTTTTAATGATTGCCATTTTCATTGTTAATCCTGAAAGCAACTGGCTCGCTGATGCAAAAATGTGGCAACAATATAAATACTGTTAATTGCCAATAACGCAATTTATATTAAGTAGAATTTAGTTGAAAATATAATATATAAAAATAGCAAGTTAATTTATATGAACTTTAATATATATAAATGTATTTTATATATAAATATTATATTTTTACTCTGTCAAAAGTCATTATTTTAAAGTGCTTGCTCTACAGATATAATTTTATTTATAACAACCCTGATACTGATATATACGAAGATTCTTTATCTAAATACAAAGATTTAAATAAATATACGATAAATAATAAATAAATATAAATAACAAAACATCTTCAAATTGAGCTCTGAATGGAAAAAAAAGAATACAGCGAAAGAGACAATTCCAAATGGGATTCGAGCTATTTCTCAAATAGAGCCATTTTGTTGTTGCAACAGATTGAATGCCATTCCAAGTGTCAATAAGTGAGACGCTGTAATGTCAATTGCAAATGCATTGAAACAACGTACAAAGGGGTGTAGAGTGAGGGGGACGGGGGGCTGAAGAGTAGAAAAGAGGGAGTTGAAAGGATTTTGAAATTGTTGTGCAGCTTCTGGTTTGTTTTGATAGGTCGCGGCATAAATTTACAATAAATTGTATACACAATGAAGACATTACGTATACGCCACGCTGTGCCTGCAGCCGCACGGAACGTGCCACAGGCACGCAAAATGTATTAGAATCGGAAACAGCTGAAGGCAAACACCTGAGCAGCGAAATACGATTACGATAAAGGGGAAGCAAACCCAAATCGAGCTGCGGTGCAAGGGTGCGCGGGTCACCGGGTAGCGGGGGAGGTGTGAGGTATGAGGGTGCCACAACAATTTGTTGAGTGCGGACCGCGCAACAAGTGACAGAAAGCCAAGCGCAAAAGGCACAACTATCGAAACTAGGCAACAACATCTGCAACATGGCCAACATGGCAAAGGGTAAAATAAGAAAGGCACAAAGAAAGAAAAACCCGTCTAGAAACATTGCTTGCAGACGGCGCGCCGCATAAAAATTTATGATTATGTTAAAATGTAAAATGTAAAAGTGCCAACGGGGCAGAACGCGGCAGAACGTGGCAGTAGCAGACGGCAGCGCAGCAGGTGAGCGAATTTGTGTTAATGTTCCCACTGCAAACAGCAGGCAGCAAGCGGCAAGCAGCGAGCAGAAAGCAGCAAGTGGCAAGCAGCTAGCAGCAAGCAGCGAGTAGCAAGCACCAAAGGCGTTGCAGAGGCAAGCAAGCTAGCCAAGTGGGTCGCCTTGTGGCATATAAAATATATGATTTCTGTGCTCAGCGTAAATGCAACAAAACTGATGACGACAACGTCGCTAGTATTATGGCAAATAATGACGCAACAAGAACAAAAAAAAAAAAAAAAAAAAGCAAAACTAAAATAAAATAAAATAAAATAAAAGGAGATAAAACAGCTAAACAACAGTTTGCTGCAATTTGTTATTTAGTTGTTGCCGCTTTCTGTGCTGCTAAATACCCAGCAACTCATGAAAAATAAAAATTTTATTAAATTATTCATTTATTAAGATTATATTGATAATAATAAAAATAATCTTTTCGATTGTCAGTTTTGTTGTGGATTTTGTTTGAGATAATCTTGCAAGGTATTTCTTAGTCGAGCAGCTCAGAAAAAGCATTGTTTGTTGTCTGTTTCTGTTTCACGTGACTGTCATCTTAAGGCGATGGACAAGGAGCGAGAGGGTAGCCAAGGGGAGAGGGGGCCATGCAGTTTTGTTTAACTTTTAACTTGGCTGGATTTGTGACAGTTTATGTTGCCTGTTGTCTGTTTGGGTTTGGTTGAAAGGGGCCGCATGGTTGTTTGACTCCGGGTTGCACAAAGTTTTTGGCAAATGACGCTGCGAAACAGATGTGGCACGGCTAGTCTAGACAAGTTTGAGTCTGATTTGTATAGGTTGTAAATTACATATTTGCTTGCATTATCTATGACAAATTGTTGGCTAAAGTGATAACACCAAAAAGAATAGAAAACACACGAAATGACAGATGACAGATGAGTTGAGACTGGGCTAGGTAAAGAGTGCCTGCAGAATATGTTAGTAAAAAAAAAGAGAATAAACATATTTATTTAATTACAAATATGTAAAAAGTTTTTTGTCAAAGCAATAAGTTTTTGCCACCAGTGAGAAATATTTGCAGAAACATAGCTTCGATAAATGTTTAATTTAGACTTTATATATTTTTCATTTTGGTCTTTTGAGCGATGCAAACTAAAAATTCCGTTTATATTAAGGCTTCTACATGAACACGTTTGCCAAGAGATCTCTGTTATCGTATATATATTGCAATGCGACTCTGCGAAATGACTTCCTGCTGAGCGTTGCATCTGCATCCGTATCCGTATCCTCATGTGCAATCCCTGCCCTCCTCTTGGGGCATGTGCTGCAGTGGCAGCATCAAATCGATTATGTTGCTATTACTTCCGGCAGTTGTCGCTACCAGATGCGCACACATATATCTTAAGCACATATACTCCCCCTATACACCCACCCTCCCATTCTAACACCATCTTCACATTTCTTATTCCTTCATGCAACACACACAAAAACCAGTCCTGAAAGAAGGCAGCATTCTTAAAATAAATTTCCATGCTTATTCTATGATTTAGATTTTTTCCCCTAGTTGTGTGTCATTTTGGGATTTGCCGGGCTAACGGGAACAGCAGTTGGGGCACGCAGCAGGCTGCAGGCTGCAGGCTGCAGGCTGCATGTGTCGCCCTTTGGGAGCAAATTGCGCCCAATTGTCGGTTTGGCACACTTGGCCCCAACAATGCTTTTAACAACCATCAACATTATCATCAGCGATGCTGTTCAGCCTTTTGTTGGCCATTTTATGTGCGGAGGCCTGGCCTGGCCTGGCCTGGCAGGTGGCAGCTGCATAAGTGAGCCTCTGCAACGCATGTTGCCCCATTGCTGCCAGTTGCATGGAAATTGCCAAAACAGGTCAAAGGGTGTTTGGGTGTTGGGTGTTGGGTATTGAGCATTGCCCGCTGGGGTTAATTTGCCAACTCAATTGACGCTGGCCGCAGAACTGCACTCGATGCTAGTTGCTGTTTTTGTTGTTGCTGTTGCTGTTGCTGTTGCATGCCACGTTAGCCAGCAGCTAATTAGCTGGCAATGCGCTAAGCGCTTGCACATAATTGGACCAATAAGCTGGCCAACACAGCGGGACCGCCAGCCATCGCCATCCTTTGATTGATAACAAATTTTAGCCTAACTACGCCAAACGATGTATTCAACGCCTGGAGGCGTGGCCAGGCAAACGGGGCGTGCGAGCCGTGTGGGGCGTGTGTGCCTAATGAGGCAACTTAATTAGATAGCATTTGAGTCGACGAATCTTCAGTTTCAAGCACCAACTCTCCAGTCTCGACTCTCGAGTCTCAAGTCTCGTGCGTGCCATCTTACACTCAATTGATTTAATAGACTTGGGTCACGGCTCATTGTCCTGGCCGGGATGGGGCTGAGAGGAGACTGGGCAGTCAGAGCCGTTCGCCTGTCCCCAAATTGTGATTGTCCCTATTTTATGCGTGTCACATAATAAATCTTATTTGATTTGTTTACCTCCGTTGACCAGCCGACCCAATCCCCACTTTAACCATTGTCCTTCTCATTAGACAAGCATCATTGTTTTGTCTCTCTCTCTCTCTCTCATTGTGTGTGTGTTTGTGTGTGTGTGTGTTTGTTTGTGTGCATTCTGGCATCCCTCTTGTATTGTTGCCAGTTAATTCGATTAAGTATTGGCCCCATTTAAGTGACGAGGTTCAACGCCGGATGCTCATTAAATGAATAATCAAATTACGTATTCGCCATGTGACATGCGCCAGTGTCATCAATAGACCAAAGACTATTAAATTCATTGACATATATACATTACATATATATAAATAAATATACACGTGTATTTATTAAATGCAACGCACAAATCTATTTAATTAAATTTCGGTCGCATATGTGCGAGATTTGCATTAGAAATTCAATTAGCTCAGATTATTTCTAAGTTCATTTTTCAATTTGATGTCAGTAAATGTCCCATCGATTTTTTTCTGCAATTTATGTGAATGCAGTTGGCACTGTTGAAATTTGTAGCTAAGTGGCTTTTAGCCATTTGTTGAAGCTGTCAATGGTTTTATTTGACACTGTAGCCTTTTCTGGCTGTGTGTTCTTTTTTTTTTGGGTTTTACATTCCTAAATATAGCAATTAGAAGATTTTAGGACAGCTATTAAAGTCAACAGATTTTAAAGCGAGCTTAGATCCCATAGGCTTTCATCCGCTATAAGATTGATTTTAACAAGTCTATTTTTATCTTTATATAAAATGATTATTCTTTTTAGTATATCAAAATCAAGTAAGTGAGAATCCAATTCACACTTGGAAAAATTATTAAATAAATGATGCCCAAAATGGAACATTCATTAATGGTCAATTCGAGAAAATCAATCAGTTCATCTTTAATCTCTGGTTGATTTCGTATTCTGATTAATGCATTGCGACACCAAAATCAATCAGAAAGTTTTATAGTTATGCTGAGAGTTCTGATGAGGTAAGTGTGATGATGGTTTCCTATGTATTGGATGGGTGGGTTATTGCAGCACTCTGGCATCAAATTAATCTTCACCCTTTCATGGCACATTGGCAATCTGTTACATGACACGCGGCGTCAAGTCAAACACTTCACTTGGATGCTATTACTTAAGCACATGTTTTATAATAAGATTCGAGGGCAACGGAAACAATTTTTCATGTGCCTGCTCGAACGTGTCGCCTCGCAAAAATCTTTCACTCTTTCTTTCCCACTCTCTCCCTCTCTCTCACTCTCTCACTCTTTCTCTATGTGGCTGCTAGCTTGCATTTATGGATGGTTATCCGGCTCAAAGTTGGGCTTTAGCATCCAGCTCGATAGGACAATCAGTCATTCCTCGTTTCATGGCTTGCTAGCAAAATGTGTCCAAAGCTTGTCCGTGTGTGTTTGACTTTTGTTGTGTATGATGAGTGTGTGTGTTATGCGTTGTGCATATAAGGTGTGTAAGCATTATGTGTGTGTGTGTGTGCTTTACACTTTCGTTAATCCATCAAAGTCGATGCCCCGTCGTCTTTGAGCCAAGGTGAATTTAATCAAGGCCCGTCGTGATTTCATTTCCAGTATATACATTTAAAAGTGAGATTTTGGATGAGACTTCTCTGAGGCCTGGCAAAATAACCGCAAATTAAATTTGCTGCCAAATACTTCATTGAGAAAAGGCAAACCACAGCTTTCTAATTAATGCCACAGACAGAAGCACAGAACGCAAAAGGGACCTACGACAGGCGACACCTTAACACCTGTCACACCTTAAGGACACACACAACACACACACACTCACACACACACACAGAGGCTAATACGCACTAATGTCCTGTCTATGCAACTGGGCCTTTTGTTTGGCATCATTAAGTTTTGTGGCTGTCTTGTTAGCATTTATGATTATTGTTTCCTGTGCATATTCAAAGCTAATTTCTCTCTCAAATATATCTAAAATATGCATGCAATTATTTCAACTCCCCCACATCTGAAACTGATGTATTTAATTAGTTTCTGTTGCTGTGTTTTTGTTGCTGCCATTTGCTGCTGGCTGGTTGCAACATTATCCCAACTAGCTGGCCACATTACACTGACTGCCAAAAATATGCACATAATCCACAAACTGACGCGCTTTTGCATGCTTCAAATGTTTACAAATCGGATTTACTCTCTCCCCTCCCATCCCCCACAATCTCTCTTCCTCTGTGCCTTGCTGGTATTTAATATTGTTAAGGTAACGGAAGAGAAAAACTAAAAAAAAATATAAAAAAACTACAACATTTTATCAGATTATGAAACACAAAATGCAACTTCCTCTGGTTATGTATTTTTTTTTTTCTTCGCAGGCATAAACGAAATCCGTGGCAGGTTTTTCTGTACCCAATACTTCGAATGTGTGTGGCAGCAAGAAGCAAAAGTTGCACAACTGGCAGAAAACTCATGCATACATATTTTCTAGCAAGTAAACGGAAACATTAAATTTGTATTTGCTGAGCTGTTGCCGCAACGTTGCATCCCAAATAACAACAACAACAACCACAGCAGCATCAGCAGAAAAAGCCAAAAGCTGCCGCAGCAATCGAGTATCAAAAGAAGTCAAACAAGTTGAAGCCAAGTTTCCAATGGCAAAGACAAAGTAAGCCTGGTTCATTTTTTATGTTTTCCACATATTTATTATTGGAATGCATTGGCCTTTTTTAAATTCTGCATTTATTCGCTATCTTAAGAAAATGCTAATCCCATAAATTGTTTTCAAAACATTATGTTAAACAAAACTTAGAAACATTTTTTGTTTTAGTTTTTTATGAATACAAAAACTTTTTGAGTTGTTTGTAACAAAGATAATACTCAATATAAAACTGACATTTTCTGTAAGTAATCATGCCAAATGTGAATAGGAAAACTAAGATAAGCCAAAATAAATTAATATCTGATATAAAGTAAATCGTGTAAAACGATAGAATTTTAAATTCTAATCGGAAATATTTTATGTCTATTTAATAGTAACATAATTTACTTTACTTTTATATAAATTATTATTTATTGGTGACTTAAACAATAAGCTTAAACTTAAAATTAAGTCAAGTCAAAACAAATCAATATCTAGTTTAACATTTCTCATATAAAGTAAATCGTGTAAAACGATAGAATTTTAAATTCTGATCGGACATTTTTGATGGCTATTTAATAGTAACATAATTTTCTTTACTTTTATATTTATTATTATTTATTGGTGACTTAAGCAATAAGATTAAACTTATTTAAACAATTAATAATTCTATATTGATGGCACTTAAAATAATTTATTTGCATTGTAATCATTCAAATCATACAAACTAGAAGACAATTTTGTATTCTGCTGAAAAATATAACTTTAAACTACATAAGAATTTTAGCGACTTTTCGAGTAACTGTTACAGCCACATATCTTTTCGCAGCTTGTAATCCTGTTTCCTGGTTCCTGGCTCCGGGCTCCTGGCCCTTTATCAATCTCTATTAAACAGCACTTCTGCGTGATCACGAATTGTAGCAGTTTTGTTTGTGGCTAGGCCCGAACTACTTCCGGCTCAGCAAAAAGCCATGACAAATGACCAACATAGTGCATATTTATGATAGCACACACACACACAAAAGAACACACACAACCACACACACACACACCAACACTCACGCATGCACTCAAGGCCAGTTGCACTCGCTGGGCACTCAGTGCTCGATAAAATGCCAGCACAAAGTTTATACACACGTAGTCAATTACTCACACCAGAAAAGGATGCTGCCACGCCCATCAGCCCATATTGCATGCACACACACATACACACACACAAAAGCACACGCATATGCAGTAGGTAGATTTTCCATTTTGAATATAGCCCATCTGCACACACATGCAACATGCAACAGAGAATGCCTTATAATCGATTTTTTAAGCACAAAACTTTAACGAATATTTCCGGATTATATCTTTGTCACATCGCCTCACACCACCCCCTTGCCCTTCCCACCCCCCACCACCACCACAAGTTCAACAATGAATGTCATTGATATTTCGGCAAGTGTTTTGCCCGCATCTGAATTGCAGATTCTGCACACAGGCAAAAAATCCGTAAATATTGAATGTGCAATAAAATTGAAAGTAATTCCCTTGCAACACACTCGCAACATTTTCGCCCCATTAGGAATCTTCAAATCTATGACAATTACAATCGAAATTTATCTGATATTATGGTCAAATGGCAGTCGTTTTAAAGTTACTGTTAATTAGAAAATTGTCAGGACTTCCTCCTATCTCCCTCCCCCCCCCCCACAAAATTCAATCGATTGCAGTAAAATGTCAACTATTTTCAAATGCCAGATTCAGTTTGTGGTAATGCAAAAAAAATCCAATTCTAATCGGAAAGATTATAAATAACAATGATTAAATAAACATAACATGAGAAAAAAATATTATTAAAAAAAAACACTATAATAAAAGCAATTTATTGAATATTTTATATTTTTTATATTGTTTGCATGCATATTAATATATATCTTTAAAAAAAAATAATAATACCTTGAATTTTTATGTTATATATATATATAAAAATCCGCTTTAAATTTATTACAAATAAACGGAATTTTTCAGTTGCACTGCTTGCCATGTTGCATTTGTTTTGAACTGCTTGAAAGTGGTTCTTTTTGACATCACGTTAATCTTTAAACAATTTCTCCAATTTCCATTCCTAATTCTTATTCAATATCATATATAATAATTCCAGTTTGTTCCTAAGACGAATCATCACTGTCTGAGATAATTATCGAGTGCAAGAATGACAATACCACCAGTACGGAATAACTCTTGACAACTATTGCAATAAGTAAAAATAAATCAAAAAATTTTATAAAATTGCAACTTACTTGATAAGCACACAAATAGACCAAAGAATATTGATGAAGATTGAAATGCCGACCGAATCAAGGTTAACAGGAAGAAGAAAGTCAAATAAAAGGTTGTAAATATGCTCCACATTAGATAGCTCAAAATAATGGCCGGTGATTCCTAGAAATTATATATTACAGTTAATTAAGGATTGTTTGATGGAAACTCACATGGTCATGGATCGTGGAGAGCAACATCAGAAAACTTAGCAGACAGGAGGTGAACAGGGTAATTATTGTTATCGATTCCAGCAGCTCGGTGAAACCTGCAACGAGGACAAAACAAGTATTTAAACAATTTCAAAATAGTCAACAATTTTTCTGTTACCATATGTTAGAAGCAGATAATAGATTCCATATCCATAAAAGGCAACCTCAGCGCATGCAGTAAGCCGACAGCCAAACCGCAATCTAAAAATAAATAAAAAATTGCGCAGATAGAACATATTTAAGCTGTGAAATATTTGGATAAGGCAACTGTGTTTGTAATAATAACATTTACAATGTAATTAGATATAAATACTACTGCTCATAAAATATTTCTACAAATACAGGGTATGAAAATGTGACCCCACTTAGAACTGCTTGACATATCTGCTTAACGTGGACTGGGAACAGTATTGTTGAACTGTTTGTTAGCAACTGCTTTTGAAACTGCTTTGTTCACTTCTGCTTCATTTCCAACGGGATTTACATTGAAAACTAACTCGATAAAATATTCATTAAAATCTCTATATTTATTTATTTGATATGTTCACACACTTTTTTAGAAAAGTGTATTATTGCGAATCATCACTTTCGACATCAAGAATCCAATGCAGGAGTGAATATACGACGAGCAGTGCATAACACTTGATGGTCGTCAATGACACCAAAACGATAAAAAAGATAAGTATTTTGAATGGTGTCAGCTCCAGCCAAGAACTGGCATCCAACACAGAGAATACAACATAGAACAGAGTGCTGAAAATGCCCCAAATCAGATAGGAGCTTATAATTCCCGATGATTCCTATATATATATATATTTATTTAATAAATCACAAATAAGTTTAACAGGCAGGTTAAGCAACTTACGATTCCTTGCCACGTGCCCTTCAACATGAAAACTGATACAATCAAGGAAGCGCCCAGCATAATTATCAAGATGGATTTCAGTAGTTCCCTCAAGCCTAAAACGAATCGTGCTCAAAAGATAAGTTAAATAATTACATGTATGCAACTTTACCATCTTCTGCTAGAAAATAATAAAGTCCGTAACCGTAAAGAATAATCTCAGTGAGACCGATAACCCGGCAACCAAATAGCAAATTAAATATACATAGAAATTTAGTCAGATGAATCATGTCGATATATGTGGAACTATAATGCTGAGCCAACTGTATTACGGAAGACGTCTATAAATATTTTGTATACTTACAAAGAAATGATTAAGTGTAGTTTAGCAGTTTATTTTGTTTGACATTTCACAATAGCAAGATAATTTTATTCTTTATTTGTTTATTTGGAAAGCGGAGTGCAATTTATTTGGACAATTAATTTGCTTGCTTTTAGACAAGGAACAAGGAACATTTTGAAGATGTTCGATCTGCCTAGCTTAGAGTTAACGTGATTTTATAATCGGAAAAACATGACGATCATAATACATTTTCCATTTCATTGTACTTTAAGCCAAATATGATGAATAAGTCAACTGATGACTTTGGAAATATTACAATTTACAACATAGCAACTACGAAGAAGAGTTAAATGCTAAATACAAAATAGCTATCAATAGTATTATAATAATTATTTTTGTTTTTTATGATAAAGCTATGCAGCATGTTGCAGTCCCGCTTTGCTTCCATTTTCTGTTGAAATTCGGACATAGTCCCTTGGGGATTAGTCGAATGATGAGCGCAACAACACAGCATGGTCAATTTATCATGATTAACCTCTCTCTTTTTTCGCAAGTTGGCGACTCAAAGCTCAGTTTTGTGCTGGGCTGCTCCTAACAGCTGAGGTAAACTTTATACTTAAAGTTTGAAATGTGTGTGTTTGTGTGTGTGTGGTTTTGTGTGTGTGTTGAGAGTCTAGTACTCAATGGGATTGGGATCGCGAGGCTTGCGCGAATACTTTAGGCCCAGGTTCTCGCTGACATCGTCGATGACGTCCAGTGCATAGTCCAGCTGATCCTTGGTGTGCGCAGCCGACAAACAGAAACGGATGCGACCCTCCATGATGGGCGTGGCCGGGAAACCGGCGCCCACAACGGCAATATGACGCGTGGTCAAAGTTCGAATAACGGCACTGAGAAATTGAGAAATCGATAAATAAATTAACTTAGAAATTTGCTGCTATGTCTGCCATTTAGCTTACCCAATTTTGGAGAAGAGATAGACGAGCATGGGCACCACGGGCGAGTCCTCATGGCCATAGGTAATGACGCCCATCTGGGCCAAACGCCTGCGGAAATAGCGGGTATTCCTGGCCAGCTGCTGTACCTTGTTGCGTCCTATGTCTGTGCCATCCTCGCCCATTATAATGCTCATCGATGTGTATATCTGTTGCAAGACGGGCGGCGACATGGCGCTGGCATAGCAATGGGCGTGGCTATTCGTGCGCAAGAAGTCAATCAGTTTCTATAAAGCAAAATGAATATTAATCTTTGGAATTGTTGTACTTCGTCTAAAGAATAATTACCTTAGGGCCAGCAATATAGCCACCGGCGCTACCGAAACTTTTGGTAAAGGTGCCCATTAGAATATCAACATCCTTGGGATCGACACCAAAGTACTCGACAACGCCACGACCCGTGGGACCCATGGAGCCAATGCTGTGAGCCTCATCCAGATAGATATACGCCTTGTATTTCTTCTTCAAGGCAATTATCTCGGGCAGGCGAACAATGGAGCCCTCCATGCTGAAGATGCCCTCGACGAGGATCATGATCTTACTCCAAGGCTTGCCGCCGTTCTTCGGATTGCCATAGCAGACGCCAGTGCGCAGCACACGTTCCAAATCCCGCATGTTGTTGTGTTTGAATACTCGGGTTGTGGCCCCCGACAGACGCAGGCCAAGAATTATGGAGGCGTGGTTCTTCTCATCGCTGACAACCAGGCAATTGCGGTCCAGCAAAGAGGGTAGATTGAGAGCGTTCGTCGCGAAGCCCATGCCAAAGACAATGGCATCCTCGACGCCACAGTAGCGGGCCGTCAGCGTCTCCAGGTCGTGGTGCATCTGGCTGTTGCCCAATTCACAGCGTGAGCTGCAATAGGCCAGACCATTCTCTCGAGCAGTCTGCTCCGAGTCGTCGGCACAGGCGCCAGTGGCGGCAGCAAAGCCCAGGTAATTGTAGGAGCCCAGATTAAGGCAGCGCGTCTCTGTGCCAGTGAACCTGAAGCTCCAGCCATAGTCATCGGTAACGCGATCCTTAAGGACCAGTTCGTCGCCGGGCACGCTGCATATGGGACGATTCCAGCAGTCGCGTACCCGCCGATAAACGTAGCGTGAGTAGAAGCTCTCGAAGGCATCGTAGAGGGTCACGTATCCCTCGCGAGCCTTTTCCTTGGCCACTTTGGGCGCACAGAACAGCTGGTTGATGAAGCCGAGTATCATCAGCAGATAGAAGCCCAGATAGGTGAGGCAGGCCGTGTGCAGGGGCACATCCTCGAAGGATGTCTTCTGATAGTGCTCCAGTTCCGCCGACAGGACACGTTCCGCCTGACTTGGCTTGAACACTTCGTCTTCACACGTCTGCTTGCCCGCACTTGTGGCATGCCCCTCATTGGCTGCCGGATGGTAACTGCCCTCGCTGGCTCTCTGCAAAGGGTGACAGATACAGAGAGATTAGACTAGATCTTTGCTTGATTGATTGCCCAAGCAATTTGTGTCAGTAATGTTAACTTGCTGGATTGCCGCTTATCAAATTGTACTACCGCTCGCTATCGCAATGGCCACAGCACAACAGGTGTTGTGAAGAGCTTACATCAAATATTGGCATTTATTATATAAGCCACTCAAATTATAATTGTATTTTGCGACGCACACACAAAAATGATTAGAAATGTAGTTTGAATGTTTTCAAGCTTACAAGTAGCATTTGAGGTGAATTAATAAGCAAATAACTACCTCTCCATTAGAAATTATATACGTATTTGTTTATAATTGTTTTCTGATAAAGTAACATCTATTTATTCTTTAGGCATGAAGTCTGAACTTTAACTTTATCATTTAATTAGATAAATAAAAAATGTCGCAAGTTGTCTAATTAAATTAAATTTTATGAAAATATATCAGAGCATTTTAAAGGTGTCTGTTTATTGTAAAAGCCATTAGTTAAAATAATTAAAGAATTTTAAGTAATTAACAGATGACCTGCATTTAACAAACATGATTTTGCAGTATCAGTTGCTCATTTGAAGAGGTTTTACAATTCTGCCAGAAACATTCATCTGTCTGCCTCAGTAGATGACTGTGACTGTAACTGTGATTGTTGTTGCTGTTGTTATTGTTGCATTGTCAATCAGCCAATTAACATTTAACTACCAGAATACAAAAAAACTGCGATCAATTTTCAGTCTCTCATTGTGCACTGAAGTCATTCAAAATGTTGTGTCGCCACTAGTCGGATATTTAAGTTGGTTGCTTTTGACATGGAAGCCATATAAATACTCTAACACATCTAGATATATACGAATATGTATATATATATAGACAGTATATTTAGGTAAAGCATTAACCAATTTCACAGTGCGTGTAGGTATTTATTTATTCATTAAAAAGTATGTGTGCATGATCCGATCTGATATCTCACATTGGAAAGCTGATCATTAAACCTGTCGTTGAACTGTTTACTTTATGTTTGCTACTATTATTTTTATTATTTTTAATGTTTTTATTACTATGCATGTTTGTGTGGCTTAATCATATAATAATACGCCAAGGGCGACAATAATATTACATGTATATTATTAGTTTGCTTTGCTTACGAAACTCATTTTACACGCAACTGCAGTTTTGCACTGTTCCAAGCGTGATTCCGTCCAATTACATACGGAAGTGCCTTAATGGAGTGCATATATACTTCAAGTTAAGTGATACATATATAATATATTCTTATCAAATAAGATACTTCATGATTGGATTCCTTATCTATATTTGTAGGAACTGTAGATGACGCATTCTGCAGGCATTTTCATTGAACTTTCTTGACTAATTTTTAATAATAACAAAAGAAACTCCAAGCAAACTGGGACAATTATACACCTCAATTTCTGATTATTTGAGCATAGAAATATTTTATCTAAACTTCTTCAACAGATATCTTTTGCATACTCATGCATACTATATAAAATATCTTATCGATCCTCTTAAAACAAAAAAACTATATTACGCTCTATTAATTTTAGTTGAGCACTAATGTTCACGTAATGGTCTAGACTTTATCTGAACACTCCACAGCTTAACTTTATGAGAACACTCCAGTTCTTAACATTTACAGAGGGTTCAATGTCAAAGCATTATCTGTCAATATTGATTCGATTTACTTAGGATATTCCGCAGTTGATTATTGAAGAAGTGCCTTTTTCACTTTGCAACTGTGCCTCTCTCTTTGACTGTCTTTTTGACTGAAACTCCAATCTATAAACGAATTTGACCAACAACACAAATACAAACAAAAAAACGTCAAACATAAAAATTAGTCATTCAACGGCCGAGTTCCATTCCGAATTTTTACCGGCCTCGTTTTTCTAAAGCTTTGCGTAAAATCCGTTCTAACTGCTGATAAGAAAGTGGCATGACGCGTGCCGTAAGCGAAAAAAAATCAGTTGCAGTTGCTGCCATCAACAAAAAATGTGTCAGAAACAGTTGCAAAATTTCAGTTTGTTGCCTGGGCAACCCAAACAAAATCAAAGAGCTGTCCAAAACAAACAAGAGAAAGAGAGACAGAGAGAGAAATGGTAAATATTGCACTTAAAGCTGTGTACTGGGGGTGTGGGGGAATGCAGTACAAACAGCTGGCAGGCTGACCTAGAAAATGCGGCAATGCAAGTGGCGCCAAATACATTCCAAATATCCCCCGCCCCATAGCGAACAGCAGCAGCTGACGCACTCTCTCGTTTTTGGCTCTCTCTTCTTGCACACGCCCGCTTATTCGTTTACTCTTTACACGCGCACATACACACACACACACGCACACGCAAAGACGCACACAAAATCAATGACGCGCCGGCACGAGGGAAACAGAACAAGAAGCAGAAGCAACAGCAAAAACATCATCGAATTCGCTTAGCCCGTTGCTTGTTCTGGTTTCTATTTTAATTTCTTTTTCGCTTCACTAACCTTGAAATGGAGGCCTCCAGAACGCGTTCGAATTTCGGTGTAAGCTGGCGCTGAAAACTTGAGCTGTTTGCTCAGTAGCAGCTGCTGCTGGTCATCCACCTCCATCCTGTCTTGGAGCTCCTCTTGTTCCTCCTCATTCAGCTCTTTTTCCTGCTTATGCTTTGCCATTTCTCGCGGCAAAAAGTGTTGATTGGGAATGTGTCCGTTACTAATTGGAGTGGATGCTTTATTGTTGACGGCGCTGCTCCCGTAGCTCTGTGCGAAGGTGGCACTGTCGTCGTCCAAGTTGCCCATTACGATGGCGACTAATTGGCAAGTTCCCCTGGCAATTGTATTTACACGCAGCGACGCAACGAATTGCAACTACTTTCAACTAAACCGTTCGCCAGCCCGTTCGAACAGAAAGTGGATTCTTGTGATGAGAGCTAGGCAGCGCACGACACACCCTGTATCTGATAAGTGAGGGCGTCTGTTAAGTTTCGCAACAGCTGATATTGAATTGTGGAAACACCCTGTGCGCTCGTAGTAGGTTGCTCACATACATTTTCAAGCAAACGCATCTTTTAGGGCGCATATTAACAAATGCAATATACGCCTTTAAAATACATATATAAAACTAGATTATTTATATATCTTAAATTTATTTTGACTGATCGATCTGTTAAGCTTCGAATTTCGAATGTTATTCTACTGTTAAGATAGAATCAGAGGGCAAGCTCTCGAACCGAACTGGAACTATGGAGTTGAAGTGGTTGGCAACACTTGCCGCAAAACCAACAAGCAGTGTGAAAGGCAGTACACAAATAAGCAGTACAACAGTGTTCATGTCAAGCAGTTCAAATTGGATTTTAATTTCTGATAAGAATTAATTTTAACATACAAATATTTTATTTTTATGAAAAATAAATTTGAAAGAGCTTTTTTAAAGGCAACAAATAACACTATTAATAATTATATTATTTTAAAAATATTGGGCTCAAATATAGTTAATTTTATAATTTAACATAAGATCTAACCAAGATTTTATGTGACTTGTTTCAATTTTGTGTCTTTAACGCGATCCACAAAAAAAGAAAAAGAGAAAAAAAAACCAAAAAAAAAAAAAGTGCGTAAAGCGGCAATTGTAGTAAAATTCATGAGAATTGTAATTGCCGCAAAGTGCGTTGACTTTATGGAATAGGCCTATTATTCCAATTGAAATTATTCCAATTCAGAAAACGAAAATCTTTTTTTTTCCTCTTTCTTTTGGTTTTTTTGTGTTTTATAGTTGTCTATTTTTGCGGAAGAATTTGAGCAATTTGTAAATGAGGCTGGAAGATGGAAGATATATGAGAAATAAGAGTCTTTGGCAGAGACTATTGACTCACTTCAAGGATTTTTCGAAAAAAAAAACTACATTTGAAAAACAACAAAAAACATTGAACTCAACATTTAACGCTTGCCACGAATTATGCGTAGAATTTGTTAAAGTAAACAACACAAAAAAGCAACAACAATGAAGACGTCATCGATTTTTGAGGCAAAAGCGATTCCAAGTTGTAATTAAATTAAAATTGTTTTTTTTTTTGCCTTCGCCAATAAATCCAAATCAAATATAAACTTAAATCACAGCTTATTATTTTGGCAGCAGCAGAAGCAGCAGCAGCAGCAGCATATGCAAAATGCCAACAAGCTGCCTGCAACTTCCCCTCTCCCCTTCTCAGATCGACCCCTTCGATCAGCGATCAGCAATTGTTGCATCGATATGCAAATTATTGCCAAATTGTCGTCGTCGCCATCGCTGTTGCTGCTGTTGTTGGTGTTGCTGTTGTTGCTGCTGCTGTTGTTGCTGTTGTTGTTGCTGCTGTTGTCGCTGCTGCTGTTGCTACTGTCAGCCCTAACCCTTTGCTACGATTTTTTTTTTTTTATTATTTCTCGGGCTCAGAAAGCGGGTCACGTTGAGCAGCTTGTAGAGGTGCAACAAATAGTGGTGCGACGGCGGCACCCTAAAAAAGATAAAAAAAAAACAAACTTTTTTTTCACAGACGAGTTAATACTTTAAACGAATAGCCGACTTGGAGATACACTGTATACGAGAGCAGAAACACGCATTGAATTTTGATTGGGAATTAAAAGCAAAGAAATTTTAAATAGCATTAAAAGTTACATTTTTATTGCAATATAATTAGAGTAAAATTATTTAATATTTAAAAAAAATCAGAATTTTATATAAACATATTTTTAAAATGCGCCCTTCGTTTTCTTTTCTTTATTTCTCATATTTAAGCAAAGATGCAACTAATTTCCAGGCTTCATTTTTATTTAAGCATTTCTACTTTTTTTTTTAAATATATGATCTAATTAAATATGTTTCTGCTAAGTAGAAAAGAAATTGCAAATTTTACGTGTTTTTTGAAAATATAAAAATTAATTAACGTGGAATTTAGGATGGCAAAACGCTGCTAGAAACCTGGGATTTTCTTCTCCTAAAAAAGCTGTACAAAATCAGAGGTTTTTTAATCTGTTTATGAAAAATAATAACAGAATCCATTGCATATTAATTCACTAAATTAACTAATTTAATTTTATTCAAATTTTGTGGCACAGTACAAAGTGCACAACAAACATGATTTACTCCGCTTGTGAAGTGTATTCTGAGCTGAGTTTGCCGATAGTTGGCCAATAGCTGGCAGAGATTGCGAATCTGGCTTATCGCAGACACCAAAACGACAAAATCGGCGACTTATTGCGACTTATTGTCATCGAATTGAATGCCAAAATGTGTGTTGTTGTCGCTGCTTGATTTTTGCACTTTCAGCGATATCAATTACAGCGATTTTGGTCGCGGTTCAAGTACATTTGTCGATTTGTTATTTGTGAACTGTTCTCTTCTGTATTGTGCCTTAATTTTGTGGCAATTAAATTTCAAAAATTGTGTAAGCAAAAAACAATAGCAACAACAACAGCAACAACAGCAGCAGCAGCAGCAACTCATCAGTTAACAGCAGCAGCAACAACAACAACAACAACAACTGTTAACCCATAAACTCTTGTCACTTTGCATAATTACGAGTTTGTGCGCTTAATAAATAAGAAAAGCGCAGACTTGCAGACTTACCAACCCCCCACTCCATCACCATCCCCCTCTCCAGCTGCCATGTCGAGATCTGTCCCATAGGCATCCCCACCCAATCACAAACCGACGCGGGCGTTGCTCTAACAAGCATAAAAACGCGCTGAAATCAGCCTCGTCTAACGGCAACAACAGCTACAATAACAGCAACAATAACAGCTACAATAACAACAATAGCAACAACAATAATAACGACTGCAGCAGCAGCAGCAACATTATTTGCATATGTGTGTTTTTGCGTGTGTGGGTGTTTTCTGCAGCCATTGTTGTTGTTCCTGTTTCTATTGTTGTTGCTGTTGTCGCCGATGAATCACGCGTGATATTTGCGTTACAGTTGCAGCAGCGACGCACTGAACTTTTGTCTCTTTTATCTATCTATACACTTACTTTGGCCACTTTCCACTTTTCCACACAGCTGGTAACCATATTTTCAAGCGTGAGAATCTTTTCAAAATCTTTTTATTTATTTATGTTTTTAATAGACTAAAGTCAGTCGACTCAGAATATAATAATAAACTTCTATTAAAAATATAATAAGAAAATATGTATAAAATTTGTAAGAGCGAGAAAGAATTTCGAAAATTTGTTAAACATTTATTTGCTGTGGATTAAAAAAAAAAATTTAAATAAAAAAATTATAAAAATAGAAAATAGTTTGTTTGAATTAGTAAAGATGCCCAAACAAAAATGTATAAATATTATTGACAAGACAAGAAGATTAAAAGTGAGTTTTGTATGTAAGTAAAATGTGACTATATAAATATTTATGGATATATATATAATCATTATAGAGAACTTGAAAAATTACAGTAAACAATAAATTGATAACGGATAAGTTTTAAAGGAACGGAAAACTTTATTTTTCTGTTTAACTAAGCTATATAAACTTGACAGATTCCAAAATGAATCAGATTTACAATAATTATTTAACTTACATTCAAACCTATCCCGAAAATTATTGTAAAGTTGCATAAAATTGTTGAGAGTTGAGTTAATAATATAAAGAACAGTTTTTAAACATAAATCCGAATTAGCAGCTTCTCATTTAATAAAGTATTTGCTTTACTAATTTATCGATAGCTTTTCTTTGGATTATGAGTACACTCAAAAGCAATGCAAAATATTTTAAAATTAAAATGAATTTAATTATTTATTTATTTATTTATTTATTCAACAAAGTCCCCTTTAAATTACTATTGATGTGCTTAAAGCGCAATTGCCAAAAATTATTGCCAGGCTCAAAGTCATTTCTTATAAATGAAACATAAATGCTGAAAGGGTATTTATTAGTCGTTGATCGACTGCAAGTAAATCTTATTTATTTGCCTGCCTGAATAGCCTGACTCGCCTGTTTGTGTGTCTCTGTTTAAGTGGACTTTGCGCCAGGCAGGCTGGCAGGCAGTCGGCATGGGGCAGGGGGTAGGGGACAGGCAGCGGAGTAGTTGACATTTTCATTATGCGACTTGTGGCTGGGGGCCAAGTGTCGGTCGCCATTGCCACCGGCGGCGACAACAACAACAGCAACAACAACTATGGTTGGGGCGTGGCCTGGCACTCAGTCAACTGAGTTTCAAATGCGTTGACAGTTTTGCTTGTCAATCGTTTTGTGTATCTGAAGTCAGCTTCACTGTAGGTGTTGCAACTGCTCCACAACATGTGATTAAGCTGTGAACTGGAATGGGAATCAGAATGAGAATGAGAATGAGAATGAGATGCAGCCAGCCACTGCCACCGAGTGCATAAACCACTGTCAATCACTCCGATCAGCTCAGCTCAGCTCAGCCTAACCTAATAAATCGCCAGCTAACTGTATATCTATGCTAATCTGCCAAATCTGTAGGATTTCCCAACTTTGACAATTTGCAGAAATAATCACTTTGGTTTTGCTTAAATACTTTTTGCATATGGGTCATAAATATGTTTTTTTATTATATGCATTTTGTCAAGAGCAAAATTTGCTTGTATTTATTTTTATTGTTTTGTTTATTGCATAATTGTGGCTGGCCATTTGTTGCCTAACTTAATCTGAAGTCGTTAAAAAAAATCACAAATTACAAGCAACACATACACACTCAAACACACACACACACACACCGAAATAACATCAAATTTCAATTATCGAAGTGGCAAAAGGAAGCAAACTGCGGAAAAGGTGACGACCCAAAACAAAAGAAACAACAAAAGCAACAATGACACAAAAAACTTAAACAAGTGTCTCAGCAAACACGAGAGAGAGAAAATGCAAATGTGGACACACAACAAGCAACAACAACAACAACAACAACAACAAGAAGAAGAAGAAGAAAAACAACCAGCTGCTGCCTGAAAAGTTGTTGAACTATTCGAAAGTGATTTTCACAAGGGCAATTAATGTTTCAATAAACGATATTCTAGCTGAAAGCACAACAGCAACAGCAGCAACAACAGCAGCGGCAAACAACTGCAAATCGGAAGGCATCAACAAATTTGCCAGCAACATATTGCTGCTGTTGGCCGCCTCATGTTGCAAGTTGGGCAAATGTTATTGAAATTGGCTTTTTATGTTTATGAAAACGGCCGCTGAACTGCGAATCTGTACAAAGACAGACAGACAGACAGACAGACATCAGCAGGGTGCGTTTGAGGGTGGTTGTTGGTACGGGGGGGAGGGGGGGTTGTTGGTTGGTGCAACGAGTATTTCTGTCTATAGATCGGTTTCGATTTCGGGATCGGGTTCGCGCTCGGACGCCGCGTTAATTGCCACCATTTGCAATCGTATTTATGGCTCACGCCTCGCTCACGTTTTGGCCATCAACATCAACAACAAGAACAAACACAGAAATAACAACAACAGCAACATCAACAGCAGCAGCAACAGTCTCAACAACAACGCATTTGCAGTGCGTACAAATGTTTAGCTAAATAATTGCCAATTTTATTGGCCAGCTAATTTGTGGGCGGCAGCCATCTGAAAGTCAAGAGTCGAGTCGAGTGGAGTCGACTCCACTCAGCCCAGTCGTCGTCCTCGTCGTCGTTGCGTCTGTGAAAATATGTTGTGCCACCAAATGTGTTCTTTTTCTATGCCTATGCCTGCCCCCCCCCCCCCCACCAAAATGGGGCAGCTGATCTTTGATTCCCGGGAATTGTAAGACGAGCTATTTCCATGAATGGATTCGCATTTCAAACCAAAACAAAATCCAACTTTGCACATTGAACTAACAATTTTTTTTGTAATGTAAATTAAATATTTGAAATTACACATTTATTTAATTAATGTGCAGCTCAAAACTAATTAAATTTAATCTATAAATTCTCATTTTAAATATTGATTGAATTTATTTTATCTACCTAAAAAATAACTAAATACTTTCCAAATTTGAATTGGATTAGAGAAGCGATATTTAAAGCGACATTTGCTGTGGCTGCAACAAATTAAAATCAGTGGAATAAATCACATTCCACATGCTACATGCAACATACTTATTGCGGTGCCGCAGAAGGTCAATTAAGTTGTCTGTGGCGGCACTGATTGGGGGCGAGCTGGTGTTGCAGGCTATGTGCAACAGATTGACCTGTGTGGAAGCTGCTGCTGCTGCTGCTGCTGCCAAGCCAAGCCAAGGCTGCACAGCAGCAGCCAAAGGTGTAAAGTGCAAAGTGAGGCACCAACTGGATATCTATGACTATTTATGTGGCATCGGCCAGCCCTCTAGTTAGTTGTTGGTTCTCTCTATAATTTGGCAGCAGAGGAGAAGGAAAAAAAACATGCCACATGCAAATCTTAAACCCTTTTATACAGTTTTGGACAGCCAACACTTTGTTTTGCCAATGGGTAGGGGGGAGTGGGAGTGGGAGTGGGAGGCAGGCTGAGCGACTTGGTGTTTGGTAATCGGAAGAAAAAAAACTGCTGCTGCAACTAGCACTTAACTTGGCTTTGATTTGAAGTTCGTGTCCCTATGCGAAGTTTGCAGCGGTCGCATACCTGCAACACCTTGCCAAGATGGCACAGCGAGAGAGCGAGCGAGATAGCACTAGAGATTGAGAGTGAGAGGGAGACAGTGTTGGTTGTTTGAGTGAGTGATTAGCGTTGCTGCTGCTGCCGCTGCTGCTGCTGTGGGGCTCAAGTGGAAGTCGGTCGCAACAGGTTACCCATGGGAAAAACCTGCCCAGGCCAACCAATTACCCAGGTTGGCCAGGCATTGCCAGGCATTGCCAGCATTTGCCAGATTTTGAAATTTGAACTTGAGGCTAAAGGTAAAAATTGTTTGCCAAGTAATTGGGCGCAAAACGAGGCTGCGAATTGTGTGTTTGCCTTAAGTGTGCTCCTACAACTGCAGAAAAAAAGTGGGCAACACAAAAAAGAAAGAAAATAAATAAATTTAAGTGGCAACATGGCAATTGTGTGTTGGCCAAGTGCGTTAGTTAGAACGTCGAACGCCAACGCCCCAGCAACAGTTATAGTAACAGCAACAGCAACAGCAACTGCAGCAGCAACAACAGCTTCAATTGCAGCTCACACAAAAAGTCGTGCAAATGCCAGCAACAACAATAACAACAACGACAACAACAACTGAAATAGCAACAGCAACAAATCAAGCGTCAGGTGCATTTCCATCAGCGATAATTCCCTGTTGCTGTTGTTGCATCGATTGCAGAAAGCTTTGCTTGCAACAGCCGCGCGGTGCCTGTGTAGCTATCACAGCTAACTGATCAGACAGCATTCAACATTGCTGTTGCTGTTGTTGTTGCTGTTGCTGTTGCTGTAGCCAACAATTGTCTTTTTGGCTGCAACTGCAACTGCAAACTGAGGCATATTATTTGCACTTTATTATCACGTTAGTAAAATGAGCAAAACGTGCAGCAATCGTCTGGAGCGAGTCGACTGTAGTCGACCAGTCCAATGCGCCCACCCACCCAACAACAACAACAACAACAACGATTTGTTGGCCACATGTTGCGGCCGGCTGCTTGGCCAGTGGCTGGTTGGCTGCACCTTTGACCTTTGCCTTTGGATTTGCAATTGCAATTGCCAAAACTTAACGTCTAATTTCATATTTCTAATGGAATTTTATCAATGAGTCAATGAATGGTGGCCCAAACCAGGACAGACACACAGTGGTGCAATGGTGGTGGGGGGGGGGGTGGATGGGGGGTTTAAACATTTTTATATATATATTTAATGCTAGCCTTTATTTTTTATTATTTGGTTTACTCAGTTTTGGGCTTGCTGTAAATGTAATTTAAGTTGATATTCAACTACGCAATTTGACGCATAAATTGCAATTATTCTGGTTATTTTGTGGTTCTTAAGGAGTGTTTTTTTTTATCTGCGTGAGCCATTAATTTGCTGGTCAGCTGGTGTTTTTTCGTGTTAAAAGGAATTGCCAAACTTGAAATGATAAATCTAACCACTTTAATGAAACTCGTCAGTTTTGATTGCCATTTTAGCGAATTTGAAATGCTCAAAATGATTAATCGAACACCTTTGAACAAAACTTGTAATTGTGCTGTTAAAAATTGTAATTTAACAGGTAAAACAAATTTAGAGATTTCATTTATTTAACTAAGCGCTTTCATAAAAGTTTTGTGGTAAATTAAACTGATGTTTTTTGTCAATTATTTTACGCTGCTTAATGAAATAATAAATCTATGAAAGATGCCAGGAGTTGTATGACTCCTTCGAAGGCAGCATCAGACCATTGTGTGGCAATATAAAGAATTATTTAGTTATATTATAGTATAGTATATATATATATATATAGACACATAATGCATCACAAAACATCGGTTAGCTTAATAATTCTATAAAAAATTAAATACTGCGCTGAAAAACCAAAATGAGCTGAACTGTTATTTCCCAGCTTTAACTATACTACATTAATTATTTCATGCTATAAGATTTTATAATTAATTGCTATAATTTCCTTAAATATAATAAATTTTATAATATTGACAAAAATATTCTAACTTGTGCATATTTACAATAAAAAATGTAGAAAATCATTTAGAAGTGTCTCAAAAATGCTCAATATTCCTCTACCTCAACATTTGCCCTTTGACACTTTCTGTGCTCTGCTCCAAGTCAGCTGCTGCTTTCCATAAACGCCCTTTTCCTATGTGCCCCCTTCTCTCACTCTGTCTTCCTCTCTGTCTCTCTCTCTCTCTGTCTTTCTCACACTCTCTGTTGATCTATGTGTGCTGCTCAGAATTTTTGGCATAGCAACGGCTTCTATCAATCATTATATTTGTCCCTGAAATCAAACGCAAAAAGCATCCTGTTGCACAGGCGAGCAGCAAAGTGTGGCAAGTGCCACTTCCGGTGCCACATTCCAGAGCGTGCCAACAAAAAATAAATTTGCAACTGAGCAAAAACAAAAACACACACACACCCAACGAAAGAGATAGCAATAGTGTGGAAGAGAGAAAGTGCCACTGGGAAACAAGGTCAGGATATATGTATATATATATATATATATACATACATATATTTACATACATACATACATACATTTGAGCCAGTTACAAAATTGGCACGACCAGCAGCTGCTGAGTCCTTGAGCCATAAACGTAACAAGGACACGAGCCAGTCAACAGTGAGAGCGACTGAGAGAGAGAGAGAGAGAGAGAGAGAGAGAGAGAGTGCGGCTGAGAGAGTGAGAGTAAATGCTGGTGCTGCTGCTCCTGTCATGGCAATGGCAGCAGCAACATTTCTGTTGCATGCCGCTTGCTGCTTTTGCTGTTCGCCTGGTCGACGAAGGCGCCAAAATTCAACATTTTTCGCTGTGTGCGTGCAACGCGGCGTCGCCGTCAGCGCGAGAGAAGCGGCAACAATACGCCGAACGCTCGCTCAGCCGCGGGCTCACCCCGCCCCTGCTTCCATCGAGTGGTGGATTTTTAGGAGTTGGGCTCACTTGAGCCAGGCCACATTCTGCTCCTGCTCCTGCTCCTGCTCCTGCTGCTGCTGCTTGGCGGAGCTACTTTTTGTGCCGTTGTGCGGATGGATAATCCCATTTGCCCATTGCATGTTGCAAAGCAAGTTGTAGGGATTTAAAATATATATATATATATATATAGAAATACATATATTTAATATACACATTCACACATTCCGTGTACAAATTGAGAGAGATTGGCTCAAGTGCGCGACACGGCGTAGATTTTACTTCTCAAATGTATTGGGCGCTCAGCGACCAACAACAGCCTAACTCCTCTCAATGTGTGTGTGATGGTTGTTTGGGGATGTTAGTCATAGTTAGAGCAGAGCACACAGACACACACACACACACACACTTGCACACACGCACACTAGCACAGATACAGCGCTGGCCACACATTATCACAGCGACACGCATTTTAGTTGAACAGGCAACCAAAAACAATGCGCAGCGTCATCCATACTAAGCTGACTACTGAAAGGGACAGACAGAGAGAGAGAGAGTGAGAGAGAGTGAGAGTCTGTGAGATTGGGTGGTTGGTTGTGTGGTGCAGCAGCATCCACATTTGGCGCCGCACACACGCCAACAACATGACACGCACACAGAGGCGCGACAAACCTGCGGTTCGCGTTGAGCGGCAAACAGAGGCGCAGAGATTCGCGCAGGCCGGCAGCTCCCTGAATTTTGGACACATCAACAGTCCTTGCTCGCATCCAATCTCTGCTCCTCTCTCTCTCTCTCTCTCTCTCTCTCTCTCTCTTTGTTGGCACTATTATTTTTTTTGGGTACCTACACAATTTGCGCACAACAAATTCTAAGCACAACTGTTGCATCGCCTGCTGCGGCATGTTCCAGCTTTTGCATCCGTGAGCTGTGACGTCACAGCATCAGTTCAGAGGAGCACGATTTTTTTATTTCCACTGGCATCGATTTTCACACGCCTCTCTTGGGAAATGATAAGAATGCCAAAAGTTTCAGGCAAACATAAAGCGGGTGTAGCTGGATGCCTGCGTATCCCAAATGAGTTGCGTACGCACACGCACACACAGCAACACACACACACACACACACATTCTCATTCACTCCCGCATCCCAGTTATAGTAAGTGGTAGGTGGGTGGGGTGGTGCGGACTAACGGAGGTGCCACCCGCTTTGAAGGGCAAACGCCGAAGTCGATCGATAGAAATTTCTTTATACATTTTGATAAGAACTGACGGAGTGTAATTTGTGTGTGTGGTGTGTGTGTGTGTGTGTATGGGTGTATAGCAGTTTAAATATTTACAGTTGAGTCAACTGCTGGGAGTAGCTGCCCACTTAAGATTAGTCAAGGGTCTTTCAATTGTTTTGATTTGTTAAAAATAAATTAAATATTATATTTATTTTGTAACTGTTGATTAGGAAACCGTTTGACCTTGCCTCAATATATATATGTATATTTCATTATAACTGTTACTCATATACCATATAGCTTTATCTACATCAAGTTTATATTATTTATGTATTAATAAATTAGAGATATTTATAAAAATTATTCTCACTTATTAATAGTTGGCCAAAAACTATTGTTTACATAAAGATGTCTGTTTATATATATATATCATTGATTGATTGGCAACAACTGTTAAATGTACTTACCACAATTTGCCGCCATTATTTTTTTTAAGCACTTGAAAAATGGTTGCAACTGCAGCTGCTTCTTGGTTTTAGTCGTTTTTTTTTCATGTGGCAAGGGCTGGAAGCGTTTTGATTTGCGCTTTTCAAAGTCATTAAGCCGAATTAAACGGAAAGTTAACGCAAAAAACCAACTCAAATGGCAAATTATTCACTGTCGGAGCAGCAAAACGCAAAACGCAAATGCAAATGCAATTTGCAAAGCGCACAGGCCAAAACAATTGCAGCACAACAAAATATTATTGCCCAACTCCCCACGACACCCCCTCCACCCACCAGCTCTAAACACTGCCAAATCGATGGGGTCGCTGATAAGACGTTGGCGGACTGCTGGCAGCCAGGCCAAAGTGGACCCATTGCATGGCAATACAAATAATAAGAGAAGCCCAATTGGACAGAGGACAGAGGACAGAGGCAGAGCGCAGTTGGGTCTAGGTTTTTGGTTGGCTTTTGAGTCTGCTCAGTTGGCGGTATTCAAGGCGAGTAGCTTCGGGTCCCTAACTGCCGTCAATTGTTGACTTTAATTTGTTTTATTGGCGCAGACTCCAAGCGATGCAGATAACGCTAACTAAGCGGGTCAGGGCCCGACGCCTGCCTGCCTGACTGTCAGTCGGTCTGCCTCTCAGCAGCAGCACCATCTATTGTCTAGCGAGGGAAGTATATGGGGGAGGGTGGTGGGGGAGTAGCAGTCAAGAGCTCACACGTGTTATGCGCACACACGTCGTATACGCAACCTGAGCCAAACCAGAATTTGCATAACAATTGAAACAGCAAACAAGTAGCTAAATATTCAAGTTGTATATGATGCCCTAGCTACTATTTTAATATTTTTAATACCTTTAGGAAGTCAGAGCAGCAGTTTCACAAAACGAGAAAGAAAAAAAAACTATCACAGACAGACAGACAGACAGAGGGACGGAGAGGAGACAGACAGAGGGACAGATACAAAAGCACCCAAAAGTCACAAAGTGTATTTACAATAACAAAAGGCGCATTTCGTGGCGAGGTTTTCCACAATAGAGATAGGCAGGTCTCAACTGGCTAATCAGAATTGTAAGTAGTGAGTGCTCCGACTCTTCGTACCTCTCCTCGCATTCCACTTATCTTTTATGTAAATTACCTGCCATAACAATTTCAACTGACTCTTCGACTCTCTGTCTCTCTGTCTCTGCCTCTGTCTCTGGCCCCTACTTTTGCCACTGTCTACGGTTACAATTCGGGAAGTCAGCGCATAAAATGCGAATAAAAAATAACACGAAGAAAAAGAAAAAATAAAAAAAAAAACTACGTTTAAGTGTGCATATAAATACGAGCACAAAGCAAATTATTGTCGAAATGTTTAATGACAAACTGTTGATGCCATGTCACGAACTTTTCTCCATCTCCGCCCGGTGCAGGATCTGCTTCTGCTTCTGCGTCTGCCACTGCGTCTGCCTCTGCCTCTTGTGGCAGCCAAGAGTTCACGAGTTTGTAACGGATTTGCGCTCACCGTCCTACAGTCAATAGTATCCAATATCTCAGTATCAGGTTCATGGGTAGGCTGACTGTAGATTGTGGACTCTATTGTGACTGGAGACAAAGTGTGCATGATGAGCAATGGGAAGGCATCAGCGGATTGTCTTCAAGAAATGCATTTAGGAAAGTTCAACTTGCATGATGAATGGTGACTTTCAAATTTGATTAACTTCGGTCATTCAACTTTATCTTTCAAAACAGTACTCGAAGCCAATGAAAAGATTTGGATTAGTTGAACTAGTCTAAACTTGTCAGCAGAATAAAATAATTAAAGATTTATTTCTTAGTGATTTTTATATTTTATAAAGATTGCCCAATGCTTTCGTGTAACAAATTTTGACTTTTAACATAATGTGCTTAAGTGCAAAAAATTATTTTATTCGTATTTATTTCGCTTCAATCTTCATCTTGTCAGGCATTAATTTATTTCATCAGCTTAAATAAAGAAGAAAAAAAAGGGGGAAAAAACGCAAATAACATTTAGATCGCAAATTGCATGCGAATGAAGTGCGGCAGTCAAAAATTGAGCAACAATTATCGATGCGAAATGCGGTATGCAAATGCCAAATTGTCATGCGGAGGAGTATTTTGTCACAAAAAGTCATTGCGCCGCAAAACTATTGCAATATCAACAGCCAAAAGATATCACTCTCTCGGATGGGGTGCATTGCACCAGGCGCTATTTCAGGGCCATGTTCAGGTTTGTAGTAGTTACTCCACTAGCCAAAAATATCAGCTCAAATCAGACGGGAACACCTTGAACTTCGCCTGACCGAATGTTTTTTTTTTTGGGATAAGTTGAGTTAATTTATGCGCTAAGCATCTAAAATATTCTAAGATCACAAAATACAAAATAATCAATGCATTTCGCTTGCAGAGCTCCCACAGATCTTAGAACTGAGATCCATTCGAAATGTGTGTCATATATGCATGAGATATTTGTCGCCGATACTCGCATAGCATACGAAATGCGATCGAAATGCAAACAAAATTCTAATGCAAGTCACATCGAAAGGTGCCATCAAGTCGGCAAAATTCCTTTAATGCGCATCGGTTCAATGTTTGACATTGACATGTGCCAAGGCTTGCTTCACAAGTTCCTCCTCCTTCATTGTGGTGCAATCCGTCGGCACAAAAATATATGTGTTTTGTGGTGCCAAAAACAACTAACACAATTTCCAATCTTTGGCTCACATTTAGCGCCATGCGGACACAGCATGCAAAAATCATTTACAATTTCACAGTCGCAGTGCCCAAACCCATTCTCAGTCCCATTCTCATCTTCAATGTGTTATTTTGCTCGAGCTGATTTGTTAACTGGCCCAAAACATATGCGCAGCATATGTGTCCTGTCTGTCAGTTTGAGCCTGCTCAAACAGGCGTTGGCGTAGGTGTGAGATGCCCGACCGATGCCGAGCACTGTGCAATACTGATAAGCCTGGTGAAGTTTTGAGAATCCATATTAATATATATGTGTTTATTAGAAAACACTTAAAGAGTTTAAGATCTTAAAGTAATAGAAAGTCGGGTAAATCAAATCGATATCAATATGCAATATATCAATATAAGTGAATTCGAATTAATAATATAAAAAAATTGAATATAATATTAAATATAATAATATAAATGAATATAATAAAAAATAGATCCTCGTTTTATTGTTAATTGCTTGATGACCTACTTTTTATAATTAAAATATGTCTATATCTGGGTATTCAAATAAAAAAGACTTGATCTGGGGACAGTGAATTAAATTTGTAATTTCTATTTTTAATAAACAATTTAATTTTTTTAATCTTTATTTGTATTAATTTTTACACTGGTAGAAAGTACAACTTTTTATTATTATTATTATTATTATTAATTATTTAACTGTCAAACAGGCGTAGAACTTAATAACTAAACCTTTTCCATGTAATTAATTTTTATTAATATCTGCAAAATATGTTTTCAAGCTTAAAAAAAAATTTAATAAAAATATTTTAAATTCCTAATAACTACAAAATTGAATAAGCATTCACAAGCAGTATATGCAAAATATTTACATAGGGCTTACTAAAGGTAAACATCTTATATGTTGTATATATGTAATAAATTTGTGTACCCTTGCTCCGGCCTTGATCACCTTCGACTTCTCAGGCTGGTTGGTTCCCATGGCTGAGAAATGCCAAAAACCAAGTTTCCAATAAAAACAAAAACTCCAGCAGAGCCTCGCTAAATAAATTTTAGCGCCCTTACCTTTTTGGCAACGTATGCTGAGATATAATTGGAAATTGGGAAAACAAATAGGACGCGGCAGGGCGTAGGGCATGTGCTGGGAATGCAACAGGGACACATGTGAGAATCCAAGTTGAAGCACGTACCACAGGCGTAGGTGCGATTTGTTGGTGTTGTAGTTGCAGTTGCAGTTGCTTGTCTCTGCCACATGATGATGTGAATTCCTACGGTAAATTTGTTTTGTGCTTTTCCCGTAGCGCCGGCCGTGTCCAGGCGTGTACCATCCACATCCGAGGAATTTCTCAAGGAACAAATTTCACACATTAAGCGAGCAGCGGCGCCTGCAAGGGAAAAGAAAAGAATCGAAAGAAAAAAAACACACAAGTCACAGTTGCATATGTTGGTCCCGTTTGGGCACATTGGTTCGTGCTATATAGGATCTTCCCACAGGCGGGCACCAAGCTGTCTAGACCATTATTCAAAAAATTCCATATGGTATTTCCTCTGTTGATATTGCCAAAAATGTATTATAAATAGCGTTTATTTTATAACTGGGTTGGCACAAAAACGACTTTTTCCCACCGTTTGCCCATGTGTGAGGGAAATCCTTGCTATTGGTTTTTTGCACAGCCCCTGGGAAAACTGTGACTCGAAGTGTACCTGAGACGGCGACGGAGACAGACAGAGACCAACACGTGGCCAGTAGCAAAATTTACTGTTGCTGTGATCATTATTATTAGACTCGCTGAGCACAGCACACATCTTCCAACTGTGGTCATCTCGAGTGCACAGGTTGTAAAGGACTTGCCACACCCCCGACTAGCGGGCCAATGAGCGGCACTTGACTCTATGCGCCGGCGCAGACCCAGACGCAGACGCAGAGTCTCCTCCAAACAGGTAAACACGACGACAGCAACAGGTAAACATTTGCCAATATAACATTCATCTGGTGGTTGCCTTTGACGCGTGTCAAGTGTGCGTGTGTGTCTATATCCAAATCACAACTACCTGTCAAATTAGACCCTAAAGATTATAATTATTACAAGTTTTTATTATTATTATTTTATTTATATATTATATATTTTTATTTTCTACATAATTATTAAAAATTGTCAACTGACAGAAATTTAGTGCAGTTTGCAGTTGTTTCTAAACCAATTAAAATATTTGGAAAAACTTGGCAATCCTCAAATCAGTCTATAAACAAATTGAATTTTGTTAATTAACATTTGGAGTTCCTGAACCAAAACCAAATCGCTTAGATGACTCCGATTCCATGATATCATCATTTGCATCGAGGATGGGTGACGGATTGCGATAATGCTCCGCAGAGAATCGGGTCACGAGTATGCCAATGCCCTCAATCAATGTTAGCAAAATGCCACCAACAATTGCACTTCCCACCATGGAGGCTATGCCACTGCGTGCCGCCAGAATGCCACTGGTGGCTGCTCCACTGATGATCGAGTTCCATGGATCCTCCTTTCGCCTGAAGTGCACCAGGGTGCAGTCAATGGTGCTGAACAAACCACCCCAGGCAGCAAAGTTGCCGGCAATCACCGGTGAGCGTGTCTTCGCCGCTGTCATGCTCCCAATGAGGCGTCGACTCAATCCCTGTGGTGCATTCCGGAAACCCTTCATTGCCTGAAACATGCCGCCACCAATGGCGCCCATGGCAAAGGCACCACCAACGTCATCCATAATGCGAAACGGGCACGGCTCTCGGGAATATTCTTCCATAATCTAATTGCCAAAACTTTATTTATATTTGTTGTAAATCGAAAGCCAAAGCAAAATAATTTTATTGTTTGTGTTTTATACAATTTTTAACAGATTTTCAAGCAGAAAAATGCATATATACTGAAAATAAAATGGGTACAAAATCAGAGCCTGCCTAGCAGAAAAATATATAAAATCTTCAAATTTTTTTATTTAAATGTAAAGTGTAATTTACAAAAAATTTAAATACTTTAAAACTTGACTCAAGTCAGCCAATACTTGATGGGTTTCTCTTAACTTTGGAGTGAATCTCAATATTATAATAAGCTTTACCCTGTTTACCACCTGGTTCGGTTACTCAGTTATTATCGGAAATGCACAGAATCATAATTTAAAAAAAAAAAATAAAAACAGGGCCAGTTGTGCCGAGACAAACAAAACCCGCACGTGGAGTAATCGCTGATCGGGATTGCGAGAGGGGTTGGGGCAATCTGTTCGGCGGGTTTTCGTTAGAGCTTCGATAAGAGTTGCACAAAAGGTTAAATAGCACAAATGTTGAGTGTAGTTAACCATAAAATTTAGTGCCAGCCACAGGGTCTGCTACGCAGCTGGATGGCTGTCTCGGATTTTGATCCGGTGTTCAATGGGGGGCAGGGCATGGAGCGGGCAGGCAGACTGGCATTTCTAAAGACGCAATACAAACTGTGAATGGTGGGAAACGGAAACAATGAGTCCGATTGTCATCGCTCGATAGTAGACGCTGTCGAGAAGCTTGCGATGATAAGTTTCCATGCATAATTATCACGCGAGCATAATCAAATTTTGTTGGATGAGGCACCGTAGAAGGGTCTGCGGTGGAGAGGGGGACACACACATAAAAAAAACTTGCAAAGCCGACACAACTGTGTTTACACAACACATGAGAAACTGTTGTAAAGAGGGGCACGGAGGGTTCGGTCCTTCGATGGTTATCTCAACTTGCAATGACTGTGCGACAAGGTGTCAAATGCTACTAACAAATGAAAGTGAAACTCGTAAGGGCACCTGGACACACACACACACGCACACACACACGCACACTCGATACAGTCCGATATGTTCAGTGTATATTAATTTATAGCGCCAGTCTCCAATCCCTGATCCATTGTCTCAGCTCGGCTCGGCTCTGCCTGACTGTCAAGTTGACATGTAAATCGTTAGAACGTGCTGGATTGGATTGATTGTTCTCACTTTAGCACGTTTATTGATTGTCCATGGGTAAGGGCACTATGGGGGGGCGGGGCGGTGTATTCAATTTGACACTCACTGATCATTTGTCAAGTTCGATAAACTTGTGTAATTTGTAATTGTAAATACGCGACTTTGTCAACTGGGCTCATTGTTATATTGTTGTATAAAGTAGCGCATTTCTCGTGAAATCTTCATTTTTCCTTGTTGTTTTTTTTTAAATGTTTCCAATTTTTGTCTCGTTAATGTGGGCACATTATGGTAACTATTCAAAGGATTGGCAATTTCTACGAAGGATTTGTTTGGGTTTGCTGTGGTCAACGCTGCCGGTTTTCCCACGAATTCATTTGGCTATTTCATGGGAATGTTTTTTATTTTATAAGCTGTTTTGATCAGTAGAAATTTAACATTATTAATGTCGTACATAATTTGATTGGATTCGTAGTTGATTTGGTTTCCTCAATGCATTTGAAAATGTGTAAGGAAATTCTATATTCTCTGAATATTTTAGTGTATTTAAAACATTAAATAAGATATTGAGAAAACTGTTTCCCAATATTAATTAATTTTTTCTATACAAAGAGAGTCAAAGAAGGAACGAAATTATCACCTGCAAAAAGTATTTGAATATTTTGCAGACTAAAGATGCTGTTGGGGCAGCTGCTGTTATGCAATTTTTGTTCCATCTTATGGAATGCATCTGCATAATATGAACAAGAGCAGATCGGAACAAAACTCATTTACCTAACAATTGATTTGAATTGCTGTGCACATGCCAAAATGCGAGTAAACAAAACGGAGCACAACAATTGTGGTTGCATTACTCCGCCGGGGAATATGAAAATCAACAAATGCAAAATCAAAAGGCAGCCCAGCATCAACAAAGGACATGCCTCAGGTAACGGCAGCGGCATGTGGCATGCCGCCAAAACTGGCAAGGAAGCGCAGGCGCTGGCGAGTCTTGGTACTGATGGTGGTGCTGATGGTGGTGGTGCACTATTGTTTGTCACATGCCCGTAGCAGAGGCGAATGCTCCCCTCCATCTGAGCTCAGCTCCTGCTCTGACTGTGATTATTTTGATGACGATCGAAATGTTTTGTTCGTTTTTGCTTGAATTATTCTCGGTGTGCCCATTGTGCGCCCGCAGATGCAAGTCAACGTCCGAGTGCTCAAACATGCCCTGTCCCTCTCTCTCTCTCTCTCTCTTTGAGTTTCTACCTCTCCATTTGTGTGTGTGTGTGCAAACAGATGCACGTCTTGCCAAAAAATCTCTGGCCAAGATGCTGACGAGACGCGCCAAAGGAGCAGCTGTCAATGCGAAGCCACCAACGCGCAAGCCAACACCCTCAACAGCATTAGCCAAGCATCGGCATCCTAGTAACCAACTCCCGGTTGACAGAAACTGATTTGTGCTGCCTGCCTTGAGCGACGCAGATGCAATCCTTGTGCCGTTTCCTTGGTTTCCCGTTTGCATTGTTGGGCCTGCCCCGACCGGTGTAATGAGTTTTTTTTTCCGTCAACTTACTTTTGTTTTGGGTATTTTTGTTATTTTTTTTTTGCTTTGCCGGCTGCCAAGATTTTTTGATTTTGGTCTAAGATCCTGCTGCTGTGGCTCTGGCTGCCCAAAAGGTGTTAAAAATGCTGTTAATATGGGCGTAATGCTCGGTTTTGACTAGATTTTTGATTGCATCAGCTGCGCAAGTTTTAAATGGAAATTTATTGGGATTGTTGGCTTGGAAAACTAAAGATCATATGAATATTTATTTGACAATTGTCTATTGATAATTGTTATTCTACAATTTTACGATTTATTATGGAAAACTATATGCTATAAAAATAATAAATAAATAATAAACTATTAAACCTCTAAAACTTCTTTTCCATTAAAACCTCTACTTAGTGGAGATATTTTCGACTATATTTAATGAAAGCAACCTTAGTTAGGCAAAACCCTAAATACAATCAATTTTTTCTTGTTATCCTAAACCTATTATCACATTTCAGTTCATTTAAA
This sequence comes from Drosophila demipolita, assembly GCA_035042405.1. Lineage (NCBI taxonomy): Eukaryota > Metazoa > Arthropoda > Insecta > Diptera > Drosophilidae > Drosophila > Drosophila demipolita. The sequence continues at coordinate 2,418,067 of JAWNLI010000044.1, read as the reverse complement.
AAAAAACATCTCTTCAATTTAAATAATTAAACAATCTTAATTTCCTACTCATTTTATGCCATGAACTTTATTCACCTACTTAAAATACTAAAAAAAACTCTTGTTAGCAGCACATTATTTTTATAGCTTCCGTTTCCTGAGGACCACGTGGACCTTAATCGGGGCAGCAGAATTATAAAATATTTACACACTTCATTTAGGAGACACATTTAATAGGCTAAACAGCACGCTTAGTGTACACCAAAATCAGCTTACTAAAAAACAGAGTGTACCGAGTGGAGGATGAGTAGCAGGACTATGGTTATGGGTATAAGGATAGCGATGACAACGAGCTGACACACAATGGGCATAATGGCGACGCATTGACAGGATAACGAAGCATGAATAGGCACGAAACCTGCGCGAATGTAACCTGGAGTCGGGAATGAAGGCAGATGGCAAGTGGCAAAGGAAGAGAAGCTTCCTTGGGGGTTGGCGTCGACTTGCGGGGTCATTCACAATTTGGCGAGAACAATGGGCCACAGGTAGCAGCGCTAAGGATTAAACGGCACCCGCACATAATCGTGGACAGACAGACCGACAACTCGATACGGCCAGGTGATCCAACTTTTTGATTTCTTCTGGCTAAGGACATTGATACGCCGATGCGGCGGCGGCTGTGGATTCCTGGAAGCAATTCCTTTCGTTGGCTTTTCAAAACATTTACTCCAATGTGTCTGTTCAGTCGGTCGATCTCTCCCTCTATGTGTCTGTCTTTGTCTCTTATTGTGTCATAAGGTCCTGGTCCTCATTGATTGTGCAATGCACCCGTGGCAGTGATTTTCTTGCTTCCCTGTTTTCTTTCTTCTGGCTTCGATTTCGATTTATGGATTGGAAGTTCTTTTGTCTGTGCAAAAAAAGAGAAACAACAACAACAACCAGAGACGTCAGGTCTGCAGTTGTTCCAAGGATCTGGTCTGGAGGTAGTAATCAACAATTCATTGTCAACGACATCACACATCGTATATCTTGGGCCATAGTTTGTTTTCTTTGGTGGTATTTTTTCAGTTCTCCTTCGTTTTTCCATGTTTTTCGATTTTATTTATTTTTGGCAAAAGGTGTGCGAGTGCACCGGGCTATGTCGCAGTTCAGGGAGTGGGAGAAAGAGAGAGAATTTTTAATTATTATTTTCATTATTACAAGGAGATTTAAGTATTGATATTTAAATTGAAGAAATTTTGAAAAACTAGCTTATGTTAAGTCAAAAGTTTTTAAACAAAATCAAAAAAAAAAACTTGCATATTGTCTGCTAGAAAGAGATGCGTAAGAAAAGATTTTTATTTATATTTCTTCTCAATAGAAAAACAAGTTTTATACTCCAAAACATATATAGAAATGCGAAATCTAATTTCTATACTCCTTATGTGCTCCATTTCGTCTGCTCAGCTGCTGACCCAGTCTGCTCCTTTGTAACAATACAGGCCCTGGGCTATTGTGCGCTGCAACAAATGCTGGGAAGACAAGGTGCAAAAATGGGACGGGCCGATTGTCTGCAAAAAACTACAACAAAATCTGGAAACCCAGAGAGACGCACCTGCAAATATTCTAACGGCAGCAGGTAACTGTACTAATGGTATGGGAAGAAGGGGTTTCCCCGCGACGTTACCTGATGAATGAAGTGTGGCCAGTGGAAATATCGCGATACCATAATCTGTACCTAATGCTAATGAGCGGACTACCCACGGCTCACATCCCAGCAGGTACTTGACAATTGCGGGACGACAAGTGCTAAGTGGTTTTTGGATGGGATGACTGGGTTTCCCCGCCTGATGAATGAATCTCGCGGGTTATTTCGCGATGTCCTGCGGGCAATTCCGCGTCGATATTGGCCGAGAGATGTTAATTGTGCGGAATAACACACGTAATAACCGAAATGGCCGGAATCCGTCAGCCGCCAGGTATAAGGAGGCTGGGTGAAATTCCCGCGTCTTGTCGTGGATTGGCCAATCGTCGCTTGTTTTGCTTGAATTTCGCTGACTGCGTAATTGGATAAGCTGGGAAATTACTTTAAATCCAATGCTGATCCACATCCGGACATTTTCCGTTGTGCAGAGTGTGATGTGAAAAGGGAAATCCGTCATAGGGAAAATACAAAATGAGAAATGTGGGTTACTTACATTTGCCGCATTTGCCATCACACCCATGTCCAGGCACGGACATCGGAGTGTTGCGATTGGTCAGCCCGGGAACGTGATCGCGATAGGAATTGGAATTTTAGCATTTGGAATTTTGCACTTTTTGTCAACGCTTGGGTTTATCAAAACTGTTGGGTTTGCTACATTTACTTTGGTTTTTTTGTTCTTCACACATTGGCCTGGGAAACGGCCAAAAGGAATGGGGAATCTGCGTGTTATTTGGTTTTTTTGATGGCTGGGAAATCAATTTTCACTGTTGTGTGAACTTGGCTATGCGGGCTGAAATGTTTTCCCAGCCAGGACATGGGCAATACAAATCTTGCGCCTCTCAAACGTGGGATGTGGGATGTGGGATGGTTGTTTACGAGCCAAGCTCGAGTCAAAGGTGGAAGATGGTGGGAAAGCTTCCCAATAAGAGAAATTACGTGAATAGTTTAGGGATTGCAGGAGTAATCTAAGAGTGAACTAGAACTTTGGCTATAATAATTCAGTGTAAAGTGTACCCAAGAGCTATCAGTTGCCATGATGCATGGGCATCTATTTATAAAACTCCATTCTATTCCATTCCTAGGTGCAATGTCAATTGTAATGGCAGCATAGCTCAGGTTCAATTTGCCTCCCCCCGTTTGAGGCACCAGCGCTGTGGCAGATGTCTGTCTGTCTGTGTGTGAATGTGTTTTGGGAAAAACTACCCCCAGTTCGGCAAGTTCGGGAATCCAATTTGACTCGTGAAAAATGCCTGCGCTTGTACAAAAATAGAAACTCAATGGTTGGAGAAGAGCTGGCGAAACGAGGCGATTGAGAGCGAAACTCAAATTCCATGGATGCTGACACAATACCTGCAATAGTTTGACGAGAACGCACCAAGTGCTGGAGGGGAGCGTTGGTAGATTATTTTGACGAGTTATTACAGCACGGATGTGCGGGGAAACTGGAGAAGCTTGCGAACGATGAATTCGACAGAGATCAGAGCTGCAGGCGCAAAGCTGTCATAAGTTATCGCAAGAGGCGATCGTAGCGCCTGTGCCACAGGCCAGGCCAGGGCCAGGGAGCTTGCCTCAATACCTGAGCCATAGAGCATAGCTGAGGGTGCGCCTGCGTTGGATGCTCGGTTGGTTTCGAGAGGGATTCTCTCTCAAAGTGTGTGTAGTTTCCTGAGAGAGAGAGAGAGAGAGCGCGCTGTCAGGTAGCTACTGCGCCTAGTAGTAAGAGAGAGAGAGAGAGGAGAGCACAACAAATGGGAAACACGCAATAAGGGTATGGGAAAAGTGTGCGTGTGTGTTGTGTGTGTTGCATTGTTGTTGTTGTTGTTGTTGTTGTTGCTACCTAGCTGTGTACACGTGCGCCCTGCCTACGTGAGTGTGTGCGTGCGTGCGTGTGTGTGTGCATGCGAGTGTGTGAACTGAAGAAGAACCACCACCAAATGGCCAGGCAGCAGCCCCGAGAGAGAGCGCTGTGCCGGTGGCATATAAAAGAGCTCGCTCTGCCCTCGACCTGTCACAGCAACCTCAGCGCTCGTTGAGTAAGCAACACTCTCAAACTCTAAATTCGATCTCGAACTCTCAGACATCATCAGTGCTACGGAATTACGCGCTACCAAAAAAACCAACCGATCTTCAATCTTCGATCTGCAATCATCACATTTCAAACATACAACATGGCCGCCAACTACAAAAGCTGTCCGCTCAAGAAGCGCCCTTTTGTCTTCGTGGAGGAGCTGCCGCAAACGGAGGCCTTGGCTTTGACCAAGAGCTCACAGTTTGCCACAGCTGCCGTGCAGCCACTGGAGGAGCAGCCACAGGATTTGTCGCTCAAGCGCAAAGCCCGCGATATTAAATTTGAGGATTATGAGCTGCCCGCCAAGCGTGAATACGTTCTCAATCTCTCGAAGACACCACGTCGTGCCCAGTCACCGCTCAGCTCGGCGCTGCTCTCGCCACCGGCGGAGTCCAGCTGCCAGGATTACCAACCCACTGATATACACATGCGCGGTTTGACAGCTGCCACCGCCGGCTACACCACGAATCCGTATCAATCCGCTTTCGTGCTCGCCGCTGGCTGCAATCCGATCTCCGCTTTGTGGAGCAGCTATCAGCCACATTTGAATAGCGCTGCTGCGTTCCCATCGCCAGCCAGTTCAATGGCCTCGCCGCACTCGGTGTACAGCTATCAGCAGATGACGCCACCATCGAGTCCCGGCTCGGATGCCAGCTCCGAACCGGAGGATCTCTCCGTGCGCAACGACATTCCGCTGCCGGCACTGTTCCATCTCTTTGATGAGACACGCAGCAGCAGCCACAGCAGCAGCAGCATCTGCTCCAGCAACAGCAACATCGCCCCATTCTCATACGCCGCCGCCTCCAACATCTCTGGATCAAGCAGCAGCAACGCCGTCAGCGCCTCCGCCAAGAACTATCGGTACAAGTGCGACAACTGCCAGAAGATGTACTCCACCTCGATGGGTTTGTCCAAGCATCGCCAGTTCCACTGCCCCGCTGCCGAGTGCAACCAGGAGAAGAAGCCGCATTCCTGCGAAGAGTGTGGCAAACTCTATACCACAATCGGAGCACTCAAGATGCACATCCGCACCCACACGCTGCCCTGCAAGTGCCCCATCTGCGGCAAGGCCTTCTCCCGTCCCTGGCTGCTCCAGGGTCACATTCGCACCCACACCGGCGAGAAGCCCTTCCAGTGCCCCGACTGCCCGCGCTCCTTTGCCGATCGCTCCAATCTGCGAGCCCACCAGCAGACCCACGTGGACGTGAAGAAGTACGCCTGCCAGGTGTGCCACAAATCCTTCTCGCGCATGTCCCTGCTGAACAAGCACACCAGCTCCAATTGTACCATTACAATTGTCTAAGCTGGCGCTGCTCCAAAACTGAACCAAGGACGAGGCCACGTTGACTGTGCGCCGCAGAGAGACGCAGTTGAACCAAAGCAGACACATTCCGCTGGCGAGGATCACAGCTTACCAAATAGACAATAATCTAGCCACAACTCACTAAGACTCATTAAGATCCCTTCGGTTTCGGTGCTACTATTATAATAAGTCTTTAGTTTAATATCATATTTATTTGAGTTCTTAACAGTTTTTTAGCTCTTAGTTAAATGTACATTTGCCAACCCAATTTATCAGACAGCATTTGACCAAATCCAAAACATTTAGCAAATAGTTTTTTATTAAAACTTAACTCATTTTTAATTATGTTTAGCAAATGTTTATGTTAAGATATTTGATAGTTCTTAAGGCCTTATATATATATTTTTATACAACTAAATAAATTAAAAAAAAAAACAATTAGAAAAGAAATTCATAATTTTGTTTATTATTTCCAAAAAGTACTTTTCATTTCTTGCAGCATTTTTTCCAAAAACGAAATTCTCTAAATTTGTCGCACTGCTCATATTTCATTTGCTTGAATTTCAATCTTTGTTGCATTTGTCATTTGTGTCCATAATTTAATACTCTCTTCCTTCCATTTGACAATAACAATATCACATTCTGCATGAGCAGAATACACCTTTCCGGGGTACAAACAATTTGCGTTGAGGCACTTCCTCTTAACCCGCCCCTTAAATATTTCATCAAATCGTATCAGAGACATTTTTGCACCTTTGGCAAAAGCAAATATTTAATTAGCTGCCACAGGACATTATCGGGGAAATGCTCGCAATGCACACGTTTCCTGCGCATTGTTCAGCACCTTTTTTGTCCATTGATTGGCAGCAGCAATCCTTTGGCCCAATTGTTTACCCAAAGGATCTCGGCGCATGCGTTCTGTCGCAGGTGATAGACGTAGCAATAAAGGACGACGACGACGACGACGGCTGCTTATCGAACACTATTTGAACTGTCTGATTGACATGACAGACGGTAGACCGTACAGTGTACACTCTACAAAAACCAGACTCTAAAACCTAGACGGTAGTTTAGTGTCCATTTGGGCCATATCCATGACAACAAATGGCGCTTTGACCTCTTATCAAGCGCACATTTGAACATTTGTTGAATGTTTGATAATGCAAATGGCTCTAAATCGATTACTATTATTACCTGTGTGTATGCGAGTGTGTGTTTGTGTGTGTGTGTGTTAGTGTGTGTGTGTGTACATGTTGATAAGAAAAGAAACAGGTTTCAGTCACGTCCTTTCTGAGATTAGCAGCAACTGCCAGGCGGCAATCTACAAGTAATACGCATTTTGTATAGTCACCAGGACATTAGTGACATTTTGCAGCAATGGCAACACCTTTCGGCCATAAATAACACACAATAAAAACACATTCCCAGAACTACACCTTGGCACACAACTCACCCCAAACAAAGGACAATAATTTCTTGTACTATTTTTATCTCTTCTCTTTTCGCGCTAATCAGAGCACGTCGCTTGTGCAATTGCAAAAAAAAGGAAAAAAAATAAATAGGATGTTTTATGGGACAACGAGAGTACCGCTATGGGAAAACACCTTGCTAACCCATAGCGCAAGGACAATGCACATAAGTCAGTTTCAGTTTCAAGCAGAGCAGGGTTACACTCAAAGAAATGTCAACTGTTAAATTTAAAACTGGGAAACTTAAATGTTTTTAGACTAACCAAAATGAATCTCTATAAACCAATAAGAGCAGAAAATTCTAAAATTTTTTAAAATAAACAATGATTAATTGAATAGTTTTTGCTTTATTTTCTTTCATAAAAATAGTAGAAATTTCTCCAAGTGTATTATACCTGTCGCCCAGTTGTCTGGCTTGTTGCCGTGTCACCTACTGACCCACAACTGAATATTGAATTCTTTTGGCTTCCATCCGTGTGATCTGTGCCGCCTTTGTTTGCTCATTGTTGCGGCATCCTTTTGGCTGGCTTCTGCTTGCCATTGTCCTGCCGCCGCAAATCTTGTAGCTAATCATTGCAGAGCCATCAGAGGCACTCATCTTCGCAGAAAGTCAGGCGCTACACTGCAAATCCTTTGATTGAATGCCCAACATACACAAATAACAATAACAACAACAACAAGAAAGTCCATCTACAACTACAACTGGGATGACAGTGGATCCACTTAGATGTGAGCTCCATCCACAAGCTCGGAGCAGATAACAAATTGCAATTGACAAAGCAACCGGAGTCGACTCAATCGGGTACAAGATGCGATCGAATTTGCAAACAACATACGAGTCGTTGCCATACAAATCGATGGCTGGCCATGATACAAGTCGCGGCATTTGTAATTGCCATCATGAAGGAGATCGGAGGAAGGCATCGGCATCGGGCATCGGGATCGAGACAAAGTCGGGCAATCAGTGAGCGGCGGCGCATGTCACACAGCACAAAATCGAGAAACACAACCAGTTGGAGCGATCTAGAAAGTTCTCGACTCTGAAATACCCTGCTCCCAGCTAAATTATAAATTAATTGTATTTAATCTGCTTTAAATTTATTCCAAATAAGCAGCTAAATATTCCATTGAACTCTCAATTTCTGGGCATTACAATTCCATTTACATCTGCTAATAAATTAAAAAGCATCAACTTACATTTAATAACTTAAATATTCCTGAAACAAATACAAAGTTTTTCGTGTCATATATACAATTCTGATAAATTAAGTATTATGTTAATATTCAGCCATATAACTGATGCCAACATCGACCAACGATACCCATTTAACACATTTTTAATGGCTACAGGGTAAGCACAGAAAGGAAAAAAAATTCGACGAAAAAGCTCATGGAAAACAAACATTAGGAAATGCAATACGAATACGAGTCAGAGCAACAGCAGCCACTTAGGCAGTCACTCAGAGCCAGCCAGGTTAGAGCTGGTGCTTGAGTTGGAGCTGGAGCTGGTGCTGGTGCTGGTGCTGGAGCTGGGAGTCGTAGTTGTCGTCGTTTAGGACGTCTGAGATTACGACGATTACGTTTTACTCCAAATTTGTATGCTGCCAGAGTTGTAATTGAAAAAGCATCAACATTAATCTTGGTAACTCTCTAGCGCAAGTCAGCGCAGCGATTCGCGTTCGATTTCGATTTGGATTCAGATTTCGTAACCCCCGCCAGTGGAGAGATCGCCAGATAAGACCAGACCAGCAAAGGAAACGGGTGTCTTATGTGGGGGCTGCTGCTGCTGCTGCTGCCGCTGCTGCTGTTGGCAGTGCCAAACTCTTTAACATTCCCAAAAAAACATATTGCTTAATCGCTGCGCAAATGTGGAGCAATAGATATTGGGATCTCGGAGTTGGACAAGTGAGCGATGATGATCGTCACTCGATCGCAGCGCATAAATCAAATGTCTGCATGGAGAAATTATAGCTGACAGAGCAGCCACGACGCGACGCTTGACATCGTGGACAACTTTTCCGATGCGATTTCCACTCATCAGTTCCACCAACCATGTCAACGAGTATGCATATGCCACATGCTTGTGGCTTGCAGCGTCCGACACTCATTTGGCCCGTACCGTTTCTCTCGTTGCTGTTGCCAACCTGTCAGCGATCGAAGCCAGTGCCAGTCAGTCAGTCAGTCACTCAGTCAGTTAGTCATTTAGTCAGCCAGTCATCCTAGTCAGTGTGAGCGACCTTAACTGTAAAGATACAGCCGCAGACCGCATAAGGTTCTAGGCCCAGCGCCTCGAGTTACATGACCCAACAACAAACTTGGCGTTAGTTGTCGCTAAGTGCAAGTCGTTCAGTCAGCTCCAGCTTCAGTCCCAGTCCCAGTTGCGGTCCCTGTTCCAGCCTGATCTCCAGCATGCCCATCAACTTGTTGCCAGATATCTGCGCCCAGCGATGACAGCGTGTCGTGCTAAAGCCGGGAAAAAGGGCTTGAAAAATGTTAGTAAGCGATCAAAATTAATTATATATATTATATTAACTACTAATACTTGTTATTGTTTATTGATATATCAACAAGAAGAATTAAATATATTTATTTTTTAAGGTGATTAAATTAGAATAGAAATATTAAAAAAATAATATAAGTAAAACTATTTTTATTTATACATATTTATCTATTCAGACATTGCTTAGCATAAAATAAATTTAATTTAATTTCAGCTGTTTTCAAATATAGATCAATATTATTTGTTCAGTTGGCCCTAAGGAAAGTTCCTCAATTTGCTCATCTCTGTTTCTTTGCTGCTCAGTTAAAGATGTGCTTCGTGTCTTTTGGCTTTTGCTGTAGATCGCCAAGCGTTGATAAATGTTGTTACTTGTCGTTACTAGTTGTTGTTGTTGTTGTTGCTGTTGCAGTTGTAATTGTTGTTGTTGCTGGTCGCTGCAGTCATTGCAAAACGTCGCCGATCGATGGGTGGTTATAGTAGTTGACATGTCGTTTTGTGTTTCCTATGCTCATCATCGTCAGGGACGCGCCGGCGACATGATCAATGAGTCCCAGAGACATCGGCAACAACAGTTGCTGGCAGAGGCGATCGTGGTTTTGACTTTGCCACACTGATTGCCCGTGACAAGTTGGTATTTCTTCAACGGTTAATTGTGGCTATGATTTTTGTCAGCGATCTACGCCATCAGTTTAACTCAATTTTTAGCCGCCTTACGTTGCCCACCCAACAGCAATTACTTCCTGCTTTAAAGGGCGTGCGCATCTGCTTCGGCTCAATTTGAATTTCATAAAAGTCGAAAAGAAGTAAAAATAAATATTGCATAAACTATAGTCAAAAAAAAAAGGGTAGAAAGTAGCGCCCGCAGCGATCTCACAGCATATCCGAATCGTTAATTTGCAGGCAAATCGATTCCATTGCTGCTCCGCGCGATTGCATCTACTTGACACACATCGCACGCAAATCGATGCGGTAGCATTTACAAAGTATCGTGTATATGGAAGTGTGCCCCCTCACAAGCCGATAAAGATGCGATCCGACGTTGTCATCCAAAAATAACTAGCAAACGTGATGATTGACAGCGCCAGCAATCGCTGAGACACCCAAAACAAAAAAAAAAAGCCTACGCCCCAAAAGAAAAACAGAACCACAAGAATTATTTATGTATGGAACTTTCTTTGCATAATTGTTGGGGAGGGGCCTACCCATCGATAACTTTATTTGGTAAGAGAGAATATAAATCTTGTTTTGAGATTACTTCAAATTTGAAGAAAATCCCAATGATGAAAATCCAGCTCCAGTTCAGTAAACACTTGCAAAAGCTCGGATTGAGCTGCGTTTCTTAAAATAGGAAAAAAAAAAACCGTCCACCTAGCAATAGTTGTTTTCAAATTGGACTAACAAATTGGATTGGACACAATTTTGTACAAGTGTTTTGCAATTTGTTTACAATTTCTCGGAATTTTCACTTTAATCAAACCAAAGAAAGTGCATAGAACGGTAGTTTATACCATGCAATTCAATAAATTGCTATGAAAATATATGCTAAAAACTGTTGCAAGACATTCACGTGTTAAACGCGACACATGTGTGCTAAAGAAAGCAAAAAGAAAGCACAACATCCACAAAAAACTGATTAGTATGCAAAACAGAAGTTGGACTCATGATCTCTCCATGGGCTCCAAATCCAACTGGATGACGCGCATAGTTTGTGCTCCGACTATTGAAATATGCATGAGCTGCCTCGCTATTTTGTATGGGCTAACTGAATGAAAGACTTTCTTCCGTTTCCGTAGTAACTATTTGCACAGTCCCCTTCCAGTTCCTTTCCCCTTCCTCCAGCAACTCACTAAAATGCATTTTACGAGCCACACACACACACACATACACTACACAGAAGTGTGTGTGCGCCACACATCGTAAACTAACAGTTTGTAAAATTTTAAGACGTGTCCATTTTAGCCAATTAACTTTATCTACTCGATGCACAACTGTTTGTCCGGCTGTTGGCCGGGTCCATCTACCTGTTCTGATTTCAGAGCTGAAAGTGAAACCGTAAATTGTGTGGGCAGATCGCCCTTTGGCTATCAAATCAAACATCAGGTGTCGGCATCTTCAGTTCAACGATTATTTCATTCTGGCCAAGGCTTAGAGCAGTCCCGGCTGTCGGCGGCCTCATCAAATTTTGGTCAGTTCGTAATTAATTTCAGTGCAGCCAAAATAGATACATCTTCCTTGCGGAGGACAGCAGCAGCGCCACACTGTGCACCATATGGCGCTAGTTTAGATCCTGCCTGCAGGGCCTGCCCCACGCCTACCAAACAACGCACTGCGCGATAGGGCTCTCTCTCTCTCTCTCTCTCTCTCTCTCGCTCTCCTGCTCTCTCTCTCTTTTTCATTCGCTTAGTTAGTGGCAATTAACACGACACGCTTCGGTCCTGTGCCGTTCGTGCGCCGAGTTCGAGTCCAAGTTGGTAGTTGGCAGTGGAGTGGGGAGTGCACTACGAGTTGTGGGCCCATTGGCCATAGCTCACTTTTCATCAATTTGGAAATAAACAACAGTTGGCCAAATGCTGCGGCCCGTAGTTTTCCCTAATGAATTCATTCGCTTCACTTTTCGGTTGTAAACTGGGGTTCATTATCCCCGCGATACACATTTCCATGTGGGCAGTTGTTAGCCCCTGTCCAGTTGTTCTTCTTGTTCCCTGGAATTGGTAAAAGGATTGTGCATTCTTTAGAATTTATTGGGTGTGTCCGACATATATTAGTGGCGACTCAACTCAACTATGTAATTCTCTATGCATGTTTCCATGTTCTTCTCTTTTGGCTATGGATGCATATATTTTGATAGTGTTTTGATAAGCGGTCGAATGTTGTTGGGTTCTCTGCCCTGCATAAAGATTAATTAAAGGGTTTACATAAAAAAACAAAAGATAAATGAACAGAACAGAAAAGTAATATTTGAGAAAAAAAAAACAGAGACTGTAAAAGGATGTCTGCATTTTAAATAATGTTTGAAAATTTGTTGGATAAATAAATATTTCCTAATAATTATAAATATATATATCTAACATATTATTAAGTACTTCTAAGTAGTTTGGCTTAATATAGAGTCACATTTCTTTATTTTAAGGTCTCAGTTAGAATATGTAATTTTCTTTAAATATAGTTCAGATGTGAATCTGACATTGATAGTTATAATAGAATATATATTTTATATATAAATAATAATATAATTAACATTGATAGTTAAATAATATATTGTATATATAAATAATAATATAGTTATAATAGTATATATATAAATTGGGGGTTCTGCACTACGAACTATTAGATCTATTGTGCCCCCCTCTCTGAGCTTATAGCTCCTCCATCCACCCCAGTTCCTGCACGGAAGCCAGATACTTTGTTGGATTAAGGGCTTCTATGTCATTGACACTCATAACTTGCATTCCTAGGATGTTGCATCTATTCCTGGATAAGGCGACACATACTGTTAGGATGTTAGTTGAGGACTTCTCCTCACCTTCACAAAACCTTCTCTGATTGTTACTATAAATAAAATAATATAAATATATAATATAATAATAGAAATAAAATATAAATAAATAAATATCCAGTAACACTTAATATAGAATGAAATATTTTTTACAAAGTCAAAAATCATAGGTTTATATCTCTAAAAAAATCTGAACTCAATAAAGTAAATAAACCATGTTTTCTTGACAATTTCTTGTATGTGCTGTGTTTAATTATGATTTGTATTTCTTGAGATTTGCATATCAAAGGTGAATGCAATTAATTATCAAATGCTTGTTTGCAAAATAACAAATTTACATTTCTGCAAATGGAAAGAAACGCAAATTAACACCTTAAATGTGGCTGTAACCTGTGCAGCAAAAACGACGGCAAAGCGGAACTGGTAATCGAATCGAGGCATATATCGAAGTTTATATCGCAGCTATATATCCAATTGCACCCACATGCCACTGCAGCACGCCACAAAATGCTGGCGCCAGATTCCGGGGCGCGTTATTGTTGTTGTTGTTGTTGTTGTTGCAAGTATTCGACAGACTTTTCAATTAAAATTCAAATTGATGCAAACAAGTGGCCAAGCCCCATTCCAGTCACCGTCCCCAGTCGCCTTCGTGCTGTTGTTGTTGTTGTTGTTGTTGCAGTGGCAGTTGCAGGCCAAGTCCACCAGGTCCACAAGTCCAGGTTCAAGCCCCGCATTAACAAATTGAAATCTACTCACTTCGCTTTGACAATGCAAACGCCCCCAAGCCAAAGCTCACAGCTGAATTGCCTGATTTCTTTATTTCAATAATTTTGCATAGATTGCCCGTTCCGCCATAAGCATTATGCGAATGAGTCCCAATTCCCCCCTCATCCCCTCACCAACCAACCTAAGAACCGACAAACTGTCATTTGATGGCGTCGCCAACGACGCCCGATAATATCGCCAATATAATTGGACTTGCCTTTTGGCAACTCTCGACTAGACTCTTGAATTTTAGTTGAGTGTCTGCAATGCAAAAATGCAAAAAATATATAGTTCAAAGTCAAAGTTTTTATATCTGTGCAGTTAATCTGCTGTTAGTTTTTGATTAATTGTCCAGGGAATGTGATTTGGCCTGAAGTTAAATGGGAGGGCCCACAATCTGACAGCTCTACATAAAGTTGATAAAATAGTTTCGAGTCTTACAGAATTGCAATTTTTGTTTTGAAGATTTGACTAACAGACTAAATTACTCAGAAAATAATTCTACACTTTTTTAATAACTTGTATTTTAGTGATCAAAATTTCGATAACTTCCGCTTTATAAACGTGAAGCGGTCGCAGCAGGCAGTTGGCTTATTTATCCAACTGTTTTCCATGTTGGCACACATTTCTCGCCTCCCCCCCCCCCCACCACAATCTTTTTCCACCCCGTTCGCAGTGATGTAGACAATGACATTTCCTAGTTTTGCGGTCGGTCAAAAGTCTTCCTGGGGTAGAGTTACGGCAAGTGCAGAGGCCCCAACTCTCACTCTGTGTGCAACAACAGCCAGCCAGCTTGCAACTCGCGAGCATAATGCAACATGACATGCGCCGCATGTGCAACACAACAGCCGACCGAATGTTGCAAATATGAGTTCATTATTTAAACGTTGACCAAAAACAAATTGACAAGTAAATGCGGCACATGGCTGAGTTTTGGTGCCCAGCTGAAGCCGTTGCTGATGCTGATGCTGAAGGCGAACTCCACCACGTCCCAGTTAGCTTGGAGTCTCTGATCATAGTGGTTCCTAGGTGGGTTCGCATTTCTGCTCCAATAGATGCCGTTGATGTTGTGCGCATGCGACGCTCTTGTTATTATACTCTGCCATCAAAGTGTACTCCAGTTCTGTCATAGATTAAACTCTTGATCAATCCTTGACTTCATCTGCATTTTCGTATAAAAATTAAAATTAGATTTTTGATTCATATAAATAACAATAATCCAGTACCTAAGCAAATATGTAGTTGTTAGAGTAGAATCCTCAATTTGATCATTTTGATAGTTTCAAATAGCGGAGATAACTTAGGCAGAAGCCATTTTTTTTTATAATAATTTATATTTTCACTCAAATATTATTCTTTGGTAATTATAAATAAATTATTAAATAGTCGATTTTTGGCTAAAAGGGTATGCAATCTGCGCTGTTAGTGGAATCAGCTTGTTGTGCGCACAGAGACAAAAACATAGGCGCTTTTTGGCGTCATCAACGCGCACACATTGTGCTCTTAAATGGAGGACGCCCCGCACCGCACCGCACCGCGTGCCACTTCAAAAGACTAAAAACCGACAGAGCGCCAGAGCACCACGCACCAGGCCGCACCACCACACAAAGACACAGGCAGGCAGGCAGGCGCCTTCTTTGGTGGCTTGATCTTTGGCCGGCACGAGGCCAATGCCCAGCTTAGCCAGTCTTAGCCAGAGGAGTCGCTTGGACGCACTTCCCACTTGTTTGCCCGCTCATTCGTTTTGCAGTTATGAGTTTGCAACAACAACAACAACAACAGTAACAACAACGTTTGTCGACGTGCAACGTCATAGGCTCAACTTGTTAACGCTTTGGCCTACAGTGTAAACTTGCGCCTCATCCTCAAAACAAGCTAACCTGCGGACTGCTGTTGTTGTTGTTGCTGTTGTTGTTGTTGTCGTTGTTAATGATGCCTTATAATGCCAGCGCGCCTGATTTGCCACAATTTATTATGAAAATCGTAATAATCTCGGAGATTTCTGAACCCACAAGACGCATTTGTCTTTGACGTCGGCGTCGCCGCTTATCTTTCTGGCTGAGCTGCAACGATGACTTTGACTATGGAGACCTGGTCTAGTGGCGTCCTGGCCTGGCCTGGCCTGGCCCCATCCGTCAGCGTCGGCGCGTCGATAGCTGGTTAATGCTTTGCCGGCCGCTTTGCCGCTTTGGTAACACGATACGCAGTGCTTAAACCCCATACTCCACCCCCACCCCCCCCCCCCCTGCAAACACACCACCCGCTAGAGGAGCTCTTGCTGCGCGTGTCATATTGGCATTTCCTCTTTTGGCGGGCAACGCCTACGTGACGCTCAGATAACCAGGTCCAGGACGTTGCCAGCTCTAAAGACGAGACTCGTCTTAAATCGTTTTCAAATTGATTTTTGCCGTCAAATTTGCACAGCCGGAGCTGATCTGAGCTGAGCTGAGTTGAGCAGTATTCGCAGATGCCTCTTTGTGGATGTGGATCATTTCATGTTGCGCTTGTTGTCGTCGCAAAATGTTACTAATAGTTGAAAATTACAAGCCAATAATCGTTAGTTTATGCAGCTCGTTTTCCTTTTACTCCAATGACTTGGAGCACGAGTTGGAATAAGAGTAGGTGGCTCCACAACTGGCTCGAACTGTTTTGATAAATGATGAAAAGACTTCAGCTTTCTTTGCCAAAAGTGCATGCCACACATATATATTTGATATGACATCCTATTACTAAACAAAATCATTTGAAAGCTCTTACATTATAAATGCTTTCAATACTCATCAAATTAAATTGTATTAAATTTCATTAAAGTTCAACTAGAATCGATATGAGCCTAATATCTCTATGCGTATCTCTGTCCACAGTTTGGTCGGCAGCTATTAAATAACCCATAAACAATGCAGCCAAAAAGACAATTTAATCGATTCGAGACAAATTGAAATGTCAAACAAATGCAGAAGGCGATAATCAAATACAGAGTAAAAATTCGAGCAATTGATAGATAACTGGAAAACGCAGCCAAAAGCGCGCTGAAAAATGTTTATCTTTTCAAATGCAACAAAGGTGTTTGCACATGTCCAAGCAAATAAAAAAAATATAAAAAAAAATGCAGTCAGCGGAGACCTGACTTTGGGAACGTGCCCCGCGCAGACCGATGCCGTTTTTATACAGGATAATGCAAATAAATTCAGCGGCCGAAAAAACGTTGGGCAAACAAATTGCCGGTCAGACAAGTCTCCACACACACACACACACAGTCGAGTCGTACACACACACACACACAGTCGAGTCGTACACACACACACACACACAACACACACACACAGAGAGCACATGAAAAAAATCAAGATAAACGCTCTAATTGAGATTAAATTCATAATTACGATCGCACCGGCGACACTTTTATGGTGTTCTTTAATTAAAGTATTTTTTCGCCATACCGCACAATGTCAGAGTTGTAGCTGGAGCTGGAGCTGTGGTTGGAGCTCAGGCTGAAGCTGAGGCTGGTGTTGGAGTTGGCGTCGCTGGGGCAGGAAATCTGAAACGCTTAGACAACGCAAACAACCTATCGGGGTCTGGGGGTCCATACGTATAATGTTGACTTTTCGCAGCTCTCTTGGAGAGCTGCTGGTCGAGAAGGTGTTGAGTAATTTTCAGAAAAGCCTTCCCCCCCACCCCACCACGTCTCCCGCCTGTCGCGTTACTTAAGCGCTGATTGAAATCACAGACGCTGATCACATAAATTGCCAGATTTTCGGTATACATGACAGAGACCCAGCCGCAGACCCGCTCCACCAGCTCCATGCTACAATGTGCAGCTCCGTGGTTCAGGTTCAGCTCTATGTCCCCGCTGCTCATTCCCCCCCCCCCCCCCACTACTCCGCAAAAAAAACGCATAATTGCATTGTATGTTGTGTGTAATTGAAATTAATACGAGTGTATTACACCGAGCGAAATGACTTATTTCATATGGGTTAATTTGACGCCCCTGCATGTCCGATAATTAAGCAATTTAAGCGGCTTGCATATTGATTTATGATATAGCAATAACCACAACGATAACTGGTAGCTTACTTTGGGCCACAAACAGCTCTAAAAATGAGCAAAAAAAAAAGATACGCAATTTGCGCATTTGAGTATTGGTCTTGGACTTCGACTAGATGGAACTATTTATAATATTGATAGGTATTATTTAAGGCCTAATCTTTCATTATATTATATATATATATTACACATTTGTAAATATTAAGTGGTACTTCGTTTGGTGTAAAACACACATTGTTTTTAATTTAATTCACTTTTTTAAGGAGTGTACTTAACTTTAGCAAATTAGTAAGTAAATTCCTCTCACTCTTTCCACACCTTCGGATTAGTTTTTTATGTGTTTCTTTAATTCTGAACTGGTTAGTCATGTTTGCCTTAAACATAAAGTTTATTTAATTTTCGATATTATCGCGATAATATTTATGACTTGGACAAATAGTTCGATCATCAACATCAGCAGTTTTGCAGCATTAGTTCCGCTTCTCACATTAGCAATAAGATTTAAATGTTGCGCTTATCACCTCAGCTGTGTGGCATCAAATGGGTACCCAAAGAGGCAACCAGATAAATCTGTGCTATTGTCAAATGGTTTTCCCATACAATGACACGAAAACATAGGCAATACTCCAACCACTGCGGCTGTCTCACACGCGCTGGACCGAACCCACCAAGAGATGCCCATCGATGATGTCGCATTAATCGAATGCGTAAATTCGTAAAGATCGTTGATAAGGAGGCCGGCTGTGTGGTAGCCCCAAAGGCGACCAGCGATTCTATCGGAAAGCTCATTGAAACAATTAAACGGGGCACGCGGCTGCTTCCAGTGAGTTGTGTCGGGCCTAATGATGATGAGGCCACCTCCCAATTCAAGCGACGAGGAGAAGGAGGAGGCAGTGGAGGATGAGGAGGAGTAGGAGAAGGCAGTGGCAACCCGGCTCCACAGATAAGGCATTAAAAAGCAATTATGACGACAAATCTGTAAACATACGGCAATCGATTTAATGGCGGACTTAACGCAACATTTAGAAGGTAATAAAAACAAGGCGGGCGGCGCCACAGACCTCAATGTTGCATTAACATAAAAATGTCATAAGGTTTATGGGAGATGCGCTTAGTCAGATCGATCTGCCAGATACATATAACATATATATATATATATAAATTAAGCGGACAGCACAGCTGCCAGACACTATCGAGATCATTTTGCAATTGTAAATGTGTGTGTTTTGTGGGGGGAGAGAGGGAACATAACATAGGTAAAGCCCTCGAATTGGTCACCCCTGTGGTAATTGCGTAGGTATTTGAGAATACGACGCTTTCAATGTGTAACATAAATTATGAGAAACAATCGTAAATCTTTGATCATGGATCATGGATCATTGCTGTTGCTGTGGCAAAGGAAACATGCTCGACCCAAAATAGAAGTTTTGTTTGGGAAGCAAATGCTTTATGTGGGACTAAAACTTAAATTTAAATATATGTAGAAATAATTATTATTGTTCAAAATTCACATCCCAAACTTAATGACCTGATTCAATCGAAGGACTGGCAATAAATGAATAATTTCAATAGATCCCATACCTGTGACTCTTTTAACTCTAAAAATTTAAATATATGTAGATATAATTATTATTATGGATATTTGAAAAGTTGTTCAAAATTCACATCCCAAACTTAATGATATATCGGTATGTCTTAAAATTCTCAATAATTTTCACCTGATTCAATCGAAGGACTGGCAATAAAGTGAATAATTTAAAATAATACCATACCTGTGACAGTGACTCTTTTAAGCCATTAGCAGGCACCGGAAACCGCTGGCAACATTAATTATGTCTCTGATTCTTGCATATAAAGTTAGCAATCCCCTCTCAGCCCGACAACACAAAACAAGACACATGCTACACACATGAAAAGTGACCCAGAGACAAACCCAATGCGAACGACCCGCCGCATCGCGATGATTCAAGGCGCTGGTCAGAACCAGAACCAGAACATAAAAGGCAGAACCTACAAAAGTAGCTGTGGTTATTGGATAGGAGAGATGGGGGGGGGGGGGGTCACATAAGAAGAGCAGCAAGAAGCAGGCAAACAGATCGCTCATTGAGCGTAACAAAGGTGCACCTTCAATGAAGCCTAACCAAATAAGGCAGGCCACGCAGAATTGTGGATGACGACGTCGTCGATGTCGACGACGGACCATACGCAAAAAAAAAAGCTGGCACTTTTGGGGTGTGCTCCATACGAAATGAAACGGTGCAGTGGAGCGACGGGGCAGTCTGTCTGTCTGTCTGTCTGTCTGCCTGTCTGTCTGTAGGAGCACCCATTTTACCTGCAACGCGTTCTTTGGGTGACTAAACACTTGTTTCGCTTCAATAACGCACCGGCAAAGTCGACGCCGACGACGGACCAAGTTTGCCGCTGCTGTCATCTTCTGTGTGTGAGAAGGGGCTCAATGGAAAGGCAGTGGTTGGGGGGGTGGGTGGTGCTCATCGAAAACATATTTTAACAAGTACGCAATACACCGCATACAAAACGCTGACAGCGTCTCTTATTTTTTTTTTAAGGCGCTGTCCGTTCAATTCGTTGACTTAAGGTGAGGATCGCAGATCTGGCTATGGGTACGACGGGGTTAGGGGGGTTCAGCAGTCTCTATAACGGGCAGGCGGCGGCAATGAGGCATAACGGTGCTGCTTGCTCGTGTTTTGTGCCCGTGCCCGTGCCCGTGCCAGACCCGAGACCTAAGACACGACTCCCGGAAGCGTCATCGTCCGGTTCTTATGGGCTGGGTCTTTGGAGAGCAGAGCCCAAGACAAGTCGCAGGTTAGTGTCGATTGCATATGCCTTCCATCATAATCATCGATGTGTGTGATTTGTTTTTGTTATGTAAATATATACATGCGTTTCGCTCTCAAAATTATGGGAAATAAAAAAAAAACAAAAATATAAAAAAAAAATAAAAAAATGTTTTATTTATGAGAAGCAGACAGCAATTCAAGTAAATCGCATTCTGAGGTGTGGTTTTTGGGTGCACAGCGTAACAGATATAGAAATTATGATTGTGCTTTATGAGCTTTTAATGCATTTACTACTATCGTTGTGAGCGGGTTGTTGGAGAGGGGGCCGGGTTAGTTGAGGGGAAGTGTGCACTTTCAGTCACTTTATGAGCCGCAGTTTGAGATAACTTGTAATTCTATTCCTATTTTCATATATACACATATTAAATAAACAAATCCACTCAATCAAATTCAAATTCAAAAGCACTTTTCAACCGCCAACGCACCCCCCCCCCCCACACACACACATCCTCATCTCTTTATTCATTTAGTGTTGTGCTTGTGTAAAAACAACTTTCCAACATTAATGATAATTTGTATCGTAATTGAAATCGAAATGCCGTGAATAAATGCCGCTTTGCACTAAGCCCCGAGACTTTCAGAGAATGAGCGTGCCAAGGAGCGGTAGCTGTTGGAAGGTGTACAAAGGGGGAGGCGGCAGCGGTTGCACCAACAAGGAACACCTTTTAATACCAGAACCAGTTGAGGCAGTTAAAGCGGCACAGCACAGGTGCCAAACCAAGTCAGGCCAATGGATTTAACAGCATCTCCCCGCCCAAAAGCGGAGTGGAGCGAAGTGGAGTGGAGCGATGTGGAGTGGAGCGATGTGGAGTGGAGCGATGTGGAGTGGGCCTGAGCGAAAGCGCAGGCAGCAGCTTTTCAATGTGTAATCCATTTTAATGCCAACACCATTACGAACAGTAGCCTCAGTGTCACATTTACCAAGAGCAATGCAACAAAAAAAAAAGGAGAAAAAATGCAAAGCTGCCATCTGCATCAATGGACACCACTTGGTTACACCACTTGCATACTTACACTGATGAGCAGATCATGGAGAAACGGTTTGAATTGTTCAGATTCCGCGACCTTTTACAGTTACACATACATATTGTAATTAATTATATGGTGTCAGCTCTTATGATCTTTAACTCGTATAAGGATTTGATAGGATTATCAAAAGTGAGAAAGCACCATAACTGAACTCCAACTCTTCCAAAGAATACATCAACTATAATTAAATTTATGCTTAGTATTAAATATAATTAAATTTATGTTTAGTATAGTTGATTAATTTACCATGTCAATGGGGCAAAAGCTATCTGGTTGGCAGTAAAACGAGTTAAGCTTGTCAACTTACTATAAAATGTGACACTTTTATTCCGTAACTGACACTTTTGAAAAATAATTTTACTTCAGATTTAACTGTAAACAGTTTGTTCAATTCAACGTAATAACGAATTGTAATATTTAGCGTAACATTGAAAGTTATAATTCGCGTAATTATTGACAAACTATTTAAGATTTATATTTATACTTGCTTCAAGAAGTAGTCGAATAAGAATGTCTGAAGATATTCGAAGGCCTGTAAAATTGAATACAGGAAGTACCATCAATTGGATCTTATTCAAACCAAGCTTGATATTATTATGTTTTGTTTTGAACCTGTTAATAGTGTCTACTAAATGCGACAAGAATGACTCCATTGATTTGGATTATAATAACCTTGCGCCGCTTGGCGAGAAGAAAACTTTCAAAACACTTACCAAATTAGATCTTAAGCTTGGTGACTTACCCAATACAGAGTTTAGCGCCTTTCAATCCCAAGCTGTCTACACCAAGGAATCCAATTATTCCATGATGGCTATGGGTCCGGTCTACAAATTTGTGCACTTTTTTTTCGATCAACTTGAGCCAATACTGCCTGGTAAGTGATTGAAATTGAACAACAGAACTTATTATCTGTGTGGATATAGGCTATGTTGCGGTTAATGTCGGGAATATCCTCTCCCTGGGACCCAAGGTGGCGTCTAACGATTGGAGCAGTCTATTCTCGCAGTATTGGGGTGTGTGTCTGTGGGTTATTTTCCTGCTCATTCTCATCATAATCGCACCTTTCATCGCGTAAGTGTACTAAAAGTAGACAACATTAGCTCTTATCATATTTTGTTTACAGTGTATGTTATTGTTGCATCTGGTGTCGGCGTTGCACAAAAGGATGTCCACCCTGTGAGCAGAGAAAGGATGCACTCAATTTTTACTGCTGGATTGTCATTCTCGTCTTGCTCATGCTTGGAATTTTGTAAGGCCAATGCAAGTCATAGATAATTTCGAATGGTCTTAATACTATTGCAGGTTAGGACTTATAATCGCCTATGCGAACCATTCTTTGCTAGATATTGGACTTCACCAGTCAAATATTCTCAAGCGTCGTCGCGCCGAGGACACTTGCACCATCCTTAAGGATGCTGACCGACACATTGAGCATCTCTTTATTACAAATTATGATGAGTTGAGTGATCATCTAAAGAAAATGTTAAATGGTGAGTCCATAAATACAATTGTTTCATTTTTAGTTGCTAATATTAAATTTAATATTCAGGGGCAGGCCACCACGTCTACTCTGAACTGATGGACATCTCTGAGTGCTTTGCGGCGATCGAATTTGTGCGCATTGTGATGAACATGGAAAAGGCGCACTCTTTGATGAGAAGATTGCAAAGAGTGCAAACGGATCTACGGTTTTACGGCAGTCAATTAGTAGATGGTAAATCAATTGTTTAAACAGTTATTAATACTAAATTATATAATTTACTAGGCTTGCGCGATATAAAGCGTGGCTTAAGCTACGTTGCCATTTCGATGTGTGGAAATAGCGATTGCGTTCACTTTTTAGAAAGATCGAAAGTTCAATTTATCGATACCTCACCGTGCCTTCACTTTGACAAGGTAACAATTGGATTAAGTTGAGTACATGCAGACAATTTATTTAATTATACCTTTGATCTCACAGCTACCCAGCATCGAAGGTTATATGACAGGCATTGAATCAATAATAAAAGCAAGGAATTTCACTGGAATCAGCTTCTACGGGTTAGAAAGATTGGTTAGGGCTCGTGTAAATCCTATCGTTCCACCGATGCTCAAAGATATTAAAGTGGGCCAAGAATATTTCCGCACTGAATCAACAACCCTACGTAAAATTCTCGATGATGTGATCTCTGAAATTTATTCAAAAACTACGATATCGAGCCGGTCCTTTCAAGACCTAATTGAAAAATTTGGCTCAGCCCGAAAAATTTCTCATAATATGATTTTTGTGGTTATCTTAATGGTAAATTCGTTAATCGAAATAATTTTTTGATTTTAAAATATGTATTTGCAACAGTTATAAAAAGATATATCGTTAATTTATTGTAAATAAAAGTCGATTCGTTTTCCATATTCGGTTCCACAGAAAAATAACAAACATTTTAATTTTTTCATTTCAGATTCTGATTTTCCTGATAATAGGAATTTTACTTGGATGTTGTGACCGTAAAAATAGCAATAAGATCTGCAAGAAAAGCACTGGAGCAACTTACCTGTTAATGTAAGTTGGTAAAGAAATTTTGTATTTCTCGGTTTCAGTTTCCTTACTTTTTTTATTTGCAGTGCCATAATCCTGATATTCAGCGTGTTCTCAATTGTAGTTTTAGTTGGACTATTTTACTATATTATGGGCTTGATAACCTACCAGGGAGCTTGTGCACCGTTCAAAGATCCACAAATTAAATCGATGTTTAGTCGCATGGATTCAGGTATTGAACTGAATTGGGATACGACAAGAGACCAACCAAAGCCTCTGTCACTGCGCATGTCAACTGAAATTGGAGAGTGTTTTCCCAATGACACGATCTTTAGTATACTTCTGGGCTCAAATTTGTATGATCTCGAAAACAGATTGCGTGTTAAGCTTCTAGTTTCCCCTACGCCGGAGCTAATATTTTTTCCGTTTAATTTGACTCATTTCAATTTAGATCTACAAGTATCAAAGCTGATTAACAATAACTTTAAAGATTATCACAGTAAAAAGTTTACAGAGTTTTTGTGCGACGATGTAACTCCAGTCGAATTGACAGAAATAATCAGGGAAATATTCCGATTACACCCAAAACTATGGACTCAGTGGGGTATATATGATTGGGCGAGAATCGCTTTTCAGAATGAAGCTGTCAACATTCAAAAATTGGTCGATGAAGTCGTGTCCAAGGTTTTATCCCGTATAAATGAAATGCGGAAAATAGTGCTCGAAATTGATGGGCTCGTCTTGTTTAATAACACTCAATTTGACGAATCCCTGAATAAATTACAGGAAATGGCAACACGAGCCACCAGTTTCATGAAAGAAAAGGGCGAAAAAACAGCGTCAGAAATACGCCGAAATGTCTCAGTTTATGTTGACGAACAAATTAATAACTATATCGATATGGTCATCGGGGAGTGCCAAAATAATGTCGGAAAATGCGCTCCACTTTCTTATATTTATTATCGTACTGTGGACATGGTTTGTGAGCGCCTGATCAATCCTATGGTAAGTTTCACAAGCATAATATTATTATTCCAATTTATTATATATTATTCGTATTCTTTAGAACGGTTTATGGGTGGGTCTTTTTCTTTGCGGCCTATTTTTTGTGCCCATCCTTTTTTTGGCCCACCACTTGCAGTGCTTGTACAGGAAGATGTATCAATATAGACCCTATGATTTGCAAGAAATCGAAAGCGGGTAAGATTTCTACGTTATTCCTATCATCACATTTCAGTCAGCGCTGATCCGGCCTGTCCAGCCCAACTGTCCCCAGCTGCCCACGCTGCATGACGTACGGGGCACCTGTCCGTACTGGGTTTTTTTCTAATCTGCCACACTTCTGTGAAAATGAAATCGCAATGCCCAGTTTTGTGCCTGAATCCGCAACGGTTGCAGCATTGGTGGCAGAAACCGAAGCGGTGCTTGCAAGCAGCATCCTGAAGCGTAAACAGGAATAACACAAATTTAATTTTATTTTATGTTCTGAATTTTAAATGCTTAACTTTATATATCGCTTGATGTTGATATTTTTATATTTTAATATAGTTATCGATTTTGTTTATCGGGTTCAGCAGGGATGTCTCCCACACACTTACACACATATATTCTAATGACTGTTGACGGCAGAGTCTCCTACCGTGTGTTCAATGCAGGATTCAGCGACCTCAATCCGTCGAAAGATTAGGGCGTGCAAGTGGTTAATGAGATAAGAGCTCGGTTCATAAGAGTGTGTCCAGGTCATTTTGTGTATCAGGCGCCAAGTGCTGGGAAACGGGTTACTCGCAAGTAAATGGGGAGCGAGAGTGGGAAGGTGATTCTGATGAACCATCGTGGTTCTGGCCGGTGTATTAATCAAGTCGATTGTCCGATATTGCAGCGATATCTTTGTGGGCAAGCGGAGTTTGCTGCACTTTGCTGTGCCTCGATAGCATAATTTATCAAATGCCAGAGTCAGAGCCAGAGCCAGAGCCAGAGCCTTGCCTGAACAGAGAACGGAGAACAGAGCACAAAGAACAGAATCAGAATCGAAGTGAAGTGAAGTGAAGTGAGTCAGTGCCTCGGCATGCCATAATGAACCTTAGCCTACTTACTAAGGCCGCTGGTTGTTTCCCACAATTATGTAAAGCAGGAGAAAAATTGTGGAAAATGTGCACAGTGAGCGGTGGCCGAAGAAACAAACATGCCTCGCAACTAGCAACTTTGGATAAGGTGCATCTCTCGACGGGGCCAATTGGTTGGCCAAATTATAATGCATTACTTCATAACTCCCCGCCAGCAACTTGTTTGAACTGAGCCAAAAAGATTCCCTGGGCCAGTGGGCAGTGGGCAGCAGCAGCAGCAGCAGCGGCAATCAAATCACTTGTTGCCCCAAAGCAAGCTACAAGATTGTTAGACAATATGCAACGGCAACAACAACAATCGTTGCTGTGGCCTACATAGTCCTGACTTTAGCCTGCCACCCCCCCTCCTCCGCGGAGCAGCTCCTGTCCCCTCTGGTGCTCTTCTCTGTGGCAGTTAATTTGATTATGTTTGGCTGCATTGATTAACTGCCGCCTGACATGACGGCTCAATTCCCAATTCCAATCCCGACTCGCACCCCCTCCAGCGTCCATGATTATCGATTGCGCAATGTCCCCGTCTCGTCTTTGACTAAGTCTCTCTGTTGTCTTTGGCAAACAACGAATTGGCCCTTCAGCTAGTTGCCAGCCTGGGCAACGTTGAACTGACAACGATCGCGTAATCGCCCTTAATCCATCAATAAAACGGGGCCATCACGATATCGTTGCTCCCCAATTGTTGGCAGTTGCCACCGTTGCCCAAAAACCAAAAAAAAAAAATACACAAAAACAAAAAAAAACTGGCGGCGACTGTTGTCGACAACATCAACAACATTCAAATTTGCCAATTGGAACTTAGAAGCAACTGCAGAGCTCAATGCAACTCCAAACACCATCAGTCAACACAATCAATCTTTAAGCCCCCCCTCACCTACCCCCCTCAACCAGAGACCAGACACCAGCGCGGAGTGAAGTGGAGCACAGGAGAGATTCAGGATTGGGATATCGAGTAGTTTGCAGAGTTTGTTGTGAAAATATTTGAACTGTTTTTATTCATTAAGTTCATTATTGGAGCTTAACGAGCAGCTCGATCGATCAAGTGCCCTTAAACCTTTCACTAATGATTTGATTACGTAGCAAAACAAAAGTATTACCTCTCCACCCCCTCCCCCTACCCTTTGTTTTTATCTATGCCACAGAGTCGACAGCATGTGGAGCCTGCCCCAGCTAGTTGAAGTTGCACAAATTTGCTGGAAAATTATTGCTGGCAGTTACAAAGCTGCCTTAAATTAGTATTAATTGAAAGCTTTTGTTGGCTTTACATAACTTAAAATTGTTAATTTTCAATAAATTGGCTACTATTAAATAATCCCATAATCCTGAAGTTGGATTGTTGTCAAATATTACTTCAACAATAAATATTAAGCAAGAAACATTTACATTTCGTCAGTGAACAGAAATCAGTTATTTAAAATACATTTTTAAAAACCCCGAATATTATCTGAATATTTTTTGTGAGCTATTACAATAACCCTCATCAAGTAAATACACTGTGTATTGCCACATACCACGGCATCTGCTATCTGCCATTGCTTTGCCACTTCTCACCTGAAATTCAGGGAATGATTCAAAGTGGATAACAAATGTCCTACAGACCCAAAACAAACGACGCGCATTCACTTTTATTCCTTGGGCATATGCAACAAAGAAACAAATTAACTGATGATCAGTGTCAATGGAATGCAACCATGTAAATTATACACACACACACACACACACAGCCACACAGACAGACACACACAAGACGGACATTCTACACCAAACCAACAGCAACAACAACAGCAACAGCAACAACAACAACAACAACTTGGCCATAATTTAAATACAAGCCAGCCCCAACAACAACGAGCCAAAGACAGAGATATTGGTAACGGTGACTGGTTGAATCGTGTCGTGATTACAGGTTGTTTGGAGGATTGGCCACAACGCCAGAACTATGCGAATGTTGTCGCTTTTTAAGCGATGAATTAAGCGATATTTGCAATTAATAACTGTCATGCTGGAAATCTGTTCGAATATAAAATTTGTTTAACTCAAATCAAAGCGCAGCGACTGAGCCACAACTACAGCAGACATCTGGCTCTCGCCTCCCACTCCTCAGCCCCTGTCCCACCTCCAGCCATCACCCCGCTGCTATTCCTTGTTCTTCCTTGACGATGGCCCAGAGATTTCGCAAGCGACTTTCGTGTTAATGGTATGCAGGCAATGCCATTGATTTCACTTCGATTATGGGGCACATAAAGAAACGCTTATGGGGCCCGGGACCGGGACCGGGCCCATAGTCGGGTCCCCGAGTCGAGGTCGCCGCAGTCCGCCGCCGCCACGTGCGACCAGAAGGCGGCAAAAGTTATTGACTGATTATGAGATTTGGCACGCCATGAGCAGCTAGCTGGCGGGATGGCTGCGGCTGGCAGGAGAGGCACAAACACACACACACACACACACATCTCCAGGTGAATGCACAAGCCACTCTTGCAGTCGTTTCCGAGGCGTCGCGACGCGTCGGCAGATTATATGTTTTGAAAGTGCAGCCAGCGAGTGATTTCTTTATGAATTCATTAAACTTTAAATTGGTTTTAAATTGGCCACAGTTGTATGCTGTTTGCATGTGTGTGTGTGTTGGGGTGTGTGCAAGGAATTTGGCACGACCTGCTTGCCAAAAAATTATCTGGCAGCATACATCTACATACAACGCCTGCCTGCCTCTGCCTGCCTGTATTGCCACACTCGTGTGTGGCCATAAGGAAGCAGCAGCAGCAGCAGCCTTTGGGCCAGGCCAATAATATTAATAACACGCACTTTGCCTGGGTGCTGCTGCTGCTGCTGTTGCTCTTGGACAGCTGCCCCATTGGCCAACGCCATCGCATCTTTTGTTTGTATTGCAGCGTCAACTTGAAATCAATACCGAGGCCAAGGTCTATGCCCGCACCAGCACCCGCAGCACCAACATATCCAGCATCAGTTGCACCTACAACAACTCGATGCATAACGCACAACAACAACAACAACAACAACACATGCAGACCACGCCTTTTGTTTCTCGGCTGCCTTTCTGATGGGGGTGACTGATTGCGATTGTGCAGCAGGCAGCCAAACAGTCCGTCAGTCAGTTAGTCAGTTGGTGCAACAGTCTGCCCAGTTTCAGTTCCAGTTGCAGTTGTTGCCGTTGCCGTTGCAGGACATGTGCAATGTGCCGTTTGTCAGCGGCGCAGAAAAGAAAGGAGTTTTACTCTGTGTTTATCATGACTGGTGGCTGCTGCTGCTGCTGCTGCTGCTGCTGCTGCTGCTGCTGCTGCTGGTGGTGCCTGGTGTGTTGATGGTACATATGATGGTGGTGGTGGCTCAGCCTTCTACAGAAATCTGATACTTTCTGCTCTGCTCGTAATTGTGCAGATGCATTTGCTAAAGGTGTCACTTGAGTTGTTGTTCTTCTTCATGTTGCTGTCGTGTCGCCCAGCTATTTTTGACTAACGACAACGGCACAAGTTGGCCACGCGTTTGAGATTTGAGCCGGGGGTTGAGCATAATAGGGAAATTTGTGTGTGTATACACAGACTCCATACAAGTCACACCTGTTTTTGGTGTGTGTAGGAAGTGTTTGTGCTACTTAAGCGCCGCTTAAGAAATGACATCGGAAGTGCGTCTTGGAAAGGGTTGCTCCTCCAGCTGCAGAGGCTCTTTCTATATATATACATATATTGTAGATATATTCTCTAGGAAAGTGAAGATCAATATAAATTGACAGATGATATAAATATATTTATTTTTTAATATATAAATTAAAGAAGTACTTGTTCGTAATTACTTATTAACTGAGGAACAATTTACTTGAAATTGTCATTTTTCAAATACCTGATTTGATCACTTTTAAGCATTATTAAATTGTATTAAAGTCGTTTCAGATGCAGATTGACTTTCAGTTAATTCGCAAATTTCGTTTCTCACGTTGGCCAAGGCAAAGAAGGCAATTAAAATGATCAAATAATCAATAAACGATTGCATTTAGTAGCAGGCACAAAACGTGCATTTAATTGAGGCTAGCAGCAACAGCAACAGTTGCAGTTGGCAGTCGGCAATGGGTAACAGGCCCACTTCATGATTACATAAAATTATAATTTAAATCAAATAGCGCAAAAACCAAATAACAAATAATAAATAAGAAAACCAGCCAAAAAATCAAGCTAAATGCTTTAAGCAGCCACCCACTCGCTGCGAAGGACGCGGCGGCTGCAACTGCGGCGCCTCAGGCCAAATTATAACGATCTCTTTGGAGTCTCTCTGCCAGTTGCCAGTTGCCAGTTCCGTTCAGACAGTTGGCCAAAACAATGCCCGCTATGATCGCGAGCCGATCAAAAACGGCAACCAGCCGTTGCCAGCCTCGCTGCGACAACCGACAATCGACAATCGATAGTCGACAGCCGACAGACGACAATCGACAGACGACAGTCGACACAACCCGCAGGCGCCTCAAACTTAAATGAAATTGAAATGGCCAACCAATTATAAGCAAGAACAAGAAGGAATCGCTTTAAGTCGAGTGCCGAAAATTAAATACTCTTGTGAATTATTGAAACGACTTCATTGGGAAGTGAACATTAATGTAATCGGTTTTTAGCCAAAAGATTAACTAAGCCGTTTTCTTTATTTCTTAGCAATCTCTTAAAATAAATACTGTGATATGTTAAACTGCATTTTACTGAAATTGTAATTATTACAACAAAAATGTAGATGTTACAAGAACTGAATCCGTTTCATGACAGCTTATTGACTTGGGCATCTGTTTTGGCAAAAGACAACTTTAAGTTAAAGTAAAATATATCATATCTAAATATATACATAGAGAATACTAATATGATCATCAAGCAATGCTTTTTTTATTCTCATCGATTACAAATCCTCAATATTTATAATACCTTTCACAATCTTCCTCTTCAGGACTCCTTTCCAATATTTTTTTATCAACTAGGAACAGAGTATTGCATAGTTGTCAGATATTCACAGCTGTTTTTAACATGTTTATTGTTTGTGATATTATTTGATTAGCCATTTCAAATGTTGTCTCTAAGAATTTCCTCAAACTCATTGACTTGATTTTGATTTGTTGTCCCATTGAGCCCAATTGTTGGGGTTATGCAACTGCAATGCGGAGTACAATGGAGCTTTACAGCTCGGAGCACGTGCAGACCTTGCCAAGCAGTTTGGGAGAAGACAACAGACTGGAAAAAATAATCTTTCGTTGGATGCAACTGAACAGTTTGGCAACTCTTGAAACGCTTCTCGTATCTCGTTTGCATCATCTGCATAATGTTTTTGTTTTTGTTTTGCGATTATTATTATTATTATTAGTTTTATGCATTTGCAGTTTTGCCGTTTTAGCCAAACTTCAAAGTTTGGAGTTGCTGTTTTAATAGTCGTGGTCAGAGATTGCGACTGGCGCTGGTGTCAGAGTTCAATCAAATGAATGGCACCCACAACGTTTAATGTCTTTGATGGTTTTATTAGTCGAATGCCGACAGACACAGGCCAGCAGATACTTATCCAACTATTCGAATATTCGAATATTCAAGTGAGTATTCGTATCTGTAGTCCACTGACTCATTAGCCATTGTTGTGCTGATGAAGTTGTTTGCAGTTTTTTTTTTTTTTGTCTATTTTTGTTGTTGATGTTTTTTTTCGAGCAGCTGGTTTGTGATTTCTGTAGCTGATTACTAATATTTGCAGCTAGGCTTTAATTTTTTTTTAGTATTTCTTTTATATTTATTGGTATGCAATTTGCAAGTTTAAGAAAAAAAAAAGTTCAAGGTTCCAAAATTAAAAAGTAGCGCAGCCAACGAAACTGCTCAATTGCGATAATGCCGGTGCTGATGCAGATGCAGATGCTGATGATGATGATGATGATGTTGATGATGATGATAATGGCACAGAGCTTTGGTCAAGGTTAGAAAACATCCTGAGGCCTATACAAAATTTGTTGGGCGGAGTTCAAATTGCAATATGCCAACAAAGCCGAAGGTAAAAAGTTATTCTATGAAATCTTTTTAGCATTGCCTAAGCACATTTTATAATAAAGAAATAAATTTTGTTTATAGCAAATAAATGTTTTATTCTCATTTTTAATAAATAATATAAAAGAAATGAAAATCTGTGCTAAGCAGGTAATAGAAAGGTAATATTTTTTATTGAAATTTGTGGATATCTACCATCCAATACAAAGAAGAGTCGAATTATTGGGATTACCTATGAATGCCGATTGTGCACTAGTCGAAAACTATATTATTGTTGGCTTTTCTCTAAATTTGTTGCTTTATCGAGAATTTCTCACCGTTCGCATCTGTTCTATCTGCACTCTGGAACACTGACAGGCTCATTTGTTGCTAGTGAGCCGAATCGGCTGACTCCCCACTAAACTGGCTCCCAGCATAGCCCAGCCAGCCATAAATTGGAGTTCTCCAATTCTCCCCACTCGCTCTCTCTCTCTCTCTCTCTCTCTCGCTATAGATATACATGGATCATTAGCTTGGCCCTGGCAATGATCGCTGGCAACAAGTGTTACGCCCAGCCAGATGACAATAGCTTTCAAATGTTTCTAATTAAAAAACGACGAAATGGGAAAGATCGAGAAAAAAAAACAACAGACGATGGAAAACAAGGTATGCAATGCATGCAACAGCTATATATAGACGCATATACACACATGGATAAATACTCGTACAGCTGCCTCTTAACTCGCTGTGGAAGTGTAATGTGACCGACAACAAAAGCAACAGCAACAACAACAACAACTGCAACAACAACAACAACAACAACGGAGCCCGCATAAAGTGAGCGTGTCGAGCCTATGGGACGCTAATCATAAGCATTTGGCGATGATTTAGTGTCGTCAGCCTGTAACACGTGTGTCTGTGTGTGTGTGTTGCAAGAAGTGGGGGCAATGTCGCAAACTGCAATCAGGCTGCCCCATCGTGGCGTGTCGGCATCCTTTCAAGCTGATTTTTCACACGCCGCACATTGTTTGTGCCACGTGAAATATTCCAATGGGCCGCACACAACTCACAAACCGATTACCCATTTACAAAAGCACCCAAACTCCCCACCAACCCCCCCCCCCCCCACACTGCTCCCACATGAGTTGTGGGCGTTTTTTGTCAACCGTTTTTTATTTAGGGCTGGCCGTCAACAGGCGCGTCATTAATTAACGTCCTGTTTGCCCTAAACCGAGTTGAGCATTTAATGCTATTTGCTTTAGACGGCGCCGCCGCACCACTGCTGCACTGCACCCACCCAATCAGACTGTCAGACAGACCACCCCTTTATCAGGCAAGTATATATATATATACAACTCTGACACCCCTTCCCCCCTTCGCGCTTTCTCTTGCTATTTTCGTTTTCAATTTCAATTTTCGCGCTCACTTGCCACACTTTGCGTCGATGTGTTGGTAATTGCCGCTGCACTTCCATTTTACACTGTTTAATTGCATCCATCCCGTGCACCCCCCCGCCCCCTACTTAACCCTACCCCTATGCGCATGGCTACTATTTATTGCTTCCATTTGGCTGCAAGCGGGTTTATTAGTACTCCCCATCCCCGCACTTCTCGTCCACCATTTGGTGCTGTTGTTGCTGTTGATTTTGGCATCTTCATTGACGTTTAACACGTCCAAAAGGGGTTGACAGCCCTTCACTTTTACCAGTTACATAAATGAGTTAACAACAGATGTTTACATTATTATTTTTATGATGTTTATCAATGTGCTGAGCTCAGTAAAAAAACAACATCAACACAATATTTTATACATTTTAATTGAAATAAATATTTAACACCAAAAATGAGTATTTGTAGACTTAAAGGATAAGTTTTGTATTGTCAAGTTTTCGGAAACAATTTAATAACGAAATTATTTACTAAATACCATATGTCTATCTGAAGTCTTATTTCGTCATATAATTTGATCATTATCCAAATCTCATCTACAATTTGAAACGTAATCAGCTAAATCTCTCAAGCATCAAAATCAACAACAAAACAAAAATATTTGAGATTTCATATCATCAGTAAGAAAAACCGATCTCGGATGCATGCGCTTAGTCCATCTCAATATAAATGTCATGTTTGACGTGGAATATGACCAAATTGAATTCCCATACACGTTTCGTCTTAGCCCTCTTGTATCGTAATGTCTTTTCTGATGTTTTGTTGGCTGCAAACACACCGATGATGGTCCGTAATCGCTGAAATTGGCTTAGTTACACATAAAACTTTTCCCTGCTCCCAGACGGAATATCTTCGGCTTCCCAGTTGGTGCAAATACATAATAAAACAATAAAAACAACTTTTACGATAGCAGCGGGATTCTTGGAGCATCGCTCCAAATACGCATTCAAGTGCAACAAAATGTTGCACGCTACAATCCGTCAGTGGCAAACAGTAAACGTTTCACTCGCGATCCCAATGCCGCCCCGCCCTCTCTCCCTCCCGTGCAGCACACCCCCCTCTTGCAGCGTCGTGTGGAAGGTGACAAAGCCCCAAAGATGAGACGCATATAAAAATCAAAGTCAGACGTCGGCAATTTGATGGCATTTTGAAGGAATCAATTTAAGCGCATTTAATGCCAAGCGATAATACCAATGCCTTCTGCATCAGATTAGTTCAGTTCAGTTCAGTTCAGCTCAGCTCAGCTCAGTATTGAGATCTCTCCAGGTCTTTTCAGCGTTGATATACAAATTTCAATAATTTTCTATGGCCAGACCAAAAATACTCGCAATGTGTGTCAAAGTGGGGAGCGAGTTAAGTGCGACGCAAGGGAATTTATTTAACATTATTCTAGTTGTTGCTGTTGTTGCTGTTGTAGTTATTGTCAATGGGGCGGCACCTTGTTCAGCAGCAGCAACATGCTGGTTAAGGGCAGGGGGGTAGATGCAACATTCGTATCTTTACCCCATTCGATGGCAGATATTCACTAATTAGTTGTTGCCTCCAAGATATTTATGCGTCGTTGGTGTCACTTGGCACATAAAACTCAGCATCAGAGGGGGAGTCTTGGGGAGCTGGTGCTGCTGCTGCTGATGCTTCTGCTGCAACTGGTGTTGTTGCTGCTGTTGCAGCTGCGTGCGATAAAAAGGCCGAAAATTAGGTAAAAGGCGTGTAAAGTGCACACTGGAACGATTAACGGTCTGCATTAGCTGCGAGCCCTGATTACTACAGGGAATTAAATGACATTCTTTTCACGCTAGAGATAGCTTCGTGAAATTATTGTGTATTCTGTGAGTGGTTATGCTATGCAAAAGCTAAATTAATAAATAAATATGGGTATACCATAATGCTCATAAGAAGAAGAATAACAAAATTTGTAGGCTTTATTTTGATATTTTTTAATATTTGCACAATCTGATTTAAAAGCTTTATTTTATTATTTTTAATTTTATTTTATTTGTAATAGGATATTTAATAAATCTAAGTGGGAGCCGTTAAGTTAATCATAATTGTAGTATTATCTAGATAAAGTGTCCAGCTTTCCATGATTGCTGCTGGTTTATCAAAGTTTATTTTGTATAAAAAAAAATAATACAAAAATCAGTCCCACGCCCATCTCTAGTTTAGATCGCTGACTTTGCTGTATGCACTGCTAATATGAAAATTTTGCTCCGCTGGCGACGGAACTGGGGAAAAATGTTGCTAATGCAAAAGAAGAAAAAAATAAAGGAAAAAAAAATAGTAACGAAGACGTGAACGCGACGTAGCCTCGCCTGATCGCCCCAATGTATCACGATGGATTTATAGTTTAGTATGCACGATCAATCAAAAATCGTGAAGAGAAAGAAATAGAGAGAGAGAGAGAGAGAGAGAGCGAAAGAGAACTGTCTAACAACAACAGCGTTTGGAGTGGCAGTAGGCACGTCTAAAAGACTTCCACTTGGAGCTGAAGTTTGAAGCGTTGCCAATAAGAATTATTACACCTGATTTGAATCTGCAGCCGTCGCAACAGAAATGAACTTGACCACAGCAACAACATCGACATCAACGGGAGAAAAGCACAAAACAACGCCCACGTACTTGTGGGTGGGTCACCGCCGTCCAACTAAATATCCAGAATGCAGAATTCAGAACCGAGTATGCCCCGCCAGAGCAGCCAGCTGCTGCCCACAATTTAAGCCCGGCTGCATTTATTAACATTTTGACTTTGCAACCAGTGGAACAGTGAGGAACCGCTCGTTGCAAGAGCAGCGCTTTTTGGCCTGGTAGGCGTAGTTAATCGATCGCTTGTTGATAGGCAAATTGGCAAAATGCAAAAAGCGCAAAAAAAGGAAACCTGTTTACAGTTTTCGGTGTGGGGCTTTTCCAGCGAACTACTCCCAACTCCCTCAGCTGATGCTGGAAATTCGTGATGAGCAACAGCAAAGCCGACAAAAAAAAAAAAAAACATTCATTTGGCTCAACTTTGGTTTAGTTCTTGTGGTCCTCGTAGTCCAACACTGTGTGATCTTTATCGGAGCCAAGAAACTTTTAGGGCACCATCCGACGTCCCGCTAGTCATTTACATTTGTCTCAAATGGGAATTTGGAGTTCGAAGTTGGATGTTTGGTGCTTTTTGGGGATTTTGGCGACCGCCGTCGTCGTCGTCTGACAGTTGGAGCATTACAAAGTGATCGTTAAATCACGAATATTTAATTGTCTTCATCACCTGAGGGTGGTTGAAATTAGTTTGGACTTGGCTTTAAAACATTTCTTCTTGTTGCCTGCCTGCTAGCTGCTCCATTTGTTGTTGCTGGCCATTGTTACTTTGTTTCGTACCTGGACTCTCCCCCTAATGGCTTGTAATGGCTTCAACTTTCCGATTAGGGGCCTCCACGTCAGTGGTTAGGGTTAAAGGTATTTTTGCTCAGCTCAGCCACAAATTGCATGCATTTGGCCTCTAATGAGCGCTCTCAAACCAGCAACATTAAGAGCTAATTTTATAGCCATGGTTTGCAAATCAAACTAAGGTCAAGGGATGCACCATGACAACAACAAAGTCAATGACAAAGCGCTGTCAATTCCAAAGTGAGATTGATGATGATTCACTCTTTCATTACATATCTGGCATATCATCAATAAATTAATCCTACAATTAATAAAAAATATAAAACTATTTATTTTAACAAAATTGTGCGAACTTTTATTGGGCATTCTCCAAATGAACTTCCTGTATATTTTATGATTTGTTAGATTTCCCATGTTTTGATCACACCTTAAGGTTTTCATCCATAACTTATTGAACATAAAGTGTTATGGAAGAACAGTTAAATCAACTTCCCACGCTGCCGGATAAAATGATTTGTTCTGGCCGCTGTGCACCACCCGTAAAAACACTTCAGTTGCAAACTGATCAAATAGAGGCAGTCAGAACAATTAAGGGAACCGAGTGTCATTAGTGTTGACCCCTCGAAT
The DNA here is from genome assembly GCA_035042405.1 of Drosophila demipolita. Lineage (NCBI taxonomy): Eukaryota > Metazoa > Arthropoda > Insecta > Diptera > Drosophilidae > Drosophila > Drosophila demipolita. The sequence continues at coordinate 2,380,812 of JAWNLI010000044.1, read as the reverse complement.
GGTTTTGGAAAATCAGACAGTGACTAAACAGTTATCAATTATTACGAGCCGTCGATGATGTATGTCAACAATTGAGAAATGTTGTTGGGTTGCGAGTTGACTGCCAAATGCAAACAATGGGATAGAAGAGAGATAGTTCTTCTAATGGGTTCCCACACGAGGAGGCAACAGGAAGCGGGCCACGGATCATTGCACATGTTTCACATGCCCTGCGGGGAGTGGGGTGCTGGGCGGAGGGTTGTTGCTCAGTGACATTTACCATATTGTATTTTAACAAAGGCAACAATGATTCCCACAATTGTCAAATCACAATGCTGAGGGCGGGCGGGCGGACGGGTGATGCAGTTTTGCCAAAGAAACTTTGCTGATTGGAACTTACCCAAATTGCTACCAGCGAAAATTAAATTAGGCCAAATTAAATAGCAACGTGTCGAGGGGCTGTTGGCCTGCCCCACCCGCTATCCGAGACTGAACGCCGATCCATTAATGAGCGACAAACGCTGATGATATTATTTACTCTCGACGTTGCAGTCACAATGTAATTTGATGGCTGGCCACACTGGTCGAAAGTCAATGAGGAGAGGGTTGCAACTTGTCTGCGTCACGGGTGCCTGCCCACCCTCGCCCTCGCGACACCAGACCAGACCAGACCAGACCCTTGCACCACATACAAACACACTTTTGACATACGTTTTGAGCGCTCTTTCAATTCTTAATATGCGACACGTGACCCACACTTTGCACGTTCAGCACTCCGCCACTGTGCCACTGCGCCACCTTCCTGCCAGTGCACCCAGTTGCGATGCAGGTCCTGCCCCGCAGCGAACTCAACTCGTCTGCTTTCCGGTTTGACTTGTTGTTCTCTGACACGCGCAATGGATGGGGGGCAACTTTTCCTATCGCATGGCTGCCATCTCCAAGTTTTGTTCCTCTTCCATTGTGGGCTGACCAGCGCCACGCGACATTCGATTCTGACGTGGGTGTATGTGGTGTGGGGTGTGTGCCTGTTAAGGGTGTGCCACGCTCTCTCTGTGTGTGTGTGCCTGTGCCGACATGTGGCCAACTGGTGGTGCAATGCTGATCTTTGATCGGAACTTTATACGGTTGCCGTTACTGTACGACATTCTCATTCGAGTTTCCAATAATCCTGAATTGAAAACATTTTATCGCCAGACTTCGGCCTCAGAAAAGCTTTTTAAATTAAATCAATTTTGAATAGATTAAGTACGGTACGGAAAGGATTTGATTGCTTATTATTATAAATTGCGGGTTTCTGCTGTGCGACTTATTAGATCTAATGTGCCTCCTTCTGAGCTGATAGCTACTCTATCAACCCCAGCTTCTGCACGAATGTCAGAATCTTTGTTGGGTTGAGGGTTTCTATGTTCTTAAATATTATAAAATGCATCTCTAGGATGCCGCATCTGATACTAATTAAGGCAACACATTCTGATAAGATGTGAGTTGAGGATTCCTCCTCATTTCCACAAATCCTATATTGGTCGCTATTATAACTATTTATAAATACTTAACTGCTTATTCTTATAACAATTTTATATATTATTGATACTTATTCAGTTAACCTTGAAGCGAACCATTTAATTCATGCAAACTTTGTTAATATTACTAATTAAAATTAAATTAAAACGGGTTATAGACCACTTTAGCTTACTTTAAGAGAAATAAGTATAAGTTATTGGGAACTGGGCATTTGAGGCTTGGAATATATGTTTGCACCTCTCTACATGATTCTCATAAATCCCTCGCTGTGCTCGCAGCAATTGCAGCACTTTATTGACCTGATTGACCCAAAGCACGATGCACTCATCCCCGCAGGCAGGTAACGAAATTATCGCAACAACAACAACTGCAAGCCGGGTTAAGGATAATGTTGCCACATTATTTGGCTAAATTTGGCCCCAGCAAAGACCAAGTTGAAGAAGGCGTCGTGAGCGCATTTCTGTTTTCCTTTCCAACAATTTTCTACACGTTTCTTGTGTATTCGTTTTTTTTGTGCCCAGCTCTCGCAGAGATCTGGCGAAAATTGCCAAACAAATTAAGTGATTTGCTATTGACATTTCCGCGAGCCTTGAACAGAGCACGCGCGTGAATAATGAAGTGCCAAGATCGCTTACAATCGACAGAGAGTGAGAGAGAGAGAGAGAGAGAGAGAGGGACAGAGAGAGATGGAGAGACGGGGAGAGAGAAAGAGATAGTGGGAGTCGTCAAGTCGTGGAATTGATCTTCTAGCATTGCGGTCATTTTCACACAATTCACATTGACCCCGCGCACTGCAACTGACCCTGGTTAAGGCTGGGTCTTTTGGTCTTTTGGTCTGCTGCAGCCTGCAGAGCTCAGGTTCACAGTTATGGCCACAGAGTAGTAGTAGTTGTTGTTGTTGTTGTTGTTGTTGCTGTTGTTTGGAGCCGACAATCCATTTTAATTTGTTTAACTTGTGCATCAATTTCTGTGCTTGTTTGTGCAGTTTCCTCTGCTGCTCCCCCCCAGTCCAACACAACCCTTTACCCTAAAAATGTTGGCTGTCTTTGTGCATAAATTACTGACACTTGTCTCCATTAAAAATGAAGGTGATTCAACTGTCATTCGCAGCATCAGACCGGGCCCTGACTGTGTCTTCAACAACGACTTGGACAATTGTTGTTGTCGATGCTGTTGCTGTTGCTGTTGCTGGCAGTCACGGCTCGCTTTTCACTTGGAATTGGACATGGATGTGGTTGCGAACTGGAATGATGACGGCCTATTGCGAATCCAATGAACATGAATCGATGGCAATTTTCTTGTAATTGTGCTATGTTGTTGTTCATTCATTCATTGTTGCTATTGAGGAGCATTGACAAGCTGATCTGCCCGTTTTGTGACTACATTTTAATGGCCATCTGCCTCATCGTGAATCATGTTAAGATTATATATACAAAAAAAAAACACATTCATACAACTGCAGGCAATTCAATTTTAAATTGCCAATAATAATTATAAATGAATAACATTTCAACATGCATTCCAAATGCAGAATATATTTCATTTAGAATCAATAAAATATATAGTGTAAAAATCATAGAATTAGTACTCGTGAACCCACAATATGATTTGTTGATAACTTTAAGCCAGATCAACTTTCGCTTCAGCCATTTGCCTAGTTGGCTCTACGCACACAGTTAGCCAGCATCGCGCGGTGGTCCAATTTTGGCCAATTCGCTTTAAGTGTGTCCTATAAATTAGCTTTGACGCATTTTAAAATATTTTAGCACTTTTTTGTTATCGCAGCGACAAAATCTATTACTTAATTTTTTATTTGCGCCCCACTCGCACATGTTTTGCAAATAACACTTGAAATGAAATATGAAATGCAACTGGCCACAGATTCAGATTCAGCTTCAGTCTCAGCTCCAGCCTCAGCCTCAGCTCCAAGTCGAGAGGTCTCCAGCATTTAACTGGCCATTTATGTGCGTGATTATTACGTGATATCGCGCATATTGGGCTCATAAATAATATTAAGCCAGTTTCCATGCACAGGACGGACCCCAGTCCAATCCCAGCTCGAAGTCAGAGTCGTTGTTGTTGTTGTTGTTGTTGTTGGAGCCAGAGTTCCATATTTTCTGAATCGGTGGTGGTGCCCAATTGCCTACACCCTCTCCACAGACAGACGTGGCACATAAATGGCTTGCTGCGGATTTGGATTTGGTGCTTTCAATTGATTTCTGTTTGTGTTGGCGCATTGGCAAGCTTTTAAATCATTTAATATACCAATTATAACAACTCGAGTAGTTAACATAAATCTGCAATCGACTCAAAGCAAACTTAAGTGATTTCTTGCACTTTACGCACCCATTAATAAAATAAACAAAGGAGTTTACACAACAATTGTATACAATATGGAACAGGAGATTACTTTTTGGAAAACATTAACTTAATACATAAATAAATACTGAAGATTATTTGTACAATTTTATGACTTTTATTAATTTGAGAAATTAATTTCTGTATCAACTTAATTTACAATTATTTTATTTCAACTAACAAGATACCAATATTTATCAGATCACCAATTTTTAGCCATGCCATTTTTAACAATTTAAAATTAGAGTAAACTTTATTTTTATATCTATTAAAAATCATTCTTCAGCTCACTTTCTGTTTGATGTGCATACAGGGTATCTGCTAGTCAGTCACAACTAACTCGTCGTTTCTATTTCAATATTTTTCCTTAGCCTTTTTTTTTGTTGGCATTTTGACGTCGCTAAGAAATCAAAACTCATGCATTATGAATGCCAAAATTTTCTGACGTAGTCAATTTCAATTTTTATTTATTTTATTGCCTTTAATGCATTGCACGAGGCACTTGCAAATAAATAAATATTGAAACGGGCAACAACAACAAATGCAACAACAACAATTGCAACAAACAAACGGCATCAACAAATGCATGACATTTTGCCAGTCCCCGCATAAGGAACCCACATATGTATCTGTATCTGTATCTGCATATGAGTTAGCCGGCAAAATCGAAGTCTTTTCATATCTTGGGCTGACAGGTAGGTTAGTTGCCTCATTCGACCGGTAGGTGGCGTCTCGGCGGTGGCTGCTGTCATTGGTAATGCAGTAATAACCAACAAACTCCTGGACCTCTATGTCTGCTCTGTCATACATACATACGAGTCTCTATGAATATATTTTTTGTATATTTTGTTTTTTTTTGACTATTTTTACACTGAATCATGATTCCCTCATAGCCACCCGCAACCCGCCCGCTTCAATGTTGGCATTACCCATTTGACTGTCTGCCCCACTGTCTCATATTTTATCACAGCAGCCGCCGTCGCTGACGTCGACGTCGACGTCGACGGCGTCGGCGTCTCGAGTGGCCAAGTGTCTCTTTGGCCAAGAGGTTTGGGCCTGGTCTTTGGCACATGCTGCAGCCGCTTTTGTTGTTAAGGAGCCGGTCGAATATTGCTCGGCTCCACTTGGTTGCTGGCCGGCTAAGTTTTTTGGCACAGATTTACGACTATTAATGCTGTTTTGATTTGTTTTGCATAAGGGTGTTCACGTGGCCAAAACCAAAAGAAAAAACAAAAAATATAAAACAAAAACAAAAGCAAAAGTAAGCGTCAGACAACGTCTCAGCAGCAACTGTTTGGCCGTTTGTCTTGTTGGCCGCAGTAATTGGGCTTTCAGAATATGACGGAAAGAGTGTTGCTAATCAGCAAATCAAACTCTGGCGTTGAGTAGACGAATTACAGCGCACTTTTGTGTGTGTTTGAATGTGTGTGTGTGAACAGAAATGTGTTGCATTTGTAATATAATTGAAGTTTGGATACACATGTAGCCATTGAAATTGCAACTACCGCATCTGCACTCAGTTATACGGCTAATAAACCTCAATTTTATGCAATCCTCTAAAGCTTTTAGTTGCACTTGGCGCTCCTCTTATTTATTGTGCAGCCAAAAGACAACTAAACGCATTTTGCCATATTTTTATATCTTCACGTTGAAGTTTAATAAAAGCTTAAATTACTCGAAGATAATTCCACCGGCTAATCAGCTAATAGCCCGAATAAAATATACATTTACCAACATAATAAACAACTTTAATTTTTAAATTAACAAGCAACTAAGTAGTTAAATAATTGCACACCTCGATATAATTCGTTTAAATTTGTTATGCAATTTTATTTAGAAATTAGTTACTAATACTATTACATTATAATCACGGTAATAAGTTTATTCGATTCTAGTCACATTAAATAAATTTATCAAATTGCTGCTATACGAAAAATAAATTCTTAATCAATTATTTTTATAATATGTTTTTCGGCATTGTTAAGCCATTTTAGTTAATTAAGTAGGTAAATATTCCATAAATATCCCATAAAAAAATATAAAAATTTAAAAAATTCCTAAAAATAGTGGAAGCAACGCATTTTCACTTAATATACAACGCCTGTTACAAATCTAGGACTGCAACTGAGGCTGGTACTATGTCTATGCAGGGCAGGGCAGGGCAGGCAGCTGTCTGGGCAGGGGCAGCTGGCTGGCTGCCAAGTCGTAAGTTGGGCAGTTGGCCAGGTGCGGGTGCCACAAACTGGTTGGTCAGCGATGGCCAAACGTTGTGATCGGTCCGGCTGTCTCTCTGTCTGTCCATCGGTCCGACCAGGCTCTGCAGTCTGGCTGCCTAGAGTTGGGTCTGTGGCTGGCCAGGCTGCGTGGTACACACCCGCATCGCGGCAGCGGTCGCTGGTCGCAGTTTAAAACCAGATTAGCGCCCAAGACGATGGCTAATTTTTGTGGTCGTTGGGTCGGTCGGTCGGTTGGTTGGTGGTGTTCGGTGGGGCGTTGGGTTTTTTAAGCAAATTTGAATTTGAATTTTAGCGGGTGATAGTCGTTTGAACATACACATATCTACTATTACTACTACAACTACTATTAGTTGTTGTTGTTGCTGTTGTTGTTGGATCGGCCACTTGGTCAGTTGGCGAATGTGTTTTTTTTTTTCTTAACCGTTGTTCCACAATCGTTTGCGCCCGAGAGTTGACAGTGCCATTCGCCTGGCTGCCTGGCTGCTTTGCTCCGACTGCCTGGCCCAGCCCAGCAAAGTCTCCATCGGCGTCTCAGTTTTAACTGCCTTTTGGTGTCTTGGTGAAATATAGGATGACATGGAGCCATGCTTATGGTTACGTCGTGTGCACACACAAAAAGCAGCCACCAAAGTTGATTACGAAATTGTGACCTTTTTGCCAGTTGCCTCTTGGCCACTTGTCAGCCAGGTCTTTTTGGCGGCATTTTTGGCGAAAGGTTTATGTCAACAGAAGAAAACCCCCCCCCCCACAAGCCAAGATACTCGTAATTGCACTCAAAGTTAGTTCCATTTTAATTTGCCCATAACTTTGCCCCAACTTGGCCTAATCCCCGCCCGCCTCCTGATTGGCTGACCAGCTGAAAGCCTAATTGTTTCCACTGAAAGCATTTGTAAATAGTCACAGCACAGTCATCGATGACGTAACCAAAACTGGAGCATTACTCTTCAAAATGCATAATCAAAAAAATCCCCAATTAAATAGGCAAATTATTTGCTTAATAGTTTTTTTTTTTAGATATGAAGAAGAAATATAAAAACTGGAATATCGTTTTGAATAAAAATGGTTTCGTTTTGATAGCTAAAAAAAAAATATTAAAGGCAAATTATAGTTAGTATTTATATATTTATTTATATTTATATATTTATTTATATTCATATATATATATATATATATATATATATATGTATATTTATAATATAATATTTATGTTAATAATATTTTATGATTGAATTTTAATTTTGCTATTCTTCTAGTGATTTTATTAAGATAACATTGATAAAATAATTATGATTGAATTTGAATTTTTCTTTTATTTTAGTGATTTTATTAAGATAGCACTAGTTATTTTAATCAATTTCCGAAATACTAGTAAATCTCTTACGTTGAATACTTATTTTTTTTATAATTTTATATATTTTAAAATCTAAATATTGTGTTTAAGTGGCTTCTGTTGGTTTTTTGGATTTTCACACGCTCGTCTATAGTTACAAAATGCTATGAGTCAGACCCGATCAAAGCATAACTGCTCCCATAATAATTCAATATTTGAAGTTGAACATTATAAGCACTTGTAGATCGGCATCCGGTCAACTGATTTTTTTATTTATTTTTTTGGGGTGCAACGTTTGATAAGCAATGCAATTGCAAATCTTTGCACAGCTTATCTAATGTTGAGCATGTGAAAATGATTTCTCAGCCATCGCACCTTGCATACAAGTTGCAAGCCTTGAGCAGCAATTTTGGCAGACGGCCAACAACTCCACCCAAATCGAATGGGGCAACCAAGCAAAATAGTAACCAAAAACACCAAGTCGATTGTTGTTGAATCTCGTTTGCCGGCTGGTTTAATGGCGCATACCTGCGCACAGCTTTAAGCTATTAAATTGGGTGGTGGAAATGTGGCATCGGAGCTACAATCATCACCTGGCCGCGGAGGCATTGGTGAGAAAGTTTACAACCCTCCCCGGGCCAAATCAGACAAAAGCACCAGCAACCAGCAACAACCTGGTAAATGCTGAACTGGTGAATACCGATGACGGGTGACTGGAAACTGGTTGCTAACTGGTGTGTCGGGTGTCGGGTGCCGTTTGCCGGGTGCTATTTTCAAGGGCGCAACGAAATCCCCACCCCAAAACTGCAAAAAAACAACAACAACAGCAAAGTGGACAACCAGCCAGTTGCTGGCTTGGATTGCTGGCTGAGCATGTGTGGAGAGAAGCAGCTTCTGGCTTTGTGTTCATCCTGCAGCTGCGCAGTAAATCGCCTGGTTTTTGGGGTGGCTTTTTTTTTTTTGTTTTGGTGGGAAAATATTATTTGGCTGTGTTTCGCTTCCATTTCATATCACAGCAGAGAACACTGTAATTTTGCTGATTAATTGCTCAATTCGGGAGTGGGCACTGTACCAGAGATTTTGTGTGCACTGGAATTTGCTGGTTACGTCTTGGCCTGGCCTCATGTTGCTCTTTTCAATTTGTGCCATCCTAATAGTTGTGGGAATGCGGCGCATTTAATATTCGAATTGTGATTTATTTGATGATTTTGTATTTTGCTTTTGTTTGCTGCTCATTTGAAGTGCAATCAACTAAAAGAATTTGACTTGCAATCAGTCGAATTTTGATACATATCTTAAAGGTTTCGAATTACTGAGCAATCGCTGGAGAATAAAGTAGGAACACCTACGGCTAAGATTTGCATTATTGTCAAGTCGACTGCAAGTCTGGGAACTGGGAACTGACCAACCAAGCGACTTTTCCATGGGAACTAACAAATATAATGAAATCCTATTAAGTAATATTTACGCTGACTGAAATACTGGTTAGGAGAAATTATTTGTCTCGGCTTATTCATTCTCGTTAGTAACAGCTTCGAGCTACAGCAATTATTTTTGTATACCCTAAATATATTTAATATCGAATCTTTGCAATCTTTTTGGAAGCAGTCTTTCATTAGTCTAACTCGTGTGTCTCGGCACATGTTGCGGATTTTCACAACTTTCCTTTTTCAATGGATCGCCAGGAATGGCTCTGCTCGCCGGCAGCGCTCCTCGCTGACAAATTGCGGCGCATGTGCGCCACATCAATAAAACCAACAGCATTAGTCACTCAGCCAATTGGCCAGGCTTTAAGATGGCCTACGGGCCAGGGCAGTGCAGGTCTAGATTAGCTCTGACCAGCTCTGACCAGAGAAATGCAGGTGGCACAAGTCCAAGCAAAACTGCCTCCTTCCTGCTCGGTGGGCGTAACGATGCTGTTTGATTTGGGCAAAGTGCACTGACAAATATGGGCTCATTTATTTTGGGTAACTGTGAGTTTTCTACGCTGCCAGCCATATGCAAATTAAGATATATCTCAGCCACCCACCCCCTCCCCACCACTGACCAGTTGCAGTAGCAGTTGCAGTTGCGTTTGCAATTGTAAATTTTAATAAGAGTACAAAAAAATCACTAAAATTTAAACTGCGTTTTTCTGTTAGCTGCTGATTGCTGCATTGGAGCGGGGAGTAGGTATTGGTCTCCCCGGGCGGGACATATGTAAGTGTCGACAAGTGAAACTTGGCTTGAGGCGGCTATCGCTGCATCCTCTGAACCAGCGAACACGACGAATTCTGACCATCGCATTTGCACTTCAAGCTGTCCGTGTAATGGATGACGCCATAGGTGCCCGATATCATCCAGTTGGGATTGGCCTTCAGCAAACGATCGGCGGTGCCTTGGGGCAGGCCACAGATCACCTCGCACTTCACATTGCGTATGGCACAGATGTTTGCCGGCCGGAAGCCTCGCAGGCACGTAATGAACTCCTCCGAGGAGTCCCAGATGAAGTCGCCGAGCAGCTTGCGATAGTTCAGATCACCCTTGAAGATGATCAGCTCTGCCTGTGACAGCATCCTGTACAGCTCCATATTGGAATCGAACATGACAAAGAAGGACTGTGGACCAGTCCAGAAATACGATGGAGGTGCAACAATAATACGCTGCTCCTTCATTAGGCGGTCCAGCTTCTTGCCCAGCGCCGAGACGAGCTCAATCTTGTAGTTCTTCAGATATTCGACAGTCCATTCGATGTCGTGCTGCATCGCATCGGAGATGTACCAGGGAATGGCCTTCACGTGCATCCGCACCTGGGTCACCAGATTGTGGTCGATCAAATACTCTATGAACAGCAAGTCTGTAAACAGCTCAAAGCCGGCATTGTCACAGACATAGTCGAGAATGATGCTCTTCTCTCCCTGGGCCTTCATCAGGCAATCCCACACCATTTGGCTATCATCCACTAACAGTCGCTTGTCCAGATCTGCCACCTGAGCCAGCACATCGATCTTTTTAGTATCATTGGGCGTGTCAAAGACAAAAGCATTCATATGAATCTCGAAGCGATTGCTCCACATGTTGATGTGCATCAGCTGACTGAATGAAACGAAATTCTTGTCCAGATCTCGTGTGGCTTCGGTGAGGCACACAATCGCCCGATCGCTGATCTTCAAATCCTCCTGCTTCAGGTCAGCAAAGTAATCAAAGTTTTGCAAATGTTTGCTATTCTGAAAAAAAGAGTTTAGGCGCCTGTACAGGTAACACTCGGAGTGCAGCCAACTGCCCCAAAAGTACGAGCGTTTCGGTTGTGGCAACTCCACTATAAATGCATTCCACTCGGCCTTATCCGGTTCGTTGCCACGGAACTGCTGGAACTGGCGATCGCGTTGCAGCTCCCTCTTCAAGCGCTCAATGTACTCGATGATGATGCGCACGTCTCTGGAAACCGCCGGGCCATGTACGACCTTCAACTGCTCCTCATTGCACCGCAGAGTATTGATAACCTGCTCCATGACACCCCGCATACGGGAATGGAGCGATATATAAGCGAAGCTTTGCTTAAACCTGGCCGAGAGCAGTGCATGCCGTGGAGTCAGCACATTCAACAAATCCGACCTGGCCTCGTGGGTCATCGTGAGGTTTGTGACTTTGTTGCCTATTATGTGCCAATAATTTTGATCCAATTATGAATTGTACTTGTAAATTTTTTAACATTAATTTTTGATTTTCTAAAGAAGCAGCAAAGTTCATTTTGTAATTGCCATAAGTCTAGTATTCCCCATCAGGTGAGATGTCAAATCATCCTCTTATCTCATTCCATCTTTTTTTTTATATATTACATTTAATTTAGGGTTGCTAGAGTTTTTCAAATCATTCTCACTAGTCAAAAATTTCACTTTCATAATTGATTTTAGAATCGTCGCCTTCCATTCGAGTCTCATTTAGGGTTCATCTCATGCATTTTCTGGACTTTAAATAGATACGATGAAGATCAATAGTTATTAGTCCAAGAAATATTCTGTTCATTAGACTTGACAACTGTGGGAAAGACGATCCTCTTTCAAGGGATTCACTTCCTTCCGTTGCCCAGGTGTTCGAACATGTCCGACTCTACTTTACACTCTCAATGTCAAAGGCAATTTGCATAATTCTCGAATAGTTGGGATAACACTTGCGTGTCAGTTTGGCATCCGGTTGGGAAAATCATAACATGCCAAAAGGGTTCACGAAGGGGCAGGGGCAGGGGCAGGGGCAGGGGCAGAGATAAGGAAGTGGATCGCATTGCATTCGCTCTCGTTTACCATTTGATGATGTTCCGATAGTCATTTGCATTCGCTTACCATAATTGTCACATGTTAATAAACAAGTTCACAATACAGCGCTGGCAAGCAACTAGCGATCCGTAGTTTTGAGGTGCCACGAAGGGTGCCCAGGTTAATGCTATGCTAATGTGGCAAGGTGTGCACTTCCTTTAGCAACCCCTACTTCCATCGGAGCGCTGAGCACTCTTCAAATTGTATTTTTACAATCACGAAATGCGGATGACGCAAGTGTTCTTTGTGGATTTAGCAAAAAGAAACTCAACCAAAGTGAAACTCAGCAAGCGAAGTTGTTGTTTACCCATGGCACACATGGATTTACTCAGTCCCTGCCAGAGCCCCATTGGCTTATGGCAGACAGAGTTGCGTCAAAACAGAAAACAGAAAACTGAAAACAGAAAGTTGCGCCATTTGCTGAGCTCATTAGCCGTGCACCTTAGACGCAACTGCGTCCAGGTGTTCCATAGAAATTGAAAACTTCCCCCGGTGCCATACCGGTTGTGCCTCAACTGTGTTGCCTTTGCCTGGTGGTGACTTGATTACTACTGCCCATCTTATTCTTCCCTTCCAAGGTGCTGCAGTTGCTTCACTTCACCTTTGAAACGTTACTTTTCGGCCCTGAAGTGGGCTGTTTGCCACTCTGTGTGCGTCATCTTGCCGATTGCCTTGCCTTGTGAAATAGAACAGCAGCTGCGCAATACTTGTGGCAAGTTTGGCATGTGCTAACACGATACGCAATAGACGAAGACTCTCGGGTTGGGGGGAGAAGTTCTCAGAATACCCACAGCCCTGGCAGGTCGTTACTTTCATAGAAGAGCAAAATAGTCTCAGCTTATCGTTTAAATATTTCGATTTTATTTTAATGTAATCTTTCATTTGTTGCACCTAAGGAAATCCTAATTATTTAATTAATATAATTTCACCAGATATTCAATAATTCTTTCCTATAATAATAACAATAATTCTTTCCTATTATTAGAAGAATTCTTATAAAACTTCTTTTCTTTTTCATTAATTTTCCCTTAGGACCAAAGTTTTCTTACCGATCCAATATACCAATAAACCAAGTGTAAATTTGGGATCCTATAAACCTTAATCCTAATATAGTTTAATAGGTTTTAAAATGATTTCAAGCAAAGCTATATCAGCATCGCCTCTGAACTATCCCCAGCATATCTCTCAGTGCAACTACAGAGTTATGGGCATCCATAAAAACGCCTCAACTTTCACCCAATGCGAAGCAGGAAAGCACAAAAAAAAAATAAGAAATGTGACAAAATATGGCTCACTCGGTAATTGCTCCCGCCAGATCAGCGGATATATTTATGTTATTGGAGTTTCCCCCGGCACGATCTGCCCCTTGTCTCACTTTCCAACTTAAAAAATTGCATTATCAAAGCCATAAACAAATTAGGGGGAGACCTTAAAAAATCAAAGAAAAAAAAAAGAAAAGCATGAAGCAGGGCAGCTGCACATGTACATTTCTACAAATATATATATATATATATATATATATATATATATGTATGTATATACTGCAACACATCGTGGAATCGTGGCTCAATTGGCGGTCCCATTAGTTGACACAGGGACGAGTGCATACAATATTTTAGAAACAATGTACGCCCCAACTAAGCTCGACAAGATTAATAACTCGATGTCGCACGTACAATTAATCTTTCGTTAGGTGTAGTAGAAGCCCTGTCCAAAACTTGCTGCTTCCCCAATATTTCGAATGCAGCAGCAGCAGAAGCAGAAGCTGCAACTGCAACAGCAGCAGCATTGACAACTTAACGGCACGTCTTCTGCCTCGTGTACCTGCCGCATCGTCAGTGTCAACTGTGACAGGGCCCTGCCAGACGACAGATTCTCGCCTGTCGCCTCCCCCGGCACAGCACAAACAAACAAACAGACACGTTCAGTGGAGAACAGAGAAAGAGAGAGAGAGAGAGAGATAGATATAGAGAGGGAGAGAGAAGATTTGGGACTACTGCAGGAATATCATGCCCATGAACGTGACAAAAGTGAAGAACACGAAACTTTACAGCTCGCATCTCTCACTAAATTAGTTGTTTTAGTTGTTCCACTCGCATCTAAATTTAGTCAACCCAACAATCCATTGGCCATAAATCAATTATATTGGTTTCCGATGCCTACCAATACACAATTTCCAGCAGCTATATTAATCTAGGGGACTTGCTTCAGGTGTATTTCTATCAGTACTTTAAAGCTTTTAAATACCCTGCATCCAAATAAAGATTACAAATAATATTGAATAGTTGTGCAAGTGCTAAAAAGTATATATAATTTATTATTGAATTTAAATTTTATTTGTTTGCATTTAAATATGCCTCTAGGTTTATATAAAGTGTGTACAATCCCCAATAAATGTGTTGAAAAGTGATATTTAAATATCTCAGTGCACAGTTGACAAAAGCTGAGTTTACTTGATAAATCTAACCTACAAAAATCACAACGAATATTACAGGGAATTCCCTATGGGGCATTCTTGACTAACACATTCTTTACTCAAAATATTTAGACAAAAAAAAGGCATTTTAATAGCTAAAAATTCAAATCTGACAAAATAAATTAACATAAAATATAATTATGAAATAATTTGTAATAATTAACGTGACATTTGCCGCTATTTTAACGGCATTTTGCAGCCAAAAAAAAAAGCGTCTATAAATTGGCTCAGTGCTGTGGCGAAGGGGGGCGATTTTGGGCCCTTGAGCCAGTTGCTTAATTTGTATAATTGCAAATCCCCAGAGTACGGAAATACAAATGCTTTCCGTGACTTTATTAATGCCAACAGGCGAAAGCTGTCACTGAAATTGATGCACCCTCAAAGCAGAAGGCGTAAGTTAAGTTGAGAGAGAACAAAGCAAATGTTTTGTAATGAGGTTGAAGTTGCACCACCAGAACTTGCTGCACGGCACCAGGCACCAGCTCAGCTTACCACAGGACAAACAACAACAACAACAACAACGGGCAACTTCGAAGCTGAATTTTATTTGAATTAGCAACGCGCAATCAAAAACATTCAAACACGCATAAATTGAATCCCGTGGGATGATTTCTGTTCATCGTTCCCAGCAACCCCCCTTGGGTTACCTCTGGCCGCAGTCAGCAGGCAGCCATCAACTTGTCACGTGATTCAAATAACAAATAATGCATCAAGGATCATCCCTTAGCTCCTGCACTGCACTGCCCCCCCTTCCATCCGGTGTAATACGAGAGTCCATTGAAATCCGCGCCCGCATTCGACTTGCCAGCGTGGGTACTTTTTATTTATTGGTCAAAAATGAATCCTTCTGCCGATGCTGTGACCAGGCCTTCGACAATTCGCTAACCAACCAACCAACCAACCCTCCCACTCTTCCCACCCAACCCCCCACTCTTCCCACCCAACCCCCTTTGCCGTTCTCACGCACTTGGCTCTGCTGCTCCTGCTGCTGGTTGTCTGCAAGTGTAAATTTGTCTGGTCATGGGAACATTTGCACTCAATTGAATTGTTCCATCAAGCGCTCAATTGATGGCTTTTAATTGGTAATCGAATTGAATGTTTTGGGTGTGGTTACTCTCAAGGAGTGCTGCTGCTATTAGTATCCGTTGTAATTTGGCTCAAATTAATCACAATATACAGAATATTACCTACTTCTCAGTTTGCTGTTCATTCATCCAATATTATTACTACATTTATAATATGTTATTATTATATATTATATTATACATTATTATTAATTAATTAAAGGAAACCCAAAACAGTTCATAACACTTGCGGGTTACTACAATATGCACTGGATCTTCGACATAAGTATAAATATGTGTGTAGACGTGGTAGAGCAGGGCGACGAGGAGCGAGGGAAATGACACAACGAAGCGGCAAAGGCAACATATTGTTATATTATTATATTATTATTTTATTAATATAAATTTATATTATTGTATTATTATATTGTTATTTTATTAATATAATATTATATTATTATATTATTGTATTATTATGCTATTATAATATTATATTATTATATTATTGTATTATGCTATTATTATATTATTATATTATTATATTATTATATTATTATATTATTATATTATTATATTATTATATTATTATATTATTATATTATTATATTATTATATTATTATATTATTATATTATTATATTATTATATTATTATATTATTATATTATTATATTATTATATTATTACATTATTATATTATTATATTATTATATTATTATATTATTATATTATTATATTATTATATTATTATATTATTATATTATTATATTATTATATTATTATATTATTATATTATTATATTATTATATTATTATATTATTATATTATTATATTATTATATTATTATATTATTATATTATTATATTATTATATTAATATATTATTATATTATTTTATTATTTTATTATTTTATTATTATATTATTATATTATTGTATTATTATATTATTATTTTATTATATTATTGTATTATTATTTTATTATTTTATTAATATAAATTTATATTATTGTATTATTATATTATTAATTTATTAATATAATATTATATTATTATGTTATTATATTATTATGTTATTATATTAATATATTATTATATTATTTTATTATTTTATTATTATATTATTATATTATTGTATTATTATATTATTATTATTATATTATTATATTGTTGTATTATTATTATTATATTATTATATTATTGTTTTACTATATTATTATATTATTATTATTTTATTATTATATTATTATATTATTATTATATTATTGTATTATTATATTATTATTTTACTAATATAATATTATATTTTTATACTCAAAACAGGGGTTGCATGTGTCTTAGACAAGTTCAACTTATTATCGATTATAAAAACTGGTGGAGTGAGGCTCACTCAGAACACATGCTGATTCGCAGGATAAATTTTCCTATTTTGAGGTCTGTCTTTCTTTCAACTAGAATGTTTTTTGGACAACTTTAAAATAATATCGATCGTAAATATTGGTTGAGAGTGGGACAGATGCTGATTTCGCAGGATAACTTTTGATATTTTGAGACTATTTTACTTTCAACTAGAATGCTTCTTAGGCAAGTTGAACTTATTATCGATCATAAATACTGGATGACAGTGCGATTCGCAGGATAACTTTTCCTTTCTTTAAGACTGTTTTACTTTCAACTAGAATATTTCTTAGACAAGCTCCACTTATTATTGATCGTAAATACTGGTTGAGAATGGGACACTCAGAATTTAGATATTTTTCTATTTTTCATCCAGAATTAATTCATATACTTATATATTTCTTAGTTGCGTGTCAGACATCCAAATCCTCTCGTACTGTCTCTCAATAGTTGATATTGAAATAATTTTATCCCCCTATTCAAAAATTCACCGAACTTGAACTTCAGCGCGCCCTTCAATTTGGGGAATGCAAACGGACGAATCGAGCTGGTTTCCAGAGGATGTTTGCCAATGATAAGCAAATTAAAGACGTGTCAAGTACAATAACCCAAGTTGGTAAAATGTTTGGCAAAGACGAGATAAATTCGCATATTTGCAAGTGAATCAGCGGCGAAAATACGCTTGAACTGCCGATGAATATATCATTTTTTTTTGTTTTTTTTTTTTTTGTTGAATCTTTATGATATTTCAACATGCATTTACATAAATGTTGATGTTAATCTTTTTTTCCCATGAAGCTGGTCAAAGCATAAACAATTCATTATCATGATTCATTTATGAAAAAATTAAATAAAAATCACCAGCTGGAAATTATAACTCGTATTAGTCAAGATGAGCGCTACCGATGGATCCCAATAGCCTGAACTGAACCTAGCTGAGCGGGTGGTCCGTCTCCGTCTCCGTCCCTCTCTCTCTCTCTCACCAAAAGCGCCCTCTGACAGTAAGCTTCCCAAGCAGATTAATATCTCAAGAGTGGAGAGACGAAAACCAAGATTTGAAACTGTAGAAGCGTATTTTAATTAGTTAGTTGACCAACAAAATTTAATTTATTGTCACTTGAGCTCCCCTAATGAAACACGTCCAAGTCTCAGTCGCCTTCTCATCGCGTGAGTGTGTTGGCCCGAATGGTTTTTTAGACCTGGCTCAGTTCATAATTGACCAATTTGTGTGTGCTTTTCTGCGTGTGTGTGTTGGCCATATCGATGACTGCGCGTATGGAAGGCGCACACGCTGTCAATAAAACAAATTAGTTTGAATTATAGCCGTAGCTTCTAACTTGGCTAATATATGCGGCGTCGGAAGCGGCAGCAAAGCTACCCAATCCCTCCTCCTCCACTGGGCTGCTGCTGTGTGTTCTTTACGTTTACAACATTTCTGATGTTGTTGTTGTTGTGCTTTTATTTGTTTATAATTACCGTTAGCTTTGATAACAATATCAGATTTCAATAGGCTGCTGACCACCGCGGCGGCATTTATGTTCACTGACCTGGACATTCCGTCCATTCCGTCTCCAGCTGCAACAACTCCAACTTGGTTTCTGCCTCTTGGTCGCCTCCTCCTCTTGGTGGTTGGCTTTTGTCTGCAGATCAGGCGCCAATAGTTCTAAGATCTTGTTTTGATTACCAGTCTAGTCCGTGCTTGCCGCCATGGTCGGCGCATTCTTTTGCTTAGTGGCTTGAGAAATCTGTAACTCGTGACATTGTGCGGCGGCGTGTGGCATGCAGTCAGTACTCCCCCCCCTCCCCGCAATCCTCCTTGCAACCATTCCAGTGGGTATTGAGTTTGCATTTCTGCATAGTTTTCTTACACTTTTCCTATCCATCCGGCGACTTTCTTTTGTTTGTCAGATCGCTGGCCGCAGCTGCAACGGCAAATTAATGACATTTTGCACTTCATTATGCGACTTTGGCGGCTCTTTGACACTTTGAAGTGAGGCACTCAACTGTGGCCGAGCTCAGTTTAAGCCAGCATCTGAATCTGTTTGTAGTTTGCAGTTTTCAGTTTGCATTTTGCCGTTGAGCATTTTGTAAGTTTCCCGTTTGCGGTTTGTCTGCCAGGTGAAGTGCAGTTAGAGCTCACTTTGGTATCTGGTGCGGCAACTGGAGCCTCACTTGGTCAAAGATGACAGCGAAATGTTATTAATGCCTCAATAGAAATTTCAAATATTTCTAGAAAGAGCTTCTCTCTCAATCTCAAGTGTCAAATGATTATTGAGTTATTTTAGCTGAAATTTAGTTAGGTTGAAAGTTGAAGTATTTGGTTGATAAAAATAAAATATATATTTTTGTTACTATGGTTTTTACCTTGAGGAACTTATTTAAATTATTTTACAAAATTATTTCGATTTAAAAAAATATTATTCAATTCATCTTTAATTATATTTATTTTAAAGGTGAAATAATAATTTATAGGAAGTCATTTATTGAGTATGTAAATAGTTTGTGTAGAGTGATATTATTTTTATATATATTTTATATTATATTCACTATATATTTTTTAATAAATAATAATAACTCGTAGCTAACTTATTACGAATACTTGAAGAATAAATCGATTCGCATAGATATTTTTCTACTCCGCCGAAAAAAATGGGCGGTCCATAAATTTACTTTTTGCTCAATTCAATGCGCATAAAAATTCAAAGCAGCATTTAAAGAAAGAGAAATTGTTGCTGGCTAACAATGAGTTCTTAGTGTCTTTTATGTGCAGCATTGTTGTTGTGACAGAGATCACGTATCCTGGCCAGGACACAGGACACACCGGTTCGTTACAGGACTTTGGCGCCAAATTTCCTTAAAGAAATCAAGTAATGAAATCAGTTGCATGGTACGTGACAAGGAGGCAGCTGTGTGCATGAGGGACGAGGGGCACGGGACAACTCTCTGCCCTGCTGAGATTTCTGTCAAGATCAAGAAAAAGACGCGCTGGCTGCTCTCAGCTAAGGGTTGCACCGAGAGTAACGTACGAAATGCAGTTTCATTGCCACCACCACCACCACCATCACCATCAGAAGCAGCACCACCACAACAACGACAACTGCAACAACCAGACGGCGTCGGGCTGGTGAGATGCTGTGCGTTCCATTTGGGGTGGGTAGATCGCCAGATCGGCAGGCGGCACGAGCAGCAGCAGCAGCCGCAGGAGCAGGAGCATGTTGAATGTGCCAGGTAGTTTTGCACATACCTTTTTTTGGCGCATTCCAAGGCACTTCTCGAGCCAGGTAAAATGCGGCGGCGCAACCACCCCATAAATTGTACTTATGGAACATGCCAAAGTGGAGGTTTCTCAAAACTGCCAGCTGCTGGCAAATTTCTCCATAACAATTTACAAAATTTCATGGCCGTTAGAAATGTACTTTTGACGCGGCTGTTAAAATGCACCGCTGTAAATTGGAGGAGCATCAAACGAGCCTTTAAACAATGGATATTGATTTAGTTTATATCCTTGGGATGTTTGGGTATTTTTTTAAGATTGTTAGAAATACAATTGGATAACCAGACATGTCCACGCAGCTGTCTGCTAAAGTATAAAGCATATTTGCAGAATTTTTAGAAAAGGATCTGCTTTGTTTTTGCGTAAAGTGTAAAGTGTAAATGAGTTGAAAAGTTGATCAATGCAGATTTGATGATCTCAACAGCGCCAGCAGCTCAGCGTGTTTGCGTGTGTGACTTAAGCTGCTTAAAGCCAACAAGAGCACTAAGTCTATCTCATCAGATCACCACAATAAACGTCTCATTTTGTGCTCTTAGCGCGCTACGAATGAAATGTGAAACAAGAGCGCCAAAGAGCGCCAAAGAGCGCCAAAAAACGTACAGCAGAGCGCCAATTGGCTGCAAGCAACAGCTTAAAGCTACTCTTAGCGGCAAACAAAGAGCAAGCTGCAACCTGCTCGCAGAGCGCAAAACTTCGGTTCTGTGTGCGCCAGTGTGTGCAGTGCCGTCATCGTGTATATAAGCAATGGGCAATGACGAACGAAAAGAGACAGCAAGAGTTTATTTTTAAACTTGCACTTCAAGTTGTACATAAGCTTGGCAGCTGCCGCTGCTCACGCTCACAAATACACAGCCAGATAGAGTAGGGGAAATTTGAGCGTACAAAATTTCAATCTCAGAGGCAGCTGGTGGCGATCGTTGTGTGTGCTGAGTGCTGGTGTGTGTGCAAGAGGGAGAGTACGTTGCGCCGGTAACCGGTGTGTGTGTGTGTGTGTCTGTGAGTGTGAGTGTGAGTATGTGTGCTGTGTATGGCACGTGCTCGCTTTTTTCAACTGAGATTTGTTGGCGTTGCCTCGATCTGCAGCTGGAGCGGCGTTCAATGAACAGAGGCAGAGCACAGCTGTTGCGGCGGCAGGCGACAGACAATCACAGCGAGAGAGCTGGTCAGAGGGAGGGGGGTGAGTGGAAGTGCAGAAGAGAGATCATTGAATGCTGATGTGTGTGGCTCGTGGTGGTTGATTTCCGTACAGAATCCGCCCGTGGCACAAAATCGGAAGTAGGTAGGCAGCCGATCCCTTTTATTGCCACTCACTCAAGGGGGTTGCTTGCCTGACGATTCTCAGTTTCAACCTGGGGGTTGATCGATCCTGCGCCGACGTGGAAGTCTATATAAAATTAAAGTGATCCTCGGCGGTTGCATCATTCGTATACCAAACAGCCAGCGAGCGAGACGCGTGCGAGAGCAGCCGTAAATGATCAGTGCCAGTGATTCAAAGTTTAGAAAGAACATTTAACAGATCCTACTGCGGTCCTCAGTGTGAAAAGTGATTCGGTGATTCCCCAAACTATAATGGATAAACTCAACTACAGCAAATGTCCGCTGAAAAAGCGCCCCATACTCGTCGAGGAAACGCCATATGAGGATCAGTTTTGTCATGGTAGGTTTATCGATCATAACAAATTCAAATATTCCAAAAGCATCTTTAGAAGCTCTTTTAATTAATTTGTTATTCTATTGTGCAGATGAAGGACCCGTTGATCTTAGCGTGGCTTCCGCTGCGGTTCCTCTAGAACCTTCACATTGGTCCGTCAAAACGGAGCCGGAACCACAGCCAGTGACGCAGGAGCTGCGTCGTCGCTTCGATGCAGCCATGACACAGACCAAGGATCAACTGGCGCGTCGCATTTGGGAGGAGACACGAGAGATTGCTCGCGCCTTTCCGGATGTGTTTACGCGCGAGGAGATTGCCAAGAGTCTAACACGTCTGGGCTATGGGGACTTCGAGCTGCCGCCCGAGGATGAGGTCATGGAGCCAGAGCAGCAGCGGGACATGAAAATGAATGCCAGCTATGCACGCATTTCGCCACCATTGGTTCCCGCCTCCATCATCAAAGCGGAGCATTCGGAGGAGCCTTTTGGTCTGCGCAACTACAACAACAATTTGCTGAAGAGCATTGCGGATTATGAGGATTGCATGAAGATGCCAATGCCGCCGCCACCACCTCCACCGGCAGCAGAGCCACAGGATTTGAGTGTGCCGCCACAGCAGCGTCGTGGCTTGAGTGAGAATGTCAATCTGCACAATGTGGCACGAGCCCTGCTCAGCATGCAACATATGCCGCCGCAGCAGCAGCATCAGCAATTGCCCGAGCAGACCTTCAAGTCTGCACCAGCCCATCAGGTCGAGCAGGATGAGGATGACTTGGAGAACCAGGAGAACAGCGAGAATCAGCTGAACCTGAAGATCAAGAGCAGCAACGATCTGTACTATCAGTGCCAGCAGTGCAACAAATGCTATGCCACCTACGCGGGTCTCGTCAAGCACCAGCAGAGTCACGCCTACGAGAGCACCGAGTACAAGATCATACGCAGCAATCCCAGTGGTGGACCCATCGTCGATCAAACTGAGTTCTGCACAGATCAGGCATCGGCACTCATCCAAGCGGCGAATGTTGCCTCAGCGCAATCCATGCAGAAGCCGGTGGGTGTGCCCCGGTATCACTGCAAGGATTGCGGCAAGTCCTATTCGACCTACTCTGGTCTGAGCAAGCATCAGCAGTTCCACTGCCCCTCCGCCGAGGGCAACCAGGTGAAGAAGGTGTTCAGTTGCAAGAATTGTGAGAAGACCTACGTCTCTCTGGGAGCCCTCAAGATGCACATACGCACTCACACGCTGCCCTGCAAGTGCCCCATCTGTGGCAAGGCCTTCTCCCGCCCCTGGCTGCTCCAGGGCCACATACGCACCCACACCGGCGAGAAGCCCTTCAGCTGCCAGCATTGCAATCGCGCCTTTGCGGATCGCTCCAATCTGAGGGCGCACATGCAAACGCACTCGGATGTGAAGAAGTACTCCTGCCCCAGCTGCACCAAGTCATTCTCCCGAATGTCGCTGCTGGCCAAACACTTGCAGACAGGCTGTCAGACGGAGCAGGGTGGCTCATCAGCAGCAGCAGTGGCAGCAGCAGCAGCAGCAGCCGGCTTCAATCAGCAGCAGCTGCAGCAGCACATGCAGGACTATGATGAGGTGGCGCCACATGCGCTCTACTATGCGGGCAGCGTGGGCAGCAGCGGCGGTGAGGAGGAGGAGGGACACGAATTTCAAATGCCCACAGAGGTCAGACGGGGCATTTACTAAGTAAAATCAAGAATCAGGGATTAAATCTATTTAAGCCACACAGTTAGCCATAAGTTTCAGTCAGTTTCACAATTTAGCCAAATCATCAGGAAATCAGTGCCAAAAATTAGTTAGAGCAATTTTATTGCTTGTTAGGATCGTTTCTAATGCAGGTTACCTCACATATACAGTTAGAATATATATATACTATATTTAATTATTTATTTCAAATAGAATTAGTAAAGCCAAATCTGGTTAACAGAATTTGGTGGTTAGCCATTTGTTGTTAACTAATGTTTTGTTTATATATATTTCTTGTTAATATCTCATTGTGTACAAATCAAAACGGTGCCAGCTTAGTTTAAGTTATTTATATATTAATCATAGTTAAGATTATTTTAATTTATTCCCACTTTAGTTGTGTAAATACACGCAAAAAATATTCTATTTATTTCAGCCTAATTTTATATATTTATTTGTATTTAATTTAAAGTAATCAATAAACTGAAAAAAACAACAAAAATGTTTCGAATACAAATTTGGAAAGCGTATATCGAGATGTGAAAAAGCTGAATAGAAATTCTGAATATTTAGATTTTTAAATAAAGTTAAGTTTTATACTTAACAAAGAATAAAATAAGAAAAAATCGATTATTTTACACAATTTACTAAGTGCACAGAATCAGTTGATGAGGATGAGAAGGGTACAATAGTTCCCAGGAATAATGATCATCCAATCAAAAATCAAAGATCTTCCATTTGTAAGCCAAATCAATGATTTTATTGCCCAAGTTCGAATTGACAAGTTCCATTTGAGGTTAGTCAATATGTTGCAGGCAGCAGTGCAATCAGTATTGCAATTGGATGCGGATGCTCATTTGCTGACAAGTCGCAAGTCGATGCCATTGATGGTTGGGGCAACAATGTAGGTGTCTCTTAATTTATCTATCGCATTAAAAAGTTGCAGCTGATTCGCAAATTTAGCGAATCTCAAAGCGCCGGCATTAAACAGATTGCAGCAATTGCTGGTAGCAGCGGGTGGTGGTGCTGAGCATTGGTGGGTGGCTGACTGGCTGGCTGGCTGGCTGAATGGATGGTTGGTTGACTGGCTGGCTGGTTGAGTGGCTGAGTTTTGTTTGGCTGGTTGCGGATAGAGCGGAATATCAAATCGCTGCTTAAATCAAAATTAATTGCCAGAATAATAATTGTTTTGAACGTAAAGCGCCAAACGGCAAACGAAGGAGAATTGGCGCAGCTGCAACTGAAATTGCAACTGCGTCACCAGCAACAGCAACAGCAACAGCAGCAGCAGCAGCAACAGCAGGCGGCAAGCGCCAACAACAATAACAACAACTGTGAAGTACGACAAACGTCTAGCAATTTTGGAGCATTGGAGTCTTTGCGACGGGGCGGCGAAAACCACTCAAAACAACAAACAACCCGATGAATCATCGATTTCGGGTCTACCACGGCAGCAACAGCAACAGCAACAGCAAAAGCAACAGCAACAAGTTTTGCCAAGCCGGCTTAGTGCAGCCGCACGCAGCTAGATGGCGCTAGTGGGCAGTCATCGGGCTTTGGTTCAATTAAACGCGTTTTCCAGTTCATTTTCGTTGCCGCTGTTCTTGCGGTTGTTATTATTATTATTGTTGTTGCTGTTGTTGCTGTTGTTGTTGTTGTCATTGCAGCGATTTTTCAGTTTTCCGCACTGCCGCAGCCGCACCTTACTTTTTGTTGTTGTTGTTGCAGAAAGTCAACTTGGTGCTTGCCCCAGTCGCATTATTATAAATGCCGTCCACGCAGTTTCTTGCGCTCTACAACTTCCAGTTTCGTTTTTTTCGGCTTTGCCTTTGCTTTAGGCCTAAACCGAGAACTGTAGTACCCAAAACCCAACCTAATGGGCATATCCATTACGCCGCATTATATGCTAAATAGGCAGAGTTTAGTTGAGGTAGAGTTGGCATTAATGAAGCGGCGAACGATATCAAATTTGGTTTAAATAAATGTTTAAAAGTATTAATAGAAAACATCGCTCAAATAATTTTAACAGTTCTCTGTAAAATGTAAAGTCTATAATTTGTATTAATTAAGGTATATATTTGTAGCTGCTCAGGCAGAGTATTGCATCTTCGTTCTTGTTATATTTAATTATATTTCCGTCACGAATTGTAACTTGTCAGGCGGTAGCTTTGGTCTATTAGGAAACACACCACAGGCCACCAAAAACTTGGCTGCGAAAATCATATTACATTTGCCAAGAACCCAGGACAATGTGTGATGCCACCCCACCCCCCCCCCCCCCTTCCAGCACTAGCACCTCCCTCTCAAGCTGCTACTTTGCTGTTCATTTTGTAAGCGCTTTTGACTTTGACTTGCTGCGCGTGCTGCTGTTGCTGCTGTAGTTGCCACGCCCCGACTGCTAAAAAAAATCAAAAAACAAGACCAAACTGGGAAACGCACATGTGGCACAGTCAATTTTTGCGCAGCGGCTTTTGGTCAAAGGTTAAATTAGACGGCCGTCCCCTTCCACCAAGCTGGCTGGCTGACTGGTGACAAGTGCCACGCCGCGATTACAGTTGGAAATCGTTTAGTGCCTTAATTTATGGCCAACAAATAAAATAGAATATAAAAAAAAAACATATTGCAACGTTGCAGCTACGCGAATTTCATTTATTGCGGCAGCGTGCAATGCTCGCTTAATTGGCATTTTGTAGCTGCCACTAAACACGCCTTTATTCTATGGTCTACTTAGTTTTGGGCCAAACCCGATGTGGCCAACACTGAGCATATGCTTGCTTCCTTGCTGCCACTTTAATTAATCTTTTATCGCCAAACGCTATTTGAAATGCATTTTTAATTTTGAGAAATTAATTTTGATATGCTCAATGTTTAAATTAAAAATGCATGGCACGTTTTTCCGCTCGTTGTAATTAATATTTAATAATTTTAAATGCGCATGAAACAACATGAAAGAATGTGCTCAATGGAGTTTGATGTACACAAAGGTACCCTGTCATTTGGATGATATTATTGTTACTTATATGTAATTATTGTATAAGGTAATTGTTATATTAACTAATAATAGGAATCAAAAGTGTATGTTATATATTTACTAGAATTTGTTTGGGTTCATCTACCTTTCTTATACATTTTTATTATTACAGGGTAGCTACGATTATGGAAGTTTTTAAATATGTCAGGCGCCGTCGCCGTCGTCGCCTTTGTCGCAGCTGTTGATTGACTCGAGACCTGATGCAGATACCAATTGTTGTAGTCAGTGCCTTTTGTTGTTGTTGTTGTTGCTGTTGTTATTGTTGTTGTTGTTAGTAGCCGTACGTGCTGTTTGTTTAACGCTCTGGGTGTAAATTAATATTTAATAATGGTTGTTTTGCAGCAGTTTCAGATCTAATCGAACTTTAATATAGGCTATATAATATCAAGTTAAAACAATAGTTGAGCAAGAGATTTGCAGTAAATGAACTCTTTTGAAATCGAAAGTTGCACAGATTTAAGCAGAGTTGCAAGCTGGAAAATTACTTCACTTCGAGCTGTGACAAGCTGTCAACACTGTTCTCCACTCTAATCAGTGATAGCCAGATCGTGTCATTGTGGCATTAGACTATCACACTCTCCACTCCGGCCATAATTCATGCCACTCAAGAGCAATTTCGAGACGCCATAAATAAACTGCCATGCACTCGCTGACGTCAAATTAATCAAAAAAAAAAAAGCGAACAGCTAAATGCAGCGCAGTCAAAATAGTCAAAATGAAAAAAAAATAATACAAAATGTATTATGAAATTAGTGAACATAGAAACTGAGAAACTGAGAAACTTCTAAGCTCAAGTCTCAAATGAGAACCTAAATCTTTTTTCCCACACTGGCGATCAAAGCGTACCGAACTCGAGAACTCGAGAGCACCTTTTGTACAAATCACACAGGCAACGCCCCTGAATGAAATCGATATAATTATTTGCATTATTAATAATTACCATTGTCTCGGTTTAGATTCGAATTTAGAATCGTATACTAAAACGCGATTCGAATGCGTTGGCGTTTTGGGGCCACACAGAGACATCGAGTTTCATACTATTTATTTTTTTTTTTGTAACTCTTTTAATATGCAAAAGAACGAAATGTAGTTTGTTGGTGCAGGCTAATTAATTCAAACCGCAAAGCAAACTGAGACTTCAATACGGAAATAAGCTTAACGACCGCAACAAAAACCAATTTCAAAATTTAATACGCAGTCCAGTTGTTTGGTGAGTTGGGTGGGGCGTGAAACGGGGCGGGGGGAGACTGTGAATCGAACTGAGTTAACTGAGGCGCCGGCGGCCCAACAATTGCAGCGGGTACATGTCCAAAGACTCTGACTTGACGCTGAGTCCACACACACACACACACACAGACACACAGAGTGTATAGTATGGGCCACCCACACCAGAGACTTGGCCATGGCGTAAAACCAAAGCGGTGCCCGTCGACAAGCGAGAGACGCAAGCTTCAAATGGGCGACAGCTCATATCAAAACTGAAATGTGTCTGCAACAACAACATCCACAAGAAAAAAACACCAACAGCAACAACAACAAGAGCAATAATAAGGGGTACCCAGTCGGTTTTGCAAGAGGTCCAAGTCCGTTTAAATATCTTATGAGCCACCTGACTGACGGGCCACGCAAAGCTTCAACTTGTCAGCACGCTAAGTGCTTGAAAAATAACGAGAAGAAAAAAACACCAAAAAAAAAAAAAAAAAAACATCAGAGAGAAAAAAAGATTTTTAAATATTATAAATATATATAATATGGCAAACATTGGGCATTGTTCTCTAGCGCCTTTGCAGTTGGGCGTTCAACCCGCACACCACAAAGGTGTTGTACAGACCACAGTTGGAGCAGCAACCTGTTCACAGCTCGAACGGATTTATCTTATTATTACAACACACAACAAATGGTCCACACAAAAGGCGACAGCCAAAAGATTTAATTATGCCCGTGCCGCGTATTAGTAACAAAAACCAAGAAATCATATTGCAAAACTGCTATAACGAAACTGGAATACACTTTAAGCATGACTCAAGCAAATTTGCAATCGTAAATATATTTTACTTGATTTTTAAATAAATTATGTAAGGAATTGTTTTAGTTTCAAGTTGAGCTCAATTTTATATATAATTAAAAAAAAGCTGAAAAGCCGACTTAAACTATTCGTGGTATATTAATTATTTGCTTAATCTCAGTTGAAAAGCTGCCTTAAAATAAAATTAAATCCTAAAAGTGCCATTTGCAGAAGAGTTCAATGATAAACCCATATCAAATAATTCCAATAAATTTTATGAGATTACTGCCGCTGCTCCGATCAAATGGGAGTTAATAGATTGCATCATACAAATCAGATAACTGTTAACTCTTTTTAACTTCAACTATGACCAATTTCAGCAGAAGCTTTATGCATCACTGCACGGCGAATGGGTTAGTGTATTTGGGGGGGGGGGAGGCGTGTCTTGTTGTGGGGGCGCTGATGCTGCAAACGGAGGGCGTCAAAAGACAACAGCAATCCCGTCACAAAATTGACATTTTGCTTTCAGCAGCAGTAACCACCACAAAG
This sequence comes from Drosophila demipolita, assembly GCA_035042405.1. Lineage (NCBI taxonomy): Eukaryota > Metazoa > Arthropoda > Insecta > Diptera > Drosophilidae > Drosophila > Drosophila demipolita. The sequence goes on along the minus strand of JAWNLI010000044.1, from coordinate 2,351,948 downwards.
CCACAAGGAGAAACGACAAAAAAAATATATATAAAAAAAATCATAATTTGCACGTTTTTTGTGTTGAGCCAAACAAAAGACTTAAGCAACGAACTTGCTGCAAAGGGCCTACATGCAAAGTGTCAAGTTGCGCAACTTGTCAGCAGCAGCAGCAGCTTAAGCCAGAGCCAGAGCCAGAGCCAGAGCCTGAGTCTTCACTTCCCTCCAATGTTCCAGTACACTGTTAATTTTGCTTTTGTGGCCTGGCAAAAGTTTTTAATTAAACAGCGACCAACGACGACAGCCACTAAACATGCCCCATTATCATGTCCCCCATGTCATATTTATACATATATGTGTATATATGTATATCTATGCTGGACTATCTGCATAAGCTCATGTGCCTATCTGCTTCAGCCCCTGCCCCTGATCTGCTGCTGTGGTGCTTTGGGTGCTGCCGCTGACATAAACGCTGACATTAATTGAGTAATTTATAACGATGGCAACTGCGACGGCGGCGGCGGCAGCAGTGGAGGCGTCGGCGTCGTCGTCAGTGCTGCCAGCCAGTCAGCCAGCCAGCCAGCCAGTCAGAGAGCGAGACGGACATAAGCGGCAGATACGACGAACGGACACAGGGACGGGAGGACAGGGTGAGCAGTTTGGGCCAACACCAACAACAACAACAACATCAAAAGCTCGCAGCGCACGTCGTCGTCGTCGTCAACGTTGTCTTGAGGCACTTCAGCGCTCCAGCATAACATGATATTGTTATTATTATTATGATTACCAGAGACATGAATTCAATTAACACTTGTCAGCGTTGTCAGCGACGGCAGTGCGACGGCGGCAACGCTTCAATCTATGCCAAAAAAGCTTTGCCAAAAACTACAACAACAAAAAATCACAAGTAAAAGCGCGCCAATCGAATGTAGCAGACTAACAGATACCCTGTACTTACAGTGTGCTCAAAAATTGGACTTCTTTAAAATGCATTTGAATAAAAAATACAATTTACAAATGGCATCCACAATAATCGAATATATAATCTAAGAAGGCAAGTAAATCAAATATGCTTACCTAGGCAAGTAAACCCACTCGACAAGGACTCAGAGGTGCTTCATGCTGCCTGTCACATACGTGTACACCACATAATGGTACCCCTTTTCGGAGATCTGTACGTGTACAGTGTATAGAAACAAGCTCACGATTCGAGCACTGAGATAAGCTTGTGAATTTATGTTTGCGTACAAGATTTGGCATGTTTAAATCAGTTTAAGCTAGATCTTGTCCAGAGTTTCAAAATAGCCTGGAGACAATGTAGTTGTAGTTGTAGTTGGTTGTTATTGCTCCTGCTGCTGCTGCTGCTGCTGCTGTTCCCTTCGTGGTGCTAACGATAATTGCGAGACGGGGCAAATTAGCCAGTCGACGAGTCACAAGCCAAAACAAAAAGACCGCTAATGAGGCAAACAACCCAGCAAATGGAAACCTTCTGCATTTAGTCCTAATAACTGCCAATGTCGCCAATAAGAGAAACACAACAAAAAACAAAAAAAAAAACAAAAAATAGCTGCCAGAGCCCGCAGCCCAAAAAGGCGCACAAGTCAAAGCAAATTAAAACAAGAATCACGACAGGTTACCATGCGAGCCCAATCCCAGCAAGAGCCCCACAAGAAAAAATACACGATTCGCCGCCAGCAGCAGCAGCAGCAGCAGCAGACACACAAAAAAAAAAGAGGTACAAATCCGCGGCCTTTCCATAAATGCGACATTGCCGCTGGCCAAGAAATTTACAAGTGTTAAATTTCGAATTGGGGGAAATGCGTGCAGCGGCTTTGACACAAACAAACACGGAAATGGCCAAACAGAAAGTGGACAAATGAACCCACATGCATCGATTGCAACCCGAGTGGCAAAACCTCCCCTCTATCCCCCCCCCCAACCCCTCCCTTGCATTACCCGACAAATGGCGTACGTGTTAATGGTATTTGAATTTGGCCAAATATGGCCGAGTTGCCGTTGTCACTTTGCATGTTTCGCTGCTTGGTCACCACAAATGGTGGAGTCGCAGCAAGTGAAGGCATCTGCGCTAAGCCCCTCAGCTGGACAATGGCCGCGCCAGGTAAAGTGAAGTCGTGTCGCTTGGACACAACCGCGTATCAGCTACAGAAGCTCAAGCCAACCCAACAGACACGCATCCAGCAAAACAACTGCAAAATAGACAACTCACAGCGCTGGGCCACACAAACGATCCACCAAAATCCACCGATCCACCGATCCACCGATGAGTGGATCAATGGGCGCCCGCATTAGCAGAAGTGGATAAGTTCACATTACTTTGGGAACACTGCTTTCTAATGAGGCGTGACTTACTGCTGGGCATATGGATGAGCCGGCTGATGGCCAGTTTGCCACACAGTTGACACACATCCATTGGCAATTCACAGAAATTATCTGGTTGCGTAATTGTTTACATATTTTATTTAATTATTTCTAAAATTATATTTTTCACTATAAATCGAATTAGCCTTTCAGTATTTCATTTTCAACAGCGTCCACTTAATAGCCACAATTCAAAGCAGTGCTTGTTGGAGTTGGGTTATTGATCTGACTGGATTATTTGCACTAAATACATTATGATGTGGCTAATCAACTCAGAGCATCTGACAGGCCCTAAAGCAATTTCCTGATTAGATTTATACATGGGTAACATCACTTGCCAACGGCTCTATTGGCCATTCAGCCCACACTTGGTTGGCTCACTGCCATTTCAATTGAAGGTAGTTCAATAAACCGAGACAGCGAAAGAGAGACAGAGAGAGAGAGAGAGAGGGAGAGAGAGAGAGAGAGTGAGAGGAGCGTTGGTGAAAGAGATACAAAGATGGAGACAGCGATGTTGTACTGTATGTGTGTACAGTGAACACATCAAATGACAGGCAACAACAAACAAGTTTAATTATAGCTCATGTAAATAATTTCTCAATTGTAAGCTGTTATCAACGAAAACTTCAATCAATCATTGGCAAACGCATGAACCTGAGCCAATGAGCCAATGAGCCAAAAGCCCAGACAATAGTAGATCCACAAGCAACGATCTTGGCCTCAGGCGTGGGACGTACAGTTTGAACTAGCCAAATCTAAGCTAATTAATCAAAATAATAATCAAGCAATCAGTGGATCATACGCCATAGAGTCAGACACCAGCACACAAAGCCGTGGCCGTAAAGTGGTCGTGGCATTGGTGAGGAGTGGGGAGGGGCACTGGCTTTTAGGTGAGCCACGACGCACGCCAAAAAAAAACCAAATGGAATGGAAGCAAAGTGTAACCCAAGATCGCTCAAGCACTCAGATCAAACAAAAAATATATCGAAAATAAAATACAAAATGAAACGGAGAGCACGAAGAGCAGATACCCTATTTTAGATATATATCTATATATATATATATATATATAAAGTAATATTTAAAAAACACGCACAATTAAAGGATTTTGTTAGAAGAAGATATAGAAAGATTTATAGGATCTATATGATAACCAAATCTGATCTAGCCAGCTTCGACTTATTTAGAAATATTTATTCCAAGTTTCATCAATATATTTTCATATCTGATAGATGGCAATTTGGACTCGACCAGTGATGCTGATGAGTAGTCCTATCCTGTCTGGTGTGACAAACCTTATGAAGAAATTATAATACCCTCGACATGGGCACATTTTAAATGGAAAAACATGACTTCAACTGCTGTCATTGCGCACGGGATTTGTTGTTTTGTTTTGTCGTCGTGTTGGGTTATGTTTTGTTTTGAATTTCAGGTGCTTGTATCATTCAGTCATTTGGCCAACAATTCAACTGCTCAACTGCTCAGCTATTCAGCTATTCATTCATGGGCCATGCAACGTGTTTTGTTCTCTCTCACTTGGGCACAAATATCTCCATATATGGCCGCTCACACATCTCAGTTTTTGACATCACGAATATCCGAGCCACAGTCGGAGTTGGAGTCGGAGTCGGAGTCGGAGTCGAAGTTGGAGTCTCATTTGGATTCAGCGTTAAGTAACGTCTATGCGCTTGGAACAATTAATCACCTGTCGTCGTCGTCATCGTCAATTGGGGTTTTGTTTTTAGATACGGAGCAACATGAACAGTTATGCGGTTTAGTGGCCTTTTTTTGGCATGTGGCCCATAAGCTCTGAAGCGGGGAGTGCCACAAGGTGGGTGTGGGGGTATTGCACTTGTCTGCTGCATGATCTGTTATGGTTTTGTAGACTGATTACCTTATGCCGGTGATAAATCATTCGGCTGCTGCTGAATCGTGTTGAACTTCATCGACAAAGTGACTCGTTTGTTGTATTAGAAACATATTCGGAAAAATGTGGAGAGATTTGTGTGGATCACAGAACAAATGCTATGGAAAGTCTGATAAGCTTTTCTTTATGATTTCTCAACTAACTCAAAATGTGTTTGCTTTCCTTTCAATAGCAATTCAGTTTTGCATTTGTGACTCTTTTCTTTCCTAAAGATCTATACAAATTTCTAGTAAATCGCTTGTTAAACCATTTGGGAGAATTTTCTCACATTTGGCAATCTATTGGGATATCTTTGACATTTGATCACAATCGCTGTGCTCTCGAAGCGATTTCTCTTCTAAAAGTTGCACCTTCCCAAAAGGCCAGACAAGTGAAAAGCACATAAATCGACGCCCAACACCTCACACCAAGACCAAGACCAAAACCCAGACCAAAACCCAGACCAAAACCCAGACCAAAACCAAGACTCAGATTTAACGAAACTTTGCCTTGACATGCAAGTGAAATTTAACAAGCCACTCCTAAGATCAGCCAGCAACAACAACAACAACAGCAACAACAGCAACAATGAGATTAACTCAAACAACAACAATGAGAAAAAGTGATCACACACAATAATATATTGTGTGTATAAAAGTTGAAAGCGGTGATTTTTCAAGCGCACACCGTACCCAAAATACGTCACATTCAGGAGGTGGAAATATTGTGGCAGCAAAAAGTGGGCACAGCCGCAACACGACACGCCCCCCGCAGACGTTGCAGCGTTGCACTGCCCGCGCATATAATTAAATCAAATTAAAAGAACTAACAAAATATACAAAAGCGCGCATCCTGCAGCAGGCAGATGCAACAACTGCGACTGCTAAGGTGAAAGATGAGGAATGAAAAAAAGTTCCACTTGTCTCAATCGACGCCTCCTCAAGAGATCTGCGTGAAGTCGTTGTTGGGACCGCACCCGCAGCTTGAGCTCGCCCTCAGCGCCAACGCAAATTCGACGAACGTTTTTCAGTTTTGTGTTTGCCCCAAACATTAACCCAAACCGCGCCTCCTGCTCCCTCCCCCACTCCCCCTCTCCCTCTCCACCATCCCATCGACGCTTCCGCTGCAGCCCCTGCATTCGAATATGGCGCAAAAACCAAGTCACTGTCTCTAATTGAATTCGTCGGCTTAAATAATTCAGCTGTAGGGCATCGAAATAAATTTCGACCCTCGGCTTTGGCTTGAATCTAGTTGTAAGCCAGATTGTCTAAGCGTTCACTTGTAGCGCTCTGTGAGTTCGTCTTGGCCAGGAACTCATTGGCACTACACTTCACAAAAATGTCAATAATCCAAATGATTCGTTATGCTTAAAGGCTAATTTCTTAAATACTTCAAAATCACCTTAATCAGTTTCGCATAAAAACTCTTTTTCTTTTTTCTGCTTCTCTGACTAAGTACTCAGAATTAATTTTTTTTTTGAGTGTAAGTTTCCAGCCTGTCTGTTGGTTGATGCTCACAGTAAATGCCTTCTTCTTTTTTTTTTGTTTTTTTTTTTTGTTAGCCTCACAATTGATTTCTGCGTCTCTGGCAAGTGTTTGGAACTTGGCGTATCTTCGGGGTATCTGCGGGCGCAGCAAATCAATCTGTAAACATGCCGCCGCCAAGTGCCGACTTACCAGACTCCGAGTGAGACTAAGATTAAGACTGGGACTGCGACTGAGACTGCGATTGAGACTGCGACTGAGACTGCGACTGCGACTGCGACTGAGAGACGAAGACAGAGTCTCTTGCAATCCTGGGCTGCAGATTTTGTATGTGGGCTGCGGTCGACGCATCAGTTTCGAGCTGTTGTTGCATTTTGGTGCCGTAATAAATACATTTGGTGAATTTTAATGTCCTCCTCCCATTTTTCAGGCAATTTGAGCACAGCCGCCAGCTTCTTGGGGCACTCTTCGAGTCTTCTTGGAGTCTGTGCGCAACACTTGGGCTTTTGCCGCTTTTGCCCTTTTTTGGGGCCATTCGCAAGTTGCAGTTGCTTGGGATTTGTGAGCGGTTTGGCAATAAATATTTTGAATCAGAAAACATATAAATTTAGTGATTTGCCAGTGAAGTCGTCTTGTCTTGTCTTGTCTTGGACCTGCACTCGGCATGAGCTTATGAGCAGCACATGAGCACATGAGGAGCCGCTGGAACTGTTTGGCCACAGAGGATTCAACGGCGAACCGCAGCAGTCCAACATAAATTGGTAAATTGTTTTTGGCGGCTGTGGCGGCACATATTTTGTATATTGCATTTTTAATTCATCTTCAACTGTCTGCAGTGGTTTGGACTTCCTTCTTCTTCCTTCATTCTCTGTCTGTCTCTCTCTCTCTCTCTCTCACTCCTCTGGCCACGCGTTCCGATGTAGGTCAGACCAAGTCGCGACTCATGCAGTAGCCAACATTCAAAGTAGGTGATGAAGTTCCAATGTTGCCTGATTTGTGATAAGCTTCATATTTTTAGGGTTTAATTCAATGAAAGTTGGATGCGTGCCTCCGACAATGACGTTGATGTTAGCCATGGCAACGACAATGCCCATATATATGTATGCTTCTTCTTCCTCTTTTTTTTCATTTTTTTTTTTGTTGTTTGGTAGGTGAAATTATGCAGTACCAATGCAGTGGCCAACTAAATTGGCAGTGGCAGTGGCAGCGGCGTGAAAATTTTTGGTCGGGCCAGAGTTCAGAAGGCCGCGCAGAGATGTTCCCCCCTCGCACTCTTTTCCTACTCTTGCCAGGGCTCCTTTCTTGGCAAAGTCATAAAATTGATTTTATACGATGGGTAACAGTGAAAGCGGCCACAATTGGATGAGCAGCATTTCGAAGGGAAGAAGTATTGGAATTATAGTTGCTGATAAGGGATTGCAATATATAAAAGGAAGACTGTTAGACTAGGAAGACAAGTATGAGTAGTAGTGTCAGATCAGGTTTATTTGTGCATTTATATAAACATTTACAATAAGTTTTGTCTGTGCAAATATGAACATCTTTATCCCATATTTCCCATTTCCCATCGAAATGAGGAGGAGTCTATGGACAAATCAATTTACCATTCAATTGCTAGCAATTCTCGAGTTGGGAGTGTGGGCGTTAATTTAGCAAAAACTTGGATTGCGCAATTACGTCATTTTGGCAAAATCAAACTATCAACTTTGACACTCATTAGCGTCAAATTACAGCGCGTGCATGCGACAGGCAGATGTGTCAATTGGGTAAGGAGACTGAGGCGGGGGTGGGCGGTGCAAATGATGGCACAGCAGAGCGTAGAGAAACCTCGTAAATCCATAAAAGCAATCGTAAATTTTTATTGTCATGCCACTTGCCAGGCATCCAACAGCAGCCAGTTGGCATTGCTGTTACTGTTGCCACAATGAGGGAAAATGCCGGCTGAGCTGAGAACTTTTCTCGAGGGAAAACTGAACAGCAAACAGGCGACGACGACAAAGACGACGCCAGTTTTCCAGTTGGTTAGTTGGCTGGCTGGCTGGCTGGCTGACTGGCTGACTGGCCTGGCCTGGGAGCTGGATGGCATATTAAACCAGCGCGCACATATTTCATAACAAAATTTATGAAGGGCCGTTAACTTTAAGAATCTTTTGCGCAATTTACTCGTAAGCGGCGTGGCTTGTACAGTGCAGAGGGACGTTGGCCAAAAGTTGGCAAGTCTAAGTTGGCGCAACCGTCGCGCCAAAGTAGCGCCAATTTTTAGTCTAACAATTGCCGACGACGACCTAATGCCCCGTTTGGCAATCGAACCTGAAGCATTGGCAGCATTTCGAGTCGCCATCCAGCGTTTAATTCAATGGCAGTTACACTACTCCCCCCCCTGAATTTAGCCTCCTGTACCCCGGTCCGCACTGAAGTGGGCACAAGTTGCGGGCCACAATAAGCTCATGAAGTTCACATGAATGCCATGAAACAATAAATTATGTTATTAATAAATAATAAATGTAATGGGAGACTGCAATTGCCGGAAAGATGCAGCTACCTGTTTTTCCTTCTATAGCTCACTGCAGCGGGCGATGGATGCTGGACGGTGGACGGGAAACGGTGCACGAAGTGCTCCATTATTATTATGTGCCTGGTTAACTACTGTGTCAAAAAGCAGCTTGGCAAATAAACTAAGCCAGTAACTAGCTTAATGTAGGCAGTGCAACTGGAACAACGAATTCGCAATACTCTGGAAAAAAAACTTGAAGAAAGAAAATCAATTTTTTTCCTTTGTAAAAGTCTTCAAGAGCAATTACAAACCAGCATTGCCCCTGAAAGGTTTTGGATATTTATCAATCGATGTATATAATAATATATAGTAATAACATTATATTAGAATAATAATATAATAATAAATATAAATAATATCTACATTTAAGATACGACTACAAATATATGTATAACTACAAAGCGCGATAAACTTTCAATAAATAAGTAAAATTTGTATATTTTTAAATAGAATTTATTTTTATATAAATTAGACTGCATACCTTGCCTTTTCGTGAAATAAACATTGTTGTAATTTAGAGAGTTTTTCCCTTTTTAGTAGGGTAACAAATGCAACAACACGCGATGCACCAGGAAGATGTTGCATAGAGAAATGAGCTGCTTTACCTGGTGGCTATTTATCATCCAGGGTGTTAGGCGACGACAATCTTTGGGCGAACTGTTGATTGCGCGTGATGTTCGAATAATTGAAATTTAAAATTACGGTACACGAAATTGTCCAAAGCACTGGGCAATTACAGATTCTGCCCAATAATTTCAACAGACTGTTCGCCTTTAGGGCCCATATGACAGGTAATCGAATATATGCAGCTATAAACCCATTGACTGGATGTATATTAGCCGCAAGTACAGTTCAGTTGGGCTCATCTACATTTGAGCTACTTTTTCAAATCACACGCGGACGTACAGTAGCCAAGACTTCGAATGGCAAAATACTCATCGACACCCCCCAAAGGCGACCGGGGCAACAGGCGGATGCTACTGCAGCAGCAGGCAGCGCTGAGGGGGCACTTGGCAAACTGGCAAACTGGCAATGGAGCAATCGAGGAGCAGCTGCCCGCACGCGCATATATTTAAATAAAACGTGACTCCCAGAATGGGCTCATATCTCTGTCTCTGTGCTGGACACTTGTGTGTGCTACCGCTACCTGATGCGAGGCAACGGAGGAGAGCGAGACAGAGAGAGAGAGAGAGAGGTGGAGACGGCAGCGACTCCTCATGCAGTCAGTGCGATATGACTGGCATCCTGCTGCGAGAACTTTTGCTGGCCTCGCCGCAGTGGCAGATCGCAGGCTCAATTCATATAGACAATATAAATATTTCATCTAATGTTGGCAATCTGCACTTGCCACTTGGCAGACAAAAAGGCAGCCCTGGGCCAGGCCAACTAAGGCAAGTTTAGGCCACACTAGGCCAGGGCAAAGCCTACCAGATACACTCTGTCAAAAACTCTATTGAAAACTGAAGTTTGGCATAAAAAAATTAATATAATATCATCAAATATAAAATTAAGAATTAATTTTAATTTATCAATAACAAATAAATTGTGCATGTTTTTTACAATTTAAGGACAATTCATGGTTAATAAAATTTCTCTAAGTGCATGAGGACTAAGTCATATACATATATATGCGAATTCTCGATAGCGATTGCCAGGCGACGATAGACTCTTCATCATCATCGAGTGGGCTGGCGGCTGGTCCACGTTGGCGTATCGCGCTTTTGATTTAATTTTGGTGCCTTATTTTGGTTTTGGGAGCACACCCAGCGAAACAGAGATGTCGATGTGGATGTGCTTGAGGATGTGGTCCGATGCGATCTCATGTAAATTAGCACACGTTTCGTGGCTTAAACGTACAGCTTGCAGTTTATTTGTGCCAAGTTCTTAAACTGCTAAATGAACTCATATGCAAATGCGACCCAAGTGGGCTGCCCGTCGAGACACAGCCAACTACTTGGGGGCCGTGGGTAGCCTCCGGCAAAGAAGCAAAGAAAAATACTTACTTTACATTGTGTGCCACATAGCGCAAGAGGCAACTTTCTGCTTTACATCCTGACTGACTGACTAATCACTTCTACGAAGCAAATGTTTAAATTAAAAAAACAAAAAGCCAAAACAAAAACATGGCGCATACGTAATGTGTGATTTGTTGTGACTCACTGCAACAACATCTTCGGTTGGCCATTGTCACTGGCCAGTTAATCCAGTCAAAGCTCAACCGCATCGAAATGCGCCTCAGCACAATGCTACAAATGTGCGGCATATAAATAAATTAAGCCGTTCATTAAACTCTCAGCTGCGACTCTGGACTCTGGGCCAATACAATCAGCTTTGCATCTTTTAATAGTTTCAAACAAAAAGCTCAGCGACTCTCAATGCCAATGGTCATCGTAAAGCATCGCTCAATCAGCTTGAGGATTGACCAGAGATTTTCAATGGCTGGCTGGCTGCCTGGCTGGCTGGCTCTCTTTTCATTCACTCAATGGCGGCTTTTATCTAACAGCCGCACTGGCAATTAAAATAAATTAAGTAAATTAATAATGTCACTCCCTCAGCAAGATGTTCTGCTTTTTTCCATAGCTGCACTGCTCTCACAAAAAAATATCTGTGTGGCAATAGAGACTTCCATATAAAGCTTGCAACGGCGTCAAGTTTATTATGTGGCAAACTAAAATCGTTTTATTGAATCCAAGTAATCTAAGTTAAATAAGTAAGTAATCTTTCCTGACTTTTAAATATTCAGAAAATCATAATAATAATCCCAATCTATAATATTATTCGGAAGCCACAATTAAAGAGTAATCTTTGGTCTGCTATATTCCACAAGCGCATCTCAGTTGCTTTTATTTTGACGCTTCATTCGAGTATTGCGTTGTTTAATATTTTGTTTCGTCGATCTTAATCAATAATTTAAATTTTTTATTTGAATTTTTATGATAGCATTTTATTTCTTTGTATTGTGGCTGCCTTTGAGCGCTCCACTGTTATAGTTGTTTTTAACATTTTTTATTTTTATTTGATTATTTTGTTTGCCTAACACGTTTTGTTATTTGAATTTTATGTTGCAGCTTTTGTTTCCAGAGGTTTTGATTCCCATTGGTCGTTACTTTGTAGCGTTTTGTAAATCGATAAGGAAATATTTCGATTTTAACGGCTTGAAAAACGCCTTTATTAGCCGCCATATTTCTATAGATTTTGGGGTACCTTAGTAATTCCAAAACTTCCCATTACATTTATAATGATTTGCCAAAAAAAAAAAAAGTGTGAGAACAAAAAGCAAACTGAACAACTTGAGGCAACCGAATGCAAATCCAGCACAAAGAAATGTATTTCCCACGCTGAGAGTTCGAAATGCATTTCTGGGTTACACATTGGAACTGATCGGATCTAATGCAAGAGGAAACTTTCTCTCGTGTTGTAGGTGTTGGCAAACACTTGTTGCCTTGCGCCAAACCAGACACTTGGTTGGGTAAAAGTTAGATGGCTTGTATAATTTGTATGCCCACCAGGCAGAGGCACACATACAGCAAGGCAACACAAGTGGCAAATGCTTATTAACATATCACAAAAGACCCACAAACTCCCAACTCATGCACATTAACTTGTTGGACTAACGAGCCGCTCCATTTAGGTTTGTAACAATTCGTTATGGGTCTCAACATTTCGGAGACCCTGGCCCAGAGGCGAGTGCAAACGTAAACAGTCCCGAAACTCATCAGGCAGCCAGGCGTATACCATCTTTGGGTAGCCCCATCAGCATCCAGCATCCAGCATCGGCATCATCATCATCATCATCAAAATTCGTCGTCTTCGTGGTCTTGACGTGCTCACAGTTATCGCTTATCACAATCAGTGATAATTTTAACAGTAATCAACCTGTCCAGGCCGAATGCGTCGTCTTCTTCGTCCCAGACGGACATACGACTGACTGACTGACAGACTGGCTGGCTGGCTGGCTGTGGAGTCGAGTGGAGTGGACTCTCAGCGGAGCAGTGACTGACAGGCTTTGGGTCATGTCTGCAATCTTTGGACAGGTTGTCGGAGCTTCATTCAGGTTCATTGCTGCCCTCAGCATCAGCTTCTTCATTGTGTATAATTTTCAGTGAAATTGTTTAAATTTGGTTTTAATTTAATGATGCCGCCAACGGGGGCGAGCGCCAGTTGCGTAAAAATAAAAAGCGGTAAGAAATAACTTCAACTAAAATAAACAATATGAAAAATGTTGCGTTTCGGCAAAACGCAGAACGCAAGCAAAAAAAAATTATCAAAAGCTGCCGCTAAAATGTCAGCGTTTGATCTTTGGGCCAAGTGTAGAAGAGATGATACCTTGATGATATTGTTGTTGTTTTTGTTGGCAGTTTTTGTTACCTGCTGCTGCTGCGGCTGCTGCTGCTGTTGGTGAACTTGTTAACAAGCAGCCAAAGCCAACGCGGTTTCCATGTTTCGCTACTCTTCTTTGCTGTTTTTATTAATTTTATTTATGGTCTTAGATTTGGGTCTTTAACCGGCAATGCGACTCTTGTGCTTGTTGTTGTTGCTGTTGTCGACAGGCGTTTTCTGTATATTAATTTTATTGTCTTTACCGATAATATTGACAATGTTTGCAACAATGTGGGAACTTTTTTTATCTACTTCGATTTCCAACAAGTTCGTTGCCTAAGTCTTTTGACTTTAGTGTTCGCTTTTGTTTCTGCTCCAAATCTAGAAATCTAAACTAATCGCTACCGAACTGGACACTCCCACAATTGGGTACCTGCTTTGCCCTTTTAATTACCACACGCCGCGTCAGCTAAATTATATTTCCTGCTCTTAAAATCTCAGCGCCTTTTCAGAAAACCCGAAAAAAATAAATTTTTTTTATTTGATTTAAGCCGGCACAGCAACAGCAACTGCCACGCCCGCTCTGCCACAAAAATTTTGAGGTAGCTCAGTGTGCATATTAAATTAATAAACTATCAAACGCTGGAGCGAACACCAAATCCAACTAATCCCACTGTGGAAAGAGTGTGTATTACTTGCGAATGGATAACCTGATATGTTTTGGAGTCAATTCGAATCCATTTCAATCGAGTTGCAAGTTACTAAACCTATTATATATATATTATAATGTTGTCTGTTGAAACTTTTTATTTATTCAGCAATTGATTTTAGCAATCTTTTAGTATATTTATTGTTTATAATTTTTGTCTGCTTTATTTACCATCTAAGTTCTTCACACAATATTATTTCAACATCTGAATATTAGTCACTTAATTTTTAAATTTTCGCATACATAAAATCGCAAGCTGATCAAATAAACCCAAAAAAAGCAACGCCACAAAATTGTATTCCTGGAAAAAATGTAGGCAAATTAATTGTGCATGTGTTGGGTGACTTTGTGCCTTGTGTTGCGTTGTGGCTTAGCTCGATTGGTGGCCCATTTCTGGAGCCCAGTTCAAATTTGCACAGAGGAATATTGTTTTGTCAGCTTTTTATTGGCCAACATGGGTCATAAAGCTACTCAAGTAGTATTATTGCGATAAAATACAACAGAACACTGTCGAACAGTAGAGCAGAGCTGGGGAGCAGAGCAGAGCTCAGGGCACAGAACATACAGCAACAGACAGATAGTGGACGCATTGGATAAAAAAAGAAGCCTGGGACAAGCTCGGGCACTGTCAGATAGCCAAGAGCAGGCGACAAACCAACAACAACAACAACAAGAATAGGCAGCTAGCAACAACTGGCAACAAGAAGAAACAAACAACAACCAAGTGAAGCACTTTAGCTGATGTTGTTGACTGGACTGGCAAGGTAAAGTAACTTGTAAAGCTTGGGATCTCGGGATCGGCATCGGCATCGTCGGCATCGGCATCGGCATCGGCATCGTCAGCTTCGGTTGCGGGGGCAGCAGCTGCATCTTGTACGGATAATTGGCGGCCATGCAGCTGCCGTTGTGTCTGCCAGTGGAGCCAGTGCAATGCCATTTGACCATAAGCGAGCTGAAATTTGTTAAACTGCAGCAGCCGCAGCGGCAGCCACATCGTCAAGTGCAGGGAAACATTTGGATAATGTGTTCGTGGCCGCCAAGTGGCAGGCGGCGGTCAAGGGGCAAACTGTGTGAAAAGCTTTTCTAATGCTCTGCGCAGCAAACAGGCAACTGCATTTGCTATCATTATTTATTGGACAATCAACAAGGACGCTCCCAAAAAAAACGATGGCAAACGGGCAAGTGCCAGTGCCAGTGGTGCCGGCGACCTGGAGGAGACCCATCAGGCATCAGGAGCTGTTCCACTGCCAAAAGCCGAGCAGCGATAAAGTTACGATTTATTAGCGAGGCAGCGCTTAAAATCAATTATGCCGGAATGTGGAACGATCGAACACCCAAGCAGGGTCTAAAAAAAAAATAAAAATAGCGACAACCGCCAAACCGAACCAGCTAGAATAGTAGCAGCCAAGGGGATGGGGCAGGGACAGAGGCAGTCGTGTCAAGGAAGCGCGAGATTATGCAATGCGAAACACTTTGCCCGGCACAAGAGTGCAGAGCACAAGGAGGATAACACACACACACACACACACACACGAAAAAAAAAATGGTAGCCTAACCCAGGCATAACCTCTACTTAGCCCCCAAGTCCGAATGGTCGTCGCTGTTGCCTTTTGCTGTTGCTGTTTGCTGTTGTTGTTGCTGTTGCTGTTTGCTGTTGCTGTTTGCTGTTGTCTATGGATGATAAATTAAAAGCCTAACTTGACAATCACTTAAGCATAGTTTGTAAGGCGTCCTCATAGATTTAAGCCGTGGCTGCTGCCATGCGCTAAACTTACTCCCTGTCGTTCCTGTTGCACTTAATGTTGTTGTTCTCGTTGTTGTTCTTGTTCTTGTTGTTGTTGTTGCTGTTGTCGTTGTCTTACCAAGGAGCTACCAGCCACAACAACAACAATAACGACGACGACGTGAACACGTTCCTATTAGTGGCGAAAGATCAGCGAAAAATAGAACGGCGGTTCATTAAAATGAGAATCAACTGAGGCTTAAGTCTAGAGGAGGTGCCTTCCAGCCTGCCTGCTAGCCTCGAGCTAAACCCAAGGAGTCGCCGACGCCGCCGACGCCACAAAGTTTAAGAATAATGATAGCGGTATTCTTGAGCTATTGTAAGCCAACCAGCTAACCGGCAGCAGCAGCTAACCAGCTAACATGCACTAGCCAGAACACCACCCCTCCTCACCCACCGGACCAGCAGTGCCCGGATCAGTGTTCACTTTCGCGCCTGCTCTTTTAAACTGTGAACATACAAATTCACTCAGCGTTGATATCGGAACCAGCCTCAACAACAACTGCAAAACTGGCCAGCAATTCACATAGCTCTTGCTCCAATACCCTCACACTTTGCAAATATAACAAATTATTTTCGCATAATTAATCATGTTTTCAGTTAGAAAGAAAAATTGAAATATTTATTTTCTAGGCACTTGATGTTTAATAAATTTCAGGTTACAAGCAGCGGGGTTTTTAATTTGGCCAACTCAAATTTACTTTAAATATTTTAAATAAAATATATATGTTGAAATTTTACATATGTTTCAAATGTGTAGAATGAATTTATTTTACTAACCTACAATTTTTTAAATGTATATAAAAGGTATCTAAAAAAATTAGCGAAAGCTTAAAATTTTGAATAGTGAACGACGATAACAGATTCTTTCAAGGAATAATTTTATAGATAATTAATCGTATGAAACTTTTCAGATTAAAGCAAACCAAGTTAGTAACAAATGCAAGCCATCCACTAAGAGAGAAAGAGAGAGTAAAATAGATGCTTCCAGAGCTTGCGCTGAGTTGGGGGCGTTGCAGCTGTTTTGGGGCGGGCATTGGAAAACAAGTTGGCCGCATATTTTGTACGAGTTCAAAGTTCAGGCAACGATCAGCCAGTTGGGCATTTCAACAAGTTCAGTTGAGCAGAGTACAGCCTCAGTTTTAGTTCTGTGTTCCAGAGCCAACTGCTTGGCCACTTGTCGTTACAATTGCCACGTTCCGAGTCACCAGTTGCAAGTTGCAAGTTGGCAGTCTCTCTCTCTCTCTCTATCTCTCTCTCTCACTCTCAGCTTGTCATTGTCACCGCCTGCGACGAAGTAGTCGTCGTCTGACATTTACCTATAAACAACATTGCGAGTGCTCGCAGAGTCGCATATAGAAAATGCATTTGCTGGCCGAAAGCCGCCTCTTACTCGTTTTTGTATTGTTGCCACATATTTCAAGTGTCAAACGAGCAAATTGCATACCATGTTCCTGTTTCGATACCGAAAGTCTATTTACATGTTCTTGTAGGCGTACTTAAGATTGTTGAAATGCCAACGGCAAGCGGACAATTGGCCCCAAGCAGGCCCACTGCCTGGATGCTACTCCTCCTGCCAATTTGCCTACCGATCCGGCCAAAAAGTATTGGCAATCGCCAGGAATTTGTGGAAATTGTCGCCATGATTTAAAATTCTACAGCTTTAATGCCCAGCTCCCCAGCTGCTGCCTGGTTTTTCCCCATTCGGGATGTACCTGCTGCCGCTGTTTCGGCCAAGCTGGTCTCCCGCATTAGCCATTAGCCATTAGCCATTAACCTTTAACCATAACGAAATCAAGTAGAACTATGCGGCGCTCCAAGAGAAATTTTTTATGACTTTACGCATATTAAAGTGAGTGTTTGAATGAAATGAGAGAAATTGTAAACAATCCAACAGATGAACTCGATTAATCATAAGGAAAGCGGAAAACGAAGCCAGGAACCAAACCAAGTCCTTCAAAGCGCACCGAACAGCCCCGCATTCTCTTTGGCCATATGACACCCGTTGGAGTTGAGGAGTTCTCTTCTATTTTTTTAATTTCCTACTTGTTTTGCCTAATTTTATGCAGCCTCAAGGATTGCAGCCCAGTCCACTGGAAGAGCCATATGCTGTTTGAATATTCCATGAGCTGCACAAATTAAAAACAGAACCGCCCTTCCACCCAGGTCAGACAGGACAGCAGATATAGCTACTACATAGTATAAGCCACTTGATTAATTTAGCCCGCACAATGATTAAGTACTTTTGCGCATCTATCGAAGAGAGGCAGGCGCAGGGGCAGGATGGCAGACAGGCAGACAGGCAGAGAAGCGGGCCAAACGACCCTCACTGAGTCAGCTGTGGAGTGCATTGAAAATTGCATTGGAACAACAATTTAAACGAGGAAACATTACAAATAGTTTAAGTTTAAGTTTTTTTTCAGTTTTCATTACCAATTCGAATTACAAGCACATTTTTTAAATGCATTTTATGCTGGATCAGCTTTTTTTTTATGGCTGTCACAATTTACATAGAACTGAGAACACACCCCGTTTAGGCCAACCCTTTGCGACGTTTACACGTGGCACATATTGGTTATAACCAAACCAATACAACAATGGATAAATACAATATTATATTACGTGCCACTTAATTTTAAATGCAATTACAAATTTTTCATTGTTTCACTAAAAATATACTTAAAATATAAAAATTACATTTTAGCCAATTATATATTCATTTAATATGTTTAATTTATAATAGATTGCAAATAAAAGCTAAATGAAGCAATATTTGATTAATATTTAAAATATAATAATTAAATTAAATATAATAATAATATTAAAAATTAAATATATAATTTCATTAGTTGCAAATTTATATCACGTTCAGTCGTTGAACGTGTAAACTCAATTTAACCTTTGCTCCTTTTGGCCTACCTGTTGGCTGGCAGAGCCCACTCGACATGAAAATTATAATTAATGAGCCACGAGCCGAATGCGCGTCAGAAGGTGAAAAGTTTGCCTCCGAGTCGTTTCAATTAGGCATAAAAAGTTGCAGCCCTAGGCCAGGACGAGGGCATAGACAGGGCCGGCTGGCTGGCTGGCTGACACATTGCACATCGATGAGGGTTGGGATTACGTTACGAGCATATTGGACGCGTGCTCGGCGTGGGCTTTTGTTGGGTTACCTGCCGTCTAAGCCGATGGGCTGCGCCCATCCGGCCACATCCTTTGCCCAACACCACAAAAACACTAATAACAACAACAACAACAACAATTCAAATAAAAACAGCAGCAGGACGACTTGCTTTCCCATTTATGTGTGTGTTTACGTGGGTGTGTTTTTTTTTCTTCGTTTTTCTGTGACTCACGTGACGCATTCGCGTTCGCCACGGATTTTTGTCTAGTTGGTTGCATTAACAGTTGCGCACTGCACGCGTCCAATGGGCTGGTCCGTCGTCCATCCATGTCACGCAACATGCAAAGAGTGGCTGCCACCCTCCCCTGCTACCCGCCACCAATTCCCCGCCCAGTTTAGCGCATGCAGCGTCTGACGTCTGCTGCCATACATTAAAATTAATAATAAACGATTTCTGTGTAATAACAATAATTTTACCAAAAATTTAGTGCCCGCTCGAAGTTTGGCTGCGCTTTACTTCGGCTGCTTCAATGTTTAATTTGTTGCTGCTCTCTCTTTCTCTCTCTCTGTCTCTCTCTTTCTCCAGTGAGGAGATGAAGCTGCCGCTGGATTTGGGAGCTGGCATTAGGCGTGGGTGCGAATGGCAAACAGTCGAACACGCAATGGGGAAAAACGGCAGGTAAAATTGCCTCAGAGTTTATGACGTAGGCGTTTCAATTAAATTGGTGACCGGAGGGCGGCAGGCGGAGCTGGGAGTTGGGAGAGAAAGAGCATTTCGCAGAGTGGAAACAGCAGGAAGCCCTGACAAGCTTAGACATTTGCTGAGGGGAGGGAGGAAAGTAAATTGATGTAGAAGTTTGTTTTGAATTCGGATGTCAGTTTGAATTTTTGGCCTAAGCAAACCAAATTGATTTAGACTCAAGCCGAAAAACTTGACATTTTACAGACAAAAATGTATAGGGGGAAATAAATACCAGTTAAAATTCATATTAATACTTTGAATTTATTTTAACAAACTATAAACTAGATTCAAATTTAATTTGAAGCCGGAAGCCACAAGATTATATTGTAGTTCTCTCAATTTATCTCAATTCCCAACAACAAATATTCATCGCCATATCTAAATATATTCTTGTCTTTACCTGTGTTATGTAACAAGTAGGTAATTTTAGATTCTTTAAAAGAAAGATATCCCATTCAGAAAACTTGATATAGATTAACAAGATACATTTTATTACAAATTAAATCGACATCAATTTTGCCTCGGTTGCCTTTATATGAAAATTAATTTTCCACACCAAATCTAAATTGCTGATCAACCAATCTTTCCCGGCAGCTACAAACAAGATCTTTACAACGGATGCCGTGACAAAACTGAATATCTAGATCAATACACGAAACTATTTGATAATTACGCCGCCTGTAAGCCATATCCCATAAAAATCATCAAATTACGTTACACATTCGCAGCGGAGCTTCATTAAAAAACAATCAACAGAGATCAAACGATGAGACAGAAATATTAAATAGAAAATTAAAATACAAATGTGAGTGAAACAAATCAAAGAGACAAAGGCCGCTTGGCAGAGTCTTTAAGTTTTCAATGTAAACTCCAACTAAAAACACACATGAATGTCACTTTATGAAACCGTAAAAATTATACAAATTTTATGACAAACCAATGACAAAACTGATTGGGAAAACAAGTTGATCGGCGGCTGCTGCTAACTGAATAACTTAGTCAAATTAGACGCCATTTAGACGGCACGACCATGAAACAAC
This sequence comes from Drosophila demipolita, assembly GCA_035042405.1. Classification (NCBI taxonomy): domain Eukaryota; kingdom Metazoa; phylum Arthropoda; class Insecta; order Diptera; family Drosophilidae; genus Drosophila; species Drosophila demipolita. Next base: position 2,331,931 of record JAWNLI010000044.1, on the reverse strand, counting down.
ATGTGACAAGAATCTGAGCCGAGACTCCATTGTGGAAACACCCAACACCTGATTCGTTGTCAATGGCTAAAAGGGCGGGCTGGCCACTGGCTCCGATCCGCATCATTTGTATCTTTTTTAGCTTTTTAGCTACGCGATGGCGACAAGTGTGGAGCTTTGGAGATTTCTAAGACTCGATTTCAAGACAACTAATTAAAAATGAGAGTCCACACAAGCGATAGTCGTTTGCGGCGTTTGACATGTTTATAGCCACTTTTTATGAGCCTCAAAATGCGTCGACTTGGCAACGGCTTGCCGCGACTTTGTTGACGACAAAAAAAAAAAGCAACTTTTAAAATGATTTTGTCAAATGTTTAAATGTGCGCAGGATGCTTGAATGGCGTCTGCAGCGCGTGTTCATTAAATGCCAACTTAACGCAAATATTGACCCTCGAAAAAATGTGAGAACAAAAAATGAGAAAATATAAATAAAAATATAAATAAACTCTTAGAATTTATGGCACTTTGAGCCGAAGCGTCGTAGCTGGCTCTTATTTATTTTATGAGCCCTCAAAAAACTCACAAACAAATAATTTGCATGCTGGCATTTTGTTGAGAAACACGAAATTGTCATTAGGCGCCCCGAAAATGAATTCAGGCAGCAACCAAAAAATGTTGATATAATTATTTGATGATATTTCGCCATTGACAATTCAAGATTCGTTGAACCAACAGGTTTGCCAACAACTCTCGCCCGAACTCGTTCAGAATTTATATAATGATCGGCTCAACTGCGGCTAATTTGTGTAAAATCTAAATTTACAATGCCTGCACACAAAATGGCCGCTTGCTGTTTTTTTCCGCTCTCTCTTTATGACTCCCTCACATGCCAACTGTGCACCTCAAATGGGGGCAATACTCACGCAATGGGAGTAAACTAAACTAAACTGAGCCGTGCTGGAGTAATCTGGAGTTCAGCATGGTGGGTGCAGCCTGGTTTTAATGAGTTGGTAAATGTGGATGCTGCCGGACACTGTAACGCAATCAATGGTAACCGTACACCTGACTAACATTTAACCCATTGTAAGTGGCAAGTAGTTTAAAAATCTATTTTTTATTGAAAAATTATATTTAATTCTTAGTTACTCTTAGTCTTAGTCTTTATACTTATAATTCCTATTTATATATTTACAGTACAGTTGCCAGACAAATTAAATAAATTTCACTCCAACATATATCTTTCCAAACTGTTAAAGCAGAATTGTTTCCTTTGTTGATCATCAATGGGTTAAGGCTCTGCACTTGGCAGAGCGGAGGAAGTACAGAACTGGGTCTCAGTTACAGACATGCAAAGTGGTCTGCGATTCTCCTGTGGTACCTGTAGTGGCTGGCTCGTGGCCAATGGTCAGTTAGTTAGCTGGTTAGGTGTCTGGTGGCAGCTTCTTCTCGTTTTTTGCCTGATAAAGTTATTGTCGCACCGTGGAGACATTTAATAAATGGCGCAGGCATTAGACCGACGACCGGCTGAACGTTGCATGTTGCATGCGGCAGCAGCGACAGCGAGCGGGATTGGGAGTGGGAGCGGGCGCGGATGAGGGGAGCTGGAGCGATATGATACGAGTGCGAGTCCATGTTGCTGGCATAATGAGTGAGTAGCAGCCATTGCAATGAGACGCTACGGACAGTTGTCAACATAATTTAGGCGCATGCAAAATGCTTGGAGAGAGATTGTGGCGCACACCATGTGTGAATGCGGCATGTGGATTCGCTAGGTGGATAGAGAGGTGGGCTGTGCTCTGTGCCACACTCTAGTTGTATGTAAATCTGAGTAACATAAGTGCGAAGCACACTTTATTGTCACACAAATGCCATATTTTCTCATTACGATCGGACATGATGCATGTGGAATGCCGGCAGGCAAACACGCAACATGGTGCAGCAAGAGGCAAATATCGAAATAATTAAATCCGTCAAGTGTTGGCAACCTGTCACACACACCACACCACACCACACCTCGCAACACTGTTCTAGGCGAACAACAAACAAAAACAAAAATAAAAAAAACAACAATAAACGAAATGAGAAGTAAACAAAAAAAAACAGAGTAAAAAGAATTTGAGTATCGCACGTTTGTAACTGGCCTGATCTTGTTTATGGGGCCGTGTTGCACATAAAGCAGGCGAGAGATGCGAGCTGCAAGTTGCAAGTTGCAAGTTGCAATGCTGAATGCAAAATACTCGTACCGATACCGAGGACACTCAACACGTTTCTGCCACAGTTCGCATTCGGTGTATGAGAAGTTTATTTGGCACCTGAAGATGATAATCGGTTACAAATTAATTGCAACTATGTTGACATTGTCTGGCACAGAGAAGAGAAGAGAAGAGAAGTCTGCAAAAGAGAACCGCGTGAGATGCTGTGCTGGGGCAACTCAATTTATATAGACAGTTGCCAACTGTAAATAAATAAAATTGTCAACGAACTGCACTTGAGTCTCTCCACACACTCGCCGAGCAGAGCAGAGAGAGAGAGAGAGAGAGGCGGCTCCTCCTTGGTTGTGGGGGCTAAGTGAAAAACTGAAGCCGCAGATTGCTTAACGCTGATTGCGTTGCTCTTAAATTGTGCTGCCAACTTTTGAAAAATCTGTAAATTTACACAGAAATCTTTTTTTTCGGCACCGAGACTCGAATCGGCATCGGGGTGCCCAGCCAAGCCAGGAAGAAGGAGTCCCAACACCGTCCAGTACGCATTACGTTTCCCTTGACAGCTTTGGCGGGGGCAACACACACACTAAGAAGAATGCTGGAGCAAGTGGACGATGTGGTTGATGCTGGCGTTGTGGCATGCGTAAATTGGATTAATGCATTTGATTCGCCCAGATTCTGAGAGACGCCACAAGGTTCGAAGTGGCAAGTCTCAGTCGCAGTCTCAGTCTCACCGTCTGGAATCTGAATGTTGACAATTGTCTGGAGGTGCGGTCGCATTGTTCCAATTTGGCACGCATATAGAGAGGCGATTGTCTTCCATGTTGTTGCCGGGCATTATGCCATGTTGTTGCAACTTGTTGTTGTTGGTGCCGGTTCGCGCACAGGTGATATATCAGACAAGTGACGACGGGCGGTACACGCACCCCCCACACCCCCCACACCCCCTTCAACATGTCCTACTCCGCTCGCTGCTGCAGTTGCCGATGACGAGCGGCGATAATGCAACTCTGACTGAGAGAGCACAAGGAATGTTGATGGCGCGGACAGCTCAACTGGAGGCTTGTGGGTGTAGATATAGCTGCTTGTAGAGGTGTCTTGTCTGGGCGTTTGTTATTTCTGTTGTCTCTGTTGTCTTGATGGCGCAATGAGACGACCGACAGAGGTCAAGGATGTGCGCAAAAATGTTCCTGCCTCGCTCAAGTGATGACCATTGAGAAAGTTGAACATCGCCGGGCCATTGGCATTTGCATTTGTTGGCAGGGGGGGCGGTGAGGTAAATATTGCTATGAAATGTTGAGGTATAAAATTACACACAATTTGTGGGCACCGCTCAGCGTTGCCAGCTGATTAAAATTATTATTAGTATGGTTAAAGTTTTTACATTGGATTTGGTAAGTAGTAAAAGATATTATTACATTTTTGATATTATACAATAAAGAGATTTAACAGATTTGATTATATACTGGATCAATCATTCTTATATTCTTATCATACATATATTACAATAGAAGCGACTACTAAACTTCACCTTCAATTTATGTTTTCATACAAATTTCTTATTTGCTTAAATTTCTTCTTCATTTGTCACTTGTTTTCAGTTTCTCTAAACTTTTATTTTGCAACCATTTCTCTCGTTAAAAACTGGTTTTTGTAATGAAGCCCGCCCTCGTCCGCCCCCTGTTCCACTGAATTTTACAAATTAAATTATATTCACCAGTCATGAATTCATACCAACGAATTATACCCAATTAAAGACGGTTGCTTCATGCATTTTGTCATAATGAAAAAAAAAACCATTTCTCTTTATAAATTAATCGAAGGATCTCCCCATGCACCGCTAACCTACTTTTACAAGTCCACAGCTTCCCTCAGCTCTTTTGGTTAAGAAATTCATTAACCACCTGCTCATTAAGCAAAAATTCACGTCATATTTGCCACAATTTCCACACTGTGGCCAAATGTGCTGTGTGTTAAATCCCAGCGGACAACAATAATATGACGAATGCTATGTGCATGTTGTAGGATGAGGATCGGTTGCATGACAAGAGGAGGACGAGATGGAATCGCCATCATATTTTACACAGTTATGTGCGCCTTATTAGCACATCATTTAAGCGAGTTACTCGACACTTCTCCCAACGACTGACAATCGACGACCGGGGCGAGCACCATCCACTGTCCCAGTGTCCACTTGTAAGCACTTGGCCTCTTCCTGCTCATTAAATTTGAAAATATAGCCGCCGTTGTCATATAAATCTTTTTTCCATCAATATTGACCTGTCAATGTCGCCACAACTTCGTCGTCCCGTCTCCGTCGTCACCGCCGTCGTCGTCGTCGTCGTCGTCTTTGTTGCCACCGTTCCGAGCCCTTTTGGCCAGCGCGTATCAAAAATTCAATATAATCACACCATACGCATCTCTCAAGCCGTCGCCCAGAGTTGGCAATTATTTTTGATTTTTTGCGATTTTTGCGCCCGACTCGGCCAACTCAAGAGACGCACTTGGCCATTGTACACTTGCCCTGGCACTTGGCCAACAGTCTGCCACATCCACCTTCCTTGTGCGTGCCAGCTAGAGAAGGACACGTGTCGTGATTTATCGGTTGGCAGTTGGAAAATATTATATATATTCTAAGGAATATATTATCGGAAAAACATACTTAATTATTTTCAAATCAGAGCTTTAAAAATGCCTGCTAACTTAGATATCTGACTTGTGCTCGAGTTTATTGTTTTATATCTTTTTATATATCTGTATAAAATTTGTACTTAGCACAGCTTTTCAATATTGCTTCTTAAGTTCAAGTTGTATTCATGCTCATCTCTAGTTAAGAGCTGTCAATAACCAAACACAACTGCAGACTGGCTGCAGTCCTTGCCTGGTTACGCTCGTGCCTATTAGTCCAGAGAGACAGACACAGCTAGTGAGAGATAAGGAGAGAGACAGAGAGATAAAGAGAGAGAAGGAGTGAATCTCAAACAGTGTCCATTGGTCCATTTGGTGTGTGTGTCCACGCATTGATGTGTCAGCGCATATGTTCTTTTATGTCATCATTTCACAGCTAAGTGGCAGCTACCGGCGCGAGTCGACTCCGGCAAGTGTAAATTCAAATACTAACTTGGCTGACTTCTGGTTTTCGTTTGCAGCTAAATCCAGCGACTTGGCTGCTGATACAATTCAATTTGATTCGCCGAAAACAAATGCCAGCCAATTAGATTTTTCACGCTCCACCGCAAAATACAAAAAAAAAAAAACTAAAAAAAAAACAGGAAAAACAACAACAAAATCTGCGCCTAATTGACATTTTCAGCGCAAGAATTTATTGTGCCCAGAGCGTACATAAGTTATTCCCTTTGGAAATGAATACATACGATGCTGACATGGACACGAGAGTCACCGTCGAGTTATGGAAACTCGCCTGGACTGGACTGGAGTGGAGTGGAGTGGATTCGTACTTGGACTGGGACGGGGACTGGCTGCTGCTGCCTCATGCGTGGCCATAAAGTACACACACAACACACACCACAAATGCACACACACACACACACACACACACAAATACACACAGAAGTGAGACTGGCAAACAGATCCAGGCGCATAGCCACACATCTCACCCCCACGCAGCGCCAGAGGAGTCCATGGCCAAGACGCAAGTGTTCCATTGTGTGTATATGGTTTTTTCTGTATTTTGCTTCTTTTTTGTAGTAGGAGTTTGCACTCTCCAACAAAAGCAACAATAATAACAACAGCAACAAATGTCAACAGTAGTTTATTGTTGTTGTTAGTGTCATTTGACTTGGAGCTGCCTTTTGGGCCAACAGTCGACAGTTGCAGTTGGCAGCGCGCTAATTTGTAAGCCACGGCTGCATTTGGCCAACCTGATAACACCCATAGATTTCACAGAAAGCACTGGAGAGAGAGAGAGAAAGAGAGAGAGTGAGAGAGAGAGTGAGAGAGATTTGGAGGGGGCTAGGCTTAAGATCTATGCTCTCTCCATATTGGTGGAGAAACTTTCAACTTGTTGGCCATTGGGCGTTTGACGTTTTCCGTTTGATGTTTGGCGCGACAGGCAACGCGGCGCATCACGAAAGCCATCAAATGTCAGTCAACTAAATGTGGGAGAAAACTGTTTTGCCACAGGGCCAACAGCAGCAGCAAAAGCAGCAGCAGCAGCAGCAACGGGGTTAACTTATTTCCAAGCGCTACTCCAAAGGAAGTTTCCCTTTATTTATGTACATTTTGATTGCTGCCTAGTCCCTAAAATTGACTAAAATAACTAAACTTGTAGCAAAAAATAACAAAAGCAGTTAAAAATGTTATGCACTATTTTTTTTATTTTTATTGTATATTTAAAATCGAAGTCAAGGTAGATGTTTTTAATGGTTGCTCATTTTTTTTTAGTTTAGCTAACGAGCACAGAAAATGAAGCACTTACAAGAAATCTGTTGACGAGAGATGGGAATATATAAATTACGAACAGACACAACTACACACACACACCAACACACACACACACCAACACACACACACATGCAGACACACACTTGCAGACGACTTAATTACGCCAAATTCAACGAGCAATTGCCATCAATAACATGGGCTATTAATATTCTTGCAGCAGGCTTGTTTATTACCACTTAAAGCCACAATTAAACAGTGGGTCCCAAAAAGCAACAAACACCGAACACACCACAACAACGACGACGACAGCTGACGATGGACAAATGCAACAACAGCAACAAATGTGCGATGCAAATAAAAATTTGTAGTAATAGCAAAACTATGTAAATAATCAAAAAAAAAAAAAAAAGAAAAAAATTGCCTCCTCGCTGCGTTGTGCGTGTGTGATTCATGTTGTGGCCAGGAGTGGGCCAGGCCAACTGCCAGATTCAGCAAGACAAACACACACACACACACGAGACGAGGCACGAGCCGACGCTTCGGCCAAGTGGGCAACACTTGCAGGCGCTGTTCTTGTTGTTGTTGTTGTTGTTGTTATCTGTGGAAAATCGCACTAGTTTTTCCAGCTTTTTAAGTTCGAGTTGTAATGCGAAACCAGCGCCGAGCGGAAATGCAAATGAAATTAATGTGCTGACAATTCGTGCGCGCAAGCGCGTTGACACCTTTGGCCAAAAAGACAGAAAGTGACTGAGACAAAGACAATAAGAGCGAGAGAGAGAGAGAGAGAGATAGCGAAAGAGAGAGTGAGATAGAGAGATAGTCAGAGTGAGATGGCATAGTCATAGCAATCCCAGTGCCGATGCCCATGTCTGGCCCAGTGAAATTACAATTACACATGGCAGCGTGTGCCATATTTACCCCAGCTCCGTTGTTGACTGTGGGCCGTCGACGGCGTTGTTGTTGTTGTTGTTGTTGTTGTCAACGTTGTCGCTGATGTTGTTTCCGTCTGGTTAAACAGGTACTCTGACTACCAGCTACACTTGTTAACATGGCTATTTCACATCCCGAAAGTGGCCCTACAACAGGACATATTGCTCAAAGGGGCAATGGTATTAAATCAAAACAGAAGAAATATTGTTGGCAAAGCAACAAAAAAAAACATCTTAATGTAAGTACTTAAAAATAACAATAAAACCCTTAAGGTATCAATGTTTGAATCTACAACCTCAAAGACATCAATAAGTTATTAATAATAATCATATTTATAAATAAATAGAGGAAAAGAAATAAAAATTCTTAAAGAATTTTAAAGAAAACCAAAGCAATTTTTGCAAAACTAACAATGAAAAATAAGCCTGCAATTATTTTATATTTTTCTATAACAATCAAACAATGATGAAGCACTTGTTTAACATAGATTGCAACAGCTAATAACTTCATTTTCATAAACAGTCAACCGGACAACTGCAACTGCAACTGCAACACCAGCCAGCAGCAGGCAGCAGGGAGAAGCTGCCACAAGTGGAATAAGGAATCGCGAATAGCGCCTAAACGTCTGCAAATTAAACACTTTAAACGTAATAATCATTAAGTTATTTATCTTTATTAATAAGGAGAAAATTGGCACGCACAAGAAGTCAGCGGATGACAACAAAGTGCAAACGAAGCAAACGATGAAGATTGGGAATGATGAGGATGGGAATGAGAACGGGAATGAGCAGCAGATATGTTGTTGTTGTTGTTGGTTGCTGATGATGTTAATGTTGTTGGTCGGTGTTGCTGCTGCTGCTGCTGCCTTTGCCTAGAATGCGCACAATTTGAGCTACGTAAATGGACACATAAAATGTGCTCTGGCAAAGCGACACGGTTGACAAAGGGGCAGATGGAGGTGGCGGCATGGTCATGGGTGGAATCTTCAGTTCGGTTGATGAGCAAGACGTTCAACTTGTTACTCTGGCGAATATGAAAGGCAGCAGCAGCAGCAGGCAAAGCAACTTTTGCCACGCTCTTGATAAAATCAGCAATACTCGTAGAGCACACAAGGCACAGGCTGGAACTGGGACTGGGACTGAGTCTGGTCTGGTTTGTGGCCGGTGGCCGGTGGCCGGTGGCTAGTGGCGGTGGCGACACTTGATACGCCAATAAATCAAGCAATCTGCTTAATTAATGTGCAACTTAGAACATTTAGATGCAATTTATTTTAATGCGATAATTTATTAATTTATTGACTTTTAATAAACGAAAGCCGAACAACGCTACTAGTTGGGCGTTGTCCAGTTGACCACTTCTCAGCTCCGTGTGACATCATTAAAATGAGACAACTATGAGGGAACGAGCGAACAAGAGAGGGAGAGAGAGAGAGGGAGCGAACTCTGCTGAGATTTACGAGCTGACAGGCGTAGAAACTGTTAAAGTCAGTTGACAAAAGTTGCGGAGCCACTGTATCCAGCTCCTGCTTCTGCAACTTGCACCTCCCCCTCGGCTGGTGCCAGCGTCTTACCCACCTGCTGATTCACCTGTCTGGCATACCTTGGCGTATCTTAATTGACGTGCACATTTCGCTATCGCGTAATGTGAAAATGCTGCCGGTTGTCGCTGCTAGTTTTGCTTGGTTGGTGTAGCTGTTGTTGTTGTTGTTGCTGTTTTTGTTGTTGCTGCTGTACTCCTTGTCCAAGTCCAAGTTTCAAGCAGCACAACAACTTGCTGATTCACATGATTTACGACTCATAGTTGCTCATCTTGTTCCTGCTGCTTCTGCTTCTGAAGTTGATGTTGCTGTTGTTTCTGCTACTATTGCTGCTGCTGTTCCTGCTGCTGCTGCTGCTGCTGCTGTTGCACTTAGCTAATTTCTTAACACAATTTTAATGTTATCATTAAGAGGCATTGCGTCAACAAGCTGCGCCAAGTTTATGGCCAGATCGCACCATTTATGGGTGAAAGTCGCTCTTCGTTTGGTAGTCGCCATTTGGGCGCATTGTTTGAAGTTTGATTTATGCCTTCTAAACACAGGCTGAGAAATGGGAACCACAGCAGGATATGACTATAACTGGCTACTACTTGGTGTTGATTGGTAGCTGTCAGCACTCCTTGTTCCTTTTGAACAAATGCATACCACACTTATTTATGAACCTTCGTGATTTTATATTACCAAAGATTTTTCACAATGTGCATCTCTGAAATGCATATAAATTGTGCAGATTAATTGCAATGGTGCTTGATCATGTTTATATATAATTATATATCAGATTACGAATATCACAGTTTTACTGGCAGACTTATCTCATAGATGAACATTCTCTCCTAAAACATCCTGGACATCCTCTCTCATACTTGTCTTCCCCCGCTCTGTCTCTCTCAGCATTCCCTGAAGTTCAATACTCCTCTTTCTATGACACTTGACCCCAAGATTTATTGAATGGCCTTTTGGGTACGTCCCTTTCCATATCCTTGAAAATGGACCGATCGCACGCTCTGATCATTCAGACTTCCCGCTTGAGACTGTCAATGAACGCACTAAAAACGATTATTTAACAACTGTTTAAACTGAAATTTATGTTTATTAATAATATCAACAGCGAACTTCAAGTACTCCAAGTCTGTCCGCCTCTGTCCCAACGTAACGTTTAATCAACGCGCTCTGGCGAAAGATATACTAATGTATATAAAAAAAATATATATATATATATATGTTTTTTGGGCTGCGCCTATGAATCAGCCAGGCGCGAATCAAGATCGAGTCGAGTGGGGTCCAAGTAGAGGGCGAGGGCGTCTCGAGCGCCAACTGTAGAACCATTTTCTGTGTATTTATCTCTTTTTTTATTATTGTGTTTGTTTGCTTCTCTCTTATATGCACATATATATTTTTGCGATGTAACAAGTTTTATTTCGCCGTAGTGACAAGCAGCGGAGGAGTCAACCAACAAGCAACAACCAACAACCAACAATAAATGAAAAAAAAAAAATACGCTACAATTCTCGTTTCAAGTTGACTGTAAAAAAATTCAAGGTTAGCCGACGCGGCACGCTTGAGACTGTTGGACAGGTCTGCCACGCACCTTGGGCCGAGCCCAGACTCCGACTTGGACTAAGTTTCAGGCCCTTTGATGGGTGGACCATTGTATGGTTGGAGAGGGGGTTGGGACAACAGGCGGATTGAACAAATGAATTTCATTATATTGAACGCATTCGTGCATTTTACCGCACACGTTGGCCCGGCTCTAAAGGTGCGGTGCTGCCCAAAAGGGACTTGTAATCAGTTGGCAATGCGAACGCATAAAGTAATTGCTAACCATTTGCGTTGGCACCGCCGACGAGCACTTCCTGCGGCAGCAACAGCCCCCAACCACCGCAACCCCCCCGAAGTCCGCACGAGCATTTTCTGCGCGGGCGTTCATTAACAGCAACCTGTTAAGCCATCGTCATCGGGGCGACAAACGTTGCCTTTTATGGCCAGCAGCAGCCAGCAACAAGAGCCACAAAAAAGCAAAAAAAAAGAACCAAGAATGAGTAGTTTTCTTAGGCACACCGAAGTTAATATACACTTACCAAGAACCGCCTAAATTTATCTTGACTCTGACTTGCCAATTCTCTCTAATAGATCCAGGTGATGGAATGTTAAATAGCTTTGGTAACAACATATGCCTCTGGCCAATCTGAAATAATAGTTTCCTTAAGTTGCTGTTAAAAATTTTAGTACCCTCTGCAAGGGTATAGGAATAAAAAAAAAAGCTATAGAATTAATAGCCCAGACTGGGATGGGCTGGGCACGAGCTGAAGCTGAAGCTCAAGCTGTAGCTGCATCTTGAGCTGGAGATGCGACTCGGAGCTAAAGCTAAAGCAGCGGGAGCGATCGCATTAATCAAGCCCAAAACAAGTGGCAAAGGCGAACTGGCAATGGCAATGGCAATGGAGCACACAGAACGAGAAATCGAAAGTCCAATGCACTTGTCTTGGAGCAGCGGTTCCAGTTTTTGGTGCGTTCCATAATTGGCCAAATTGACGTTTATGTGCGACTGGGGACTGGGCGAACTGTGTGGATAGTGGATAGTCGACTTTGACGGCTTTTTGATCAGGATTATGCCATTCACAGTGTGTCTGTGTCTGGGGTTTGCCGAAAGTTCATGAACGAACAGGAAACAGCATCGGCCCAAAAGGCATTAACTCGGCTAATTTACGTGGCTAAAACTTGTATTTTTTTGACTCAACACATAACAAAAGAAATAAAATCATATTATTTTCTTATTCCTTTTAGGCACTTTTAATTAAAATGCTATAAATTCGTGAAGAGGAAATTATCATTAAAATACCAAGCAGCAAAAAACAATTTTAATTTCTTCCTTATGGCCAACTTCAGCTCAGGTTAGAGTTCTCGGCCAGGCAAGGTTGTTCCCGTACGAGGATGCAGATAAGCCGAAGGTTGCAAGCTATATATTCAGCTATATTCATTATGCAGATGTTATTCTGAGCACTTTAAATACAGAAATCTAAATTAAGGGCAAGTTTAATTTATCTGATCGAGGATGTCATGAAAAAAAATAAAATAAATAAAGATTGAGAAAAAGTGAATATTTGGAATTTGGTATTATTTAATATAGAATTTTGTATAGCATTTAGTTAATGAGTTAATTTGCAATTTCTTTTGTTCTGAAACCATCTTAAATAATCTCAATATTTTAGTTAAACATTCAAGTCTGATATAATTAAAATTTTGCTGGAGGAAAATAATATGTATAAGTATTATTATTATTATTTGTTGAACTCTAGAAAGTATTTGCTTGTTAAGAGATTCTTCAATAATTGTCTTTTATGCTAGATTATTAAGATTTCTGAAAATGCCAGCTTAAAGGCATTCTCACAATGCTGTTGGTTGTTTCTCTGGATAACCCAGTCCAACAGGTTGCATTTAGCTGACTTCTTTTCCGATCACCTTTTGCGATGAACCCATAAAGATTGCATTGCATTATGAAATACTCGATACTACGAGATGGTATGAGATGGCCATGCCATGCCATAGAATGTTTTGGTATGGTGTATGGAATGGTATGGCCACTTGGGCCACGTACTGCCGCAGGTAGCTGTATGCGGGCGCAACACGAATTACATACATCAAGCACTAACTACCGAACCGGAGCCAATGCCAGAGACAGACTTAAAGACTGGAAAGATGAGGCCAGAGCTTCTACGTAATCTGCAGCAAGAACCCTGAACCACGTACGCATATCCAACAACAGTTGACCGATAACAGTGAAGAGAGGTGCGCGACCAGGAGAGAGCAGCATGCTCAATAATGTTGCCACTTTTGTTTTGTAACCTGTCCAAGGTGTTGAAGATGATCATGTCTCTGCCCTCTCTCCTCGCTCACCCCAACAATGAATTGCATAAAAGTACGGGCAGGCAACATTTCGGACAACAACAACAACAACAACAACAATTGAGCCGCCTTACGACCGCTGGCCAAATACAATTGCCACCATAAAGCATCAACCCAACAAGAGCCCATCGATCCATCGATCGCACTTGCTTGAGTTGCCCCGCTATCCGCTCCTTCTCCCCTTTTCTACACACTTTTCTCCTGTGCCTCCTTAAGTTTTTGGTCGTCGGTTTTTCATCTGTTCTATCGATTGCGAACACGTTGCCCCCCACCACACCACCACACCACCAGTGCCGGGACTCACACTTCCACTTCATTCTACGATTGCCGAGATCGATGATCGCGCCTGACTCTCCAATTCTCCGTCTCGGCTCTGGGTTTGTTTCTCTGTCTCTGTCTCTGTCTCTGGCCATGCCACTTATACACTTGTTGCTGCTGGTTTGCGGTCGCCACTCGCTCGCATTTCGGTTAATTTTTCTTTTGGACTCTGGGGGCACCCACTTCAGCGGCCCCAACCGCAGCAGCAGCAGCAGCCGCATCTCGTCTACGCATTCATTTGCGGGCTCATTGTGGATGCCCCCTTGCCCCCATTGCCACCGTTGTTACCCCTTTTTTTCGTCTCTGACATCACCCTCACGCTCATTGTTGCTGTGAGTTGCTTTTGTTCTTTTGCTTCTTTCAACTTTTTCAGCCTCAACATTTATTTATTATTTTTATTTATTTTCATCTCTCATTGCTGCTGAGGGGCTCTCCTACACAGTTTTCGATTTTGTTCAACTCGTTAAAACGCGCCCGGGTCGAGGCATTCTTTTATAATTCCATTTCGCGAGAATTGCCCATGCGCCCTTGGAGCCACTGACCAGACTCAGACTCAGTCCCCAGCTCAGACTCTCAATCCAGCTAAAACACAGACGCTGGCCCTGACTCCGAGTCAAAGTCGGGGCACGATGTTGTTGTTTAGGTTCCATAGAAACGCTGGACGCGACCGCAGACGCAGCCTCAGCCTCAGCCGCAGCCGCAGTTGAAGCCGCTGTATTGTGTTCTGTGCGTGGATTATTGGTTCGTTCTCGCATCCATGGCCTAGAGGCGACTGCAAGTACCTGTTGTCGTGGCATTTGTTGTGGTCTGCTGCCTGCTGCCCGTTGCAGGTTCACATTGAGGTCTCCGCTCATCGGCGAACGTGCACTGCGCGAACGGCTCTGATCTGCTTGTTGATTTCATCGACCCCTTTTTTTTTGTATTTTGTTCTGCCCCTACCCCCTCCCTTGCTACAACTTTGTTAAGACCCGTCCACAAACTGCCTTAATGTTGGTAATAATATTATTCGTATACGACGTAAGTAGATGCAGCCTGCAGCAGGTACATTATTTTATGCTGGTACAGGTGAACTTCATGCAACACCACTTTCAAGATATTCTAAGCGACGTATCGAAATTGTTTTAGTATATATATTTAAAGTTTTTACAGACTATTCGATTTCAATATAGATGTTTTATATCCACATGAAAATATCTTATAAAAATATATTCAGCTCAAGTTTATAGAAATTGCATTAATTCGTTTCCAAAACCAGTCACAAAATAAATTTGTAACAGCAATTTTAGATTGGATTGGTTTGAGTTTACACATCGAACACGTCAGAAATAATAATAAATATAATTTTTCAACACATATAATTTAAGAGCATTGGAGATTTGGCTTTTATAAATATATTTACCCATTCATATACATATGCGATCGGAGAATGCTTTGTAAACAAATTGGAACCCTTTCAAGCGTCACTTGACACTTTGACGTTCCAATTACGAAATGCAAACACTTCAAATAATACAAACAAAATATGTACTTAGAAAACGGCCCACACATGGAAACTGATTTGTGATTGCTGGCTCTTCCGCTCTTTTTGGCTGGCAATTAAAAAAGTGCCCAAATATCACACTGCTGACATATTGTATACGACAACGAATGCCAGGCAAAATAAACAAAGGCCTAGAGAGCACAGCCATTAGAATATGTTGAGTAGAGAGGTTCCCTGTCGTCGCCCACAGTGCTCCACAGTGCTCCAAAGTGCTCCGCAATGCTCCACATTCCTACACCCTATGAAATAACACAAGAATTCAGCGGGCAAGAAGTTGAAAATAAACAAATGGCAATCGAAATTCAAGAATTTAGTTCAACAATGCGAACAAGTGACCATGACATGATTTGATTCAAAAGAGACCCCAATTTAATTCAAAAATTGGGGACTACATAAATTTAGAAAACTCATTTGATTCATTAAGGAAATAAACACTTGCAAGGTGGTCGTTTTTTGTTTTTATCGGTTCACAGCTGATAAGCTGATACAATTTAATTTTTTGAACTGGTTAATGGATTCGTGTTGCGTCCGGTTTCAGAACTCAAAAACCAGTAAATAAATCACAGCAACAGCTTAATGATTCAATCTCCAGTTCCAGTCTGAGTACATTGAAAGCATATGTACAAAAGTTGAGATAACAAACTCAATGAACGTAATCCGGGCCTAAAAGTATTTGGACATTGTTAACAAATTCTCGCTCAGAGTTTGTTCAATTTATTATTATTATAACTTTACTTTACTTAATTAAATTTGCTTAATTTTTCAATTGCTTTGATAAGCACAAACCAATAGCAAAGCACTTAGCTGATCTTTTAGGAGATATTTAGATTCCGGGTTGGCTATCATCCAATTGAGGTTAACAATAACTGCAATTGTCGGCAATTGCAAGTCCACACAATATATGACTTGGGGCAATTGTGAGTAATCTGTGAGTATTCATTACCATTAGCTAAACTCGTATGAGTACTAGAATCTCCTTTACCTTCCAGCTGTCACTCAAACCACAACTTTCATTTGCGAAACTGCATTTCAGAGCGAGAATCGTGTCTGCCAGTGGCCACGACAGAGAGAGAGAGAGAGAGAGAGAGAGAGGAATTGGCTGGCACACAGCAAACTGTGAGCAACTGTGACAGGACCATGACTATTATTAGTCATGCAGCGTTGCCTCATCCACATTTGCCGCATTTGCCACATTTTGTTGCTGTGTTGGCAGTTGCTCAGAGGCGTCTAAGCTAATGAAGCCATTTCACACCTGCCTGCTAAATTATGCGCCAAGCCAACAGCTATTAACCTGTTACAGATTACTTATAATTAAATTATAATCAACATCAAGGCGCATCACACAGACTGAAAGGCCTGACTATATATATAAACATATATATATATATATATAGATAATGGTTTATTCGTTGCCAGTTGCCACAGACCTGATGTTTAGCATCTTTCCCCAGTGCGGCAACTTGACATGAATCTAACAAGCCTTCAACTATCTAATCAACGTACAAGTCAAAACATCAACACCTCAAGTAATCAAAATCACTTTAGAATTTCAAATCAGTTAGTTGATGGCCTGCGGCGTCTCTGCTCGAGGCAGGCACGCAAGGCGGCCCAGCCATGTCCAGTTTCTGCCGTAGATGCAGCTCCGCACCATGCGACAGTTGCAAGTAAGCAAGCAAGCAAGCAAGCAAAAAAAAAAATGGGAAAATGAAGAGAAAAAAAAACTCTAAGATTATTCAAATTTAATGGACGCAACGCGCGTGGAGACTCCACAAGTGAGGCGGCAACAACGGTTACAGTCATGTTGGAAAGCAGCTACCTGAACTGCACCCCAACCTGGACATGGACGCGGTCTGCTCTCGTCTGGCCTGGCCCGGCCTGGTCTTGCCTGTCATCATGATTGATACGTTTGATGGATTGATTCGAGTGGCTGTGTGGCGTCCAGTTCAAGTTTGCTGATTGATCGCGGCGCGTTGATTACAATCGATGGCGCAGGCGCAGGCGCAGACTCAACGCACGCTGCTGGGAATTCAATCAAAAGTGTCAGCGCCGGTACAACATCTCTAACTGCAAACTGCATCAGCACTAACTGGCCAACTACAGTAATCATTGATGAAGAGCAATGCCAACAGAAAGTGCAAAACACAGCAGCAGAAATCTTAAGGAAAATACATCTTGAGTGAAAAAAATAATATAAAATTCAATAATAAATTTGGTATTCAAAATTGTATCTAAAATCAAATGCTTTATTTTCATAGATAACAATGAGCATAATTCTAGATTTTGATTTGCTCATAGGCAGCATCTACTGTACTTAGCTCAGCGCTCCATGCCCCCATGCGAAACAGGTACTTTAGGCAGCTAGAGCAAGCGGCAAGTGTCTGTGTGTCTTTAGTGCCATGTTATATGCCACCTTAATGATCTTGTCTTGCCAAGCGCAGTCAGCAGCAACGGTTGGCGGCAGCAGCGGCGTCAGCGTCAGCAGCGGCGGTGGCTGCAGCAAACGTAACTTCCAAGTCTTTTGTCGAGCAGTGGCACACAGTCCTCAGTTGGCAACATTTTGAGCTGACCACCAACGGCGCCTTTATTGACTTCACAGTCGAGTCCAAGCCAAGCCAGACTGGGTGGCCAGCATAGTAACAGCAACAGCAACAGCAACAGCGACGACAACAACAACAACAACAACAACAAGAACAGTCAAGAGGCACAGTTAAAGCCGGGCCTATTAAGTCATAGCGTTCGCTCATTTCTGATCATTTCACGGCTGGGCCTTCTCCTGCTTATGAATAATGGGGCGCCCAGCTTTATATGCCTCATTTAGATTATGTTGTAAATGGCAGCAGCAACAACAACAACCACAACAACAACAACAAACGATCGAGCAGCTACCACATTTACATGAAAAATTGCCAATCGCTATGCAACGAAATGAAAATAAATCGAAACTTTTGGTAAATTCATCAACCTTTTTTTTTTGCTTTTTTTTTTGCTTTCTTTGTTGTAACATTTAAACAGATTTTAATTAGTTTCGAACAGCAGTGGGCCGTCTGTCAATAATTTGTCAATATCTCAAACAACTATTTCAATTTCTCTCTGACTCTCTCGCGGCGAGTTCAACAACTTTACGAGCTGTGCACAACAAGTGTGTTGTACTTGTACTTGTCGGTGCGAGTGTTTGAAGTGTTGTCCGCTTCGGTAATATTGAAATTAGTTCGAAATGCGATCGGCGACTTTCTTGTAATGCCGCCACCAGACGCTTCTTCTTCCTTCCTTCATTTTTTCAGCCCAGATTAATGATGTTTTAATGGAGCGTGAGAAAAAAAAAACAGCTAATACATTTTGTTTAAATAGTTTTTTTTTTTTTTTTTGGCAATTCTGCCGCACCTTGCGTACTTTTGCTCTGGTATTACGTTTGCCGAGCGATATGATTAATAGAAAATAACAAATATTGTTCAGGTTGTAAGCATTGTAAGCATTTGGAATGTGTGTATGTAAATTGGAATTGCCCAAAAAATAACATGCGTGGAAATCATGTAAAATCTAAGTGTGATCTTTGTGCTTATACATATAAATTGTGCACAGCAGGTGACTCTTTTTGCAAACATCATTATTTAAAATTATTATTATTTACTAACCTGACGATGATGATGCTGATGATGATGATGATGATGATATATAAGAGAAACAGATTTCATTTCTCAAAGAGACTTATTATAGCTATGATTATGTTTTTTTGGTGTAATGT
Organism: Drosophila demipolita; assembly: GCA_035042405.1. NCBI lineage: Eukaryota > Metazoa > Arthropoda > Insecta > Diptera > Drosophilidae > Drosophila > Drosophila demipolita. Next base: position 2,313,374 of record JAWNLI010000044.1, on the reverse strand, counting down.
TCGAAGCATTAAAAATATATAATAGCCCAACACTTAAAAAGTGTTTCTGCACTCCAGTTTTAAAAATAACTCTCCATTATCAAAAAAATATAGGTTTGTTTTAGCCAAAAAATAGCAAACTTTAAAGTAGGCATTTTTGCTTGCCACCCAGTGGAAAAAAAAAAATGCTGGAGGACAAATCAACATAAGAAATTCTTTAATTTCGACTTACAACCTGTTGCAAACACAGAACATAACAGAAAAACGGCAATGCGACAAGAGCCGAACAAGGCGCAAAACGAAAGACTTCAGACACGAACTTGTCGTACACAAACCAAACAGCAAGCGATACAAAACAGCTTGCTGAACAAACAAACAGTTACGGGGGGGGCGGGGGAAACCTTGAGGCGGACGCCCGAAAAACTTTACGTAATTAAGCAAAGAACGTTGCGCTAATGTCGCACATAAGTCACACGGGCAACAGGCCACAAATGCAGACAAGGCAAAAAGAAAAAAAAAAAAACAAAAACAAAAACAAAATGCAAAAAACAAAACGGTTAATGTTTTTTGGAAATTTGGTTGGCAAGTACGAGTGTAAATACCAGCAGCGAATGCTCGAATGCTGTTGGCTCATTCACGCGAATTTGCTTGGCAATTGAACTTGGCTCTTGGAACTTAACGTTTTGCCATCGATTTTTTGGGGCCAGCCGTCGGAGGCAGCATCGACATCGGCGTCGGCGTTTGGCGTTTGGCGTTTAGCTTCGTCGTCGTCGTCGCAACGCGTTTTTGATTAGCTTTCCGCATTTTAGCGGCATTTGTTAACCAATGCAGAGAGTTTCGGACCACAGCGGCCAACAAATGATGCTTATCAGGAATCACGAATATTTGTTTGCTGCCGTTGCAACAAACAAACTCAAGAAGTGCTGTACAAATGCTTTTCCTCGTATTCTGCTAAAAAGTCGATAGAGAGGAAGCCGCCGAAAGTTGCAGCAGCAACAGCAGCAACAGCAGCAGCAGCAGCCACAGCGCCAGCAGCGCCAACAAAACGATGCAACCAGAAATCCTAAACTTGACTCACGACGCATTTTCTATATACACCCGTATATATATTTAATTTCAACAAACGGCGTCAAGTGTATCGAATGGCCACAAAAACAGCAGTAGCAATAAGAATGCAAATTAAGCAATTTAATGACGACTCGAATATACTCTTCAAATAAATAAAAACAAGACAGATTTTAAGATTGAAGTGAATATGAAAAATTCGAATTATTGTTGGAAAATATCAGATTAGAGAGAAAATTAGCTATAAACTGAGAATGGAAATGGTGAAAAGCTTAAACTGAGGAAAGTAAGACTTTTCAGAAATGTGCTTTTTTTTTTTGAGTACACATTAAATACATTTATAGTTTCCAACCAGATAAAGCATCAATTTCCTTGACGGAACACCTCAGAAACAAAAACAGTTATCACTTCCGCTCTGCGTGTCACAAACGTGATAAGAAAGTACTGATACCATTTTGAAGTACCAGAGTATATAAACAGTTGCATAAAAAGATTACAGATTTTGGGTTTTCGCGCCTGGGCAGCAGCTAGCTACCCACGCGATGCGGGGCACACTCAGCAGCGTTGTGAACGGCGTTGCCACATCGCCACAATCGCAGCGTGGCGTGGGCGTCAGTGGAGTTACAAATGATTTCGCCAAAATATTCAACGTATGCATATTTTTTATAATTTTCACAAATTGATAAACCAAATTGCAAGTGATTTTTCATAGTTGTTGCATATTGTGCCTTTCGTTCGACCCGTGTGAGTCACACACAGCCGCACACTGCAACACACACACAGTGGATAATTATGATGCCAGATAATGCGATACTAAATAATTTAGCCTGGCCAAAAGGCTCATTTTATTTTATTTGCCACTCGACGCGACGCGTCGCAACGCCGACGGTGGCAATCTCTGACAGCTGCATGTGGACACTTGGCCCCTGCCAACAACAGCAATAACAACAAAAACAACAACAACAACAACAAAAGATCAACAACCACTTGGCGCCCCCCTTTTTGTCAATTGTTGGTCTTTCTACTTTTGTCGCGCTGATTTGCAATTGCAATTGCAATCGGTCTAACCCCCACTCAGTTCCCCCTCGCGCTGTTGCCAGCTGTCCACCATCTGCCCCTGGTGGGTATGTGTCCATGTGGGTCTATATACTCCAAAATATACTCGTAAGTGCATAATGTGGTCCATTGTCTGGTTCGGGTTCACTTTTTACGAGCGGCTTTGTTTGCGCTTTGAGAATTATTATGTCATAAATTAATAGGCGCAATTTTTACTACCTGCCCGAAATCCCGCTCCCCAGCCAGTGGACGAAGAGGGATGTGGAGCTGCAAGTCTGGTGGTGGACCCACACAAAAGGGACACTTGGGGCAGTGAAAAATGCGATGCTGGCACTGCATTTGCCTAATGGATGCTGATTTTATATGAGAATGGGTGTTAGATCTGCCAGATATCCGCGAATAAATGTAGGAATTTGGCTCAGTTGCAGCTATGCGCAGGGGTACAAGGTGATATATATAAAAGCCAAGTTTATCAATCTATACACTATATTGAATAAGCCAATTGAAACATGTCTATTTCATTTAAAAATCTCAGCTATAACAATATGTGCACTCGAAAAAGATATAACAGTCATCCATTAATTTTCGTCGGGAAATTAATATATTATTAGAATTTTGTTTGTTCTATACATATTACCTATATATAGGCCGACAAATATTTAGCTGAATTTCTCAGAGATGTTTTATATGTTTTCGTCCTAGTCGTAAATCTTATTATTAATTCAACATTATTTAATCCTAACTATGCTCTACTATTATCAAAAAAAAAACACTGTTGAAAATGGCCAGCGTGTGTATGATATTCTCATTACTAATATTATCTATATAAACATTTTTGTAACTATTTAATAATCTACATGCCAAAATAGATAATACAAATCTTTTCTATATAATTGTATTTGAGATTATTATTATTTTCAATCAGAAATGGCTTCTATAGAGGTACAAAAAGCAATAACAAAAAATATCTTACAAATAATTTTATTATTTTCAATTTAGGTGCAGGTGAAATTCATAATAATTTCATAATAATTTTATAGAAATATTAACTTATGCAATTTTTGTTATTGAAAGCTAACATCTTTATCAAACTTTCCATCAATATAACTTACATAGCTTCAATATACCGTTGGTATTATAATACAATATCATTTGAATCTATTTGTTGCTCTCCGCCGACACTTTGCATGTTATGTTTTGGTGTAGCGAGTATTTGCCTTAAAGCGCGCATGTTTGTTGGAAATGTTGCACATTTTATATTTTTGCATAGAGTCGAAAACACGCCCCGTAGCACCAGACAGATCACATGCACCCCACACCTGCCTCCTCCTCCTCGTCCTCCTCCATTCTACTTGCTTTGCCTGCTAGCAAACTGGGGCGCTTAGTCTGCACAGCTGTCTGGGCCAAGAGTTTTAGCCATAGAGTGTCTGCCTGATGCCGGGTGACTCATTGGGGTCTCTGCAACTATGAGTTGCATATATGATTTTATTAGTCGGATTTGAATTTTTTTCGTATTGATTCTTGTGTTGCAAGCGTGTGTTGTTGTTGGCTTATTTGCTTGGACTACAGACTACAGAAAAACGCCGCTGGTTGTTGGCCAGTCTGTCGCCGTCAGTGTGTGTTTTGTCAATTAAGCAGCAAATTGCCGAACAAATTCAAAAATCGCGTTTTACAAATTTCTATAGCAAATGAAATCAAAATGTGAGCTTGGCATTGCATCTGTGCATTGGTCATGTGGCATTCGCAACTCTTAACTAAATGCTGACTTTCCGTCTTATCAAGACCACGCCATCGTCAACGCGGCAAGAATATCAACTTAAATGACCATTATTAGCGGTAAATAAACTCACCTGGTAGCAACAAACAGTTCCCAGCCGAACAACAATAAAAAGCAAAACCAAACGTTGCAAGTAGAAGCTGTAATAAAAGATCATGTTAACACACTGCAATAACAACAACAACAACAACAGCTATAGCAACAATAATAATAATAATAATAATAAAAGAGAAGCCCAACTGTTGCAGAAAAGTTGCAAAATAATCAGCACTTTTATACGAAACTTAAATACTCTATAGAAAGTACTCAAAACTTAATTTAACTTAATTTTAATAGCTCGCCTGTAAGCGTAAGAAAATTCAATTAAAAAAATAAAAAAACTTAATTCTGTTATAAAAAGAATCCCAGAACTTACAATTGTCATAACTAACCCAAGTCAGAGTATTAAATACCATTGGTTATGGTGAACTCAAAGCTAAAACGGCCATGAAACTTACATCTGATAAATGATATAGAAGCTCGCATTGCCAGCAAAACAAACGTAGAGAAAAATATTGTCATAGTATCAAGAGAAATATAGAAAAAAAAACATAAAGAGAGAGAGAGAGAGAGATGGGCAGGGGGAGAAAGAAAAATTCATAGGGGGGGGGGGCGGCTAGGCGAGTATGAGACTGGCTTAAACCTGCCAAAGAGTCGCACACTAGGAGCTATTCTATTGTTCTGGCCCGTTAGAAGGACCCAGCTAGCTGCCGGCTTATCGCTGGGGTTTTTAGTCCAGCAGCCAATTAGGCGACATTTCTGGCACCATCTGCCTGGGCAATTATGAAAATGGCAATTTTTATTGCAACCAAAACGCGCCAGGAATCTGAAGCTGTTCGCTGCTTTTTTGTGTGTATGTTGGTAGTCGAAATGGGGTCCTTAATATTAACGCTAATTGGCAGCCAGGTGCATAGTTGAGAGATTCAATGTACTATAGGAAATTAATTTCGCATGCCGCTGCACGTTCCAGACTCGGGCCAAAATCTATTAATGGTCATGTATGAGAGCGTGATTCACTTTGACCTCCAAGAAGTTGCAGCAACCACATCCACAGAAGCACAGGAGCTGCTTGTCTCTTTGTCCCGTGCCTGTGTGGTGTGTGTCATGCTCTAAATTTACATAAATCTGTAACCGAATTTTGCCAGCGAAACGAATATGGAAGCAATCCATGTCCAGGTGAGGAGTTCGCCAACTTTCTGCTTCAGCAGCAACAGCAACAACAACAACAACAGCAACAACAACAACAACAACAACAACATCAACAACAACAGCAGCTTTGTTAAAATACTTTGCCTGTGTGCCAATTGTACAAGTAATGCGGAAGAATTCATGTGCATGGGAGTTTGCTTTTGGATTTATTAAAATGAATTAATTTGGAAAATTTTAGCAAACATTCTGGCTTGGCCAATGTGCGGCATTTTAATGAGGTCGCCAAACTCCATGGGCATAAATTGCATTTGCATTTGTTTAACCTTTTGGCTCTTGGCTAGAATAGCTTGCCAAATCAGCCAGCATATTTATCAAGCTGCACAGCCCGGAAAAGGTTTTTAAATAGTTTCATATCGAGGCAAGAATAATTTAGAGGATTAGAGATGATTAAAAAAAAAAAAGAAAGAAGGAGTAGTTTGCGAACCAAAAAATGTTATGTAAATGAAGAACTAATGTGGCTTAAGTATTAAATAATCAGTTAATTGATTTGATAAACATTTCGAGCGTTGCATCATTTGGGCGATATTTGGGTATTTGTAACAACAACCAACTAACAGCCTTCTAATCTCAGACGCTAACGTGGCCAATCATTGGGCCACACCTACTAGCTAATCAACACACACACAAATCATAATCCCCCCCCACCTTAGTTTTTTCGAACACCTGATGTAATTTGCAATTGCAATGGTCCAGAAAAACACCCGAAAAAACACATTCGACAGACCAACAATCACAATTGCTTTGCAATTTCACACTTTCAATCGATACAACAACAACAACAACTACAACCGGCGGGCAATCGATTTTGAGCTGTTTTTTGTCCGATCCACAGTGGTGGCATTGGTGGCATTGGTGGATTGGTGGTGGTGGTGCACTACCCACTGTGCAATTAACACCTCAGCGTCTCAGTGGAGTGCGACTAAAATTATATACATGACTTTTAAACGAGCTGTGGAACGATGCTGGTTTTTCTAATTAATAAATATAAAAACTCAGTCACTTCGCATGCAAAAATTCGAATATAAAATTTTATTAGCCATACACGGCAATGCACTTTGAATTTGTTGGTCTGCTCATAAATACCAATAAAGTTGTACATACCTCTATACTAATACATACATACATACATACTTACTATCTGCTGGCACATATTTCTATTTCACCTGCAGCCAAAACAGTTTATGAGTTCAATTTGTTATACCCTGTAGCCAAAAAACTGGTTTAAAGGGGTGTTTCACAAAGATCACATAATGTATAAGAAACACGCTTAAACTGAGATTATTCGATATAGAACTATAACTAATCACGACTTGCAGTTGTAACTGTAAGCATTAAAGTGTATTTTTTCAAATAATTTTTGGCTCTTAAATTTGCATACACAATAAGTAATAAAATATTTAAATATTGTATAGAGTATCGGCCAGTCGAATGCTTAGTTAAATGTTATGCCGGCCGTTTGGCGCATTATTAATAATCACATTTTAGCAATAAATGTCGCCATGGATTGGTGGCCAATTGCCAGCCATTTGCCAATTGGCAGTTGACAATAATTCAATAATTCAATGCATGCGTTTAATGGCATTTCATTGAGCCTGTTGGCGACGGCAACTTGTGGCTAATTGATTTTCAATTACTTTATGCCCGATTGGCACTCGTGACACCTTTGTTTAGTGTCGCACAATTAAAAATGCAGTTCGCCAATATTTTGAAGTGATTTATAGTAGCCGATCATAAATTATATGAAAAATTGCATTTGATAAAGAAAGAAAATATTAAGTAACTTTTTTTTAAATGTCGCAAATTTAACACACTTCCAATTCTATGATTAACGTGAATTTATTTAATTTAATGTGAATTAAAGTCTGTTCAAGAATAAAATGTAATAATACAAAGTAGTCAAAGTAGATATTTATTAAAATTTACCTTTAATATAGCTGAAACACAATAATTCTGTATACTCCTTTCATAGTTAATTTCAAATCGAAGCAAACAAATAATTAATAGAAAATATTAAAATTCAAGCAAATAAATATGAAATGTTTTTATAATATAACTGAAACTGAATTAAAGTCTGTTAAAAATTAAATTTTATAATACAAAGTAGTCAAAGCAAATATATATTACAATTTGACTATAAATTGGTTCAAGCACAATAATTCTGTATATTCCTTTCATAGTTTACTTCAAATCCAAGCAAGAAAATAATTAATAGAAAATATTAAAATTCAAGCAAATAAATATGAAATGTTATTTGTTTATACTATAACTTAAATTGAATTAAAATGTGTTTAAGAATAAAATGTGATAATACAAACTAGTCAAAGTATAATATTGTTTGAGTACAATATTTCGATATATTACTTTGATAGTTTACGTTAAACCCAAGAAATCTAAAACAGTCAATATTAAAGTTCATCCCATTGAATATGAAATGTTATTTGGTTAGTTATTTATTTAGTTTACTTGTGAGAAATCTATAATACCCTATGAAAGAGAGTATGAAAAGTCAAGCCTATCGATACACAATTCACTCCAGGTTTCAATGCGGCAAAGAGTTCGCTTGTGGCATTAGGTAATCGTGCATAGTTTTGTGTCCATTGTGTGTATCCTTTCGCATATTTGAGTGTTTTCAGCATTTTTTTTTTCTAGCTTGCCCCGTGGCGCTGTCTTCAGAATCATGAAGCCATTGTCAGAGGCTGTTGCACCACTCACTTTGGCATATTAGTTTCAATTCATTTTAGTGTCCGATTGGTGGCTTTGTTTGCGCGTTGTATTTTTGTGTTGTTGTTGTTGTTGTTGTTGATATTTTTCTTATTTTCCTTTTGCTCTGCCCCGAAGTGTTGCAGTCAATTGACAGTCCAACTGACAGAGCCGCCTGCAGGCCGCCGGTCCAGGACTTTTATGGTCGTCTGGTCGTCTGAGTGGGGCACAGTCTTATAAATTATAACTGCCTGCAACTCTCAGCCAGCAGACGGACGACAGCCACCAGCAGCAGCAGCAGCGGCAGCAGCAGCGTCTGGCAACTTGGCGTCTGTGGCGCACTTGCCGTTGCCATTTGAAAATGAAAAGTGAGTTGCACTTGGAGTCTGGTGCTGCATAAAAAATGGGTTTTCTATATATGCATTTATGTATGAGCAGCTTATTACCTAATTTCATTGGCCAACAATATGCTTGAATCTCTGGCACTGGCATTTTAAGTGTTTGCGCTTTTGACATTTGAAAGCGGTTAGGGTTAGAGGATCTTGTACCTTTTAGTGTTGCACTCAGAGAAAGTTATTTGAATATGAGGAGACTATTAACATGTTTCGATCTTTGACGTCTAGTATTATAAATCAAATATTGCAGTTAACTACAGTAAAAGATCTTAATGTTCAACGGAGAGAGCAAAAGAGTTGGAAGATTGAACTGACATTTTTAGAAAACTTGCGACTGCTTTTTATTTTCAGTTAATTAGAGAATCTACTAAATCTCAAGTATTACAGGGAATATATTATTCTCATACTGTTCAAATTTATCAGTCTCTTATCAGTCTCTCTTAAAATCTCTCTCTTAAAATGATAAATCCAGCTTTATCGACATACCAAGTAGTAACTTCCCTCCACCGATTGGAATATCCCAGTCTATTTAAAATGGGTTGGAACAAGGGTTATGGGATGTTGTTGTTTTTGTTGTTGTTTTTGTTGTTGTTATTTTCGTGTGGGGAGAAAGTTATCAAGAGAAACATGCAGATGTGAGCCATCGATCACACAATCAGCAAAGGGACAGGCCGCAGAAAGTGTTTTGCCGCATTTGCCATAAGACGGTCCAAAATGCCATGCAATAAATTTACTTTAATTTCTCATAAATTTTAGCTTTGCATATTTTGTTGGCCTGGCCAAAAGACAATAGGTTTCCTGCATTGGGGTTTTCGCTTATGCGACTGGGCCAACACCCGCGCACATTTCCATGCAAATGAGATGGAGCCTGGATGGAGCCCTGTCGGACGGCTTGACGACTTGGTCTGATGTCTGGTCTAGTCGAGTCTGGTCTGGTCTGGTCTGGTCCATAGTGGGTGCCGCTAAGCACCATTTGACGCCAGTCAGATACGGAATAGTCGCCACTCTTTGCACATGCCGCTGCCTGCCTGACTGACTGACGATATGACACTTTTTGGCTGGTCAACTGGTCGCGACCAGCGCGACGAGATGTCCATCAACGCCTGCGTGTCCAACGAATGCCCAAGATCAGTTGCCGCTGCCGATGCCGCCATCGCCGCCGTCACTTCAAAGCCTTTGGCGCCAGCAGGATACGGATGCAGCAGGAGACGCTTTAACTTTATGGCCAACACCAATCAACTTTTGCGTCGCTTGAACTGGCGTCTAATGCCTTTTGTTTAGGCGTCCGTCCGACCGACTCCATGCACTCAAAAAAAATGCGCACCACATACCCTAATAATGCATAACTTCAACAAATAAAAACTCAAGCTACAATTACTAAAAAAATTATATTTATAAATTTTAGCTAATAAAAATTAATTTAATTTTATATAATTGAGGTATATTTTTTTTTAAGTGTAACAGCATAGCTGCTTTTAACGTTTTTGCCTCTGCACATAACTTAGGCCCGCCTGCCTGGATGCAGTGGCTATATCTTGTGCCCCAGGGTATTAGTTGACACCTTCAGTTGTCGGTTGCCCTTTTGGCAGCGTGCACCCACGTGGCAAGCGTGGCAGCCTCCACTGTGCATTTAATTTATTTTAATGATTTGCTGCTGGCTAAGTGTATCAAGTGCCAACAATATCTGATACGCATTTGGAGAAGCCATTGGGCTGCCACTAACGCCCACAACAATTTGCACTAATGCGGCTCATCAGCTGCCATTGACAATCCCCATTTGCTGGGCGGCAAATGCCACCTTTAAGTGGCCCTCATACTGCGACCCTTAGCCCTGTGCCTTTTTCCTCCAAATCTCTGACAAATCTGCAGACTGCAGTTTTATTAGTTGCCCGCTTCCAGTTGACGACTGTCCGGACACGTGTCTTTAAGACGTAGCGGAAACGAGTGGCATTTGTTGCTGTCAGCGAGTGGAGCGCAAAAGGATTTGCAAATATTTGCCAAAAGTCTATGCACTTAGCGAAATTACTGAGCACTTTTGATTGACAAATGAGAAACTGTACCCAAAAAATTTATATTTAGTTTAAATTAATAAATTATTTATTATGTCATGTTCATTTTTATAATTTATTAATATCTTTTTCAAATTTAAATTTCAATTAATTTTAAACATAAATTTCCTAATTTTATAATTCAAATTACTTCAAAAAAATAAAGAAAAAATACATATTTTGTCCTAATTTTTAACCACCACAATTTAACAACTTAACTGCTTCGAGTTAAATGTCAGTGTATCTCGTGTTATTTCAACCCCCAGAGAGGCATCAGAAAGCAAAGCCAAATCTGGAATTTCACTTGAGCAATCGCATCACCAAAATCCGAATCCGAATCTCATAAACAGACAAAAACCTCAGATGAAAATGGTGACAAGGGGTGAGGGGCACAGCGCACTCGTCGACAAAAAATATTAATTTATATTATTTGCAATGCTGCAGCATGCCACAAAGTGTGATTGTGACAGGTACTGCAAATCGCAGGACGACTGCCAATGTCCTGTTGCGGCACGTGACCGACCCACTGCAAATATGCATAAAAATTGAAGATGCCACTGGCCATTCGCATCGATAGTGCACACGTCGCCCCCCCCCTGTTAAAAGCAAGGACGGCATCCTCAGAGGGAATGGGGTTGGGTTGTGGTGCATGGAAAAGCATATGCTCAGCTTCACAGGGCACAAACAGTTCCCACACCCGAGCACTTACAAGTTGGACAACCAGACAGGCCGCAGGCTATTGACGACCCACCAGCCAAAAAAAAAATACCAAAATTCGATTGTAAAACTCAAGTGTTCCTGGGCACGCCACGAGGAAGATAATAAGTGCCTGGACGTGGACCAGAGCCAAGGATAATGCGTCTATTGAGAAATTAAAGCGACGCACGCAGCCAGGCAGCCAGGCGGGCAGGCGGGCAGACAACCCCTCTGAAAACACTATTTGCCACCCCTCTGTATGCGCATTAACCAACCAAATTGATGGCCAACAGACGCTCGCTGTCTACCACAGGCAACAAATGTATCTTTTTCTTGGCATCGTTGTCCTCCCAGTCAAACCGCCAACAGGCACTTCAGGTCTGCGGATTTCGCCAGTTTCCCACGACCGAGAAGTGTTGCTTATGTCCCAGACCGACTGTAACAACATTGCGCCGAGTTGGTGGGTGGAGATGCGCCCCGTTTTAATTGCTGCCCCTGTTGCAGCGGCTTAGCAGCCGGATCATCCCCTGTTCTCGCCGTCTCCTGCCTGCTGTCAGCTTCATTATTTGCTATTTTAGCAATTTGATGGTAAACTTTGAGCACGGCTGAATGCTGCCGTGTCATGACAGCCCATCCAACTGCCGTTGATAGCTTCAATATTTACCAGCTACTGTTCGCCGTTCCACTCACCCCGCCCGCCTGCCCTGCTCTTATTGTGCAAACAATTGTTGCCGGCACATTGCTACTTTAACTGTTCACTGTGTGTGTGTGTGTGAGTGAGTGTGTGCGGTAAGGGTAGCCTTCAATTTGGCATGCCTGGACCATTATTAATTTGTTATGGACCAGCTCTATCTATTACAAATGATCACCTTGACCCCCCACTCGGCCAGTCCTGAGAATGCCAGATGACGCACGCGTTTCTGGGTAACAGTTTTAAAATGCTCATCATTCCATTTTCGTGTATCCTTTGTTAAAATTATTAATGTCTTATTAGATTTCTGTCTGCAAATGATGTATAAATTTCTGAATTATTGCTTCAAGGTATAAATTCTCACCGATAATATTTATTATAGATTAAACTGCGGGTTTAATAATCTGTCATGACGAAGGCAAAAGTTTAATTGAATTTAAATTATATTTAAGTCTTCAAATCTACAGTTTAGTTTTGAAATATTTCTTATTTATTTTAATTTCAAGTAAATTTCTAGTTATAGTTTAAGGTTTTAATTCTCACCGGTAATATTTATAATAGATCAAATTGCGGGTTTAATAATCTGTCATAACTAAGGCATAAGTTTAATTGAATTGAAATTTTAATTAAGTGTTCAAACAAAATAATTCTTGATATAAAAAAACCATTTATTATTTTTTAAAATTTGTATCAAATTTCCATGCTGAATTTCACTACACGTTTAATTTATAATATTTATTTATGTTATTTATTGTTACCTTTTTTTATTTTAATTATTATTTATTTATTTTATTTATTTTCACCTATTTTTTTTATTAAAAGTAACAGCTCCGATTTTCTTCACTGTTGCACATTCAAACTATTCTTCACCCACACAAATTTCTTACTGGCAAAAAAAAGACTCATCGTCACAGCTTTTGTAAATTGCTAGTAAAAAAAATGTTGGCATTGTTTTTTGTGCTTTTGTGCTTTGTTGTTATGAGTCCCCCCCTGGAACGTATGTAACAAGCGTTGTAAAGCAAACATTTGTTAACAAAACATTGATCATTGTTCAACATGTAAATTCACTAATTTGGCAACGAAAAAACCGCCAGCTATAAATGGTAACAGCCACGAGAAGCGAGCCTCAAAGACTCTGAGGCCTGACTCTGGATACTGGATAGCTGGATAGCTGGATACTGGAGGCTTCTACCCTCACGACGGAGCCATAACAATTTTTTTTTGTTAGCATACAACAACCAAATGAATACGTGTCGTTTGTGTTGTTGTTGCTGTTATTGTTGTTATTGTTGTTGTTTGCGCATTTTCCTTAACAAATAAAATAAAAATTTGCATAAAAATCAAGTAAATAAAATACGCATTGCTCGACTGCAGAATCAGAACAAAGCTCGCAAAATCAGCGAGCTGCGAACTTATTAAAGTTGTTGGCGGCTGCTGTAGGCAGCACTTGACAAGGATCAAGGTTGTGGCATCGGTACTTGCAACTCGCAACTAGCAAACTTGCAACTTGCGCATGCTTGCGTAGGGCAAGTTCTTGGCCCAAGTCCTCTGCTTCTTTTTACCCTATACACATTTCAAATGGCTGCAAGGGCTAAAAGTTGCACATATATCTCTGATAAAAGTAAATATTTTAAACTATTTAGTTTATAAATAAAGATACTATATCATCTGAAGCATGTTAAATGAATTGAGTATGGGATAAAAAATTGACAAGTCAACTTGAAACAATTGAAATTATACAATTTGATTATTACAAAAATGGATGTCAAATGTATTACATCAACCACAACCAACCCATGCAAAGCATGTCAAAATGTAATCCAATCTTTCTAGATATTATATATATATTATATTCAATTTATACGATATATATATTTTATACAGAGTGCTTTGTAGTCGAGCACATTCTTTTTTTGTCTTTATTTTGGTGTGGGGTGTGCATAGAGCACGTCATTCTCCTTGCGGCTGTTGCTCCAGCAATGGAAATTGCTTTATGGCTTGTATATGCAGATTGGGAGTCCGGGAACTGTTGGGCATTGCCAACTGAGAACTGAGAACTGCTAACTGAGAATTGAGAACTGCGAATTGTGTGTGTGTGTGTGTGTTTGTTGGCTGCTGGCAGGCTGGTTGCCTGCAACCTGTCGCAGTTGCAAATGCTCTTTGTGAAATTTATGCGCAAGCGCGCTGATTCTTATTTTTTCGCCTTTAACAAGGCGTACAGCAACAACAACAACAACAACAATAACAACAACCACTTCCACTCGTATTGCTGCCCCTTTGCACCCGTTGCTCGTTGTCCGTTGTCCGTTTTTGGGATTTCTGCTGAAAATTCAATTTGCTACAAAATGTGCGCCGCTTTTGCATATCTGCTGCAAAAATTCGTGATTTACAATTTTCGTTTCGTTTCGTCTTTTTGCAGTGCCTCATCCTGGCAAGGCTCCAACACCGACTCTGGACTCTATGGCTCATTTGGCATATACTCGTTGTTACCGAACCGTTTTGCGGCCTTTCGTCTCTGATTTAATTTGTGTTGTTGTTGTTGTTGTTGTTGCTGTTGTTGTTGTTGCTGGCCCTCTCGGTCTTGGTTAGGCTGGTTCACCTGTTTATGCCAGATTCCAGGCATGCGATTAAAATCACCTGCGCAGGCATGCGCCCACGCAGCCAGCCTTGCCTCAGTTGCCTGGAATTCTTGCCTCACTTGCTCCTTCTTCCAACTCATGGTCGTCGTCGTCGTCGTCGTCGTCGTCATCGTCTCCGTCGTCGTTTCTGGCCTGCAGCTTCTCGCTTCGTTTCGCTTTGCTTTGCGCTGTTTTGATTTGGGGCTCGTTTCTTCTTATTATTTTTGTTTCTGAGCGTTGTTGCAACATTGCCTTTTAAAGGCTGCGTTCGCGTCCTCGTTCATTTATTATGTACGAGTATTTTTGTTCGTTCTCGATATTTTTTTTTTTTGTTGTTTTTTTGTTTTTGTTTTTTAGTTACCTCTCGCTGTTTATTCAAACTAATTTAATTTGTGCGCGGCTTACGTGGTGCGCCCGCAGGTATATTGGCTTCACGGGCACCACTGAAACCACTGGCAGGTTGCTGTGTTATTTTGGCGTTTCACGCACTTGGCGCATGTTGCAGTCACGCCTTTTGTTGCCCGGTGTCCAAACGGACGGCATTTACTTTTGTTTTGGAGCCAAAACCACACGCAAAAAGTTGTTAAAATGCAAATTAAATTAGAGACAAACTGGGCAACCAAACAACACACACAATAGTTGCTGCTCCTTTGAGGGGGTGAGGTGTGTGTTGTGCGCATATTTTTTGCGCTCCAGCCGTGGGGTGGGGTTGCGTCTTTCTGTTTTTTGTCCATTGGATTAGCTGACTGCAAATGACATGAGCCGTGTGGACAGTGATTGCTGATATGCAAATATCCAACCAGGTGCAATGTTGTACAAAAAAAATCACCTTCACTCCTCCCCCTTCACACAAATGATTGGCTATATTTTGACAGCAATACAACATTCATGAAAGGTTACGTAATCCCGCAAATTAAACAGAAAACCTAATCAAGTATCGATATTCATAATCTCAAGAGAACTTTCCATTTGTCAATGGACTGGAGTTAATTGTAGAGCATTCCATTATTTATTATTCTGGTTTGTGCTTTTATCAGTTCAACCTGCTTAATAGACATTTTAATATATTGCCATCATTATCTAGATTATTTTGTTAGCTGTGCCTTTAGTCGGCAAGTTATTATCTCGCCAAACAGCAGATTATGCAACACCTTGGAAACAGTTAAGTTTACCTTTGGCTTCATCTGTGGCATTGCCAAAACGAATCGAATTGGGAAAAAAAATAATCAAAGCCCGAAACGCTAACCGAACAAACAAACGCGTTATAAAACAAAGCAAAAATCGTTTGCACAATGCAATGCGACAACGAAACAAACCAAACCAAAAAAAAAAAAAAACAGAAAAAGAAAAAGAAGCTACCCAAAAATGGCCATAAAACAAATGCGGCAAATCGGGAAAGAAAGAAGAAAAAAATACAGCAAGAAACCTTTTGCTTAACTTTTGTTTTGTTTCTCACTTAGAGGAGCGGCAACAGCAATCAGTGCACCCACTGCCAATGCAAACAACCCCTGCTCCCCCTGCACTCATCTACCATCCCCACCTTGCAGCAGCACCAGCAGCAGCGGCAAAAAGCATCTGTGGTGACTGCAGTGGCTGCCACAACTTTAACACTTGTTTGCCCAGCTAATCGCAGCGGCATCGTCGCCTCGGATTTCAGAGCCAGGCATTTAAAAGCGCAGGAAAAAAGCCCAGACGAAGTTTAAGTAGAATTAAGCATCCAAATTCATGAGTCAAGTTACCGCACGAAGGCTTCTTTATATATAGAAATAAATACGTATTATTTTTTTTGTCGACTGTTGGTTTTTTTTTTTTGTTTTTTTTTTTTTTGAATGCCTTTGGTTTTGATTTGTGTGGCTTAATAAAATACCGAGAAGTTGCCGTCGCCGTTTGGGCCCAATTGGGAAACAATGAAATCTTCCGGCGCGCTGTCAATGATTCTACCCCAAAAAGCACTGCGGCTCTTTAAGTATCTGTATCTGTATCTGAATTGAGAGTGTGTGTGTTTTTTTGGTGATTTATGTGCCTCGATTTTGGCCAATTTTCGTTTTTAGATCAGTGCTGCGGTTAAATAATGCGCTTCCAAGAATATACACAGGCAGCAACAGTAACCAAAAATCCAAAACCCAAAAAAAATAAGCACAAAAAAATAAAAACAATAATATAAAAAGTGTTGCATATTCCCACTGTGGGTTAGGAAGGCCTTGAATATGCATATGATATAATACACATATCTATACCATAATTCGTTATATGTCATTGTGTGCCTTTTGATGTCGATTGTGATTTTGGATGCTGATTTGCCTGCTTCATTTTTGTGTACGCCTGAAATCAACATGTTGATTTTCTAAGCAATTAATTTGATTAACTGCCAAGTTGCGGCTGCGGTTTGGGGCGCCTTTGATCTGGCCACAGTAGAGATCGAAGTCAGTACACACATATATCATAGGCATTAAGCATTTGGGCATTAACCGTTGAGCATTAAACATTATTAATTAAATGTTCTTTACAGCTAATTGCAGTGTATTAAAAAAGCCAAGGCAGCAGCTGACGATGAGCTGTTGATCGTTCAACGGAAATACCTGAATCAGACACCTCTTTAAGCTCAACACATCATATGAAAGTGAAATTTTCCATATATAAAAAGTATCTTTAAATTTCTTGAAGGAATTTCTTATGAAGAAAACGATGAAAAAATTAATATAAATAATTGAAAATAAAATAAACAAGGAGAGTTTTTTATAAATTTTTATAGTTTTGATATTATTATAATACTTCTAAAAATGAGAACAAGCTGCAAGTTTGTTGCCTAAGTCTTTTGATTTCAAAGGGGATAGAAAATTTAGTTCGTGGATTGCAAGTCAATTTTTTGACAACAAACACATTGCAATGATCTTATCAACAATAACACCAGCAACAAAAAAAATGGCAATACAGCAAACGGGCCACCTGCCAGGCACACCTTGATTTTTATTGGGCGTATATGCGCCTGATTAGCTGTTACCAATATTTTTGTTAGCGTTTTTCGCTAGTTGTACCAAAAAAAATTAGTCCCAATTCACGAATATTTGCTCGCGTTTTTTTTTTTTTGGTATTGGTATATGCACACATTTGAATTTTTGGGCAAAATTGAAAACTCTTTCAACTGCAACCGCTAAGCCGCTGAAACTGCCAGCGCAAAGCGCAGCGGCAAACGTTAATTAATTACGATTTATTGACTAAATTTGTTGATTAGACAATTGACGTTTGCCGTTGTTACAGTTGTTACAATTGCTGTTGTGGCTGATTTTGATGTTGCACCACACAATTTGACCACTTGCCACACAATTGTCGTCAATTAATTGAGCAATTGATTTCGCTGATTTGGTTTCCCGCCCTGCAGGTGGCACTCGTTATTTCCATTCGATTTCGATTCGTTTTTCTTTTTTCTGGAAAATTGCATGCAATTAAGCATCCAAATCTTACGAATTAGACTTAAGACAGAGCAAAGCGATTTTCAAAACATGTAAGAATGCTGCAGTTAAGAGAAATCGACTAAGAAATACCCTGGCCTTTACTCCTTATAAAGTGGCACTAATTTATTGCTGTGAATACTTAACATATATATTTACAAAAATATTGTTACATATTTTAAAGAAAATTTGTGTTTCTTATTGAAATGTGGTATTAAAACTTAAAAAACTAACATAAACATTTAAAAAAAATGTTCAAAATTTTAAAGACAAATTTTGGATTTTTAATAGAAATGTGGTATTATCTTAAATAATATTGTTATATACATAACTGATGAAGTTATTAAATATATTGTAATTTTAAGCTTAAATTATATTTGTATAATAATCATTAAAAACTCAATTTTTCTTTGATTGACAATATTAAATTGAATTTATACAAAAGACTTAGGCAACAAACTTGATTATGGAAATACTAGAAGATTGACTGTACAGTGAAACTGAGTGACTGACAAGTGGCTCACAAAATGTTGTATGCTGGTGGTGGTGGTGGTGTGAAATTCCTAACAGGCACTTTCTTGTGGAATGAACGCCGCATCAATCAGTGGCGGCAGCTTAAATGCTGCATCATGACAAAACCATTACACTTGACCAGAGAGCGCGCTCCGGGTACGTTGATGGCGTCGGCAGATGCTCAAATGACTAGGCGACTCGGTTCGGCTCTCGGCGTGATTGATTGATTGGCAGCGTGAGCGGTTGGGCAGCGGGCAGCGGGCAGCGGAAAATGCAGGCAGCGACTGGGATTGGTCTGATGCTTTGTCTAAAAGCCGTTTAGAATAACACCAAGCAACCAAAAGCAGCCACAACAACAACAACAACAACAATAATAAGAACAGCATCCACAACACGGTGCTGCACATAACGAGCCCAGCAGCGAGAAATTATGCATTGTGTTGGAAAAATGTTTAATCTGCGCAATGCCAATGCCAATGCAACATATCAAGGCACCCTCACCTGGCCAATACATTCAGTCACTCAGTCAGTCAGTCACTCAGTCAGTCAGCCAGTCAGCCAGTCAGTTAGCCAATCCGCCAGTTGGCCAGTCAACCAGTCAGTTGGAGCCATCCAACGGCCGGCGGCCGTCAGTTGATTGCGCTTCATTATTAATGCCAAACTGTGCGCCGGCATTCGTTGAATTTGGCTTTTGCAATTTGCTCTCAATGCCGCCGCGTCGCTGCTGCTCCAGACCCGCCTTGGCCTTCATCTCGTCGGTTTTGGGGGGGATGGGAGGGAAGACAGGCATTAAAAATGAGCTCGGCGTAACAGGTGGATGCCGCAGTCGCTGCCACGACGACGACGACGACGACTTGGATGGCGATGGCGACGGCAACGTGATTTTCGCCAAATCGTTTAGATTATTTTGAGATTGCTTGCGCCAGTCTCTGCCACAACAGCTGTCCAGCCAGCCAGCGGTCCAATCTGTCTGGCACTCCTTCTCACTCTTTCTCGACGAGTTCCGCACCTTGCATTTGAACTTGAAACATTTCATTTTGTTGCTGGCGGCATCCGAAAGAGCAGCGCTCGATTCGATCGATTAGTGGCATTCTATTGCGTTCAATTTTCATGTGCAACATTGAAGCGATCGCCGTTGGCACAATAAACACGCGATTTATTTCATGCCGAGCATTCAAGTGCCGCAGTTGGTCAGCCAAAGGAGGAGCTGCACCAGCACCAGCACACAGCACACCACAAGCCAGCCTTGTCTTGCCTTCCCTTCCCTTCCCTTCCCTTCGCCCCAACTGGTTGCCATAGGTTGGTCTGTTGGCCTGTGGTATGTGATAATGGGATGATGGTATGATGATGCATGCGCAGCATACACAGCATCCCAGCAGAAAAGCAACAAGTTGCAAAAACTATGCACGCAATGCATCGAATGTGAAATACTCTATACGACAATAAATTAACTAAACTTTGGCTTGTTATGTTCATATTGACAAATGACAGACTAATATATATTATTTAATAGCAAATTACATTTTGTATGTATTTCAATGGAAACATTTTAAGTATTATTATTGCCCGCTTTTTCTAAGACATTTCAGGTATTGAAGGCATTACAAACATATCTGAGCAATTACTTAAGCTTTTAATAAAATAATTAAATAATAATGAAATAATTAGACTAAGCAAAAGCTGCGAATTTGCTTTCCCTAAAAAACATTTGTTTGTTTTCTTGCCAACAGCTTTAGTTTTATTAGACGTATTTCAAATGATATCCTTGATGAATTTGTGGCTTGTCAATATGCCTGCCACTTATCAAAGTGTATGGGGCAACAACAATAATAACAGCAACCCACTCTTCTATATATACATAAATACATACATATCTCTTAGCTTGATTTTTTCTCTCTTTTTGTTTTTTTTTTTTTGCTGAGTAGTGGCCAAGGTTGGTCGCTGCATTGGTCGTTGTCGAAGCTTACTCGGCGCATTTTAGCCGGTAATTGCTTGTGATGTATGATTTTGAGTTCTAGTTTTCTGGCCTGGCCTGGGAATATCTCACAGACAGTCGCGATAGAGAGACGGACGTAGGGACG
Organism: Drosophila demipolita; assembly: GCA_035042405.1. Classification (NCBI taxonomy): domain Eukaryota; kingdom Metazoa; phylum Arthropoda; class Insecta; order Diptera; family Drosophilidae; genus Drosophila; species Drosophila demipolita. The sequence goes on along the minus strand of JAWNLI010000044.1, from coordinate 2,293,058 downwards.
GATGGATGGACAAGCGGGGCTTTGTAGTCATTTTGCTAGCTGATTGCTGACGATGCCTATATATGCGGGTGATGTATGTTATATAGCTACAGGTATCGGTAAAGGCCATAGATATTGATTTGACAGTGGGGCATCGTAATGATGAGAGTGCTTTTGACCACTGTCACACTTTCTAAGCACTTTCACCCAATTAGGGCGATCAGTCATATCATATAATATATATAGGTTTTCATATATATATATATATATATTTGTAAGTCTATATATGTCGGCTGCTGATCTTATGCAAAACGAGGAACAAAAACATAGCGCTAAAGTCTCTGGTCCCGATGACAATCTTTTGTTTTCACTTCTGCAGAAACAAAAGCCATAAAGGATAAATTGTGACTGGCAAGTTGCAAGCAAGATTCGAATTCGAATTCGAATTCGGCTTGTGCCTGTTGCAAGTTGCCTGTTGCCTGCTGCCTGTTGCCTGTTGCCTGTTGCCTGTGCTTTGGTTAGGTAGCCGCATTTAAAACAGTCGGCGGCAATCGTTGAACTTTTGGCTTCGACAAGTGCACAGCGGGGCGTCTTTTTGGCCAGGAAGCAAAAAGGAGGCGGCGCTGCTGGCAATTTTGTTTTCATTTCAGCTAAGTGGACTAAACAGAAGTGAGGTGAAGTGGAGGGGCTGCTGCTGCTGCTGCTGCTGCTGACTGCGATTACATTGAAAGACAAACGTTGGCCCATTGTTTGGCCAAGTTCCAATTGGGCCAAGTATTTAAACTTCTATCGCATGATTGATTGACTGCACATACAACAGAACAAATATTCCTTTTTTACATATAAAAGCATTGAAAACAATTTCTCTCGCGCTTCTCGAGTGACGTCTGTTGTTTGTTTTGTTGTTGTTGTTGTTGTTCTTGTTGCTGTTGTTGTTGTTCTTGTTGCTGTGCTTTTCATGCCATTTCGATACGGGCCTCATTTTTCTCGCCACAATTAAAGAAGAAAGTTGGCGGCGCAATTAGAAAACTCGCATCGATCAAATTGCCACAGACAGAAACGTCAATGCAACACACACACAGCAAGTTTACACTGCCTGTAGTTTCATAGTCTTCTAGTATATATGTATCCGTCTCACAAAATTTTCAAAAATCCAAATAGTCAAAAACCATGTCCACACGACGTCTTGGCAAAGGTGCAGTGCCCCGGGATGCGCATTTGGTGGCGGCTTTGCGCCGCGAACTGAATCGCAATTCGAGCCAGGCTATTGAGACCTTCTGGCAGGAGTTCGAGCTGATCCGCAATCAGCAGCGCCAGCAACTGGTCGAGGAGCGCAACAATCGCGAGAGTATTGCCGCACTGATACGCGATGCCAATCAGGATGCCAAACAGCAAGCGGAGGCACTGAGTCGCAGCATCAGTTCCCATGGCATCAATCCCGTTGCGCCTTCGCCACGCATGCGCCGCGAGCCATCGGCCATTGCGCCTAAGAGCGATCAGCTGGTCCCAGTCAGTATGAGCGATTCCACTATTCGCATGGAACAGGTACCGTCATCATCTATGACCTCTACAAATGTGCCACGTGCTCCGCCCGCGTCCAGGGCATCCATAATTCCGCCCATTCCCAGCAAAAGAACTAGTCCAAATCTATTTGAACTGCAGCTGTCCCAGAAGCCAAGAAAGTAAAAAAGTTGAATCAAGCATTTTTTTTAAAAAAAAAAAGATTATTTTAATTTATTCTTATTTTGTGTTTATATTAAATATAATTTCAAGCTCAAATTCGATGGCAGATCACAACACATTATTCAATACTTCTTAGCCACATAAACACCTCAAAACCAAATTTCATTTGACTCCAAATTTAAACCAAAATCAGTAAAAAAAAAAAAATTTGAATGACCCCCCAAGAATTTGCAGTTAATGACTTTCATTCTATGTGATTTTTTTGAGGGCATATTTATTGACTTGAGCTTTACAAATACACAAAACTAATACAATTTTTTCTATGATAGCAACCGATTGCAAATTAATTAACGGTACATGCCCCCATGCACACAACAAAGCCAATGGTAGACAAGGGGCGCAGGGGGGCAACACACGCAGGTGTCTGTCTGAGTAATCAAGCTTATGTGGGCATGGCATGGCATGGCAAGGCATTAACATTACGTTACGTTAAATGATTTGGATGCCAGATTCCGCTGGTACTTCATAAATACGATAAATCACGACAACAACAACAACAAACACAAAGGAAAACAATCAACGAAATGTAACGTTATTCATCACAGGTGGTAAATTTAACTGACAACAAACGCGCGCGCCGATTCCCAACCCAACCCCAGCCATCCCCAATGCCCAGCCAAGATCCGGCGAGCTCGTCAGACTCGTGGCCAGAGACTCAATACCAATTCTGATACCTAATACTTAACACACAAATCGAACACAAAAAGCGAACAGCAATTTCTGGGTCAAAATAATTAATAAAAGCGAGCGAGTTTTGTGCGCATGACTTGGCCAAAAGCAATGCCTGCTCTGCTCAAAATTTGACAAGCCAACTTGAGGAAGCGTTGCCATCAAAACCAACCAAGGCGCAAGGGGTTTGCGAGCATCGGCGGGGGGGGTTATAGGCGGTTGCCGTTTTGTCGTCGCATTGGCGCATGCGCGCAAATACCCAAAAAAAAAAAAAAAACATCAACGAAAATAATCAATCAAAATGTCTTAAGCAAATCACTCGCATTTTAGCTACCAAAAAAAAAATCACGAAAAATTACTGAGCCAGCCACTAACTGAGTAACGGAAAAACGCCTGCAATTGGGCTCACACGATGCTGGCCAAAAAGTTGATCATGATAAGACCAATAGGAACAAGAACTCAAAGGAACATCAAAATATGTATGCTAAAATAAAACAAAAGATATGCTAAGAAAGTGCGAGATTCGTACGATTTTGTTACCCGATTTTGTTACCCCTTTAAGCCAAAATTCAGTTGTTGACTTATCGCAATAAGTGCGACTGCATAAACGTCGCAACTGTCTGACTGACTGACTGTCTGGACTGACTGGCAAGTTTGTTTGGCAACTTGTGATGGACGTCGGTTGGGCAACAGTCACGATTTGCATGTGCGACAACTGTTGCCAGCAAACAGCAGCAGCAACAACAACAGCAGCAACAAATCGCGAGCACATTGAACTGTCATTGACACGGCAGCAACTTGGGTAGAGAAGCAGGCCCCCAGACGACCAGGAGAGAGACACCTGTAGCTGAAGTTGAAAGGCAAAAGGCGAACGATGAATGCTTGGGTGGTGCAGCAGCAACAACAACAGCAACAGCAACAACAGCCACAACCGTCACAACAGCAATTCTTGCTGATGGGTGCGGTGGCAGCAGCAGCAGCAGCAACAGTCGTCAGTTTGAAGCCGGGTTCCCAGTTTTGCCGGCCAATTACTGCAAACAAATTCGAATGCGAATGCGCATTGAAAATTGTGGCAAGGTTGGTAATTTAAGACTCACGCCGCGAAACTAAAACTGAACTGAACCAAACCAAACCGAGAATCGAGAATCGATAACCGTTTCTTTTGTCGCCATTCGCCTGCTGATGTTGCTGTTGCTGTTGTTGTTGTTGTTGGTGGCCGCTGTTGTGGTGGTGATTGAATTGCTGATTTAACGGTTGCTGTTGTCAAATTAATGACATTCATTCAATTCATACCATTGGCAAACGCAAACGTGGCCAAAACGGTAGTTTTTATTGCTTGGCAAATTGCAATCACCAAACATAGCGCGTGTTACAATTGTTGTTTGCAGTTTGTGTTTTCTGTGTTGTCATTGTCATTGCAGCTATTATTAATGTAGTTATTAAATATTTACAACTGCCGCCGCATAAAGCGTGCCAATTGTGGGTGCAGTTCAGCAGTCAGCCAGCCAAGAACAGCAGCAGCAGCCAGCAGCAGGGAGCAGCGCCCTGTTGCACCTGGTGGGGCCAATCGGGTTGCCCACCAACCGGTGTCAGAGTGCAAAAGTTCAACTCCAAAAAAAAAACTTCTTGTCATTATTTGCAATCGTTCTGTTCCATACCATTTCGTTCCACCTCGTTTCGTATCCAAAGTGAAAGGCAACTCTATGAGACCCAAAGAATCCAAACTGGCTGTTGGCTTCGTTCTGGGCCGCCTTGGAGCTTAATTAATGACTGTTTTATATAGTTTAATTAGTTGTTAATGATTTGTTGATTGGGTCCATGAATCAAATGCTAAGTGAGTGTCGCCCCGTTCTCGGGTTTTTGGGTGGGCTTGGCAGATGTCAGGGTTGCCGCCTGTCCCAAGATAACGCTACATAAACATGGCGCTAACTAGTTAATTTATTCGTGTCCAAACGAATCGAACTAATGGCAAACCCAAACCATGGCAAAGAGCTTGGCTAACTATATTTAAACATATATAAATTTTATTTAAAATGGGCTAGAATGGCGCCAATCTTCTAATCTCTACAGACTTCCTTCATAATCCAAGGCAAATCGTTGCGTGTTTCGTTTAGAAGACTCCAAAATACACACAATTTTCAAGTTGAGGCCGAATCGAACATGACAGTCTAGACAAAATGCTTGTTGTTTGAACTTTGAATTGCCCAGTAAACTAAAAAAAAGCAGCAACAACAACAACAACAACAAGTTGCAACAACTCGTACACGTTGCAACAATTTAGCATTGCTGTGGCATGCATTGCACATTCAAAATGCGTAAAGTGCTCGATTAATAATATGTGTGTTGCAAATAGTCTAATTTGTCAAAATTCATGCCACAAAACGATTGCATGACCAAAATGCGAATCAGTTTCGGTTAGGCGCCATTAATTAAATACTAAGAGCTCTGTTTATCACCCATTGATTTCCTCGCCAATTAGTCAAAGCTTATGGGGCTTTGACTAGCTCAGGAATTTCGATGCCAGATGTGCCAATGATAGCGTCAATGCACTCCCAATGATAAGGTGGATTCACAATGTCGCCAGCCGGTGGCTTAACAGTCTACCAAGCGACCTGCCAATGTTTGATTGATGTTCTGCTTAGAGCCGACAGGCTGCTCAAAATTTCCGCATTTTCTATAAAAACAACTCATTCCAAATATATCTCTGATTGTGCTTCCCATGACCCACTTTTCTTTCCTGCACCCTTGACTCACCTACCACAATGCATCAGCGCTGTCTCATAAATGTTGTGCCAATTTTATTGCCCCAGCATAGTGATAATCTAAGTGCCACAATCAAGGCACACATGCACCGATCAAGACTTGCAACCAATGGCTTGGGCTCACGCAAAAAAAAAACAGCAGAAAAATAAGAAAGAAGGAGGAAGTTGCAAGTTGGATTTGAGGTTGGCGGTAACTCAATATTTAAGCACTTACACGTTAATTTAGGCACAAATTGAATTAATAAACCATGTTAAGCATTGTGTGCGGTCTCCTGTTACCCACTCGCTGCTCCCCCCCCCCCCCGCGGTACATGCCCGCGAAAGAGGGCTCCTTTTCATAATTCATTAATTTATGCACGGATCGCCGGCTCAATGAACCACGAAAACAAGCAAAACTTGACCAAGAAACCGACAAGCGACCCAAAGAGAGAACCACCAAAAATTTGAATTTACAAGCACGTAACGCGCAACCTCCTCACCTCACCTCCTCGCCCCCTCTCTGACGTGATTGGCTTACATTTGCTGCTGCTGTTCCTGGCTTCCTTTCCAGCTTTCGATATTCGTCGCAGCTCGCTTGTAAATTAGAACATGCTAAATGCAGCACCCAAAAAAAAACTGCAACCCAGCAGGACCCGTGACGACTGGGGCAATAATTGCGGTTGTTGTTGCGCATGTTGTTGCATGTACCTCGCTATAACCTACGGCAAGTGTTGGACTCTTATTTATATATACATATTATTTTTTTTTTTGGTTTTTGTCTTTGGTTAGTGAAGGTGCGTAAATGTGCTTTTTATTTACACCTTTGGTCAGCCTCCTGCGGGCAGCGTTGCAAGGAATGCGTTTGAAGTAGCCGAAGCCGAAGGAATTTAACACAGAATCCAAGTGCCAATTTCGCCTGGAAGAAGTTTAATACAAAATCTGATCCATTTGCTATGCACTTAATAAGTGAATAATATCTAAAATTGTATTTGATTAAAAATACTACGCTTACTGCTTAGTTTAACGATTAATTAATTTTTAACCTGTGTTTTTTAATTAAAATTCAGCATTAATCTTGAGCTAAAACCGGGTACAATTCAGATCAGTTCAGTTCAGAAGTCTGAATTTTGACTGGGCATTGTTCACCAACCCGAAAACGCTTAAGGATAAAAGATAAAAGAGGAATTGCAAAACTAGGCGCTCTCAAAATCTGGCCAATACTCGATTTTTGTAAACGTAAAGTGCACCAAAGAGTCTCAAATGACTTTGTCCACTTGGCTTTTTGGCGGCCACTTGCCTGTAGTTGTTGTTGTTGTTGTTGTTACCTTTGACCATTTCCACATCCTTTGGCGCATAACAATGCACCGACTCAACTCGACTCGTGCCATGCCAGCGACTTGCATAAGCGGGTCGAAATACTCGAAATGTGCATATGATTTATTGTCATTTTGAGCTCGAGAATTTGCAAAAAGGCAAAGGTAATAAATTGTATGATTATTGTGGATTTGGGACCGCCCCAGTTGCCCCACAGCTCCCCTACTCCACGCTCCACGCTCCAACTCCACTTTCAACTGTTTGCCACAAAAGAAAGCAGGTACAACAAGAGCAAATAGAGAGAGGGCGATGGCTGCGGCTTCGGGCGGGGGGAGTTGGGGCGTCCAGTTAACTTCATTCGCTCGTGGTGAGGTCAAGGGTTAAAATGTGGGAGTCACGATTCTGTGGGGCTAAGCTATTTTGCTCACTACGCGCTCAGTGGACGCTCGCATGAAATGAAGTTACCAAAAAAAAAAAAACAACAAAAACCCCCAAATACCCGGTAAGTACCGTTTGATTCATACACACACACATACACAGGCACATTAGCGTTTTAAATCGACCTCTGCCTACAACTCTACTTGCAACAGAGGCCTCAACATCGAAGCTTTATCAATAAATTATTGAGCCATTATTATTATTACAATTTCTTTATAATGTTGGCAGCGTGCGCTGTAAGTTTTTTTTTTTTTTGTATTTTCCAATGTTGTTGTTGTTGTTGTAGTTGTTGTGGTAGTTATTGACCATTAGTGTGCAGTTGCTGGCCGCCAACGGGGCCGAGGTTTCAACCTCAGCGACAGCCCCCAACCTCAGCCTCATCATGTGCACAATGGAGAGCAGGTCGCGGTCAATGCGAAGACTCTGTGAGTTGCCTTAGAGACGCCGCCGATGCCGCAGCTGATGCCGCCCGCTTGGCAGGTTCATGACAAATGCATTAGAGTTTCAAATAATAATTTTCCCGTTGCAAGAGTTCTCCGGCTGCTTTTTCTCTGCTTTGCCTTTTTTTTTTCTTTGTAGATTTTTATTGTTATTTTATGAATATTGTAAATGATTTAATGAGCTTTAATTGAGCTCAGGCAAAAATAACAAAAAAAAACAAAAATTCGAAAAATTTAATGAGTTTAATTGATAGGAATAGACACAGCTGTAAGCGAGGAGAAAGCCAAATATTTTGTTTACAACCTGGCCTGGAATTTCTTCAAGACGACCCTTTGTATCAGCAAGTATGTGTGTGTGTGTGTGCTTTTTGTTGGGGCTGTCAGTAACCGTTGTTAACCGTTGCACCGGTCACTGATAACAGGCGTTCGCCCCGCAAATCAAAGAATTGGCACAATCGTAACTCAGGCTAAATGAATCATGCGCACAGCTTAAGGGTGGCACGCAAGTGGCGGGGGAGGGCAGGCCAGAACGCAATCACAGCGCTGCCACAAGTTGACCATTGATCTTTCGGTACACAACATCTGAGGAGATGCGGGGTAAAAGAAACAACGTGTGGGCCATAATCAAAAACGTGTTGCTGGCTTTTGACATTTTTCTCTTTTATTCCGTATTTTTTTTTTTTTTTGTTGTGCAGCTCGCGTTCGAATGTTTTGCATGTTAACATTTTATTAGTCATAACAACGGCAACAAGAACAACGAACAGCAACAACAACAATAAGGACAGCAAAACTGCTAAAAGGTAACACAGACAGAGAGACAGACAGACAGACGGACGGACATACAGACACCGGAACAGTGACAGAAACAGCTGCAATCTGCCGCAGTCTTCATTATGAGCCAAGATTCAGTTGAGTCTTTGAAGTTGAGAAATTATCCAGGATCATAACATGCAAATCGTGGCCAGTTTATATAGTTAAAATATGACTAATTCGCCTGTTTTCATGAGAATGCAGTTCCTGTCAAAGACAAGTTCCATTAAAATTAACAACAAATGGTAACAAATTAGTTACACTTCTAAGAGTTTAACCATTAAATAATTATATTATATAATTAATTAATTTAATAAAAAGCAATTCCTATTTTTCAATTTCTTAAATATTAAATAGCAAATTAGTTAAAACTAAAAAACATTTTATTTATGAAATTGTTTTCGCAAACTGGAAAAATTATTAACATTAAATATTTAAAGGGATATAATAAAAGTTAGAGTTCCATAATGTTTAAATTAATAAAATAATTTAATACAATTTCTCAACTTATAAAAATGTTTATAAGTCGAACAAAATTTGTTCACTGCTATTTTTGAAACAGCAATTAAACAAATGTGCAAACAAATCTTTTGTTCATTAAGATAAAAGAATTCAATTAAACACTCAATGACTTTGGGCTTGTGCATAATAATTTTGGTTTTATCTATAAACGTCTTGTTTTCTTAAAAAAAAAAAAGAAGTTATTTAGTCAATTTCCCACCTCCCCGCTTTGAGACGTTATTCCTAGACAAGTCAGTCAAGATTTTGCATGCGGCAAAAGCCATTTTAATGGACTTGTCAATGGCCAATGCCAGCCATTAATTATATTTAAGCTGATTTCAGTCAAGTGAAAAAGAAAACAAGTAAGAATGCAGCAGTCGAATGAGCTCGACTAATATATACCCTGAACCCAACTGTTAAAAGTTTTGCACACTCCAATATAAGCATGATTTGAAGTGTTGTCAATTATTTTAGCTGCCAAAGGAACTAGAGAGTAAATTAATAGAGACTTGGCTCAACACGACTGTTGATCCAGATCAAGAATATATATACATTATGGGGTCACATCTGTTGTCTTCTGCCTGTTACATACTGTTGCACAAAACCATTGTACCCTCATTATTAACTTTTAATGAGTTCAGGTTGTACAAATAAAATAAAAACGGGACCGTTGACAAATACCCAACACCAACAATAACAAAACACGTCACTCGATTTAACCTGTTGCACATGCGGCGCAACAAACACACCTTATAAACAAATGATCCAATTGTCTTCTGCATGACTTAATAATTTCAGACGGTTTTCATGTTGTTTGTCTTATTTCTTTTTCATTTTTATTTTTTAACAAATTTTTCAAACGAAACCCTTGGATATCGAAAAATAAAAATATTATGCGTGACGAAATCTTTTTGATTTGGGAAATGTCGCTTTGAGCCCAACCGACAAGTGTGTGTCCAGCAGCAGCAGCAACAACAGCAACAACAACAACAACTAATTTTGGGGAATATGAGACGCAAACGTTGCGCATGTCGCTGGGATTAGCCTGAAAGCATTTTCTCAATTTTGATTTTAATCCTTTCTTGGTTTTTTTTTTTTTTGGTTTTTTGTTTCTTGTTCATCTGGCAGCGAATTTCTTGTCTCGAATTTGGTTGGTAAATATTTTTTTAAATGTTGTTTTAGGTTTTTGTTAATTGGCGGCGACATGTGTTGTAGATATGATAGTTTCATGTTGTTGCTCTGGTCACTCAAGTCTGCTTATGTGTGTGTGTGTGCACGTGTGTGTGTGTGCGTAGATTGAGGAAGTTTCTAGCTTGGAGATTTATTTATTGCGGTACAAGATCAAAAACCAAACCAACAAATAATTTTTAGAGCTTCAGAGATTTTTTGTTTGGACACATTTTGAAAAATGGGAGTATGTCGGCTTTGCCTGGAATCGCTTTGAATTAGGAGGCAACGTTGTAGTCCACGGATTTGGTTTTGGGTTGCTCCCCCGTTGATGGCAAGCCGACAAGTGATGGGAAAGTGATCATGGATTTTGGTCATTCTTGGGATTAAAGCCAAATGCATAATTGTGTCACATAGCAAACCCAAAATGGAAAAGACAACAACTCAGCTTTCACGCTGACTGGTTCAAAGTTGAGTTAATTCCAAAGTACATTCGAAATTAGGGTATCGTTATTGAACCTGTGCCCAGTGCAATAAAAATCAAATAACCGTAAAGCCTGCAAATTTACTACAACGTGCCACAAATTAAAACATCATAAAAATCAAAGGCAGATCCAACGAAAAATGGCAAAATGCCGCTGCAACATCGACAGCGGCAACAGAAGTCGAGCCGCAGCTACAAATTAGACGCCGCCCCCTAAAAAATAAAGAAAAATAGAAAAAAAAATCGGCAACTGACTAACTAACTAACAAAGCAAACCCAGTCAACTAACTAAGCCAACATAACCAATGGTTGTGTCTGTGCCTAATGATGACCTTTTCACTGCGGCACGACAACTTAAGGTCATAAACAATCAAAACTTGCTCCAAAGTGCTTCCAGTCCAGCCCCGAGAGTCCCAAATGGTGGCAATTGCCGCATCGCCAGCATATCCAGCTCCAGCTCCAGCTCCAGCTCGAGTCCCATCTGTTTGGCTACCAGCCAACGCTAATAGTTAATAATAATTATTATTTCATTTCTGGCAAGCGCAACTCCCACCAGCTGACACCAACTGAAAGCATGGCCAAAAACAATAAGCTTCCAGTCCGAAGCTTTACAATGGTATCAAGGCACACAAACTATTACTAACGACTAATATAAAATATATTAAAATATTATACGGAATAATAGGAAAATTAAAATTATATGTATAATATTTGAATTTTTCTATTATTCCATATAATATTTTATATTAATGTAAACAATTTCAAAATATGAACGTTAGTTTTAGTTGAACATTTATTTTACCATTTGATATATGTAACATGTGCCTCACACAAAATTCATTTATTTCTATTAACTTAATTGTTTATCAATTTCGAATTTTTATATTGAAGACAATACTAGAAACTACTTGGAGCAAAGGAGCTATCTGATATTTAATCGTCTCCAACTATTAATTTTCAAGGCAGCTTGTAATTTACCGCTTTATCCCAGCTTGCCATATTTTTTCTTTAAAAATTTGTTATTCTTTTTCTCTCAAATTGAAGAAATAAATAAAAATCTCTTTTACAAAATGTGTGCATATATTTTTTTGGCATGTATTTAAGGACTTGCATTCCACGGTGCTCTCGAATCGGATGCCAGGCAACAACGGTAACATGGCGTGTTTGTTTATTGCGCATGCGCGCCAATCGCACTGCCTGAGATCTGCCGGAGCGGCAGCTGGAGCTGGATCTGTAGTTGGAGCCAGAGAGAAGAACGTCGGCATCGTCGTCAGCATCGGCGTCGGCTCATTACTTTAGCCCACTTAGCTGTGCGGAGCATCGGCAAGTCAGGATCGCTTGCCCTGCGATCACTCCTCCCTCTCCACTCCCACACACCCAACCCATCCCTCTCTCTCTCTCTCTCTCTCTCTCCATCTCTCTCTCCCGCTTTAGCTCTCACGCGATAGTTATCCTAATGGTTGCGACTTTCGTTTGAGTCTTTGGCGGGCACATCTATCAGTTGAGTTTGGTTTGGTTGAGGAGCTAAACTTGGCTCTGCTCAGTTTAGCTCAGCTGAGTTAAACTCTTTGGGCCGAGTTGAGTTTTAAGTGAGATGTTGGCAATAAAGCTGCAATTTGTTAACTTTCAGTCAGCGGCGCTCATTTAGCTACCTCATTGGCGGCTCTGTTCGCTAGTTGCCACAAGATTCGTGATAGTTGTTGTGGTTGTTGTTGTTGTTGTTGTTGTTGCCGTATGGGACATGAGCAGTTAACTTGTTCTTCTTATTTCTTGTTTTCGTTGTTTTTAGCCAGGGCTGAACTCATGTCCTGCACACATCGAAGTCAGAAATCTCACACACAAAATGTGGAAGAGGCAAGAACAAGGTGCCAGAAGGTAAGATTACATTCAAACTATCCATTGTTCTACTTGGCAACAACAACAAGATACAGCAAGTGCACAGTAGCCAAACTCCATAAACAAATGGCCACAGAACTTGGCAACAACACGAAATGTGGGAAAAATGTCGCTGGTGTTGACCACATGGAGGATGCACACACATTAACACCCAACTGAGCGCGGCAAGGATTCTATGCGATTATGACATAAGCTGCACGTTCTGCATTCCCATTCCGATATCGATTTATATGTATATATGTATATATATATATATATATATATATATGTCTTTGGATTGCGCATCTGGGAAATTGACACTTTACAACGTACTCCCCATAAACGTGACCCAGCAGCGCATTATTTGCATAAACATCGAGTAAGAATGGCCAAAGTGAAATCTTCTTCAAAGCCAAGAAACTTTTAATACCCTATGCAATGATAAGAATGTTAAAACTTTCGAGTTATCCAACATCTAGATGTATAACTTATCTAGATACAATTCTTTTTTATTCGAAATATAAATGGAAAAAAGCCTAAGACAATTAAAGAAAATGTGTTTGATATCAGTAGCAACCATCAAAAATATTTATGTTAATTTGTTACTTGCTGTCTGACAAGTTCAAGATACCCATACGCAACTTTGCAAAAAAAAAATAGCGAAGAAAGATGCGTTATAGCAGCTACCCGAAAAGAGTTTAAGGACGCAGGCACGATCCGAGGCAAGAGAAAAATATATATATAAAAAAAAAGAGGCAAGCAAAAACATTTTTTACAATGCGCAATGCGCAACAACAATAAAAATATGAAGCTACCAACGCGATCGGTTTAAAGTCGTGTAAAGTCAATGTTAATGTCGATGCCTGCCAATGTGGCTATTGTTCCACGCCAAGGAGTCTGCGGACGGGTATAGTCTGTGGAGTCTGTGGAGTCCGTGGACTCTCTGCTGGCACCACAGCCTCCAAAAATTATTGGCTCTGCGTGCGGAGAAAGTGCACGTTTTGCTTGTTAAAAAGCACGAATTGTAATGAAAACAACCTGTTAATCTAAATATCTCACTCGATTGTTGTTGCACTACTACTATTATTATATATACAGTCTAGTCGTGTATTGCATCGGGTGTATATGGTAACTAACTGTGCCTACATATTTGCCCAACTTAACTGCCAATATCCACAATAAATGGCAAGCGTCTTTTGCCAGATCTTATTAAAATATCATAAATGTGCACGAATCAAGCGTGACGCCTCCGCGGGACGGGTGCTGTGGGCGGGGTTGCCACCAAAGTGCCTCGTTTGGGCCATACACAAAAAAAGTTAGTTATTTGTACCTGTCAACTTGACCCCCAGCCAATAGTTTAACTTAATGTTATGAATGAGTGCCTCTTAATGCATAGTAATAAATGTTTATTTACTTCGAATTTCAGTGCAATTAGCAGACATCCAAATTACAATGGGAGTAATATCCATTATATTATATTTATTTTATTACAACTATCAATTTTATTATAATTATTTACGGTGATCAATTTTGGTCACGTACACAATTTCATCATTTCCTTTTATCTTTTATTCAAAGTGTGACCAGAGAGAGTTAATCTCAAGATCGTTGGCATAAGCAGCTTTGACAATCACCATCACATTCCAATCTCAAAAAAAAAAAATAAAAACATGGAATTGCGTCAGATTTCTGTAGCAGATCTGCCAGGTGAACATTTTTGGTTGTTTGAGTCATAAATATTTATAGGTCATTCTTTGCACAAATTAAGAACCAATCTGCAAGTTGATGCATTAATGGCTTTTTTCAGTATTTATCGCAACTATTCTACTTAACATTTGTCCACACTGGTCGGCCAACAAAAACAACGAAATTAATGCGTTTTAAAGTGATTTAAGACAAAAAAATGAGGCGACAAAGCTACAGCTAATTGAGACAACTGGATCAGCAGCAAGATGACTCAGAAAACAACGTGATCCACATTCTCACACCAAGACACCTTCTTTTTATACATTTTTTATACATATATTTTTTCTCCTTCTCATCCAGTGATTAAAGCGCTACCGAAACTCGGCCGCAGTCGCAGGCTGTGCACCCGCCAGTTACCCCCCTTCTGGCCAACGGGCAACGCAATTATTATTGCCATGTCATAGTTGGAAAGTGAAGTGCCACAGAGCCTGTGGTACACTGACTACCAATTATATGTGTGTGTGTGTGTGTGTGTATCCGAACAGTAACTGTATGTATATTGCTCTCTTACGGTGGCATTCAAACAATATCGAAATCTCTCTAATGAAGTTGAAGATCGGCCAGCTACTGTCAGCGTTTGTAATTGTGCTGTATGCTGTTTGCTGGCAGAGAAATCAAAGCAATTGCAGGGCAGACCGTAAACGACCATCTAACACCGCACTTGAGAGCCCGTGCGCCCCAAGCGTTTTCAGTGGCCGGGACTGGAGCTGGAGTTGGAGTTGGAGTTGGAGCTGGTGGTTGTGCCTGTGCTTATGCTTGTGCATGGTGACCAAGCTGTTGCTGGTGGATTTGTGGAGTGCACTTCACAGCGCGAGAATCTCTCGACTCGCAGCAGGTTGACGGTTGTCTTTAGAAATTTAAATATCAGCTATTTGGGTCCAGAATTTGGAGCAGGTCATTTGGCACAACTGAATGAATGGCAATTAATCATAGAAATTTCTGGCGCACAAATTGCCTTGCCAAATAATTGCAGAATATTTTTGATAGTTTTTACTTTCAAAAATATGTCGAAAAGGCTGAAAACGTAAATCGCTCATTGCCAGCTGAGATTTATGACTTGATTATTTGCCTATGATGGCCTAAACTGGACCGGCCAATTGGCCAGCGTTTAGGCTCATTTTATTGTTATACTCTACGACTCCATAAAGTATTTACATACATATATAAAAGTCTATATCTTTAATATGATATTTAGATGGATATTTACTATTTTTTATAGCTATAATAAAGCAGTCTATTAATGACATTTCCCATTGCTGGCAATAAACATTTATAGATGTTGACAAGTTGGATTATGTGGCTAGAAATTGGAATTCCCCACAAATTATAGTTGGTAGTTTTTAATGCATTTCTCAAAGTCTTGCATTCAATAAAGGAATACTCAAATTATTAAAAGATACTTAACCAATTTTTAGACTCATAATTTAATATAAGAAATTGAAATTTGAATAATCGGATATTTAAAATGTGTTCAATCATTGTGAAACTGTATTTAATATTCGTTGCAATGACTTCAAGTTTTTTGCTTGTCGTTTTTTTCTAACTGGCAGTCGAGCAATGGCAACTTTAATTGGACTTATCATAGAGTCTGGACTGTGACTGTGTCTCTAAGTTCGACTCCAACTCTGACTCGCATCAGCGTCGATGCACTTCAGCAGCTTTCTTTTATGGCCGCTTGGTATAATGACTACGTGTGTGATGGAGCCAGAGCTAGAGCTGGAGCTGGAGCTGGAGCTGGTGCTGGTGCTGAAGTTGGAGTTGCAGCTTGAGCTGAAGCTGCTGCTCGATGGATCGCTCGCTTTGAATTTATCACCCACTCAAATGCATTTTTCCATACTGCCGCAAAGTTGAGGTCCACAAGTCGGTTGGAGCCATGTACCTGCCACGGTCAAAGCAATAATTCAATAAATCTATTGCACAAATCCATGCGTTATTGGCAATATGATGATGAGGAGCTCAGTCTGCCTCGATCGACGTTCGATGTTGACTTGCCATTATGCAGAAAACTGTCGGCCAGAACTTGAACTCCAACTTGACTTTGACTAAAGTCCATCAAGTGGAAGTTGGAGTTTGGCCTGTGGCCAACCGCAAACTATGCCCGGTTTGTTTTTATTATATTTAGCAGAGAGCATAATAATTCTTGCAGGCCTCAAGTTGATAACGTTTGCCTGGCCAATGATACACGGAACGATGCCAGAGTGCAGTCCCAGCTCCTGCTGGAGGTGGTGGCAGCGGCGGTGGTGGTGGTGGTGGTGGTGGTGGTTGTCTGCCTGAAGTGGAGTGCAAGTTCAAGTCGCAGTCGAATGCAAATTTGTTGCAACATATTGGCGTCGCTGAGTTGCTACAGAAGTGCGCATCAAAAACAAAATATCAGTTCAACTTGACTTCTCAATTGTTACCCTGTAAATGACCACAGAATGCATCGACAAACCGATCAAACGATCCAAAATCCAATTTAGGAAAACTTGTATGTAATAGCTAAAATATGAATCAAATTTCGAATTCTCTAATTATAAATTTAGTGCATTTTATTATATTAAAATGTTATTCGACAAACATTTGCCATAGCTCAAAGGAAACCAAAAATATAATTTATAGGGTAACTGCTGGTCACAACTACCCAAATTGTTTATTTTGCAAATTTTAATATATTTTTTTCTTGAGCTCAGGCGTAGGCTAGACAGTATTGCCGAATGCTCAAGAAAAAATGAAATATTATTCATGGCTTTGGCAACTTGTTGCAGCCAAGTTTCTGTTGCAAAATCTGCATATGAAAAATTATTATTGTAATCCATTTGGCTTTTTTTAGAATAGCTCGTCTTGGGTCCGAAAATTATGCAGTATTTTGTTTTTCTCTTAAATTTTTTTTTGTTATTTTTTTTTTTTTTTGTTATTTTTGCGATACCGTTCCGCCCCCGAAAGAAAGGCATTGGGAGATTTATGCCTGATGCACAGTTTTGAAGATTTGCCCGCTTTTTGTTCTGATTCTGCGTCGTCCGTTGGCGTTTTGCCGTCTCCGCCCGCCCGTCTGTCTGTCTGTCTGTCTGTCCATCCATCTGGCCTGGTCTGGTTGTCTATCTGGTTGTCTGGGGTCGTTGTTGTTCTTGTTGTTGTTGTTGTTGTTATTGTTGCTTGTGGGGGCTTAGAAAATTTGTACAACATGCGCTCGGTGTTTCCCATAACTCAGCATTGTCTGCCTGCTGTTGTTCCTGGCTGCTCGATGCTCGATGCTAGCTGCTCTTGGCGGCCTTTTGGTGTTGAAATCATTTGTAGTGCAAATTTTGCCCCATTGCCCGCTTGATATATGAGGCAAGTGTGAAAATATATTTGATCAAATAGCTAAGTTTTTGCCAAATTGCCCAAGAGAGAGGTGAGATTTATGGGATTAGAGCTTAGAAAGGAACTTGGCGGCGGCTTCCTCAGCCGCCCCCCCCCCCCCCTTCAAGTTTGTCAAGCGCTGCAAAGGCTGCAAAATTGATGGAAAAGTCTCAAATTTGTAGCTTATCATCGGTGAAAGTCTTCGAAAGGGATGCATTCTCCAAAGATTAGTCAATTTCGATGAATTCTACATAAATTTTTGATTCCACTTTATTGATTTGGATTCACAGAATCAAGGTCAAGTCTTCCCATAGTTTTGAAAAGTGCCAAGTCAATACAGAGAAGCTGGTCTATTGTTCAAAATCTCGATTTTTTCTTTTGCTTTGTAGTTGATTAAAGCCTAGCTCAGTTTTTTCCCCTCCTTTTTGTTAACTCTCTTTTTGAGACAAGTTCATAAGTGTATTTTGGGGTCTTGACAAAATACGCAAGTTGTGGTTACTTTTGCATATTATGCATTCCATCCGCAAAATAAACACTTTGGTTACAACTTAACCCACTGTCGTGGTTCAATAAATCATCAGCGATCAACGGCTAACACCTACCCAACCCAAATACATTGTTATATAACTGGCCGAAAAACTTCAGGTGAAATTCGCAGTTAGACAACAAACAACAATAATATTGCTGCCCGCATCCTCAAGATAATCCGGCGCCACAAACCACAAAAAAAAAAGAGACAGACAAACAGACAGCAAAAATAACAAGAGAGCAGATGCCACAGCATTTGAGAGTCTTCCAATCCAGCTCGAAGGGCCAAACCCGGTCTATATGGCTTGGCTTGTGGCTAATGATGCGACACATTTGCTAATTTCTATTGAAAACCCACTTGCCGCTTGGTTGGACCCTTGCAGTTGTGTGTGCGTGTGTGTGTGTGTGTGTGTGTGTGTGAGGTGGTAATGATGCCAGGTCAATGAGTGTGAAGACCGCAAAAAACAGGTCTCAATCTCCAACTCAAGTGTAGAGAGTTTGCAGATGGTACTGCAAATCATCAATCCGATGGGTTAAATGACAATCCAATCTGCGCTGGGCCACCCGAAGCTTTCTTTTGTGGATGAATGAAATTAAACCGTGTTCAAATTAATTAACGCTCCCACAGATTGCTTGCTGCTCTTCTTTTTTTGTGTGTTAATTATGTCGGGATGTGTGGAAAGTGTGCAAAATTTGGCATCGGTGGGTATAGTCTGTCCGTCAATCAGTCAATCGCGCCGTCATTCCAATCACTTTACGTATACATTTCCATTTCCATTTCTATGTCTCAGTGTCTATGGCTGATTTATGATTTGCATAAAAAATCATTCACAATTCTTTTGCGGATTTTATTTGTATTTATTTTTATTTTTTTCTCGTCGTCTTCTTCTTCTTCTTGTTGTTGTTGTTATTTGTTTGTTTGATTTTTTTTTGTACTACTTTTACCTTTTGTTTGAAAGTTTAGCTGACATTTGAACTTTTCACCCACAATTCCATTTGACGCCGTTTGAAAAAATCTTTTAAGGAAATATCGCAGCCGTAACCAAAATGGACATTTCTCGACATTTCCTTAAATGCGCACCAAGTGAAATTTGCAGTCCGCTGCAACAACAACAACAGCAACAACAAAGGCTGCGCCTTTGCACGCGCCTCACGTGCAACATTTCAATATACCCTATACGGCAATGGATAAACTGGGTGTATTCCGCCTGATGCGTGTCGCTGCTTGAGTCAATAATGAGCTTATTTTTAGGTCTAAGACAATGGAGTATAAGAATAAAAACTAAAAGAAATAAATAAAAAAAAACTAAAAGAAATAAATAAAAATTAATAATAAATTATAAATATTCCGTTAACCAAATATATTGCTTAAGATTCGATAGCTAAACTAAATATAAGTATGTTCCATCAATAAAAATTACAAATTATTTAATATATATATATGATATATATAATTGATTTATATCACACGTAAAAGTGGACTCCTTCTCACTCTTATGAATTCCAACATATCTTTAATATTGCCTCCCAGTCTGAGGTGGTTCTGCTGGAGAAATTGTCAATCTACTTTGAGCTACTGTTGGCTGCAGGTAACTTAATATGAAATCGTCATCAGAGAATGCTTAAGGTAATACGTTAACAAACTCCCCCCCATTTTCCCCTCCCGCAGTTTTCTTTCACTTCTAAGCCACAGGGCTGTGCTGCAGGTAATCGGATAGGCCACAAAAGGCGAAAGTCTCTCGTATAGCATTTTTTCCACCATTAGTTTATTATTGTTATAATTTCTTTATTGTCATTATTATATGCGAGCACTTTTTCAAGCTGCTTCATTTGAGCCAACACATTCGTAATTACCATCATGCCAGCAGACCAAACCAAAAACACACACACACACGCACACACACACTGAGAGAGAGATACACACATATAGCTGGAGTTGAAGCTGCGCAACGTGTTGATTTCCAGGCAACCGCAAATCCACTTGGAGCGGGCCCAACGAGGGGCACTGAGAGCCACTTGAAATTATGCGGCTGTTAGCTACCAGATAACGCTTTTGATTATGACAACGGGGCCATAACGACGAGACGAGATGAGATGGGCTGCACCAGTAGCAGTAGCCAAGCTTTGGCTTTGGCTTTGGAAAGTGGCAGCTGGTTGAACAACTTAGCCAACTTGCCACGCGGGGGTGCCTGATGCGTGCACAGCTGCTGCTTGTGTTGCTGCTGCTTGTGTTGCTGCTGCTGCTGCTGCTGCTGCATCTGCAAAGACAATAAAATCATTTTTGTTTTTGGCTGCCTGACTCTGATTCACATTCATGTCAAATGGCCAACGGGTGCACAGCAAATGAAATCAGTTTTTTTTAATATCCAAATCCAAGAGTGCTGCCTGCCACTTGGTGGCTCTTTTGACTTTGGCGCGCGCGCGGCATTTGTTATGGTCTCTATTATTGTTTATGATGATGGAGTGCCGCTGTGGACCAGAATTCTATTCACCTTCCTTTTGACGTCGGCCGCCTATTTGTCGTCCACTCTCTGCAGCATTTAGAAATTTCAGTTAACTTCTCCCCGTCTTTGGCCACCGTCAAGTTATGTTGGCCACAAAATGCATAAACAATCGAAAACCAATTTCAAGTCTCGCACTGACCAAAACCGAAACAACAAAAAAAAAATTAACTTATGTTAAAAACTTTGCCCCCCGGTTTACTTTTGTGGTCCTCGTTCCGCATTGTTCTTGATTGTAATTAAAGCCAAATTCTGTATAAATATTAAAGCTATTTGCACAATGCACAGTGATGTAAAATATGCCAAAAAAAAAATAAAAGTTTATATAAATGATTTTTACTTTATCAATAATTATTTTATTTACAGGAAAAGATTAAAATGATTAATTTTGAAATAATCTGGTTTAGAAGTACAAATCATGTTTGCCTCACTGTGCGGCAACAATCACATATTTTCACAACATCTGAATATCTTTGGGCAAATGAGTTCAACTCCGCCCGACAGCTTTGCTAAATGAGAATAAAATTGAAGTGGAAAAAAATTAAAAAAATATAAATAAACATATAAAAAAAAGAGACAATTAAGCTTAAGGAGCATTCGAGCGAAGAAAGTTGAGCAGATAAAAAAGAAACGCATAGACACATGGAGTGACCTGAGGCTGGGCCCACGGCTGGGAGACACATCAGTTGGTCAGCAGTGATCGGCTGAGCTGAGCTGTGCGCACACTTGGATAATGGACCTTGAATAGTGGCACGCAACAACAAGTGTGTCCGCCCCGCCATGGATCATTTGGCGAGTGTGGGAGGGGCGGGACATTTGAATTGCAAAAGACAAACATTGCGTACACTTTTTGACATTTACGGATCATAACAATTTGAATTTACCATTCGCAAATGAGTCCATTTTTGGCCATGGCAATGCCCCAGGGCATCAATTTGGACATGTGCCGCGTGTCCAAGCGATTGTTATTTTTGTCTTCTTTAACTAGCAAATATTTTAAGTGGCTTCCAACCGAATTGTGTCTGCCCAGCAATAGAGCGCTGAAGAAGCATATCAAGTGTGGGACGGCGGGAGGGAGGGAGATGGGATCTTCTCTGTGCCCATTAGTTCTCACAGCTGCGCTGCCAAGGTGCGTTACATTAATCAAAATTCCTGTTATATTTGTCCAAATGGAAATGAAAATTAACATAAATATGAGAAAGCAGAATGGCATTATTTATGTATAAATAAACACGATGCAGACGACATATCGCTGCATATCCTGTGCCCCATCTCCCCTCTGTTCCTCTCTCTCTCTCTCTCTTCCCACAAACACCCACGAAACGGTTTCACTTCCGATGCAAACAGATTTTCCCATGACCCCGTGTTCGGAAGCATAGCAACCTCACCAAGTCGAGTTGTCGAATGTTGATTTGCTCTTGTCAGCATGAATGTTGCCTGGAATGAATGTGCATGGAGCTAGGTAGGTAGATTCCAATTTCCAGCTTGTTTTATGTATGCACGCTCACGTTAGAGACAAACCAGCAGGAGACAGAGCGAATGGGAGAGGAAGAGGTCGAAATCCATGCCGATGAACAGGTTCCTTTCCTGCTTTACTTATTTTTTATATATGATTTTTTGTTGTTTTTTATTTTTTTTGGTAATTTGAGCCGTAGGAAATGGAGCAGTCTCGTCCGCGGCATCTTTCTCATATGAATGCCATTTCGAATGTGTCGTTTTTTTATTTTTGTTTTTATTTTTTAGTATTATGAGTTCGGTGCACCTAGTTTTCAGAGCATAAGAAGCGGGCGGTTTAGTCATGAGCTGTGTGGGAGAATCATTTTCTCCAGATTCCGTTGAGTTAGGGTCAAGGCTTCTGCGTGGGACCGCCATCCAGGTGGGGAAACTTGAATAGGATAAAATGTTTAACGATATGTAAATTTCAGTATTCTTTTAACAACCAAACTGAAACATTTGCTGCATTAGACCGAAATAGGGCTTTAAATTGTACGTTTTAAGTTAGAAATAGACATAGTTTTCTTAGTGAGCTTAGTTTTAATTCGTTTTTTTAAAGTTAAGTGTAAGACACTTAAGCGATAATCAGTAATTCCAATGCTTCAAATGTACAATTTCAACTCTTCTTACGCCTGTCTTTCTCATCATTGCTTCTGGGTTGCTTCTGCTTCTCAAAACAAAATAAATATATAAAGCTGTGTAGCCAGTAGTCAGTGGTAACAACAACAGCTAACAGCTACTAAGCTACTAACTACCCACTCGTCTGGTCAAAATGCGCAGGAAAAAATGAAATTATTGTCATAAGCAAATCTTATTGTTCATAGATAAGGCAAAATGTGCAACGCACGAAATACAACAAAAACAGCAACAACTGTTTACAACTCTTGCACTTTTTATTTATTTCCTGCATTTCCTTGACAATTTTCGCTAATTTGTATAAGTGTGCAGCAACAACAATAACACATAAACAGTAGTTCAACGTATCAAGTCGAATACGAAATACTCTTCAGCAACAACTGAAATCATATTCTATTTCAATTCTTGGATAATTATGAAGAGCAGCGAAAGATTTCTATCGATTTCTAAAGATTTCTATTATCGCTTTTAGATAAATATTATTAATAGGTTTCAAATAATTATTCACTAATTAGCTAATCGTGTGTGACGTCACGTCACAAACAGCGCAATAGAGCTGTAAAGCTCGCAGTGAGTAAAAGCGAGCGCAAGCAGAAAGCAAGTGTTTTCGTGGGGGCAGCGCGCGTCGCTTTGGTTGGCTAAACGAAAAGCTCAAAAGCGCTGAGAGCGATGAGAGATGCGAGAGTGTAAGTGTAATGGGGAGTGCGTGAGCTGAACGACAACACGATATCATCTTCACTAACACACACACACACACACAGACACACAAACAACAACACACACACTTTGACAACCTGCTTGTCTATGGCGAGTTTGCGGCTTTTCACCCAATGCGACTAAAGCATTGCTGTTGTTGTTGTTGTTGTTGCTGCTGCTGCTGCTGCTGTTTCGCCAATTAGTTAGCCGCTTTGGCTGCGTTGCGTGCAATATTGGCAGTGGCTAAGCGAAGCGGGCAGAGGCAAGGCAAAGCAGACAGCCAAACAAACAAACAAAACTTGGCTCCCAGCCAACAATTGCGCAGGCAAACAGCAGTTAACGCGTTTTATTGTCTTGCCACAACGAAGTGCGCGCAATTGTAAGTGTGTGTGTGTGTTAGCCATAGCTATGGGGCAACATCATCATGGCGTAGATCATTAGCTATAGATGGAGATGGTGCTATTATTTGCACGTTTTGTGTGAAATGCACTTGGCCAAGGGTTAGAATACTGGGATTGGTTGCCTCGTCGCTGTGGCCGACTCCGTTCTGGACTCCATTACCGATACACATGTAGAGATAAGTTTATTAGCTTAGTAAGAATATGCCAGCCAACTAAATTCTGGAAACATCTTTGAATTAAAGACTATAACTGTTTAAGCTTGCATTTAAAATAATCATAAAAAACGTTACTTTTTAGGCAGCCAAAAACTAGTGCAATTTGGTAATCCAATACCAATAAAAATATCACTTTCCAGATGTTTGGCAATTGCAGTTGGCTCAATTCCAGCTTAAACTCTGAGCGGCCCCCCTGCCGCTACGCAGCCCCCTCCGCTCTTGGCCTTTGATGTCAACGATGATTTTTGGTCATAATAAAGCAGAAAAAGTCAAAGTTAACAGATTGAGCCTTATGAATATGCAAAGATAAACAATAACAATTGACTACTCGATGATGTGCCCACTTCCCAACCGTACAGCCCCCCTCCTTCCTACATTTATTTTGTTTAGTTACCAAGCCCCCCTCCCACTCCACTAAATGCTCGGTTGCAGTTTGTCATTTGGTTTTTTGAATTTCAAATTTTTTTAACGAGCCAAAATGAAAACTTTCCAAACAAAAGGCTGCCCATTCAGACACCCTCAAACAAAAAATAACAAAAACAAGTAAAAGTGCTGCTTGCCGACAGAGCCTAACTGGAAGATATCCTATGAACACCTTCGCATTCCGATAATATACACATAAACACACAATTTTTATCATTAAAAATTATTATAAATTCTGCTTTATCATTTCTCCAAAACAAAGATATTCAGTCAGACAGACAAGCAAATAATATATATATATATACTTGTTGGGATCTGCCTTATTCTGTGAAAACACCCTTTTTGTCAATTTTCGACTCGTGCAGAGTATGCGAGCAAAATAAAATCGATCCAGAGCAGATCCAGCCCAAATGAGGGAGTCACATCGAGCCAGGGAACTTGCCAAAGAGCGACAAAACAAAAATACAACAACAACAACAAAAAAGCAGCCGAATGAAATTTAGCGTAAAAATTGAGATCTTTTGTCTGCGATAAACGTGAGCATTTTGTTTGTCACGACGAAGTGTGCTTTTTTGCGCGATCGCTTCGAAGTTCCAAGCTGGATTTGGAGCTCAACTTGTAGCTGGAGTTGCCCCATTACAATAGCCCCACTCGGTGCTCAATGTAGGGTGCTGTGCCTGGAGTACCAGATAGGGATATGAGTGTCTGCAGGATACTAAACAGTTAGTCATGCCCAGAGCTCCTCTACAAATTTTTATAATAAAAAATTTACTAAATAAATTTACAAATTCCTTTATTTTTTTCTCATATGTATAGTGAAAATGTTAATAAATAATTAAATTATTTATTAACATTATTCCATAAAAACACATTTGTCTCTGATAAAAATCACATTTTAATAACTTTCCCAATTTAAAATACTATTACTTTAAATAGTTGTTTATTCAAATATTAAGTTTAAGGCTTGTTTCAACATAACCGCGATCTTCGTAAGCCAAATCCATGGCCAATGCTCAAAAAAAATTTGCCGATCAAGCGCGAAAATTGGCACATCCAAAACCCAAAAAAAAAAGAAAAAAATAAAAAAAAAAGTAAAACCCAACTTCGCTGAAAGATGTTTTATTTTCTTTGACAAAAAAGGGAAGCAGGAACGGAGGGAATGTGGGGCAACAGTAGATGCTGCCACCTTTTGATACCCTCTATTTGGTTGGCCATGTTTTCGAATCTACCAATTTATTGTGGTTGTTGTTTTTTGTATTTTTTGTTGTTGTTATTGTTGTTGCTGTTGTTGTTGTAGTCGTTTGCTGCTCCCCGTTTGGCTCGCTTTGTTATCGTCTGAGCGCTGGCACAAAAGACCCTAAATGCGAGTCTATTTTGTTACAATTTAAGACGCTTATTAGAAATCGTTTGCAAATTGTTTGTGCAAGAAAGCAGCACGATCAACCACGTTGCCCCCAAACACCCCCCCCCCCCCTCCTTCCTTTCCACCAACCCAAGAGGTAACCTGAGCGCACAAGGAGAGCTGGCATCGAGGCAATGTGTAGGCAAGGGAGGGCAGTGTCAAGTTTTTGTACACCGTCGAAGTCAGGCCACGAAATGCGTGCATATTAATTTCATATATTTACGTCGAGTTTGGCTCAACGATCGCTTCGCTGGCATCTGCACACGTGATCACCCGACTCAAAGACTCGGAGACTTGACTATCCAGACTGGTTGCTGCTGCTGCTGCTGCTGCTGCTGATGATCTAATTTGGCAACAATTGTCGTAGTCGTGGTAGTTTCGACTGCATCGAACGGGCCGCAGGGCTGGGTAGAGGAGCCTAGGGCGGAAGGGGGTCCCAGTTGAAGGCGCAGATCCACACACATGTGGCCGGGCCTAACCTGGTCTCCGCCTGGGCGATCAATTGATCTCGATAATGAGTTTGCTTAGCAGTTGAGAACGCACCCATATTTTATGCCCTAGCCTCGCTGGGTATTTGGGCTTAAGCCGTCACTGCGCGAACCTTAATCTCGTTTCATATTAAATGTGTTTAGACTTCTCATAATAATTAACCTTTCCATAAAAAAAAAATCTAAACAAAAAAAAAAATATTTTATACTTTTTTATAATCTATGTGCGATCTTATAAAATATGGTAGATGCCCTAAGCTGCTGGAATATTCAAGTCTAAACGCTTGATAAGATCAGAATATGACTTTTATTTATGATTTTCAATTAATATAAAAATATTATTAAAAGAAAACTAAAATATAAATATTATAATCCATACATGTTTAGACTTTCTGTTTAATTGTATCTATAGCTTGTTGTAGAGTATGAATAGGATCGTCTAGTCTCCAACTGCTACTCCCAAAACCCATTTGAAATAATGTCGCCCGTGGAGCGTCGCCATTTGATTTCTCTTTCCGCATCGGTGGATCGGGATCGACGTGGATCGTTTGAGATCGCCTATGAACAAAATAAATATCTGCGTATTTGTGTAGATCTTTTTCATTAAAATAGGTTTATGTTTAATAAGACGTTGATGTGGCTCTTTGGCAGCCGGGGCAGATCTATTGAACCGTGTGTGTTGTGTTGTGTTGGATTTGATTTAGTGACTGCCATTTTGTGTATATATACCTGCACGCTACCTCCCTCTCCCATCCCCCCTCTCTCCTTGTGGCCAATCACACTCACATTGTACGCTTGAGTACGTGCACTGAAATTTAAATATAATTTATGATCAGCGTTGCATATAAAAAGTTAAATTTTTTGGGCTCCGGTCTCTGGCAATAAAATGTCGCGATTGGCTGATTGACTTTGTGCGATTCGAGCGATCGATCGTTGCTATTGTATATATAAGTATACGTATATATATATATATATATAAATATTCAAACTCCGCAACTTAGAAAAGACGAGCATGACCCAAAATAGATAAAACGATTGACAACCCATGAAGAAAGCTAATCACGATTATTTCAAATTCAATTCATTGAATATTTTTCGAATCTAATCAGCTTCAATTCCAATAGACAATTGTGTGCTATTCAAATATGAAAATTTCATCTTATCGGATGTTCCAATTAGAGTACAAATCCTTCAACAATAGAATTGTCCAAGTGATTATTTTTCAAGCTAAAAATACTTTGCAAGTTAGATTTCTAAAAAAAAAATCGGATACCCCATAAAAATATGCTCAAGTAATTTGTTTGTATGTAAATAAATGTATTTTTTTTTTTTTTTTGTTCATTGTTTTGTATTTTTTGCGGTTTCTATTTTTGTTTCAAAACCGTGTAATAAATTACTTAAAATTATAAAACATTTTCATATCAAAATATTTGTTCCGCTTCAACTTGGATTAAATCTAAAGTTTTGTATGTATAGAACATTTTCAATGTATATGCGCAAAAGGTTTCAAAAATATATATATATATATATGTATATAGTATATGGTATAAAATATATATGCGTATGTATGTATGTGTAAAAGTACAAACTAGAGCTAGGCTAAAATACTATGCGAAGAGAGATACCAAATATATACGAATTCTTTGTCATATGTACATCTGAATAATTATAGTTTATAGTTTACAGTTAACAGTTGCTAGTTTTACAGTTACAGTTACAGTTAAGGTTACGGCTTTCTCGGCTTGCTCTTAGAGTCTTTACAGTTAGACGCCGGGGCATAATACATATATGTACAGGACACTTGCAAATACTTTACAATAGTTCGGCTTAGGATTGAGACACACAAAATTTATAGGATTTTGTAGGATAAATGTAAGTTTGTAAAAAATAAAGAAAATTCATTTTCTGAATTTATAAGAAACTCAAATATTTTTTGTAGATTTTTTGTGTGTTTTTACTTTTCTCTTGCAAAGAAAATGTTGACTAGAAAATAAAAAATAAAATTAAAAAACTATAAATTAAAAATTAAAATTTTTCACTGGGTGTTTTTTTTTTTTTTTTGTGGTGTGTGTGTGTCGTGGATTTTGTTGGAGCTGCCGCTTACTCTCGAGCTAGGAACTAATTTTTGGTGGAACATGGCTTGTGTACAACGTCAGAGTTACGCGACGAGATGGATAGCCTAGGGCTCGGCGTAGCCTCCATAGGATAGCTCAGAGTGGGAGCCAACTGCGCTCGAGCTCGAGCTGGAGCTGGAACTGGAGCCACTGCCTCCGGGACAACCGCCCTCGTTGTGCTTCGTCAGCAGCGACATGCGCGAGAATGTCTTGGAGCAATTGCCACACGAATATTTCTTAATGTCCGAATGGGTCTGCAGATGCGCCCGGAGATTGGAGCGATCCGCAAAGGCGCGATGGCAGTGCTGGCAGCTGAAGGGCTTCTCGCCGGTGTGGGTGCGGATGTGGCCCTGGAGCAACCAGGGACGGGAGAACGCCTTGCCACACATGTTGCACTTGCAGGGCAGCGTATGGGTGCGGATGTGCATCTTGAGTGCACCCAGCGACACATAGGTCTTGTCGCAATCCTTGCAGCTGAACGACTTCTTCACCTGGTTGCCCTCGGCAGCGGGACAATGGAACTGTTGATGCTTGGTGAGGCCCGAAAACGTGGAGTATGATTTCTGGCAGTCGGGACACTGATAACGTGGCGGCGCTGATTTGTCCTTCTTGCTGGGAGATGAGGACGCGGAAATGGAGGAGACAGCAGCGGAGGAGGAGGAATTTGCTGCTCCACTCGATGATGAAACGGAGATATTGCTGTCCTGTGCAGCTGGCTGCTGTTGTTGCTGCAAAGTTGCTGCTGCCTGTTTGTGCTTCACGGAGAGATCCTCGGGCACGGAACAACAACTGGACTCGGGTGTCAAGCTGCGCATCGAATAATAGGAGCTCTCCGAGTAGGCAGGCGAAATTGGCGCATGCAGCGGCTGATGATGATGATGATGAGCATAGTACGCAGCTGGATATGTCGGATAGGGCAGGAAAGTCTGCGGCGGCTGCTGCTGCTGTTGGTGTAATTGTTGCTGCTGGAGATGGCGAACGCCCAGCTGTGGTCGGTGGATCATTTCGGAGCGCATGGGTGGCGACACTGAACTGGCACGTCCATGCAAATAATGATGTGGTGGCGGCGACAAGGAGCCCAAGGAGTCAGATGGCGAGCTCGGCGAGAGCAGCTCGGCGGGCAGTGGCGCCACAGCTGCGGCTGCAGCGGCTGCAGACAGATGCGGCTGATTGATGGTACGATAGAATTCGGCGGTGTACGGCGACATGTGAAAGTTCCATGGATAGGTGGGTGTCGGCACCACCACGGAGGCGGCTACTGCAGCAGCGGAGGCAGCTGCGGCCACAGCGGCAGCAGCAGCCAAAGCAGCGGCTTGCGTCTGCTTGGGATCGGCCTCAATATTCACACAATCGACATCATCCTCATCCTCGTTGACGTCCATGTGCTCCGTCTCATCGTCTGTGTGATCCACATCGACACCTTCGTCCTCGCAGCAATCGCTCACATTGATCAGCTCCTCCTCAGAACTGTTGCTGTGGCTGGAAGCAACTGTTGCATCGATTCTTGTTGTTGTTGTCATTGTTGGTTCTGTTTTTATTGGTGTTGTTGTTGTCGCCTCATTGTTGCTGTTGTTCTTTTTGAGGCACAAATCTTCTGGCTCCGCTTCGAACTGATAGTTGATGGGACGCTTCTTTAAAGGACACTTGCTGTAGTTCTTTTCCACTAGCATATGTTCCACGGTATGCATTTTGTAACTGTTTTTATTATGCTCTTGGTATTTGTATAAATAATATATAAAAATATTTATATATATGTGTATATTATTGTCACACGCTAATTCTGAATTGCTGTCTTCACACAAACATCGCGTTGCGCACAAAACTTAACGAACTCAACTTGGGTTTTGCGCCGTCAATTTGATTTTATGAGTGTGTTGTTGTTGCAACGAACGAAAGAGAAGAACTGAAACTAGTCGACGCTGTCAGCGGCTTTTTATAAGCGGCAACGCAGCTCAGCGGAGCGCGCAGCCAGAGAGCCAGAGAGCGCGCAAGCAGCCGTAGCGAGAGAGGGTGAGAGCGTGAGCAATTATGCCTGCTGCTCTTTTTGAATGCGTGTGCATTTACCTGGCTGTCAGGGTGTGCGTGCGTCTGTGAGTGTTGGCTGATAACGTGCTCTGCGACCAATCGCAGCAGTCCGCGCCAAAACCGGTTCTCACACGCTTTATATATTTTTTATGTACTGCGGAGCGCGTACACTTGCACCAATCACTAACGCCGCCGCAACAACAACAAAGTGCAGCCAAATGCCGTTATGTTTGGAATAGTGTGTGTGTGTGTGCTTATGAAGGCCCCAAGCTGCAGCTGAACGTTGGCGCAGGTAAGAGAGCGAGCTTCGACAAGCGCATTCAGATTAGCGACGAACCAGAAGTGAGCAGCAGCTCTTCATCAACGGCGTCCCACGAGGAGAATTGCTGAAAAGAGAGAGAGAGGTGAGCGTCAAATTTTAATCGAGTGCAATAAGCAGCAGCAAACAGAGCTTTAAAAGGCTCTTGCGCATTGCCTTTTAATACGATTTAAAATGCGAAACAATTTAAGCACATTTATTTAATACGCATTGGCAAACTCCAAAGCACTCAGCTATTTGTCAAAAAACAGAGCTGACTTCAGTCTCCATTAAACGTTGGCAAGCACTGCTTGCAGTTAATTATCGAATTTAATCGACTTAAAAGAGATTAGATTCTTTTTTATAACTTTGCCTGATGGTTACTCATTAAGATAACCGTTGCAAAAGGAAAACCCGAATGGTGGATTACCTTTCATCATCATCAGGTGCATCAGGAGTTGACCTGACGCGTAAGTAGAGGTGTATAAATGCCAGGTAATTGTAATAAGAGCTCAGCACGTGTGCAATGCTGATTTTTAGAACTATTTTTGGATCAGGTAGTTGGTAAAACTTCATTATAAACAATTTGTCAAAGGAGTAGAGTCAGAGAAATTGCAAAAAAAATGTGTTTTACATATAGTGATAGTATTACTTAATAAAAATATATATCTAAAGTAATTTGTATTTCAAAACCATAGATGTAAATAGGTATATATAAAAATACGTACAGAACACTTCTAAATTTTATATAAATAACTGCGCTTCAAAGAGCAAATGAAGAGTTAAGTTTTTGTCTCTCAAAAAATACACACCACATCTGTGTGCTCTTTTCATGCTGTTTTTGCGTGTTTCATTTTCAATGTGTTTCTGGTGCGCGCTCTCTTGAAGCACTTACCCCGCTCTTAACTCGTGCTACCACAGAAACACAGCGACGCATGCCCAGCCAATTGCCACATGTTGATTGAGTCCGACGCAGAAGGGATAAACCATAATTCTAAATTTAGGTGCACACACTAAATCCTTGCTCTGGCCACACGCGTGCGCATGTCGAGCAATTAAAAAAACATGTCGGGATCTCAAGTGGCACCCGCTTTAGGGGCAGCCGCAGCAGCTGTCAAAGCAGCAACAACAAACAAACAAACAACAAACACTTTTAGTGTTGCCTGAGAGATAAAAAGGTGTTGGTTAGCGATTGGCGCCCAGCGATTGGCCATAAATCAAGCAGCAACATAACCTAAAAACCTAAAAAAAAAACCAAACCTTTGCCAATTCCGATGGCTTCTTGGAATCCTGGAGCAGCCCACACAAGCGCACATTTAACTTAATTAGTGCTCTTATCAAATCGTTGTCCCTGTTGCCCACTGCTGTGCAGATTTCTGATTTCCCGAAACCAGGCAGAAGCTGCCAAAGCCAATCCCGATCCGAGGTCTCAGTCGAAATCCCAAATAAAAAAAAAACCACCAGCATAAATTAATAGATAAACATGTGCAACGTCGACCAGGGCTCGACTAACTGACCACGTACTGTATCAGTGGTGCCACAAAAAAAACTGCTATAAACATGACTTAGCAACTATGATTTATTCTCAAGCGAACAAGCTAACAATAAAAGGCTAAATGTAGGAAAAAGTAAAATAAAAAAAAAATAATAAAAACATATATTTTAAGCTGCACTATTAATTTGTCAGAGTAAATTGCAAATGATCTGATATATGTATCAATATGAAGTGTTGCCATTATTGTAAAATAAATGTAGCTATAAAAAAGCTAAATACACAACACTGATCTGCAATTTACATGCTTCGAGCCATGAGCCTCAGGTATGCTCTGCTCTGGGTGCGCTCTTTCTTATCTTATCTCATGTCGTTGACTGGATTCGAACCTGGAATACCATCTCTCTCTTGCTCTCACTCTCTCTATCTATCTCGCTCATTTTCTGCCGCTCGATAGACTGTGTTAGGTAAGATTTAATGATCTTGTTAACTAATTTTTTCTGTACGCTCTCCCGTCTGTGGGTTACTCCAGCGGTTCTCGAGCGGAGACCACCCACAGGTGTGGAGTGCCGCCTAGCCGCTGGGCAAGTTAATTAGTTTGCGTTTGCTAAGCCATTAAATCATCCAGTTAACAAGCTTACTCAGGCCTCCATAAAGCCGACGACATTTCCTAGCCCTAATTAATCGTATATTACGAACTATTTACGGACAGAGTGGCTTTTTCGCTTTTATTTCTCGGGTGGCATTTTGTGGCGCTGTTGTGTGGCTCCATATCCTGGAAGCTACAATAAAAACAAATGAACCATTAAAAAACTTTCATTTGCATTTACAGAAAATAAACGCCGCGGGTGCATATACTCCAGTGCCAGTCTCAGTCCCAGTCCCAGTTCCAGTTCCAGATGCAGTCCCCTTTTTGTTCAGAGAGATCT
This sequence comes from Drosophila demipolita, assembly GCA_035042405.1. Taxonomy (NCBI): domain Eukaryota; kingdom Metazoa; phylum Arthropoda; class Insecta; order Diptera; family Drosophilidae; genus Drosophila; species Drosophila demipolita. Next base: position 2,260,191 of record JAWNLI010000044.1, on the reverse strand, counting down.
CCATAAGCCACACGCACTTTCATCGAGTGCGGATCTGCGTGCAGATCCGTTTCAGCAGTTCTTTTTGGTAGTCAATAAAAATGCTCGATTGTGATTTTCACTGTGCAATTATTGCCACAGCTTTCAAATGCGGTAGACCCCAAAAAATCTCTCTTTGCTATCCCTTTCGCTCCTGTGTCGCCGAGTCTTGCAACAAAAGTAATTTTCAATTTTTACTGCCCGAGTCTGAGCATAAAATATAAGGCACAATGCTGCACAATGAGTCGGCGACTGCTGCAAGCCACACACTTGTTAATGCCACACGTTGCCGTTTTGCTCATCCTCATCCTCATCCTCGTCTGGGCCAACAAGTGACGGTGGCTGCTTTTTTGCCTGCGTGTCCTTAAAACGCTTAAATGCAAAAGAAACACGAGTTTTTCATGTATTTCGGAGCAGACAACAAATCTCATTAAAAGGCGTCGCATCTTCGCTTGTCGCCATCGTCTTCAGTTTCGCCGGGACGTCCGACATGGAACTTGAAACTTGGGACTCCAGCTCCAAAGCCGTCCAAGTTATGTTTGACCCCTTTCGCTCTCGGACTCAGATGCGGTCGCAAAACGCTTCGTATTTAAAATGTCGTTAATAATTTGTTGCTCTGCTGCAGACGTGGCAAGCAGCAAGTCCCAAGTCGCAAGTCCCAATCCCTGGCCGCATTTTCTTTCTTCTCTTTTTTAAAGCTTGTCGTAAAAGAGTTTTATGATTTCTGTTTCAATGCCTCAAAATAGGATTAGTACCTTTAGGGCTGGGCCACGTTATTGCCTTAGTTTGTTGTAGCAACAAAAACCAAAGCAAAAAAAAACCTAAAAAAAAAAAACCCAAAGATAAAAAAGTATTGCTTAAATATTATCATCTTACACGCTTTCCTGAATGGTGTTATGTTTATATTATACAAAATCCTCTTAAGCAAGTTGCAAGATGCTAAAATATCCACAAAGTTCTCACAGTTAAAAATTGCTTTCTTCTCAATTAGTGACGCAATTCTGTTCCTTAAATTCATTTTTTAACGAAAGGGTTAAGCTATCGATAAATGTGGCAAAACTTAACGAAACATGAGCAAAACCTGACATTTCACAACACTTAAGCTGTGCAATCAAGAATGCTTATTTATGTAAAATGCTGCTTAAATAAATAGTGCAACATGCAACATGAATTGTAAATGCAACACACACACACAAAAGCAGCAACGCCCGCAGATGCAAATTGCCAGTGGGCAGTCGACAGAAGAAGAAGAAGAATAAGGAGGAAGAAGTTCTTAAATTGGAGCGCGCTCAAAGATTCTCCCACAGCCCACTGCACTAGTTTCCAAAATGCCACAAAATGCCTATTGATGCCGGGCTGACAATAATGTTGTCTGCGCTTCGTTATATGTATGTATTTGTGTGTGTTGCTGCTCCTTGGCCATTGCCATGGCCATAGCCAGTGCATTGTCATTGTCATTGTCACCATAACAATTTTGTTGCCTTTTTCTGCATTGGCCAGAGGAGACTCCCGCTGCGTTGTGTATTGTTTGGCCTGGCATTGGCTGCACTTGGGCCGCGCACGCTGAGCAGATTTCCCAGAATTGACACCTTGCCTGCCGTTCTGCCCGGCCTGCACTGAATGCCTGCCCGGCTGAACGGCTGCCTGCCTGCCTGGTTGCCTCTGAGTCGTTCTGCTTCGTTCGCTCTTGAAGATTTGCTACAGTTTTGTGCGGCGCGCCAAGTTGTCTGCAACGGCAGGCCGGTGTAATCAGTTTGGGAGACGGGTGAGTGGAATCTGCGGCACATTCATCATTCCTTGCCTGCCATTGAAACAATTGTTGCACGTTTGTGTTGTTTTTTTTTTTTTTTTTTCGCAGGCCAGGTGTTTGCTATGGAATTTCAATTTGCATAAATTTGGTGCAGATTTGCGTACAATAGGAGAGACGGCAGTCCAGCAGTCCATGTTGTACGTGTATATGGATCGATGCATAATGATCGATGCACAACTGAATCCCAATGCGTCTGGGCTTCTAATGAAGATGTTGCCTGATCGCATGTGCCAATTTGTCAGTGATATGTATGTATGTAATAGTACTATGATAAATATATATACGCTATATACAACTTAATTCTTGTACAAATCCTAGCAAACTAGACTGGCAGGCATTCAGTGTTGGGCCAGCTGCGAGCGCCAGATGTTCTCTTCCTCCACGGAGGCACACCACCTGATGCCGGAGGCGTGCGGAGGCAACACTAATACACCACCTACTGCTGCCGGCTCAAACAAAGGAGGCCGCAAGGAAAACAATGCGCAGTTTCATTAGAGAAGTGCGCAAAATCGAATGGAAATAGCGCAGCAAGCAGCAGGAAGGAGGACAAATGCCTGCTAAGGATGCCTTTTGTGGCAGGATAAAGCAATGGGACGAGCACAATGCTAAACTAAGTTGTATGGCTTTCTAACGATGTCGTCCTGCGGTGCCAAGGGCCTAGCTGAAAGGAGTAGCGCACCGTGAGAAACCAACAGGTGTGGTCCAGGTAAACCATGTAATATCTTATTTTGCAGGGCTTATCAGACGTCTGATTAGCACCTGCACAACATCTTGACCAACGTCCATATACATAAATAGCTAGACAAATAAACCCATTTTGTGGTAAATATGCTCATGTCATCAGAAATCACGATCACCACAACAACTACTCCAACTGGGAACTCCAGCTTGGACGGGCAGCACCCGCTGGCAAAAAGCAAACAAATTCAGGTGCTAAACGTGACGTGCGTGTCCAAATGACATTTCATTTATCTTTATGTGGTTTTTTTTTTGTCTGTTTTTTATTTATATTTTTATTTTGAAGTCTCGACCCATGGATCGAGTTAATATTTGTCCATAGTTCATGTATTTACCAACAACTTGGCGAACGCTTAACAAGTGTCTTCTGCGGATTTGTTTGTATTTGCATTTAGACAAAGATTTATGTCGGGACAAGATAATAAAATATATATTTTATTTATTGTTCTGACTGGTTATATCACAGCTAATCCTGTCTACATATTATCTCAGCGATTGCATAAAATATAAAATATAAAAATACAATTGGTTAACACATGTCAATATCTATATAAAATATCAATTTGTTGAATTTTCTGCCCTAGTGAATTATTTAAAAAAAATAATAATAAATTGGCATACATTTTTTATGGGTCACAACCTCAAAGAGAAAAATCGTTCGAGAGTCACATATTATATATATATATATATTTTATATATCATCACAGTTTCTTGAGCTTAAAGTATTTCACAGCACATTTGAAATACAAAACTCGATTCTATTTTCCACTTCTTTGGCTTAATCTGCGCTCTTTTCAGTTCCTTCACTTGGGCTGTAAATTTTTTTTTTTTTTGGCTAACCCTCATATTGTCAGGCACATGCCAATACAAAAACTGAATTGTTGGCTGCAGGTCGACTTACCTACTGGATCACTCAGTAAATCCCCAAACAAAAGACAACTTGCCAAAAAAAAAAGAAATGAAGAGGTATGTCATAGTTTTGCCTTTGGCACAAGGACAGGTGATGAGCGTCTTACTACACAGATTCTTTTTTGGGTTCGTCGAATGCCACACAGGACTCTGAAGTCAGCACTGAAACCTGTTCCTAGGACACTGATGCCTATCGCTATTTCAATGCCTATTATTCGCAAAAATATATTAAAAAAAATGTGAAAAACAAAAAGAAGTGCACACAAAAGCGGGCAGACAGCTGAGAAATCTGTAGAGATGAAGATGCTATTGGAACACATAGCCAGCCAGAGAAACAGCCGAGATGCTTGCCAGCTGCCTGACTGTGGCTCTGCCTAAGGATTTGGGTAGTCGTATCTTATTTTGGCAAGGTGCTTGCCTGGATTGCGTCATGTGCCAGGCAAGGTGGTCTGTGCTCTGCCTTAAAGCGAACTGTCAACATAAATCTTGCTTATATATCTCTATATAAATATATATATATTTTGTCATAATTCAGTATAAAGAGTGAAATAGAGGGAGAGATCTCCATGGCTTATTATTTTTAATTGATTGGGAGCGGAAGTCGCTGAGCATCGCTCATACTATTCCATACCTATTATTAATTGTCATAAATCTTGATAAAAATAAAAGATCATAAGAGACCCATTAAAAAGCGGGGCCAAATGAGCTCAAGCTGCAAAAGCCGAGCCACGCTTAACCCGTCATTAGGCAACGCTTTGATTTTTGATTTCCAGCGTTCGAATTTGTGGCTCGTTTACCTTTCGTCAAATTACATAATTATGGCCAGCCCACAGAGAGACAGTCTCTCCGACTTAGCCCTCACACTCACTCACCAAGAGGCTCGAGTCCTGGCCACGCCTCGCACACGTCGCACCTTTTGTTGTGGTGCCCCCGCCATGGCGTGGGTGTGGCACTCAGGCTGGCCAAATGATGAAAGACAATAAAATAAACGCAATCCTTTTTGGGCAGTTGCTGCGAGCCTTTTGTGTGCGCCGACGTCCACTTGACAGTTTAACCAAAATGTAAACCGTTGAAATTAAGTTAAATAGTTTCTTGTTAAAGGAAGAAAAAAACCCTTTTCTCGAGTACCGTTTCTTTTCTGCTGTTGTTTGTTGTGCGTTGTGCATGTTGCATCTCTTTGGGCAAAGCAAAGCACCTGCCAAATGATTAATCATTTTGTGGCCCGAACCCGTCTGCCTTTAACACCTTTACTCTCTCTCTCTCTCTCTCCCCGGCAGCCTCTGCCTGTGCTTTATGAAGTGCGTTAGTTGCACCCGTCGCCCCGTCAATCCAATGTTGCCTTTCACGAGTTGATTTCTGTTTTTGGTTAAATGCTAAAAGCTCATCAATTATCCGGAATGCATCTGTCGTATTTTTTTTTTTTTTTTTGATGTAGGGACGGGGTGGGTCTTGTTGCACGGCGCCAAAGGTCGCACTTTTCTATTTTCATTTTGATGTTAAGTCTGAAATCATGTCCATCAATTTGATGAGTACTCTTATATGGGTGTACCAAGTAGGTGAAATGCCTGTTAAGTCAACCTGAAATCTCGCCTGGTGAGGCGACTGGCTTCGTTTCCCATGTGGGCGGTCGCTGATAGAGATCAGCTTCATTTTTATGCCTAACTCTAACACTTATCTTAAGTAGTACACTTAATTTATTTTAATTACTAGTCATGTTTTACACTAGATTAATGATCTCTGTAATTACCTTAAAACCTAAAAAACTTTTACGCAAGCAGAGACACTCTAAAAAAACAAGCTTATATATTAAATATTATTTAATAGACTGGAACAAATTTAATTGCCTGTTGCAACATTTTGTTAAGTTTTAAAAAATATTAAATAATTACTAGAATTTAAAAAAATAAGATAAGATAGGAATTCTTCTTTTTCTTTCTTTTTATGATTTATAATAATAGATAAAGATATATTATTATTATTATTATTATTATTATTCACCTACTGCCTACATCTACAATATTGTAATTGATTTTTCCTTTATTTTCCAACTCAATTCGCAGCAATCTCTCAACAAACAGGACCAATGCATTGTTGTTTCCAGACACCACTCATAAATCCCAAACAGGGACAACAATGTGGATGCACTTTAGGCGCACGCGCAGATGTTTTCACAGAGTGAGGAAGGCTGCAGGATTTTCATTAGTGTCAGCACTCGTTGCATGCAACTCAGGCGCATTTGAATAAATAAAGTGGAATGTGTGCGACTGTGTGTGTTTTTGTGTGTGTGCACAACAAACAAAAAGTGACAGCGCGATGCGTCGGTGGTAGCTGAAAATATATAATTGAAAAGAATGGAAAGCAGACTTGCGCCGGCGCGTCTATAAATCAACGTTTGAAGGATAATGCATATCCCTGAGTGTTGAGCACTAATTTGAATTGCGTCGTCGCGGCATCTGCCCAAGTGCAGCAGCAGCAGGAGCAGGAGCAGGAGCAATAACAAAGCTGCAGCCTCCATTGAGTGGCTGCCAGCCGCATTTTCGCTTGAATGCAATGCGAGAAACGAAGATCCTTTTTGTGGATGAGGAGGAGGAAGAGGAGGAGGCACAGATCGTAATACGAGGTCGTTGCAAGCACCTGGCTGTGATTTGGAAACAATGCGCACACAGCTGAACTACTTAGAAGCAGCCGGCGACAATTGTGGAACAGGTTGTCCACACACGAGACGACCTGCAACCAAGAAACCAGCTTCAAAGCGCTCATAAAAAAAGCAGCAAAAACTAACAGCAAAAATTATAATATTAAAATTTTATTACATTAAAGAACAGCCAGAAAAAAAAACAGAAAATACAGAAGAAAATGTGTGCCTCCCTTTTTGAATGGCAACGGCGACGATGACGACGGCGATGAGGCAAATCAGATCAACCGCTGTCGGCGTGCCTGAACTGGCATGAACCTGCCGCAGCACGAGTGTACCGTTGTGTGGATGTTGTTGCAACATTGCCAACTCAACTGAAGTCGCAACAGCGGTAAGTGCCCCAACCATTAAACTTCAGCTGGTGGCACGAGCTTAATGTTGTCGTTATACATTTTACAGGTTGACGACACACGACAACAGACCCAACTCCGACGACTCCGACTCCGACTCCAACTCCAGCTCCAGCTCCAGCTCTGACGCAAACAGTGAAGAAGTGAAGAATTGTGTGCGCTCCTTGCCTGTCTGTGTCCATGTGGGGGGCGTGCATCCAACACATCCGTGCATCCACAGGCCATGCATGCACTCTTTGTTCTATACCCTGTATTTCAAATGTTTTTAAAGGGTATCCAGATAGTTGTGCATGTTTTGTGTAAAGTTCTGCACACGGCAGCAGCAAACTTGGCATTGACTCGCAACTGGACGTGGTCTTTATGGATGTACATATATATATATATATATATGTACATAACTTCATAGGGTATCTTCCAGTCCATTTTTGGTTCAGTTTTAGTCTCGTTGACTGGCTGGGGGTCCAGTGCCCGACTGCAGCCTAACAGCTATTAACTTTGCCCGCTTTGCCCATTTTGCATATGATGATATTTTTTTCTTATTATTTTTTTATTTTATTTTTTTTAGTCTTTAGGCCTTTGCGCTCTCTGGGGGTCAACGTGGAGCGCAGGCGCATGCAGGTTATCGGCCGGTTTATGGTGCCATCAAGAAACGCGCGTCATGTTTATAAAGAAATTCTCCACTTTTCATATAATACGAGTAATTTTCATTGGCAGCGTGTCGTCAATGTGCATCCATCGCTGCCGTTGGCAACTTGGAATTGTTGGAGTCGTTTTGGACTCTGTGGTGCTAACCCGACGTGGTTCGTTGTTTATGCTTTTATAATGTGTTGCTACTTTTGTTTTCTGCAGTGATAATGTAGGAAATTATGCATAATAATAATACCTATAAAGAAAAGATATTACGACGAAACAGGTGTTGCCAAATTGTAAGATTTAGGATATTAATGCAATAATTAATTATTTATTTAGTTATGTAAAAATCTTTATTGATTTATGTCTTAGATATTTCCTATATTTTACATAGAATTAATTATATATATATATACATTTGTGCCCTCCATTTAGGTCTTCAAAATAGATCCTGTTACCAATTTGTGCGAACAATAATGATTTGTCTTCCCAGAAGCAAACGGAAATGCGATGCTGTAAAAATAAATTAAAAGTGGAAGAAACAATATAACTATAGGTGTTTTGTCATGGGGTGTCATCTTCACTTCCGCTGCTCTTGGCAAGGATTTGAACTCAGACAGAGAAGAAGAAGAAGAAGAACTTCAATTTGTGTGTTGTTTGCAGGTGCTCTGCTCAGGTGTGTGTGCGTGTGTGTGTGTGTGTATTGCTCTGGCACTTAATAACTATCTGAGGTGAAGTGAAATTGAAACATTACAGAACGCCTATCAGCCATTTCCATAAGCCAAATGAATCGTTTCCTTTCATATTTAAATCTGAGCAGGCGATTGGGGGCAGGCCACAGGCAACAGGCATCAGCCATCAAGCTGACGTTTTCAAATGCTGCCACGCCCATTTAAGTGGCGGCGCAAAAAAAAAAAAAAACCAGTAGCCAGTAGTATCAAATTCAGCGATGTCCACACGTCCACAACGTCAGTATCCACATCCACATCCACATTCACATCATCATCATCATCGTCATCATAATAATAATCAACATTTTAGCCAACAACGTCAGCCTGAATCCGCAATAAACGTTTCACGTCAAGATTGATCATTGCGGCCAGCCCAGTCCCAGACTCATCCATTTCGCCCAATCAGCCACACCCACAAGATGCAACGCTGCAGTTTGCCTCTAAAACTCTAGCTGATGTGGCAACAACAATAGCAGCATATGGAGTGGCCCAAATCAGCTCGAAGCTGATGTACCCTGTGTTTTTCTAATTAATTAAATAAAGCAATAGCTACGCGAAAAGCTAATAATAAAAATCGAAATATATTAATAATATTCAACAATATTTTAATTAATATTTATAGACGGATTAGTTAAGCCAGCTCAGACTCTGTTGGCCAACAAAGTGAGAGATGCTACTTTGGCGCATGCAGCAAATTACCCATTATGAATCATACAGGGTATACATATATATGTATATGTATGTATGTATGTATGTATAATAAACAGCGGCTTTTCACTGCAAGCTGCTTCCGTTCGCATCGCTGCAAGGTGTGTGGCAGTAACGAAACAGTAGCTGCCACTGCCTCCTAAAAGCGCAACAATTGGCAATTTCGCTTACTGCGCCCAAAACGCAGCTCCGAATCGCACCTAAAGTCATCTGGCAACAGGTACGCAAAGCCAAACAACTGGAGGCGAACCCAGTGTGTGTGTGTGTGTGCGACCTGTGCCCGGCTGTCGCTATGCCCCATGTTGCCATCAACTTTCTACAACAACTGCCACATGCTGGGGATCTATGAATGGAGCTGCAGCCACGTCTCAGCGTCTCATTCTCAACTTGCAATCGGAATTGGAATTGGAATTGGAGTCGACGCTGGCGGTGGTGCTACATCATCGTCAATGTGTGGCGAACGTTTGTGGCACAACGTCAACTTGTTGTGGATTTCGATTTCCTGTGCTGCACAACGTTTTTTTTTGACGTTTGCTGGGTCACCTTGCCATGCCACACGGGACATGCGCTTTTGCCAGTATCCGTAATTGCTCTGCAAAGAAAAATTTCAATATGATAATATTTATTCGCTGGAATATGCCTACAGTTACCAGACTAACCATTTGTCCCTCTGTCCATCTGTCTGTCTGTCTGTCCAGCTACGCCCGCGCTCCACGCAACACTTCGTTTGTTGTTGTTTTTGTTGTTGTTGTCTATTTGACACTGCGCAGGCGGCGAGGATGCACTGCAAATAGCGTGTGGGTGGTCGCCCAACTGACTCCGACTGCGACTCCGACTACGACTTCAACTCCAAACTCGGTTTGTCTGCCAGTCAGTTTTGGGGGCCTTCAAGTTCGCATTTTTATTTACATTTTCTATCTGCGCTGTTTGTCGATCTGTTTTCTTCCTCTTCTTTTCCTGCTGCTGCTGCTGCTGCTGCCTCTGCTTCTTCTTCTTCTTCGATTTTATTTTTTATTATCTAGTTGGCATTTTAGTTGAATTGTTAGCTTAGTTTATGTGCTGAGCCAAAGATATTGCTGCTGCTGCTCCTTTGCCAGAGTCATCGTCAACGTCTTCGTCGTCAATCGCCTACTCCTCCTTCACCTCCTGCTCCTCCTTCTCCTCCTGCTCTATGAAGCTTGCCTGGATTATGCAAGCTGCACTATTGCAATTGGAATTGCCAATCTGCATTTCTAAATGCTGACTTGAATATGGCCCGTTAGCATTAGGATTGATGCAGTCACTGACTATTTACAGCATTATCGTTATTCAAATTTGAGTGCTGCATTTCTGCGGTGCAGTGTTGCAAAACGTAAAAAGCATGCTTTGCTTTTAAATATCGATGATCAATCGTTGATAAAAATGAACTCAATTTTATGCATTTTTTATTAAGAGGCTTCGATTTATATCGAGTAGTATTAATAGTATTCAGTTTTTTTCAACTCTTTGATAATTGCTACATGCTAAAAGTGCTTCAACTAGACTCAACTGCAATCCAAGTTGTATTTTTCTTAATTTAGTTGATTTGTCTACATTATGCAATTCGAGTTAAGCAAGAAGAAAACACACCTTGCATTTTGGAATAAGTTGTGTAAGTAACTCGCAGCAACCCCTATGGAGAAGCGTGCTCAACCCACAAATGCATAAAATAAAATATATAATTATAAAAAAAGAAAGACAAAAAAAAGTAGGAAAACATAATTAGGTCAACGCCTTGTGGCTGCAACAGCGACGACGGCAACGTCGGCGGCACGCGTAATGAACCTGTTCGGGAGCAGAGCAACAGTCGGACGAGCGGTGAACATTAGAGACAAAGACAAAGAGCCGACGGACGGGCTGGCACCTTGACCAGAATTTCTAATAAATTTCTAGCTAGGGGTAACAACAACAACAACCAACATGTCAAAACATCAGCGAGTGCAGGTAATGCGAGGGTTCTTAATATGCGCCCAAGCACCCTACACGATCGACTGGACTGGACCTTCTGGGCACAGAGAGAGTCAGTGGTGCGCGGAAATGTGCGGGACATGGCAAGAAGCTAGAAGCGATTGGCGACGGGCGACTGTCGCGCGCCGTTGTTTAATATCCGCTTACCCCGACGCAAGTCGAGTGGTCGCCTCGTCGCCTGGTCGCCTGTCCTAGTTAAGCATTCCATCATGTTGCAGTTGCTTTGAATAATTAGTGCCTCGTGCCAGCGACACCGACTGCAGTCTGCTGCCTGACCAGTGCCGTCCACCACCACCACCACCTTCCTGTCGCATTCCTGTGCACTTTGCATAACATATCCTTCTCCTGCTCCTGTTGCAGATGTGCTCTGTTATGTGGGCAGGTTGAGTGCACTGTGCACTGTGCATTGGAGAGGAACAAGTGCCGCTGCCCAAGTGGGCTGTTGCGGTCACTGATCGTGCACTCGACCGGTAAGGATCATGCTGGCATATGTTACCTTATGCACTTGAAACTTGCTAACGCTAAAGGTGCAGGCGTGTGGCATGGACTGCAACTTTGCTGCCACAGCCAGCTGCTGAATGAAACTTTAAAGTTGACTCTTCTCTTGCAGATCAATGACTGACACAACCAGCCATCCGGTTGTGGTGCCTCTGCAGCCCTATGCTGGCAAGCGTCTCATTATTGAGCATCTCGTTGTGTCTGACAGTAGCGATGATCTCAAGCCAGATCTAAATTTTGGTGAAATGCCAGCCTCAGCACCCAAATTCATGGACATGAAACGTCCTACGTTCTTGGAAAAGAAATGGATCGAAAGAACGCTGTTTACGTGTTGCTCCAAGGAAGGTCTGTCAACAGTGCTCAATGAGGAGCTTGTGGAGGGTTTGTTGGTTGCCGCGGAAACTTTTTTGGAGGACATGATGCAGACAGTCCTGGAGTTGAGCGAACATCGCTCTGGCAACAATCTCTACAACGATCCTCGCTGCGAGTTGCGTCTTGATTTGCGCACGACGATGCGGTTCCTCGATGATCGCGGGGGGCTGATCATGGCTGCTCTGATGACGATACAGCCTACGGACATCGTCGGTAAGTTTCTCAGCGTGTAGATATTGCAGCTATCTAACTATTTTTATATATTCCAATTTCAGGCGTTGGGCGAAATTGGAGCGCAATTGCAATCCTAAAATTTCGCTTGATAACGTACTGCGTGTGGAGTCGATCAACAAGGCTGCCCTCATGGCTTTGGGTGTCCGGAAGCCACAAAGCGCCACGGCTGGCGTTGGTTTAGCAACTATTGCTACAGGCCTGCCCGCAGTTGGAACTGTAGCTGGAGCAGCTGCACCTCTGCCTAGACGTCAGTTTTTTGTACGCATGAAGCATATGAAAGTCAGGGATATAATTCAATATATGGAGAACGAGAGCCGCTTCCACAAATCCAAACTGCTCTACGATGCCTATTTGACCTACAAGTATTGGTGGATTCGGTAGACTTCTCTCCGGTTTGCGCTGGAAACACGCTCGCGTTACGATTTCAATTGCAATTGCCATGTTCCGGCAGTTCAATGAACTTCCTTTCAAATAAATCTTAACAAAAGCCCAAGGAAACAGGTGGTGTGTCCTTTGTTCAATCAGCTGCTGCCACTGCTGCTGCTGCACTTGGCATTTCAATGAAAATTCATTTATTCTATGCATGCACTTTGAACTTTTGTGCACTCGTTGCAGACGGAGACGGAGACGCAGAAGCAGACGCGGTCCGATGGCGATGTCGATGACAATGCGGAGGAGTACTTAAAGGAATATCCGGCCGGCACAGCTAACGCAGACAGGAAACATATGCGCATGCGCTAGTCGCCAACTGTCGGCATCGTTGCTTTGGAGGAGTTGGAGGAAACGTGATCTTATCGTGCCGCTCATTATGTTAAGTGCTGGCAATAAAATCAAAGCGCGACCGAGGGCGACACAATCTACGCGTCTCCAATTGAACTTCAATTGAAGCCGTGCGCCAGCTCTCCAGCACAATTGGACACTCACGTCTCCTTCGCTCTCTCTGTCTCTCTCTCTCTCTCTCTCTTTCTCACTCTCTCTCTCTGTCGTGGCTGTTGCTCGTGCTGTTGCCATCAAATTGTGGTAGCATTAATTTCATGTAATCGATTGGCCAGCTTGGAGTGGGTTGCGAGTGTCCATTGCACATATCTAATTAGGTATGCAGTTGGCAACAAGCGCATTTGTAGTCAGCTTAGAAATAGAGCTCGGCTATCAAAAACCTAAACCAAAAGTCAATTACCATATTGGAAATTATGGCCAGCAACAAAGAACATAAAACCTTTGTAGAAACTTGCGTCAAATTTGTTTTAAAATAGGTTTTTACTCAAACAATTATTACTTCTGTTTTGTAAGAATGATTTAGAAAAGGAAATTTGATTTTATTTAAATTTAAATTATTTTCGTTTTATACGACATATATATAAATATATTCATATTTTTTAAAGATCGTTGAGCAAGTATGCAATACCTCCAACAATAAGCTCAAATAACAAAAAAACTATTTTTTCTTTATTTTAGATAGTAGGGTCTCTTTGCATACAAGTCCTGGGAAAACTAAACAATTACAATGCATTATTTTTATTGGGAATTCATGAAATAGAATATTATTTGTATACAATACGATGCACTGCATAGAATAATGAAAACTGTACTTTTAATCCAGGGTAAATAATTCCTTTGGCTAGATAAGCATTCATTTGACGACTAAACAAATTTCGAGCTCGTCTATTTTTTTTTTGGGCACACCTGTCGGTAAAGCTACCCACCCCTATGACCCCTAGGAACTAAGCCTACATGTTGCAGCCTTAGCTGTGCTGCAAGGTATCCCTTTTTCAAGGACCCTACAGCTGCTTACCCACTTATCAGGCGTTTGTGCCGTCAGGCGTAAACTTGACAGGTAGACAGGAAAGTTCAAGCCATACATAGCACGCCCCCACCCTCTCCCCTTCCCCCACCCACTCCCGCACCCGTAAATGTTGAAACCACCCCAAATGACTGTTAGTGTCACTTGAGTATAGATCACTTTTCCGACCGGAAGGAGGCGACTCGAAAGTATGCAAGGTGTATTTGCATAGTCTCACTCCACGCCAAGCAGGAAGGCGAATGCCGACACACACACACACACATAGGCACACACATACACCCCAAACTGACAACGTTCCGTTAGGGCGCACTCCGTTTACAATATATTTGTATAACATCGGCCTGAACAACAAAGAGTTGTTCTTGTTGTTGGGAAGCGTTGCACCTTTTTTGCATAAGGTCGTCGCCTGTTCCGATTGCCAAAGACTTCATAAAGTGGCAGCTGTGCCAATACTCCGATAAAAATACAAAAAAAAACTGTAAAGCACCTTTTCATATACTCATGTGTTCATTTGTTGTTTGCCTTGCCCCGGATAAACGTTACGGCAATTATTGTGTATCAATTGCGGCTGCTCTACCATTTTATCGCTTAAGTATTTAAACACTTGTGGCCAGATAAGGTGCTCATCAGCCACATGGATACATTATTCCTTTCAATCTGTTTACACATATCTACTCTTTTAGGTATTTACGAAACTAGCTTTAGACATTTTTAGAGGTATTCTAAAGTGGCGCTTTGATATGGGGCAACTTGCTGGTCTGTTAAGTAAAAAGTCACCCAAAAAGGTTAAAAAGTGGCGAACTCAGACGATTTTGTGACACAGCAGATTTGGTTGCCTTAGTTAGGAGATGATTTAGATTCTTATAAAACATATTATCAACATAAATTATATTAATATACTCAACTCCTCTGTATGAATTAGTCTTCATAGAAGATTTAAAGTCTTAAAATGTGGCACATAATTTCTAAATTGTCGCAGTGCATGAAGTCTCCCATTTTAATAAAAACAAAAAGGCGGCTTTTATTCTTGTAGCTTCTAAATTCATATTATATTCATATGCTTAACAGCAGGAAATTTAATTTAATTGAATAGAGTCATAAGTTCATAAGATCCTATTAGATAATATACAAATTCAGACAAAGTGTAGAGCAACTTCTTAAAGTTTATTAAATTTGCAGATTAGTTGAACTTTAGAAACTTTAACTTAGCTTAGTATTCATTAATTTTATTAAATACTACTTATCTGCAAATCTTATTTGCAGTAAAAACGACGAAAGCTAATCAAAATTTTTACACGATTTGAACAATAAAAAATAGTTAATGATGCTAAAAGTGCTTAACTTTTTTTTACATTTACTGCGCCATTAAAAATTTCGATTAAGTTATATAAAATTCTATAGCTGCTAAATTGTCTATGGCATACAAGTTGCTTATTCGCGCTTAAATTGATTTTTTTTTTACCACTTTCAATGCTCGTTTTAGTTAGTTAATAAAGTTAAGCTCCTCCCATGGACATGCCAGGTTTCACTTGCTGATGCAATTTGCTTCCCCATAAAACATCAGCTACGTTTCTAATCTGCGCCATATGCTACGCTTGCTCCGATGGTCGTCGACTGGGCGACTGGTAGCGACGATAGACACCACTAGGCACTCACAAAGGAGCCATAAAAAACTATCGACACGTAACGATTTGTGCCGCACCAGACACGCTGTTGCTGTTGTTACTGTTGTTGTTACTGTTGTTGTTGTTGTTGTTGTTGCTCCGACTGTTGCGTATTACGGCGTCTTACAGCGAAACCAAAATCCGTGCACAGCCCCCAAAGACAATATTTATGGCTTTATTAACTTCAAAACGCAACAGCAACAGCAGCGGCAGCCGGCAACAAAGTGTTAAAGCCAGGCCAGGGCGATGAAGTTGTGTAAATGAAATTAATCTTCAATAGACACAGGGCAATAAACGAACGGCAGAAGGCGTCCCATATATATATGATGTACCCCAACCCCAGCCACAACCCCAACCCCAATATGATTCCCAATACCAACCAACCAAAAAAAAAAAAAAAACCAACCGCTGGCGACTGCCATTAGTCATTAAACAATTTTCCAGTGAAGCATCGGCCACAGCATCACAGCTTCATCCTACAGCTGGAGGCAACTCCAGCGGCAACTGCAACATCGGCTGCTGCGTATTTTGTCAGGTGTCATAAAAACCGAATTTATTGCGCATGCGCTGCCTGATGTTCCTCCATATGAGAAGGCGCATTTTGTTCCAGATTGTGTTTTTCCGCTCTGTATTTTTTTTTTTTCTCGATTTTTTCAGTTTTATTTTTTAATTTTGTTTGCGGCAGGATTGTAAATCATGATGCGTGCGAGTTAAGGTGACAGCACTTTAGGGCAAATAAGCACACACAAAAACCTGAGCAGGTTGCTGGAATTTTAATTAAATGGATCACGAAGTGAGCAAGGAGATTTACATTGACTACATGCATATAAATGTCAAACAGTGAAATGATTACGACTCTATAACTTTTTACAGTGGTGCACACTATGAAACTTAAGAATAACTTTCATATAAATATGATTTATGTATGATATATAAAATTCGTCTGATAAGTAGGACACAAAAAGTTGCATTCGCCTGT
Organism: Drosophila demipolita; assembly: GCA_035042405.1. Lineage (NCBI taxonomy): Eukaryota > Metazoa > Arthropoda > Insecta > Diptera > Drosophilidae > Drosophila > Drosophila demipolita. The sequence continues at coordinate 2,244,068 of JAWNLI010000044.1, read as the reverse complement.
AAGCCGGAGTTAATCTGGATTCGAGTCATATAAACTCAAAGCTCGTCTTTCAATTGATTGTTTCTATGACAGCTTTATTATATAGCTAACCAATCCAATCATATCACTCAGCAATAAGTCAAATAAATATACCAAGTATCATAAAAATATTATTTTTTTTCATATAGCAAGAATTGTTGCCTGTATTTTTAACTCTACTGATTCCATTGCATTTATTCTCATTTAATACGTGTCTTCAAAAATCATTATTGGGCCAACAATGTTCTTGAATATGGCTAATATGCATATCTCAGCCAAGTTGGGTAAGTATTAAAATTAACTGCTTTATTTCTTACAAGTAATCCTAAATTAATAATTAATCCTCAGAAATGCCATAAATATTCATGAATTACAAAAGCCAATATCAAATCATATTGCAAAATTCACACGTTCTATGGCAATAATATTCTTGAATATGAATCTCAGCCAAGTTGGGTAAGTATCGAAAATCAACTTTATTTCTTATCGAACATTTCCAATCAATTCGATAATTTTTACAAGTCAATTCAATTCGCTGCAAATTTGCAGTTCTTTCTAACTACACTCCGAAATGCCATAAATATTAATAAATTACAAAAGGCAATATCAGATCTATATATGATCTGCAAAATTCACACGCTCTCGCCTGCGGGTGTTCTCCGGGACACCGTACAAGAAGGGCACGTAATTTGCCCGGCTCGTTTCGAGCTGTGTTGTGTGCGGTGCACTTGTTCCCACAAATTCCAAGGCATAGGCAATTTCCATGAAGCAAACAACAAGCAAAAATTTCACACTCTTGCATACAAAAGCGATGAGCTAAAAAAGGAGAAGAAAACACAAAACAGCAAAAAAAAAAAATAAATAAATGGTAAACGAGAAATTTGTACTGTCGAAAATGCCACTGAACTGAGAGTCGGTGAATGAGACCTGCTGGAGGCATGAGAAAAACTGGGAACTCTGAGACAGATCGCAGCCATCAGCATAATCAACAAGATCACGCATCAAACGAGACGACAGCGGCATAAGAATGCAAACATTAAGAGATTTTATGCGAGTTGTTCACATGCCAAAAACAAAAAAAAACAGCACACAACAAAAAAAATCGAGAAGACCGCAGGCAGCAAGCAAACAAACAGGCAAACAGGTACACAGGACGATTATCCTGTCATTCACTTGTTGCGCTCCGAAACCGAAAGAAACAAATCCAACAAAAACAGGAGAAGAATTAAGCGAAATGTATCACACACACACACACACAACATACACATGCAGAAACACACACAGGTAGTTCGAATATTTCAGTGCCTTAACCCGCAAAAGGGCTGTTCTGCTGCTGCTGCTTCAGTTACACTTCCTGCGCCCCCTCCTCAGCATCCATCCATCCAGCCACGTACGTAGTGTGTGTTTCGGGATAACGCTGGGATTCTTGGTAGCGTGTGAACCTGTTTCGTCTCCGCGCTAGTTTCAGCTCACAGTTCAACTCATCGATGCTTCTTATTTTCACTTTTTTTTTTTACTTATTTTTTATTTTTAGGTAATTTTTTTAGCATGATTTTATTTTCGGTTCGATGCTAATCTGAAGCTTTGAATTTTTTGGCACAAATCGCCCGTTTTTTTAAATATACAAAAATAAACTGGGTTGTTGCTGTTAGTTTTGTTGTTGTTGTTGTTGTTACTGTTCCTGGCCAAATTTCAGTGCGCATTTCGTGTTTTTCGATAATTTATTACCGTTGCCCAATAAACGAAGCTTTGCTTTTTAGCTTAGTTTTGCTTTTTGTGGGTCGCCGCCAAACTTGAAACAAAAATAAACCAAAAATCATAATAAAACTTTTTTTATTGTCATACTCGCATTTATATTTGTGCGATTAGCTTTTCAGCTTTTCTTACCTGCAATTTACATTCGTATTTTTTGTGTTTCTTCTTAAAAAAAAAACTTCATTCGTCACACGCAAAAAAAAAATTATAGTTCCCACGCATTTTCAGTTCGTGATTATTTATAAAGCAGATCGATCTGAGTTGTAAAACACAAACGAATTTTATTGTTCTTGTTCAGCTTTTAAAAGGGCATATCAATGGAAAGACAAACCGAAGAGCTGGCTTAAAAGTAACTTTTACTTTTGTTAATTAATTTATATAATATATATTTAATAGAGCTTTAAAAAAATAATATTTAATACTTTATAAAGCGTATAGTATAGATCATTTTCACTTTATAATTAATTAAGTGCATTATCGAAATATTTGTATTTTTATAGCACTTAACCTACCTTTAAAAGATTCATAAATATTATTATTGCCCAAATACTTTTAGTTGTTCCAAAGCAAACAAATCTTCCCCATGGACCAAAGCCAAAATTGGTAATTGTGACAGCAAACCACTTGCCACAAATGACATGCAAAGCAGTTGTCATTAAACTTAACGAAAATGAAATTGCTCAAATTGTTGGCCATAAATCAACGACGGACGAGCGCTGATCAAAACAAACTTGAAATTTTGCGCTCGATTTCACTGCTTAAAAAAGAATAATAAATATACTTCACCTGTTCATTGAGACAATGACTGTGGTTGGTTGGTTGGTTTGCTTGGTGACAGGCCGGTCGAAATTCCCTCTGCCCCTTATCGGGCATCGGGCATACAAATACCGTTGACAAGTACAGGCGACTCAATTGCGGCACTTGTTGCACGACACTTGAATGAAAGGAAGAAAAAACAAAATAAAAATAAACCAAAACCAAAGTAAATGAAATGAAATTAATTTTTGGTCAGTCAGCCAGTGACGACTCGTATATCATTGGAGCACTGGATCATTGGAGCGTAGCGCATCCACAGCATGACGTGACAGAAAATATTGTGATTTTACACGTAGCGTGTGTTTTTTTTTCTTTTGACTGGTATTTACTGAAATTTGGAATATACTCGTACCAGACTTACATATATATCTGTATATATATATATATATTTTTGGAAACTCGCCGCTGCTGTTGTTGTTTTTATGGTTTAATTTATGGCACAAAGTTGACAGGCGCGTCTGCCCACTCAGAGGTTAAACGAGCCCCGACTCTTGTCCATAGCCAGAGCAGACGTGCAGACACAATAAGCGCTAAATGACATGAGCAGAGCCTGTGCTGATGTCGCCGCCACTACTCCAACTCCTACTCCTGCGCCTGCTCCTGTTCCATATGAGTTTGCAGTTTATTGCTTACAAGAGATTTGGTCTGCCTGTCCCTGTCCACGCATTTTGATTTAATCACAGCGGACGCCGCCTTTAAACGCTTGTTTCGGTTTCTTTTTTAATACGCTTCCCAAGTTGAAGATGATATGGGGAACTTCCCACAGATCGCTTAAAACTACAAGTGTTCAAAACTCTCACAATTCAGTCTTTTTGCTATATATTTCAACTCAAAGCTGTCATCAGCAAAGTATGATATAATATCCAATTAACAATAAGTCAAATAAATAATATGTTATTAAATCAGTGAGTGTATTAGCAGTTCGGCATTCGAGTGGTAAATGTTCTTCCACCTTTTATCTTGCTTTGTGTTCGCTGAATGCAAACCATCGCCTTAATTGTGCAGAACGAAAAGCTTGCTCCACTAATTAAACGCCCAAAAAAATAAAACATAAAAAAATTGCATTTCATTTTATTTCATTTCAGTTTGTTTAACAAATTTGCTGACAAGCACGCTGACAGCGTACAACAACAAATAAAAATAAAATAAAAATAAAATAAAACAAATTGTACAGAAACGAAAGACTTAAGCAACAAACTGGCGGGCTCGCCACTTGACCTCAACGCACAATGCGTTCAAAAATTTTAGCCGCTTTCCCGCCGCCGAAATTAAGCCGCAGTTTCAATTTGCTGAGTGCCACACACAGTGCGAGTTGTGCGAACACACACAAAACAAAAATATGCACACAAACCAAAATGATTGCCATGGATATGGTTATAATCGGCGCAGTCTTTCTTCTCAAATGGCAAATCAATGGGGCGCAAAAAGATATGAAAAATACAAAAATACAAATAAAAATCGAAACCGAGCAAAAAACACACAAAACTGAAAGTATCGATAAGAGGCTGAATTTTCACTTACTACCTGTTTTGGGTGTTCCAAACAATGGGCAGTCGCTCTATGGATGAAGCAGTAACAATTATGCTCTTTCCAGCTCAAACAAAGGCAGCTCGTGGAATTTTGGATCAGAATTGTTTTGTTTTCATTATTATTTTTTTGTCGCAATGCGTGTGAATTTCATCGGTAGCCAAAACAGTAGGCAAAAGATTCATTTGGAAATTGTGTGCAAACGCCCACACAACAAGTACAATTTGCAGGGGCGTTTTTAAGATGAAAATTGGTGTGTGTGTGAGTGTGTGTGTACACAACACACCACAAATTACGGAATATTTCACAAGAAAAGAATTCGAAAGATACCCATAGATAAGCGTGGCAAATAAAGTGGCAGACGAGATGTTTGCCAAGCACCGACAAGTTGTAATTAATTGAAGTACTTGACTCAAACAGTTCTCAAAGTGGCGCCATCTGCTGGTAGCCACTAAATGCATATAGAAATCGTTAAAAATCGCAATTAATCAAGCAGTTACAGTTATAAGCCAAGAGTACATGGCACCTACGACCTATTTAAAATGCAAGTGATTTACAATAAAATAAAAAAAGAGGCAATATTGGCCAAAGCGATATCGCTATATATTATTATGTGGCGCCATCTATCAACAGTTTAGCAACAGCAGCAGCAGCAGCAACGCTTAAGACATGTGATGATCACTTGCTGGCTGCACTTTGGCTGTTCATCAGGTTGCGGCTCCCAGTTTTGAGTCACGTTTCGTGTATCTCTGCTCGCATCTGGGGCAATTAATTTAAACGCACGCTGTAATATCTCATTTTTCGGCCTAAGAGACAAAAAAGAAGCCAGCGAAATTCATAGAAGCCATTGGCCATAAACCATTCAAAATGAGATCAAACGCAAGCTGCTCCAGTAGCCAGCTCCATTGCATGGCTGAAGCTTGAGTGATACGAATATATATATATATATATATCCACTTGTTACTCCATTTACAAGTTCCATAGAATTATGATTGAGATCGCGGGCCTATCATAAAAACTAAAAACCAACTTTATTTGGAAATTTAGCTGTAAAATGTAGCCCCAAAATAACAGAAGACTTCAAAATAAAAAAAAAAAAAAACTCAAGTGTGTCTGTGTCACAGGGGCAAGTGGCAGGCAGGCAGGCGTTGACGATTCAGTTGAAGAAAACTTGACGCATAAATCTCGACAACATTTTCATTTCCAAAGTCACGGCATGCCGCCACCGTCGCCGCCAACGAAATTAGACTAAAAACGTTGACAAGTGTCGTCTGGCCAGTGGCCAAGTTTTCGGACCTGAACTTGGATTTTGTGCCTGAACTGCAGCGGAAGTCAATGCCGGCAGCCGCACGCCGGCGGCACCAGCCGCACCTCCCCTCCCCTGGAATACCAAGAAGTTGCCGCAGCAATCAGACAAAGTTGTCGCCATGTCTCTCCGACTCCAACTCCAACTCCGACTCCGATTCCAATTCCGATTCTTACGTGAAGTCGGTTTCAGTTCGTGCGTCGCCGCCTGTTTGGCTCTTTTGGGGCTTTGGCGCGAGTTTGACTAATTAAAGCGCAGACTTGGGCATTTTTTAATTTGTTCGCTTGTAAAATGAAATTAACTTTTTTTTTTTGTTTCTCTCTTTCTTTCTGGGCTCGTCTTCATCTCCAACTTGGACTTCGTGCAGCTTGTTTCCATTTGAACTTTGAAATGGTGCGTGTCGCTTGCAATACTCTTTGCCACGAAGGGAGTACCTTGCGCTGCCCAGAGGATTTGTGAGGTGCTTATATGAAAATATGGTTAATCTTTCATTTTAAGCGTAAATTTGTGTAAAGGCAGCTTTTAGCTTCATATTTAGCATCCTTAGATGAAGACTTCCTATTTGGTATGTTCCAATTGAACAGCAGCAAGAAAGTCTGCCAGACGTTTACGAATGACGTCCAAAGTGGAATTGCAAAATTGCAAGCCGGAAAATATGTTATATGTCCCAAGTCACCAATAATAGCCTAGCTCCAAATTAGCTCCACAAGGGTATTTAAAGTTTCCGTGCTGGTTTGCTCATTCAATTGTTTTGGTTCTTTTGTTGCTTTTGGCCGTTGAACTGGTCTGGTCGTTGGTGCTTTATGGCCAACAGTTTGTCAATTTGTAATGTCACTGACTTCCAAGAATCGCACGATGTGCGCTGACCTCCATAGAGCTCGACTCGCTCTCCATATGCACAGTTGGAGGCAGTTTTTTTTTTTTTTTTTTTTTGGCCAATTGACGGGCCCCACAAGCTACACATTTCACTTTCAGCAACGAGCACAGCAACAATGCTGTCGACATCTTCATCTTTGGCGCATCCAAAAATGGCAGCAATTGTAAATTTTGGACGGTGCGCAGGTGCAGAAGTCATAGGAAAAAACACATGTTTAACAGCCGGATTGGGACCAAGGAACGAGAGGATCTGGTGATTGAGAGAGGCTGGGGTGAGGGGTATTATTATGGTTGTTGTTCAGGATGCGGACAGGCCGACTCCATTTGCTGGCCCACGTTGGCGCAAATGTCAGGCTATAAATACCGAATTGGTATTGCAATTGCAATTGGCTAAAATGCGTTTTTGGCCGCTACACATAATGCAAATATGGAAAAAAAAAAATGTAGTTGTTGTTGTTGCGGTTGCTGTTGCTGTGGCATTTACTGTTGTTATATGTGTGTTGTTGGCAATTGTACAAGTTTCGCAATTGAAATAAAGTTGCTCTAAACGCACTCGGAAAGCCTGAAATCGCCAATTGCATTAACATTTTACATTTACATTTGCATTTCAGTTTGTGTTTCGTTTTAATTTTTTTGTAGTTTTTGGTCATCTTGCGGATGTTGCTCTGTGGTCGTCCATTTTCTGTACTTATTTTGGCTAATTATAGTTTTAGTTTAGTATACCCTGTAACTATACAACTTGCACTAAATGGCATTTTAAGTTGTGAGAATTATGACAAAATAGAATGTGTAAAAATACATCTGTTTTTCCAACTTTTTAATCTTTCAGATTTATATTTGGTTACACACAACTTTTGTTTATTAAGCATAAATCTATTATTTAAATTTTTAAGAGTTGTAAATCTAATTTAGAAATCTTTCGATTAGTAATTATATTTATAAACCTATTATTTACATTTTTAAGAGCTGTAAATTTAATTTAAAAATCTTTCGATTAGTACTTATAATTATTGAAATTCTTCATACACAAACAGTATCTCCAAATCGATCACTTCCGATGAGAGCATTCTTTCATGTTGTTATTATGGCATTTGCATTCAGCTGGCTGGATGATATTGATGATGTAATTTGGTAATTGTTTTGCTGGCTGGGGGAAAACAATTAACACACTTTTCAATGGGTTATTAATGACATAGGGAAAAAACATAAGCAGCTTTTGCTAGGTGCCCGATAACTCGCAGTACTTTCACCCACAATGGGAACACAATAGTTTTTGAAAATAAAAGTTTTGGTCATTTGATATGGGGGGAACAATGGACGCATAAACACAAGCGACACAAGACAGGCTCACCTGCAGCGATCTTTGATGTAATAAGCAGTGAAAACTTCAAAACAAATGGATATGGAAATGGAAATGGAAATGTTGTTATAATAAGTGGATTCTGAGTGGCCGCTTTCAAATGTGACTCAAGCTGCAGCATGCAGCATGTGCCACCCGTATGGTAGATGGAAACGGAGAAACCTTAGTTATAAGTCATTTTTATTGAACATTTAGCGCAGCTAATCGATTGTGTAATGTAGAAGACTTTGTTGCACATAGATGCCGACACACGTATGCATATATATATATATATATAAATAGCTCATGACTCGCAGTTAGGCAAGATTTATGTGCAACCTGCGCGGCGTTAATCAATAGATGCGCAACGAATAAATTTTGAATCAATGATGCGATATGTTATGCTGCATACATCATGTGGCATCAATTGGCGCCCCAAAATATAACCAGTTGCAACTTGCTGGGTATTATTTATTTAAAGATAATCTTATGGTATGCATAAACTGCGATTTCTTCAAAATTATTTATTAACAATTTTGTGAGCCATAAAAATATTTTTATTTTTTTTTCGTCCAACCAATTTTCACAAGCCATTGCGAACACATTCGATGACATTTGACATTTTCCCAACTCTTTGGGCCATAAATTTGAAATGTAGATCACCTATTTCAATTCTTACATCAATATTTTTGGACCCTGGGGTGCGAACATAACACGTGTAGCTCTATAAATAATGACATTGTAAAACCCTATCCGGCTACCCGCTTGATTTAACACAACCCCCCTCATTATTAATATGCAATCGAAATAATTTATTCGTAAAACGCTCAAATTTATTAACACGGAAAAAAAAAACGCATGAGGCTAAAATGCGAAGAGTACAGCGCCAAGAAATTAAAACTGCCATCGAAAAGGGAAGAGCAGAGGGACGGGGGGTTGAGGTAGTCAAACACCATAACTCACAGCGATGACGGGATGCGGCTGAGGGGGAAAACCATTCCATTTGGCATGCGGAGGGAGGGTGCACAGAGATTTAGCCTCAACACGTGAGCCCCGTATTATATTTATTTATAAATAATAATTATGGGCAACCAAATGGCATCAGTTTTTGGGGGAAAGTGCAGCTCATAAGTGGAAACATTTGTGTGTGTGTGTGTGTGTGTGGAAAGTGATTAGACCTGATGCTGCAGACTGCCACTAAGCCAGGGAGCGGGTGGTAGCGGCTTGGAGGTGGACCGACAGATATTGGAAAATCTTATTTCTCAGGACTGTCACCTTTCGCCGACAGCACGAAATTGAAATCAGCCAATTGCAATGCAACTGTCAAAGTCTGTTTATTGTTTTCCCAATTGAATTGGTGATATTCATTCTTATTTATGAAATTTAATTCGTGTTAGTTTCCCAACTGTGCTGGGAAAAATGCTAATCAGCGTGGGAGGTATGTGTCCTCACTACGTGTGAACCCAATTGGATTTTAGCTGCAGCAGCTCTTCAGGAAACCACATTAATTGACAATATTCTTCAGTCTCGAAACCAATTCGAAATCCATTGAACTGCAGCTAAATTAAGATTTAAAATTGAAATTAGAAAATTGTTGCAAGGTTTGTTTTTTTGTAAAATTTTGTAATTTATCAGTCTGTAATGAAAACAAGTCGAAAAACATTTTAAAGGAGCCGAGCAAAAAAATGCTCATATGAAAAAGTGCGTGTCGTGCTTGGGAAAGCCAAAAAGCAACTTGGCCCAAAACGTATTTGGCACTTGGTAAGCGGCGTGACATTTCAATTAAAATGCTAATTTGGTAACGGACATGATGGGCAAAGGAGGGGCTCGGGTGGCAAATTGTAGCCAAACATCTTGTTAAAGGCTGGCCAAAATATGTAGGTAAAATGCTGCCGGCAACTATTTAGTAAAGTAAATTACTTTATTAGAGGCAGGCCGTGGGCTTTTAAAAGGCATGCCATGGAGCTCAGTTGGCTTGCAAGTGCATTAATCAAGGCCCCCACACACCAGCACACACACACACACACATACGTAAGAGTGTGTGTGTGTGTGTGTGGAACCCACTCTGTGTACTTAGAGACATATGTGTACACCACATGCGATTGCACTCACGCCCTGACACTCGTGACTTTTTTAAGTTAATTTATCATATACAAAATATACTTCGTGTTTCCCTTGCCACGTTGCCATGTGCTGCACTTTCTCTCTATGACATTCTTAGCGATTTGGAGAGTGTATCTTCAGTGGAGGTTTTTAAAAATAAAATGCTATCATGGCAGGATTGCCAGGCAGCCCTTCTTTTTTTCACTCATCTGCCACACTTTAATTGTGACACGTGAGGCAACTTGGAAAAATGGATAACAGTTGCCACAGAAAGGTGATGATTATTCCTACCTAGTTGCACTTGGCTCCTTCATCTCCCTTTATATCTCTTCGTTTCTGGTTGCACTTTCTATCTGGCTTAGGTGCGCATTGATTTGGGAATAAGAGAAACCACTTCCACTGTTGCAAGCAAAGTGTGGGCGGTTGCCACAAAACATGTGAGGCAATTAAGTTGGTTATCGTCCCATTTTTAGCAGTTAATCAGAAAATACTCAACGCTTTCAACAGCTCATGCGTAATTCATATTACATGTAATCGAGAATGTCTGAAGAAGTTTCAGATTACAAGTCCATGTAATTTAGATACAAAGTTACAAGTATCTGCAATCTGAAACCAGAAGTTTGTAAAAAAAAAACTCCTCATTCCCCTTATGAATTTTTAAAGAAAAAACTGAATTAACATTTTTTAAGATAGGTTTTAATTAAGTATATAAATGACTACATTTTTAAGTTTTCTACTCTCTTTTATAACTATCAAATTAATTAATTTAAAATGTAGAGCTTCCGCTAAAAGTAGCGATAAATTAGTCAAAGATGCTAAAACAACAGAATATGCAACAAAAGCCGGCAATTGCGGCCACCAGCGAACTGGTAGAGAGTTCAGTTGCTCGCTCAAGAGTTGACAACTTGCAACAATAGGCACAAGTTGCAAATGCAATTGATAAAATAAGAAGAAGCAGAAAACGAAATAAAAGAGCAAATCTCCCCAGCGACAAAGCAAATGAGACCCACTGCGCACTGCGCTGCAGCGATGAGAATCAGTGCCCCAAACCAGCCACAAAGCGCCAGGCAACTGGCAACTGGCAACTTGCAACTGGCAACGGTGACAGGAATGGCAAAAGACGCCAGCGCAGACGCAGGCAAAAGCTGGCCAAGTCGCAGTTGTTGTAGTTGCAAGTTGCAAGTTGAAGCGAGCGCTGTTGCAACATGTCAAAATAAATCAATTGATTGATCTTGTTTTATTTATGTCCAATTCAATTTCGATCAATGAGCAGCGCACACGAATGCAGAATGCCACAGCAGCAGACAACCAAGCGAAATCGAGAACTGAGCAAAGAGAGAGAGAGAAAAAAAGAGAGAGATAGAGAGAGGGAGAGGGAGAGAGGGGGAGGGTTAGCAGTGCGTGCTGCTTGTCACTGGCGCTTAAACATTGCCAACTGTCTTTTTTTTCTGGGGTGTTGGCCGGCGGCGCGCGTGCTTTAAATGGCTTTCAGACTTCAAAGAGTTGGCAGTGCCAAGAACTTGCACAAGAATACAGTTAACTAAAGTGCTACGTGGCTTATGAGATTGAATTATGCCCAAAAGGTGGGGTCAAATCTGTTTTATTATGTGCCTGAAGTAGAAATCATTTAAATAAGAATGTTGCATAAATGCTACAAACCGTTAGTTAACACTTCCTGCCTTATAATTCCAGCTAAGTTTACTCGTACAGCTTACAGATCAGAATGCCATAATCTAATAAAAAAAACATTTAAACAGTTATGTACACAATTAAGTAAAATAAAAATATATATAAATATAATAAAATAAATATAAATAAATATAATAAATATATGTATTTAATATATAAATAATATACAAAAATGGCAATAGTTATTTACATAAATAATTTTAAAAAAAAATGTTTTACTCAAATTTAGTCGATTTGTATAATTAAGCGCCATTATAAATTAAAAAACAAGTCGATGGTATATAACACTATGTATTATCTACATTATCTTATATTTAATAGATTGATTTTTTGTTGTATCAGCTTAAAATGAAGGCGCCTAAAACTGTGCTATAATATCAATTTGTTAGGCATAGATAAGAAAAAAAAACTCTAACTACTCCCACATCAGCAAACTTTGCATAATCTACGTAGTACTACTTATAAACATATTCAATTTGAATGAAGTTATTTGAGACTTTGCCTCACATAGGAAACAAATGCAACAAATGCTGCTACTCGACCCCCCCAAAAGAGCTATGAACTCTCCCGAGGCAAAAGCAAATCGGCGACGCAACTTTTGTCATAATCATGCAAATGTCACCTGCGTTTTTGGGCTGTGGCCAATTGCATATTTTGTGATATTCAGAAAGGTCTATTAAATATGTGCATGCCATGCAAATGCCAAAATGCCAACAACGATGGATAACCGAAGAGTTGTGGTCCATGTCAATACCCAGCAGGTCAGCTTGTTCAGTTTTGGGGTCCTTGGGGAGTTGAGAAGAGATGCCAAATGGAATTTCCTGTTGCATTTCATGGACGTACTGTGGCACTCGAGCATGCCTTCAAATTGTATGGAAAAGTACTTAAATAGCTATTGTAGGGTAACCATTGAGCCACTGGGGCTTAGCCGATTCCGGTGCAGGAACACACATAACACAAGGCAATAGCAACAATAATCACAATAGCAACAACAACAACAACAACCACAATTCCTCAACTGCAAATGCAACTGCATTTTTTTGCATTTCATTCGTAAATCAATAAAAATCAAATAATACACAAACTGTGGGATCAATCACATTTATGCTAATGCAAAACTTACATAATCAACAGCCAACAGCGAACGGCACAAGGGGTGGGGGGGGCTAAGAGGGGGGTGGTTGCCTGTGGGGTTAGGTGGGTGCATGCCGCTGCCATGACAAATTCAATTCAAATTTTGTTTTGACAAATTTGGCGACGCTTAGATAAGCTTAACACGCAGATTGCAGATATGTATGAATGAGCATATATATATATATATATAGATATAGATATATATATGTGATATACTGCAATTATAAAAGCGGATCTGGCAGCAGCAGAACGGGCACAATGAACGGGGTATCTTGTTTGGTTTGGTTCTTGCACTTTCACTGCTTTAAAATGCATACCACCTACATTTTGCTGCTCGATTTGCTTTGGGTTTGCCTTTGAGATTGGCTTTGCCTTTGACGGTGGTTCAGTGGCCAGAGTGGTGTGTGCTGATGCTGATGCTGATGCTGATGGCTTAGGGGGCGATGGAATCACCGTTAAACATTCTGCATAAGTAAGGAAATTGTTACGGGAAGACGAGTTACTGATGCGGATGCTCGCTGGCTGGCTGCTCCAGAGCAGTGGCAGCGCCAGATTCCATTGTTCTACTGCTGAATTGCAAATCGCGCTCATAGTTCACCACAATCGGTTGCAATTTGCCGTTTGTTGGGGCAGGCAGCCCCAGCATCAGCATCAGCAACAGCAACAGACTGAGCCTGAGCCAGAGCATCTGCTTCTGCTTCTGCATCTGCTTCAGCTCCAGGTTCAATCAACCCTCCGTCCAGTGGTTAGGCCATTGACTTGCCACACACACGTGGGTGTGTGTGTGTGTGTGTGTGTGGACCGTATCGTGGTCACTGTGGCCTTGTCGTTTGCCCAAGTTGAATGTACCGTTGTGTCTTTGAACTCTTCACTCGCTTCGATCTCTGCCACATCAATGGCATAACGCAGCAGCGGCAACAGCAGCGACAGCGCAGTCGCAGTCGCAGTCGCCACGCCAGACACTCAGACGACGCCAATGAATGAGACAACGAACTTGCCGTGAGATGCCGCCCAAAAGAACATCAAATAAAAAATAAAACAAAATATATATATATATCTGACAAATATACCTGACGCGATCTTCTCACATGCAAATCGCATTTGGATATCGCAGAGTTCGCAGAGAGAGCAATTAACATTACAAATTTGTTTTTGGCTGATTCGGCGAATAAAAAAGGAAGAAGCTGCCAATTAGCATCGTGTAGAGCGAAGAATTGATATATGCAAAGAGCGTAGACGAGTCTTGGACTTGAATGAAAGCGATCGCCGATGACAAAATCCTTGATGTCAACGTTCATTGATCTTACTGCCATCTGCAGAACTAATTTCGCAGAATTTGTGTTGCCAAGTCAAATTCTGTCTGCAGATTGGGCTTGATCTTATGTATCCGATTTGTGTTAACTACATTTATTTCCCGCTTAAATAATCATAACCAATATGAAGTCAATATTTACACCGTTTATAGATTTTTTCTTCCTTAAAAAAAAAAACTGTAACCCACCAAGAACAGAACACATGCGAAATGCATTTGGGAGTACAGAAAATCACGTTCCATGTTCATCTGCAATTGTTTGCTGGCTGCTGCCCTTTTGGCGCCTTTCGGCTGCAGTCCACCCAAATCGCCAACTGAAACTTGTTGCTTGCTGCTGATGTTGCAGTAGTCCCTGTCTGGTGGTCGATGGAGATCGGCTTGGCTTGGAATGGCCTGCGCATGGGTGATAAATAAATTCAGGTATTAACTTGCCATATATTTTCATTATATGCGACACAGAAAGTCGTGTTTTATTTCAACACAAGTGGATTTTAATAATAAAATGTGTCTAATTTGGTACCCACTCGCATCGAGGAAACCAGGAAACCTGATTGTCCAACACACCTTTACCAGGTGAGATTTGGTCTGGTCTGCGAGTGCCTGCCCACTGGCCTTTGCTAGGTATGTGTGGTGTGTGTGGTGTGTGTGTGTTGTAACTGTGTGCAACTGCAACTTGCAACTTGTATCCGCATCCTCAGTGGTACGTGCGAGGCGTCAATGCTTCATTTTCACTGTCATCTTAAGTTGATTGCAAGTTACGAGCGTGTTGACAACAACAACAACAATCCACATTCAAACTGAAAACTGCACAAGAACTGTGAATTGTAACGGTAATTGTTGGCCAGCATGCGTGTGTGTGTGTGTGTGCTGTGGGGTTATGTAAAGAGGTTAATAATGCCTCGCTGAGGTTACGTCTTAGGACCAGTGTGCGGGCGGCTTATTAATCAGAGCTCTGGAAAATTGCACAAGACGCCGAGCAAAAGGCATGATTCATGCTTAATTGGAGGCCCCCACTTGAAAACGGAGTAAATAGCGCAAAACACAGCCGTGCAAATCTCACCCAGTTGTCAATTTCAGAGACAACACATTTCAATCAAACTTTGCTGTGCCATAAATAAACTACCAACTGGACAGAGCCTCCAACTTGCAGTCCCCATATACACTTTTTCAATTTAAAAGTCTTGTGCTTAAATTACAGTTTGGGTTTGTTGTTGTTGTAATTGTTGTTGTTGTTGTAATTGTTGTTGTTGTTGTTGTGCACGCCTAACGTTCACATTTTTCAACATGAAATTATGAAGTCTCCATGGCAATTAATACGCATGAGGCAGGCCTGGCCAGGCTCAAACTCTGGCTCTTGCTCTGGCTCTGGCTCTGCTCCGGCTCTGGCTCTGCTCCGGCTGTGGCTCAAACTCTAGCTTTAGTTGCAGCTCATGGCTTAATGGCGGGTGCTGTCGTCTCGCATGTCAATTTGATGGCAATTAACTTTGGCCAGCGTTTTGTTTTAATAATAAATTTAATGAGCTGCCAAAAATGGTTGCAAATTTACGTGGCAATTAGCGGGTAAAGCGACACTTGGCCAACAGATCGTGTGCTCGCTCACTCGTTTGTTTTGGTCTTGGCTTTTGGTTTGGTCAACGGTGCCGACGACGACTGACTCTGCTCCATTTTACTAATGAGCCGCGTTTTTACTGTGCTTCGAGGCTTGGCCACAGTGAACACAGTGGCTGCACAGGCATTTCAAGCAGTTGCCATTGGCATGTGGATGTGGTTATTGGATACACCTAGCTTTAAGGTGTGTCGATCTTCATCAAATTTTATATGTATATGCATAGTCTGCAATTTATTCTTTTACATTTTTGATTCTGGCAAATTTATTTTATCTCAAAATCATACTCAGCTCAGTTGGTTGAGGACTCTATTTACAATTGGAGTATTTGCCTGAATTCAGTGGATTACACAGCTATCTGTTGAGGTTCAATGAAGAGGACTACACGGACTATATTCAGTGACAAATATACGTTTGAGCCACCCATTGTCCAAGTTGTGCATCCCAGTCATATATGGCTGGAAGGTGCTAATCGCCGGCGCCAAATGCATGGGACAGCTGAACCAGAATGATTCCTGCCAGTTCCGCCTCCAATATCGAGGCAGTAATATTGCAAACCGATGGAGCAAAATGCGCTAATCTATATTAACACAACTGAGAAAATATCCCGAAACAAGAACATAATATAAAATTAAATTGTTTTCACTATTTAACGTTTACATTCAGTTTCAGCCCTTTACCGATATTGTTCCCATATCTAATTATTACGGGGGGTTTCACTTCTTATACCAAATGATAGATAATTCTAATATATACATAATTGACATAACATTTATAATCTGTACAAATTTCATTAAGATCAATTAAATATAAGCAATTTAGATAAAATCATATTCATTCTAGCTATCCTAAATAAATGGTATCTGCAACTCCAGCAAATCCTTCTGGTTCAGTATTTGCATTTTTAGAAACAAGAATAGGGTAGATCGTTTCCTTTCAAAATTTTGCTGGAAAAACAAAACTCGACTTTAATCTTCATCTTTATGATAAACAGACTCACAAGAAAAAACCAATTATGCCCTTTTTTTAATTCCGATGCAGTAAGAGCCAATAAGTCTTAATCAAACAGGTATTATTTCTGGATTTATAATGAAAAGATAACTGTAATTGGATAAGTACCTTGAAAATTATCTGCTTATAATTACACACTTTTGTTATCAATTATTGTATAATGTTTTTAATGTTCCATTCAATAAGACTTATACAATAGACAAATATGAGTGAAGTCGATTAGACCAATTGAATTACAGCGGCAAAGCCAGGCTCAAAAGGAGCTAGCGCTGGTAAAGAGAGAGGAAGAGAATGAATGAATGAGATAATGATTACTGTCCAGTGTGAGGCTCTCTTCGATTACCTACCCCATTTGGGAACGGTATCCATAGCTTGCGCGCAGCTCAGCTTTGGTGATGGTACGCTCCAGTTGCTCGGGCTGTAGATCAAAGTGGCACATCATAATCCGCCAGTGAAACATGTTGAAATAGCAGTAATCCCCGGACTCTCCATTACCATTCTTAACGTAGTGTGGATTGCCCGTCTGTCGGCGAAGCCAGATGCGTTCGGAAATGTGAAAACGCCAGCCGCGATCTGCCAGCTCAGCTGCTGCCAACATTTGCATCATGTCGCGCGGATACATATAGAAGAAATAGAACAATAGCTCGTTTCCCATCTGCTCGACCTTGGGCTGCCGCAACTTCTTACGCTTAGTGCCGAAATAAGATTCCGGCAGTTTGCAGAAGTTATCGACAGGTGCACAGCGTTCGTTCTTCGACGTACCAAAAAAGCTACCATGCACCTGGTCCAACCAGTCACTCGAGATCAAATCAAGACGCAGTGTGTCGTGACCAAAGAGATGTAACATCCGCTGCGGATTCTGTTGCACAGCATTCAACATGCGAGCCAATCCCGCCAATCCAAAGGCACCCTCTATGCTGGTATTTGCTTGGGGCTGCGTGTCCATATTGATCCGAGGCGGATTCATTTCAAAGGTCACGCCACCCAACGGCAATCCCATTTGATTGGTATTCAGGCGTGCATAGAAATTGACTTTCTCATAGTCAGACGCCGGAGAAATGTAGGTATCCTTGATTTTGTTCCATGCGCGTTGATGCTCGCCGACGATGAGGTGCTGCTTATCAAAGATTTTGCTGCTGATATAATCGAAGAAACTCGGCTGATTGCAGACCGGCGAGAGCAGATCGGTGGTGCCAACAACGTGTGCAACGGGAACTGACGTAGCCCTCCAATACCCATTTATGTCAGGTAAAGAAGCGCCGCTGCGCTCTACGTCCTCAACTTGCTCAACTTCTTTCGAAGCAGTGCTCAAATCATCTTTGGGGCCGGGCAAACATGGAAATTCCTCGCACCGGAAGTTAAACGACGGAGAGGACCTCATCTTAGCCACATCCGCATATAAAGCTTGCATCGGACCCATTTCGTTTGACTGAGAAAAACAAAACGAAAATATACCAAAAGTTTATACAAATTAACTATTTTTCACGCAATTGACACACTTATTAAAATTTAGTTGACAATGTTGCCGGATTGCCCTGAATCGAATAAATGTAATCGATAACTTCAAAGCTTCGAAGTTTATCGAAATTGTAAGCAATTTGCTAGTGCACACACATATGTGATGTAATTGTGTGTGTGTGTGTGTGTGTTTGGTGTGTGGGAGAGGCGGAAATTGCCATAAACCAATTTAAAAGTCGAGTCATAAATTTAGCTAGCTGCCCAGGCGCAAATTCACCTGCAAACAGCCGCCTATTGGCAAGGCAAAGAAACGATCATCAGGTTATGCAAAGAGTTATGAAAAACTGTGCTGAGAGAGTGAGAGAGTGAGAGAGAAAAAGGGAGAACGGGAGAACGGGAGAACTACAAGCCATTAACTTAAAATGACAACAGAACAACATAAATCTCTGGCCAGCCGCTTTGTGGGCTACACTTAAAGGCAAATGTCTGGAAATTGACAAAAGGAACGCCGCATGACCATAAACTGAAGCTGAGCTCAGACGGTTCGGTGGAAGCCGAAGTGGCGGCGGCACCACCATTGGAGTGGGCTGCGCAGGCGTTGGCATTGTGCGCTAATAGCCCAAGCATCAGGAGAAGCACACTAGGCGAACGGAATGGTGCTGCAAGTGGTTCTCTGCCAGGCACTTGGGCAAATTTATGCGAACGAGGTGCGAGCGTCAAATTAACGAACTTGTCTGCGAGCAAAAGAGAGGTAGACACTTGGCCCGGCGGCTAAGCGACCGAAGAACAGAGCAGAGCTATCGAATAATATTCTTAGACTCCATCTCACTGGCTCACACTCGCCTCGCTGTTGTTGTCTCTATCTCTGTCTCTGTCGCTCAAATGATTTAGCAAATCAGGTGCACGACGGTACAGCAAATTAAGCACAAATAATATAAAATACAATAATGCTAAATCCATGCCTCGGGTATGAAAAATGATACGCATTAACCGGTACGGACACAGACACAGCCAACAGTTGGAGATGGTGCACGCCACAGAACGACAATCAGTAAAATGTCGCCAAAGTTGAAAAATATATATATAATATGTGAAAAATATTTCAATTCCAAGAAACGTAAGTAAACTGTGCAAAACTGTCAAAAGTTGAGACTTACCAATAATATAAAACTTCTTGAAAGCAATTTTCACTTCTGTGATGTATTTGTAATTAGCTGAAGCTACTTTAAATTACACAAAAATAACAAATTTACACAAAACTTAAATGCTTATTGCAATGTGACAATTACATTTGCAGCTGGTATCGATACTGTTTCGATAATTATTGATGCCACGTGGACAGAGTCACGAGTTGTCACCGAAAGCACGACACGACAGGTGGCCATCGCTAGTCAAAGCTAACGAAGATCACGAATTGCAATTTTGGCTTGGTGGAGACTCGGGCGGAGCAGAGCAGAAGCTGCTTAAGCTTGGCCACATAAACTACTATAAATCATACTCATGTTGCGCGCTGGCAAAGACAACGACAACGCCAAGTGTAGTGCAATGTTTTTTTTTTTTCCGAGTTCCAGATATCGGAGTCCAAGTGCAGCCAGAGAGCCAACGGCAACTTTGTAGTCAGCGACGGGTCAGCAATTGCCGAGCCATTAAATTGCCATTGCCAACAAGTGAAGCGCAAAAGATGCCCGGATCTTGGACATAAGCTCTACACTACCTGCTGCTGGCCAGTAGGTGTTAGGCCCCGGCAATCACTTAAGCTGCTTTTGTAAGAGAGTCACACGAGCTGCACAGACTGCCAACCAGCTCCGAAATTACTCGAGTGCTCGTGTTTGCAGAGTGAATGAACTGTTCTAGAGCCGGGCAAACCGAACATTATGGAAATTAGCCCCAGCCCCCAAAGTGACGCCCCATCACCGGCACAAATGACCCCAACGCGCATCACTCAACTGCTTGCGTCGTCGTCACTGGAACTGTTGCATCTGGAAGTGGCAGTGGAGCTGTAGCTGGAGTTTAAGCTGGTGCCAGCCTAATGACCAGCATCAGGAGCAACAACCAGCGAGCACTGCACTGCATCCACAGTAGTTTTACAAGGAGTTTGTGGAATTGTGTAGGCCAAACTGCATTTCAGCCTTCTTCAATTTGGCCTGTCTGTCCATCCGTCCGTCTGTCCATCTGTCCATCTCTCTGTCTGTTTTGTCCCGAAACGCTTAAACGGGCCCATTAGTCGTAGCGTCATAATGGTCACAAATGCTTATGAGTTTTTTTTTTGTTGTTTTTTTTTTTAAATATTTTTCACATATGTTTGTAATAGGCATATTTCTCTGGTCGTTGTCGTGGTCTGGGCAGACGTGTGTTTCATGCTCTTTGACTAATTCCGTTGATGGCCTTGCCACGCCTATCATTTGAGTCAACTTAAAAGTCTTTTCAATGTGCCTCAAGTACCCTGGATTAGGAATCAACTCCTAAACACTTTGCGCCGCAAAACGAGTCATAAAAGTCACGAGTCTATATAATTTATGGTGCATACTTTAGACATATATCATGTAATCTATCAAATTTAATATAAACAAATAGTAATAATAATTGTTTAACTTATTTAAAAGAAATTCGCTTATACTATTGGTTTAATAATTGTAATTGTTTTTAGTTCTTAATTTGCAGATCATTTTCAAAAATAAATATTCTCTTACCTTATTTAATATTTCAAAACTAATTAATACATTATGCAGATATACCTATTAAGCTAGTAATAAAAAAAAATATTAAATATTCTTATTAAACTTCAAACTGATAAATTCTATGTTTAACTAGATTCTTATAAGAATGCACATTGCGAAGGCGAACAACTTGATGTGGTTTGGACAGAAGCAAGTCTATCATTAGAGATTTACTATATTACCACTAGGTTTCATCAATCATTGGCAAAAGAAAAAATTCTCATAAAATATATGCAATTGCAAGTCAATTGTTGAGGTACTTTAATAATAATGTGGCATTGTCTTCTTCTGTTGTTGCTGTTGTTGTTGTTATTGT
Source organism: Drosophila demipolita (assembly GCA_035042405.1). Classification (NCBI taxonomy): domain Eukaryota; kingdom Metazoa; phylum Arthropoda; class Insecta; order Diptera; family Drosophilidae; genus Drosophila; species Drosophila demipolita. The sequence goes on along the minus strand of JAWNLI010000044.1, from coordinate 2,223,085 downwards.
AGGCATTCACCGAATATTCACTGATTTCATAAAATATTACGATAAATGTTGTTTTCAACATTTATAAGCGCAGATTTTCATATTTTATTGCTTATAACCTCAAAGCGACATTAAATGCTGCTGCTTAAAGATACAAAATGCATCGCATAATAAACCCAACACAGAACATGATCCCCCAAAAAAAAAAAAAACAGACCTGCCCCAGAGCCCGGAGCAATCCCAACGAGAAGCTGAATAAAAAAATGAGAAAAAAATGAACAGCAACAAAAAATGAATTGTCTTCATTTTGTAATTTAATGGTATTTTATTGAATTTTTGATGCGCATGGACAAGGCAACTACGCTCTGTGTGTGTGTGTGTATGTGTGAGTGTGTGGAGTGGCATCCTTGGCTGCTGCCGGGTTTCGAGATCTTCGGCTTGGTCGGGCGGCTGCCTGTTGACATTTAAAATATGGCCGCGTGTCAGAGCGGCTGCCCTACGCCCATTTTTATAGCAGTCAGGTTTACATTTCGATTTCGATTTCAATTTTTTGGCCACTGATCCCCAAAAAAAAAATAAAACATATCCCGAAGCCCGAAACTTTTGCTTTAGCCGAAGCCGAAGCCGGCGTAAATTCAATTTGAAGGTCTGCGCAGCGTCTGAATTCCCGAGATGCCAGCAAAATGTGCTTTCACTTGACCCGCAGTGCTGCTGCGTAAATAAATTTTAACGCTCTGTTGACACGTGCGCGTAATATTTCATTAAATTCAAAATACAAAATAATAAGAAATACAAAATAATAAAATATACAAATAAAAAATAACCATACATGAAATTGGTGCTATTTTTTCAATCGGAAGTCTAAATACTCTATAAGACATATGGTTGCATGATGAAGTCATTTTATTAAAACTCAACTCGCTTTTAAAATTTCAAATTATTATATAAAAACATGGCTCAAAATTAATTTGTACCTAATCAAAAGATGAAACGATCTAATTTTAGATGAAATATTTTTTAAAAATCTGATATTTCATATAAGAACTCAATTGTTTATATTCCTTAAAGAGATTCGTCTGGTTTAAGCCAAATTATAATATTAAAGTGTCCATGGTAAGAGTATAAATATTTGCAATCGAAAAATTGTTGTGCATAAACAAATCGTCGACCGCATCGTAACTTCGTTTTCAATTTGGCAAGTTTGACACTTGGCTAGTTAGTCAATTGGCCAAGTTTCACAATTGGCCAACGGCCGCTCATTTCAAAAAAGTGTCCAAGTGCCACCTACGTTGCACGCTATTGGAATTGGTTTATGGTGGTAGTTGCAGCAGTTGCAGCAGTTTTTATTATTTTGTGGGCTACCTGTCGCTACCTGCCCCATTCACTTGCCGGCAGTGCGTGGCTTCTGCGTCGCTGTGTTCCTGCACTGATTGCAAATGTCAAAACCCGATTAACTTGGCCCATTTCCTGGACCGCAATAATAAATAAGACAAACTTACGCGAGTTGCACCTTTAACTTTGCCTAATTAATCAGCAAATTGCCTCGTGGCAAATTACGAGTGCAACGCAAATAATTTCAATGCCCCACAGCTGTTGGCAGTGGCTGTTGATATATGAACAAAAGTTAAGAATCTCAGTTAGCCAAGAACATTGTAAAGAGTAAAAGAGCATTTATTATTTTTATTTTAAATAAATAAACATGTTTAACCAATCACCACAGCTAATTATTTCTTAAAAAAAATCTTAAATGAGACAAAAATAAATTTAAAGTTTCATCTAAACATCAATGAAATACTTTCCCTATCTCCACATTTATCTTGATTTTCCCTGCATATCAGAGATAATTTCTGTATATTGTGATAGAATGTTAATATTTCAGGTTAGCGACATGATTATTATGAGCCCACTTCATATGTGTATAACCAATTAAGTAACTGTAAGCAATGCGAACGCCCAAAGCATATTTATTGAATGCACTTTTATTGTATTTGTAATTGTTGCAGCAGTTGCATTCGAATTGTGGCCCTTTACCCTGCGGTCAGTCATAACTTTTCCCATAATCGAATCGGCCGGTTAAGAGTAATGGACCAAAAGGGTTGGACCCAATGGCAACGCCCTCGCCATACTACTGAAAAACTGCCCAAAAACTTTATACAAGTCTACACAAGTTGCGCACATTTTTCATACTTGCCTTCAACTTTGCCACTGCCACACTGCCACAGTGAGTTGCGAGTAAGCCAAGTACCCAGAAAAAAATAAGATAAGAGCAAAATAAAAAAAAGAGCAAGTCAAGGCGCACTTTCAATTAATCAACGAAATTAATTAAGCCCCCCCGATCAGCGATCAGTGACTGCTGACGGTGACCAGTGACCAGTGAACAGTGAGCAGTGAGCAGTGAGCAGTGAGCAGGCAGAGCTGAGCGCTGAGCGCTGATCGTTGAGCGTTGAGCGTTGAGCATTGAGGATTGCAACATAATTTTCATTTTGGCACAGCGTGCGTTTGTCGTCGCGTTGTTGTTATCATAGCAGGACGTGGCATCGGCGTCGACGTCAATGCTCGTGTCCAGGTCCATGTCCGCGTCGCCAGCTCAGTTGGTCAGTTGGTCACTGGCCGCATTCAATTAGCACGCATGTAGCGCAACGGTGCGCCGATAATTAAGCCAAAGTCGGAGTCAAATAAAAATAAAAAAAAAATACATTGGAGCTGCAATTGGAGCTGAAGCTGGAGCTGAAGCTGGAGTTGAAGCTGTGTGGTAAGGTATGAATTGGAGCCTGGTGACAATTGGCCCCGCACGATTTATGCTTAATGCTGGCGACCAATTGCGCAACATTTGCCTAATAAATTTAATTTTAATCACGGCACAAAATGCTACACGCTGTGATTAAGTCCGCTCCACGTCGACCATACCAACTACCGTTTTTCCTTAGCCATGATAAGCTGCAGAGCTTACCAAAACCAGCTTAAAGCGTTCTCTGCAACATCATCTCATGAAAGGAGAAAGCCACAAACACTATGTAAATTGTACCTGATATCAAAATGTGAGCATTTGACTTAGTTTCATCAGATCTCGCAACTTACTCAAAATCGAGACAATTGAGTAGGCAAACAGCGCAAAATGTTCAGTGCTTCTGCTGGCCATCAATAGGTAGAAAATCAATTCTGTTATCAAACTCATCAATTTCACAACATTTTGTATGGGAAGTAAGTAGTAAAGACCCACAGGCTGTGTAGTGATAATCATCAAGATCTTGTTTCGATTTGTGTTTTTACAGGACTCACATCAGCAGCGGCAGCCAGCAGCAAAGCGCCGGCAATGATATTGATCTGGGAATGGAGAATCCATAAAACGAGCATGCGTGGACAAGAGATTTCAACCGCATATAGGACCACATATATACAGCCGAATCCGAGGCAGATAAGATAGTAGGCAAGTATATAGCAACCTAAGCGAAGGGATATGCAAAATAAAAATTTCTTTAATAAAATCTTAGCCATGATTTCCAAATATTTTTGAGACTATAATTCAATAATAAATGTTTAATGTGACAAACTTTTCAAAACTCAAATTCACGCAAAACACAATGGATTTTTTTTATACAAAGCCTTAGAGTAATTTTTATTGTTTTATATCAATTGCAATGCTGCAATTAAATTGAATCATTTTTATTATTTATCAGTAAAATTAAATTAATTGGGTTAGGTAACCAAATTGCAACTCAAATGGTTCTCAAAACTTTTTCTTTAAATTAAACTCGCTGGCTTTGATTCATACTTCAATTATTCAGATTACCAATCAGTACTTCTACTGATCTGGGAACTTAAAAATCTGTAGATGTATCTAAATTGAAGTAAATATTATGTTGCCAAGGGAAGAACCAACAAACTCCAACCAACGTCCAATACCGTTGGCACAGGAACTGCTTCAGGATATGCTGGACAACGAGGGCTTTGAATATCAGACGCCACCTGGTTGGGATGAGTTCGAGAACTATAGCTCATCGGGAAAAAATAATGCCGAGCAGTTAAGAACAGGCAAAATTTTGCCATATCCTTTGAGTTCGAGGTTGCACGAGAAGAAAGAAAGAAAACAAACCGAGAAGAATTCTACAGACCCAGAAGGCAATTATAAGAAAAAGAGCAATCTATCAAAATCGTTCCCCAAACATCATTTGGAAGTACTTTTTACAGGCAAGCACTTCAGGCATCCTAGTAGCCAATCAGATGATGAGTCAGGCGACTCCTGCGACTGCTTCAGCGAATCCGATAGCAAATTAGAGAGCTGTAGGAATAAAATGAATGAATCTGAAATTTACTCAATGGAATCCGCGTATAGCTCAAGTTCTGATAGTGAAATTTTCTTACTCTCAAACTTGACAAAACTTGAGACTGAATTGGATATCTACAATGCTACTACTGAATATTGGACTGATTTTTACCAGGTCGGAAACATGATTCTCACTTAAATGAAAAGGATTTTGACAAAGAATTATGAGTTGATTGTTTCCCAATGATGCAAACGGAATTCTTGGAATGTGCATTGGCAGTGAAAGTGAATTGGCTTTTTAATGGGCATTTTTGGTACACACATGTTCAAAACTATTTAGGCCCACACCATTGACAACAAAAACAACAACACTAATAATAACAACAAGTTTTTTCATGTAATGTGTGTGTGGAGAAATGCTTTTAGTTGAAAGTCTTGCTTAAAAAGCTTTGGTGCTAGTTAGAGAGAGAAAGATGCAGAGGGAGAGAAGGAGATGGGGAGCTTACCTTAAAACAAAAGCTGTGTTCAAGCCATAGTTTTCTCTCAGTTAACCATTAATTGTGTGGGATCGATAGCTGGCAGACTGCATTTATCATTCAAGCATTTAAAATTTTAAGAAAAGTTCCCAAACATTATTCTTCAGAATAATTAAAGTGGGCTAAGAGCAAACTCTAGACTGGGTCACATCTCTGAGAACTTATTTTGAAGACATTTTGAATAATTAGAGAAACAAATGAAATTCTGAAAACTCTAACTTTCTATAGTACTTTCACAAGTACAATAATTTCGGAAATTGATTTAATTTTTTTACCATCAGCCTGAGAGAGTCAATGTCAGATATAAGATATTTCCTCGACTGTTAATACTATTGGCTATAAAGCACTCCTTTTCGTCCCGCATACACTAAATCCGAGATATGCATTTAACGGTTAAGGAACTTAAACATTTTAAGGCTACAACACACATTTGGCCATATATATATTTAAAGTGCAAATTATGGTCCACATATAAATCACCATTAATTTGACAGTAGATTTTACATAACTGCAGCCAACAGGTGAAAGCGAAAAGCGCAGCTGCCTGTGGACATGGACATGGCCACATAAAAACCAGGAGATGCTGGCTCCACTCCAAATGGAGAGTCATGAAGAAAAACTCGCCACTTGCACTCATAAAAATTTACTACCTGACATTGCATGCAAAATCGAATTGTGTGCTAATATTTGGCCGAAAACTGCACAAGAGATCGCCTGGGGGCCAACTTTCCGACATGGATATGCATGTGGATATGGCCGTGGATGTGGCCGTGGAAGTGACGTAGTCACTGGCAACGTGAGTAGTTTTCCCAGAGCCTGCATCAACTTTTGGACAACAATAAAATCATTTTTGCATGTCTAAACTACCAAATGCCATTTAATGCAAAAGGGGAGGTAAGTGTGTTCATTTGTACATGTGTGTGTGTGTGTGTGTGCTTGGAGTAATGCAAGCAATGGCCAATGTCTGCATTTATCCAATCTCACAAGTGCACACATGATGGACATGCAGCACCAGTGAAATTGTTGTCAAATGGGTAAAAGTTGTCATTAACCCAGCCGTGTCCGGAGCCTGACTAAACCTTTTCCCGCTTTACCTTTAGGGTACTATAAATTTAATAACCTTGCACATGGCCACAGTAATCGAGCCATTAACTTTTGGCTATAGCATATCGTGAATAAGCAATAAACTATATATATGCGTCTAACAGACTTTTAGCTTGTGATTTATTACACATTAACTGTTTTTTTTTTATCTATCTGTGTTTAAATACCAAATAAATTTATTTTTTAATTTTAAAATATCATTTATAAGAGTATTTTAAATTATACCAATTACACCTTGCTTAATGGTTTTACTTGGCAAGTTTAACCTAAAATTTAAATAGATATTTATACCAAATAAATTTATTTTTTAATTTTAAAATATCATTTATAAGATTATTTTAAATTATAACAAATACACCTTGCTTAATGGTTATTTTTTTTGCCACATTTTAACTAACTTGGCAAGTTTAACCTAAATTTAAATATATATTTTTATAAGAGTTTTGTTTTGTGCTTATTTGGGCATGTTTGCATTGATTGATTTATTTGAATAAGAGTTTTGTTTGGCCTTATTTGAGCATGTTTGCTTTGATTGTTTTCGGCACAAGCTACTGTTCCATAGTTGGTGCTGGTTAACATGATTATGCAAGGTTAACTTGGAATGGTGGGGAAATGGCCAAGATGATTGCAGTGCAAGCGATCGAATAAGCGTTTATTAAACAATGATTGGAATTTTAAACCTTGCTCTTTAGCTTAATCCAAGTCAAACAAAATGCCAACAAGTAGTTGCCGTTGCCGTTGCCGTTGCAGTTGCAGTTGCAGTTGAAGAGTTGCAATTGGGAATTGCAGGCTGCGTAGCTTGTCAAAGACAATTACGCGGACGATCACAATTGAGTGACTGATTGGGGCGGTTCGTTAAAGGGGGGGGGATGGAGGGGGAATAATCGGAGACGTTGAGAAGGTGTCGCGACAAAATGCCACGCCACAAAATGTATATCCTCGAGACGTCGTCCAACTGGCGACAATAAAAGTGCAAAGCAATTTGCAGACGCGTCTCTAATTGAGCCCAACGGCTGCCCAATGCCAGCCAATGTTGTACACATATGAAGCACACACACACACACACAGGGTGGACACGTGTGTGGCACTATGCTTAAATTTATAGGTATTAGCCATGGCTAAGTGTTTGGCCGATAAATGGAGAAAGGTGCTTTGATTTAGTCCAAAAAGGTTTAACTCGCTCGCCTGCCAGGTGACAATCAATTTGTATATTTTCGCTTGAAATTATTTCTTTAATTTTGCACACACATGCAGCGAGCGAGATGGCGATTGGTAAATGGCAATGGAGCGTGCGTGCGAGCGAGACAACATGCGATTGGAATTTCATTTAGAAAGTTGCAGCAATGCTGCAAAAAAAAAAAAAAAAAAAAACGAATGCAGAAATTTGCATTTGCCAAAGTCTGAGCTGAGCGACTGCATACAGCAGTCAACAGAGATCAGACTCCAACCAGACTGTTGCGACATTCTTGTTGATGTGGGACGCCTTCACTTTTCACTTGAAGGCTCAAATGGCCTTAACTGGGTCATTTAATAATAAATGTTATTTCATGAGATTATTCTAATTCCGTCAATCAACCGCAAATGCAACTGTGTTTGCTCTCCACCAACCAGTCAGGCTCGTGCTTTATTGATCTTGTTTTTACTATTTTGATCACGTTTTTTCTTGGATAAATTTCTCGATTTTGATCTTTAACTTGTCTTGACAGTCAGCCAGTCAGACAGTCAGACAGTCGATGCTGTATGCGTAGATGATTTTTGCCACTCCTTTTGGGCCCCGCTGCTGCGTACTACTTCTGATGAAATGCTTTCTACTTTGATTCATTGTCTTTGTGGCTGCTTTGTTTTGGAAATTCAGTTTCTGAAAAACGTTTCGCTTTAATGGCTTTTGATTGATTATCGCGTGCCACGCTCTGTGGGTGCTCCAGCTCTAGCTTTAACTCCAACTCCAACTCCAGCTCCAACTTCAGCTCCAGCTCCAGCCTTCTCAAACTTAAATCCAGCGTGCTGCATGTGTGCTGTTTGGCCCACGTTTTCTATGATGCTTTTGTGGGTTTTTTATTGAAGTATGCTTAATTAGCTTGATGTGCGCCTGTCCCTCTGTCTGTCTGTCTGTCTGTCCGTCTGCTTCTCTCTCCCGACTGCACGTGCTGTGAGTTCCTGGTACATGAGCTGAGTGGGCACAGACACAGCCAAACGATGCATGCAATAAGTTCAGAGTTGAGACATATAACAAGTTTACTTTACAAGACACTATTCCAATAACGCTGCAACGTGATGTGCTCAATGCGAGCAATAAATGTTAGCACTCTATTTTAGTTTATTTTTATTTTTTATTATTTGTGTGTATTATGATAAGATTTAGGCATTAAAAAAATTAAAAGTCTTATGCTGTCCTTGCTCTGAGCGCAGTTTTATAGCACACAAAAATGTCATTTCATAAAGTTCATATATAAAAAACAGAGATTTCAAAATCTAAGAAAACGAAAAGTTCACTTAAACATTTGTAAACTTATTAACATATTTTGGTTTAATATTGAAAAATGAGATAGTTTTATTAAATGCAGATTAGAAGTCTTTTTAATTATTACTAATGCTATTTCAGAATGGTTTATCTTAACATAAATAATATTTGTATTTGAAAAGTTCACTTAAGCATTTGTAAATTTATTAACGTATTTTGGTTTATCATTTAAAAATTAGATTTTTATTAAAGATGTGTAAAATTACTCTTATAGGCTGTAAAGCTAATTTTTTTTCTTTCTTAATCACTTATCTCAACAACATAAATAATATTTGTACAGATAGCTTTTCTATATTTTATATAGCTGATTTTTTTATTATATATTTATAATTTAAATTTTGCAGCAGGCTTAATAAATTTATTTAAAAATACACTCAAAAAATGCGTACTACCAAAAACGTTTTCTGCTTCTGTAAATTGCTTTTGTTTCTTGAAAATAGTTTTTTCTGGCTTATTTATCATTGAGGCTCATTAGACGAAATATGCATGAATTTGCCTGTCCTACGCACTCCTTTTAAGACTTAAAGCAGTAAACAATTTTTTTGTTGCTGTTTCAGAATGCTTTGTTGTTATTTTGCTGTCTCATGGAGCATAAAAACTGTTGCATTGTTTCGGACTGTTTTTCTTTTCTTTTTTTTTGAGGCGGGGGAGCCTGCTCGAATGGAGCCTGGAGGCTGGAGGCAGCTGGCTTGGCTCCTGGCAATGGCCGATGGTGGGTGATAAATGTTAAGAGGCGCGCGTGTGCAGGCAGCAAGCAGCTTCCATTGAAATTAGTTATTCACGCGGATCGTTTAAGGCAATCCAACACCAAGAGCCAAACAGGCTAACTTGGTGGAGGCGACTCTTGCCAACTGTTTGCAAACTGCTCTTGGCTGGTTGGTCATGGCTTGTCAGTGATGGCTCCGCTGCTGCCACTGCTGCTGCTGCTGCTGTTCCTGCTTGTGGCTTTTGGCTGTGGCTATTGTCGCCGCTTTTGTTTTAATGATCGTGCCTCTTGGTGACTCTCCTGTCTGCAATGTTTTGCCAGCTCATTTACCGCTGCGGCAAACGGGATGACTTTAGTGGCATTGGCTTTGCCACCGTTGCTGCTTATCAGTGCCACATTTTGTATGTAGCAGGCAAGCAAAAAAAAAAAACCAACGTTCAACTTCTTGGGCATTTGTCAAAGTCCCCCCCACACACACATACACACACACACACACAGATGGAGGGACACTTTACATGTGTCTTTGTGTCTGTCTTTTTTTATGTGTGCTTTTAGCCATTTTATCGTCGCTTTTGGCTACTGCGGCGCTATGAGCCTCTTTTTCTAATGGCTCATTTCCTTGCTGCAGCAGCAGCAACAACAACAACGGTAATTAACCTGTGCATGTTAATGAACTTCAAACCTGCCCCCAGAGCAACAGCAACAACAACAACAACAACAACAGCAACTGCAAACTGCAAACTGCAAACTTTATGCAGATTTTTGTCTACCAAAACCAAGTCGAGTCGAGTGGATGCAGAAGTCCGTCGGAGTAGACCGCTTCATGGTTGGCGCTAATGCAAATCTCTGTGTGTGCCCAGGCATTTTGAGCAAAATGAGGTTGTTGTCGTGCCGTTGACAATCTAATTAGAATACAAAACGCTTTTAGCCAACTTGCCAACTGGCTGCAAAGTTTCAAGTTCATGGTGTTGACATATGTAGCTGGTACAAGCCGCAACTCCACCTCCAACTTGCAACTCGCAACTAGCAACTCGCAACTTGCAGCAACTACTACTAATGCCTACCTCATCTGGCTGGGTCGATCTGCTAATGGGCTCTTCATGCTAGTGGCTTAATACCTTATTGATATCATATAAGACCAGATCCCATAGAAAACGTTTTGGATTTTAGATTTTGATTTCGACCCGCTTGCTTCACTGCCAGTTTTCCAAGCCATTAATGCGATTAGATGGAAAGTGCCGTTTCGGTTTCCATTGAGATGCACCGATGAACCCTGACTGACATCGCCGGCTCAAACTGTCAAAACCATTGGCATTTATAATGAGTGGAAAGTTGGCAAAATCTTGCCTTAATATTCGATTACTGATCTCCCATTACTTATATGGCTACAACAAGCTACAACAACAAAAGAAAAGTTCAACTTTATTAACTGAATTATACTAAATTCACGATTTATTTATGATTATAAAATAATTTGATTTTTCTTCTTAACTTTAATATTATGGTAATAAACTGCCAAAGTATGATAATATTTATAATATAATAATATAATACCACACTTGGATAAGTTTAAACAATTTGCAGATATCTGTGCACCACAAATATATATCTCTTATTCATATGGATTTGCATATTGATATCCATGTGGAGGATCTTTTGGGGGTATATAGACCACTTTAGTTATGCGATGACCTTTTGAGCTGTGCTTGGAATCGTTGCTCTGCATATCAATTGAATATGTTATTGCCATTTGGGCACAAATTGCATTTACACACTCATAAGCCGTCAGTGGCAACTGGATTGGCGACCATTGGCATTGCAAGTTGCAAGTTGCAACAGTTGCAACGGTTGCAAGTTCACTGATTGCATCACATGACCTCATTTTTCGCCACATTTTGCACAAATATTGAGTTGGGCTGCTTATTTGTTGATTGCGATGGAAAGCGTAGCTGTTGTTGTTGCCTTTAGTTTGCTCCCAAACGAACCTGGCTAAGTGGCACACTTGGAGAGCACTGGCAGCACTTGGAAATGCAATTGCAGCAAATTGGCCAAAGCCAAAGAGGAGCAATAACAACAATGCATGGACATGGAGGAGCATGAGGAGCGGATGAACGAGGTACAATGGGGTCAGTTTAGGGCGATGGCATTGCTGCGATGTTCATGTTGCGCCTTGGCCATGTTCTCTAATGTCAACTCATAATGCGGCAATGGAAAGCGTGGCGATAGGCGAGGGGCATAGAAAGGGGGGTAGTCCGTGGGCAGTCAAAAGGAGCAGCATTGCTGCTGTTTTGGCTGCTGACCCACAAAAGAGGCAACAATATTATTGATGCAGTTACTGCTGTTCTTGTTGTTGTTGTTGTTGTTGTTGTTGTTGGTGTCATTGCAACTCGGCTCGACACGAACTTTGCCTGTGGGGCCCCGTTTCAGTCGCGTTGCCAGTCTCAATCTCAATTTGGTCAATTTGCGCGCATTGACCAAGTTATCAGGCTAGCCTGACCAAAAGCCATAACAATTGAATTGAAATGAGACAAAGTCAGCTCTCGACCATATTCCAAATAAATTTTAGGGGCGTTCCCACCTGATGTTTCTACCAAAGCTCGATGCATAAACGGATCGTTCCACAAAAAAAAAACAAAGCAATAAAACGAAAAACAAAAAACAGAAAAACAAGCAACAAAAAAAAAACTTTTCACAGTTTTAAGTTTGGAAATTGTCGCCGTCCTGTGCTGTCCATGTTGCAGCTCCTTGTAACTGTCAAGGCACCGAAAAACAATCATTAAATTGAAAAAAAAGAAGAAATAAATAAATAAAATAAGAAAAGGGTACCAAGTGCAAAAGGTTACAGGTACAGCGCCCAGTGTAAAAACTAAAAGTCAACAAACAAATGAAACAAATGAAATTCAGGAAAAAAAATCTTCAACAAGCCGTTGCAAAATGCTCTTCTACTGATGGTTTTTTTTTAAATAAATAAATCTTCCATTTAATTTGTAATTTGAAATTGAATTTAAATTTTATATTCTGATAGCAGTTCAATGTTTAAATAAAATACACTAATTAGAAAATATTATTTATTATTATTATTATTATTTAATTAAATAAATTATTATTTAAAGAAATCTTCCATTTAATATCTAATTTGAAATTTAATTTTGATGATATTCTAATAGAAGTTGAATGATTAAATGAAATAAACTAATTATATGATATTATTTCATTTTAATGATTAAATAAAATACACTAATTAGAAGATATTATTTCCTTCAGTTTTATTTAAATAAATCATCCATTTAATATCTAATTTTAAATTTAATTTTGATGATATTCTAATAGAAGTTTAATGATTAAATAAAATACACTAATTAGATGATATTAATTCCATTTAATGATAAAATAAAATACACTAATTAGAATATATTATTTCCTTCAGTTTTATTTAAATAAATCATCCATTTAATATCTAATTTTAAATTTAATTTTGATGATACATTCTGATGGCAACTTAATGATTAAATAAAATACACTAATTAGACGATATTATTTTCTTCAGTATTATTTAAAAATATCAATATTCGAACCTTCTTTAAAACTTCATTTATTTTATATGTATAAAAATACTAAGTAAAAAATCTGCTACATTTAATACTTTCATTGAAAAATCTGTGTTTATGCAACCTTTGCCGCAGAGTGGTTATGGCCATTTTTAAGGGCATTTGCGAGTGTACAACCTGGCCAAAAGGAACAGCAACAAATAAATCTGACAAGAGTTGCTGTTTGGAGTCGCTGCTTTGACTTTAGAATGCACCAAAAACCCGCCTGATGATGAAGTGATTTTGGGAGGGGGGAACGCTGCAGCAACGCCAATCGGCAGTCGAGATTTGTATTTTGGGTACTCTTTGGAAGCCCTGGAGCCCTGGCAAGGAGTTGAAGTTGAGGCTGCAAATGCAAGTCGAAGTCAAAGTCGAAGTTGGAGCTGCAGTTGGAGTTGGAGTTGGAGTTGGAGTCACTGCAGCCAGCGACTTCAATGCGCACGCGCTGACTGCCACTTAACGAGCGGTGGGTCCAAAAGGAAGGAAAGCAGCCCAACGTTGCCTACGAGGGCGTTGCAAAGAGTCTCTTTGGCAACAGCAAACACAACAGCAAAAAAGAAGGTGACAAAGTCACGAAATTCTTGTCAATTTTCAACTACAGACCAATTTGTTTGTCTTCCCAGTTTTTCAGTGCGGCAGGCGCAAAAAATAAAGTCCAACTTCGCCGCAACAACAACAACAACAACAACAACAACAAAAAAACAGAAGAAAAAACTACAAAATCAAATACAAAAAAAAAAAAAAAAAATAAAAAAAATAAAAACATCGTGACAAATCGGGCTACCAAAATTGGGCGCAAATCGTAAAGCGCAGGAAAAAGCGCCGTTTGTGTCGCCTTTGCCAAGGCTAAGGAAGCCCCCATATCAATAAGTTTTCCCAGCAGCAGCAGCAGCAGCGGCAGATGAGACGCCTCCATATCAACACCTTTCAGCTTCTAACAGTTAAATTGCTTCCCAGGATGGCGCAAATCTTCTCACCGCTCTGATTTTGGTCATGTATAAAGCCAAATGAAATTGTCTGGCACGCTAAGTGTTTTCTTCAGTTCGCGCCTACCTTATATAGTCGATTGATTGCTCCACTAACATAATCCATTCGTGGCTGGGCCTAAACAGCAACATGCCACATGCAACGTGTTTGTTGCAGCGGCCACATTCTCTCTGATGTTTGCCTGCAACATCAAGCAAAATCATTTGCTCAACATTTTCATTCAGGTCACAACAACAACAACAACAACAACAGCAACTTGCCACAATAAATTTCAATTACTTGCCCACATTTTAAGACACTTTTACCGCTAAAAGTATTTACTGTTAATATTGTTATTGCTTTTGCTGTCGATGCTGATGCACAATCATTGTTCAAATTCGCCAACTGACGTGAAACGAAGATGTTAACAGCAAATTGTTGGCCAACTTTTTATGGAATAGCCATGCCAAGATCAGTCAATGGATAGTCGATCAAAAATTGTATTTAACTGGTGCATAACACAAAGGGAATATTTTAGGAAAAATAATATTTATTAGAATTAAATTTAAATTTTTTAATAATGCATTTCAATTTGTTGGCAGGGTATTCCTGCTGTTGCACAGTGTGGAATGCCGGGTGAGTGAAATATTTTTTTGGAAAGTCATCGGGCAGCAGCAATAACAAATTTCAGCGATGAAGCTGTGGTGGACAACATGAAAAATCAATCATGTCAGGACCGGAATAAGATGTTCACAAGCGGCGCTCAGATCAAAGCTATCCGAGGCAGCACATTACGAGCGCATTGTCTTTGGGGAAGGCAGCCGTTCCCAGTTGCAACTGCAACAGTCCGATTCCCGAGCCAGTCAACTGAAAAATGCGTAACAATATTTATGTTATAGACGCATTGGGGGGAAGATGACAAATCCAAATCCGTTCGCATAACTAGAGTCAGAGTCAGAGCTCAAAACATTGACGCCATATCACATACTCGACCGCCCAGGCGACCACACCCAGAGTCGGCTCCCACTTGATCCCGGCTAGCGCCTGGCTAGCTGCCAAGCTGCCAACTTGCCAATCGCCCAGCTCCAGTTCCAGCTTCAGCTTCAGTTCCAGTTCCAACAGGCAACAGGCAACAGCGCCACATGTTCGCCATTCGTGTTTGTTGTTTTGATTTACTCTGGCACACGTTTTATTTATAGACGATGTAACTCGCTCCCGCTCCCGCTCCCTCTCGCTCTGCCTGCAACACAGTTGGGCACCCTGTTGCGTCATCTATGCGTCCGGTGGGTGGCTACCCGCCACAGTTGTCCCGCTGTCCAAACGCTGCCGACTCCTTGCCTGCTGTCGCTTTTTAATTTGGCAAATTTATACACACCACGTTGCACGTTGCACGTTGCACAGTAGTTCAAAGTTGTTGTTGCTCTTGTTATTATTGTTGTTTTATTATTGCCCACAATTGGTTTATTATAAACAAGAGCACTTCAAACAGCTGCTCGATTGTGCAATACCCTGTCTGTAATAGTTGTCCATCAAGTACGGTTTACAAATACTTTCATGGCAGACGGTAAACTCATCCTGATGAAATATAACGCAGTATTTGATCAGTTATAAATATTTTATGCATAAAATAAATCTGTTGAAAATTATGTTATTTAACATGCAATGCAACCGTGCATCAATACTTATGTTAAGTCTCTTATTAATCGATACTTATAATGTTAACTATAAGAACAGTCTTGATGAAACTTTGATTGAGTACCCAACCCTGGTGGCACTCCTCCCTGACGCGGGAAAATGCTTTCGCTTCAACAAAATTATAGTAAAACGATTCGAATATTTTTTAGTTTCCAATTTAGCAAACAGATACAACTTTGCGCATTGAAATTGTAGGGTATTCGAAATTATTGTTGATTCATAAAATGGTTTTATTTGCTCATTTCCACTTTCAGGCCACCCACTGCTTTAAATTTCAACAAATTTACACACCAGCCACACACACACACACACAGAGAGACTCACACACAGACACAGTTCGAGGCTCACACACAGCTGCTCAAAGTAACCGCAGCGAATTTGTAAAAAAGCGTTGTAATTTTTCAGCTGCAAAATCCCCAAAGACACACTCACACACTCACACACACACACACACACACACACATACACACACTGAAAGTAGCAACAGCGAGAGGAACAACAACCGTCAGCTTAATTAATAGATTTATCGCTATGACTGAATATTATAACAAATTGGTAACGAATTAATCCTTTCAGCCGTGTAAATCGAGCACTAACACACACACATACACACACACACACAATACACAGTTAACAACTGTTGAACATTACTCATACGCAGCAATGCACCAGCAGCAGCAAGACCCTGAGGCAGTGAGTCTAATGAGGCGGCCCTCATTCGAGTTGTGTTGCACAGGTCAATAAAAAAGCGTACAAACTGCATTACAGACTGGCCGCGGTTCTGGGGCAGAAGACCTCCAAGTTGCTCCAGGTATTGCCAAATATGGTGTTGTGGCCAAAACCATTGTTCCGGCCAGCATCTTCCTTGGCCTAGGCCAAGTTGTGATATTTAAAATTTATGTGCGCTTTTGCCGGTTTTTTGCTACCAAAATGCCCGGCACAAAACTACAAACAAACAACAACAAAAATTGTAGAAAAATAAATAAAAAAAATCAAGTAGAGAGGAGTGAACGACTAGGAGATACTCTATAGTTTTTTTTGGTTATTATGCTATACTTGGGATATACCACTTGGAGAACCTAAATAGACACAGTAAAATAAATGGATAAATGTGCTTGGATTGAAACGATTGTAATAATATGCCCTGATTCTATTTACACAGGGTAGTTATTTAGGAAGGAACCTGTGGGCCTCATAGCTGTGGCCCCGCTTCGTTGGGCTTCGACAGGCAACACATGTTCGGGCTGCGCCTTGGCGTGTGTTTATCTTGGCCAGGCTTTAATGATGATGCTGTTGATGCCGCTGCTGACGTTGACTCTGCGACTCTTCGAACTGCGCAGCTTCTGTGCACATCTCTGTATGTGTATGTGTGTTTGTGTGTGTGTGTGTGCGCCACTGAGTGCCCCATGTGCCCAGTGGACTACTGTGTGGAAGCTGTCTAAAACTGATGCCGGCCAAGCTCTCAAACTATGTGGGCTTGATTTAGTGCAACGCTTCCCGACTCTTTGTTACTTATATATGTTGCTCTCGGCCTGATGGTAATAATGATGATGATGAGGCCAAAACGACGAGTTATGACTTGAACTTTGATACTTGAACTTGACGTTCCACAGTGGGTTACTTAAAGACCAACTAAATAGTTTTCCCAAAGGTTTAGTTTCCGCTAAGTTTCACATGGCCAGAATTTTTTTGTTTTTGTTTTGTTTGGCTTCAGTTCTTAGCCCTGTCAACTAACGTTATTTAGAAATATGCATGGAGTGAATTTATTAACAATTGCATAGTCATTTTATCTATCAAATATTATATTGATTGGGATTCTTGCAGCAAATTCAATATGAGTTATTAAATATTTTAGTCTTCCCTCTGCAGTTATCTAATCAAACTTCAAGTTTTAAGTGTTGGCATTCATTTAATTTACATACCTTTTTCAGTCTTTTTGCAGTCTGAAGTCTGTCGAAACCTTTCAACTTTTAGCCATTGCTATATAAAATATCTCCTTTCAAATAAACATATCTGGAATTTATTTGCTATCCACTGCAGCTGTCATAGGGCAAAAGTAAATGCTTTTAATTACCACAAAATCACAATTGCAAAAACAAAGTGTGCCAGACTGCGAGATACCCTATTTATATATAACGATACAGATATCAAATATGTTAATTCATTATTCATAAATTATATATGGGATATATACAGTATATGGGATATATAGTGCCAAGCTGACTTCTCAAAAATATTACAGCTTTTCTTTTATATCTTTTATTATATTTATTTATATATTTTATTTTATATTTTATTTATATCTTCATTACACCCATTTAGAGTGGATATTTTGTTACAGGGTATATGTAATGGCATCGATAGCTGAGCTGTGCTAAGCTCGCCACAGGAGAACACACACATGACTGCGGCTGACATGCAACTGCCACAGCGGCGACTTGGGGCAGCAGCAAAAAGCTAAGAAAAAAAAAATAAAAGTTGACGCGACGACGCAAGTGAAAATTGCACTTGGAGTTGCATTTGGATTTGCAATGCAAAACAGTTGCACGACAATTTCTGTGGCCAGCAGTGCGGCGAGCGGCACACGCCCTAAACGCCACAAATGAAAACTAATGATTTTCACTTTATGAGGTGGGCAAACCAAACGGAGGCAGGCTGCAAAATGTTGCACGCAAAACTCGCAGCACGGAAGCGAATGTCGATGTGTGTTGTTGCTGTTGTTGCCATTTTGTTGTTGCCACTGACTCTGGATAGTTGGTATATGGAGTTGGCATGGAAAATTTGAAATTTAATCGCTTGCAATTAATTTGGCCCAAATGCAGCGACGAGGCGCCCCCACAGACAACAGCTGCGCCCGCTGTGCATTTGCAATGCCGGGAGAGTCCGATCCGCCTGTCCTGTCCACCTGTACCAGCATCTATGTGTGCGGTCCACGAATATCCCAAGCCGTTCGACATTTGGCAACTGGCCACTGTCGGTGGTCAGGGAAAATTGAAAAATTAACAAGTATGAAAAGTGCAATTAAAGTGGGCCACAATCGAACGGACGGACGCAGTTGTAATTCGAGACAAGAGCTGAAAACTAGGCGAGAGAGGATGACAACAGCCAAGTCAATTCCAAGGCGTTGCCTGCACCTGAGCTCTGTGCTCTGAGCCCCCACAACCAGCCCAGCCCAGCCTATTGCCACTGGGCGGCTTATTAATCTGCTTTTAATTGCGGTCCACTCTCCTCCAGTTGCCATTTATGTATAGGTACTTGTTTGTGGCACCCCGATTCGGAGGCAATATGCCTTTGCCATTGATTAATGTGCGCCAATTGTGAAATAAATGTGTTGTTGATATTTGCTGGACCAGGCCAGAACCGGGCTGTTCCAGCCCCCAGCCTGAGGGCGCCGTTTTGGTGTTGCAGGTCTCTTTTAGCTTTGGCCAAGTTAATTGAATTATTGGCAGCGGCAAATATTTGGCAGACACACATTCATATATGTTCACAAGTGCACTGTTGGGCAAGTGGGCGTGGCTGCGCTTAAGTGCGGCTTATTAATTGCAGTTTTTGCCCATATGCACCAACTCTCAAATGGCAGCAGCCACAAAAGAGATAATATAAATAATACGAAATAAGAATGCAATTTTCCAGCAAAAATCGTTTTCTCAAATTTAGTATTATTTGAGGGAGGTGAAAATCCTTTCAGTTTTGACTGTGGAAAGTTTTGACCAAATGTTGCAGAATTGTAATAGTAAGTTTAAAAAAGCAAACAAATACCTTCAACATATAATTATTCCCAATATGGTTTCGATTTCAAGCCTCGAGTTAATTTGTTATCGATTTGGAAATAGTTGTTCTTTAAATTTACGATATTGCACTCGACCATTCTATTTGGGGCTGTTCAAAGTTGTTTGGCCAATTGTTTGGCCTTGAGCCGTATCAATATGAAGCCATAAACATAAATTTGTGCGCTAATAGGCAAGTGTTGGAATCCTAGAATTGCAATCTGCGGATCAGCTTCTGGTCGATAAGCTATAATAACGAACCCAACAATTACGCAGCAAATTAAAAACAAATAATTTAGCAAGTAAATCGCCGAGCCATAAAAATCACATGCAAATTATAGTGGCTGAGAGACTAGTCTCAAATGCGAGGCAGGCGGGAGCAGCAAGTGAAGCCTGAGAAATTGTTGCAATTTGCCGACGCAGCAGCAGTTCCTGCCACAGTTTTCAACTCCAGCAGCGACGAGCAGCCGCTTGCGGCGCTTTAATAAAGCCCCAATAAAGCCTTAAACAAATGAAGTTATTTAAGACAGTAAAAAAAAATGGGCAGCATTAAATGACGAGTTGGTGGGGGGGTGGGGGGGGGGTGTAAAGAAAAGGGAAAGTTTGCTGCAGATGTGCGAGGAAAAATCAGTAAAACTAAGCAACGTTTTCATCTTCGATAGGATCTTTGTTTTGGCTTTGACTGCAGCCAAAGACAAGTGCCATAAATATTGACCTGCTTCCAGTGCGGCCGCAACTTCAACTGCAACTGCAACTGCAACTTGTTGTCCTGTTTTGCTGTTTGCTGTTTGCGATTCTCTTCTCTCCACTCTTTGTGTCCCTTTTTGCTTTTGCTTCTGCACCTTCCCAGTTCGGAGGCAATTTGTTATTGTTATTGCTGGAGTGGAGCACAATGTTAATTATATGGGCTGCATTGGCTGTAGCTTATTTAAAGCTTTATTTATTAAAGCATTTAATGTAAATTGTTTGTAAATGCCACAGGCTATCATTATATGGCATGCGATATAAGGAAATTATATATATATGCATATAAATCAATTCCACAAGCTCTCCACGCCACGCTCTCCACTCTCCACTAATTAATATCAATGTAGAATATGCTCAATTTGAGCTGTGCAAAGTTTATTCAGTCCGAAGATTCAGTCAGGCAGCCAACACCCACGAAGCATTCGAGGATGCTCAGCAAATTGCTTATTTTTTTTTATGGACAAAAAATGCAGTTTATGGTGCGCATATTTTATGCGCATAAAGTGGATCATAAAGTAATTAATGCGCTAAAATGCGACATTAAAACGCTGTAGGGCAACCAACAAAAATTTCTTCTTGAGCGTTGCATCTTCGTGGGTTGCCCCAATGCAGCAAAGCGACTGCAATCAATCTTTTTGGGGCAGGCGTGTTTTTCAGGGCGTGTTCTGTGTGCTCTGCGTTGCACCTACGCCTGCCCAGTACTGCTGCAGAACTGCACCCAGTCAGTGTTGCCTTCGTCTTCGTCTTCGTTTTCAGCTTCTTCATCCCATTCTCCATCTCCTTCGTCTTTGTCTCTGCCTTTTCCAGGCAGAAAGGCAAGAAGATTAAGACCCTAACCACATTTTCGAGCTGGAGATCGCATAATAATAATTATGGAGCTTGATATTTTGGCATGCGTAAAAATTCTGGCAACGGTGCTTTCTTTACTGACAGCGACTGACAGACAGCAATTGCCAAATATAATAAATAATTAGCCAGGGCAAATAGGGCGTGCCAGCCGCATAAAGTGACGTGGCATGCATTAAATCAAATATTGGCTGCGGCTTCTAGAGAAAGTGTCTGCGACCCAATTGACCAAAACCACATAAATATATGCACATATTTAATGAAAGCTCGTGCATCTAGTGCTGTAAATTGTTACAGATTTAAAAACGATTGAGTTCATAAAGCTTCACAGTGTTGCACAGTGTGTACATGTAAAGAGAGCGAGCAAAGTGAGAGCGCTGCGAAAAGCTTTCGCAGATAACAGTTCGCTACGAAAAGCTTTCGCTGATAACAGTTCGCAGCGTGAAGAAGAAAATAGTCAGTCAACCTGCAGTTCAGAAACAAGCAACAGGTGCACGGAATACGTAGAACATATTAGCAAACATGTCCACAATTGTGCGTAAACTTATCAGTACTGCAAACGCAGCCAAGCCGGTGGCTCCATACAAGTAAGTAAGCAAATCAAGAGCAATTAAAGATCTGGAGCTGTCAAATCATATGTTGTTGTTGCAGTCAAGCTGTTGTTGCCGATCGCACTGTTTATGTATCCGGCTGTTTGGGCCTGGACAAGTCAACTATGAAACTTGTGCCAGGTGGCGCCACCGAGCAAACAGAGATGGCGCTCACAAATCTGGAGGCAACACTTAAAGCAGCTGATTCGGGCATAGATAAGGTCGTCAAGAACACCGTTTTTCTAAAAGATCTCAACGACTTTGGTGCGGTCAACGAAGTGTACAAACGGGGTAAGCATTCCAATAGCTTTTCTTCCTCTTTTTTTGTACAAATGTCGCCGATAAGGCAGCGGCATCTGCTGGCTTATCAGCCGTCATGGCAACACTTCTAATTTAATAACTTTAATACGCAAACAACAATCATAAATGTTTACGATGCGATTGCCACGATCTGCTCTCTTTGCAGTGTTCAACAAGGATTTCCCTGCACGCAGCTGCTTCCAGGTGGCCAAGTTGCCAATGGATGCCCTCGTCGAGATTGAGTGCATCGCTCTCACTGGTCCCATCCACACTGTAACCTCTGAATAGCCATCAAAGGGATCCAAGCTTTAACAACATAATAAGAAATTTCAAATGACCAAGGCAAAACTAATAAAACCTCAAATTACAGTTCAATTCGATGTTATCAATTATTGTGGAAATGGCCGTGTGACGATTATTTGTTTATTAGTCAAAAATTCGCTTATCTCTTCGCAAATTGAGGCAAATTCCAAAAAATGCTATTTCAAAAATGTTCTTAATAGTATAATGCGATTTTTTTATGCTTGCAACATTGTTGCTGCAAACTATTAACAAGCGCCAATTTGTGCACTTGAAAAAGCATTCAGAAAAAAATATATTTGGTATCAGCAAATGTGGTTAATATTGCAAAATATATTTTTCATCTTTCTGAATAAAATTATTCAAACATCAAAGTTATTAAAAATAATCCTATAGGTTTCTGTAGCTTTGTGCATTTGAGCCAAGTTTTTCTAGAGAATAAAAGACTAAACTTTGTTTTTTTGAGTGTAAGACAGGCCGCAACTTTGCATTTAAACCTTATATAGTTTGCAATTTGCTGCACCAGCAATTTATCTTTGTTTTGGCCCGTTATTGTTGTTGCTGTTGTTGCTGTGCGCCTTTTGTATTATATTTCATCAAATGTTGTTGCATAAATCATTGGCAACATTCGCCACAACTTTTGGCCATGTTGCTAACGGTAGCCGGTTAACCAGCCAGCCAGCTTAGACAAAGCGTTTATTTCACATTCAAATCCAAAAGTTATTCATAATGCCGACAAGTTGTAACTCGTAGTTGTTGCCGCTGTTGTTGCTGTTGCTGCTGCTGCTGTTGGATTATGCATGCTCTATATTGATGCGGCAGCCTTTTAGGCAATGGTAGTTTAAACATACGTACTACCATTTTTGGGACTGAGAGCTCCGTTTTGTTCAGCATTTGTTTTGATTTTTTCATTGAAATTTCAGTGAATTTGTCTGACACTCGACGGCTGCAGTTGCATGATTTATTAACCTTGTTGCACAGACTGTTTAGCATGCACTGGTGTGAATATAAATGCTCTCCCGATGCCGCACGATTATTGCCGACTTATTATTTATTATTATCATGTGGCATATTTTGCTTATATTTGTGCATTCGCTGACTGACTGACTCTATGCGGCGGCAGCAACTGGGCTGGCAACATTTTGTTGCACCCGCAGTGCTGGCAACATTCGTGTTGATATGCATGGCGTGTAATTAATTCGAGGCACATCACAATTTACATGCATGGAAATATTGTAATAAATACGCATAAATTGATGACAATAAACTGCAACAAGTGATGACCCTCTTCTTCCCCTCCCCCTCTCCATGCCACCGCTGCGTCCTGGAGGACAGACATTTGACATAAACACCTACGCAGTCGGACGCTTGAAGTGCGGCTAATTAATTTCGACGCACTGCCATCAAATACAGCAACAATAACAAGGTGGAGAAGGCGACAGGCTGAACCAAAGGGACGCCAGGCCAGATGAGACCTGCATGCCACGAAAGGCAACAGCTACAACCAGCAACGAGCAACCAGCAATAACAACAAAAATAACAACTGCAACACCAACGCGGTGAAAGTGCGCATAATTTACACGCACGGGCCAAGGAGACGGACAGACAGGACAGACGGATTTTTGCGAGTTGAATACGGCATAATTTATACACAAATTAAATGCACAACTTTGTTGTAAATTTTTGGCAATTTGCTTATCAGCATTTGTATTGCCAGTGCATATAAAACAAGCCGCATGCGGTGGCAACAAAATATCAACCTAAAGTATCAAATTACAGTGCATCTTCAAGTTGTCATAATTCAAATATGATTCGCTATATGAAACACTGGACATATTACTAATTAGCCATTGCACAGAGCAAGCTTTCACTTGTCTTGTTTAATAAATGGTAATTTAATTAAATAAATATGTAAATTTAAATTTTGATTTTTTGGCGCGTAACTTTGAGGTTGCATACTTTTGGGTGCGCGCGTTAATTAAATATTTTACAAGCCAGTCGATTATTTATAAATTTATCGAATGTTGCACATCTTGGATTTCTGGTAACATATAGTCAGTATCTCTTATTAATTCTTTTTTTCAACATTTCAGAATAAAAAGCCTGAATTTCTCTCAGTTCTGCTAAATGAATACAAAATCAACTGCTCAAATATTATTGATAAAACAATCTCAATACAGCTCTGCTAGCAAGAAACTTTAGTATGACCAGCCATGCAATTGTTATCGTATATCGGAATGGCAAAATATCAAAAATTAGAGCATAACAAAATAGCAGCCGAATTAGTCAGATGAACTACTTATAATCAATATAAATTGCAATGCAGGATAACGCAATAATCAGTTTTTTAATTATCAACAAAACTACGGCATCAACGGTGAACAAATAAAAGTAATAAATCAGAGAAATTTCGTTAGAAACAAGTGAACACCGCTAAATCTAAAAAGGTACAACACAACAAGAAGCAGCACACACACACAAGCGCACACACACAGACGGCAAAAACATACACACATACAAACGCGTTTAGTCTCTTTGCCATGTATAAAAAGTAAAATAGCAAAACCGAAAAAGAAACATCAAATTTTCAACAAAACCCAATCTTATTTAAACAAAAAGCGTACAACTATTCGACTGCATCGCATCGCTTGTGATTTATTTGGTTTATTACTTGTTGGCAAACTGTAATTAAATTCTTATGAGTTTTTTTTTAACATTTCTCTTTATGTGCCTTCTCCTGCCTTGATGTGTGTTTGTGTGCGTGTAACAAAGTTGAATTTCTCAAGCAGTCGAAAAGATCTCCGCGGAGACAATGAAAGTGTCTGAGAGAGTAAAATATACAGGCAGACATGTGTGTCACAAAGATACACAGGCTGCGGTCGCTGCCTGCTGACTTGCAGTTGCCTTAATTGCAAAAAAAAAGCAATAAAATAAATTCAAAATAAAAACCTAAACTGATAACTGGTTTTTTTTACTTGTTAGCTAACCGCCGCCCAGAAAATTAAGTCAACGCAAATAATTACAATTACAACAATAACAACGCTGCTGACGACGACGACGTAATCGTTTGTTTACAAGAAGAACAACGAGCTGAAAGCAGCGCTGCCGCTGCCGCTCCGGCAGAGAGCGTACCAGCGAGCTGGAAAAGTTGAAGAGGAGCAGAGTCGACAAGGCCAAAAACCAAACATGAACCATCGGGGGAATTCTCAAAAGAAGGAGGGCAAAATGCGCATTCGCGCCTTTCCCGTAAGTTTGCACAAACAACAAATTTGCCGGTCAGAGCATGAGACAGCAATAAGTTGTGAACTGTGATAAGATATAGGATTAGATAAAGATATGTGATCTCTCCCTCTCTGGCACTGGCTCAGCAGGCTGGCAATGCTGTCTAACACTGATTCGCCACAAATCTGTCAGAGTTGAAATTGATGAAAAAAAAAGATTCATCTCATTTTAGTTTTTAAGTTTGCTCTCAATCTCAACTTAGTTTCGAAAAATTGTTGTGTGTTGAAAACACAAATAAAATTAGCATAGTAACGCAGCAGAGCAAAAGGAAAAGTATTGATGACGATCGCAGGCGACTGTATTTCGACATTGTTGGAACGCTAACGTCACCAAGCGGATGTCAATAAGGCCAACAGGCGGCAGCCGTTCCCGTGCAACACCAGCGGAACGACAACAAGAGCAACAACAGCAGGCTCTGCCGCGTGAGGAGGAGCAGCAGCTGTCAACTTTGCAAACTCCCTTACTTGGGGAGCACCGATATAGTTGGGAGCGTGTACTGGGCTCCCATCGTGGAGCCTGTGGTGCGCGTTTTCCAGGATCATCACACTCAACTCAAATGTACAGCTATGATCCGAGAATTAGTCGCTTTGGTGTTAATGACGCGCCGCATGCAACGCCGTCTGGCTATAGCCAGCCGATAAATATCAGCAGCCCGTCTCCGTCCCGTCCCCTTTATTCACAACAATCAACGTCGTTTCATTCGCGCATTGTCGGTGGCTCGAATAACTTTAATCAGCGCTCTCGCAGCGTACGCAATGCCCACGGCCAGCAGCCGCAGCAGCATCATCATCCACGCCCTCATCATTTAAATGTGCCTCTGAATGTGGGTGCAACACAGCCAGTGCCCCGTTTCAGCACTTGTTCAACGTCGGGCACATCAGCCAATGGAACCATGTCTGTGGTATCTGGTGCCATGCCAATAAAATTGCGTGAAATCGGACGCAAATACCCATTGTGGCTGCCCGAATATAAGCTTCGAGCATTTAATGTTAGCTCCTCTAAAAATAAGTTAAATTGATAACTAACTAACCAACCATTACTTTTTCCCTCTTGTTTTGCAGGCCTCCATGGATGAGAAGTATGTGGATGACATTTGGGCCACCTTGAAAAATGCGATACAAGAGATACAAAAGAAGAACAATTCGGGCCTATCCTTTGAGCAATTATATCGCAATGCCTACAATATGGTGCTGCATAAGCATGGCAATCGCCTGTATAATGGACTGAGCAACGTCGTCTCGGAGCATCTGGAGCAGAAGGTGCGACAGGATGTGCTCGAGAGTTTGAACAGCACATTTCTATCCAAACTAAATCAGGCATGGACAGATCATCAGACCTCAATGGTCATGATACGCGACATACTCATGTACATGGACCGTGTCTATGTGCAGCAACGTGGTTTGGATAATGTCTATAATTTGGGCCTTAACTTATTCAGGGATCAGGTAAGTCATCTAGTGCTCTCCACTCCTAGTGGAATCTATAACTTCACAAATGCATTGATATAATGTGTTTGATACAAGAATGTTTTTGCTTTCCTCTATTGTAATCTGGTGCTTTCTGTCATTCTCATTTAGATCGTTCGTTTTCCGGAAATTCAAAAGGCGCTACGGGATAAGCTACTGGGCATGGTTATAGAGGAACGCAGAGGAGAACCGATCAATCACTTGGCAATCAAGAACGCCTGCACGATGCTGATAACATTGGGAATCAATTCGCGAACCGTTTACGAGGAAGACTTTGAGAAGCCTTTTCTTGCGCAGTCGGCACTCTTTTACCGAAACGAATCCCAGAAATTTCTTGAGGAGAACAACGCTGGCGTTTACATCAAGAAAGTGGAGGCGCGCATCACCGAGGAATCGTCACGTGCGACACTATATTTGGACAAGGATACGGAGCCCCGCATTGTGCGAGTCGTTGAAGAGGAGCTTATTAAGAAACACATGCGAACCATCGTCGAAATGGAAAATTCGGGTGTCGTGCATATGATTAAGAACTCCAAAACCGACGACTTAGCATGCACATATAAATTGTTCTCACGCCTCAAGGATGAGGGCCTCAAAGTGATAGCCGATACAATGTCTGCGTATCTGCGCGAACAGGGCAGCATGCTGGTCAAGGAAGAGGAGAATGGTACCACAAATCCCATAACATTTGTGCAAAACCTGCTCGATCTGAAGGATAGATTCGATCAATTTTTGCTCCACTCATTCAGCAATGATCGGCTATTCAAGAATGTCATTTCCGCTGACTTTGAGCACTTTCTTAATCTGAACAACAAATCACCCGAGTATCTGTCGCTATTCATCGATGACAAACTGAAAAAAGGTGGCAAGGGTGTAAGTATTATAAAATTTTCTTTACTTAATTCATTCATTTTGTTATCAATATTATCTATATTATTGATTCTTGCAGATGAGTGAGCTGGAAATTGAAACTATACTGGATAAAACAATGGTCCTCTTCCGATTCCTACTGGAAAAGGATGTTTTCGAGCGCTACTACAAAACGCATTTGGCCAAACGTTTGTTGCTCAACAAATCAGTATCAGATGATTTTGAAAAGAACATGATATCCAAACTAAAGGCAAGTCTGACAAACTAACCAAAATATTAATTAATTCATTAACCGTTTCTTCGTTCTGGTTGTAGACTGAATGTGGCTGTCAATTTACATCAAAACTGGAGGGCATGTTCAAGGATATGTCCGTCTCCAACACGATTATGGATGAGTTTAAGAATTATGTAAATAATAATAATTTCTCATTGAGCGGCGTGGAGCTTACGGTGCGCATACTGACCACTGGATTTTGGCCCACACAGGTAGATTTACACACGACTATTTGTCAAATTGATTACTAATGGTGAGCTTTACCCTGTAACCACAGACGGCAACGCCCAATTGCAACATACCCTCGTCGGCGCGCGAAGCCTTTGATGTGTTTAAGAAGTTCTATCTGGATAAGCATTCGGGTCGGCAACTTACGTTACAACCGCAAATGGGTGAGTACTCATCGTTATAATTGTGCTTAGGCGGCACAGCTCCATTTACTTTGTACTAAGAGTATTTGTTATTTAATTTGGAACACAGGAACTGCCTACATAAATGCCGAATTCTATGGCCGCAAAGCGAACGACAGCGACAAGGACAAGGATGGGCCAAGCTCAAGTTCAAATGGCTTCGCAGTGCCTACCACAACGCGCAAACATATATTACAAGTGTCTACCTATCAAGTGAGTAAATAAATTAGATGACTTGATTTCTATCATTCTTATACACGATCCTATTGTAGATGTGCGTTTTGTTGTTGTACAACAATCGGGATGTGCTAACCTATGATGATATACACCAAGAGACGGATATACCCGAACGCGAGCTAGTGCGCGCACTTCAATCGCTGTCGATGGGTAAGCCCGCACAGCGTTTGCTCGTGCGCAATTCCAAGACGAAAACAAAGGATATTGAGCCTACGGACGAGTTTTATGTGAACGATGCATTTGTCTCCAAATTCCACAGGTGCCACATATAATTGAATTTTCATTTGCAATAATTTAATTTACACATTTCTTGATCACGGCATGCAGGGTGAAGATACAAACTGTTGCTGCCAAGGGCGAATCGGAGCCGGAACGAAAAGAGACGCGCGGCAAAGTGGATGAGGACCGCAAGCATGAAATTGAAGCAGCCATTGTACGCATTATGAAGGCGCGCAAACGCATGGCGGTAAATTATTTAATCTTGCAATTAATATTGACAATAACAACTAATCAATTTCGCTATCTTTCGCAATGTAAACAGCACAATCTTCTTGTATCGGACGTAACGTCGCAGTTAAAGTCACGTTTCTTGCCCTCGCCCGTGTTCATAAAAAAGCGAATCGAAGGCCTTATCGAGCGTGAATATCTGGCGCGAACGCCGGAGGATCGTAAGGTGTACATTTACTTGGCTTAAATGGCATCCACATCCCATCACTCATTTAATCCGTTGGCATCATACTCATCATTTTGCAATCGAAAGCTTGACAGACACGAGCAACTGCCACATCTCCTCTCAAGCCAATGCAAATGTTTCTATTTCGGTTAACAGAACAAAATATCCACTTTCAATTCAGCGCCAATGCAACAACAAGAATCCTATTTTTTGACCAAGATGTTACAACAATTATATAATTCAACAGACAAGCGCGAAATTTGTTAGGCTGACACGTTAAAAATTGAACAGTTATTGCTAATTTTTGAATGGCAGAATTCTCGGATCTATCTCCCCAATGCCATTGCTTTCTATAATTTCGACTATTCTATAAATTTGTTGAAACTTTTTATTTCACGCTACTTTTCATTTTTCACAATTTTCTCGGTTTTGAGGCACAAAACATGCGCCACAAGTTAACAATTTAGCAACAATAACAAAATTTGTAACAATAAGTCCACAACACACACACTTACCCGCACATACACATCCATACCCAAACACATATACACACACACACTGGATTGAGAAGCGTAAGCGAAGCAAACGTAAGAATTAATGCATAATGCAAAACTTAATTCTAAGCAGCAGTATAAATTTTAGCTAAAATAATAAATTTATAAATGAATAATAAATTTAGTGAGCGTTTCATGTACATTTTTACGTAACTCTCGAGCCGTCGAAGAGCAAAAACAAACCCAACCATATTAAAAACCACAAGCAAATATTTGAGATTCAAGTGAACAGACTTTAAAATATAGACATTTTTAAATCGATTTTTTAAATACCTAAATTCGCTCATATTCGTGTGCAGGCCTTTAAAACTAATGAACAACTAAATAAGTGTATGAATGGTGTTTATCTACTATTTGATTGCTGGAACAATGGACCTAAATCCATAATTGTACCAGTTGATATATATTCAACAGATATTTGTTTTTCCACATTTTTGCTTTTTTTAACTTTAGGTTATTAAGTAAGGAAGAAATATGAAAATTTACTGCAACATTATGTGAGAGTCCATTTATTAATATAAGCGCATGAATGGAGTCAGAGGAGCAAAACAAAAAAGCGAATTAAAAATTGTACATAAATCTTTTGTTCTTATGTATGGAAAATAATATAAATAAAACGTATATGAGCGTTATAATTTACAGTGTACGTGTTTTATGTGAAAGTTTGAAAAGAGTAACAATAAACAAAGAACTATGTTTTCTTTTCTTTTTCCGGATGGAAAATGGGTCATTTTACATTGTTCTCTTTGCAGGCAGCAGTTTGGGGTAGCAAGTGCATGCACCTGGTTGCTGAATTGGCTAAAAACAAAAAACATTGCAACATACTCTTAGGGAAACTCATGCGACGAGCATATGGGCTCCAAATCGGCCTTATCACTGCTGATTTTGAAGAGTGCTTAAGGACCAATTGTTTTGAATTGTGTTCTAGGTAACCAAATAATTGTAAACATTTTACTCGCAACTTAAATGAGTTCAAATCCGAGAATCTTTTCATGTAAGGATATGACCAAGCTATGATCAATTTTTGTACTAATCAAGTATTCATATTCAAGTCGTTTCTTTTATTCAAATCAACTTTTTCTTAATTCGTATAGTCCTATCAATGGCTAAGACAAAAATTTACTGAAACTCTTGGATCGAATTTTGAACTTAAAGAAATTATAATATATTCACAAAACCTTTTCCTTCAATAAATTGTTTCATACTGAAGTTTTTTCCGTTTATGAGTACTTAATATACGAAAATATTTTATAATTATAAAATAAAATTGTGTTTTATTTTTGTTATATTATTTGTAACGACTAGTTAACGTCTGTGTTCGGCCCCATATTATTGTAAACACACTTATCTTACCAGCAAATATGTTGGTAAATTATAATTATTTATCAATTAAATTGATAACAAATATTGCACCACCGATCGCACGGCCCACCGGCCGGCGTCACGAAACTGTGCAAATATAAATAAGTTGTTTTGTGATTTGTAAAATAAATATGCTAAGTTCTTGGGCAAACACAGATACTAACACGGAGACGCAGACGCCGATTCCAGATGAGATTCTGATGGCGATCCAGTTCGATTCGATCTGACACACTGATAAGGCCAAGCGCGTGTGAGAGAAAGAAAAAGAGAGAGAGAGCGAGAGAAAAGTGCTCAATTGGAGCAGCAAATCTTAAGAAAAAACACACGTCAATACTACTTTGTTTTAGATGCTTAGCTAGCAAATACCCTGTAAGCGGTTTAACTAAAGTTGCGTATTTGCAGAACATATATTGGACGTAATTTAAAAGAATGTATATAAATGTTTTGTAATGTTGACCCAAATCGCAATAGGTAAAAGAATATTTTGTAAAATATAATGTTTTTTGAGTGATACCCAGTTCAATTTTAGGCAAAGGGTATAAGCCAGTGATATTGCCCATATTCGTAACTCTGCAACTCATGTGCTCGTAACTCATAAGTCGTGTGCACTTCAGACGCACATATTTCTGTGCTCGCTCAGTTGCCGTTCGGTCACCAAGCGCAGCGGGCAGAACGCGGTCGTGGAATTGGAATTGTGGAACACTCGGGAGTGAAAAAGCTGAAATCGTAACCAAAACTGAAGCTGAAAACTGAAAACCGAGACCGTCTCGTGCGTGCGTGTGTGTGTGTGTGTATAGCAAAAAAACCAAAACAAGAATATTTATACATATATATGTGAATTTATACATATGTAGAACGCTTATGAGAATAAACAAACCTACGTCAGAAGACTACAAACAAAAGATATGAACGCGCCGCCGACGCTGATTCTGCCGCAGTCACTTTCAACGCCAGCGTCGTTGCCAAGGTTCGCTTTGAACGTTAGACGAATTGAAATCTAATTTTATTTTGTATTTTTAAATTTTTTTTTAACATTAACATTGCTATTACTTGACGATTGTTGTTATGTTTTTGTTTTATGTTTTATGCTAGTTTTTTTTTTTTGTATGTTAACGGTTGCGTGTGTAAAGTTAGTGACCTTAGCAAAGCGTGATTTACAGTAAGGAAAACTGCATTTGGAGTCTCTGAACGAAAACCAATCGAATCCAAGTAGGCCTGTCGCTTTGGGATTATCGGCATTCACTTTATTTTGTAACTCGTCACACAATAGGAAAATCTCTCGGCTTGTATTTTAATTTTTTTTCTGTAAAGATATTTCAATTTTAGTTTGATAGTCTAAGAACTTCATTGCAATGAACCAACATAGAGGTTTTTGCCTTAATGCAGAAACATTGGGTTTGACTCCGGCCCATTCACAGGCGGAGGAGCAGCAAACTCCAGAGAATCATTTGATAAATGAAGTGGAAGTGAAACAGGTCAAGAGGGAGCCAGACACCACTGCAACCAGTGAGCAAAAAGAGATGTTTAACGAAGAACAGAAACCTGTCCAAATACAGACACAAATTAAGCTGGAACTGAAGTCACCGCCACATGCAACACACAGCTTAACAAATGCAAGTGATGATGCCGCCGGCTGCAGCTGTATGTGCACCGGAACATTTACAGAGCCCCTATCCACGGATAAATTTCTTAATAAACTGACGAAGATCCGCGAGACTTTCGGGGATGAGGGCATGATGACCCTTAAGATAAAAAGCATATTCTTCAAGAGACTCAAGGATATCGATGGCATGGATCAACCAGGCAACGGAGATTCGGTAAGCCTAAATATCTGTTTAATATTTGTGTTATGTTTATTATAATGTTTTTGGAACAGCAGCTGCGTCTGGCGACATATCAGGATTGGGTCGATATGCTGATGCATGTTAACCAAGTTCTCTTGGGCAATATGCCCGCCATGGAGAAGGAGGCCTACAACAAGACCGTTAGCTGTTTTCAGTCGGTTCGTGGGGAGCATCATGATGTTCTCGATGAGAATCGCAAGTTACGTAAAGATTTATGTGCCATTATAAGATTGGTGCAAGAGGCCTATCATCGTAACAACTGGAACACGGACGATATAACCCTGGAGACAATGACAGTCGACCAGCTGATGGGCACCCAGGGCGATCAGTGTCGTTCGGAAAGTGAGGTATGTCGGCTATATAGCAAATAAGTGGCTCATGGATAACCAGCTTGTGATCTTCTATGGCGACAAAGATTCTAAAAACAAGAATATATCAAAACAGTTTAAGTTAGTTTCCCGCCCAAAACCGATTTAATTATTGTATTTTCGTTGTGCTTCTTGTATTTTGTTGTGATTGAAATAAAGTAGTTTCAAATTAATTTAGACGTTTTTTAAAAATGTTTTTATTATATGCGTCAAATATTTGATTTCAGGTTACCAAATGCATGAAATCGCTTGCCAACGAGATGGCTTCCAAGCATGATGAGGTCTGTAATTTGAAGGCCCAGATGTGTGCCCTGGACGAAGTGGTCCAAACGGCACGACAAAAGATCATCCTAAAGGATAAGTGTATAGCGCAGCTCAATCAACAGGCAAGAAATGTTTTTTTCTAGCTTAATCAATTTCTTTTCTATATTTAAGAATATACATTTTTAATCTATATTTATAAAACACTATTGATTTGAGAAAGCTTTCAATTTTACATTTATATTTTTTAAACTATTTTATATAAAATCAATTTTGAAACACCTAAATATAGTTTTAGTAATTCTGTTTAGTTGACGAAACTGCAAGATTGTCTGTCAAATATGACTCAAGATTCCAACAACAAGGCGAGAATTGTGGATGCACTGGATTATAATGGAGATTTCGATAACATGGACTACACCGGCTGCTTATTCGAAGGCCTCAACGAGAAGGAGGAACAGGCAAGCGCATTGCTGCGCATGCTCAACCGGGAGCTGGCCGAGTTCATCGATCTAATCAGCAAGAATGACTTTGCCGCTATGGAGTCCAGGCGAAAGATACTTTCCTGCTTATTCGACAGAATCGTACGTAGTCGTAAATATTTTGTAGCTTTCTCTACAACTCTCTCTCTCTCTCTCTCTCTAATTCGCTTTCTCAGAACTCAGATCGAGCCGAAACGTTTCAGAAACTGGAGGATTTGAGGACTCAGCTGCGGAATATGGACTGCAACTGGACTGAATTGGATATTCCGTTGGCCTGTAGCACACAGATCACCGATGATGATATGGATATGCAGCTAATCGATGCACTGCGTCGTCGCTTGTCCGTCATCAATAAAGCCAACCAGGAGCTAAACAGCAAATGCCAGCGCACCGAAGGTGACTAATTTAATTAATCGAGAATTAAGAAATTAATCGCTTTCCTAATTTTCCAGTTGAAATTCAGCAGTTGCGTTGCACAAGCGACAACGAGCGTTCCATAAGTCTCAAGAATCAGATGGTATTGAAGAAGATTGCCGATCTGCTAAACAAGCTGGTAAGTCAATTTTGATAAGTTTTGAAAATGTTATGGAAATTACTTTGAAAGACCCACAAAACACTGGTTTACCTTTCAAGATAATAAAGCTATTCATTTTTAACTATCTATGTAAAATCACGATTATTATAGATAGTTAAGCCAATTGCACTGATAAAGATAACAATAAGTGAAGTCATCATGCATAAGTTTAATTTGTGTGGCAGTTGTGACTGAAAATTCAAATATCTAATAAATAATTCAATAAAACACTTTAATTTCCTTTAATTTAGGAGTGCTCAAATTTAACAAAAGAGGAGATCGATAAAGAAATGTCTACCAACAATCCATATTGTATCGGAATTTTGAAAATCTATGAGACACACAAATTGCTGGTAAATAATGAGGAACAGAAGATTCAAGAAGTAAGTAAATAAATAAATCAACAAATAATTTATCGTATTTTATGTGTGTTTATGTATGTGTTGATATGTTCCTAAGCCCAGCAACAGCGAGTCCAAAGCAACAGCAACCACAACACAACCAGTAACAAAGACAACAACAACAACAACAACAGCAACAACAGCAACAATAACAACAACAACTTTCGACTAGAGCCAAAAGAGTCGTTTGTTCCTCCCCTGCTTAAGCATAGTTTAAGTTAAGTTTAATTGAGCTAAGTTTACACTTGTAAGACAAGAAGAGCTTGAAGTTGGCCAAAAGTAAACTTTAGTCATAAGTTTTCATCAGCCATTGTAATAAAGAAAGTTCCCGCCAAAATCTACAGGCAAATGTTACAAAAGGAACACCTAAGTTCACTATTTGTTTACTATATACATATATATATATATATGTATGCATATATATACTACTATATATTATATATTTTAATACTATTTATATGGATTTCCTTTATTTTCTATTTAAGCGCAACACTGAATTTGCCCTACACATGCAAATTGTGGAGCAAACGAGGGCTGCGACGAGTGTTTGCAAAAGTTGCAACAAATTCAGCCACAATTTAAATCTTGTTTTGCTAAACTGTGGGTTGTCGGATATCCGCTAGTTTCCGGTTTTTAAGTGCTTTAAATTATAGCATTAATATGCTAAAAACTGGTATTTAGTTTTAAGCTACTTATGCAATCTATTTTTTTTTATATATAGTTTTTATCTAGTAGAGAAGTACCACTTCCCTGAGCTAATGGACGATTTACCTTCCCCGAATATTTTCTTTTGACAAACACGACCCTCTCATGCATTATAGGCATTAAAACTGCATTCCTCCAAGAGAAACCTACTGTTACATATATAAATATTTGTATATATATATATAGATGTTCTTATATATAATATGCTTCAGTGTTCCGACAGTTCAAGTATATTGCCATTCGAGTCGTTTGATTTATGTATCTATCCATATATTTAAAAAAAAAACAAAGATTACTTGCGAACCTGTCGAAGCGAAAACTTGCTCTTTGTTTACATTGGACAAATACAAATCGCATGGAATTCCAGCGAGTTCAACTGCAATCCGAGTGAACTCTGAGAGGCGGGTTTGCCACTCTTCCCACTTCCCTCTGCCATCTGCAGCTAGGAGCGGAAAATGGGTTTCGTGTTATTTATTTACCCACAATCGACACGCGAGCTGCGAGCACTGATATGCATATCGATGAGCACGGTTGGCGGGGTGTGGGGAGTCATCGGGCTGAATAGCATTAGCCAGGAGTCAGTCAGTCAGTTTCATAGTCAACGTTGCTGTTTATTCGCGTGAAACAAATGAAAGCTGTCGGCGGAACAGAATACCGAATCGGAAATACAGTTGTGGCAATATGAAATCCGCTAATATTCTAATAAGCGTTGGTGTTGACAATGTTCCTCTAAATCGAGCTAAACAAACAATTTGCGTGCCTTAATTAGCTGCACCAGCCAAACTGACTCCTGTGGCAACAACAACAACAACAACAACAATAGCAATACTGTGAAGTGTCTGGGCGATAATATTTGCCAGGTGGCAGGTGGCAACAAAAAGGACGGATTCGTGTGCAATTAACAAAAGTTTATCCAGCCAACTGGCAACAGCCACAAAACTTGGCCAAAAAAAAGTGCAAATTGTTTTCAGTTGGAGCCCACAGCAGACAACAAGCAGCCAAAGTAGCTGTAAATGTGCAAATTACGGTGCCCCAAAAGTGTCGAGTGGGTGGCAAAAAAAAGATCAGCTTGAATCAGTTTGTGTGTTTGACAACGGGGCTTATCACGGAGTTTTAATCACACTTAAATCAAATCAAACTCAAACTAAATATTTATGTCAGTTTCGAGAAATGCTGAAATCGATATATATTCGCCAGGGAAAACCCAGTCTGCCACAGTAAAACTTTAAGAGTTCTTTAAGTGCACGCAGACACAATTCCAAATAATAATAATATTTATTTAATAGCTTGCGTTGCAAGTTTATTTTCAAATCCGTGTCAAACAGTCAAAGGAAACGGCCAAATATAATAATACACATTCAAGCCAGACTAACAACTTGTATGTATGTATGTGTGTGTGTGTGTGTGTGTGTGGGTGAAAGTGCCAAAGAATTGGAACTTTGAAACCTGAAACTTAGCCACCTTCGCCCGATTCGATTTGCTTTTATTTTCGTGACAAAGTTTTAATAGCGATATTATTGAAATGAAATGAAATTTAGCATGGTAATGAAGCCAAAATACATGGCATTTATGAATATTTTGAGCGTAGTGTGCAATTTGATATCGACACGAAAGCCAAGAAATCATATTCGACACTACCAAACAACAGGCAACAACATAAACAATCTTCATAAATTGACAGCTGAGACAGATATATCAATCAATTGAAGAGTTTCATTGAACCAGTAGCAAATAATTGACATGGTAAGCTTGGGGTGTTCCTTGATTTAGTTTGACTATCGTTGCACTCTGAGTTCTGTTTTGGATTGCAGACAGATATTGGTGCGGACTGTCCGCATCTACAGCAGTTGGAGCACACTCTCCTCCATTGCCAGACTCAGTCGGAGATACTGCAGGCCACACGTGACAACTATCTGAGCATCATTGCGGAGTTTCAGCGGGATCTCGAGGAGCTAACCGAACAAGTGGAGCAACAGCAACAACAACAAAATGAGCAAAATGAGCTTTTAGCTAACGACTCGGAGCAGTGCTGCGAGGAACCGTCGCGGATCGGCTTCAATCAACTGGAGCAACAAGTTGGGCATTGAATATAATTTACAAAATCTAATAATTTTTATTTTTTTTGTATGATTTTGGTATCTTGCACAAGGTATTCTAAACATGAATCAATTATTTTCTATTTTTTACTGCACTTTTAATTGCTTTTTGTTTGGTGACCCATTTTGATATCCTGATCCCATTGAAAATGCCAATGAATGTAAATTTATCAATAAAATAAAAATTATATCGAAGTCGAGATTGTTCGACTACAGCATTCTTACTTGTTATAAGTTTCTTTTTCATATTTGATTGATGGTTTTATTTGATCTTTCTATGAATAAGTCTGCAAAGAGGTACTTTAATATAAACAAAAATATTTTATATTAACTTTTACATATTTTCTTGTAGATTGAATATTTGGAATGCCATGTACATGGACTAGAGAATGCACTAGAAGATCGAGATCAGAGAATTAAAGAGTTGCAATCCACGATTGATGAAAACGCAAATGAAGGCGATCGACTCAAAAACGAAATATGCACACTGGAGAAAATAAATTGTAAGTTAAAATAAAAATAATAATAATAATAAAATTTAATTTAACAATGAAAATCTCTCTGATCGCTGACAGCTGAATTGT
Organism: Drosophila demipolita; assembly: GCA_035042405.1. Lineage (NCBI taxonomy): Eukaryota > Metazoa > Arthropoda > Insecta > Diptera > Drosophilidae > Drosophila > Drosophila demipolita. The sequence continues at coordinate 2,184,734 of JAWNLI010000044.1, read as the reverse complement.
CACAAAAAGTGGACAAAATTGCTAGTCAACTAAAGGCGAAAGTGGAAGATCACCAAATCCTGTACAAGAACTATGATGATCTGAAGAACAGCTTCAAAGAGCAGAGCAAGGAACTGAAACGGGCATGCCGCAATGAGCAAAGCCTTAAGGATGGACAAAGTCAAGTGGAAAAAGAGCGGGACGAACTCAAAACGGAGGTGAGTCTATCCAGATTATAGAAAAAAATAGCATCGGATATATTTTAACCACGAATGCAGCGCAATCTGCTATGTGTGGAGGTAATTTCACTTAAGGAAAAGGAAGCCGAGAGCACGGGACGAGAGCGAGCTCTCAACGAGCAGCTGAAAGCCAGCCTGAACAAAGTGGATCAGGCTCGGTGCATCAACTTGGATATGCGTAATAAATTTAAAAAGGAGAAGTCCCAGGACAAGGTCATGCTAGATGGTTTGGTTCGGGCCAACAAGGATATGCGATTGGAAGTTCGGAACCTCCTTTGCAAGTGCAAGAAAATGCAAAATGTAAGCAATCACAAGCAACTGCTTATCGACTTGTTTTATAAATGGAAATATGCCCAGTTGAGATCCGACGAGGCAATGCGCCAGAGGTTCAAACGTGATGAGGAGCACATCAAGAGGCTAATATATCATTGCCATCAACAGTTCAATGAGTACCAGCGCCTATTTAACGATTGCTGCCTGCTCGATGAAGAATTAGGACGGGTGAAAAATGGTCACCGTCCCTCGACCAATTACGACCAACCGAGCGCCATTCTTCAAAGGGGGCAGCTGGTGCACGTCGAGGTAAGTGCCTACAAAGCTAATGTTGTATCATCCCCCCTCTCTCACCAACCTCCAATGCCCCACGTTTCCCATTAGTTAACAGCCGAAATGAGTCCAAATAAAATTCACATTTTAAATCCGCAGTTGACCAATTGCTTGAAGCAGATTTGTGGCATAACGCGCCTCCTCATGGAACAGAACAGAGCGTTTGATGACAGCAAATGCGTGGATCCCAATACTGATCAATCTCCGCAGCAGTTGGCTGCCGGCGGCAGTCAGCCAAGTCAACCCACAACAGCCACATCCCAAACGCAGCGGACTTGATCTTTGGAATAGAACAGAACATCTAAATCCCATTTATATGTGGTTCATTGCCATTTCCATTTCTACATGCATTTTAGTTGTTTTGGCCAACAATTGTAAATTTCAACTTTTAAAATGTAGAAAAATATGTGTGCTTCTGTACAAATTTATGCGCAAAATTTGATTTAAAATATAAAGTAAAGTGTGAAGAATCGAATAATTTTTTCATAATTAACATAAGCAAAAAAAAGTTAAAGTTAAAGCTTCATTAATATCAAAAATAAACATGGCATACTTTTATAATTATATTCACTTAATTATTAATCGTATAACATCAATAAGCAATTTCTAAAACTACTCATCCTAATCATATTTTGTTATTTACAATTAACTATCTTTCGTCCAGTTGCTGCAGAAGCTTCTCTCGCTCACTGATCGCTATCAGAGACATCTTGATTTGGGAGCGCTTCTTAACGCTCTCATCGCGTACGACATCAGCTTCTTTGGTCAGAATCTTGATGCGCACCTCACTGAAGTGTATCGCCTCCTGCATGCTCATTTCCAGATACACATCCTTGCCCACATTGACAAGTATTTTGTCCATTTGTTTGACGCGCGCCTGCATGAAAATGTTGTTGCCAATGTTGAGTTGCGATTTGTAGCCATCTGGCATGTGGTCGCCAAAGGTTTCCAGTGTATTCTTTAGTTGTACAAACTCCATGATCTCATCGTTGAACTGATTGAGGTAGTGCTCCAGATGCTTGAGGTCCTCCTTAAGCACATCGTTGATAAATTCCTCAATTTGCGCTATGCGCGCTTTGTGTGCGTTGGCTTCCTGCATTGTTTTGGTTTGTGCTTCCCAATTTTGTTTCTCAAACTAAGCAATGCTTACAGCAACGCACAGCTGTGTTAACATATGGTATAATGTTATTTGCAGTACTAAATAGTTAACATCTGCATATAGCGTTAAATTTCAAAAGCCAATGAAGAGCATTTACGCTAGCACGCCAAGCCAAGCTGTTCGCACTTCTGTGCAAAATAATACGCAAATAACATCTAATTGTATATTCTTTCTGCAAAAAATGTGGTGGTGTAACGATAAAGCGCAACATGTGAAATGTTAGAATGAATACTATCGATAGGTGAAATGTTAGCATGAATACTATCGATAGGTGTAATGAACTTAGCCTGTGCAACAACCACACATGCTGGCAGCGCAGTTGCACACTAAATTTGAAAAATTGTTATTATCGCAAGCAGCGGTTGCAAATTGCCCTCGGCTGTGCGACAGCCAGATAACTAAGCCACCTTGGGGCTAATCTGGGCTTCAGCGATGGCTCCCGCTTATGAATTCCATTTCGGTTTTTATGTAATCATCTGATCTCTTCTCGTGCCGCTGACAGCTGTCGCACGAGGCGAAAAAAGTCAATTGTTTGTGCACGCAATGCCAAAATGTAATAATTTCACATAGTCTTTTGATTTTGGTTTTTATTTATCTTTCTTTGTCTTAATACTTGCAACATTGTTGTGCGCAAATCAAATTGAAATTTAAAGAAAGCCCCGCAGGCAACCGTCACAGACACAGACGCCAGTCAAAACACATTTATTTGCATTTTTAATGCATATTTAACCTTTTCATATTGCTTATTTGAACTCTTTCGAATGTTTCCTGAGTTTTTCCTTATCTCACAGTAGGTTTTGATTTTGTCGTTCACATTTAAAGTAACCTTATAAGTTTGCCTTGACTTCATTTAATCAGATATTTGTCAAAACTACAACAGTTTAAAATTTCAGTAAATATAATTTTAAACAAAAATTGAAACAAACGAATTTTATGATTTTTTTTTCTAGTAAAATGAATTTTGCATCGAAGACAAAACTTTTATTGGTTCCCATTACACACAACTGTGCTGGCATCGGGCAAGCACAGAAGATGTGCCCCGGAGTCGGATTTGGTGCGCAGTTGCAACAGGTGCGTCGTCATGCGCCCATTTGTGGACCGCCGCGTTTTCCAATGTCCGCTGCACGGAAGGTAATCTTGGGCTGGGGATCGACCCTGGCCATGATGATCATTCCGTTTTGGGCACTATTCCAAATACCGCACTGGTCGGCGATGCGCAATAATCGTCCGTATGGTGATGAGGCTGAGGAAGTGCAGCCGGATGAATAATCGATGATGTTGCAGAGATGAAGAAAAACCTAAAAACTTTTACAAAACACATCAAAACGGTGACTTCTTAAGACTCTTTTTACTGGGATAACAAACACAAAATGGATCTTTGCAACAGCGTGGCATACAAATACATAAACACATAAATATGAATAAAATATTTTATCAAACACAAATAAATTAAATGGTTAAATAATCTGTTTGGCTTAAAATTGAAAAGCTATTTTAAATAGTTTTATATAAATAAACTTATGGTGAAGTTCAAAAACTGATTGGGGAAAATGTTGAGGTGGAGATATGGTGTTTTTTTTTTATCAGTCAACACAAATATTTGGCTTAGGTCTTAAAGTCGAATACTTTGTAATTTCGCCATAAAGTAGATCACAATATGCTAGACATGAAAGCAAAGCCATTTGGCCAATTAGCTAACGGCCAAAACACCTTTTTGACCAGCTCAGCGGCAATGAAGCAACTGTGCAGCGAGCATTTTCCTTGTCATTTTCCATGTCGCCTGCCACAAATCAAATAAAAAATAGAAAAGAAAAAAAAAACAAAAACAAAACAAACTTGCAGAAAAACAGAAAAACCCCAAAACGAGCTGAAAATAATAACAAACAAAAAAAAGAGGCTCCAAAATCAAAGTGCCAACTTTCATTAAAAGTATTTTTCGCTCATTGCAAATGCAAGCTGCATTCAATTGTGTATTTTATTTTATTTTATTTTTTTTTTTTGGGTTTGTTAGCCTTAGAGTCGTCTCTCTGACCAGGTCCAAGCCAGTCGCCAAGTCGGGTCTTGTCGAATCCTCATGATCTACAACAACGTGACCTTCTTTGCCTTTTGCCTTTTTGGTGGAAAACTCGCACACAGACACACACACACGCACACACACACACACACACACGCACACACACAGAAAGAAATAAGTAAAAACCCAAAGAAAAGTGAATTTCTTTTAAGCAAATCAACTTGCCGTACAGCGCCCCCACCTGCACCCCCCCCCCCCCCCGGCCAACTCCTTAGGCAACAACCACCAAATGTGGCAATGTTTACCACCTTTTGCTAGACGCAGATTCGTCGATTTTTCGGTGAAATTTCATGCGCCATTAAACTGGTTCTTACTTGCCTCCTTGCCTGCCACTTGCCACTTGCCACCCTGCCTTGCGGTGCGATGCAGCGTGTGAATGAGGCAGCAGGCATATGGCAGGCATGTTGCACCTCTTTTCGCATACTTGCCATTAACATGCTTAATTTTCATTTATGCCACAGTCTTTGGCAGCTTTTTCTCGGCAGGAAGCCTCGTCTCGTGGGCGTCCCATGTGGCACTCAAGAAATGTGGCGATTGCTCTGCACTTGTTTTTTTATGCCGCACGTTGCGTCAGTTTAGTGTGTCAGAAGCAACCAGCAAGCAGCAGCAGCAGGCAGCAGCAGCAGCAAGAAGAAAGTTGCCCAGCTTCCAGCACAAGTCTCCTGCACCTCAGCCTGGCATTGATCCGGTTTTATTTTTAGTGGCGGACAGGTTCGTTGTTCCTTTGGCGCGCATTTTACTTTCTGCGACGGCTACTTAAATTGTTGGCCACTTTCGGTCGCAATTAATTATGCGACGCTGTGCACTGAAAATGAAAGTGCGCTGCACCAACACAAATCCAAAGAAGTCCAAAAAGCTAAATCTCTTCTTTTTTTTTTTTTTTTGGTAACGTGCCACACACACACACACACAAATCTTATGCTGTTCTTGGTGGTCTCCAGTTGGACACCTTGCTTGCAACAGACATCTTTTGCTGCTCCTGCTGCTGATTGTGTTGTGTTCCCATCATTAGGGGAACCTGCTGGCTAAGTAAGAACATTGTCGCAAAGGTCTTCATTATCATCAAACGCGATCGCCGTCCGTGGATGCAACAACAGTCATCGCCAGGCGTCTCATAAAAACTTTTCTTTATGATTCTACAGACCCGCCGCAACCAGTTCCACTGCCCGTGCTCCCTTCTAGGTGGCCACTTGGTGGTCGCTTAGTTTATTACTCGGATTCGCTGGTAACCGCTGCGTTTTGTGCTTCTCGCTGATTTGTTGCCCCATTCAAAAAGGTTCCTCGAATCGCTGTTTAAAACAAAACACAAATGTGCAAAGGAGCTCTTCTAGTTCGAAGATTAAAACTAAAACTTATTTGATATATAGATTAATATAAGTTTTGACTATTAAGAAGTTCAAATAATTTTTAAGTTAGTTCAAATAAATAGCTAAAAGGAAAATACGCTTCTTATAAAAATCGGATGATCAAAAGCATTTTTTATATATATTTTTCTTGGAAAACAGCTATTAATAAAAATATTGATATTGATTTATTTCTGAAATCAATTATATTTTATCACATTCATTAATAATATTATATTAATAATAATATATTATTTAAACAGTTAAATATTTAATGTATGTACCGTTAATCATGATCTGTTGACGTTTATATTCCCATGCTATGACACACAGGTCATTGTGGCGACTCCAGCTCCAAGTTGATTTATCTATCGCTGAGGGCAACTGCGTCATTTGCGCACATTAAGCTCAATTCGGATGTTTGGCAATAAAAATTAAGCGACAACGAGTAAATTGTAAATTGTAAATTGTTTGGCCATTTCATTGGATCAGTTAAATAAATAAAAGCAAAAAGCCCACACACGCCCACAAATGGGATCCCGAGGCTAACGACGATCGACGATCGTGTCAGCGGTCCATTTGATCTAAAATTTGGGTGCTGGGAAGGAACTGCTCCGATTGGTAAACAATGCGATATGAAAACTGAGTCTGTGGCATGTTGGCTTCACATCATCAAGTCTAGGGAAAGGGGCAGGGGTGGCGTCTCTTTCTTGAGAGATTTGTTAGCCGTTAACTTTGAGTTTTTAGAGCCTGCGGTCCTCCGAATTGCGCACTCGTTTAGGACTAAAACTGAGCGACTCTTCTAAGTTGGTATTTCTGGTAGGGGGTGGGTTGAGGGGGGGGGAGCCTAGTGGCAATTTGGAGAGTGGCTCAATATCCAGACACAAATTATATTAATGGTCTTTTGTTTACTGCTCCACTGTGGCTGGCATTTTGTCTTTTTGCACGAATCACGTTTTAGAAATTGCACTGCAAATAGTAGCTGGCTACAACCCCCTCGCGATCGGGGGGATCCCCCCCCCCCTCCAACGACCCTTTGGCATACCCTATGAGCAAATGATCCACGTCGTCAACCCATAACCACAAATGTGCCCAACTCGAGTGGAATGGAATGGAATGGCATATCATGGAGTCAACTACGAGAGTCACTTGGTTGCTACTTGGCTTTTTGCGCAAGTTCTCAAAGTTTGGGGCAAGACTTAAGTGCCACTTACTTTTAATATGTTGCCATTGCCCTCCGCCCAAAATGGGTCTCCGCTCGACATCTAGATGGAATGGTTGAAAGCGAAGGCGGGAAGGGTATGATGGGGAGCGAGGGGGGATCGTATACAAATCGCTGGCAAGTTACCTGAAATAATTACATGCACACCAAATTAGAGCGCTGTGTCATGGAGCAGGAATTATTCTGCTTTTGACATACTCTGGCGAAAGAGCATTTAGCTTAGGCCATCAACTGTGCAACATAATTTGAGCAAAACTTTGGAATACCAGGTGGATGAAAGAGTAGAAAGAGTTTAGCAGGAAAGGACTTCAAAAATTTAAAAATACTAGTGGAATAGGATTGGACTAACTGTTATCAGTTTTACATGGAGGTAATACAAGTAGGAGGAAGTTCCAAGTGGGTATATAATTATATATTTATATATATATACTTAAAAAAGGTGCAATAAAAAAGGAGCATTACTACTAAATTTTTACTATTCGAATCTTTTTTTTTTAATTATAATGGCATCTCAATAACTATTTATTGCTCTTTAATAGTTCTGTAAGAGCAGAATAGCTTTTAGACAGTTTTTGTACATCAAATGATACCACAGTGCACTAAATCCTTATAGAGTATTAAATATTCTGCATACTAAATGTATTTTGTATTCTTTCTACTTTTTTCTGAGCGATTTAGCCAGCTATTTGTTTCCAACTGAGGCACAGCAGAGTTTTTTCTGATTACGTTCTGCTTTCACTGGTCATGGCAAATCATCGAATGAGATCGTCTGCACAAAAACTCCACTTGGAGTACTTCTTCCTCTGTGGTGTAGTCGTATCTATGTCTATGTCAAGTGTCTATCTCTATTTTACTCTGTCTCTCTCTCACTCTCTCATTCGCTCTTCATCTCTCTTGCTCTTTCTCTCCCGTTTAGCTGAGTGCGCCTTCCACTTGGTGCGAATGGCACAATACATTTAAGCCTCTAAAAAATGATACCAAACAAATAATAAATGTTTCCGTAATGAAAATACTAAATTACAATGAAATTCAGATATGACAATTCTGTTTTTTGTTAGGTCTTTTTGTGTGTGACATTTCTAGGTTAGCTGGTCTGGTATTTGGTACTTAGTTGCTTGGGTTCAATGTGCGCCAAATGGGCTGAGGCTGCGACTAAGGTCTTTACTCATGGGTGGTCTCAATTGCTCGGCACAAATTTGGAGTAAGCTCCGCTTAGAAGCATTGTGCGAACTATGTTCTACAACCAGGAATCTTTCTATAGTAGTTTCCGAGTTGGATAAATTAGTTCCATTTGTGCATTAATTATGAATTATTCTAAACTTTCCCATGCCAAGGCCCTGGCGATCATTAGGTCATGTAAAAAATTCTCACACAATCCAAATAATAATAATATGTAATAAAGACAGAGGGAAAAAACATTGATTACCAGATTAAATACAAGAACACGTACGATAATCATAACTTTGCCTGCCCTTTTCACACTTCTTTGCTTTGCTTCCACTACAAACGCACACATACAAGCACACATGTACGCACACACACACACACACTAAGAGCAATTTTAAAGTGCCTTCGAATGCAATCGCTGCAATCTCAAACGCTTAATTGCATCACGTTTTTAGACCAAGTTGGGCACAGAATTATTACACAATTTGTTTTTGTATGCATCTACAGGGCGAAGATCTCAAAGAGAGAGAGAGAGAGAGAGACAGGCAGATAGAGATAATGAGAGAGAGATAGACACGCAGCGACAACAACAATAGCAAACAAAAGAAGAGTTGAAAAAAGAAATAATGCACATTGGCTGCAATGATTTCCACACGTGAGCGACGAATTGACTAACTGACGGAATGTCAGATCAAAGGCAGACAGCAAAACAGAGAAATGCTTCTTGCACGTATGGAGACTTTTCGATGCTCTCTTTCCACAGCCCGATTAATCGATAGCCGATACTCATCGTTGCCACACTGTTAATTGCAAATTTGTAAACATTTTAATATTGCTTAGTTAATTTTGCTGCTTGCGGCTTCTTATGCAATCCGCCGTTGCAAGTGGCACGCGCAACGAAGCGTTGCATCTTCTGCAAGTCTCGCTGGCACAAAACTCTGACCAAATTTGGTCGTTAGATGGCTCAGCTAACGTTTGACACAGAAAGACTTGCCAACTCCAATTGGAGCTCATTTGTTGTAGAATCAAACAAAATGTTTGCATTTTGTTGCAGCCACCCCCTACCCGCCCCCGCGACAAAACGGATGCACATTTCCGGTGCGCCGACGTTGCATGACAACAATGCAAACGCACATATAAAGTAATACATACACATTCACTGGCCCCGCCCACAATTGACCAAGCGTCTGGGCAACTGCTGCTTCTGCCACTGCTGTTGCCGTTGCCGTTGCCGTTGCTGCCACCCGCGCGACAAAATCTAATTGACCAAAAATACAACGCTTGGCTGAGCGCTAGAACAACAGCAATTCCAGCCAACTCCATAAAGTGGAGACCCACCGACTTTTGGATGAACTAACCCTAGAAATGATTATGGTTAGTTTAATGTTTAATTTTAATGTTTTAAAAGTTAAATATATTTAATATATAAATATGTTAAAGTTTTTTAAGTTTGAAACTAACCTGAAGACGAGTCCCGACGAGATTCCATATGTATCTTTGGACATATTAAACCTTAAATTTTAAAGAAATCGAATTTGCGTTAATTTAATGTTCTCATTTCTGATTCGCTCTAAATTTCAATCAATACCTTTCAATTCAATTTTATAAATCTATTATAGAGTTCCTTAGATTAATATATAATTATTATCATAATTTTTTACTACTCTTAAAAGTACTAAAAAAAATTAAATATTTAATATTTTCTTTTTGTTTACTAGCTTATTTTTTAATCTCCATCTCAACATATAGATTTATATAAATTTAAACGCCTTATTTTTCCCATCAGTCTCTTCTCGAACAACTTCAACCACCATTCGTGTATATTATTTTTTTTATAGGGTATTCATATGTCACTCCATCCATTCATAGTCTGGCTCATTTATTTTTTAGTGATTTTTGTTGTGTGCATATTTTTGACTTTGGCTGGTTGAACTTACAAGTACACATATAGTTTATGTATATATATATATATCGGTGCACAATGATTCATCCACTCCGAGTCGAAGTCCAAGCTCCACTCACAGTTGGCCAAGAACAAAGGCGTCTTTTTTTTATTTTTTGGTGTGGTTTCCTCAATTGTGGGTTGAACTTCGCCAACGGCGGTGGTTGAACTCGGCTATTCAATTGATGGCTACTGATTTGACATTGGTTTGCACAGACAATTTGGCCAAAAAATAAAAAAGCCAATTTCAATGCAATATTCATTAGTGAATTCATTAGCGATGTGGCACATAAAAAACGCAGATGTAATAATATAAAAAAAAAAACTGTCGCTGATGTTGCAGTTAGCTTGCAACTGAGGACACACATTTTATGGCCACATTGGCAGCCTGATTACGTCGCCAACAGGCTATTGGATACGGGCAACAAGGCTATAAACTGCAGTCAGCAGTCAACAGTTGTTGCCAATTAATATAAAAAGAAGTAATCTGCATATGGCTAAAGTTTTATTAAGGCTCAAGAAACAAGTCATTAAATGTTGCGCAGGCCAAGCAGATGCTGTAATAATATTGTATGCAAATCTTTCAGCTACCACATATAAAGTTTCAATTTACGGCTCATATATCATAACTTGGTCAACAGCAGCAGCAGCAAGCGGGTGTGTGTACTTATGGCTTATTAAATCGTAAAATTGCAAACATTTCACGGGCTAAAAATTTCACAACTGATTGAAGATTGTAAAAGAAGAAAACAGTTATTAATTAAGAGGCTAAAACGTGATTAAAAATGCGAATCTAAATACCAATCAAATGTTGGCAAATATAAAACGCTAAAATTACGCATGTATCGAGTGACCACTGTAGTTGTAGGCAGTAAACTAAACTAATTAAAATATTGTTATTATTATTAGATTTTTCTTTCCTTTTTATATAACACTAAGAAGAATGATGGCAGCCATTAAGGAAGATGTAATTGCGGCACATTTCATGGCTCAACAGAGCATTTCCGCCAACGACAGAAATTCATAAGATTCCTCGGTAATTGTTGTTGTTGTTGTAGTCGAGATTCAGTCAACAACTAATGTTTACCTAGTTTATGACGATGTGTGCAAAAGTGATTCCAATAATATGTTGGCCAAAGGCAAAGCAGCGCAGAGCAATTCGACACGACTTGACCTTAACATAATTGCTTCAAATTGCACCTGAAGTTCAGGTGGTAGGCATGTGAAATCTGTGTTTATTGTGCCTGCCGTTGCCAAAAAAAAAAAGAAAACACATATTCCAATAAGAAGCGTTATACTTTGCTTATCAGTCGTCGCAAACACACAGCGAAAAACCGGAATCAAAATAAAAACGCAAAGAGAGGGAGAGAGAGTAAGCCAGAGTGCGGTCTTTTGCCAGCCGCTCTGGCACTGTTAAATGTGCAAGAGCACGAGAGAACTGCTGTTAACATAACTTTATTGGACAATAAGAAGCTAACATCATATATTTACAATAACATTAATTAAATGAAAATATCTTAGAAATACACCTTCTAAGCACTTAAATATTTACATATCAAACATTAAATTAATCTTCCATCATTGGATTTCAATATATTCGAAGCCTGGCAGAAAAAAGCTGTGCTTAGCGGGAAAATAACAGAAGTGACAGCACTGGTGGTGTTAAGCCGACTCATGTTACGTTTTACAGATGTCAAATTGTTGCTCAGCTAACAGCTGTTATTTAGTGAATAGCATTCGTGAAGATCGGACGTGTGTGCGCGCTTCTTGTAAGACGGCAAAACATAATAAATCGTAATAAGAAGAAAATAAATCACAAGCGGTTGATAAAGTGTGCAATATTATCTTTCGCCTGTGCAGTTAACATTTGATTTGACGTCTAGACAAGCGAATAACCAGCAACAAGCAATAAATAAATAAACCAAGTATATATAAAAAAATTTAATTTGATTTGTGTTCTAATCAAAGCGCGCGCGTGATTTTGTTTAGCACTAAAGGGGGCAAAGAGAGAACGAAACGAAACTCTCCACAATCCCCAAACCAAGCAAGCACCGAGCAAGTGTTAAATGCAAGTGGTGAAGGCGCTCAGAAGAGGATAGCAAATGAGGATGAGCGCGCAAGCCAATTGCAAATAACGGCAAAGCGACAAGTGCACAAAACGTGACGACCAAAAAAATAAAAGAGCAAAGCAAAGCAAAGCAAAAAAATAGAAATTATTCCCTCTTGTTGTGTGTTTAGTGTTTCTTGTTAGAATTAAGAGCAAATATATGTCAATGTAAATGTGAGTGTGTGAAAATCGTAATAAAAATAAACAGTAATAACAACTACAACAAAAAGTGACAACGACAAATTGTTCAAATGTCATGTTGAATTCCAAATAAACAAAATACAATACATTTTTTTTATATGTGGAGACGCACAGTTACAGTTTTTTGGTTTGTTGCTTGAAAAACCGACAACCAACAGGAACAACAACTACCAACACGAAAAAGAAGAAGTGCAGCAAGGATGACGGAACTTCATTTGGACAACAGTCAACAGACAGGCGACGCTGACGTCGACGTCGACACCGCTGTTGTCAAGGCCATAACAACTACACCCAAGGCCACAACGGCCAAGCGTCGCCAGTTTGCCGGCGATGGGGAGGCCGAGGAGGGTTTTCTCTCCACCTCGCCGGATAGCGCCAATGGGGATGCACACGCACACACACACTCGCACACACAAACACATGAATTGCAACAGCAGAAGAGCAGCGGCGTCGGCGTCGGCGTTGTCGTCGCTGCAGAGACGCCAAAAAGCGCCCCACAACTGCTGTTGCAAGCGTTTCATCAGTGTAACAGTGCGGATCAGTGTGTGTCCTTGAACAATATACTGGACTGCTTCAAAGCGCCCGTCTCCGAGGATCAGGCCTGGGCGCTCATCTATCAGTTCACAGCGCTCTATCACAGAGTCGCCGCCCAGGCGCTGCACTGCCCCAGTGGCGATTATGAGTCGCAGCTGCCCACGCATTTCGAGCTGCACATGCATCGCGACGGTAGCGTTCACTTCTCCGGCAAGCAGCAGGAACATCAACAGCAGCAGCAGTTGCAATCGGTGGAGGAGCAGGAACAGGTGCCGCCGTTGTCGCCGCGCGATGACAGCGCCAGCACCAGCGGCGATAGCAGCGTCGTCATTAATCGAGGTGAGTCTGAAATGCTTCATTCGCCTTTGGCTTAACCCTAGCCAGAGATTGCCCCTCTTTTAGAGCAGTTAACTAGTTGATTTAATTAGGGATTTATTTATTTATGGCAAGATCAGATTTACTTCCACTATTTGGGCAAAAAAGAGTTTGCCTATTTCTTTGCAACAACTTTACTGCAATATATAAATTTTATTTAACACACATTTCAATTGCAAATTATTAAAAATAGCAAAAATTATTGATTTTTCCGCTGCAGCTAAAATGTTAAAATGCTAAAATTTTGGGCAAAGTTGGTTACAGCTCTTTGTCTTTAGTTTTTGGTACTTTTATTTATATATTTTTGTATAAAACAAAATTAGAAAAATTGTGATTTCATTTACTGATCTCAAAGTGGTTGTAGTAATCTATATTTAAACAGACTAATTTAATAGAACATTAAAAAAATATATTTTTAGGCACGTATTTTATGGTTTTCCCATAGACTTGTATTTAATAATGGTATTTTCAATACCGTTTTAAGGGCAGCAAAATAAACTGAAATATGCAAGTTTTGTACTATGAAAATGTGTTGCTTAGCTTGTTAGTTGGTCAGTTGATTAGTTGTTGTTGTTGATGTTGAGGGGCCGGAAAACCGGTTGGATTTGGCCAAGAGAGGGTCGCTTGTCGAATGGTTTTCGGCAAACGCTTTCATTTTCACTTAATAAGCGACAGTTAACTTTTTTCTGTCTTTCTTTCTTTGTTGCCTGTCTTGGCTGTCTTGGCTGACTTGGCTGTCTTCATTTCTTCTTCTTCTACTTATTGAGGGGCGCCTTTGGTGTGCGTTTCCGTTTGGCAAGCGAAACAATCCATCTTGGCATTGGCATCGCTGTTGCCGTTGCCGTTGCTGTTGCTATCGTCCACTTTCCAAACAAACAACCCACACAGCAACCAGCTCTCTGATGACCTGCGCTTTAAGTTATGCACCCAAGCCGCATTGATTAAGGTCTTTCTTGCCCCCTCGCTGCCCCTCTCTCTCTCCACCTCTCCGTCTCTGTCTCTTTTTCCGATTGCGTGTATCTTGGGAAAGTGTAAACGGTGACTCCCCCCCTGTGGGGAGAGGCCATTGCTTGCCATATAGCATCCATACCTTATCGAGCATATTTTCTCGCATAAAGCACATCCACTTGCCTACGCTACACTGGAAAAAAAATATGCGTTGAATTTGAGTTCATAGCATAGTTCTGAAATACCAAAATGTATAATTTCTAACTTATAATTTGGAAATGTTTCATAAAAAATTATAAATTTTCGATCGTATTTTTTCGAGTGTAGAAACTTGATTTTATATTTTATGTTTCTTGTCTTGTAATTGATGAGGGTCGCTCATTGGTAAGATTTCCAGATTTTTTTGTTTTGTGGCTTCATTTGTGTTGTTGATATTGTTGTTGCCACAGAACGTGTCTGACTGTGGGATATTGTTGTGGCATCCACAACTGCTAATTGTTTAATCATTGGTAGAGCTGTCAAAATACAGGTTGCCGTAATCTATGAGCTTTTAGATAAGATGCGTTAATTTGAAATTGAGTGTGTTTGTGAGTTTTTTAAGATCTTCTCGTTTCTGATCCGACATTCTTTTGCTACCCTTCTCACGGGTGGCATCCACAAGTCGTTGCAGCAACTTTCCGTCTGGGACAACCTCGTATTTGGTATCAGCTGCATTCTACTGCCTTTTGTTGATGCATTCAAATGGATGTTGAGATATGACGCGTTGTGACACGACCAAAAATAGCTGAAGCTCTCAGCTTCTCAGCTCTCTATTTGGCCAAAAGCGATGGCCAGTTTAGACATAGGGTTAATTAGTGGCTTGATTCCAGCGCCAATTAACCGAGTGCGAAGGAAGCTATAAACTTAATATGGGGTATTAATTATTAATTAAAAATTATGCTGTATTTGGTCTTTAAACGTTTCCGCATACCTTAAGAAACGTAGCCCTTTGGAATGCCTTAAGGCTTTACAAAATGACTATCTCGAAATTATCATTTTTAATTTATATTGAATATAATCTCTTTTAAAAAGACAATCTATTTTTAAACATTTTAAATTTTTTTAAAAATTGAAATTAAGATATTTTCCACTTAAACTTAAACGTCCACTAAACTCGTGTATAAGCAGATAAATGGCATCTTATCGCTAAGTCAGTTGTTTTTTTTGTTTTTTTTATATTTGTTTGTTAGCCTTGTCTTAACTTTCTTCGGGGCAAACAGAAGACACCTTGTAACACTTTAATTACCACTAATTTGGCAGATTCAGCCAGCCAGCAGCACAAAACTGAGAGAGATAGAATCCGAATGGGAGATATGAAAAGTATTGCTCAAGGTTTAACTTGATCTTGATCCATGTCTGATCTGTCAATTAGCAACAATATTCGCGCTGCTTTTTTCTAACGTTTCGTTATTCTTTATTTTGGGCGAATTTCTGCAAACAATAATAAATGTATCGAGCTGTTTCCCCTCCCCGCCCAAGTCTGGGCGAATAAAATTGTTTTGTGTTTTAGTTGGCTGTTGAATGTTGCTGCTGTAAATTTCTGACAACCGCGTCGCTTGGCACAGCAAATCATTGATTGTGTTTTTTGAACTTCTAACGCAACCCCCAACGCAGCCCCACCAACAAACACGGCGGCACTGTGTGCTCAGGTGGTGCTGTCAAGTTCATCCATATCGAACGACGTCGACGGCGCCGTCAAGTCGCCGCGACCGCTGGCGCCTCGATTAGGCGTGCAGCATTTGCAGCGGCAGGCAAACAGGCGACAAACAAGTCGACGTGAGGCAACAAGTCTGGCGCCAAATCATTTTTGGCGCTCGATTCTGTCAACACACAAACTCGCCATTACGTTTTTCGCCAGGCGCTCAGCAAAGTGAGCAATGCGAAAACAACGCCACAACACAGCAAAAGGCGCCCAAGCCACCCACTCGCAAAGAGTGAAGGTCACGGCACATGCGCCGTTCTCTTGCACCCCCGTGTCAAATGTTGTCGTAGGTTCTCACTTCTTGCTGTCTCCCTTTTGCCCCAATGCCTCTCTTTCTATCAGCTGTTGCCTGTTTTCATTGCTTTCGTTCAGTTTCCGCCAATGCATTCAGTTTAATGCAACTCTTCCGCTCAGCGACCAAGCCAAATAATGTTCCAGTTGAGAGCGCTCCACTTGCAGATACTATGTAAATTTAATTTATTTTTTTTTAGTTTCTTGTTGGTTGTTTTTTTGATTGGTAACCTAATTATATAATTTAAATAAGTTTTTAACTGTGTTTTTATTTTTTATGTATTTGAATATGTTTTGGATTCCGTGCGAGGGAGAAATTAGCCATCCAATCGAATAATTGAAGTGCATTTAAGTTATTAACAAAAATCACACATCTTTTTCTTATATACCCTTTCGCAACTTCATAGTTACGAGGTATTTTAAATAGTTAAAAAGAAAGATTCAACAGCATTCTAACAAATTGTATCCATTAAATAGAGTTTCACCCAACAACAGACAACACAAAAAAAAATATATATTTATATATTTACAATGCCAGAAGAAAGCAGGTTACATTTGGACTTCTTCTTTGGCTCAATAATTTAAAAAGAAAAATTCCCTTACTCATTATTTGGGGCTTGGGTAGTCAGCCCGAAAGCTAGAAAAATTACAAACGTCAACAGATTTGTAAATTGTTGCTGGAAAGCGAAATAAAGTGGAAAAATACGTACATCGACTGCTCCTCGGACACGGCGTGTCTGGGGCATTGAATGATAGGTCTGATGGGTGATGATATTTCATTTTCATGTCTATGACTTTCTTGTTTTCACTATTAAAATACAAAAAATAAAAAAAATAAAGCAGAAACCATGCTGCATTGCCAGCTGGTCGCTCAACTGGTTTAATGTTTAAATAATTACACTAAAAATTACAAAAAACATTAACTAGAAGGCAACAAAGCTAAATTATAACGAAACTCTGCCCCAATACAGTAGCATCAAAGTTATGTTTTTCGTTTTTGTTTTTTTTTGTATCTCGAAATGTGCTTACAGCATTGCGACTAATATGGCTGCTAGCAGTGTTCCAGAGGCCGACAAAAAAAAAAAGGGTTAACAAATGGGAAACAACATGCATTAACAAGACTATTCATTTGCAGCTTAATAAGCCAAATATTTTTTATACTCGGCTTTTTTCCGGAAACTATGTAGCAGTAGTGGATGTGCCTTGATAAAATCGTAATATAGAATTATGTAGCGGACAGGTAGAAAAGAGTTTTTTGATTAACAATTAAAATACTTTAACAAAAAGTGTCGTTTTTCGGGTTTTGGGTAGGAATAAATCGAATTTAAGGTTAAATTGAGTTTTCTGAGCAGCTGTTTCTTATTCTCTAGTTACAAGTTATTTCACAATTGCATGTTGGCTAATCAGCTAACATATTTTTAAACAAAGTTATCCAATTTCGAGTAGTATCACATTTGGCAAGTGTTGTAATTTATCAGCTTTTGTTTTCCTAGTAATTGTTTGACACATGTAAACCGAATATATAAGAGACTTTTATCAGATTAGTTGGCTATGATCAAAGACGGGTCATTTGGCAGCACAATAATGCCCACATTAAATGCATTTTTGTTATGAATTTGTAATAATTTATTTTGTTGTCGTGACTGGTCGCCGTTGGACCTCACCTCAAGCATTTTCCACGTGTTTTTTGTGGAATCAACCAAAAAAAAAAAACACGACAACACCAATTTTTGACTGCTTTGTCGATGTTGCGTTTGCCGCTCTAGTTTGAAAACGGCCAAAAATTAATATAATAATAATTTTGTAGCTTTTTTGTCATAATGACATAAGCGCAACGCACGACAACCGCTGAACCTGAACCAAATTTGTCGCTCCACGTGCTCCACTTATGTGGAAAAGACCCGAAGCCACACACAGGTTTTTTTTTTGTGTTTTATATTTTTTGTCTTTTGTATTTCTGTTAATTTATTTCTGGCGTCGCCAAACTTGTCCACCTGTGCCACAAAAAAAAATGCACCAACTGCATTTGGAAACTCTTGTTTTGCTTTCAAATACATGTGGAATTTGAGTGCAGTTTGTTATGTGATTTTGAAAGTGCGTCTCGCACATAAATCATATTATAATCCAAATATTGTCTCGAAAACGGTATTTCTAAGCTCTATTATTCGATGACACTTGTTGCATGTGTGTGAGTGTGTGTGAGTGTGGGGCCTCCACGAACTGCTTTCAAGTGGCAGCTTCGCGACCCTGAAAGCACACTTTTTCAAGATGACCCATTCAGCCAAGGCTTGCTCAAGCATTTTGCTAGGTTATAATTTTAAAAATACATTTTGATGCAATCGAACTGAAGAAATGGCAATCTTATCGTTTCGCAAGTCTTCCGTTTGTATTAATCACTTAGCAAGTGGGTCACTTTTATACACTTGAGACTTTAGCAGGCTTATTATGGATTTAAAGTGCGATTCGCTTATCTTCTGGTGTCTTTAATGATATCAGTATTATTGTAGACTAATTTAATTAGTTGCGTCGCGACTTGGTTATAAGTATTCGTTTAATTTTATTGCATTCGTTAATCGTTTGCAATCTCTAATTACGGATAGTTAAAAGGTCAGCTCAGCGATAATAGTAATAATTTTATAAGCTGGCAATTATACACAATTCAACAATTATTTAGCAATCCTTTTGGCAACCTTCACACAATAATATTATTTTTTTTAAAATAACACACAACTCATTTTTTTTCTAAAGTTTGCGCTTGATGACAGACTCCTTACAGCATCCAGAATTTCCTATCCTCGCATTATAATTATTTTTTTTTTGTTGCTATTAAAATAATAACCATTTTTGGCATACCTTTGCGGTGTAGTTTCCCAACTAAATCCCACACAGTTTACACACACACACACACACACAAACCACAATTGCCATTCACAAAGCGAATCGGTTGGCCGTTGGCCCATTTTCAGTGCGACTACTGTGAGTCTGGTGCAGACCAACAATTCCCCATCCCAGAAAAAAAAAACGTATAAAAAATGACTTACCCAATCAAGTTGTAATCAATGTGAATAGCATTCCAAAAACCACAAGACCGCTACCATTCTTCGGCTCTAGGCTTTATTGTGGATTGCATAATCAGTGGACAATCGCACAAGAGGTGTCTCCTGCCCAAAGATTTGGTTGAGCTCTAAATGGCCAAAACGTCACGTTTGCTTTCATCTTTTGTGAAAAGCAAAATAAACAAATCTTTGACGGGTGGTCAATTCCCAAATTAAATTAGACAAATAGACAAAGAAGAATCGTAAATTTCTGAATTTGTTAAATGTGCCAGCTATATAAATTCGCTCAAGAAATTTAAATATATAAATATATATATTTATTTTTTTGTAAACAGCAGCTGCAGCAACAATAACAACAGGTTACTCAGTTATGTTGTTGTTGTTGTTGCTGTGTTGTTTTTTTTCATGAGACGCGCGTCGCTGTCTTTGAGAAATGTGAAAGATGAAAGCGTAAATGCTGATTAAAGATTGTTTCTTTATATAAATATGTATGCAAACACACACACATGCACACACACACAGCATAACTCGTATATTGTGCATATAAATTTATATTGTAATTTCAGCTCAAAGTGAAAGAGGCAGCAGCAGCTCTGTCAGCCACTCAGCCATTCAGCCAGTCGTTCAGTTGGTCGCTTAGTCAGTAAGTCAGCCACCTCTGATAACAGATACTTACCGATCAGCAGCCACCGACGCGGCTCGCGTCTAATTTCACAGTCATCAACACATTGAGCCATTTTTCGCCTTCCTCTCCGCTCTCCTCCCTCATCCATTGAAAGAAAGCGAGAGTCTCAGTTACAAATTTTGCATGGCGCCTGCGCAGCTAACCAATTTGCAACAGCGCCCCACCTGCAACACGCCTCTTCATGCTCACTCGCATATTTGTCAATATCATGCATTTATGCTAAATTGCTACAATCTTGAAATATCAGGAAAAATATTTGCAAAATGCTTTTCGCTTTATATTAATATATCCGCTTCCAAAATGCTTTTAATTTGAGTAGTTGAATATTTAGTGATTTTTTTTATATTTCCCCAAAAAATTAAGATAAATAAAGTATTTGGAGACATTTGGCTCTTATGAGACCTGTTTCCTCTGTCCAGTTTGTCTTTGTTCATTGGCTGTTGTAATTTGAAAAATAGTGTATCAATTATTACTTTCGCATACTTGTAGTCTTTTATAAAATTCCAACATATCTAATAATTCTATTAAATTTACACAACTGTTCGAATTGTTATTTGAAATTAGTTTAATGGCCACCGTAAATGCCTCCCCGCTTGCGATTAAGTTAATTACTAAACTATCCATCATTTCCTCATGATTAACTATCCGACTACACAACAGCAACTGCAGCGAATCGTTTACGATTATTAATTAATTTATAATTGAAAGTAAATGCCGGCATGCGGTTAATTGTAAGTAAGGCAGAGCTTAAAGGTCAATCCCATATACATTTCGGTGAATTTTGAGTTATTTTCCTTCCCCAGCGGATTTTGATTAATAAAGCGGTGTTTTAATGCAAAATACCGTTTATTAGTAATTATTAAAACCGACAACAACATTTACAAAATTAATTTAAAGTCCAACTGAATTAGCATAGGTGTAAATTATTAGGGTCTGAAGTATTTGTTTGCTACTTTTGTTGATTCGCTTAAATTAAATAATGATTATTATCTTTTAAAAGGCGTCGACATTTTGGCTCTTTTGACACGCCGCTTTCAGCAGCTTTTTGTTGGCCACAAGAAAGAAAAAATATTAGCAAAAATGAGACAAAATATTTGCATAGACTACGCGTATTGTGCGCTGGGATTATTTATCAATTTCTAAACTCAGCGTGGGTAAAAAGATTAGTCGTTATTTATTTATTTATCTTTTTTATTAAATTTTTTTAAAAATACATGTTTATTTATTATATATAAATCATTTTCGTAGTAAGAAAATGATGTTGACTCTTGCACATGACTTTCATGACATTAGAAAGTAAATTGCCATGAGGCCAGTTGGTTAAACAGCAGCAACTAAAACAGAAACAAAAAACCAAAAAAAAAAAAAAAAACTGGCGTATAGCAAAGGCAACAACGTGCATAAAACTTTATTACCAAAAATAAGCGAACAAAAAAAGCTAAAAAGATAAGCATTGAAATGTTTTATACTTTTCTATTGAACTTTTAAGGTGTGGGTGGAGCGGAAAGTGTGGAACGGGAACGGGCAAGGGAACGGGAGCTCGCCAAAGGGGCCACAACTGAAAGCCCGCACCAGCAGCAGAAAAAAAATACTTCTTTTTTTTTATATTAACTACCTATTATTGTAATAATTATTAATAGGTTTTGGCAGGTGGCTTGAGGAAAGTATCAGCCACTCTCACAAAATGTGTACTCAGTGGTGCATTGTCTTTGTCTTTCGCTTTGTCCAAACAACCACTTTTCCGCAATCTAATCTTATCACTCAGCTGGCTAATGTGTGTGCAAAGGTCAAGACAAATTGGTACTGAAAGATATCAAATGAAAGACCATAAGATACTCTATAAAGCACTGTGAGCAACCTATAGAAGATAAAGTTGTGGTAACCCAAAAGAATGGAACATAAATATACAGTTGTCAATTGTAGGCTGCATTATAAAGACTACTTAGAAACTTGTACGATGACAATCAATTTTGTTCATAAAAAGATAAAGTCTGAACAGCAACCAGATAAAAATTTTATAAATGTGGGACTCACACTCGATGACCAATTAGAGTTTAATAATTTGACGCTTTTATGAGTCATCATCGATAAGAATTGTGTATAAACATTAAAAGCGGTAAGCAAGCAAAAAAAAAAAAACGACACGCCAAAGTTTGAATTGCTAATGAAATCTTTGGTTGAGGAACGGCAAAATTTGTTGATCCAATTTATGATAATAATTTTCTTTCTTTCATGTTTCTTAACATGCACAAATTATGATCATAAGATTATCTGGCAACAGCTGCCAGAAGTAAAGAAAGGTTTGCCCAAAATGAACTATAAAAGTTTTGAAAACTGGGTTCAAGTCTCAATTACCTACTTGTCAGCAGTAGCTCACTTGAAGGCTAAGCCCCTTAATCCCAACCAGGCGCTACTGAAGATTAGACAAACAAACTCAACTCTTTTGACGCGCTAATCCATCATAAAATCCAACGTACCGATCATTTACGATATCGTAAATAATTTCGCCGGCTTACTATAATTTTTCACACATGGGCCTGACTAATGCCTTTAGACGCTATGAACTTTCAAATCCTAACGCCCAAAAAATTCCGCAAACAATGATCCGCTGATCATGTGTTCCCAGGCCCCAGCACAGAGCAGACCAAATTGTAACGGCTGCCTCATAAATCACCCATTAATAAATTTCAATGTACGCAAATTTCGACAGTTGAGAAACGGCTAAACATCTTTTATTTATTCCACAAAAAAAGAAGATATCAAATAGAATAAAATACAATAAATAAGAAAAACTTTGAAATTCTTTGCTAAATGTCAATTAATTATAAAGTGGCATCCACAGAAATGCCAAGCATAATATTTTTTTTTTTTGATATAATTATAAAGTCGTGGCATGTTCCGTGCATCCATGGAATTTTTATGTGATCTAACTCGGGAGTCGGCTGCTGTTTCTGCTGCTTCTTCTGCTTCTGCTCTGGCTCTGACTGGGCCTTCTGACCCTGCCTACCGTAAAATGATTTTGTGTTAACTCATTTCCTGCGAAAATGATGGACAACGGACCACAAAGTCCAAAACATTATGATATCATGCTGAGCTCATCTTTTGAACATTTGAAAAAAAAAACGCCTTCCCCTTTAAAAAACAACCGACTACAAAGTTTTCTCACTGTCTGGTCCTAAGCCATAAATAGTGTTGTAGGTTCAAAGTTGTGTGCACAACCATAGTTCACACTGCTAAAGTTAATGGCGTTAAATTACCAGAACTAACGCGACATGCATCATTTGCTATCCACTTAAATAACTTTTTTTTTAATATACTTCCATTACACACAGAGTAAGGGAAATGTTTTTTACATTTAGGCGACAATTTCACTAGTATCGTAAGCCTGGAAAATAATGCTAAATGGGCTCATTTCTAAGTTGATTTATTTTCCGAAAGTATATAATTTTTATTGTAAATAAGAAGGAAGAACCGTTGAAGATCTTTATCGAAATACATATTTAAATGTTCGAATTCAAATATATACAAATATATTTGAATGTGTCGACATTTACAATATTGTTATCTTTTACAAATGGATCTACAAACTTATTTTGACATCGATAAGCGAACTTTGTGGGACTTGTTTGATTTTGTGAGTTATTTATTGCATGTTTTGGGCGTAGCAATTACAAATGGCAACAATTCACAAATGTCAGTCACGCTAAATAAACTTTAAACGAAATTGGCGAGCCATAGAGTTCGTCAGGTCTGTGGTCAGTCTGAGGCTTGTCTCGCTCTGTACCCAAAAGCCGGCCGGTCAGCGCCAGCACCAGCCGCAGCTACCAAACCGAACCCAACCCAACCAACCGGAGCACCTTGGACAGTCAATCGCTGATTCAACTAAATTTGTGCAGGTTTTTTTTTTTCCAAAAAATTGCATTTAATTGTTAAGCAAAATGCCAAGCACGTTATGGATCGAGTTATAGCAGATATACTTATAAATTAATGTTGCATATGAGTTTACAATTGACGCTGCCTCATTGACAATTCGTACACCCTGTAACCATAAATTGAGCATTGAATGGGTATCATAAATTTGTTTAAATGATGGAAGTTAAGACAAATCATTTTGGGCAGCATAAATATATTTGCCTGCTCTCTATTTATATTATAGTAGAAAACACAAGTAATTTTGGGCATCATAAATATTTGCAAACTCTATATTTAAATTGGAGAAGTAAACATAAATATGAGTAAATTAAAGGCTAGTCTAGTCTGGTTATTTATTTTTTATATTTAACTGAGGGTATTTTAGTCTAAAATTTTAATTTTTCTAAGAGTACTTTAGGCTAGAACGAGGAGTATGTTGCAAGTTTATAACTCTTTAGTAGATCATTAAGTAACACATGTGTTTCCGTTAAACTGCTGTTGCTAGTGTCAGGTGCCCCACCCCAATCCGCCAGACAACCCAAAACTCACCCGATCACACACACGCCCCCTTAAGCCCCTATCCCCCTATTACCCCCCTCCACGATCCACCCAAGACACCATTACACCCCAAACCGCAAGTCAGCAGCAGAAGGTATGTCCGTCCGTCTGTTTGCACAACATGTTTATGATTGCTGAACCCGTTTCAAGTTGTATGTTGTTATTTCTGCTACAATATTTGCCCGCTTGGGTTTGGCCATCAAGCACGGAAGTGCAAAGCGCACCAAAACACAGACAGACAGATACGGGTGAGAGAGAGAGAGAGAGAGGTGCGAGAGGAAAGAAAGACGGACGGAATTCAAACAGTTTGCATATTTAAACAAGAAATCAACTGCAATTGGAAAGGTAAACAATTTTTTTTGCTTAATCGCAATTTGATTGTTACGTTTATCGATTCATTTATTTATTAATTATTTTTGAAAAAAAAAAACACTGTTACTGTACATAACTTTATTATATGTCATTTAATGGCCACAGTTTTTATGGCCTTTATCAGCTGTAACCGATTTCAATAATACAATTAAATTAATGGTTTTTTTTATTTTATTTTCTGTTTCTTTGACAGCCTTTGACAACAACAATCAGCACACACCGCTTGTCTCTTCGCATAGAAAGGTAAGTTTTTGCCGCTATTTTGGTTTTTTATTTTGCCTTTTATCGCTCGTTAAGAGTTTAAAATCTTTTCGAACCACTAAAACTGCACACAGTTTGACTTTCGAAGTGCTCACCGATTACAGATTAGAATTATGGCTCGTTAAAACTGTCCAAATGAGCTTTATTTACATCTCAGTGGGCAGTAAAATGTCGTCATTATTGTGTGTGTGTGTGTGTTTTTTCACCGGTTCCGGTTCGTGTTTTAATTAAGTTTTAATGATTTATGGTAATGTCAGATCGTTCTTCAAATGACTGAGTCATGTGTGGTAATCGATTGATTAGATTAGCGCGGCTTATTTGAAATTTAAATAGAACTCAATCACATGAGCTAATTTTAGCACCTTGACTGGTTTGCATGGAAACGTTAATATGAATTTTAGCTACGAGAAAAATTATGGAATATTCTGAGTATAGTTCTGTTATAATATCAGCATCATATTCTGAATTATGTGCTGCATATTTTCCCCCAAGTTTTTAATATTTAATTGACTGTTTCTAATTATATATCACAATACTTTTTCTACACAAAATTTTATATTTTCACAGAAGTAATCATATTCATGGTTACCTAGTTCTAATAGGCCCCAATGTACACACACACACACACACAAACACAAACGAACTCATTTAATACTCATAATTACAAGAACTTTGAGTTACCTTAAGAATGCACACGTTTTCTCACATGATATAAGACAATGGAATTGCCTTATGCTAAACAGGGAGAATAGCGAACGACCTCCATTGAGTAGACTGCATATTTCTCACACACACACACACACATGGGCACACACAGATAGACACACCCATAACACCAACAGCAATACTTAATTGAAAACCAGCAACAACAACAACAACATCAAACTGAGCTTACTAAAAGATACATTAAAATGAAGGCGTAGAGAAACTTGCGCTTCCATGTTACGAACTTTGCCAGGCAGCGACGGCTTTGTCTGTTGTAAATGCAACCACTCCTGGTGTGGCTGTAGCTGTAGCTGTTGCTGTTGCAGTTGTGCGTTGCTTTAATTACCTACCAATTCATGGCTGCCCCTAAAAACTAAAAACAACAACAACAACCACATCTACTAACGATCATCATGTGAATTCTCTACGCCTGCGCATTTCCTCAGCGTGTCTGTTTGGGCCTATGATGGGAACCAAGCAAGCCAAATGCATTCTTCGTCGGCTCTCAAAAACACTTTCGCACCTCGGCCAGATAAAAGGGTACTTTGGGGAACGGATCGGAACGGAACGGAGTGGGTCCGGCCGTAGCATCTCTCGAAATTACCGTAAAATTGTTGGCTTGCAACGTCAGCAACAAAAACAATATCAGAAACAGCAGCAGCAGCAGCAACAGCAACTGCAACACTTTCACACATTATGCCTTGGCAGATCTGGTTAGTCTTGTTGTAGCTCATTTTGTTTTATGGCCTGTTAAAATTTCTGGCTTTTTTTTCTAGTGTTTTGTCACGCTATGTGAAAAGCCTTTAGTAGTCAATAGTTTGATGGTAGAACTATGTGGGAATTATACCGCTAGCCTACTTTATTGCCGGACCTATAGACAAGACTTTTGAAAGTGGCAACGAAAGATAAAATATATATTTAAGATGAAATACTTGAAATACTTAATAACTAATTGCTTACAAAAATTGTATATTTGACAAACTCTTCACTCGATTGTGTTACTTTTAGTTAGATTTTTGCATTTCTTATTTAACACACGCCGTGCACAACAGCAAGTTGGGGGTAAGAATTGTGTGCCCCGTGTGGTCGCAACAAGCTAAATTGAAATATATTTGTACAATTATCATAAATTTTTGTTTTGGTGGGGTTGCTGTCCCCCCAGCTAGAAAATGAAATGCAATAAATGGGCGTCCAAAAAACAGAAGACAACACAAAAATAAAAAGCAACTGCAATGCGCAAATTTGCATTATTTTGTCAGACTCAGTTGTCAGACAGACAGTTTGGTTTGGGATCGGTACGAATTGCTTGGCGTTTAGTTTAGTAACGGCAATTGAAATTGAGTGGAAACACATTTGAGGAGGGCAATCTGAGTTCCATGAGTTAACTAACGTTAGTTAGTTTTTTTTTTTTTGGTTTTTGTTGTTGTTGTTGTTTTTTGAGTGGCAGCGTGTGCAGTGACATTTTGCTCTAAACTGCACTTAGGCATGTTTGACCTTTGCCTGGGCTTTGGGCCAGAAAGCGCGCCTGTCTCAGATGCATGACTTAAGTACTCGTTGCTCGTTTGTGCTGCTTATGCAATCGAATAACGACAAAATGACAAAAATCGACTAAGGAGCGCACCAAATGCGGAACCTATGCAGCAACTTAAAATACACATATCATGTGACTCCACTCATTATGATGATGATGATGACGATGATGACGATGCTGATGATGATAATAATGGTCGGGACAGCCAGTGGTAATGGTTTTGACGGCATTACAGACAGCTGATAGATATGCAAAAAGAGATATGCACTTATGCATGTTCATAATACTTAGTTGCTAATAATTTATTGGCAGCCCAGTAACCGCAAAAGTCTTCATCATTTAAGGCCGCTTTTAAACTTGCCTTTGAGTCGTCTCCTTGGTTTTCCGGATTGGCTCGTGATCAGCTAACTAACTGTTGCGCCCCGCCTCACCGCCTCTGCCTGGCTATGCAACTTGACTGACTGACTAACTGACTGACTGTCTGACTGTCTGACTGTCTGACTGCCTGCCTGCCTGCCTGCCTGACAGCTTGTTTTTGAGTTTGATATGTGGAAGCTGTTACCAGGAAGTTGCCTCTTGCGGTTACCAACCAACCAGAAAACCAGCAGCCAGCCAGACAGCACCTAAGGTCGCCCAAATGTCGTAGCACCGTGTTGCACTCTTTGGGTGGGTGTCACTGAAGGAAAGCTGAATTGCAAATGAAAATAGTCTGATTTTCACTGTCGAAAACTGTATACTCTTAACAAGTAACTCTAATTTTCACTTAACATTAAAAGTGGCTCGTTTGGAAAGGTGTAAATTGTGCCATAGCTAAGATTAATCGACTAATCTTGAGGAAACGAACTACTTCCGGAGGAACATAACCAGTTTCATTGGACGGCAGATGTCAAGAATTGAAGTTTTCACCGGTCTGAGGGCTGGAGTGTCAGAGGAAGTTCAGTTAATTGAGTTTCTATAATTGTTTGGCCTATTTCATTGATCGACGAAGCCAGATCAAATCGAAGTTTGGCAGATAGTAAATGATGAGCAGCAAATTTGTATTCAATTCTTTTTTATATTTGCAGTTAACTGAGGCAACTGTTTTTTTTTTCACAATGTTCCACACTTAATTATTAACTTTTAATAATGCCAGCAAGGGCATAGGGCAAGGGGCATATAGCTATATATGTATGTATGTATATATATATATATGTGTGTATATGTATTTGATGGATGCGCCTCAGCACGCTCGAGTGCCTGCGTAAACCTTCGAAAATTTAAGCAGAGAATCACAAAAATAAAGGGCTTGTCTTTAGGGTCTGTAATGCATTGCCTTAAATGGCATTTCTAGCTCGTAATTTCTGCTATTTGTAGTTCAATTTATAATCAACCAATAAAGCATTGCATTGACTGACAGACAGACAGACAGACAGATAGATCAACGGGTAGTGCGGGGGGGAAGTTTTGTGTAATTGGTTTATTGGTTTTGAGTTTTGAGTTTTCAGTTTGTTGGGGTGCGGCCCCTTTTGGTAAACTTATGACCCGCAGCGGCGACAGTTGGGCATTTGAGAGTGGAGGGAAGCCAAGCCGGCTACAAAATAGGATTAGTTTTCTATACACACACATTTGACAGCTCTTTTAATTTGGGTTAGGCATGTGTTGGCGAATTGCTAAAGATTCCCAAATTTGGGCAGGGCACCACAATTAAAGAGTGAAAAAAAAACGTAAGATTAAAAATTATGTAATTAAAATGCTGACCATATCCGGAAGATTGTAATTTTTAACTAATTGATAATTTGAGTTCAAGCAACTGGGCACCCGGAAATTATACAATAATTGGCATATTTTGCCATAAAATTACAAAAACTTAAAAATTAGTTATTACTGTAATTAACACAAAGTACTGTTTAAAATGCAATCCAAATGAGACAATTTGTAAATAATTTAATAGTTTTTAATTATACAAAACTTGTTCTATGTTTACTAATTGCTGCCACTCCATGAACAATAAAAAACATCTAATTACGTGCTATAAAAAGTAAAGTTCCAGTAATAACCAAACGATTTAATCAACAAAACTTAATCCCACACATTTCAACACTCAACTCATTACAACTACTTTTGAGTGTCATGTGTGTGTGTGTGTGTGTGTGTGTAAGTCTCGTGCTTAATTTTCATATCTATAATACAGATAAGACAAAAAAATGATAGCCATGGCCCAAATTGTCTCTTAGCTTGAAAATTTGTAGCACAGTGTATTTCTATGAATAATTGTTGATGGTGAAATGTAACTATTTTAATTTAAAATCATTTTCAATATCACATTTTCCACTATTTGTCGCTGATAATTATTATTTTTAAAACGGTTAAAAATGCACTTGTTAAAAGTGTTTGTCTGCAAAATACTTCCACCTTAAACTTATTAATATAAACATTTATCTATTAACAATACGACTTATGCAGCCGATTAAGAGGTATTACAAAACTAACACACTTTGTTAGAGGAATCAGTTGCCACAAACTTGTTACATTAACGAAGCGTTTATTTGCCGGTCAATTAAGCATTGCAATTATTGACCAGACATTCAATTCTAATAAACGAATTTCAAGGTTTTCCTGTGAGACGACGGCAAATATTAACACAGCTCAAACGGAGTGTGTACCAATTATTTGCTGTAAATATTATTATGCCATTTAATTGAAATACTTTTGCTCAGGTGTGGGGATGATGATGATGATCATAATGATGATAATGATGATGTTGTTGCTGGTTGTGTGGGGGTCGTGTGGGTTGTGACTCATTTAAAGTGTTTGCGCTTTTTGCAGCTGTGTGTTGCAATAACAGCTTCTTTCTTCCCCACTCTCTCTCTCTCTCTCTCTTTCTCTATCTATTTCGTATTGTTCTGGCAAAAAAAAAAGTCATAGCGCTTTTTTTTTGGAGCGTGAACAGCTGGAAAAGTCATACCTGTTCCATTTGCTGGCCCGCCCGTACTTTGTACTTTTATGGGTTCGTCGGTACCTTATGCTGCTGCTGCCACAACCAACAATGTTGCAAGTGGTAACGGCTGCTGTCTGTTTGCCTGCCTCAAAACAATGGCTCCACTTGGCCAAAACAACAACAACAAAGCGACTTTGGCTTAGACCAGACTCTGACTGCGACTTGGTTGAGTGCCTTCGCCGTTTATTTTATGCTCCGACTGTCTTTGGATCTAGCTCTAGGTCTGAATTTTTCTGTAGCTCTGCCTGTGGCTGTGGCTCTGACTCTTTGGCTGTGACCACGCTCTGTGTTATTGCTACGCATTTATAATAAGCGGAACATGGCACAGTGGGCGACTTCCTGTCATACGCAACAGGAAAGCAACAAGCAAACTAAACCACTGCAAGTCGTTTCAATTCTTTAAAACTTCCTACTACTTAAAATTGACTTTCAGCTGAAGATAATTAAGGTTTCAGAATTTGTAAAGTTCACATTTCCTTTAAAAAAATAGAATTAATCAAAAATAAAATATTAATTTAACCAAATAGTTTACGAATGGAATAATAACACTTGCCCCACTGTGCGTGAGCGTTTAGTCTGCAGCTGTTGCTGGCGGCGCATCGGCGCAGTGGCAACCATTGCGCATTGTTCTATGGAATCAATCAATGGGTATGGCAGGCGCAGCACCAGAAATGCCAGAAACGAAGACGTCCATCGTCGATGACGATGACAACGCGCACGACGTCAACATAAAAGTGTCGATCAACTAAACGCTGTCGGCCCTGTCTGGATGACTGCCTGGCTGGCTGGCTGGCTGGCTGACTGACTGCCTGGCTGGCAGGGAAAGGCAGAGCTATTATAAGCATGACTTAGGCATGGCCAGCCAAGAGGCAAGTTCATGGCTCGCTGAAGCGACGACATTGTCTTCTGCTCTCTTGGGCACATGGTGCCGATTCTTAAAGCAATTGTACATCCAGCTGAATGTAATTGCATGCGTCGTGACTTACACCCCGACTCTCCAGTTTCTAACATCCCGTTCCCAATTCCAACGCCGTGTGCGGTGCCTGCCCCGAGTCCAATGACCGTCAAAGCAATTCAATTCTTTTTGGGCGCCTAAACAAACACTTTTCGTATTATTGAATGCATGTCAGCCTTTGAGTGTTTGACAATTGCTGCTGCAGTTGCTGTGCCGCCGCTCTTGACCGTTAGGCAAACATGGCCAAAAAAAAAGGAAAAAAAATCCAAGAAAGCCCATTTTAGTTTGGAGTGCTTGTGCACTTGAAATTAGAATAAAAAGCATTGAATTTAGCTATCCACAAACGATGAGAACCGATTGCGATCACAATGAAGCTATAATTCTTATGGCCATGGCAAGCCGTGCAACAGACTCGCTTACTTGCCACATGCGAGTGCGAGTGCGACGTGATAAAGGACTCATTAAAGCATCACTTGAATGGGCTGGTCTAGCAGCCTCCAATTCGTAGTTGCAAGTCAAACGCTTGAGACACACACATTCAACTTGTACACACACACACACACATACACACACTCGCACACTCGCACACACATCAGTTGGCTTTTTCAATTGCTTTGCCACTTTAAAGGCCTCACAAACACTCAAAAGCGAACCAGTCTTTTAATACGCTTACCAAATTTTTGGCTGCATTAACTTGTCAACCATCTTTGCAGCAAATTGGCCTAAACAATTCAAAAGATGTTCTATCCATAAATTATTTAAAAAACTATTTTGTTTCAACAAATAATTATTTCGCATACAAATTTAATACAAATTGAAAATAATATGAAAATCCTACATAAATATAAAATAATATTTTTTAGTTTTATAAACTTATTTTGTAGAGGACACTATATTTAAAAAAAAACAAATTATTTCACATAATTTCTTAACTAGTTTTCAGAGTGTATTCACTTCTGAGTATTAGCGCTTGCTGCACTTCTATTTATTTTGGCTGGAAGGCTTATCTAACGTTGCATATAGATTCAGCAAAATGGAAAGAAGACGCAAACAAGTTGCCTGACTTGCAACGAGTAACAGTTACTTTTCTCTATGCACACATATAAATACATATTGTGTTTGCTGCCGCGCTGTGCTTGTTGCATTATAGAAAAACGACAGAGTGCAGCAAGCGGCAAGCGGCAAGCAGCCTGAGCTCCCAGAGCTGCCGCCCAGTTTGGCCATCATCATGGGAACTGGGAAGACGCTTTGGCTAGCTGGCTGGAGTAGCTAACTGGTTGTCCAGTCACGAGCTGTGTGCTGTGTGCTGTGCGCACAGTCAAAGACTTCCCGACTTACCATTCTATTCTATTTCTTGATGCCAGGCCTGACCCAAACAGCCGTCAATTCATAAGCGCAGCTAACACTTTTACCCGCTCCTCCCCCTCCCCCTCCCGCACTCCTCCCGACTTATTTAGTGGTATTACGTTTTGCGCGAGTCGCAAGTCGCGAGGCCCACTCCCCATTTATTATTATTATTATATTTTGAGTCATGTGCGAGTATTTCAATTTGGTGGATGCTTTGGGGGTACACTGCTGGTCTGTAATACGTACGGTACTTGAGCCAATTACCCAATTAAACGCCAGCGTTTTGTGCTATCTCATTGCCGCCATCGCCTTCTCAGCCCCCGTTTGTACATGTTAGATGCCCAAATATTGATATCTGTGTAGTTTGTACAGTTTTCTTGCAGATTGTATGTGTGTGTGTAAGTGTGTGTGTAAGTATGGCATGGCCCATGGCTATTTCTTTTGATTTGAGTCATGTTCTAGAGGCGTGCACAATTAGCGTTTTGTGTTCGGTTCGGTTCCGTTATAGCCTGGCCAAGCACAATGCGCCCAGGGATTATGTCTTCGGAGTCGCGTCGGTCAAACTATGAAACTTGTTTGCCGATTATTATCGATTGGGGTTTAGTCTGTTTTTCTTTTTATTTCTCTTTCTTCCTACATTGCTGATCTCGATCTGTTGTCTCACTCTTTCTCTCTCTCTCTCCTCTTCTCTCCTCTCTTTATATATATATATATATATGTAACTATTTAATGTCTGTGCTAAGTGCTATTTGGCGGTGTGGCTTCTCCATTGGTGGCCTACACTTGAGTTTTGTTTAGGCCTTAACCCATTCGAGCCACGAATTCTGTATGGGTTGGGCAAATGAGTTGCGAATTGCTTAAAAATAAATAAAATTAATTATAATATCCGTTAAACAACATTATTTTATACCTATGCAATAAAAATTAAATATTTGTACTTTTCTAAAAATTTTGCAGTCACAATTTAGCCATGCAGCTATACAACTTGACTTGACTTTATGGTGATTTTTAACTGTCTGGTTTTAAGGTTTCTGGTCTTTTAAGTTATCTTTTTGCAACAAAAAAAAAAAGAAAAGAAACAGACAGTGGCCAGCAACAACGCCACATGGGACCAGTCTTTGAACAGTAGAGCTGACAAAACCAGCCAGTGGTTTTTCTTTTGTCGCTATCAGGATTCACATTTTATGCAATTGTTTCCATAGAAAGAATGTCATGTCTAAATACACACAGCAGCAGAAGCAGCAGCAACAACAGCAGCAGCAGAAGCAACAACAGCAGCAGCAGAAGCAACATCAGCAATATCTGCCACCAACCAGCAGCCAACTAGCTTTCAACTTGACTTGGACTCGAACTTGTAGTCGGTTGGTGTACAGGTCTCTGCTCTGCTCCGCTCTGCTCTGCTCCGCTCTGCTCTGATCTGTTGTGCTCTGCTGTGCTGTGCTGTGTTGTCTATCTAGCCAGTCGTGATCAATGTTGGCCCATGCGGCGCAGACTAGACCAGGGCAAACAGCTAAGCATGTTTATTTATCGTAAATGGGTTGCCTTACAGATACCTTTTAATTTTCGATTCAACTACTGAGAGTATATTATTTATTGCTTCTCTTGCAAAATTTGTTTAATATTATTAAAATAATAAATATTGCTCCTTAATGTTCATATTTTAGGGTCTTTAGAGTATTTTAAGTCTCTTTTATCACTACTGTTTGGCTTAGAGATACCCCTTAATTTCAATCTCTACTGCTAACCGTTGATTAATAATATATTCACTTCTACTTATTATTAAACTATTTATAAAAAAAAGAGAAGATTACTCATATATTTAAATGTTGCTTTAAGCTTTCAAAATTTTCATAATTTAACTTTATTTTTATATATCTCAAAAACTGTGACTAGATAAAATTGATTATTTCATGTGCTGCTAAATTGTATGTCTTATTTGACATATCTGCCTGACAAACATTGATTATAGCTAAGAAAATGTTTAGTGCTTTAAAAATTTGTGATCTACAAGAACTGTTTATAGTTTTGCAATAACTTCGAGTGCAAATACATAGTTATTTATATCTTAAGAATTTCAAATGTTCATTTTAGTCGAAGTTTCTCCACAAGACCCATTTCCTTTGCGATGGTGACCACTGTGAATGCCATCCTGGCAAACTGTAAAGCATAAATTAATATTGCGACATTATTTGAAATAATTTTTATTTATGGCCTTACGTCAATATTAGTTTTCAAGGAAACTGGTAAAATTCCGCCGGCTACAAAGTGAACCCCCTGTTGAGATTGGTACAGAAAGTAGATGAGTGTTGAATTATAACGCTTCCCAGCATCGATATAGTTCGAGTAAAATATGGCCAAGGTCAATTTGTAGCAGTCATCCTTGATAAATTCGGAGATATAGCCAAAGGGAAATGTCTGGCTTAGCAAGATTATCATAAATATTAATGTGGTCCCACAATTCAAAAATGTTGAAAAGAACATTAAATTAATCAACGCCACGCCCAGGCCCAATCCTATTACCAGCAGCTGAGCGAAAAATGTGCGAGAAATGACCGAGCGAAAAAGATAGTAATATCTGAGAACAAAGTAAAGCTTTCAGTAAGATTGTAAAAATTTAGTTTTATTAAACTTACTGGAGCAGAAGCTTGTGATCCTTGACACAATTAACCAAATCCTCGTAGTTTTGATTGCCCGTTTTATCGGGATCTGTACGCAATTTATCAACGCGCTTTGTCAACAACTTAAACTGAGTTCTTACAATCAAGCCAAAAAGAACCACATAAATATCGGTAATTAGTGCTGCATAAATTGTACACGATGACGCAAAGTACTCAAAAGCGGCCACAATCCAGAAGTTTCGCGTGCTTTTACTAGAGTCCAGAACTGGATTGTAGTACGCCCAGGGTAAGTTTCCACTGAGCAATGCAGACAAACACGAATATGTTCCAAATGTAAAGTAGCCAAACAGAAACCTAAGAAACACCCGATTGCAGCGTGCAGCACAGCGATGTACCTCAATGCGTTCCGCATTAGTGACGCAACTTTTGTCCATCATATCAAATAGTTCCTTGGCCTTTTGGAAACGCCATCGATTGGTTAATATTACGAATATCCTATACTCCAGAGTATACACATTGAAAATAGGTTGGGTAGATGTTAATAATGCAGCTGCCGTATAGCTACTAAAATTAAACAAAAAGCCCAAAGTAATTCCCATTGGTGTATATAGAAGCGTTGTTGTGAGGCTCAATGCCGTCCAACATAGATAGAGCCAGTAAAATCGAGATCCTCTCTGCGGCGGCATATAACCCATAAATTTCATGAGTCTTTCGTAATACTTGAAGGCATCGCGACATGCCATAAGGTTTCCCAATTTTGGCTGCCTTAAGTATTTAAAAATCATTCTTAGATTGGCTTATTTGAAATCTGTACTTGTAGAAATCTGAACTGTAACTGCGAATTTGAATTAAGCGATTAGCCATTTATATAAGCTCATCGTGGGAACTCTCGAATTGCAAATTGGCAAATCCCCAGGACTATAATTTTTTTTTTGTTCGCCACATGCCACAATTCTCAACGAGAACTAAAAGAAATGGCATTTTTAATAACAGAAGTCTATAATTTTTTCATATTGCAGTCTTTTGTTTTGCCCATAAATTAAAAAAATGTCCACAACACGAACCAATGAGCTTTACTCTAGTGTCATATGAGTGTCCTTACACAGAAAACGCCTCAAACAACTAGCAATTATATCTAGTTATATTTAATCCGGAGAAGGCAACTATTTTTTAATACCCTTTATACCCCATTACATAAGTAGAGGGTATAGAAATGCGGCGACAATGTAAAGCAGCAGCAAATGCAGCGAAACGTTGAAATGTTGACAAGGCGCTCGGCGACAACGATTAAAATCTCTTGGGATCCCAAAAGAACGCGCTGAGCGACGAGCCAAGAGAAACTGGCAACAGAGACAGACGCTCGTATTTGTGCATAGATGTTGCAAAAACACAAACATGGTCTACTCGCATTTGCGGCGCTGCAAACTGCAAACTGCAAACTGCAACTGCAACTGCAACTGGATATATATATTTTGTTCGCTGCCTTCTCGATTTTGTTTTGTTTCGTTTCCTTTTTATTATTTTTATTTATTTTTTTTTTGTAAATTACAATGCAATTTTATGCCACACAAAGGTTCCTACCAGTTGGCCATTAAGCACTTTACATTCAATGTGGCAAGATCAAAGTGGGCGCGATTTATGGCCGCAGATACAAAGATACGCAACAGAGAGAGCCTAGCTTCGTTGAGGGACGCGGCGGGGCAGCCAAATTTGGTTAGTAGAGATGGGCTTGTGCAAGTGACAATAAAAAATCAGCAAAAAACAATAAGAATTATAAGATGAATTAAATGTTTATTATTTTAAATATTTATGTTTTATTTTAAATTATTTTCACTTAAATCCCAACTTACCAAAAATCATTTACATCATTTTAAAAGGATCAGTTTCCTATTTCAAAAGATTTTTCTATTTAAAATAATCTTGTTTATATTATGATAGCGATATATATTGTTAGAAATAATGCTATAATATCGAATTGTTCGTGTTTTACTTAGATCGATCACGCATTCATCTCTAGTGGCTTCGGCGGTTAATGTCGCCAGTTGCGCCGCAGCAGGTTATACAATTTTAGATTTGCGCTTTTCCAGTTTGGCAGCGACAAGTCTGCGAGTCTCAGGCTCAATGAGTTTGCATGTTTGACCCAAATACGCCAGCCCAGAGATATACTGAGAGAGAGAGAGAGAGAGACAGGGGGGAGATGTGTATAGAGAAATAGAGTTGCAAGAATTATGAATTTTAAATGCAGGCAGTGGTGCTACTTTGGGCCGTATGTCATATAACCGAGACAAGTACAGGTTCTCAGCTTATCAGCCTGGTGAAAGTGAATGTGAATGAATATAAATGTGCGAATGCCAGTGTGAATGAGTCCGTGGCCTTTTTGTCCGTCGATCTGTAGCTGTAACTGCTGTTTTTCGAATACAAATATTTGCACATTTTTGCCGCACACGCCTGCAATTAGCCAGGCACCATACAGTGGCGCACCCACTCGATAACACACCGTCCCCCCCCTCTAAGGCACTCTCTAGGCACTCTACAGTTATTTCTGTCTCTTCTCTTTTAAGTATTTGTCTATGCTTTGCTTTGCACCTTACTGTGCATGTTTTGTCTTTTCTTCATTTTCCTCTGCCATTGCGTTTCTTGTGTTTTTTTTTTTAGCATCGACGTGCGAACTAGGTTAATTTTCTATATACAACATATCTATCTATATACAAACAAATATATATATGTATATATATAAATACTTGAATATTACAAGTCTAAAATTATTGTTTGTGGAAGCAACACAAAAAAAAAAAACAACAAAAATTCGCACGATTTGCGACTCGCTTGCCAAACAGCTCTGCAATGTCTACAACAATAATAATTTCACATTATTTTCTTTATGAATGAAGTGAGTTTTGAACGAGTCGCGGCTCGCTTTCAGCTAGCAGCCAATCTCTGAAAATGATATAGACGGGGTGCTTAAGACTGAGACGGAGACAGCTGATGAGCAGCTACAATTGAGATAAGTCGGCAACACAAAGACATTGAAATTGAGCAGAGATTTTGTTGTTTTACGTGTCAGTTCGTAAAATCTGTCAACCTGGCAACAGTAAAGCTAGCGATAAGAATCTGTGAGATAACCATGAGAAAAAAAAAACACTGATAGATTTCATTTGAAACTTAATTTCACATTATTTTGTTGCGTTATTAAATCAATAATTAGTGCGCAACTCAGACAATTGTTTCTGGCACACTCAAACATAGGAAATTTTAAACAGATAATTCAGTTTTACTGAACCTACACTAAAATTCACACAAACTTAGAACAAACAAATTATTATTATTATTACAAAAGTAGAAAATTCCTGGTTTGAACTCACACAATCGATTAAAGTTTCGCGCTTCGTAGGGCATTTCATTTTCTATGGGGGAATTGTATCCACATAATGTAAAAAGATTGCTTTGAGTCATCTGACCTACCCTAATAATATATGTGAAAACCCTTCAGTTCTCACAATATTATTTTTATTAAGTCAGCCCCTGTGGGAGACATTTTAGCTATTTACACGCCCTGTTTACATTACTATTCATAACAGCCACGCCCCATTGCTAATTTGTGTTAGCTGAATCAGCAGTTATGGTTTTAGTTTTGGCTGCTTGTTTATGAGTTTAAGAAAAAGAAACTAAACTAAAAATAAATGGCAAAACACAGTCAAAGCCAAAGAATCACCACAACAGCAACAAAACCGAACTAAAAAGTGAACATGGAGGTTAGCCGAAAGGTTAAACTGACAAGATTGACAAGCGGCACGCCAAATGGTGGTGACGACAACACGAACGGGAGGGCTTCACAATAAGAGCAGTGCCAGTTTTTCCGTATTTGAGACCGCTCTCAGAGACCTCGCCTTTGCGCCCCACTCCACTCCATATGGGGGTGTGTGTTGGGAACCTTTTTGGCCGCTTTTTTGGCCAAATAAATGTTGGATCTGTGGCAACTGGCTCAACTCAGCCTAATAATTGCCGCGTTGCATGTTTGCGCTTTGGATTTCAACTTTGATATTATTGAAACGGAGCACTACTTAAAGTGTGGTGAGAACACGAACTCTTTTTTTTTTAGGGTGTGTTTACTCGCTCTATTTAAAAGATATGCAAAACTAGCAACGCAACAAAAAAAAATAAGAGAAAAATTCCCCCTTTGGTATTTGACTTGGCAACTGGTAAAAAGTCTTGGCCACAATACACATGTTACCAGTCCTCCTGTTTGTTGTTGTTGTTGTTATCTACTTGGCTAATTGCATGAGAAACTTCACAGGCCCACCTTACCATGCCGGCCCCTCCTTAGAAGTTTCTCAGGGTCGTTATATAGTACACCATATCTAATTAGAGCCTGGCTAAAAAGCCATTACGGGCCTGTCACCACATTTCACTGAGCTGCCAGCAGTTTGCTTGGAGATCTGTGATCCTTCAGCACAAAAGTTAGTTTTAAATGTTATTGATTCGCGATTTCCTCACATAATAATCATTAGGGAAAACAGAAAGAAATTTTCACAGTGTAAATAAAACACTGTTTTGCTTATTCAGCAGCTTAGCCAAAGTATGGAAAAATAGGGTATTCAAACTTCAACATAAAGTTAAAAGTTATTTTTCCTCACATTATTTATGTGTTGTCACTGCTGTTTTTTCTGGGCTTGCTGCGAGTGATGTAAGCACTTGATGATGTTGGCTGCCGGCCGGTAGACGACCCCTCCCTCCCCCTCCTCTTCGCCCACCCCCCTTGATATGCCCTCGTCCTGAACATAAGCCGCAAATGTTGAGAGCTGTTAGCTGCCATCATCATTTACCACATGCCACATGTGTCAAGCTGAAGAAAATGCCACAGTAAGCCAACAGTGGGCAGAGGCAGGCAGCATCGAATGCGCAGCTGTCACAATGTTTTAACATTTAATTTTCATAATAATAACGAAATCAAGTGGAACAATGGCAACTGCCGTAGACCTAGACGACCTGCTTTATAATCTCCCCCGGAGAAAGACTTAGACGGGGGGAGGGGACGGGGAGGGACAGACTGTTTTGAGTGGGCGATCAGCTTTGGTGATCGAGTTTTGGTGTAATGCTGAAGATCTTTTTTAGCTGTTAGCTAAAAATAACGCAATCTGGCGTCAGCTGCAAATTATTATTTAACAGCTATTTTAACACTTTTGGCAAGTGGTTTTGCTTCTTTTTTTTTTGTATTTTTTGGACGTTGGCCCAACCAAACTCCATAGAGAAAGTGAAACAATAGCAACTGTAGCAAACAAACAAACAATAACAATAACAACAACAACAACAACAACATCAGCTGCCACTGCACTTGGGCGTTTGATGTTGTCATCGTTGTTGTCTTGTTGGTTTGAAGTTTAAGTTGGAGTGGTTGAAGCTGCCGCCTCAACTCGAACTTCAGCAGCAGGCAACAAATTTAGCGCCCAAATAACAACAACAATAACAACAACAATAACACATTTAACAATTAGTGTTTATTTGCAATGCATTGTTGTTTCAGTTTCTACGAAGCGTCAACTTCAACTCCAATTAGAGTGTCAGT
The DNA here is from genome assembly GCA_035042405.1 of Drosophila demipolita. Taxonomy (NCBI): domain Eukaryota; kingdom Metazoa; phylum Arthropoda; class Insecta; order Diptera; family Drosophilidae; genus Drosophila; species Drosophila demipolita. Next base: position 2,144,266 of record JAWNLI010000044.1, on the reverse strand, counting down.
TTAATGAACTGACAAGCAAAAACTACCTCCGGGGGTAAACGAGAGGCACGACGAATCCGTTGATCATAGTAACCCTAACCGATAGTAAGAGATAGAGAGTTGGACCCCATGCAGTTTATACAATTTTTTATGATTTGTTGATCAGCGTTTTTTATCCTTAACCTCTGAACTAACTTCAGTTGATTTTTTGTGAATGCAATAAAAGATATTTGTCTTTTTATAAACAACGTTTTGCTTAGCGTTTCGCATTTCAGGCCTTGGGCAAACCGATAGCCGTAATTTTGTCTAAACATAAACTATACTTTTAATTATAATGTGTACATTATACTAACAATACTGTTTTTTTTTTATCCAAATTACAGATTATGAGCGAACTGGCTGAAGTTGTTTATGCTGCATTGGATTACAATTTTGTAGATGAGGAATGCCAAATGTCGCAGGAACTTGAAACTCTTTTTCACTTCATGACAGCAGATGGTAAGCTGAATAAATTACACAATTTATAAATGTTGTTTGAAAAACTCTGAATTTTGGGAGGAATTTAATTTTTATTTTCAAAGAATTGCATCAAAGACCAAAGCATTATCAAAGCTTAATAGTTGAGTCACCAAGTTTGCGACAATAACAAGATAATTTTAACAAGAATTTGAAAAAAAAAAACTGAGATTAATTCTGTTATTTCCATAGACATAACTTGTATAAAGCAAGGGTTCAGTAACGCCTCAATCAGTTCCAAAGCCTTCAAATGAATCAGTTTGACATATGTATATATATTTGTACATATATATTCAGTGTGATTTACTTGAAATAAATAACATAATATTGTGAAAATCTGAGCTGCGCTTGGATTAAACAATTCGTCACACTTTAAATAACTCGTTAAATGATATTTGATTTATCTTAATGTGGTTTTTGTTACAGAAAACGACGATGACTGCATCGACGAGGGCATCGAGGAGGGCGACAAGCGCTGGGACGATGAGACGGAGGAGGAGCGCAACAATACCAAAGAATTGGAGCATGTAATCGAGGTAAGAAAAATATCAACTTTTGACATTTCGACATTTTGGCAGGCAGGCAGCTGATAAATTGTCGCAACACGAATGCAAATTGATTCAAATCAAAGTTTTACCAGTTGAGCTGCACTTTTGGCGCTATGAGTCAGTTCCTATTTCACAAATACCCTGTGAAAAAGCAGTTAAGCAAAAGAAGGCAACTCAGACTTTATAAAATTGAGTTCAAATTAAATGCGCTATTTTTAAATAATTATTTAGTATTTAATTTCTTCATATTTCATATTTTCTTTAAATTGCCTTTTTTTAAATTAGAGGGTATTTTGGTAATAGTGCACTTTGAGGCAATTAGGGGTGCGCCGTCTTTGGGGTAACCTTTTGACCAGGCTTTGACTGCTCCATTTGGCATATATAAACATGTATGCAAATATACGAGAGATGGTTATGCAGTTGGTGGCAGTGTGGGAAAACTTGTTTGGCGCACGTTGCCTGGACGCAAGAGCAACAGCAACAGCAACAGCAGTTGCACAAACAGTTAACCAAGTGAGGCGCACTCTCAGATACTTGTTGCCCGTTTATATGTGTATCTGCGTCTCTATCTGTATCTGTATCTGTATCTGTATCTGTATTACTATAGCTATAGCTGTATCTATATCGCGGCTAACCGCAAAACAACAAGCGCTCTGTTGGCCAGCTCAATTGCCCGGGTTCTAGATTATCATTAACCAGGCCCGACAAGACCAGGCCAGACCAGACCAGACCAGACCCGACCAGACCAGACCAGATCGCAACTAGGCAGCAATTTGAACATTGCGGCAGTGCTGGCAGATATTAAATAACCGAATAACCATCAAGTTGTGGCCATTTCGTAATAGGAAATCGCTCTGCACTTGATTTCACAGCTAAATGCGTTGTAGGAATTCACGTTGCGCTGCATCCGCAACCCAGTCGCAAGTCGCAAGTCCAATCCATAACCAAAAGATCACGATCATTTGGCAATTTGGCATTGAGGCGTGTGATAAACAGCATTGCATCGCTGATTGAGCCACCGGCTATCATAATAGACCTGGCCATGTTCCAACCCAATGCGCATTTGCTCATCACATGCATCGATTGCAGCAGAGGCAGCAGCAGCAGCAGCGGCGCCACCTGCCAGCGGTGTGTTCTTCCCTCTCTAATGAGCCACTTTATGGAATTGACACATTACAGTCCGGCAACATGGGGCCAGGGGAAATCACAGAGGCGGGAAAAACCCGCATCAGTGGCATGCTATATTTTCCACTTGCCTGACTTTTCTGACACATTTGCGCCAGTTGCAGCTGACCAAATGAACAACTGCCAAGTACATCGGGCTTAAATTATCACATCTACATATGCAGTAAACAGCAGGGTTTATCGATAGCAAAATAGTTGCTATCCCAGCTGGATAGGTGATTAGAAAACTAGAAAACTGCATCTTCTGAAAGTTTGCCATGCAATCATAAGTAGATGAATAAATAGAAAGAAAGGCGAAAAAAACAAGTTAAAATGTAGACAAGTTAAAGCCGATGGCCAATGGAACAGATTTCAAAAAGACCGACAGATAATGCAGCTTACAGTTAGTTAGATTGGTAGATATCTTAACTAATTGAGATATCTAAATGTATTATATCATGACTGTCAATTTTGTATGATTATTAATTGCTAGTTTCATATTTCAATTACAGACCTGCAGAAATCATATAAAACCCGCATTACCAGAGAACCATTACAAAGCCGTTTGTCGCGCCTTGGTAACGGAGACAATTGAGCTGCGCACATTTCTACAGCAAGTCCTAAACAAAGGTAAGCGTTTATCTACCTATATCTACAAAAACCATATCTACAATAAATACAATTTCTACTTTAGATACAGCAAAATTAATTAAGGCATCAGAATCATCTCAAAGCACACAAAATGAGCTGGCGAAGCTGGGCTTCAACGACTGGGTAAGTCAAGTCTTCAATATTTGACATGTGTTTCGTATATATTCGATATGTTATGTAATCATATATTACCAAAAAAAAAAAAAGCCCACTAATGGTCTTTAAAGAGGGAATTGGGATTAACTGTTTTTGGCTGATGTTTTGGCGCACCTCTTCCAAATCCACCAGAAGGCACCCATCATCATTATCATTAATATTATCATAGCAGATCACGCGTGGTGTTTCGGCATTTTTTTTTACTTGGGGGTCCGCCTTCCGCCTCAACTTTAAATGGGCCAAGTAAAAGAGAAAAAAATAATATATAAGAAAAGAAAAAAAGAAGTGAAACATTTCACGAAATTCACTTTCAATTTTAATAATCGACTTGCAGCGGTTTCACAGCTGCCATTATCCTAATGAGATCTACCGTGTGACTGTGATATATATATCACATTAGCGGTTATATATACATATCTCGATTTATATTCACTTTGGTATATTCATCTTTTAGTGTGTGACCTTTACATTAAAAATAAAAAAATAACAAATGAAAAGCAAAAAAAAATCGAGGCCGTCTAAGGAATTCGCTTGTGGTTGCCATTTGGAACTCCAAAATTATTCAGACACACACGTAAATTGGTCAAACACGCAAACCAAAAAACAACAATCAAAAATATGTATGAAAAATCGGACAAACCGAGTTGTGTTTTTGTAGGTTGAATAGCCAATGTTTTTTTGCTTCTCTGAGGTCGCCAAAGTGCCATATAAACTGAACTGAAGAATTAGGTAACTGACTTTTAAGTCGTTCAAAAATGTCGAGCAGAAGAAGTAAAAAAAAAGAAGATATATAATCAATATGCGGTTACAATAATATTTGTATTCTATTAATACGCCAGATTTGAATACCTATGCTGAGCTACAGCGTATCCAATATCCTAATATGCCCCAACCTTGGGCACACGCCCCACACAATATTTTGCATGCTGAAAAAACAGGAAAGAAAAACCGCAAAAAAATGCTTCGCGTGCGCAACACGCTATACGCCTAAAATATATATATATATATATATATCATATATCATTAATAAAATCACTTCTAACCCAAACCCGTATCACCGCTATTTTCGTAATTAAATAATCAAAATTTGCATTGTTTGAAAAGCGTTGATTAAAAACCATAAAAATAATATAATAAAAAACAGGCGCAGTTCAATTCGGCTATTAATTCCCAAGACTTGTTTTGTTAATATGTTTATATATAATATTTACCTTCCATTCATAGACCCAATTAAATGTTAATTGTAAATTTATATATTTATATATATATATAAATCTATAGTACGTAATTCTTAAAAATTGTAAAGTTTGATTAAAAAAACAGACTGTTATCGGGCAGAGCAAGTGACTTGGCTGACTTACGGTTTGTACCCATTGATTGATAAGGTTTGCACCTATATTTAGTATCTCCAGTTGTCACCTGTCTATTTTTTTTTTTATATATGCCAAGTTTTTTAATTTGGCTGTGGTTTAATTTGGGTTTTTTTCTCTCTTTTTTTTGTTAGAACTGCAGCAACTCTTTACAGTCAGCGTTTTATCAAATTCTCGGAAACCCAACAGCCTTCAGAATGTCACACAATGAATAGTTTCACTACCCACTCTCCCTCCCCTTGGGCACCCTCTGTGCGTTCAGACCGGAACAACGAACCCACGCAATGTGCCGACTCCAAGATACTGTTTCGGATCTGTTTGGCTCTGTTTGATTTGTTGTTGGTCTGATTTTGAAAAGAGTTTTATGCTGGAATTGCTGAAATTCTTCTGTGTGTTTCTCGATTATTTTTATTGTTGTTGGTAAACTTCATGGTTTGTTGAACTTTTTGTGTAGTTGCAAGAGTTGCTTGAATGTGGTAACCCAACTCTGCTGCTCAATTCTTGTTAGCTGGCATTGTTTTATTTTGGGCCACGACTCTGTGTTATTGGGTTAGGAATGTGGAGATAGCACGTTTAGCTTAAAGACCGACTAATTAAATACAAAGCATACGGTAAACTCTATTCCAAGTTGAAAGAAGACAATATTTTTTATTAGAAATAATAATTCGTTAACTAAGCAATTTAAAATCTACTGAAACACACAGCTTTTAAAGCACTTTTGTGGTGTGCTAAAATGTAAATATGTTGTATTAAAATAGTACAATCAAATAGATAAAATATTTTCCAAGTAGCAACAATTTGACAGCGTTCTGCTTCAAACACTTACACTTAAAAAAAAAATCCGTTTTTTTCTGGTGCGTATTTTAGCTATCTCTTTCACCTGTTAGGCGATGCTATCGAGCATATCAACATAAACTGCATTTTCCTAGACACAGCCCTACATCTGTTTCGCTCTGCTGCATACAATGGTAATGATAATGATAATCATCATCATCATTATCATCATCATCATCATCATCATCATCATCATTATCATCATTATCGTCAAAGCGTTGGTTTTTTATGCTAATATTCGTTGATGATGCTGCTGAAAACATTCAAACCAAAAAAATTTGAATTTGGCAAGCGATACGCACATACGCGATATTTCATGCAACATGGCAGGTTAACAACAAACAATAAACTGTTGCAAGCGCTTCCGGAAGCTGCTGCTACATGTTGCCCATGATGCGCTGTTGATGCTGATGTTTGCTATTTGCAATTCGTTATTGTTGTTGCATTTATTGAAGCGCAACAGCTACAACACTGCTGAATGCAGCATTTGTCGACGGTTGCTTGATGTTTTTTTTGTTGTTTTTGTTTTTGTCTGTTTTCTTGTGTCTTGTGTCGATTATGCGATTGTGTCAAAGAAAAACAATCTTCGCCGCTGTGGGTGAAAATTAGCAGCACTGCCTGCCCGCCCCTTTTGCTTATGCATATTTTGCATGTTTAATGAGCTGCCTCGAAAATTTATAGCCGCAAATTGATGCAGCCGTTGACAGGAACAGGAAAGTGACGACGACGAATCCGTTGTGAAAAGTGAAATGCGATTCACTGTTGCATCTAGTTTAAGTAGTTATTCACCAGTACTCAATACCCCCCCCCCTCTCTCCCCATATTTCCCCTTTTCCTCTTACCATTGTGTGCTGAATTCGCTTCCTGTCATCGCACATATTACTCATACGCACTGTTAACCCGCCAAATGCAATTGCCACAACTATCAAATGGGGTGTGTGTGTGTGTGTGTGTGTGTGTGCTGCATTTAATGAGCAGCGATTGGTCTTGAATCACTTGACTTGATCACAGCGTGTCTAAATTATGGCTAAATTAATTAATAATATATTCATTCGCATTCGGCGGAAAAAGTGAAAAGCAGCAAGACAACCAAGTAGCTGAGACCCGCTGTGCGCTGCTGATTAAAGTGAGCGGCGAATGCAATTTCCTAACCTAAACCTCTTCTTCTGTCTGTCTCTATCTCTATCTCTCTCTACTTCTCTCTCTCTCTCTCTCTCTCTCTCGCTGTATCCCTCTTACTTTCTGGCTAACTAGCACGAACTGGAACTGTGGAGAACACTGCAAGTACGTTGCACAGACTGAATGTGATTTCAATATGCAGAAATCATTCATTTCGTTGCATGTCTAAAATAAGTTTCGAATTCTATTTAAATTTTATGAACAATTTCGGTCGATTATTTGAGAGTTGTGGTTTCAGTTGTGATTAGCACATTGACTCTGACTGTAAAATCATTACTAATCTGTTTATTACTAAACTGTTTTCTTTCTCGCTCATTGCAGGCAGGCTTCTGGGTGCAGGTAATCGATGAGCTGCGTCGCGGAGTGCGGCTGAAGAAGCGAAACTACGAGCGGACGCCCATCGAATACGAACTGACGCCCTACGAGATACTTATGGGTGATATACGCGCCAAGTAAGTACCAACCCAATCGAAGATACTGAAATCAATTACCAGATACACTGATTAAATTGAATAATTGGCCTATAAACAAATCGGCAAATGGCAAATGAAAGTAGCAAACATTTTATTTACTTTGTTACCAACTTGGCAAGGGGGTATCCAAATCAAAATCCAAACTTCAACCACAGCACAGACAACAACTAATCAAGAAACTGACAAAATAACAAAAATTTCTCTTTCTTCTTCTTTTCGTTTGACCGCAGAAAGTACCAGTTGCGCAAGGTGATGGTGAATGGTGATATACCGCCGCGTGTCAAGAAGGATGCCCATGCGATGATCTTGGAGTTCATCAGGTCACGGCCGCCATTAAAGAAGGTGTGTGCTGCGTTCCCAATTCCTATGCCCACTTAAAAAAAAACCCAAAACGAATATCCAACAACTCTATTGACTGTTATTTGCCATTATTTATTACTACTTTTTATTACAAATATTTATTACTTTTTTTTTTGCTGTGTTTGTAGGCCTCGGAACGTCAGTTGGGTCCACCACTCAAGTGTACGCCTTCACCCAGGGAGCAGCTTATGGAGTCCATCCGTCAGGGCAAGGAGCTGAAGCAAACACCGATGCCAGAAGAGCCTCCTCTAAGGGAAAAATGTAAGTGCAAATTCCGTTTAAATTTATCACACAAGTAATTATAATTAAAGCTAACTAACAGAATTCCAAAACTGAGAATCTATAAAAAACTAAATTTGGGATTTAAGCAACATTATCAAGAGATTTGGCTACTTTTTTGGGTTTTAAATAATCGTTATCCAACTGACAATCAACTAAAAGAGAGAAACTATTTTTAGCTTAAGTATGACTTTAACCTGTAAATTTCTAAGTATAAATAAATTAATATCCGGATTCCGAAAGAAAGTATGACAAAAGATTAGATGTCAGATCAAATTTTTCAAATGAAATATTTACTTTCTTGTTTATATTATTTTTTGGAAATCGAAATCTTCATCACAAAAATGTTCTCATGAACGATTAACCACTGTAAATTTGGCTAAACAAATTTCGCTGCTTTTGATCAAAGAGCGCCTTTTCACCAATCTTGGTGGGTGTGTTTGCCATTTTCGCTTGTGTTGTCATCAACATTTCTCAAAATCTTAAACGCCAACCGATCATAAATTGTTGTCTTACACATGTTGTGGTTATTCTGTCTATGTATCTGTCTGCCTGCCTGCCTACCTGCCTGCCTGTCTGTCTGCCTCGTCTTAAAAAAAAAGATAGAAAAACTTGTTAGCCACGAAAAGTTTTCACTGCACTTGCCGGCGATGTCCCATTGTCCCCCCTGTCTAACTCTATTCCCTCCTTTCTTCAACTGTCTCTGTCTCTGTCTGTCTGTCTGTTTGTGTTTGTGCTTGGCCAATTGCGGTTGCTGGCATGCGCATGCCAGCATAGATCAAAAACGGCCACATTTTCCAATCGCCTCTGCTGAAGGAAGCGTGCAAAATTGTGACACACAAAGATAGCGCGACGACGTCGTCGTCGTCGAAGATGAAGAAGCAGCAGCGCAGCGGTAGCAGCCGGCGCAACACGACAACCTCAAAGACGATCACAACAACAGCAATAACAACAACAGCAACAACAACAACAGCAGCAATAACAACAACAGCAACCACAACAACGATGACAACGGCAAATGATTATGATGACAACGACTCTGCACCGGCGCTATATTTGTTTGTCTGCTTTGAGCTTTGTTTGTTTGTTTGGCTCTGCGATCCGCTGTATTCGTTTGTTTCTTCACAAGACAGACACATAGACACATAGAGACAAAGCCAGATAAGCAGCCAGTCAGCGTTCGACATGGACAAGCGCGTTTTGTAGCTGCTCAATTCGAGATGTGTGTCTGAACTGAGCGAACCATTTGCATAGCATATCCAAATGCGCAGCCATCAAAATTTAGACTTTCTTGTGCCCGCCTAAAAGCATGCAGCAATTGTTGTTAGACTCCAACTTTTTAGGGATGTTTTTTAGTAAGTAGACTAAGTTGAATTTTTGCTACTAATCAAGTTAATAAATAAAGAAGCGCTCTTATAAATCTAAGAATCGAGCCTGTTACGTTGTACTTTGAGTCCATCTCAGTTCAAGGACTCCTAATCCTCACAGGGTATGCAGATATAAAAGAAATCAATTAATATTCAAGCAATGTTTTCTTAGCACTCCTAAACGCTGATAATAAAGCTCTAATGACACATAAAAATGTATTTCAATTACCGTTAACAGTAATGGCCGTTTAAAAATAGATTCAAAATTTTGCTAAGGCGCTCATTCAATTTAATTAGCAAATTGAAAACTTTCATAATATTCTATCGAACAGCTTTACTCATTCATCTTCATTTGTGCTCTTTGTGTGTGTCTCCCTTAAAGTGCATACGTCATCAAAGGCAGCCTGCAGTTCGTTACTAATGACGTAACAACGGCAAGCAATAATGTAGCGGCTTGACGCCTTTAAATGTTAAATGTCAAAACAAAACAAAGCCTGTGCTTGCTCTTTTTCTCTCTTCGTGTAATCCGTGACACTCGCTCTCTCTTCTCTTCTCTGTCTTTGTTTGACGCATGCGCTTAGCGCATAAAGCTTTTTGAGCTTGAGCAAATGCGTGACTGAGACACCGTCGACAGTTTCGTGTTAAGCTTCTGCGGTGTCGCTACGGTGTTGTTGTGGGCTGGCTGTTGACAGCGGGCGACGCGTGGCGCGACTCAATATGAAAACGGCCTGATTAATTTGTTTAAATAAAATCTGCCCGACGCAAGAGTAGTGAAAACGCACAGTGCTGCCACACTTCCGACAGTTACTAACTCCGTCAATTAATCAGACAGATGATGCACAGACACACACACACGCACACCCTCACAAACGGAGCAACAACAACTGTCAGCCCTGCTCTAGTGGGGTGGTTGGTTGCCTGTCGGATCGATAGCCCGAATGCAACCGTGCATGAGTGAAAAAGGAAATTTCAAGCAAATCTAAGAGAGAGTGAGTGAGAGGAGAGAAGAAGGAGCAGAAGGAAGACCAACAAAAGTGATTCTCAAGTGTTCTGTTTGTGTGTGTGTGTGCAAAGTGAAACTGGAGCAACAACTCCGATAGAGCCAGGCAACAGCCTAAAGCAGCAGCAGTACGGAGAGGGGGGGGCGGAAGTGTTGCAAGTGTTGCACACGGCATGCAATGCAGAGTTGAAGCCAACAACTTTCTTAGCCAACACAATAAACACTCGCTCACTGCACAAATGGATGCCAAACAAACGACGCCCAGTGCCAAGCGCTCGACGGCCGCCGCCGTCTTCAAATCGCATCACATTGTACGCAACGCGGATATCGTTGATGTTGCCAGCGATGCGTCGCTCTATTGCGGCACAGAAACGGAAACTGACACAATTGCAACACACTCCCAATCGCAGTCGCAATCGCAAACGCAATCTCAAACGCAGTCGCGTTCACCGTCGCAGTTCCAGTTGCATTCACAGCCACAGCCAACGCCACGTGCTGCACCGCGTGCTCCATCGGCAACCGCTGTCAATCCGCCAACACCCAAGCCGCGTCAGGCTGTCAGGCCATCAAAAGGTAGCAGCATTATTTTGACCTGGTTTCAATTTTGGCACAGTTGACTAGAAAAATAGGGTGGGGGAGTTGGAGTTGCTTTCGAGGTTAGCCTGTTCATTTAAGGAACAACACACTCAAGTTGAGGCTATTAAAGCGGCTTGCAACAAGCAATTAACAACAACTTTTAAATGTTTGCAACCGTACACATTATTCAGGGCTCTATAGACTGAGAACTACTTATCTAAAATCTAACTTAAAATAGGGACATATGAGTATATATCCTGGCAAGTTCTCCTGCTTATTAGTGTTGCCTTGTCATTTAGATAGGATGTTTTGATTTTGTGATCGGAGCAGATGGTCTTTCTTGGCTATCAACAGCTTTCTCAAGTGTTTCCTTTCTGCGAAAAATAAATACGCTCTCCATCCAGTTATGTGCAAAAATTAAGTTTTTACTAACATGCCGTGTGATACACAGTAATCGCAAAAGACCCATTGACCCCACATGGAGCTGCTCGTATCATGAAACATGCTCTTTGGTTAATTCCCAAAGCATTTTTACGAGCATTGCACAAGCGGAAGAAAACGCTTCACGAGTAGAACCATTAAATGCGTTAACTTAACGGTTTCTTAAATGCCACTTAAAAATATATATATATATATATAAACAAAACTGACAGTAAGATGACAAGTAAAAGCAGCCGGAGACATTGTCTAATTGCCAAACCAGTGTTGGAGCTGAGTGGGAAAGTGGCGCAGAGTCATCGGCTTGTGCAACTTACATGTCGCATGTAATCTAATCAAAATAGCTCACAATGGGAAAGAATGAGACCCATTTTCTCACATGCCATCAATTCACTTTTGCCTTTGGATCTGAGAGTTACGTGTCGGCTTCTGCTTTTGTCTTTTGCAGTGCTTCCAAATTCAACAAACGCAACGTTGTCACGATCCCGGCAGCGACTCATCAAAGTGGATTTCTCAAAGTTGCAGGTGAGTTGTCAAACATGCTGAGACGCATGCAACAAACGGTTATACAATTTTAAACATCGCCAGGACGACGAGCATATCTTTGATGAATCCAGCATCAGCAGCAGCACAGCATCCACAGCAGCGGCAAATCTTGCCGAGCTGCATCGCTACTCACAGCCCAAGATGCCGCCATATCCAATGGGTGGCTATATACTGGCCAGCCAGGCGAGACACGATTCTCCGGTTAATGCGATGCTAATGCGACCGAGACGCACAAGTAAGTATCGATGATGATATAATGCGATATAGTACGATATGCGATATATATTTATATGTAAAGTGCACAAGGTATGAAGGAACAAGTTCTTTGAAACCCAAGAATTGCGATTTATCATTGTAACCAGACTGAATCAAGCAATATGCATAAAATTCTTCAATTGTATAAAATTATTGGATTTTATATATTTTAAACATCGAGCAATACAATTCAAGGTCTAAACGCATTACAAAAATGACAGTATCTAATTTGAGGACAGATAAAGTGAAACCCTGAACTAAGTTTAAATAAAATAACCAATTTCTTATTTGGATTGAGACATCTCATTTATGACACATAATTTGCTTGTTCATGGTTCATAATGATCCCCAATTAAAAATATTCGCTGTTATTTAAGTTGATTTAGTTGCGACCTCTTTAAATTTCTCAATGGTTAAAGATAATAAAAACAACAGTTTTTTCATCCGAATTTTCGTTGAGTAATCTGCCCTACGATATTGGCCCAATTTGAAACAAATTTTAATTGATATTAATAATCTTTCGTACCTTCGTACTTTGTGGCACACCTTTAATTTACTATATTTTTGCTTAAATATATATTTGACGCGGTTTTTGTTTATTTTAATTTTAATTTACAACATTTTTATTTTTTACTTTTTCCACCCTTTTCCCTAAAACAAAAACCAAACACAACACACAAAAAACTTACTTTTGCGAAGGTATTTGATCATTTTGTTGATTAATTAAGTTATTTTTATGATTTTGATAACAAAATCAAATGTATTATATTTTGCCAAACGCACTAAGAACAAATGAAAACCGACTCGGGAAATATATAGAAGATATATATAAATATATATATATATATATGCTTGGTTGGTTTGGAAGACAGTTGGTGTGGGAGCATTCTGATGACAATTGATGCTGGTTATGGATATGTACACACAGACACACAACCGCACACACACACACACACACACAACAAGATGAAAATAATCTCGAAATATTTGTTATATACAATACAACATCGAAAGACAAAATAAAATAATTCAAATAAAAATCAAACATTTTTAATGTAAACAATTATTTTGCATGACAAATTTAAATTTAAGAAATATGCAAACTAACTATTTGGCTTAACAAGCAATGTTAAATTTAAATTTATATATAATTATACTTTCCATTTTCAAAATTGGAAAATACCAACAAAATTCGCTTAAAAATCAATAACACAAAAAAAAACACTTTGCACTTGCTGCCTAAAACTATGCAATGGGTTTTTTTTTTGGTCTGCTGGGCAGAGGAGCAGCCGCCACAGCCGCAGCAGCAGCAACAGCAGCAGCAAGAGCAAAAACAGCAGCCGCAGCAGCAAGCACAAGTTTGTACACAGGACGATTATCACAGATACTTCGATAATGCCTTGGAATGTAAATATGCGTGCAAACTTCAGATTAACTTCTCGTTCCTCGCTGATTCTGCATGCATTATTCACATTCAAATCGATCCATTCCAAGTTGAAACCATTACCAAAATGCATAAACTAATCATAAACCTAAAAATAAGTTACTTCATATGAATATTGAACTATCTACAAAATATGTGCACTATTTGAGATTTTAATGTTCACTTTTACATAACTCTGTAAACAAGTTTTTAATAATATCATGTCTAACTCTACACCAAGTAAAACACATGCATATTAAAAACTCTTTTCATTATCTGTGATGAAAAACCACTAAAAACTTGTAATATCATAAATCAATTTCAGTTGCTAAAACTTTGAAATCAGTTTTTATTCAAATTTCGCATAACATTTAAACGCAGTTTTCATCAGCTTTAAGACTAAATTGTAGTGCACATATAATATATACTTCTGAAGATTAAACCTAAGCATAAACATATAACCACATACAACATTGTCTCAAGAGTCTCCTCGACCCCCGTCCACTTCGCCCCGCTTGCTTGCTGTACAAATTGTGAATGCGTCGTTTTCTTTTCCGTTTCCTGTTTCTCGCTTTTTCTTCTCGCTGTCGCTTGCTCTACTTTTCCCCCTCTATCCATACACACATATATAATGCATACGCAGTGTTGACTGACCTTCAGTGGCGCATTATAAGTAATGACTTCGCTCATCCTCATCTATTTTTCTTCTTCAGCCTATGACCTGGCCACCCAGTGCGAATCGAGACGCGCCTCGCTGCGTCGCCACACCATCGTTGGCTGTCAGAGCAACCTGGATGAGACGCACTCCATGCCACCCACTCGCCCCGAGTCTCGTCAATCGAATGACGTCAGCAGCGCATCCAAGGAGGTAGCGTAAAAACTGTTTGACCTTTTTGACGCATACATTAACCTTTTTGTTGTCTGTTCGGTTTTTTCTTACCTGTTCAGCATTTGAAGCAGACACCCGATGCGCCACAGTCGCTGGAACACCAGCATCAGCATCAGCAGCAACAGCAGCGAGGTGAAATGTCTGGAAATGGAGCTGGTGAGACCGCGTCGCATTCAACATCCTCGCTTGGCCCATGGAACAAGTCCTTTATGGACAAACAGACCTGGATGGAACGTGGTGATGATCGTCTGTCTGTCACACTGGCGGAGATCGTCCACATACGTTCCGTCATGACGAAGGCCGAGCTGGAGAGCCTGCCCATGGATGTGCGCGTCAAGGAGGATGTTGAAAAGCGTCGTGTCTGCTTCCTGTGCCTCCGCACACGCTTCTCCTTCTTCGGTCCCTACGGCATCCAGTGCAAGCTCTGCCAACGCACTGTCTGCACCAAATGCTACACCAAGATGCGCATACCCTCAGAGCATTTTCGCAATGTGCCCCTGGTGCTGATCTCACCCTCGCTGCTGTCCAGTCCGGCCAGCTCGAGCACACCATCGCCATCGCATCATGCTGCCCACCATTCTGCGCACTCCTCATCGACGGGCAACATCATGGACGATCAGTTCCCCAAGTCGCTGATCGAGCGCCTACTTCGTTCCGAGTCAGACCGCAAGGTGAGTCCAAGCAGTGAACAAGTGAAATTTATGCTACTCCCAATGGAGAATATTAATATTAAGTTCAAGATAAATCGCTCAATGCGTGACAAAATTATGTTACCCTCAGCGGCGAGGTAAAATAATGAGTCCATTTTTATCTGTATAAATCTTGATGATAGCTGTTACTTATTATATTGATTCTACTCGTCACAGACTCGCAGCACAGTGGGTAGTGCACCCTCATCGCCCAAGCACCAAAGATCAAATATGAGCACGCCGGGCATCAGTGTTGGCCCCGGCTCAGCGGCCGGCGCTGCTGCTGCTGCAACTGGACAGGCTGTGGAGGCGCTGCACGATCAGGCATCTATGTCCGCCTCCTACTCGACGGCGATGCGACCGTCTGGTGTGCAACAGTACCAGCAGAAGCACCAGCAGCACTACAACAACGTCATGTCGCGCAGCATGGAGGGGCCACGCAGTCTTCCCGTGCAGAGTCCGGCCTATCGGCCGCTCTCCAACAACAGCACACTGGAGCGCAAGTAAGCGAAACGCTCGACAGACAATTTCAGCCCAAACATTTACTAATCCTCACACCTCACTATTATAGATCCCGTTTCTCGCGCGGTTTTGCGCTATTCTCGTCGGGCAGCCATTTGGCACAAACGCAACAGGATCAGAAGGAGAATCTGCGCGGCGAACAGGTGACCGTCTGCAACGATTGCCAGGGCCTGGTCAACGAGATCACCAGTTCCGTAAAGCAAAAGCGCAGCTCGGCACGCAATCGGACGATACAGAATCTCACGCTGGATCTGACGCCTGTCTGGAAATAAACTAAAAGACCAGGCATAAACCAGAAAACAGGCAGCCTGCAAAACTTAAAAAACAAAATATAAAAATCATGCATATTTTAGATGGACTGTTGTATACATAAGATTGTGGAGTAGATACAGAGGCAGGCCGCGAAACAGAGAGAACTGGCTAAAACGAGCGCCTGTAAAAACGTTGTAAATCGTTAGCCTAGTGATAAGTAAAACAAAAAAAACTTAGCAGAAAACAAAAGATATAAACAAAAGCAACGCTGTAAATTTCTTCTTCCGAGTAGAGACTAGCTTGAGCGCGCACCCCACCATAAGAATACAAAATTCGTATATAAATACTAAACGGATACTACACATACACACATATACACACTCATATATATATATGTATACATATAGGTAAAACGTTCGACATGCGTTAAGCTGTACGATGTCGTTGTTTGTAATTGTTTCATTGATGTATAAATGTTGATTAAGTCTCGTATAACTCGTATATCTGCGTATGACGAACCTAAACAAAAACACCCGAACAATACAATATACAATATAATACAACTCAAAAATATTACTACATTAGCAGATATAATTATATATATATATATATATAGTTTATGATAATTATTCAAATCCAAAGCACTCCACAGCTTATGCCTTCGATTTCGCATGAGCCTCAACGATTGAATCCTTAAGTTGCTAATAGACAAAATTATGATTATTATGAAGAAAACAAATGTTGTGAATTATGTGCTTGCACAGATCTGTATCGTTTTTGTTTCGGTTTTCCATGCGGAAAACTCGAAAAGTTCATATTGTTTTTTTTTTGTTTTTGTTTTTTGTTTCTTTCATTTAAGTATCCCGACTCCCTAAAACTGATTTATACCATTCTCATATTCGATACAAAACTATCAATAAATAATTATAAATTGTGACTAGCTTAAATCTAAATATAATTTTACACCTAATTGCAATTATAAAATAGTTACATTTCAAGAAGAAGAAAAAACAAATTTTGAAAATTTTATGTTTCTTTTTTGCGTATTGTAATTTGTAAATGCATTTAATATTTGTAATTTATGAAGTTTATATTAGTTTTTATTGTTTTTAAGTTGAATTATATGTATGTATATTGATATTGCGAATCATTTAACAACAACAAAAAACACACACACACAAAAATAAAAACTACTAAATGAAAATATATTTTCTTTCATAAACGTTTATATTTTAAATGCAGGTTATTTATTCTTGATGATTCGTAAGTTTAATTATGTAAATTAAAATGTGTATTAAATGTACATATTAAAGAGTTACGAAACTATTTACTTTGAGAATAAATTTCAGCTCAGTTTCATCCTTGAAGTGGCTTATGCTGAAGAAAAACATATTACTTGAATTGATTATTAAATTTCTCTTTTATTTGGTCCGGCGATGGTGCTGCTCTACTATACAATCATATTTGTACCAGTTGTTGGTACGACTAAAATGAATTTAGCTTTGTTTATTACAAAATGTTGTTGTTTTTTTTTTTGTAATTTCGTTAAGCAAAGAAAACCAATAAATGTTCAGTAAATAAAATAAATAAGAGTTACTCTCCTATTATGTAAACTATACATATTTCTCACGAGAATTCTTCTCTGACTTATGCTTAATGTTACTGGAAATCAATCTAGTAATTTAGTAGCAATTGGATGTCACAAAATCGATTTGCTTAAAGCTAAAAACTAGAACTAACATTTTTTATTTGCATATCATATGGAGTCTAGCAACGATTAGGAAGCCACACTACTCGGAGCGCTGCTTCTTGTTGTGGCTCCGATTGTCGTGTCCGCCATGACGCTTGCGTCCAAAACGCTTGTTGTTCTTGCCACGTGAGAAGTCGCGGCGCTTCTTCATGAATTCGATGGCCTTGTCTAGGAACTCTTTTTCCTCCTCATCGTTGGCCTTTCGCAGGGTAAGGGAGACTTCATCGTTGAACTTAAGCTGTAAAACAGAAAGGAGTCAGTAACGGAAAGATGGCAGTAGTGAGTGTGATTTAGATGGATTACCTTGGCATCCTCCACTTTGGCAATGTATTTCTCGGCGGCATCCGCCTCTGTGAGACGAACAGAGCCCTTGGTGTCGCCCTTGTTGAACTCAATGTAGGCAATATCGAAATCTTTAACCTTTTCGAAAGCTTCGCGTATCTCCTCGCGTGTAACGGTATCGGGAGCACCCTCGAACACAACAATCGCATTCTTCGGCAAATCAATTTCTGGCTCAACTTTAGCCTCCTTCTTGAGTTTGCGTTTCTCGTTCTTCTTCTGGTATTCTTCCTGTTTCTCTTTCAAATAATCAACTTGCCACTTGCGCAGCAGTTCGCGTTCCTTGTAGACAATCTTGTCCTTGGCAAGGAATTCCTTCGCCTGATCCTTCTTCTCGAACGTGACGAAAATGCTGCCCTTGAATTTGTACGACTTGGTGGGTTTGTCATAATGTTTGCGCATCGTTACATTAACCACCTTTTCGTAGGCGCTGACAAAATCGAGAATTTCGGTCATTTGCGAATCCAATGGGAAGCCCTTCGCGTAGGCGGTGCGCTCCTGAATCTCCTTGCGACGGTCCTCATTGTGTTCAGGTATGGGCCGTTCGGTGTGACGACGCAAGCTCTGCTTGTCCTCGCTGATCTCCACCAGACCCTCGCCCGACTTATTTAGTGCATTGACGATCTTGTCGAAATCTGTGGTGAGCGCTGCCAAGCGTTTAAATGTGACCAGCACGGAGAGCGGCACCCAGCCTCCCTCGTTATTTGTGATCTGTTCGCTGAGGAACTTGTCGCGATGCAGATTGGCATCGCCGAAATAGTACTCCACTTGCCGAATGATTGAGCGATCCTCTTTGCTGTTCTCATCGGCTGCGGGTGCCACTGATTCTTCTTCTTCTGGTTTTTCGGCATCTCCATTTTTGCCGGCAGCGTTGGAATCTTCAACCTTTTCCGCCTGTTTCACATCGGCAATAACTTCAGAACTTGTAGTTTCTGCAACATCAGCCATTATAATATTCTATTCGTTTAATTCACTTTTCTTATTTTGAGAGAAAAAAAATAAACTGAAATGTGCTGCAATGCTAAACACGTGTGCGTCGGGCGGCAATTGAGTTGTCAAACAATCGATGGCAAACGTTTCGCTAGAAACGTTATCGAAAAAAAAAATGTTAAGATTCTGTTAACCAAAAAGTTTGAATTGCAACATTTAAAAATTATATTTTAAGAACATTTTAATTTTTATTGGGTTTGACATTAAGTATCAAAATTCATGAAATATTATCTATTATTTGGCCTTAGCGGCTACTTCTTAACATTATAGTCACAAAAAATAATTTAGTTCTTAGCGTATTTAAGATTTAGTTTTCGCATTGCAATGCGTTCCCTCGATTCCAATTTAAGGCGCATTAAACGTTCTTTGGAATCGATCTCAAAGAGTCTCACCTCCAATTCCCTTTCGCGTAATCGAAGCTCCACTAATTTGTAGTCGTGCTCGGACGTTGGCTTTTCTAGTGGATAAATTTTCTCAGGATCGGCGACCAGTATATATTCGTCCGGCTTCTCAACTTCAGTTGACGTAGGAGCAGTTGAGGAAACAGTACCATCATTATGCTCCATTCCGATGTTATCGGCGACGCTGTTTGCTCTGTCAAACTGCGATGGCATGACTGCAGCTGTATGTGGAGCATATTCTTCGTCTGGATTGCTAGAAGTAAGCTCAGCTGGAGCGTATTCATCGCCTGGATTGCTAGAAGTAAGCTCAGCTGTATGCGGAGCGTATTCTTCGCCCGGATTGCTAGAAGTAAGCTTATCCGACTGAGAACTCATTGCTTGATTAGGGCTGATTAACTCTTCTTTGATTATCAATGGCACAAGTCGTATCTCGTCAGGGGCGTCGGCATCAGTTGATGTGGGCAATGTAACAATAGGTTGGTTTAAGGTTGTCTCGCGTTCGGACATGATGTCAGACTCCATTGCGTCACCAGAGTCCGTTGTATTTGGACTAACCGTCATGTTGCTGATTTTTGCAATTATCATGCTGTTTCGACGCTTGAAGACGATGTTCTTAAAGATATCATGCAACTGTCTGTAATAGGGACTAATTCTCTGTACGTCTTTCAGGGGAAACTCTCGTCTCATAGAAATCAGAGCTCTAGCCTTTCGGTATCCTCTCAGCATGTGGTTAACCTTACAGCGCAACACCTTAAAATTTGCGGTCAGTGCCAGTTCTCGGTGCATCCCCTTGTAGTAGATAACGCCGTTGGGGTGCTGGAACGGATGGTGTCGAATATATTCGAAAATCTTTTCGCAGTCCTCCGGATTCCACTTTCGACGAATTTTTGATGGTTTAGAGAGTGCCATGTTCACGCCAGCAAAGTCAACCACAGAATGAATAGCTCAAGGATGCAGTAACTTCTTTTATAATTTGGGCAATTTACCTATGTGATATGCATTCAGGTAGAGGATTAGTTTATTGTATAAACCTTTTTGCAACATGAAAAAACAAACATAGGTTTTACCCGATACTTTAAGGTTTATATATATGATTTTTTATGCCATATTCACTTACAACAAGCACAACATTTATGAATCCCCCGCTATACATTTTCCCCTGTGAGTTTACCTGATATATATATGATTTTGTATGCCATATTCACTTACAACAAGCACAACATTTACGATTTCCCCGCTATACATTTTCCCCTGTGAGCTTACCTGATACTTGATTTATTATGCCATATGCACTAGTTATGAATGATTTCTGTTTTTTTGGAAAGTGAGTTGTGAAGAAGCGATTGAGTTTTGCAGCACTGGAAGTCAAAATAAGTCGAATTTCATCGCAATTGTATTTAGATAGATTTGACCAAAATACTGTGATTACTGGCACTTCTCGTTGTTGTTGCCAGTTTTATTAATCAATAATTTGTGTACACAAATATGTTCTGCTAGTTTGAATATTAGAATAGTGTGTTGATTTATTAATTAGTGTTGGCGATCGAGTTGAAAATGCAATGCAAAAAATATCGATTTACAAAAAATCGAATAGATGCGCTTGTAAAACGATTATATATTTAGATTTCCTCGACGAGACGGAAGCGCTGATGCTGCGTCTCTGGAATAACATTAAAAAACTTCTTATAAATAGTTTGATCCTGTCGGCCGGCATAGTTGCGCTGAATCCAGGTGTGATCCCAGTTCGGATCGATGGGTTCACAGCTGACGATAACTCTGCCATGCTCCATGGCAAACAAAGTGCCATTGCGTCCAAAGCCAACCTAAAAAAGCTATTTCTTTCACACGAAGTTTAACAATGAATATTGCTTATCACTTACATTCAGACCGGGATGAAAGCGTGTCGTAAGCTGCGTGGCCAAAATGGTGCCATGGGAAACGTAGTGCCCGTCAAGAACTCGCCATCCTCGATGCTTTGGACGTGGATGTCCCTTTTTGTTGCGCGTGCTGCCGCCGGTTTTCTTGCTTGCGTTACGTATCGTTGCTACTCGAAGCATGAAAGATGTCAAGTTATTTTATTTGCGTACGTTAATCAGGAAACTTACTTAGCAGTGGTTGGTCAGCTTTTAGGCACTGTAAGGATAGTTTTTGCATTATATTAAAAGACATTTTTATTTGTTTTGCCTTCCGATCAACTGTTTATGCAACTGAACACCAGTGTGACCACTCTTAGTTATCGGGCCAATGCTTTCAAATCGAAATACCGCCACAATGAATCAGTTGTAAGTAAGCGGTAAACAATAATTATCGCTCAACAGTAGCAGATGTGAATTATATGCCGGCAGCGTTATTAAAATATAATGGAGACAATAGGAGAAGTGCAGGCAGCACCAGGAGAGATGAACAACACTGCACTTCGACATAAGATACGAGAGTATGCACGACAGCAGCGAAAAGATTTGCGCACGAATACAACAGATGCTCTGCGCTTTGGTTTGGGGCAAATCAAGAATGAAATTGTTGAGTTGGAAAATCTCGGAATCAAAGATGTCCAGGGGATGGCGGGTCGCATTAAGCGGCGAAAACATGCCGATATCAAGGACATGTATCGTCTGAGCCACGCCTTTTTGCAGGGCAATGATAATATTAACGCCTTTGCTGAGGTTCAAGGTGGAACCGAAGTGCTAATTAAAGAGCTAACTGGTAAGCCAAATCCAGTAGAACACAATCCGAATTGTTTTATTGGATGTCCTTTCTCATTTCAGGTACCCATTCGCAACGTCAGATTGAAGCAGCCGAATGCTTGTGTAACTTTTCCCTTGGCGATGCGCATATCTGTGAGAAGATTACCACTATGGCGGGCAGTTACCTGGTGACCCTGTTGAGTAGTCAAGAGCCGCGCTTGAAGCGCAGCTGCCTCTGGACATTGGCCAACATTATAGCCACCTGCAGCAAGTCCGCTAAAACATTGCTTCGAATGAAATTGGCAATCAAATTA
Source organism: Drosophila demipolita (assembly GCA_035042405.1). Classification (NCBI taxonomy): domain Eukaryota; kingdom Metazoa; phylum Arthropoda; class Insecta; order Diptera; family Drosophilidae; genus Drosophila; species Drosophila demipolita. The sequence goes on along the minus strand of JAWNLI010000044.1, from coordinate 2,122,322 downwards.
TGGAAAATGTACACAACACCATCAAGTGACAGCGACGCCTATCAGGAGGATGCCGCCATTTGCTTGTATTTAATTGCAAATCATGCTTCGTCTTCCATTACCACTGAGGATCGAATTTACATTGCCAAGCATCTGCAAATGAAGCAACCAACCGAGCCCGCTGCCGACTACTATATGTTTATCGTATTTCAGTTTGAAGTTGTTCGGCTGCATCACGATTTGTGCTCGCCACATTTTCAGCATTTGTTAAATTACTTCCAGGCCAATCTGAAGACGAATCTCAGCACATCTGCCAGCAAGTTGCACGCCGTTTATGGAGTGCGTGTGCTTGCCAACATTTTTGCCATTCGTCCATTAATTGACAGATTAGACTTGCAGGCAAATCAATTTGTGAACACATTAAACCAACTGTTTGCCTTACAAAACGCCGGTCTAACCATGGATCTGATGCAACTACTAAAGAATATAGTTGATGCTCAACCCATGGATAACACTCTTCTGCTGGAACAGATTTGCGTCTACGCTTCGCCAGTCGCAGTCAATAAAAATTAAAATTTTAATTTGTAATAAGCATCTACTCAGCTTGTTTCAAGTATTTACGAGACACTGTTTAATCATGTATTCAATTTTTATTTAATATTTATTGCGTTGGAAAACATCCCCAAAATAAGATTTGATTAAATAAATACAAAAAGGATTTGTAAATACTTCTGATATTGCCGATGGGCGCTACATTGGGTACATTGAAGACAAGTAAAACCAAATTAAATATTAAGTCAAATTACATATATAAAAAATGCACGGGACGAATACAATCAATTTGAAAACGAAGTTTCACACTTAAATACGATATGGAATAAATAATATAAAATAGATTAAATTAAATATCGTCTTCAAATAGGGCGATTATGCGACGCCGTTGAGCGTCGTCGTCTTTGGCATTGTTGACATTGCGTTGTTCATTGTGATGATGACCGTTGTGAACCTCCAGTTCGCTAACGCAGTCGAATATCAAGTTGCATTGGCTGCAACGTGCTGCCGACAAAGGCAACTGAGTGCCACTTGTGGCTGTGACTAGGACAGGCGATTGCGACTGTGACTGCTGATGGGGTGTGACAACGGCACGTTGCAATTTCTCTAGGAATGTGGCACGGGCCCGCTCCTCATGCACCAGCGGTGCATTAGCAGCAGCTGAGCATCTTATGGGTATGGGCTTCTTTACCATCGGGTTGGGCGTATTCTGTGAGTTGCGACTCTCAGAGCGCTCGATGGCATACAATACATTGTTCTCAACAGTTATTGGAGTGTTGGTGCCATTATTAAATGTAAGCAGGCCATTGCCAAAGAGTGTACTGTCGTCGAGGGAGGATGCAATGCTATCCCAGCGATTTCGTGATTTTGCTGTGCTTTCAGGAGTTTTTTCAGTACTGCTATTGGTTATTTTAACCTGATTCAGTTTATCGGCCAACTGGGTGTCTATTGAATGTTCCTGCAACCAGGTGCAGGTCTTGTGCAACGCAAAGATCATACGTCTGATGAACTCGTGTGGTGATATCATTTTCTGACGCTTGATTTCCAGCAACTTGTTTAACTCGGCCACAAAACTGAAAAACTGATGTTCCACACAATTGTCCAAATGCAATTGATGCGAATCCTCGTGCATATAGCGTTTAAAGCAGGCCGGACATTTGCGCTCCTTCCACATGGGTTCAGGTATGTTGACCTTAATGTCCTTTAACTGAGCCTGCTCCATGGGATCATCCTCTTCGAAATTCGTTTCACTGTAGTTATAGCAGTTCTTGTCCTTGCGCGACAATGCATTCTCTTCATTGTCATCGCTATCTTTCGACGAGACGGAAGCGCTGATGCTGCGTCTCTGGAATAACATTAAAAAACTTCTTATAAATAGTTTGATCCTGTCGGCCGGCATAGTTGCGCTGAATCCAGGTGTGATCCCAGTTCGGATCGATGGGTTCACAGCTGACGATAACTCTGCCATGCTCCATGGCAAACAAAGTGCCATTGCGTCCAAAGCCAACCTAAAAAAGCTATTTCTTTCACACGAAGTTTAACAATGAATATTGCTTATCACTTACATTCAGACCGGGATGAAAGCGTGTCGTAAGCTACGTGGCCAAAATGGTGCCATGGGAAACGTAGTGCCCGTCAAGAACTCGCCATCCTCGATGCTTTGGACGTGGATGTCCCTTTTTGTTGCGCGTGCTGCCGCCGGTTTTCTTGCTTGCGTTACGTATCGTTGCTACTCGAAGCATGAAAGATGTCAAGTTATTTTATTTGCGTACGTTAATCAGGAAACTTACTTAGCAGTGGTTGGTCAGCTTTTAGGCACTGTAAGGATAGTTTTTGCATTATATTAAAAGACATTTTTATTTGTTTTGCCTTCCGATCAACTGTTTATGCAACTGAACACCAGTGTGACCACTCTTAGTTATCGGGCCAATGCTTTCAAATCGAAATACCGCCACAATGAATCAGTTGTAAGTAAGCGGTAAACAATAATTATCGATCAACAGTAGCAGATGTGAATTATATGCCGGCAGCGTTATTAAAATTTAATGGAGACAATAGGAGAAGTGCAGGCAGCACCAGGAGAGATGAACAACACTGCACTTCGACATAAGATACGAGAGTATGCACGACAGCAGCGAAAAGATTTGCGCACGAATACAACAGATGCTCTGCGCTTTGGTTTGGGGCAAATCAAGAATGAAATTGTTGAGTTGGAAAATCTCGGAATCAAAGATGTCCAGGGGATGGCGGGTCGCATTAAGCGGCGAAAACATGCCGATATCAAGGACATGTATCGTCTGAGCCACGCCTTTTTGCAGGGCAATGATAATATTAACGCCTTTGCTGAGGTTCAAGGTGGAACCGAAGTGCTAATTAAAGAGCTAACTGGTAAGCCAAATCCAGTAGAACACAATCCGAATTGTTTTATTGGATGTCCTTTCTCATTTCAGGTACCCATTCGCAACGTCAGATTGAAGCAGCCGAATGCTTGTGTAACTTATCCCTTGGCGATGCGCATATCTGTGAGAAGATTACCACTATGGCGGGCAGTTACCTGGTGACCCTGTTGAGTAGTCAAGAGCCGCGCTTGAAGCGCAGCTGCCTCTGGACATTGGCCAACATTATAGCCACCTGCAGCAAGTCCGCTAAAACATTGCTTCGAATGAAATTGGCAATCAAATTATGGAAAATGTACACAACACCATCAAGTGACAGCGACGCCTATCAGGAGGATGCCGCCATTTGCTTGTATTTAATTGCAAATCATGCTTCGTCTTCCATTACCACTGAGGATCGAATTTACATTGCCAAGCATCTGCAAATGAAGCAACCAACCGAGCCCGCTGCCGACTACTATATGTTTATCGTATTTCAGTTTGAAGTTGTTCGGCTGCATCACGATTTGTGCTCGCCACATTTTCAGCATTTGTTAAATTACTTCCAGGCCAATCTGAAGACGAATCTCAGCACATCTGCCAGCAAGTTGCACGCCGTTTATGGAGTGCGTGTGCTTGCCAACATTTTTGCCATTCGTCCATTAATTGACAGATTAGACTTGCAGGCAAATCAATTTGTGAACACATTAAACCAACTGTTTGCCTTACAAAACGCCGGTCTAACCATGGATCTGATGCAACTACTAAAGAATATAGTTGATGCTCAACCCATGGATAACACTCTTCTGCTGGAACAGATTTGCGTGTACGCTTCGCCAGTCGCAGTCAATAAAAATTAAAATTTTAATTTGTAATAAGCATCTACTCAGCTTGTTTCAAGTATTTACGAGACACTGTTTAATCATGTATTCAATTTTTATTTAATATTTATTGCGTTGGAAAACATCCCCAAAATAAGATTTGATTAAATAAATACAAAAAGGATTTGTAAATACTTCTGATATTGCCGATGGGCGCTACATTGGGTACATTGAAGACAAGTAAAACCAAATTAAATATTAAGTCAAATTACATATATAAAAAATGCACGGGACGAATACAATCAATTTGAAAACGAAGTTTCACACTTAAATACGATATGGAATAAATAATATAAAATAGATTAAATTAAATATCGTCTTCAAATAGGGCGATTATGCGACGCCGTTGAGCGTCGTCGTCTTTGGCATTGTTGACATTGCGTTGTTCATTGTGATGATGACCGTTGTGAACCTCCAGTTCGCTAACGCAGTCGAATATCAAGTTGCATTGGCTGCAACGTGCTGCCGACAAAGGCAACTGAGTGCCACTTGTGGCTGTGACTAGGACAGGCGATTGCGACTGTGACTGCTGATGGGGTGTGACAACGGCACGTTGCAATTTCTCTAGGAATGTGGCACGGGCCCGCTCCTCATGCACCAGCGGTGCATTAGCAGCAGCTGAGCATCTTATGGGTATGGGCTTCTTTACCATCGGGTTGGGCGTATTCTGTGAGTTGCGACTCTCAGAGCGCTCGATGGCATACAATACATTGTTCTCAACAGTTATTGGAGTGTTGGTGCCATTATTAAATGTAAGCAGGCCATTGCCAAAGAGTGTACTGTCGTCGAGGGAGGATGCAATGCTATCCCAGCGATTTCGTGATTTTGCTGTGCTTTCAGGAGTTTTTTCAGTACTGCTATTGGTTATTTTAACCTGATTCAGTTTATCGGCCAACTGGGTGTCTATTGAATGTTCCTGCAACCAGGTGCAGGTCTTGTGCAACGCAAAGATCATACGTCTGATGAACTCGTGTGGTGATATCATTTTCTGACGCTTGATTTCCAGCAACTTGTTTAACTCGGCCACAAAACTGAAAAACTGATGTTCCACACAATTGTCCAAATGCAATTGATGCGAATCCTCGTGCATATAGCGTTTAAAGCAGGCCGGACATTTGCGCTCCTTCCACATGGGTTCAGGTATGTTGACCTTAATGTCCTTTAACTGAGCCTGCTCCATGGGATCATCCTCTTCGAAATTCGTTTCACTGTAGTTATAGCAGTTCTTGTCCTTGCGCGACAATGCATTCTCTTCATTGTCATCGCTATCTTTCGACGAGACGGAAGCGCTGATGCTGCGTCTCTGGAATAACATTAAAAAACTTCTTATAAATAGTTTGATCCTGTCGGCCGGCATAGTTGCGCTGAATCCAGGTGTGATCCCAGTTCGGATCGATGGGTTCACAGCTGACGATAACTCTGCCATGCTCCATGGCAAACAAAGTGCCATTGCGTCCAAAGCCAACCTAAAAAAGCTATTTCTTTCACACGAAGTTTAACAATGAATATTGCTTATCACTTACATTCAGACCGGGATGAAAGCGTGTCGTAAGCTACGTGGCCAAAATGGTGCCATGGGAAACGTAGTGCCCGTCAAGAACTCGCCATCCTCGATGCTTTGGACGTGGATGTCCCTTTTTGTTGCGCGTGCTGCCGCCGGTTTTCTTGCTTGCGTTACGTATCGTTGCTACTCGAAGCATGAAAGATGTCAAGTTATTTTATTTGCGTACGTTAATCAGGAAACTTACTTAGCAGTGGTTGGTCAGCTTTTAGGCACTGTAAGGATAGTTTTTGCATTATATTAAAAGACATTTTTATTTGTTTTGCCTTCCGATCAACTGTTTATGCAACTGAACACCAGTGTGACCACTCTTAGTTATCGGGCCAATGCTTTCAAATCGAAATACCGCCACAATGAATCAGTTGTAAGTAAGCGGTAAACAATAATTATCGCTCAACAGTAGCAGATGTGAATTATATGCCGGCAGCGTTATTAAAATATAATGGAGACAATAGGAGAAGTGCAGGCAGCACCAGGAGAGATGAACAACACTGCACTTCGACATAAGATACGAGAGTATGCACGACAGCAGCGAAAAGATTTGCGCACGAATACAACAGATGCTCTGCGCTTTGGTTTGGGGCAAATCAAGAATGAAATTGTTGAGTTGGAAAATCTCGGAATCAAAGATGTCCAGGGGATGGCGGGTCGCATTAAGCGGCGAAAACATGCCGATATCAAGGACATGTATCGTCTGAGCCACGCCTTTTTGCAGGGCAATGATAATATTAACGCCTTTGCTGAGGTTCAAGGTGGAACCGAAGTGCTAATTAAAGAGCTAACTGGTAAGCCAAATCCAGTAGAACACAATCCGAATTGTTTTATTGGATGTCCTTTCTCATTTCAGGTACCCATTCGCAACGTCAGATTGAAGCAGTCGAATGCTTGTGTAACTTTTCCCTTGGCGATGCGCATATCTGTGAGAAGATTACCACTATGGCGGGCAGTTACCTGGTGACCCTGTTGAGTAGTCAAGAGCCGCGCTTGAAGCGCAGCTGCCTCTGGACATTGGCCAACATTATAGCCACCTGCAGCAAGTCCGCTAAAACATTGCTTCGAATGAAATTGGCAATCAAATTATGGAAAATGTACACAACACCATCAAGTGACAGCGACGCCTATCAGGAGGATGCCGCCATTTGCTTGTATTTAATTGCAAATCATGCTTCGTCTTCCATTACCACTGAGGATCGAATTTACATTGCCAAGCATCTGCAAATGAAGCAACCAACCGAGCCCGCTGCCGACTACTATATGTTTATCGTATTTCAGTTTGAAGTTGTTCGGCTGCATCACGATTTGTGCTCGCCACATTTTCAGCATTTGTTAAATTACTTCCAGGCCAATCTGAAGACGAATCTCAGCACATCTGCCAGCAAGTTGCACGCCGTTTATGGAGTGCGTGTGCTTGCCAACATTTTTGCCATTCGTCCATTAATTGACAGATTAGACTTGCAGGCAAATCAATTTGTGAACACATTAAACCAACTGTTTGCCTTACAAAACGCCGGTCTAACCATGGATCTGATGCAACTACTAAAGAATATAGTTGATGCTCAACCCATGGATAACACTCTTCTGCTGGAACAGATTTGCGTCTACGCTTCGCCAGTCGCAGTCAATAAAAATTAAAATTTTAATTTGTAATAAGCATCTACTCAGCTTGTTTCAAGTATTTACGAGACACTGTTTAATCATGTATTCAATTTTTATTTAATATTTATTGCGTTGGAAAACATCCCCAAAATAAGATTTGATTAAATAAATACAAAAAGGATTTGTAAATACTTCTGATATTGCCGATGGGCGCTACATTGGGTACATTGAAGACAAGTAAAACCAAATTAAATATTAAGTCAAATTACATATATAAAAAATGCACGGGACGAATACAATCAATTTGAAAACGAAGTTTCACACTTAAATACGATATGGAATAAATAATATAAAATAGATTAAATTAAATATCGTCTTCAAATAGGGCGATTATGCGACGCCGTTGAGCGTCGTCGTCTTTGGCATTGTTGACATTGCGTTGTTCATTGTGATGATGACCGTTGTGAACCTCCAGTTCGCTAACGCAGTCGAATATCAAGTTGCATTGGCTGCAACGTGCTGCCGACAAAGGCAACTGAGTGCCACTTGTGGCTGTGACTAGGACAGGCGATTGCGACTGTGACTGCTGATGGGGTGTGACAACGGCACGTTGCAATTTCTCTAGGAATGTGGCACGGGCCCGCTCCTCATGCACCAGCGGTGCATTAGCAGCAGCTGAGCATCTTATGGGTATGGGCTTCTTTACCATCGGGTTGGGCGTATTCTGTGAGTTGCGACTCTCAGAGCGCTCGATGGCATACAATACATTGTTCTCAACAGTTATTGGAGTGTTGGTGCCATTATTAAATGTAAGCAGGCCATTGCCAAAGAGTGTACTGTCGTCGAGGGAGGATGCAATGCTATCCCAGCGATTTCGTGATTTTGCTGTGCTTTCAGGAGTTTTTTCATGACTGCTATTGGTTATTTTAACCTGATTCAGTTTATCGGCCAACTGGGTGTCTATTGAATGTTCCTGCAACCAGGTGCAGGTCTTGTGCAACGCAAAGATCATACGTCTGATGAACTCGTGTGGTGATATCATTTTCTGACGCTTGATTTCCAGCAACTTGTTTAACTCGGCCACAAAACTGAAAAACTGATGTTCCACACAATTGTCCAAATGCAATTGATGCGAATCCTCGTGCATATAGCGTTTAAAGCAGGCCGGACATTTGCGCTCCTTCCACATGGGTTCAGGTATGTTGACCTTAATGTCCTTTAACTGAGCCTGCTCCATGGGATCATCCTCTTCGAAATTCGTTTCACTGTAGTTATAGCAGTTCTTGTCCTTGCGCGACAATGCATTCTCTTCATTGTCATCGCTATCTTTCGACGAGACGGAAGCGCTGATGCTGCGTCTCTGGAATAACATTAAAAAACTTCTTATAAATAGTTTGATCCTGTCGGCCGGCATAGTTGCGCTGAATCCAGGTGTGATCCCAGTTCGGATCGATGGGTTCACAGCTGACGATAACTCTGCCATGCTCCATGGCAAACAAAGTGCCATTGCGTCCAAAGCCAACCTAAAAAAGCTATTTCTTTCACACGAAGTTTAACAATGAATATTGCTTATCACTTACATTCAGACCGGGATGAAAGCGTGTCGTAAGCTGCGTGGCCAAAATGGTGCCATGGGAAACGTAGTGCCCGTCAAGAACTCGCCATCCTCGATGCTTTGGACGTGGATGTCCCTTTTTGTTGCGCGTGCTGCCGCCGGTTTTCTTGCTTGCGTTACGTATCGTTGCTACTCGAAGCATGAAAGATGTCAAGTTATTTTATTTGCGTACGTTAATCAGGAAACTTACTTAGCAGTGGTTGGTCAGCTTTTAGGCACTGTAAGGATAGTTTTTGCATTATATTAAAAGACATTTTTATTTGTTTTGCCTTCCGATCAACTGTTTATGCAACTGAACACCAGTGTGACCACTCTTAGTTATCGGGCCAATGCTTTCAAATCGAAATACCGCCACAATGAATCAGTTGTAAGTAAGCGGTAAACAATAATTATCGCTCAACAGTAGCAGATGTGAATTATATGCCGGCAGCGTTATTAAAATATAATGGAGACAATAGGAGAAGTGCAGGCAGCACCAGGAGAGATGAACAACACTGCACTTCGACATAAGATACGAGAGTATGCACGACAGCAGCGAAAAGATTTGCGCACGAATACAACAGATGCTCTGCGCTTTGGTTTGGGGCAAATCAAGAATGAAATTGTTGAGTTGGAAAATCTCGGAATCAAAGATGTCCAGGGGATGGCGGGTCGCATTAAGCGGCGAAAACATGCCGATATCAAGGACATGTATCGTCTGAGCCACGCCTTTTTGCAGGGCAATGATAATATTAACGCCTTTGCTGAGGTTCAAGGTGGAACCGAAGTGCTAATTAAAGAGCTAACTGGTAAGCCAAATCCAGTAGAACACAATCCGAATTGTTTTATTGGATGTCCTTTCTCATTTCAGGTACCCATTCGCAACGTCAGATTGAAGCAGCCGAATGCTTGTGTAACTTTTCCCTTGGCGATGCGCATATCTGTGAGAAGATTACCACTATGGCGGGCAGTTACCTGGTGACCCTGTTGAGTAGTCAAGAGCCGCGCTTGAAGCGCAGCTGCCTCTGGACATTGGCCAACATTATAGCCACCTGCAGCAAGTCCGCTAAAACATTGCTTCGAATGAAATTGGCAATCAAATTATGGAAAATGTACACAACACCATCAAGTGACAGCGACGCCTATCAGGAGGATGCCGCCATTTGCTTGTATTTAATTGCAAATCATGCTTCGTCTTCCATTACCACTGAGGATCGAATTTACATTGCCAAGCATCTGCAAATGAAGCAACCAACCGAGCCCGCTGCCGACTACTATATGTTTATCGTATTTCAGTTTGAAGTTGTTCGGCTGCATCACGATTTGTGCTCGCCACATTTTCAGCATTTGTTAAATTACTTCCAGGCCAATCTGAAGACGAATCTCAGCACATCTGCCAGCAAGTTGCACGCCGTTTATGGAGTGCGTGTGCTTGCCAACATTTTTGCCATTCGTCCATTAATTGACAGATTAGACTTGCAGGCAAATCAATTTGTGAACACATTAAACCAACTGTTTGCCTTACAAAACGCCGGTCTAACCATGGATCTGATGCAACTACTAAAGAATATAGTTGATGCTCAACCCATGGATAACACTCTTCTGCTGGAACAGATTTGCGTCTACGCTTCGCCAGTCGCAGTCAATAAAAATTAAAATTTTAATTTGTAATAAGCATCTACTCAGCTTGTTTCAAGTATTTACGAGACACTGTTTAATCATGTATTAAATTTTTATTTAATATTTATTGCGTTGGAAAACATCCCCAAAATAAGATTTGATTAAATAAATACAAAAAGGATTTGTAAATACTTCTGATATTGCCGATGGGCGCTACATTGGGTACATTGAAGACAAGTAAAACCAAATTAAATATTAAGTCAAATTACATATATAAAAAATGCACGGGACGAATACAATCAATTTGAAAACGAAGTTTCACACTTAAATACGATATGGAATAAATAATATAAAATAGATTAAATTAAATATCGTCTTCAAATAGGGCGATTATGCGACGCCGTTGAGCGTCGTCGTCTTTGGCATTGTTGACATTGCGTTGTTCATTGTGATGATGACCGTTGTGAACCTCCAGTTCGCTAACGCAGTCGAATATCAAGTTGCATTGGCTGCAACGTGCTGCCGACAAAGGCAACTGAGTGCCACTTGTGGCTGTGACTAGGACAGGCGATTGCGACTGTGACTGCTGATGGGGTGTGACAACGGCACGTTGCAATTTCTCTAGGAATGTGGCACGGGCCCGCTCCTCATGCACCAGCGGTGCATTAGCAGCAGCTGAGCATCTTATGGGTATGGGCTTCTTTACCATCGGGTTGGGCGTATTCTGTGAGTTGCGACTCTCAGAGCGCTCGATGGCATACAATACATTGTTCTCAACAGTTATTGGAGTGTTGGTGCCATTATTAAATGTAAGCAGGCCATTGCCAAAGAGTGTACTGTCGTCGAGGGAGGATGCAATGCTATCCCAGCGATTTCGTGATTTTGCTGTGCTTTCAGGAGTTTTTTCATGACTGCTATTGGTTATTTTAACCTGATTCAGTTTATCGGCCAACTGGGTGTCTATTGAATGTTCCTGCAACCAGGTGCAGGTCTTGTGCAACGCAAAGATCATACGTCTGATGAACTCGTGTGGTGATATCATTTTCTGACGCTTGATTTCCAGCAACTTGTTTAACTCGGCCACAAAACTGAAAAACTGATGTTCCACACAATTGTCCAAATGCAATTGATGCGAATCCTCGTGCATATAGCGTTTAAAGCAGGCCGGACATTTGCGCTCCTTCCACATGGGTTCAGGTATGTTGACCTTAATGTCCTTTAACTGAGCCTGCTCCATGGGATCATCCTCTTCGAAATTCGTTTCACTGTAGTTATAGCAGTTCTTGTCCTTGCGCGACAATGCATTCTCTTCATTGTCATCGCTATCTTTCGACGAGACGGAAGCGCTGATGCTGCGTCTCTGGAATAACATTAAAAAACTTCTTATAAATAGTTTGATCCTGTCGGCCGGCATAGTTGCGCTGAATCCAGGTGTGATCCCAGTTCGGATCGATGGGTTCACAGCTGACGATAACTCTGCCATGCTCCATGGCAAACAAAGTGCCATTGCGTCCAAAGCCAACCTAAAAAAGCTATTTCTTTCACACGAAGTTTAACAATGAATATTGCTTATCACTTACATTCAGACCGGGATGAAAGCGTGTCGTAAGCTGCGTGGCCAAAATGGTGCCATGGGAAACGTAGTGCCCGTCAAGAACTCGCCATCCTCGATGCTTTGGACGTGGATGTCCCTTTTTGTTGCGCGTGCTGCCGCCGGTTTTCTTGCTTGCGTTACGTATCGTTGCTACTCGAAGCATGAAAGATGTCAAGTTATTTTATTTGCGTACGTTAATCAGGAAACTTACTTAGCAGTGGTTGGTCAGCTTTTAGGCACTGTAAGGATAGTTTTTGCATTATATTAAAAGACATTTTTATTTGTTTTGCCTTCCGATCAACTGTTTATGCAACTGAACACCAGTGTGACCACTCTTAGTTATCGGGCCAATGCTTTCAAATCGAAATACCGCCACAATGAATCAGTTGTAAGTAAGCGGTAAACAATAATTATCGCTCAACAGTAGCAGATGTGAATTATATGCCGGCAGCGTTATTAAAATATAATGGAGACAATAGGAGAAGTGCAGGCAGCACCAGGAGAGATGAACAACACTGCACTTCGACATAAGATACGAGAGTATGCACGACAGCAGCGAAAAGATTTGCGCACGAATACAACAGATGCTCTGCGCTTTGGTTTGGGGCAAATCAAGAATGAAATTGTTGAGTTGGAAAATCTCGGAATCAAAGATGTCCAGGGGATGGCGGGTCGCATTAAGCGGCGAAAACATGCCGATATCAAGGACATGTATCGTCTGAGCCACGCCTTTTTGCAGGGCAATGATAATATTAACGCCTTTGCTGAGGTTCAAGGTGGAACCGAAGTGCTAATTAAAGAGCTAACTGGTAAGCCAAATCCAGTAGAACACAATCCGAATTGTTTTATTGGATGTCCTTTCTCATTTCAGGTACCCATTCGCAACGTCAGATTGAAGCAGCCGAATGCTTGTGTAACTTTTCCCTTGGCGATGCGCATATCTGTGAGAAGATTACCACTATGGCGGGCAGTTACCTGGTGACCCTGTTGAGTAGTCAAGAGCCGCGCTTGAAGCGCAGCTGCCTCTGGACATTGGCCAACATTATAGCCACCTGCAGCAAGTCCGCTAAAACATTGCTTCGAATGAAATTGGCAATCAAATTATGGAAAATGTACACAACACCATCAAGTGACAGCGACGCCTATCAGGAGGATGCCGCCATTTGCTTGTATTTAATTGCAAATCATGCTTCGTCTTCCATTACCACTGAGGATCGAATTTACATTGCCAAGCATCTGCAAATGAAGCAACCAACCGAGCCCGCTGCCGACTACTATATGTTTATCGTATTTCAGTTTGAAGTTGTTCGGCTGCATCACGATTTGTGCTCGCCACATTTTCAGCATTTGTTAAATTACTTCCAGGCCAATCTGAAGACGAATCTCAGCACATCTGCCAGCAAGTTGCACGCCGTTTATGGAGTGCGTGTGCTTGCCAACATTTTTGCCATTCGTCCATTAATTGACAGATTAGACTTGCAGGCAAATCAATTTGTGAACACATTAAACCAACTGTTTGCCTTACAAAACGCCGGTCTAACCATGGATCTGATGCAACTACTAAAGAATATAGTTGATGCTCAACCCATGGATAACACTCTTCTGCTGGAACAGATTTGCGTCTACGCTTCGCCAGTCGCAGTCAATAAAAATTAAAATTTTAATTTGTAATAAGCATCTACTCAGCTTGTTTCAAGTATTTACGAGACACTGTTTAATCATGTATTCAATTTTTATTTAATATTTATTGCGTTGGAAAACATCCCCAAAATAAGATTTGATTAAATAAATACAAAAAGGATTTGTAAATACTTCTGATATTGCCGATGGGCGCTACATTGGGTACATTGAAGACAAGTAAAACCAAATTAAATATTAAGTCAAATTACATATATAAAAAATGCACGGGACGAATACAATCAATTTGAAAACGAAGTTTCACACTTAAATACGATATGGAATAAATAATATAAAATAGATTAAATTAAATATCGTCTTCAAATAGGGCGATTATGCGACGCCGTTGAGCGTCGTCGTCTTTGGCATTGTTGACATTGCGTTGTTCATTGTGATGATGACCGTTGTGAACCTCCAGTTCGCTAACGCAGTCGAATATCAAGTTGCATTGGCTGCAACGTGCTGCCGACAAAGGCAACTGAGTGCCACTTGTGGCTGTGACTAGGACAGGCGATTGCGACTGTGACTGCTGATGGGGTGTGACAACGGCACGTTGCAATTTCTCTAGGAATGTGGCACGGGCCCGCTCCTCATGCACCAGCGGTGCATTAGCAGCAGCTGAGCATCTTATGGGTATGGGCTTCTTTACCATCGGGTTGGGCGTATTCTGTGAGTTGCGACTCTCAGAGCGCTCGATGGCATACAATACATTGTTCTCAACAGTTATTGGAGTGTTGGTGCCATTATTAAATGTAAGCAGGCCATTGCCAAAGAGTGTACTGTCGTCGAGGGAGGATGCAATGCTATCCCAGCGATTTCGTGATTTTGCTGTGCTTTCAGGAGTTTTTTCAGTACTGCTATTGGTTATTTTAACCTGATTCAGTTTATCGGCCAACTGGGTGTCTATTGAATGTTCCTGCAACCAGGTGCAGGTCTTGTGCAACGCAAAGATCATACGTCTGATGAACTCGTGTGGTGATATCATTTTCTGACGCTTGATTTCCAGCAACTTGTTTAACTCGGCCACAAAACTGAAAAACTGATGTTCCACACAATTGTCCAAATGCAATTGATGCGAATCCTCGTGCATATAGCGTTTAAAGCAGGCCGGACATTTGCGCTCCTTCCACATGGGTTCAGGTATGTTGACCTTAATGTCCTTTAACTGAGCCTGCTCCATGGGATCATCCTCTTCGAAATTCGTTTCACTGTAGTTATAGCAGTTCTTGTCCTTGCGCGACAATGCATTCTCTTCATTGTCATCGCTATCTTTCGACGAGACGGAAGCGCTGATGCTGCGTCTCTGGAATAACATTAAAAAACTTCTTATAAATAGTTTGATCCTGTCGGCCGGCATAGTTGCGCTGAATCCAGGTGTGATCCCAGTTCGGATCGATGGGTTCACAGCTGACGATAACTCTGCCATGCTCCATGGCAAACAAAGTGCCATTGCGTCCAAAGCCAACCTAAAAAAGCTATTTCTTTCACACGAAGTTTAACAATGAATATTGCTTATCACTTACATTCAGACCGGGATGAAAGCGTGTCGTAAGCTGCGTGGCCAAAATGGTGCCATGGGAAACGTAGTGCCCGTCAAGAACTCGCCATCCTCGATGCTTTGGACGTGGATGTCCCTTTTTGTTGCGCGTGCTGCCGCCGGTTTTCTTGCTTGCGTTACGTATCGTTGCTACTCGAAGCATGAAAGATGTCAAGTTATTTTATTTGCGTACGTTAATCAGGAAACTTACTTAGCAGTGGTTGGTCAGCTTTTAGGCACTGTAAGGATAGTTTTTGCATTATATTAAAAGACATTTTTATTTGTTTTGCCTTCCGATCAACTGTTTATGCAACTGAACACCAGTGTGACCACTCTTAGTTATCGGGCCAATGCTTTCAAATCGAAATACCGCCACAATGAATCAGTTGTAAGTAAGCGGTAAACAATAATTATCGCTCAACAGTAGCAGATGTGAATTATATGCCGGCAGCGTTATTAAAATATAATGGAGACAATAGGAGAAGTGCAGGCAGCACCAGGAGAGATGAACAACACTGCACTTCGACATAAGATACGAGAGTATGCACGACAGCAGCGAAAAGATTTGCGCACGAATACAACAGATGCTCTGCGCTTTGGTTTGGGGCAAATCAAGAATGAAATTGTTGAGTTGGAAAATCTCGGAATCAAAGATGTCCAGGGGATGGCGGGTCGCATTAAGCGGCGAAAACATGTCGATATCAAGGACATGTATCGTCTGAGCCACGCCTTTTTGCAGGGCAATGATAATATTAACGCCTTTGCTGAGGTTCAAGGTGGAACCGAAGTGCTAATTAAAGAGCTAACTGGTAAGCCAAATCCAGTAGAACACAATCCGAATTGTTTTATTGGATGTCCTTTCTCATTTCAGGTACCCATTCGCAACGTCAGATTGAAGCAGCCGAATGCTTGTGTAACTTTTCCCTTGGCGATGCGCATATCTGTGAGAAGATTACCACTATGGCGGGCAGTTACCTGGTGACCCTGTTGAGTAGTCAAGAGCCGCGCTTGAAGCGCAGCTGCCTCTGGACATTGGCCAACATTATAGCCACCTGCAGCAAGTCCGCTAAAACATTGCTTCGAATGAAATTGGCAATCAAATTATGGAAAATGTACACAACACCATCAAGTGACAGCGACGCCTATCAGGAGGATGCCGCCATTTGCTTGTATTTAATTGCAAATCATGCTTCGTCTTCCATTACCACTGAGGATCGAATTTACATTGCCAAGCATCTGCAAATGAAGCAACCAACCGAGCCCGCTGCCGACTACTATATGTTTATCGTATTTCAGTTTGAAGTTGTTCGGCTGCATCACGATTTGTGCTCGCCACATTTTCAGCATTTGTTAAATTACTTCCAGGCCAATCTGAAGACGAATCTCAGCACATCTGCCAGCAAGTTGCACGCCGTTTATGGAGTGCGTGTGCTTGCCAACATTTTTGCCATTCGTCCATTAATTGACAGATTAGACTTGCAGGCAAATCAATTTGTGAACACATTAAACCAACTGTTTGCCTTACAAAACGCCGGTCTAACCATGGATCTGATGCAACTACTAAAGAATATAGTTGATGCTCAACCCATGGATAACACTCTTCTGCTGGAACAGATTTGCGTCTACGCTTCGCCAGTCGCAGTCAATAAAAATTAAAATTTTAATTTGTAATAAGCATCTACTCAGCTTGTTTCAAGTATTTACGAGACACTGTTTAATCATGTATTAAATTTTTATTTAATATTTATTGCGTTGGAAAACATCCCCAAAATAAGATTTGATTAAATAAATACAAAAAGGATTTGTAAATACTTCTGATATTGCCGATGGGCGCTACATTGGGTACATTGAAGACAAGTAAAACCAAATTAAATATTAAGTCAAATTACATATATAAAAAATGCACGGGACGAATACAATCAATTTGAAAACGAAGTTTCACACTTAAATACGATATGGAATAAATAATATAAAATAGATTAAATTAAATATCGTCTTCAAATAGGGCGATTATGCGACGCCGTTGAGCGTCGTCGTCTTTGGCATTGTTGACATTGCGTTGTTCATTGTGATGATGACCGTTGTGAACCTCCAGTTCGCTAACGCAGTCGAATATCAAGTTGCATTGGCTGCAACGTGCTGCCGACAAAGGCAACTGAGTGCCACTTGTGGCTGTGACTAGGACAGGCGATTGCGACTGTGACTGCTGATGGGGTGTGACAACGGCACGTTGCAATTTCTCTAGGAATGTGGCACGGGCCCGCTCCTCATGCACCAGCGGTGCATTAGCAGCAGCTGAGCATCTTATGGGTATGGGCTTCTTTACCATCGGGTTGGGCGTATTCTGTGAGTTGCGACTCTCAGAGCGCTCGATGGCATACAATACATTGTTCTCAACAGTTATTGGAGTGTTGGTGCCATTATTAAATGTAAGCAGGCCATTGCCAAAGAGTGTACTGTCGTCGAGGGAGGATGCAATGCTATCCCAGCGATTTCGTGATTTTGCTGTGCTTTCAGGAGTTTTTTCATGACTGCTATTGGTTATTTTAACCTGATTCAGTTTATCGGCCAACTGGGTGTCTATTGAATGTTCCTGCAACCAGGTGCAGGTCTTGTGCAACGCAAAGATCATACGTCTGATGAACTCGTGTGGTGATATCATTTTCTGACGCTTGATTTCCAGCAACTTGTTTAACTCGGCCACAAAACTGAAAAACTGATGTTCCACACAATTGTCCAAATGCAATTGATGCGAATCCTCGTGCATATAGCGTTTAAAGCAGGCCGGACATTTGCGCTCCTTCCACATGGGTTCAGGTATGTTGACCTTAATGTCCTTTAACTGAGCCTGCTCCATGGGATCATCCTCTTCGAAATTCGTTTCACTGTAGTTATAGCAGTTCTTGTCCTTGCGCGACAATGCATTCTCTTCATTGTCATCGCTAGAGCTGGCAGCCGCGTAGTCTTCGTCCTCGCCAGTGCCATTACCGCTGCCACTGCCTGCGCTGGTCGATGGCAATTCCACTCTGGAAGGTCCCTGCTGAAATGATATGGTCATATAGTAATATTTATTACATATTATATTTAATATCGTTTGTTGGAAAAGAAGCAAGTAAGAATGTCGAGACTGCACACTTACACACAATAATATTTATAAAGTTTTATTACATTTTAAATTTTCTTAAAATGCCTTTCAAGTGAAGGAAGTTTTATTTTTCACGCCATAATTGCAAATATGCAATCTATAGCTTATATAAATAATAATACTACTTATAATAGGTGTAAATTTAGTAAAACAACAATCGGAAAAGTGAAAAAAGAGATCAAAATTAAACAGATTATCATTATATTGATGCTGTACCTGGTAGGTTTCATTATTTTAAATTTTTACTTTACTTTGATTATGTTTAACATAATTTCACTAATCGCACTTTATCATTGCACAAAAGTCAAATAAGAAAATTGCATTGCTTGCATTTTTAATCTATATGAAAACGAGTAAGAAAATATATGTCTTTGTTATTGATATACCTGTATCGTATTTCGATGCCTATCATATACAGCATTTGGGTAGCGTGATGGTCGATCGTGTTTGCCGCATTGCCGGGGCGCAAACTGATTCAGTAGTTTCTTGTGCACTTTGTCCGTTCTGCCAAGTTTTTTAGCGCTGTTGTTGTTCAGCAGAAGATTGTGCACCGGTCGCTGCTCTACATAGCTCAGTTGTTCGGCCGTGAAGAGGGCGGCTTCCTTATCCCCTTCCTGGTTATTATTGATTGATTTCTGTTGGTACAGCCCGATCAGCTTCAGGCTTAGTGCATTTTTTATGCACTGTTCACGGAATGTTACAGCGTGTTTCAAGTACGATATGCACAAAGCACAAATGTACGATGGCAGTCCGTCTTCTGTAGAGTTCTATAAATACGGGGAATTAAATGTTTGAATAGGCTTCAAGGCGAAAAATACTTACCTTTAGTCCCGAAGTCTCTTCGAGCAATACATTAATTGGCTTTTGATAGTTGAGAAACTCATTTGTCGAGCCGTGCAAGTATGTGGGTATTTTGGCAAATATGTTGTAGTCTGCGGGGCTGCTACAAATGCGACAAATATTTCCCCACGTCGTCATTGTCCCTTAAATTTTGTACAACAAAAAATGGCAAATATCAAAGTGAATCATTTTTTATATATAGTAATTGTTGTTTTTTAGCAAATGAAGAAATGAACGTTTTAAGGCTGCATTTCAGCAAATGGAAAAGTGGGCTCTAGTTTACCTGATATTTTTGATTTATAGCTATGATTTATTATGCCATATTGCCTTACAAAAAGCACAACATTTACAATTTTTCCGCTGCAGCAAATATTATGGAAAAGTGGGTTGTCAAGAAATAATTAAGAGCTTTGCAGCACTGCTAGTCGATAGAAGTTGAATCCCATCGCAGTTGCATTTAGATAGATTTAAACAAAATACTGTTATTACCGGCACTTTTCATTACTGGAAACAATCCAGTTTTATTAATTCTCAATTTGTGTATACAAATATTTTCTGATAGTTTGAATATTAGAACTTTGTGTTTATTAATTAAGTAGTGCTGGCGGTCGAGTTTAAAATCTAGGCAAGAAATATCGATATACATGAAATCGAATCGATGCGCTTGTAGAACGAATAGATATTTTTTTGTTGCTAATTTTCATTATAACAAATTAAGTTTCCTCGATAAGACGAAAACGCTAGTGCTGCATCTTGGAAATAACATTGAAAGTTCTTTTTATCAATGCCAATTTTGCATCAAAAGTTGTAAATGCTTTTTTTCAGCAAGTCGAGAAATTTAAGCTATAAGGGTTTGTTTCATAAAAAGGGAGAAATTCAAACTGTAATTGTTTCGCCAATAGTTCGAATTTCTTTCGAAAATAATTTTATCGTTTTTGAACCTTACCCCAACCAATCTAAGTTTGCAGCTCCTTAAAACTATAAAATATTAATATAATATATATAATAATTAATATTTCGTTTATATCAAAATACTTTTAAAAACGAAAAGTTACTTTTCACAAAAAAAAAAAAACATGTATGCGAATACTTTTTTTTATAGCACTTATGAATTTGTGCAGCGTACTAGCTGTAATTGCGTCGCCGGTTCGTTGTAACTGGCAAAGTGTTTCCGGGGAAAATATAAACAAAAAATGTTATAGCGAATAAGTATGGAAGAATACGAAGCACAGGTAAGCTGGCTTTAAAATAATGCTTCGATAAGCGTTAGTAAAACTTTCCACTCATTTTTAGTTACTGGTCGTTGAGCAGGCGCTGCTTATTACCACCGATGAGCAGCAGCGCGAGGAGTTAAGCGCACTACGAAGTAACTTGGAGGAGCTCCTCGAGCTGACCAGATCCAGTGAAACAGAAGCTACCAATAGCATCATCACGGCACAGACTACTGACGACCTCGATGACGAGCTAAAGCGTTTTCAAAGCGAGTTAAATGACCTAAAGGAGCAGGAACAGGAAATTGCAGATACTAGAGATTACAAGCAACAATTGGAAGAATTACGTGCTAAGTACAATGCCCTTTTGGGTGAAAAGTGTTCAGCACCGCACGAGCATAGCTGGGGTTCACTTAGCTATCATAATGCGCTCATCTGTGGCGTTGACGATGAGTTAATAATAGACGGCACTGGTATTCTGGATGTACGACTCCGTGTGCTCTTCACAAATCCCACACATCCCGAGATGCTGCCTTGTAACTACTACCTGGAGGGTGAATGTCGATTCGACGAAATTCGATGTCGCTTCTCGCATGGCGCCCTCGTTCCAGGAGCATCTATAAGAGAGTACAATGCACCCGATTTTCATAGGCTAGCACGCAATTACCCGGTGCTGGCTAAATTGCAGGACCGCCTGTGGCATCGTGGTCGTGTGCTGTGTGTTAATTTTGTCGAACAGCAGTGTCGTGTGCGTTTGGATGGTCAGGAGCACAAGGAACGCGAACGAGACTTTCCCTTTGAGGAGCTCTTTCCGCTAATCGCCGACGAAGACGATGAGCTGTCTAGCGGTAGCAGCGAATCCCATAGCACTGAGGACAGTGATGCAGCAAACGATTCCGATATGGATGATTTGGAGGCAGCTCGTCAGGCAAGCATGGTTGAGGTCAGCTTGTTTACGTTCAAGCCTACCGAAAAACTAGGTGCCTGGGAGCAGTATACCCGAGTAGGTATTCAAATTCTAATTAACCATTCAGCTTTGTCTAATGTATTCAATTTCAGGGCATTGGCTCGAAACTGATGGCCAATATGGGTTACATACATGGCACAGGCCTTGGCTCAGATGGTCGTGGCATTGTTACACCAGTGAGTGCGCAAATACTTCCACAGGGCCGTTCGCTCGACGCCTGCATGGAGGTGCGTGAGGCGGCCAATGGCGACAAGGATTACTTCAGTGTCGAACGCAAGCTGAAGCGTGCCCAACGTCGCCAGCAGGCAGTGAATGAAAAGGCCTACGCACGTGAATCCAAACGCACAGATGTTTTTGCCTTTCTAAACGGAAGTGTATTGAGCCAGGGTCAGAACTCCAGCATGGCGAAAAAGACCAGCAATCTGCAGCAGCACTCAAATAAAACCCTTAATGTGGAAACGGTGCGCATTGCAGATGACATACGACGAAAGCAGCGAGACATTGCCAAGGTGCAGGAATCGCTTGCGCGGAATGCAACTGATGCACATCTGCAGAAGCGATTAAATGGGCAGCTGCAAGCACATCAACAGGAGCTGGCCACGATGCAGGCACAGGAGAGCAGCCTCAGCAAGGAGCAACAAACCCGTAAGAGCAAAAATAAAATGTTTGAATTCTAAATTTTAAGATGTTTTTAAGTTGTTAAGTTAAGATATCCATCTAATATCAAAAAGACGTCGAAGTTGTGGTATTTCAGACAAATCCTTAATTACAAATCGTATTAATTTAGAACCACTTCTTAATACACATGTTTTTTTTTCATATTTACTTATCCGCGAGCGTTTTAAAACTTGCTTTTAATTGAACTTAACTAGTTAATAATCTCTCTAGAATATTACATTTAAATAGTACTTAATGTTGCCAAGGGCGCCGTCAGTACGGCTGTCATATATTGCTCTAGTAGCGCCTGGGCCAGATGTGAGCCGTGCTCTACGGCCAGCGCGTAAGCGGTCTCTCCGTTCTCATTGGTTGCACTAAAGTCCAGATCCCTGGCGAGCAGCTCGTTGCAGGTATGCGGATGATTGCCAGCAGCTGCATACATAAGCGCAGTATTGCCCACAATGTCCATATGTGTGACGCTAGCACCGTGATCCGAAAGGAATCGAACTATTTCGTTGTGTCCGCCGGCGGCTGCTAGTAGCAACGGACTAACCATATCCGGTGCCAGGCTGTTAACATTGGCGCCTGCCGCCACAAGCAATTGGGCCGGTATCAGCTGGCCGTAGGAAGCGGCCCAGTGAAGTGGTGTGAATCCATGCGAGTCCTTGAAATCTATGTGCGGCTGTCGCAGCAGTTCAGCCTTTATTTGCTCCTCAGTGATTTCACCCTGACCGGCGCGCTCATGAAATGAGAGCGACACCTCCACGGGACAAAAGGTAGCCTCCGTGTTCCCGCGCTGCAGATTCGTGAGAACAGTGGACTGTGGTCGATATGGCAAAAAAGCGCTCTTCCGCTTGGTGGAGTTGGCATCCAGCAATATGCTTGACCCGTGCAACGTCGACGAAGTGGGCGCATGCATGTTGGCCGGCCTTGCGGGCTCATCATCCTCAGAGTTCGCGCTGCTCTGCAGTTTGTTTACGGGCGCAACCATCTGTTAATTCACGTCGAGTTTATTGATTAATATGACTTTAAACAGATTGATTACTTTCTTGCCGAAGTAATTTCCAGCTGTTTTGCGTTAAGCGGCTGATCGCTCAGCTGATTGGGTAGTTGGCATTAGTAAATTCGTTTTGTTTTATTTTAGCTTAAGCTAAAATTGTTGTAAACAAATTTACAAAGGCGACAAAATAGCGAGAAAACATATAAACATTCAAACACACACAAGTTATTTGTATTCACACCTCCACCAGGGATGAGCGAAATTTGGTATATTACTTATCGATAAATAAAATACCGAACTGGTAAAAAATGTTTTTTGTTTGGGTTTTTTTTTATTAGGAATTTTTAATTATGTAAATATATTTAACTGATTTATTAACACTGACTTGGCAGATGTGTGTATGCAAGCTGGTTTCATAACAGGTTTTGATCTGTTGCATGAAAAAAATCCAGCCGCGCACCTGTTGTTCTCTGGTTTCTCAGTGCAAGCCTGCGTTTCGGGCCTTATTTTGCCCCTTTAGCACTGAGCAAATTTGTGTGCAATTAAATTGCGTCGAAGTTTGGACCTACAAACAACCAACACACAGCAATATCACAAGCAACGATATGGGTAACAATGCTAGTGCCAAGGCCGATGGCGAGAGCAGTGAACCTCCACTGGATGGTGGGAAACACCATAAGCACCATCAGCAACAACACAAATCCAGCATACAATCACAATCGTCGAACGGCAACAACAACGGCAGCGACGCTATTGCCGTCAGCTGCAGCAGCGCCAGCGGCAGCAACAACAGTCTCAAAGTGCAGTCACAAACGCAAACAATGACCAGGTCAGCGTCGGGCGCAGATGTGACCGAGAAGTACTTCACACAGCTAGTGCCCGTTGAGCGATTAGCTGAAATATTAAAGGAACAGACGAGTGCCAAGTTTGGCATTAACGGCATTGTCTCGGATATTTTTGTGGTGAGCAAGCAATCGAGTTAATTAGCTGATAACAGTTTTTATATCACAATTCTTTACTTTCACACACTTGCGCACAGACTCAAGTGTTTCCACAATACGCTGACTTGGGTAACCGTCTATTCAAATTGATGCACGTGAACTCGAAGGCAACCACAAAGCATTTGGGCACCGTTGCATTTCGCCAGCAATGCGAACGATTTCTGGGCATCATGGACGATGGAAAGGTCCTGGAGAGCTACATTAAGATGTTTTCGGTAGACGATAATCCCGATTTCATAGATAAGACGGGCGTCACACGCCTACTTCACATCTGCTACACGATTGCCATGCAACACTCGGGGAACGCAGTGCTTTGTCCATCTATAAATCGAACCTTTGGCTCGGTAACCAAGTCGATATTCTTTAGCCACGACAGCCTCACTTTGGGATTCGTTTGCCGCTGGTTCGAGCAGAATCTAATACGTCTTGTCCTGCTGGTGCACAAATACTGTGTGCACACGTTGTCCACAGCATATCGCGGCCTAGAGCAACAGTCACAGTCCTGCGGCATTGAGCTGCAAACGCCTGTGCTGGAGCAGCGCAATCCATTCGCTTCCAGCAGCGATGCAACGGATCACAGTGCGCTCCCAAGTCACATTGAATCGCTGATGCCACTCTCACAGGCCTGGCTTTTGGCTGGCGCCCTGCCGCCACTGTATTCAAAGCCTCAGACGATTGCGCCGCCAAATAGCGGCAGCAACAACAGCACCGCCTCGACAGCTGTACAGATATTCAAGGAGAAATTGTCGATGATGCCATCACACTGGACACTTCTGTACGATTCCAACGAGCATGGTGTGGGTGCAAATAGGTTTTTGCATCATGTTCTTGGGTATCGCGGTCCCACACTGGTTCTGCTTCACACCAAGGATGAGCAGACCTATTGCGTTGCAGCGCCCGGCGAATGGAAGGAGACGCATTTATTTGTCGGCGCGGAAGGCAGCTGTGTCATTCAGCTGTTGCCCAAGTAAATTATAGACTTTTCTAAAAGTCTGATTTCCCTGTCCCAATGACGTTTTTAAAAATTTTTGGAAGCAACTGTAAAAAAAAATAATTTTTAAATTCAAGGCGACGACCTTTTTCCAACGGCTTCAAGTTTTTATGAATTATGTACGCCTTGATCAATAATGTGTTTTATATCTTTGCAGATTTGTGATACTGGAGAAGAAGCCCAACATTTTGTACCTTAATACGAGTATACGTGGATATCCAAAAGGATTGCGAGCGGGCGCTGATCCCCGAAAGCCCATTTTAGCGGTAGATGAACATTTTGAGAATGTAGACTGCAAGGGCATCGCTGCGAGCCTCATGTCTATTGAGGTATAAAACGCATTCAATTTCGTTGTTAATATTGTATATTTCTTGCTATATTTATAATGTGCAATAAGCCTTAGTCAACATGGTATATAATATACTTTAATGTGGTATAAAAATTCATAGACATATCCCATGTATATATTGAATATATGTATATGGCATAGTTTCCAGTCTAAGCATTTTAAAAACAACACTTTCAAGCTGCTGTCAACGAGCTAAAAGCTTAAGCTTGGCCTTACGACCAGACTTAACAATAGAGCGCGAAAGTGTGTGTACATTTAAATCAAGTCTACATTTCTCCTTATCCAAAAACAAAACAAATATGGAAAAACAACAGAATATTACCAACAACAATAACAATGCACTTGTCTTTCAGGTTTGGGGCTGCGGCGATAAATCGTCACGCGAAGTGCAATTGGATATTAAGAAATGGCAAATCAAGGAAGCGGAACGTCAACGCACAGTCAAATTAACCGCCGCGGATTGGATGGATCATCCGGATCGATATCTTCTCGAGTTAGGCGGCAGGCAAAACTACAACAATTAATAGTTGCTTTTGCTTAAATTGCGTGTTTTGATTGGAAAGCAATTGGTGTGTGTCTTTCATTCGAGAACGCGGTGAAAATACCTTAAAAAGAGAATGTTCATGCTTAGAATTCATTCGTTCACGCGCATCACGATACGAATTAACCCTGGACTGAATTTCTTTGTATTTTGATGTTATTCGATTAACGAAATTTCTTTTATGTTTTTTTTATAACGGCTTAATGGAATGATTTGATTGATATTTGTACGTATTGTTTGTAATGCCATTTTAATTTATATTCGATTATGTTTTTGCCTGTACTTAAAACATTTTGTCCTTGTCCACCTGTTCTGTGGTTTTTCTTTTCACTAATCGTCGTTCGCTGCTCTTGCAAATTAATGTGTCATTAACTTATTCTTTATTATAATTCTGTTTCTATTCGTTTTAATCTGAGAATGCAAGTATTAAGAAAAAGACATACAAATTATGGATATAATAAAACATAATAAACATAATCAAATGTTGCAAAATAACACTTTAAATCTTTCTTATGACTCGGTGCTGATTTGCTAAACGAAACTGATTAAGTAATTTAATGTAGCTTATCAGCAAAACACTTCAAAAGGTTGATACGAATACGTCTACAATGACTAACAATATTTATATTTTATCTGCTGAAATGAGTATGATAAAAAAAGTGTCTCGCACTTTTATGGGTCGTTAACAAAAATGATAACTAAGGGATATTTTCTGCTTGACCAATAGGTCTATCTATTTTACAAGATCGCTTAAATACGCGCATCTCAAAAACTTCATCAGTTAAAATTGGCCCGACAGTAATCTCAATAGAAGTTAGACTGATTTTTAAAATATTGTCTTGTGTAGTAATGTCTATATATATAGATTAATTAAGCTTGAAACCAAGGCATATTCAAATGGTATAAATAAGTTTTCTCTTCAAACATCTTTGGTAAATAAGTGTATATATAAAAAGTAAATATAGGTATACAAAAATTAATAAATGTATACCGTAATATAATAAAGATAATAAAAAATATAATAAAAAAAAACATTTCTCGAGTACAATCCGTACTTTTCCTATTAGCAGGCACACGTTCAAGCATTCTCTAAGGTGCAAATAATATACAAATAAAATTTTGAAACTTGTGCAATATTTAAGAGGAAATGTTTTGTAAAAAACGCCAATACTAAATTGCAATTTCAAATAATAAAAACAGAAAAAAATACATCATTTAAAATATTGTTTGCATAATTATATTATTGAGAATAACATTAGGTAATATACAATATATAATAAGTTACGCCTTTTTCTGACCGGCAGTCACTTCATTCACTTCATTCACAATCATTTCCTTTAAGGGTTTGTATCAAATTATCTACTATGCAAAATACCAGTTCGATTAAGATTACGGAGAACAGTTCATAACTAGCCTAACGAATGTACATTCTACTGACAGTCACAAAGCAAATGTGTATAAATATGCATATGGTTTTCCTAGATTTTATTATTGCCTATTTGAATTTTAAGTTGAAAGTATAAAACATTGGGAGCCTAATCTACAAATATATGCAACGAAATTAACTGTTGCTTCTATTCAAGATTCGCTGGAATTTCATAAATCTTGCTATGTTCACTCAAAACTAAGGCCACGTAATTAAAATGTACCCAATTAGATTGGGCTGGCAAAACAGTTTGCTGCAATGTCAGTTTTAATGCTAATTTTGTAGCACACTAAAGAAATCAAATAAAATATTTTAGTAATTTCAAAAGAAACAAAATAAATATGAATATATAAAAAAAGCATAAATATCGTTGCGTCAATAATTAATGGGTCTAGGTGATGTATTCTCTGTCCCGACGACGTCGCGTTGTAGAAGCGACAACCACAACGGGCATCTGTTCAACATTCTCTGCGTTCCCTAAATCATCATTATCTTCATCGTCATCATCTTCATCCTCATCATCGTCCGCGTCGTCGTCTTCGTCATCGTCTTCGTCATCGTCTTCGTCATTGTCATTGTCATCATCACCGCCCGTTGAGTTTGACCACTCGGATGCAGTCTGATTGCTGCACGTGGCGCTAAATTTTAAACTACTCGACATGCCAAATGAAACAGACAGCGATGCGCTCAGCGATGAGGCATTTAAATTTTGGCTAACTTCTACATCGTCTCCATCCTCCAGCACATCGATGTGCTGCTGCTGATAGCGATGTCATCTGCCCGCGCCCAACAGTAGCGCATGGTCGTCGTTTGACTCGGGTATCGGTGCAGCAGCGGATGCAGCAGCACGTGCCTGCAAAAAACTGCTGCCGGTCGCTTGTGGCGGACCAACACCGCCAAGAAAGTGCTGCTGATCCCTTTCGCGAAGATGCTGATTCGGATCACGTTGACGCGTTGACAGTTTCAAATTAGTGGCCGGTAAGTGTAGTTGTTGTTGTTGGTAATTGTTGCTATTGATATTATCACCAGCCGCAACGGCGCCTGCTATGGGAAATTTAGATGTGGAATGAGTTTGGTGTTCAGCTAGTGTAGATAGTTGCCCAGTTGCATTAACGGGCACAATTAAACGGTTCGTAGTTGTGGCACCATATGTGGTGTTGCTGTTACCTGAATGTGTGGCGCTGTCCCCAGGCGTCGCCTGTTCCGGTCGTTTGCCAATTAAGTACTCAGATTCGCTGCTCGAGCGACGAGGACCACGTACCAGCGGCTGATATGTATTGCGACCCTGAAAGCGACGACTTATCGAGCTGCTGACCACACCCAAATGTTCCGACACATCCTCCTGCATGTCGGAGATATCCATCATGGAGAGAAAGGCACGGCACCAGTTTTGATTCGGATTATTCCAGTACTGGGGTGAATTAATGTGGAATGGATGATGCGGGAAGCTGTAAATGTGCGCAATGGCCGCAATAAACATCTCAATGCATATGAGAAAGTTCTAAAATTAAACAGAATTTGATTAAATTTAAAAGAGTAAATATATTCAATTCAAGTACTCACCTGCAGAACGGATGCTAGATTGTCATCGCCCACATCGCCAATAATATGCCCAATGATTTTATAGTACACCAGAGCGTTAAGCAGCACTCCTTGGCTTTAAAATAAATAAGAAATATGTCATCAATTTGCTCGATTTTTAGAAAACAATTTACACTCACAAAAACGAAAAGAACACAACAGCTTTGATGCACAGAAATTTTGGTATAGGCTTCATGGGCTTCAAGTCCTCCTTATTGGCACGATAGAAAAGCACCAGGCAGTACATGGCCACAAATTGTGAAATGTTGTTAATCACCACAATGTAGGGAAACGCCACATTCCCCGCAAACTCGCCCTCGCCATAAACGCCGCACAACTCGCAAATGCTGTATGAATAAGTACGTACAAATTATTTCACAGATAACAATATCATTTAGTTTTAGGAGCTAAGTGCATTGAAAACAACTGATTATAAAATGCTTGCAGCGTGTCAGAGAAAATTAACTAAACCGAAACTGAAATCGAGCAGCTTGTTTTAAGCTACCGATAATGAACTAAGCTATACTCACACGGAGATGAATGCGGTAATGGGTCGCACCACCGTGTATTGCAAAATGCCGTGCTTGCAATTATGAATGAACTCTCTGCCCATGACCCAGGGACGCATGCAGCAGAGTGGAAAGAAATGATGCACCTGCGGCTTGTACGTCATCGTTGCCTCCAGATCCATGCTTATATTCAAATAGTTTAACAAGTAAACCATGAAATTATAGATCACATATGCCTCGTAGCACTCTCGCAGCGAGTCCACGTAAATGGAATGCTTGGGAAGCAGTAAACCAATCCACTGTAATGAAATTGAAATTGTTAATATTTTATATTAAAATGGATATAATTTTAAAATTTCTAATAATTCCAAATAAAAATGTTTGGCTTTTATAATTTGTAGTTTAATTTATGATTGAGATCGAATTTCAATGAATTTAGTTTGAATGCTTTCGCAAACCACACACAACCACAGTTTCCATTGACCCACTTACCGCATTTAACGCATAGATAGGCACCATCCACAAAATGCGAATGATGTGCTTCTGAAGGATAGGCCTTGTGAAATGGATAACATGTTGGATGATATGCCAAATGGAAATGGGAACAGCAGAGAGCACAAAGAGGCCCCCAATCAGAATGAGTTGATCGTTCTGCTTGAAGCCATCCTTCACCGAGTTGACAATCAGCAGGGGTACAACAATAATTGCAAATATCACATAGGCAATAATCAGCAGGGGACGTATCCAGATCCGCCAATCCTCGCAGAAACGCCGTATATCCAGGCGACACATCCTACACATATATTTAAAGTAATTGAGCTTGCGTTCGGTTTTTATGTGGAAATGTTTGCGAGTTTCGCTTTCGTCACAATGCCAAAGCCGCAAAGCAATACAGCAGCAGCAACCGAAACGACGTCGTCGTCGTTGTTGATATCGTTGTTGGTTTTGTTAATGTTGTTGTTGCTGGGTCCGCCGCCCCGTTATTGTTGGCTGTTGCGTTTCTTTTGGTGCTACGTTTGTGGTTCTCTTTTGGCTTTTACATGGCACGGCTTTTGCACCCACGCACGGTTTGCAAATGTTTTGCGTACATTTTGGCTGGGTTTGTTGCGAAACAAACACACAACAAAAACAATTTAGGCCAATGCAAAATAATATTTGTTAATTTTCGAGTTTCTGCTGTGCAGCGACAAATCCGTAGATAAGGGGAATATTGTAACTGTGTGGCAATGCCAAAAACGGTCCAGTGCTGCAAGTCGCTAGGGCACTTGCTCAATTATACAACACTATCAAGTGCATGGTTGTATTTGCAACTATATACGCTTATTTCCCTCACCCATAACAGCTCTGTAATAATTTCCCATGTGCTAACATTTAAATATGAATATTAATATTGTGGATTATTATTGTGTTTATTTTAATTACAATGATCGAATTACATTATGAATATCCCATTTAGATCAAAAATCATTAAAAGCTATTAAACATATATGGTGTCCTTTAAGTTGCTGCTGCGATGTAAAAACAATATCGCATCGATCTGGCTTTGCTTGCCAGTCAGCATAAATCGCTTATTATAATCATAGATCTGTTCTCGCAAAGTTTTCTTGAAATTTAGGTTGACGACACCAGGTACACCCTGATATAGCGTTGCCAAGTCGCGCAGTGTGCCATAGATGTGACCCATTTTGTTCCACCATTCTATTGGCGATTCGTCCAGCTGCACAATCACCTCCTTACGATAACGCTTGAGATCCGTTTCAACCGAGCTGTCGGCATCTCGCTTAGGTGGACTTGGTATTTCTACAACATCAAATAGCAGTTCCAGTTCTAAACAAATTCAGTTACAAATTAATACAACTACTATGCAGCAACTGCAACTGTATGGTCATTTATTATTAGAGGTGAACTCACTTGACTTCTTAGCGATATGAGATGTCGCAGCTCCTGCTGATGCCGAGCCACTGCCCGATTTGACATTAGGTTCTGTTTTTATGTTCACTGTTGGTGTGCTGGATACTGAGGCAGTGGCTGCCACCTCCGGTGATTCTCCACTCTGGCTGTTCGTACTCAGGACGCCTCCAAAAGTCTTGTTGTATTTCTGTGTCAGTATACGGACACAGCTGTCCAGGTTTTCAATGGTGGTCAGTCGATGGAATCGGGGATCGAGCAGCGCCGTGCTGGTCAGCGTATCATTGGCAATAATCTGGGACTGCAGGACACCCGCAATAGTGCGCTTAATGTTTATCATGAGCGGCTCATCCTGCTCGACAATGCCCAGTTTTTTTATCAGTATCTTTGATGTGATCGGGGATAGCATGCTGCACAATGGGATATCCTCGCCACGCAAAGTATCCAGCGCAATCTATTTGCGCAAGTACAGTCAGATTATTTGCAATCAATTTACTTAGTCAGTTTAAGCCAATTAACTTACCACCAGAGCACTGAGAGCTTCGGTCACCGTTTTGGCTGTGAGCACCAATTGATCCATATCCTCGGACCACGATATGGATTCAGCAAAGAATTTAAGCAACTCATACAAAGTCCATGGGAAATGCTCACTATATGGTGGCAGGTCAGAAGACACCTTGGTGCTTATCTCAGCCGAATAGCGCTGTATAATATCCCTGATTTGTTCCAGGGCTGAGGCCACCTCCTCCAGTTCGAAAACATGTCGTAGACACTTGTCAATTACAGACACATAGCAGAGCAAAATGGGTATATCTGTTGGGTGGTTTAATTGGATGGAGAAAGATAATGGAAATGATATGAACAACTTTATAATATGAATATTACAGTGAGCAAGCGTAAGTAAACAAATAGCTCTAATTAAAGTAGTACCTAATTACATATAAAGTTAGAATTGTACTTATAATTAAATTGAACTTACTCTTCTCCTTTAGGAAGGATTGTAGCAGATCTTCCTCATCTTCGTAATTAACAATTGCCATCGTGCAATTGGGCAAAAAGAAATCGGTGAGCAGTTCATCGAATGAGACGTAATCCGTATACTCGATGGTGTCATACAAGACGCTGCGCAAGCACTGCGTTTCATCACTCAAATAATTATGACAAATGCTGAGGAAGCGACGCTGCTCTACATTGACCCACAGCTCGAATGCTAAGGAGTAGGACTTCTCGCTAGTAAACTCGCGCGTGAAATCGCACATTTCCAAAAACTTGGAAGCATGTTGTTCGGTGATCAGCCCTTCAATCTTCTGGGGCATGGGCAGCGAAGCCAGATTGCCCATAGACAGACGTATAAACTCGCTGATCCCCTGATCATACAATGTTTCCACATTGCGCAGATCACGCACAACAATATCGGCCAATGCCTCCGGCAGATTGCCTATGTAGCTACGCACTCCTTGCGCGCTACCCGATCCGTCCTCATGCTTGATGTTGGCACGCGTATAGTGCATGGTGCCCGCCGATGGAGCTACCAGTTTGCGCTTACGGGTACACTTAAGGTCACGTGGCTCGATGCTAATGGGGCGATCCTCCTCCTCGACCAGAGTATCGGCATCGTCATAGGTGAGTGGCACCATCGATTCGTACAGCATGGTCTGCGATGCGGGATCATCTTCGGCCTCCACAGCAGCAGCGGCAGAAGCAGCCTCATCAATTTCGTCATCCTCATCGTTGTCATTGTCGTTGTCGTGGTTGCGATTGTTAATGAACTCCAATTTAACTCGACGCGAGGAGACGTTGCGCTTGGACAACGGTGGATGGTTGAGGTTGCGAGGAGTTTTACGTGGCGGAACTTGTATATCGTTCTCCTGGCAGAGGGCCTTGAATAGCTCTTTGTGGCGATGTTGGAGATGCGCACGCAAATTGGTGGTGTTGCCGTGATTGGTCAACACTTTGTGGCATTTAATGCAGACAACACTTTGCTTGGTAATTACCTCATCATCATCGTTCGATGGAAAGCCAAAATAGCGCCAATATACGCTTTTCATTTTCGGCGAATACAGCTTGGAAAAATTTAGTTGCGAGACATCTTCGTATTTGGCGTCGACAACCATTTGAGAACTGACACTGGCGTTCATTTTGCAGTTTGTACACTCTTGTGTATTTTATTATTATTATTGTTATTGGTTTTTTTTTGGATGTTTATTGATATCTGATTACCGATGCCAGCACATAAATAAGCGCGCAATTTCTCGATTATAGATAGACAGTTCAATAGTCA
Source organism: Drosophila demipolita (assembly GCA_035042405.1). Taxonomy (NCBI): domain Eukaryota; kingdom Metazoa; phylum Arthropoda; class Insecta; order Diptera; family Drosophilidae; genus Drosophila; species Drosophila demipolita. The sequence continues at coordinate 2,088,949 of JAWNLI010000044.1, read as the reverse complement.
ATAGTTTTTTATCTGTATCAGAAAGTACAGTTCAGAGTTGCCACGCGACAGAGTAGTCAATCGATAAGGCAAATGCATATAATTCGTATTTCGTATTACAAATGCGCAGAAGTTGTGATCATTTATTTATTTTTTAGGATTGGACAAATAATTATCGGATAACTTAGACATTTATTTGGCGTCGTGTGGCTTTTAATTGTAAGCTGTGAAAATTTCTGTTAACACTGATTGCATCACCAATCGATAGCTGGGGAAATTTAAGCGACAGCATGGGAAATTTCTGGAGGGAATTTTTATATTGCTGTATGCCTATGGCATGAAGTTGGTTGCGATTTCCTTTTTGATTCGTTCTTGGGTAGCAAAAGGTGTGTGAATTTTTACAACGCATCGAAAATAATGAATTTAAATAAACAGTGGTCAACAAAATATTACATATGATGGCCCAAAATGTGTAGAGTCTGGAGAACTATCAGTTGCTATGAAAACATGAATAAAAACAAGCTTTACTTAAGCGTAAAAGATGCAAATATGCGCCAGCCACGTGGTGTACTCTGGTCGCTATTTGGTTAAAATGTAAATTATTAACTTTCATGCATAAGTTTATTAATGTGTATGTGTGTGTATCTGTTTTCGTTTGCAGCTAATCTAAACCGCCAAGATGGGTAAGGGAAATAATATGATTCCAAACCAGCATTACCACAAGTGGTGGCAGCGGCATGTGCGCACCTGGTTCAACCAGCCGGCGCGTAAGGTCCGCAGGCACGAGAATCGCGTCAAGAAAGCCAAGGCTGTCTTCCCTCGTCCCGCTAGCGGTCCCCTGCGTCCAGTTGTGCGTTGCCCCACCATCCGCTACCACACAAAATTGCGTACCGGTCGAGGTTTCACCATCGAGGAACTGAAGGTGCGTCTCTTCATACTTTTGTTGATATTATTCAAATGATAAACATTTCTTAATTCTTAGGGTGCTGGTCTGAGCAGTGCTTTCGCCAAGACCATTGGCATCGCTATCGATCGCCGTCGCAAGAACAAGTCACTGGAGTCGCGTCAGCGTAACATTCAGCGCCTCAAGGAATACAGAAGCAAATTGATTCTGTTCCCCATCAATGAAAAGAAGATCCGCAAGGGCGAATCTACTGTTGAGGAATGCAAGTTGGCCACACAGCTTAAGGGACGCGTTATGCCTCTGAAGAAGGAACAGCCGGTTGTTGAGTTCCGTGAGGTCACACAGGACGAGAAGAAGTTCAAGGCGTTCGCTACTCTGCGCAAGGTGCGTTAACTTTATTAAAGATGCTTGACTTGATTGTCCATTAATCATCATTTCATTTGATTTGCAGGCACGTACTGATGCTCGTTTGGTAGGCATTCGGGCTAAGCGCGCCAAGGAGGCAGCTGAGAGCGAGGAGGGCGCCAAGGCCGATACCAAGAAGGCCAAGAAGTAAACAGCAACTCTAGACCTGTTAATTCTATCTACAATTAACAACAACAAGAATAAAGTTTTAGTTTTTTTCATAAACATGAACAGTTTTGTAGTTTTCAATCACGTAACAAATAATACGAATTTGTAAACAGCGCTGTTTTCCGATTTAAAGAGAAGAACACACATAAATGTTGTTGTAGTCACAAACAGCTGCTCTGCAATGTCAATTGGAACGTGTTTAGCACAATGTGCAGGCACCGTCGGCAATCTATTTTTGGGGAGCAACATTCGCTAAGCTGGTGGCCGATAATAATAAGCCGTTCTTTCCTCAACCGAACAATGAGCTCTGTTCGGAACACCAAGCAGTTTTACTTGTGCAGCTGTTGATTTCCTGCCGTCTGCCGCTTGCCTCGGTGAACACACACAAAACCATTACATTGCCACAATTTCTTGTGTCATGACCGCTTTCTTTATTACATTGTTATAAACAGATGATTCTTAACGTAGCGTCACAATAACAAGAAATATATCACATTTTATATTTTATAACAATGTTACACACATAATATTGTGACATTAGGCATTCATCTGAAATCCTAAATTAAAATTTTAAAAAGTATTTATTTAACAATTGTAAAATGTAATCTGAAGCAAGCCAATTGTTTTTCTAATCCTAACTAAAACTAGAATGTATCAGACAATTTTAAATTGGAAGCCCAATATTGTTGTATGTAGTAGCCACATTTAAGATGAAAGTCATCAGCTCTAAAAAAAACTACATTGTACTCGACTGGAAGATACCCTGTGCAGGTATACAGATATACAGATATGAATTTATGCATTAACTTAACAATAGAGTCAAAAGCAGTCTATTCAGCTTTTTTTTAGGGTTGGAGATATCACCTTAAAAGAACGTATTTGCTGTTAATAAATTTCAAACTGATGCCTTTAAGCCTATAAATAGTATATAATGATAAATACGTGTTTATAAATTATTTTAGCAAAGTTAATATCTCCACACATTTTAAGAATTGAAATGCAAAAAATTATTGTCTATTACGATTGAGATAATTAATAAAAATATATGTAAATAAACTATGATTGGAAATATTTCTATACAAATCTTACAGAATTGTCCCGAATAACTAATCACAATTTATAAATTGGAGTTCACTTTTTCATAACATAACCAACATAATTACCAGGTGCAATTCCAACATATGTATGACCATAATTCATCGAGAAATTATAATCAACTGCATAAGATTAACGACTGCGACATTTAAAGAGAATACTCGAACATTGAGTGCGACATATGCAAAAGGAAAACTTTGGTTTCTCCTGTAAAAAAAAGGGTTGCTGCTTTTGCTTGCTGCCCAAAACCAACAGCGACCCAATTCAATTATCGGGATGCGGATGCTTTGCCGGCAACCCGCACCTTAAATCTTGTTTATGCATTTCAATGATTTTTATTTGATTTAACCTTGTTTTCGGTACTGTCGCCTGCTTCGTCGCAAATGCATTCAAATTTTTATTATTGAAATTTATGAGCGCAAAAGTGATTTTCCTGTCCTAGATTTTTTTTCTTTTTTTTTGTGGTCGTTATGCTGGTGGCTTAGGGTGTCATCGGGGGTTGTCGGAAGCGGTAAACAAGCGAACTGAACGAGCGACCCAACAAAACACGCCTGACACCAAACGTAATTGGCAATTGTTTTTCCGTAGTTGTGTGTGGTTGCACCTTTTTTTGGTGGTGCCCAACGACTTTTTTTTGCAACATGTGCGCAACACCCAAATGCTCAGATGCAGATCACAGTTTCTTTTAGTCTTTGTGGGTTCTCATTTGAATGTGAGTGACAACGCGAGAAAGTTACTTTCATTTAGAAAAAATAATAAAAATAATGTTGTAACTGAAAATTGAAAAAAACAGTTGCATTTGAGTTTATTAAACTTTAAATGCAAAATCAATTTGGCATTGCATATAAATGCTTTTAATCGTCACATGGCGACCAACCCTGAGTACCCCTTCCACTGCCCGCTTATAGCCTGTGGGCTAATCTGCATATGTGCGAATTGTTCAAGCACATTTATATATGTATGTGTGTATTCGAGTGTCTGCACCATAAACGCAATCAGTGCTTAATGATCCATGCAGCAATTGGATTAGTGCGTGCCTCACAGGCAAATGCAACAGCAGCAGCAGAAACAGAGACATACCAGATTCAGGAGCAACAGGAGCAGGAGTAGATTTCCAGCCAGAGACATGGGCTTGCCTTGGTCTCTGTAGGCTTCCTCTCTTCACGATTTGCATCTAAAAGATGCATAGCTTAAGCTGCTGTCGAGTCGATGGAAAACATTTGCACATTCATATTATTTATGTGGATAGCTTAATTTAACATAACTTGTGTGACAAGTCTGTTCCACAAGCCAACCCACTGTATTTTTGTACATCGAGTATTTTGCTAAAGCTTTTATATATGTATGAGACTTATAAGTCAATAAAAATAATTGATTTACGAATTTCAAGTGTTTTATTTTAAGGAAAAATATACATATAAAAATAATAAGAAATGTTCAAATTGCATATCGCAGATTATTCTGCAAAAGAATTTCAATAAATGTGTTGAATAAATAAAAAAAAATTCTTGATTTAAACACATATTCTTTTAAATTGTAATTAAGCCAAGTAAAATGTTTTCGGCTGTTATTCTGCTACAAGTTTAGGTACTGAATTATTTATTTGTGTATTAGTAAGTTAATCTTACAAAATATTGGGCTATTCAAATAAAATAGTCTAGCAAAATCCTTAGTTAATTTTCTCTTAAAAATGCATTACTCATTATATAAAATCTATAAAAACAGTCTCTCCTATATAATATGATGTACATAAAAAATCCAACCCTCAGTTCTACCCCCTAATAAAATGCTTATTATTTTTCCATAAAAAATCACCCAAAACAGTGGAAAAAAACAAAACATATTAATCAAATATGCAAATAAGCAGAAGGCACAAATTGAATAACACTTACGTGGACCACAACAATTTGTTTGAAATGCGCAATTTATGACACTCCCTCCACACCGAACCCTGGCCAGGAGCCATTTAAGTCCTTCACGCATCATCTATCTAATATTGGCATACCATAAAAAATGGCCCATGCAAATACGAGTCTAAGGACCCCCTTGTAATAACACCTAGCTGGTTGAGAGTGCGCCTGCTGTTGCTGTTTTCCTTTCGCTTTTTTAGTGCCAATCAAAAGGCAACAACTGCCGTCGATTATGAGATCAATGCCAAGGGGGCACTGTTCCAAACAGATGAGGGGTAAGGGGAACAGCGGGTCTAGCAAAACAAATCGTAAAAAACGCAAATTGCAAAAGCGAATCGAACAAATGGCCGCGAAATATTCAAATCGTATTAGCTCGAACACAATAGAATCGATCATTTTTGCATATGCAAAATATAATTGGCGAAAAATATGCAAATGAGTTTGATGCATGCTGCGGGCTGGGAAAATTGAAAAGGGAAAAACTGAGAGACGCCTTGGCGTGAAATTGTAAATTGAAATAGAATGGAGAACTTATAATAATAATTGTTATGTTACCTACGGCAAGTTGAGTATCCTTGCAGTGTTGACGTGCCAATGTCCCGCCTCCATTTTCGGCAAGTAGACAAAATCAATTTGCATATGTAGGCGTGCCACAAACAACAACAATAATAATGCCGACCACAGTTTGGGGCATTGTGCCAGAAAATTAGAAAATGTTGCCAGTCGCTGCACTTAGCCCGGCTACGGAGTTTGAGATAATTAATGTGGCAGCATTCGAAAGGACCTTCCGTGTGCGTGTGTGGCTGTTGGTGTGGGTGTATCTGTAGGTGTTTTGTTCGTGTGCCTGAAGCAAAAGTATTTCCATGTATTTGATAAGCAATTTTCATGTGGCAAACAATTTTGACTGAAATGATAATGCTATGAAAGAAACATAGATTGATAGTTTACAGAAAGTTTCACAGTTTTCACATTTAATTAATTATAATTATTTATTTTACGTAATGGAGTATTTACTTAAAAATATGTATGTGAAATGAAACTAAAGACTAAATGTTAAAATTTTGTAAATGTAAGAAAATAAGAATATCCCCGTCAAAGTATTTCAAGTAGTACAGTTGATATCAAATGCTATCACATTTAACTCAAAACCACAATGAGGCCAATTTTCCAACAGAATTGTAAACCGCAGCCAATTCAGAAACAGTTGAGGCAAAACAATTACACAACTGTCCAAAAGCAAAAGCAAAAGAAAGTCCCAACTGAGCGGAGTTTATCGCATAATCAACAGTAGACAACAGATTTAAATTTTATACTAAAAAACACATGTTCGAAAATTGCCAAGAGACCACAGGAAACCACCAAAAACACCAGACCCACCCAGACGAACCCAACAAGTGAAACATTTGAATGCGGTCGGCTTTAAAATCAAGTGTCTGTGTGTAATGCGATATTTAAATTTTATACAAAACGCGTATAAAAAAATCGTTATATAATTTGGGATGAGGGCTAGTGGCAATATGCAATATGGGCGGGTTGGGTGGTTGTCCAAACCTGTTAATGTGAATACAATAGAGCTACTTGACGCAGTTCCCCTCGCGCTAGCCAAACGATCATTTAATCACGCCGTGGGCCGTTAAACCACCCTTCAACCCCCAGACGAAAAAAAGGTCGCCTGACTTTCAATTAATCAAATTATCGCGCTGAGGGTTGAGGGCTGACGGAGGGAGAGCGCTGCTGGCACTCGAAAAATTCCAGCCGGGCAAACATTTGTCCACTTTTTTGATTTGTTTTTTTGCTTTTGCAATCTGTACAGGTCAAACTTTTCGAACTGGCAACGTTTATTTTTAGTTTTTTGATTGTTGTCATTTGTCGCGCGCTCTGAGGAAACATCAATAAATTGTCAAAAGCTGTCAAAATTTTTAATGACTGTGTGACGCCTAATAACTGAAAATCGATTTGTTCGAGGCTCGCATTTTGTAATATCGGTTCGCAATTTTCAATTCTCCTTTTTTATGATACTGTGAACATTTTTATGAATTGCTCGCCAATAAATTCACCAATCCCTGCGGTTGATGAGTTTCCATTTTCTATATATTTTATATTTTAGCGTCAGCTGAACAATATTTTTGGACACTCAAAAAATAGTGAACATGTGGGCACTTGAAAAATCAATCATTTTCTCTGAATAACAGTCACTATTTCTTTAATTAAATTTACAATAAACTTTAAATTCGTTTCATATAAAGGAAAAATTTAAATTTCTATTGAGTTGAAACATTTTATTCTGTTTAACGTTTATTATAATTTACAATTAGAATTGAAATTAATTTGGAAACACTCTTGGAAGATGGAATGTAAACTTTTTCTATTTTATATTTTGTAGACATGAAAGCAATTTATATTTTATCGTTTACGTACATACATCAGTAATTCAGATATTATATGATTCATATATGATAATTTTTCAAAGTTATTTTAAAAGATTTTTAAATACTTTTATATTTATTTTATTTTTATTTATTTTTTTTTAAACGTATTTAAAATTATACATTCATTCACATATTATTTTTATATGATAATTTAAGTTATTTTAATAGATTTTTATATACATATGTACTGTATTTGAAATAATAGCAATCAAATTGTTAAGGTACACCATTCACATGATTTTATAGCCTTGAAGTTATTGTTGAAGCACTGAGTGAATATATTTTTTCTTTCTACATATAACTGTACTATGCCTATTTATATAAATTTTCGCTGTTCTTGCAAGATATCTTGACAAACATTCTAGAGAGCAAATCACTGCAAGTTTTCAGGAAACAATGCGGATTTACGCCCAATGAATAAAATAAAAAGAATCTGCTTTAAAAGCCCCGAAATTGAGCAGTTCCCACAAAATGCTTAAAGCTCTCTTAAAGAACAAACCGCAACAATCGACACTTCTACACCTGTGCTCGATGATGAACCAACCGCAAACAGAGTTCCGCCCATCAATTCTGTGAATCTGAAATCCACCCCATTTGCGAGTGTTTACTATAAAAAAAGAACTGTAAAACTGATATGCATGATTAAGTGCAAGTTGTGTTAACCCTTTTCGTCCCGATTTTGTTTGGGATATCATTAAAGAAAAACATTTGGCATCACGATAGCAAAAAAATAAACCGGAACGTGGCAATGACAACGGGACAAGTCAATGGTTGTATAACATGCATAAATTATCGTAACTGTAACAGTCGCACATATTTCACTTCATTAACGGCCAACACCCCTTTTGGTGAGCGAGTACCCTTAACCCTTTCTGGACAGTGTCGGGAACGAGAGCAATGGCATATGCAAATAATGCCGCATCATTAGTGCGTGTACAATCCGAAACAAAATCTGAATCGGCATCACAATCAAAATCAGAAACAGAATCAGTTTCAGTGCAAGTGCAGTGCACATGGAAAGGGTTGCGATTGCTGAGTGCGGAGCACGTGTCGAGCTCCGACCGAAACATTTTTGGACTGCACTCTAAAAACTGAATTTGAACCTGCGACCTCATCACGGTCATGTGGCTTTTTTAGTTTTCTCTGTTCCCACATGTTGTTGTTCTCAGCGATTAGTAAGCTTTGAATATGGAAAATTTGTTTTTAGCCATTTGTCTGCTGTGGTTTGGCTGGGTCAAAAGGGTTGACAGCCGAATGAGTGCCAAAAGTATGAGAGTTGTTGGAATGTATAAAGTGTTTTCAGCTTTAGTTTTTATATCTATATGAAAGGCTCATGTTTCTGTTACTCCATCAACTATGTTAGTCCAAAAGGCAACCTAAATCTTTTATATTCTATATATATTTTAAGTCTAAACTTATAATCAACTCACATCAGTTCTCTCTACGCGGAAATCTATTTTATTAACTTTGTTCAGCCTCAAAGTTTCAGCTTATCATATGTTTAACGCCTCCTGCAATCGTGTTCGGTTCTGGTCGGTTTTTTCCCACACACAGAGACGGCAAATTAAGCCACAACAAATTTGACCTTGTTAAGTTTTGCACAAACATCGGCAAAACCAAAAATAAAAACAAAATAAAAAGGGAGAAAACCCAAGGAGGCTGAGATATTCCCAGCATTGTTTTATGGCCAGCTCGCATTGCCGAGCGTCGACAAGGCAGTTACCTACCTCAGTTTGGTAGGTGATCAATGAGCGGTGCCGGCACCGAGCATCCACCATAGCCAGCATCCAGCGAGGCAACGGACAGGTATCCACATTTAATCCACTCATAAGTCACGCCGTCGTTTTGTATCCACACAAAAGTTGAACTGAGTCTGTTTCTGTGAGAAGCAAAGGAGGTGTTCCAAATTAGCTGGCACTGCCATGAAAGCAAGTTGGAAATTTATTTTGAGTTACGCAAAAGTTGAAAAGCGAGAATTCGACGATAAAACAATATAAATGCTTTTTGTAGAAGAGTTTCGTTTATTACCATTGAACATTTGTTTTTAGTTTTGAATTATTTATGTTAACTTTAAGCTTCGAAATATTGTTGGCAAAAGGCAAAGGAGTAAAATATACTTGTTATAACAATTTGTTAACATAAATTGGGAGAAGTGTTAATCTGTGTACATCAATAACTTTCAATTAACGTGTTAGACAATCGTTGCTAACGTTCGCCTACTTTGTTGGGGCTTTCTCGTTACATAATCTGCCAAGCAACAAAGGCAACAAACATAGCAACAAACACAGCAAGAACCAAAGCAATAACAACCGCAACCTACAATAAAGAAGATCTTTTGTACGCCGACAAGTGCAAAAGCGACAACAGCAACAACAAAAGCACTGACGGTGCTAAAAAAAAAGAGCAAAGCACAGAAAAAACAATAACAACAACAATAACAAAAGAAAGAACAGCACATATAGGCAAAGGTAAAGGAATCCCAACTACTCCAGCACGACGATCGCCTTCACCTTCGTCCAGGGCAGACATATGCATACAAGACGGAGATGATGATGATGCGACGATGTGATTGAAACAAAACATCTTATTATTACCTACGAACGACCGACAGACCAACCGACCGAACGGCAGAAAGAACGACCCCGTGCGACCTCGATGTGGACCTGGGACATGGACCACTCTCTGACACTGGACACAAGCAGAAAAAACAAAAATAACAACAACAACAACAAAAACAAAAAGAGCGTGCAAAAGCAAATTCCCACGCTCAGAGGCTGCCTTTTGTCGACATCGTTGTCGTTGTCGTTCGTCCCCATATAAGGCGCAATCTGGGAAACGTCCTTACCGCCCCATCCAAAGATTGTGCAAAAGCTGAGCTGAGTGCCAAAAAAAAAAGAGAGAAAAAAATGTCTGTGCCTTTCTTGCAACGCCCTCAAACAAAAGTTTTTGGTTATTACTTTTCGTTTTGTAGGTAGGTCTCAGAAGTTTGGTGATTGATTTCACTTTGGACTTTTGGTCACGGCTCTTGCGCATCATTTCTTGACTTTCACAGCTCATTGGGCTCACAATGTCGCTCACACGTTGCCATATCCAGACATGCATCCAGACACACACATCCGCACATCCAAATACATGTACATTAATGTACGGAGTGGCCTACAGACAGGTTCAAAATCGACAGGTACGACAAGTGATGAGCGTTAATAATTGTAGTATTTAGTGGTGCTTAATATGTGATACATTGTAATATACTAGGGGTAGTCATGCCAAAGATCAAGTTTCCATATTATAAATAAAAACAAAAATTATTCAGAAAAATGAGCAGCAAAACTTGTACGGGTTTTTATTTATATTTTATTCCTATTCTCCATATTAATTTATAAGAAAATAAAAATTTATCTTTTTACTAACATAATTAAATATATAAATTTAGCAGAACATAATCATTTTATTAAACTTTTAACTAACATAGTTAAATATATGAATTCTTAGCATATATATATAAACTCTTTTATATATTTTAAATTGGGTTTTATGTCTTATTAAAGCACTTGTTGGAATCACCCTAAGCTTGTCTTGCTCTTTCCGTTGATTAATATATATACTATAATACTTTTATTAATGTACCGTAAAATCAAAGACCATAATACTTATATTCAATGAAAACTGAGACGCACTCAACTCATCGGAAACCAGCATCGAGCAGATGCTTGAGCAGCCTGGGAGTTTAAGTTTGAGTCCAAGTCGGGTTTTTTTTGTCTGCCCGTGAAATCAGTGTTATTGATCATAGCTGCATAATCAAGTTACCGATGCTTTTCATTATGTTGCCAGTTGCCGCAGAAAGCATCCATCACCACCAAATATCACAAGTATGCTCGAGATCAACTGCAACATTATTATCTGCACAAACGTCATCATCGTGTTCAGCAGGAATAACATTTATGTGTTGTGTTGACCAACAGGTTGCCTGCTTCGGCTTCTGTATTCAACTTCACCGCACTGTTGAGGGTTGCTTACTCAACACAGACAATGTTGCGTTGGTGGTGTGGGCAGTTGCCCAAGCAGCTGGTGCTGGTGGTGGTGGTAGTTTAAGTGGTGGAGATGGTGTTTTAGGTTGAGTTGAGTTTTCAGCTTCAACTTGTTCGGCATTCGGTCGCAATTCGCACTTGTGAACGGTCGTGTTTACGCGTCGAATCCAAAATAAAAAAAATCTGCAAAACGGTTAAGAGTTCAAATAAACAAACGACGTTGCAGTCAGTTGTCATTTGCCAGTTGCCAGTTGCCAGTTGCAATTGAAATCAATTGAATGCAATTTGCGAGTGCAAAGTTTATCCAGTGAGCTAAACAAAATGTTTGCCTAAGACAATTTCGTTAATTAATTTGTCGCGTGTATCGTTAAGTGTCTTTCGCTCGTGTAATCAGCACCAAAATCCAAGTCGCTTCTTCCATCAACTCTAATCGAAAACATAAACAAAAGCGCTTCACTATGGCCGACGAGAGTCTGCACACAATGCCACTGGAGCACAATATAGACTATCACATTGTCACATTGTTCGAGCGCTTGGAGGCGATGCGCAAAGATTCACACGGCAATGCCATCAACAATCGGCTCTCCAGCACCCTGCAGGTGCCCAAGCGCAGCATGCAGGCCGAGATACGAACGCTGGAGTTTTGGAGGTGGGCAAATAGCTGCTAAAGCGTCAACACATTAGAATTTGTACCACGTTCCACGGCTACTCTATAGTCATAGTCGTTGTTATTATCTTAGACTTGCCCTTTGTTTGCCTTGTTTATTGTTTATTGTTTTTTGTTCTTTATTTTATGCTAGTTGTAGTCGGTAGCTGTATTTAACTTTTGTGACTCTGTGCATTATGTAGACACGGCCGCTTGAATATTGCTTAACTAAGCGAAATTTAAGTGCTTTGTGTTTGTCTTTGCCAGATACTTTGAGGACTTCTCTTTGAGTACGCAAATACTTATTCAAAACTTTGGAGCAACACTTTAATTGCCACAGCATTTATGTAGATTAAACATTCTATAATGGTTAACGTAAATAAAAAGAATTTTAAAAATAATATTTCTAATTCATTATAGCACTTTAGTTAATCACTTTATTATTTATATAGAAATTTATATATTTATATTTTATTTCCAACGTTTTCACAAATGAGAAGTAGCAGTAATTTTGGTTACAGAAATAGTTTGTTTTTTTATAATCATATGGTGTGCTTAAAGACTATATAAAGTAGAAGTAAACTATTTTTTATATATTAACAATGATGTTCTGTTGGTATTTAATTAGTCACTTCGAATTATATTTGAGAACTATCATAGTTATTATATTAAAAACGTTTTTCCCCTTCATTAAGGTTTTGTATGTCCGAGAACAGACTCCTTTATTGTAAAATTAATGATGTGCAAAACGTGAACTTTAACAAATTGAATCTGTAAATCTCATTAAAATGTTGTCGGACGCAGTTTAAATAAGTTTGTTGTTCGTCTACATTATATTTTCATATTTGAAATGTAAAACAAAAGTTTGCATTTAATGGCCTGCGTGTCCAGGGCAATAGCCCATAATGTTCGAGCATAAAGTAATATTAGCAGTTGGAGGAGTTTGGGAATAGTCGTTTGTACCAATTAAGCGCCATCAGAATGCAAAATTTAAACAAGAAATTTTATGGAAATTCATAAATGTAAAGTAAGAAGGGTGTGGCAGTGGCGGGGAAGGGGGGGGGGAGACAAAGCAACCAAATTGCAGCTGGTCCTCCTCGGACGCTGATGTTGTTTGTCTTCAGTTGCAGTTTTGTTTGATTTTTCGTTATCGCTAAAAAGCGGCAACGGCGAAGTTCGTTTGTATTTTATGCTTTACTGTCTGCTGATGTTGTTGTTATTGTTGTTGTTGCTGTCCAGCGACGACGACCTCAGGCAATCGGCACACCAAAGTCAGCAGCTGCTGCCCCTTTGGGTTTGTATCTGTGACTGTGACTGTGACTGCGACTGCGACTGTGGGTTCTTTCTGTGTTCCCCTTCGGGTTGTGCCTCTGTGTGTGCTTAATTGTCATGCAGCAAAGGCACTGAACAAGGCTGACATTGTGTGCAATTTGTAAGCGCAACATAATTTCTGGCATATATTTACTTTAATCATATGAAATGACATGCCCCAAACTGAAGTATGCATCCCTCCGTCAGCTACACACGCCTCCAACTCACCCATCATCTGTGTCTTCTCTCTTTGCAGATCCATCATCAGCGAGTGCTTAGCCTCGTTCCTGTATGTGTTCATCGTTTGTGGCGCTGCAGCGGGCGCCGGTGTGGGTGCCAGTGTCTCCTCCGTGCTGCTGGCCACATCTCTTGCCTCCGGCCTGGCAATGGCAACGCTAACGCAGTGTTTTCTGCATATATCGGGTAAGTCGAAATAAAAAAAAAAAAAAAAACGACAAGAAAAACAAATGAAAACAAACAGACAGGCGACAAGTGTTGCATGTTTTTCTTTTTGTTGCGGCTGCGTTGTTTTTGTTGTTTTTGTTGTTGGCGACACAAGCTACACGCGCGTGGGAATTTTGTTGCCACCAAACAAGAGCAGCCGCAGCAGCAGCAGCAGCGGCAGCAGGAGCAGCAGAGGCTGAGGCAGCAGTCGGCACAAGAACCCCATTTCACATGCCACACATATATTTTTCGTTTGGTTTCTTCTTTTCTTAAATAATTTTCAAAAAGCCAACGCACTGCGGTTGTCGTCCACTCCTGCTCCTCCTACTCTCACTCCCACTTCCAGTGCGACACCCCTTACACAACCCCCACCCCCCCTTCATGATGCACTCGTATTTTTCCTCCTCTTATCTTTACGGGCCGCACTTGTAGTGGCGTCGACTCTGGCCCCTGTCTGTTATGTTATTTTTCCGTGTTCTGCACAAACTTCCTTGTATATTTGTTCATCTGCGTTGACATTCAAGGCAATTAAATGTTTCCACAAAAACACCATATATGTTTGTAAATGATGTTGGGGGAAGAGTCCTCCCCTTGAGAACATGTGTTCTTGATTTGCCTTAAAGTTGCGTTACTTTTTAGTATCTTTTCCTCTGTTTCACAGCCAATTGGCTGAGCATTAAGTTATGATGTCAACTCATCCAGCTCTCCAACCCCACAAAACAAATACATTTTCCGCGAAAGTGTCAAAATCTTATTTAACGGGTCTCAAGCAGCAAGTACATTAATTATACACTGCGCACAATTGTGGTGTAACAAGATTTAAACAAATGAACTCTGTCAACACTTCTTTTGACTTATAGGTCAAAAATTGAGTTATTTTCTAGCTGCTTTCTCAACTTCAGCTTGTTAATATTTCTCATTTTAGTCTTAAGTATTCGGCGTATTAAATATTTAATGATTAATCCAATTATTTGCATTTTCCCTTTTGCTCCACAGGCGCACACATCAATCCGGCAGTTACTTTGGCCTGTTGTGTGGTGCGCAGCATCTCACCAATCCGGGCCGCCATGTACATGACCGCCCAGTGTGGCGGAGGCATCGCTGGCGCCGCCTTGCTCTACGGGTAAGTCAATACATATACAATTTATGTAGTTCTGTGAATAATCATTAATCTGAGCCATAAGCTGATTAATGGCTATATTTACAGTGGGTAAAACTCAAGATTCAACAAAAATGAACATGCTTAAGTTAAAAGACATCGAAATTCTGAGTTGACTAGTTTGCATAGAAATTTAATAAATTGCATTGAAGGCTTTTGTCTTCTAAGTGAGAGCCTATCCTTTTTTATATTATCTTATACACTAAGGATAAATAATTGTTAGTTTCAGGCAAATGCTTTTAAGAAATTAGCATTAACAGAAAACTTATATAAATTCTTATTTGCTTCAACTTAGGATTGGTCGTAGCAGAATATCTAAATATTCAGATACCAGCATTGTTACTTCTATATTTTATGATTAATTCTTGATTTGTCAAGCTACTGAGTCTTCTGGTCAGTGTACTTAAAAACAATTGGTCCATTCGTAGTTTTAGATTTATCAGCTAAAATGCTACTGCTGCACATTTGAGTTTTCTTAGCTGACTTTGCATTGTGATTATTATTGTAATTGTTACAATAAAAATCACAGCAGCTTCCAAGTATTTTGAAAGTCCGGATAGTGCAACAACAAAGACCTCTCCTTAAGCAGCTTCAATTCTACGAATGGGAATTGAATTGAGTGCAACATGCATTTCGATTTAGGGGCAACTTTTAATTATCGTTGACTGGGCAAATTTTGCTAAGGGAAATTTGCATTGTCAGAGATTTGGGTTACATGCCAACACCACCCGTTGCTGGTCGGCCAAACAGCATTTGAATTAAGTTTCAACAAGGTGCTCAATGTCACTCAAACCACTAACAACTGATGCGATGACTGTACAAGGACACTTTGCCCAAAAACCATTTACAGGAAATACAAAGTTCATGTGCAAAATCAGGGAAGCGAACTAGAGAAATGTATAAATAGGATATGCAGGTAAGCGTTGTGTCCTCTGTACACACACATACACACACACACACGCAGACACCATTACGCACACGCACCTGCATAGGACGCAGGTAGATATCTGAGCACAGCTAGGAGATTTTTACTACGTCTGCCCACGTTTTATAAACTAGAGAAAACATCTGCCGCTGCCAACGTGATTTCCAATTTTTTTTTTTTTTTGTAAATGCGCTGCTGTCAGGACCGGATTCCTTTGTCGAGGCCATCGCCATGTGCTGCCTAGATACACAGACACACACACAGAAATTCATATACATAATAGTGCGAGGATACGCACAAATCTTTCTTCGAGCCTGTCAGCGTCTTTTATGCCTAGATAACAACGCAAACTCGACGCAGGATATGCGTGTGGAATATCACTCTTTGTCTTTGAGTAGGGGAAACGAGGAGAAAAACGAAAAAAAAAGAAAAAAGAAAAAAACAAATACAAAACAATGCAGCAAAATGTCTACGTTGTCGCTCTGCCTCAGCTGCTGCTCCTTCAGCGACTGCGCAGCATTTTTCAAACAAATTTCGCTCCAATTTTTCTCCTTTTTGGACAGTTAATGCGCCTGTGCAGCTTGCCAGCTCTCTCCAGCTCTTTCCCTATCTATTCATCTCTCTCCCTCTCTCTCTCCCACTGTCTATGTCTGTCTGTCTGTTCAACATCTGTTTTGCTGTTGATTTTTACCCCTGGCTCCTTTTTATTTTATTTTTTTTTATATTTTTAAGTGCGTTGGCATCTTTACTTTCTACAGTCGACAGTCGGAGCAATCCGAGTAGCCGCTGCAACCGAAACATGTTTCAGCTGCTACTCCGATCAGGTTCGTTTCTTTTTTTTCTCCTTTTTTTGTTGTTCAGCTTCAGCAAAGGGTCCCAGCGAGTTCAAATTGGGTTTTAGCTTGAAACATATGTTTCCAAAAGTCACTGCAACGTTTAAGTGTGCGTGTGTTTAACTCTGTGTGTGTGTGTGTGTGTGTCTGTTGATTAATTGGTTAAGATTTTGTGGTTTCGGCTGGTTATTAGAATTGGGTTCGACTGTCAGTTTGATTAACGCTTAGCCCAGATTGATGCCAATGAAACATAAGCTTAAAATTCAGCTGACAAGATTGTGGTTTTTAATTGATCGGAATTTCTATTGGATATTATATAGAAACTTAAGTTTCATCAATATTATTGTTCTCATACTGTTCCCATCAACTCTAATTTCTATCCTAGTCGGGTTGTGAATTTCTATTTCCTAGATTATTACTTAGGAGACACAAACAATCTGCTCTACCCAGTTAGGTTAAATGACTCCGTAGTCAAATTGGATCACCAATTACAGCAAATATTAATAATCAGCTTAAATAAACTATAGGGTTTATTTTCTATGGTGTCATTGTACTACTATAGAAATAAATACTTATACTTATAGTTAGTCAGTCAGATATAGTTAGTCAGATATACATTTATGTACATACTTTTATACTGTTCTTCTGCTCGATCTTATTGATTTCTATGCCACTCCAACAGGATAAGTTGCTTAAGTTTGAGTTAATCTTATTTGAAATAAGTGAAATAAGTTTTTAAGTCTGTATGTAGACATAAGTACTCTTGTCCCGTAGACGTACGCTTGTACAGTCATCCCCCGCATACACGCACTTCACACTGTCATATTTCAATTGTCGCTACCCTAATTGTCAGGCGCATGTGTCGCATGTGCCCCAGAATGTTGCCAAGCTAAAAACGCACTTGAAGCCTGCTCGCTTTATTATTTTTAATTTTGTTCTTATTTGGTTTTTGTTGTTTTTTTTTTGTACTTAAAAAGTGGTATGACAGGCCCGCAGCATATTTTAAGTATCGATATCCGGCTGTATGATATTTTAAGATTCCCGTTTGCCTCGTGATTGTTATGCCAGTTGAGTTCTGTGGATTTTCAATGAGGATTGAGAGTACAGTAGCTGGCCTGTGGCCGTTGAACGTGCGCCAAGCACGTTCCACAAAAATGCCAAAGCAGCCTTTATTTCGTTTTTTTTTTTTGTTCTGAAAATGATGAAAGATAAAAATCAGGTAGAAGCCGAAAGCAAAAGCGCATAATTAACATTGGCATTGGTTCTTCTTCTGCTTTGTTCAACTCCGTTTGTGGCGTCTTTTGTCGTCGTTGCGCCTGCGCAGGATGCGTCGGAAACTTGAAATCAAACACGTGTCGCCGGCGCTGCTCTTCGTTTTTCGATCTGGTTGGTCAGCCAGCAGAGGCCAGAGGCAGCTGCAATAAGCAACGGCACAACATAAATGAGCCCAGGTCAGCAGGCAACACGCACCTGCCGCCCAAAATTACAGTAGTGCCACAGCAAGAGATACATACGAAAACAGGATTTTCAAGTTGAAAATTTGAATTTTAAATGACACAGAAAAAAAACAACAAACAACACCGAAACAGAGAGGCGACACAGGAATGAGGCCCAAATCGTGGTTGATGCCTTGCATTCAGTTTGTTGCACCTCCTGTTGATTTGTATCTAGCAATGGCAATGCATTTCCTGTATTTGCATTGGACAGTTGCAAGGAGCACAAAGCGGGCAACGAAATCCAAATAGAAATCCAAATCGAAAGCCAAATCGAAATCGAAATCAATTCGTGTCACATAGGCAATTGAATTAGGGAATCGATGCACATTGCGTTGATTTCGTTTGATGTCGCTTCGGGCTTATCGCCTGCAACATGAAAATGGCATCCTGTTGGCGCTTCCGGTCGTTGCTCTTTCCTCCAACTCCAACTAAGCACAGCTGGTCCACTTATAAAACGATGCATGTGTATATGTGCATGTGTGTGTGTGTGTGTGTGTGTTTGTGTTTATCTGACACACTCACCTCGAGGACATAACACTGTGGCAGCTTGTTTCATTCCTAAACATGCCACAAGAAACAAAATATTTGGCAATGCACATTTTGAAATTGGAATTTCAACACAAATATTTGTATGAATTTTATAATTAATTACTTTGTGGCAGAGTCAATAATAAATTTTGTCTGCTATTTGAATATAATTTGGGCATTTTAATTGCCACGCAGCATGATTTTAACGTGTTTGTTTCGTTTATTTGTGTTGCATCGAAAAGAAGCTCCAATTTCATTTGATATCATTAAATTGTGCACAAACTAAATTTAATTAAATTCAGCTGTTATTAACTTAGTTTCATATATTATAAATTGCCATGTGGATTGTGTGCAATCATCATCAAACATATCTGTTCAGAGTTTCGGTGCCAATGCTAGCATTCCCAGTTGCCTCGAGCGATTCACACGCATCCTAGGACCAGAAAACCAAAACCCCAAAAGACCACCAAGCAGCCGAGCGTGTTGCACATAGCACATATCGCCGCACTTTCCATGCGGATGTGGCGGCAACAAATGGGCAAGGAAATATGTGTGTGTGTTGCCTCTCATATTAAACCGGGCATTCGCAGGCACGCTAACTTGCCACAGTTCAAGTTGGCTGTTTGTTGCAATATATATATATATTATTCTTTCATTCCATTTTCTCCTGTTTTTTTTGTTTTAATTTTCATTCTGTTTGCCTTTATCATGCGCCAACAATTTTGGCCAGAATTGGTAGCTGCAAAGATTAACGGCAAACAAACTTTTGCCAACATTTTGCTATTTCCCGCTACTTAACTGAAAGTAGTTGTGTGTGTGTGTGTTTATCAGTTGCTTAAAATTAACACTATGTGCTAAGAAAACAAGTAAAACTCAAACTGAAAAAAACACAAAATATGAACTGAAGCCGAATGCTCCTGCTCTGCTCTTCAAAATTTAATCAGTGTGCAATGAAGTGAAAAGTTGTTTGGGTCAGCCAAATTATATATTATATTTGCCAAGTCGCACACATAATCATACACTCGAATAAATAAGGTCAGGGTTAAATCATTGTAATCGGCAAGTACATTTGAGGTTTACAATTTTAATGATGTAGTATTTTAAGATTTCATAAATTCTACAATTTTAGATAGTTTCATATCCATGTAATGAACCGTAGTAGTTATTTTTTCTTATAGTGTAGAGGTGTTAAATAGTTGAGCATACAAACGTATTTCCTTTTTCAAATTCTTGAGCTTTTCACATTTTCCATAGTCTACTTTATTGGCACAACTGGTATTTGCGGCAACTGCGGCAAAGCTGCTGCTTATTGCCGTTAAGCCGGCAAGGATATTGCCCCAGCTTGTGCACCTGATGATGGCCACAACTTCTGGCTTGTCCTTGTCACTCACTAACTCAACCACATTGAGTGAGTACTCGCTGCAGTTGTATTTACCCAAGTGCTCTTAAGTGCATTGCAAAAGCATTTATTTTTCGGATTTTCAATGGTCCAGTGTCGATGTGCAATTGGCGTTGTGGCGTGCCTCAGTTGCACGTTTATTGAGAGCTTACCAAATATTTACCCAACACCACTTATATGTGTGAATGCAAATAGATTTACGAACATTTCTGTGTACTCTGTGTATTTGATTGTTTTCATATTGCATTCAATAAACCCAGTTTAATAGTAAACGTGCCTCATTAGAAAGTGTCGGCTTAATTTCAATTACAACTCGCACAACTGCACTAAATTGACATTAACTGAAAGTCAGTAAACTCATTAGCCTTATCACATAAAATCAAATGGTTTATAAATCATAACTCGAAGTTGAAAAACTTTCTTAAGGCAGTTGAAACTTTGGCCATCTAAATTATGTTGTCTTACTTCCTTTACCCATATGTGAAGAAACATCTAATTATGTTGAGTGGCAGCAACTTGAAGTTTATGGCCTGGTTTTGTTTATGGAAAGTGGTAGCATAAATTGCAAATGGGTGCAAAACTTTTCTGACAATCTGCTGTACATTAATCAATGGAAATTTATTTCTCTCTCTCTCTCTCTCTCTCTCTCTCTCTCTCTATCTCACTAGTGTCACCGTGCCGGGCTATCAGGGCAATCTGCAAGCGGCAATCTCGCACAGCGCCGCATTAGCCGCCTGGGAACGGTTCGGCGTGGAATTCATCCTGACATTTGTTGTGGTGCTCTGCTATTTCGTATCGACCGATGCCATTAAGAAGTTCATGGGCAATTCGGCGTTCGCCATCGGTGCGGCATACAGCGCCTGTTGCTTTGTGTCGGTAAGTTTGACATTGATAATGATGCTTAAGGAATGCTTCAACGCAAAATCTCAAGACCCGACTCCCGACTCTTGAGACTAAATAAATGACAAAAAAAAAAAAACAAAAGAAAAAACGCACCTGCCGTGTATGGTGCAAAAATCACACCGAGACAAGCGCTGGTTAACGTTAAGCCTTCCAGCAGCTCCCAGGTAGTCAACAAAGGGACCGAGAATGTGGCGGAGAGATAATTAATTTAGCACAAGTCATGGCCGCTCCATGCTCATGGCATGGGCCCAGGGCCAGCCAAGAAATTAAAAGCAAATATTTAGCCAGATTGTTTAGTCGGACAATAAAAATGATATTTATATGGATTGGCAGGGCGATAATTTTTGAACATCGCAATCAAAAAAACAATTTAAGTCAATTTATTGATAATCTTAAATAATAAATTCTTACAATATTAAATGCAGATCGTGAGAAACACATTATAAATGAAAATATTTTCGCAACTGCTCAAAATAAATATGAACAAAATCCACAAAATAAATATAATGGATACAAATTATATAAAATGGAAAATACTGCGAAAGCATTTCGTGATTCTTACTTGATCTCAATAATATAATGTTTTTAGCAATATGATTTTTTGTTAAATTGCAGATGCCCTATCTGAATCCGGCACGCTCATTGGGTCCTTCGTTTGTGCTTAACAAATGGGATAATCATTGGGTGTACTGGTTCGGACCGCTCGTCGGTGGCATGGCTTCTGGCCTTGTTTACGAGTACATATTCAGTTCACGGCGTAGCGTGCGACACGGCAAGGGCAGCAGTGACAACGACTCGAGCTCCATTCACTCCGAGGATGAGCTCAACTACGACATGGACATCGAGAAGCCGAACAAGTACCAACAGTCACAGGGCACCTATCCGCGTGGCCAATCGAATGGAGGCGCTGCAACAGCAGCTCAACATGCCAACGCCGCCAACATGGCCCAGATGGGTGTTGTGGGCGCTGGTGCGGGCAACTACTGCCAGAATCTGTACACTGCACCGCCACTTTCCTCGAAGTATGACCAGCAGCAGCAGCAGGAACCACTCTATGGCGGCACTCGGTCACTTTACTGCCGTTCCCCAACTTTGACTCGGAGCAGCTTGAATCGCTCACAGTCTGTTTACGCCAAGAGCAACACGGCCATTAATCGTGACATTGTGCCGCGTCCGGGTCCATTGGTGCCAGCACAGAGTCTTTACCCCATGCGCACACAACAGCAACACCAGCAGCAACAGCAGCAACAACATCAGCAGCAACAACAGCAGCAGCAGCAGCAACAACAACAGCAACAGGCAGTTACAGCAGCCCAATCCTCGCATTTACAAAACCAAAATGTGCAAAATCAAATGCAGCAGCGAACTGAAAGCATTTATGGAATGCGTGGTTCAATTCGAGGACAGCAGCAGCCACTGCAGCTGCAACAGCAGCAGCAGCAACAACAACAGGCAACGGTTACAATGCAACAGCAACAATTGCAGGGGGCACCGCAGCTTTTGTCGGAGCCACAGTCGCAACCACAGGGCTTCCAGCCAGTCTATGGATCACGCAACAATCCCACACCACTCGACGGCAATCACAAGTTCGAGCGGCGCGATCAGCTCTATGGCATGACTGGACCAACAAGGAATCGCGGCCAGTCGGCCCAGTCCGATGATAGTTCGTATGGGTCGTATCATGGCTCGGCAGTCACGCCGCCAGCACGTCATCCCAGTGTGGAGCCATCGCCGCCGCCACCACCAATGCTGATGTATGCACCACCACCGCAACCAAATGCGGCACATCCACAACCCATACGCACGCAATCCGAGCGTAAGGTAAGTGCACCCGTTGTTGTCTCACAGCCGGCTGCCTGTGCCGTCACTTATACCACATCCCAGGTGCCCACAACGGTCACAACAGCAACACAGCAACAGCAGCAGCAACAACAACAACAGCAACAGCAGCAACAGCAACAACAGCAGCAGCAGATGATGATGCAACAACAGCAGCAACAGGCTCAGGCCCATCAGCAACATTATGCCATGCTGCCGTTGCGACCCAACTGAAAGCGGCTCTCTTGGGGCCCCGTAACGACGCCGCCGCCAACAATACACGCTGCCCTCGCCATCCATCCCACGGGCACCATGACCCTGCACAGCTGCAGCCTAGCCAAGCAGAGCAGTTTATTTTAGTGTGGTCAGGGCCATCCAAAGCATCCTAGCAATTAGTTGAACCTACTTCAATTACACACACACACACACACTGATAAGTGCAGTTTTCATTTCTATATTCAAGCTATCAAATACGCATCCACATAAGTACTTTACATATATATATATATATATATATATACTAGCCTAGAGATAACAGACGAAACATAGCCACAATGTATTATTAATATGCGAAAAGTAAGTTGGAACTCACACCTAGCAGCAGACAACACTAAGAGACAACCATTACCATAAGTAAAGTTAGGAACTTATATATATATATTCCCCATCCTATCGAACATGAGCTCCATAATATTTCATAATCAGATTTCAGTAATATCAACGATTGCAAATAATTAAAAATCATAAATACATAATAAATAAAATAACTCAATACTAAATAGAAATCTTACTCTATCTCATAAATCAAAAATAAAATATTGAATTTCCCTTTTTTTTAGTTTGTTATCCCTTTTGTTGGGAATTTTTGAAGTACATATTTTGAAGAGATTATAATTTTTAAGCCAACTTTTACATCAGATCTTTTTGTGCAAGTTAATTTAAATTCAGCAAAGACAGGTATAAATAAAATAGCAATTTTAACTGTCCTAATTATACCTATACATATTATTATTAGTTTGACATATGTTAAATTTTTTAGTTTCTCCTATTTTTCATGAATATTCTTTAAACTTTTTATTTGAATTAAGATGAAAATTAATATAATGTGTAAATATATGCAATTAATTACGTAGCTTAAATGTTATACGAATAACTGATGCGGAAATGTAACAATATTTATGTAAATGTTAGGCTATTAAACATAAAATAAAAAACTATAGGTAAAATATAAATATATATTCGTATGTAATCATTCAATGCTTTGTATTATGAGTAAGCAATACAATGTATTTAAAGCATTGCAAAAAAAAAAAAAAAAAAAAAAACAAAGATATAAAATACAAAAATTGTTCAATAACCTAGAAAAAAACATGATTTTCTAATTCCATTTGATTAATTCAAAATATATATGGAATGGTATTTGGGTGTGACCTGCTGTGACCACAAAGGCAAAGCAGTCGATTTGCCTGCTAGCAGAATAAGTATAAATTCCTGGGAAATATGTCCTAAATTAATTTCCCATCAACTCAGACGCTTTTAGTGCTGTGCAATTATGCAAAGTGCAAAATGAGTGCTGAAAAGTGGCGTATTCTTAACACTTCTAAAGCGCGTGCTTTTATATTTTCTGACATTGGTAAACCGAAATAATTATTGAATAATGCAAAGGTGTGTTTACTACTGTAAAAAGAAGGACGACGTGTCCCCAAAGCAAATGTGCACCAAAATCAGCATTGCATCGCCAACGCCAACAACAATAAACCGACGCTTTCGAGTCGTTATCGTGGTGGATAGGGAACTCCAGTGGATCTTAAATATATTAAATTTGGTTTGTGAGCAAATTGATCGAGTTGATGGATTTTACTCCACCAAGAAGACTGGTTCGCAAACTGGTCTTGCGATCCAGCTGGCAAAGTTTCTGCATATAGCCAAGGAAAAATACAAATTAGCGGATTACGATGCCCGCCAACTGTTAAAATTATTTCAGTACGATTTATCGAATGCGATTTGTCATCTTGGCGACATTAAATGTCCGTCTAAAATGGACCTGAAAATCGATTCGCCTTGGCGACTGATCGGCCCCTCAATATGTGAGATGTCCCGCTTGGAAAGCTTTGCAAAGATCAGCACTTATTATCGGTATACCAGTGACCAATCGACCTTTCCGACCACGCTCACGGACACGTACGACGATATGCTTCTGTTGTGTTTTACCCGCTATGTGCACAAACAGCCAGTCATCTACCAGGGACAAACAATTTTTGTATGCTACACCCTAGCTTATGACAATGGACAATGGACAATAGAATTAACAACACATTCTCAGACGTGCATCAAATATAATTCAGATATAAACTGAGTTCTCGTACATAAAAACTACTTGCTCACCACTAAATCTCACTTGACCAACTTTACTAAATATAAATAAAAAGATCTTTAAGTGAAGCTTGCCTTGTATCAGTCGTTATTCACATTTTGTATTGTATCTCAAATCAGCATTTTCTTCTCATGCTTCATTTATAAATAACAGAAATACAGCTTTTAAAAAAAAATGTATTAAATTTCCTAAGCTAGATTTTACACATGTTCAAAACTGTCAGAATCTTGAATACAAGAATAACATAAAATAAGAAATTAAACATCTGAAATACACATCATGTTAAACAAGTAAATAAATACATTGAATCAAAGAAATAGTTGTGTTTTTAGACTCTTCTCATTTACATATAGCATATCGAAAGAATGAGCAGCCCATTTAAGAAACTCAAAAAAGTTTTTCTTAAATATTAAATATTGCTTTCCATCCAATCTTCATCCAATAGCTTGTCCTTCGAATATGTCGCTGTTTTTTTATGCTGGTACCGATAACGCTGATAGCGCTTCCAATGGCTTGTTGGCTTGTTGC
Source organism: Drosophila demipolita (assembly GCA_035042405.1). Taxonomy (NCBI): domain Eukaryota; kingdom Metazoa; phylum Arthropoda; class Insecta; order Diptera; family Drosophilidae; genus Drosophila; species Drosophila demipolita. The sequence continues at coordinate 2,063,667 of JAWNLI010000044.1, read as the reverse complement.
GTATCGTAGAACAGTCAGTGGCTATGCTGTTGCGCATACAATGAATTGAGCCAACTGGGCCAATACAAATTTAGGCCGTGCTTGGCCAGCTTAACGTGCAGCTGATAGCCATGCTGACGCTCCGACAAAATCCGCAACTCGCCCAGCAGTTTGAGAATGCAGCGTTGGGTGGGTGTTGTGCTCTTGACCTGATAGATCAGCACATTGCCCTGATGCAGAAGCTGATATTGCGGCACTTGCTCAAAAACCAGCTCAACTTTTCAGCAGTCTGTTGCCAACGGACCTTATGCCGAATAGCATTCCCATGTTTTTAACTTTGAGAGAAAAAAAAATTTGTTTTAATTAGATAGTTTCTTATTAAATTGCCTATGTTCCATTTTATTAACCTTATCTGCCACCTGAATATTATTCACAGTTTGCCTGCAATGCAGCGGGTGCTGGAATTGCAAACTCCATTTGGTGACTCCAAATTGGTTGTATTTCTGTTCAGCCTGCAGGATATTGGTCTCATATTGGGTAATCTTATGCTTCGCCAATGGTTCTTGAAGAGCAGCTGAAGGTTGGCAATCGCTTTTCACCTTTTTAGGATTTTCTGCAATAATTTTCAGCGCACAACAATTTTTCTTCATCTTTTTGTCATTTTCTTCATTTCTTATTGGCTTCCTGAACAACTCCAAATTGCGTCGTCTTATTTGTGTTGCTGTTGTAGGTTTGCAGGGAGAAGAGCTTTTCCACGAGTACCATAAAAATCGTAGAGCAGCAACTAGAAACAATATTTGGAACAATAAACTCGAACAGATTTTTGTCATTGAGAACTTTAGCTGCTCATGCTGAGCAGACTTGATCAGCTGTTGGCCAATGTTGTGCTGCTTATCATGTTGCGCAGACTCTTAAACTCTAGCAAATGGGCCTCCAGTAACCGCTGGTCAAGCAAGCGAGCTGCCCTTTTGGACCATTCAGTGGCGTTATTGGGCGCTACATGGGTCACACCACTCCACTGGAATCGGATGTGTCTTTGACGAAGGCTGGGCGGCAGCAGCCACACACCCATGTGATGGTGAAACCATAAACCATACCAGATACTCGGAGTTCTGGCCACCAATACGCAAAAGTCTGCGCCACCACACGATGACATGCTGATCCGGGACGTAGGACTCCCGCTGGTTGTCGACGTGACAATGCGGCGACAGTTGCGACTCCATGCTGATGTGGATTCACATAGCACGTTATCAAGATTCCCTTCTCCGGGTTAATGGCCAGCGCATGGTAGTTGGTCTTTAAGTAAGGAAGTAAAGTAAGTAAAATGATAACCTTTGCAAATAAAATCATATTAATGGTCAAAAGCTTAAAGTTCACATAATTTGCCAGAGCGCCGGCGAGAACCATTCGTGTGGAAATTTCTGTGATTTCCACGCAAGAGAAACTTTTTGTTGCAACCGCAAAATAAAGTAAAATACAAAAAAGAAAATAAATGGGGCAAGTTCAGTTTGAGACCAAGCCAGCTTTAATTTGTTCAACTTCTGCACAATAACAATTGCTGTGCAATTGTTGTTGCTTCTCTTTGCTGGAGTGCTCAAAGCCGCAACTGGCGCAATCCTTGGCTGAGGTCCTTGTGCTTATTTCTGCTCCTCTTTGGATGGATGCGAGACCCTCATCGACAGTTGGCAAACAGAAGTTTTGTTGAATTAACACTTTTGCTGCCGTTTTCCGTTAGGCAAATGATATCAATGGGCATCACTTAACTCATTGCAAATAAGGCTGAAAAACAAGGCCATTATTAGACCATTAACTATGTGAAACATAAAATCATAATCAAAACAAAAGAGACGATATTCACTGTAAAAGAGAAGAAGAAAACGAAGAGGGCGGTGAAACAAAACACTTTCTCCCTTTATCCCTCTCTATCTCGATCTCTTATCTCCCTCTCGCGCTCACTTGTTGTTGCTCAGTCTCCGTGTCAGCTGATGGACGCTGCACAGACTCTCCGATAATCGCCATAAGCTGCTGAGAGCAAAGTTCACTCACTGCAGGATGTGCTGACAAAAATAAAAAATTTCATAGTTTACCACACAAAAAACCACTAAACTGTGCAGTAGCACAAAAAATATGTAAATAAGCCAACTTACAGTCACTCCCTTATATGTTGACAATATAAGAGGATGACAGATCAATCAAATGTTGGCTATTCAAGCACATAAACCAAAACTAATTGGATTAGCGTGAAATTGCAACTGAAAACAATGAAAATGCGTCTGCTTACCTTGGCTGCATTTGGCGCTGTTACAGGCAGGCATCTTTATTTACACTGTCGCGAGTTTCCGTTAAGTTGATCGACAGCTTTAAATAAAAAAAAAGTATTAATTAAAATTTAACAAACTACAATTTGTACTTAGCCTTAACACACCTATTACCAGTTGCAAATCACACAACGAGGTGGGACGAAAACCTATCATTACTTTTTGATACGTGAGTGATTATTGCTCACGCGCCCATCTCTAGTGAGTCAACTGTCAACTGTTGAAATTAAGCGACGCGAGAAATGTAAACAAAACTTATAACGGCGTCTTAATAGTGATTTATTACAGCTGTATGAATATTTGTGCTCTGCTTATAAGGATTAGAACTTTCTTATAAAATTTATATTTTTATATTCAGCACTCACCAAAGTATCGATTGCCACTAAAATGTGAAATTGGAAGCAAGATTCGAAAAAAAACTCAATTTTAAAAATCATATAAAATATAAATTATGAGATAAAAATATTTTATTTTATTTTAAGATAACACGCAAGCAGAGCACATTATATACACACTCAACCTACGATCCGAGCTAAAAGCGCAGCTACAATCAACTGACTTAAGAGATATTTTTCATTGATCGCCAAAAATTCAACCAAGCACAGACGCACTTGCATGAGCAAGTGCATATTTACATATGTATATAATAAGTCTGTTAGTGTGTGAGTGAGTGTGCGCGCTTGTGTATGTGTAGGCTAATATTTCTTTTAAGAACCGTTTCCAACACACATAAATACATATTTATACATATACAGTTGCGGTCAAAATATTAGCAATACCGCACTTTTTATGCATTTAATAAATAAAATAAATATATTTATTTTTTTGTGTTACAATCGAATCCTCTGCAATGTTACTGATAAATTTAATAATAAATTTAAAAATAAAATTTTCCTAATTTTCTATAAAGCCAATAAGCTATACAGTTTTTATTTATTGAAGCACTTAGGAAGAGTAATCCAAAGCACTTCTAACACCATTTACATACTAAATATATTGGCATATTTGTTTAGTCCTCTTTAATTTTAAAAAACTAAATCAAAAAACTTTTTATGGCGTATTTCCAGAACTGTATGCTGTAAATATAAATGCTATCAATATAAACCCTTCACTTCAGACCAATTAAATGCATATGTATATTTCATGTACATATTTAAGCCCGATAAATCATTGCAATCTGTGCGTGCAAGTTCCCCTCTCCAATCCCTTTTCCAGGCTAATTTCAACACAAAGTGCGAACAATTTATTTGCTCTCAAAAAAGTTGCGACTTTTGCCATAGAAAACTGCACAATTTCACCCTTTTTACCCTCCTGCCGGCAACTTTCACTCTTCCGTTTTTTATTTCCTTTTTTTTTTTTGTTTTTATTTGCGAGTCCTATAAAAAATGTTTGCCACTGGGTCGTCGTGGGCAACCCCTATATCCTTGTGTGGATTTTACTCCTTTTTTTATTTGATTGTTTCATATTTATGAGGATTATGGTTTAGTACTGAATGCGTACGTGTGGTAATTTATTTTGCGGTTAAGGACTCCTTTTTTTATTGTTGTTGTTGTGATGGATGCTGCGGCTTGGCCCTAAGTGAAAGTTCTACTTCGCATTGTTTGCGAAGTTTGTGAAGGAGCAGGAAGACCGCATGCCAAAGATAAACATAGCAATAATGTGGATGAGAGGTCACTGCAGAGAGGCCAGTGGGCAGAGGGCAGGGCCCAGAGTTCAGCTCCTAACTGACTCAATTGAATTGTGGCATTTGCGATGCGCTTTGCGCTTGCCAAACGTTTATTTAAACAAATCAGGCCGCCGATGGGTTAAAAGCCATTGAAAGCAAAAGGGGTTGTAATCTGATGGGTGTGGTTAGTTGGTTGTTGGTGGGGGGATGGGGAGTGTGGGAATGATGTGTTTGCTGACTTGGCACGCATATTTGTTTATTTTGCAAATCTGTGGATGGTCTTTTGCGAAATGGAACAGTCGATTCTTTTATTTCTTTTTTGGCAAACTCACATGCTGCTTTAAATAAATACTTGTTCGCTTTAAAAATTTCTTATAGTAATTATATTTAAATCTATAAGAAATTTTATAGAATGTTTGATAATTGTGTTACAAAATCAGCTAGTTATACTTTGCTCTCAAATTATAGCTATCATTAAGTAATGTACATAAGCTAAATTTTTCCAGTGAACTCTATTTATAGCATATCAAGTCATGCAAAACTAAAATAAAATTTCCCCAATTGGTCGCTCATTTTTAAATTTAACGTGCTTTGTCAAACATTCGATAATATGTTATCGATAGTGAAAACTATAAATGGCTCAGCTTGAACATTTTGCGATAGTCCACCACCAATGTATTCATTTTAGAGCGGCTTGCGGTCTTAATTTTTGGAAAACTAAAAGAAAATACCCAAACTTTCGAACAATTTGAAAACTCTTTACCAAACCATCAATTACTCTTGCTTATTATATTTAAACAAGCAATAACATATTTAATGATGGCGGCGAACCATTTGTAATGTTATTAATGTAATGTTTTTTTTTAGTATATGCTAACATTTTATAAAAATGCCAACTTGTTTGTATGAAAATGCCTAATTAATCGATATGCACGCGCATCACATGTCGGTCGCCATTTTTGTTTCCGATAATTTTATATTTTTTATCGGCATACACAAAGCGCATCACACACATAGAGTCGAAAAAAGAAAAAAATAATCAGGCTGCGAACGAAAAATTAAGAAAATTTATTCAGCGCTCCTACGACGAGTTTCTGCTACAGCAAATAAACCAGTCTTTCGTGCGCGTCGTCCAAATAACAGCAGCAAAATAACTAAGTTCAACATACGCCTTGATAATATCATGTCGAAAAATAAAAAATTGTCGCTATCGAGCGACCCGACAGAGAAATTTATCTACAAGCCAAAGGATTTAATATGGTAAGATTACTTGCTGCTATCTTACACAAAAACAAAAAATGTACAGTGCCTCAAATTACCAATAAGCAGCAAACACTGCCTGTTCATCTTGAATTACACTGTGTGGCACGAAAAATTAATTTAAAACATACATAACCTCAATCGTCGCTCCGTTGGGCAAGCGACAAGTTATTCCCTCAAAAAATTAAGAAAAAAAAATAATTGCATTTAAGCAATTGGTGCATAAATTGATAAAATAAAATCCATGAAATACAGTAATGTTCCAGAGCGACTTTGTTTTCGTTGTTTGTTGCGGCGTCGACGTCGCCGTCGCTGCGTTGGCGCTTTTTTTTGCGCGCGCGCTTAATATCATCATTTTCATTGCTAATATAAACTTTGAAAATATAAAGTAAATGCATAAAATTTAGCTAACAACGCCAATAATTTATTATATTTCAGGGCTAAAATGAAGGGCTTCACACCGTGGCCGGGAATGGTAAGCAAAATGTTTGTGTGTCTTTTAGTGCTGCTGTTGCTGCTGCTACCGACGGCGACGCTGCTGCTGCTGCCGCTGCCGTGTTTGTTTTCGACTGTACTTTTTCATGCAGCGGAGCAACAGAACAAACAGAGCAGAGCAGCGGCGTCGAACGTGCGCTGCTGCCTCTGTTGCCGTAGACTTCATAACGCACTTGTACGCTTCTCGAATATTTGCGTGTGTGTGTTGTTGTTGTTGCTGCTGTAGCGTTGCTATCAACAAAGAGTACTTTCTGATTGTTACCTCTAAAAAGTGCAGCTTTCTTTTATGTGTACAGCAAAAAAAAATTAGAGAACGATATAAAAATGGTGTCTGAACTTTGAAATTTGTGTGCCAGAATGTGTACGTGAGTGATCAAAGGGGTATATCAGTTAGATGGGAGCAGCATGTGTTTATAATTACTTTACATGTTATTTACAGATTGTGGAGCCACCTCTCGATCTGCTCAGCCAGCAGCGACGCGCAAACACGAAGTGCGTCTTCTTCTTTGGCACACGCAATTTGTAAGTAGCTGAAATGCGAATTATAAGAAAGCATAAATTACTTTATGTAAACAAATATATATATATATATATATATTTATATGTGTGCAGCGCTTGGATTGAAGAGCCCAACATTAAGCCTTTTGAGGGTCCGTGGAAGGATGAGATGGCGAAAGTTAGCAAACCGGCTGCGTTTAGGCATGCGATGGCTGATATTGATAAATATGTGGAAAATCCTGCAGAGATTGACAGTCAAATCGATGAGAGCTGCGGCATGGCGAATCATGCCACCGAGGCAGACTTTGACAAGATTCGCGATGGCCTCGACAGCGATGAGGCGACACCCGATGGCAACAATGGCATCGTGCCTCATGTCGTTGGCAGTCCGGATGAGTCGGATATGCCGCCCGCTGCTGTTGAAAACAATGCAAAAGCCACAAGGTTACCAGCTGCAACGGCGACAGCGACAACGACGACGACATTAACGGCCAAGAGCCAGGCGAAACGCACACCCAAAGCAAAATCCAGCGCAGCTGTCGCAGTCAGCAGCAAACAGGCTCACAAAGCGTCATCGGCAAAATCGGCAGCCGCCCAGAAGCGACGCATCTCAGCACACCAGACGCCCACTGGTAGTTCAAGCGCCAAGCGCGGTCGACGCGCTGCCTCGGGCGATATGATACGCTATGACAGTCCAGAAGGGGGCGATTACGATGGCGCCAGCTCATCCTCGTTCGTTGTACGGACGCGAATCGATCCAGAGACCTTCTTGAGCCCGCCGTCGAAGCGTACGCCCAACGCAATTGCGCTTCTAAATCGACCGGTTGTCACACGCCCAGAGACAAAGGCCGTTGATATGAAGACACGTACGAACACACTGGTCGATCGCTCCATTGAGCCCTCCGATCTGACATTTGGTTTTCTCGGTCTCGGCATGATGGGTTCGACCATTGTCAAGGACCTAATTTATACGGGACACAAGATTGTGGTCTGGAACCGCACCATTGATAAGGTGACTACATTTAAATGTTAATTTATATTGCTTTGTCATTTAAAGATTGTTCTCGCTCTGTGTGTGTGTGTTTAGTGTCAACCTTTTGTGGAGGCAGGCGCTGAGGTTAAGGACACGCCAATGGACGTGGTGGAAGCAGCAGACATCATATTCTGCTGTGTATCAGATCCAAAAGGTGCCAGAGACGTAAGTTTTAATTCCATTGAAAGAGGCTCTCTCACTCAATTTCGAATTTAGTTTCTTGATGAGGACGACTTGTCAAGTCAAAAATATTTTCTTTTGTTTAATACGCTCGTTTCGTTTTGTGTGCAGCTCGTCTTTGGCAACTGTGGTGTCCTGCAGCTGAAGGATTTGCGAAACAAGGCGTATGTGGAAATGTCGACAGTTGATCCAGACTCATCGCTGGATATTGGAATGGCCATCAAGGACTGTAATGGTCGCTATTTGGAGGCACAGATCCACGGCACACGACAAGAGGCAGCCGAAGGCATGCTGATCTTATTGGCCGGCGGTGATCGATCAGTCTTTGAGGAGTGCCATTCCTGCTTCAAGACTATTGCCAAGAACACCTTCTTTCTGGGCAGTAAGTTTATACTGCTAATAAATTATAATTGCTTCCTTTCTCATCGTATACTAAAATTTCTTTCATTGTTCGTATCTAGCAGATATTGGCAACGCCTGTAAGGTGAACCTCATTTTGCAAACTATTCAGGGCGTCAGTCTCGTCGGTCTGGCAGAGGCGTTAGCATTGGGTATGTACTCCTAACTCTCGTTTATAAAATGTATCTAATAATTTCAATGACTTGTTTCCAGCTGATCGTTTTTCCATTTCGTTGAACGACATCATAGATATATTCGACTTAACTTCTATGAAATCACCTTTGCTGCTGGCTAAGGGCAAAGGTAAGTCTAACAAATTCCAAATCCGAATTAAGGAGCAGTTTTACATATCTGTGTGAACAGCTTAGTAGATAAAGATTAGTTAAATATATTTATTTATTTTTTAAATATACTTCTATTGATTAATTGTATTATGCTTGCTTGCAGAAATGGCCAAGGGCGATTTTAATCCGCAGCAACCGTTATGTCATATGCAGAGGGATTTGCGTCTGGTGCTCAACATGGCTGAGAATTTGGATCAGTCAATGCCGGTGACGAGCATCACAAATGAGGTGTTCAAGCATACAAAACGGTTGGGGTACAGCGAGCACGATTCGAGTGCTGTATTCGTAAGATCCAGATTTTAACATTTAGTTAACACAGCTACCATTTAAACTAACTTTATCATTTAGTTTAAAGCGTACACACAAACAGAAACACACATATACATTAAAAACTGACACACATACAGATCAAGACGCGTCTACGGCAATAACCACAATACACATGTAGGCAATGGATTTTTATCAATATTCGTGCACAAACGAGAATTAATAGAATCCCATTCTGGACACATTTTTGTTGTTATTGCAACATGAATTTTAATCCATTCATATCTCTACCCCCTCCCTCCCTCCCCACATGTCATATCCAAATGCCTTCTTATATTCGCTACCCAACAACCACACACTTCTCTTACATCCATTTTACCGCAATCGCAAACAAAACTAGGGTAACTTCTATGCAGATCTAAGGCCAAACTTCAAGCCTCAAGATATTGGTGAACGTATCGACATTTCGCGTTTGGAGAGGCCTTCGCCATGCTTGAGGCGGACACGCTGGGCCAGCGCTTAGGATGAGATGTGATTGATTGAGTGAGAGAGGAGGAAGAATATATGAGGAGAGCAGAGAAAACTTGACAGAACTTGATTGATGTCTATTGACGAACAGAGAAAAGATCGCTTATGATCAAAAAGGGGCGCATGTAAAATTCTAGATATATATTTATATATTAATTGAGAAGAAAAAAGTGTAGAAAAAGCGAGTCACTTCAATTACTACTTGTGCGTGCAAATATAATACAATTTGGTTAATGTTGTTTTAAAATTCTTTTATAATTATTGTTTTCAATTATATTTGGCCTAGTTATTAGCTGACGCCAAGCCGCCAGTACTAGACGCAATCCGGTCCCCTCGAGAAGATCAGTTCATTTGCAATAAGAGAGCAGGTCGTAAATAAAAGTCTGTAATTTTGTTATAATCAAATGGGGGGAAAAAATGAAACGACTACTTTTCTCAAACGAGCTGATGTTATTGTGTATAAATGTTGCATCCCAAATATAAGTGTTTCAAATATACATACTACAAACATGTATTTAACGATATATATATATATATATATATATTTATACATATATATTTATACATATTGTGAAACAATTGCAACATTTGACAAACTTTTTCGAGAAGAGCAATTTGCTTTTTGGCTGCATCTTCGATTTGATTTTTTAGCAAGCAAATATAATTCTTACATTATTTTACTTAATTTGCACATAAAGCCTAGTACGCCTACTGCCCTATGCAAGAACTGCAATATCAACCACTATTTAGTAGTTTTCATTGTTCGAAATCATTAAAACAAGCAAACAAACAACAAGACACACAACTGAAACCGAAATGAAAAATTTACATAAAATTGTAAAAAAAAAAAAATTAGTGTAAACTTTTAGAGCCAAGAGAGTTTCGAGGGATCTATATTAATAATAATAAGAATAAATATATACGTGTATATGTATGTGTATATATACATATATATAAATAAATAAATATATTTTACTTATTATTTAGTCTGTATTTTGTTGTAAAACAAAGAATAATAAAAAAAATCTGAATTCTTAACTATAATCTAATCTATCTTAAATTTCATTCGGATTTACCAGCTGTTTTCCATTTTACTATTATTTTGATTAATATTACAGAACTGAGAAGGCGATGCTTTTGTTGATCAAACATCATATGCTAAGTTATTTCCAGGCGAAAGGGAAGTTGTTCTGGTGTTCTTCGAGCAAGTGAAATAAATTTCAGTTTATAGAATTTCAGCACGCAGCACAATCATGCAGCGCACAAGGATTCTGGAATTGTTCGTGCTGTTGCTGCACGCTTGGATCGCCAGTGGTCAGGATGCAAATGAACTCTTGCTGGCAAATATGATGATCTATTGCAACTTTGAGGTCACACACGGAAAGGAGACAGCAGTGATGGTCACTTTAGCCAAATATCCAAATTATCCAGTTGTGCTGCATCTCAGCACATCAAAATATTTGCTGATGTATCAGGAAATCGGCATAGGATCTACACCGATGAGTCCCACATTTATAAAAAGCGACCGAATCAGCGACGAGCTGCAGCTCCACAATATACCTCAAGAACAGCCGGTGCCTTATGAAAGCGGCTTCTTTGTGGTGATAATGGCAACTTTTTGGGAGGCGGGCTACACTAGACTGACTCTGCAAGGCAGAGCGCCGGGCAAAAGTGGCATTGATCCCGTTAACAAATCCATCAAATTAAACGTCATAACGCCACCGAACTGTATGCCAGAAATAGTTACACAGCAATGCTCAAATCCCAAGAATCCACTTGTTGTGAACGTGAGGCGAACAATCATTTTAAGTGCGAGCATTGTAAGATCGTGCGATATTAATAAGACAATTCTGACTTGGACTATTATGGATTTGATGGGGAAAAGTGAGTTTAATTTACTGTTTACATCATCAGTTTTCGTCAGTTTGATCAATGTTTCTGTTCCAGCTGTGCTGAGAACTTATAAGGACCAACGGAAATTGTTTCCCTTGAAGCGTTACTCTATACATTATACAACGAAATTCGAGATGTGGCGCAATCTGTACATGATTCTTGTTGAGGGCAAGTACAATGGCTTGACATATGCGGCACGCTGCTATGTGAAGGTGAACCCGGAGCATTTACAGGCAGTGATTAGTGGAGGCCCTGAAAAAAAGTTGAAATACAGTTCTGATGTAATCATAGATGGTAGGAGTAGTCGCGATTACTCCAAACCACGTGGACAAAAGCAATTTAGGTATTACAATTGGGAATGCCACTCACAGGACGATCCAGATAATTCATTTGTCCATAATGCCATCACTTCAAAAGGTAAAAAACCCAAGTAATAATTTTAGATAAATTTGTTATATATTCGCAAGGATTTTTTATTTCATTTAATTTAATTTAATATGCGATTTCTTTGCAATTTTAGTGAATAATGTTTAGCGTTGCTATTAAGCAAATTTATCAGATTATAATTACTCGCGAGAATGTTTGCCCATTTATTTTTATTCCTAGTTTTTAAATGTTTTTTCTGATTAATTATTTATTTATTTATATTATTATTATAGTTTTAAAACTATTTTTCTTTCTTAATTCCAGCTGCGATACTCACCATTCCTGGCTATCATTTCAAGCTACACAAAAATTATGTGTTCTCGCTGACTCTGAGGGCCGATGATAATCCAAATAAAACTTCAGTCGCATTCCAGACCATCACCATTGTGAGCTACGGCACCTTGCATATTGAGATTAAATGCTTGTCGAATTGCGGCTTGGGCCAGTACAATGCTAACAAGAAGGTGCTGCTGATGGCCAAATGCTTTGACTGCCACACTCTGCAAGGTGTGAAGTATGCGTGGTATGTGATGGATCAGCTCACGCTGAACACAAAGGAATTGGCGACACAAATAAACACGGCGAAATCTGTGGCGAACATTCGGCTGGATGTGCGCTCAGCCGATGGACGCATTGGTAGTCAGCAGATGATTCTTCGTCAGAATGTGGCACCCAAGCAAGGCAAATGTTCAATTAAACCCACTGAAGGTGTAGAGGCTCAAACCAAATTCAATATTTGCTGCCAGAAATTTCGGACAAACAATGGGCCACTTGTGTACTTGATATATGCAGATCGGGTGTTGTTGACTGAATGCCATAAATGTGCATGCACCATCCATCTGCAAAAGGATGTGCATACCATTAATGTCTTCATATGCGATCATTCGCTCACGTGCAGCAAGAGTCAGGTGCCGGTAACTGTTACCCCACTCGCCAACGTGACACTAAGCACACCGGACGAGGTCCAGAAGTATCTAAACACGTCACCGCACAATATCCATCATCTGGCGATCACTGGCAACATGAAGCGCCTTCTGGCGTACATTCACTCTGTGGCCACACGCATAGTCAGCCCCGAGATGGGCAATATTTTAATGAACGCCTTGGAGGAAGCACATCCATATACGATAGCTTCACTGGGCAAATTGGCAAATTTAACGAAAACATTGGCTGTCCAGTTGACCCCCATTGATCCTCAGGGTGAAAAGATTTTGGTGCGTTCACTAACCAAACTGAATGAGATATTTATGAAAATTTACGTAAACGAAATGGAAAGATCACTCGTCGAGGAGCCATATTTGAATGTAACGATGTCCTGTGTCCTCGTCTACGACATGATGACGAGCTTGAACAAGCAGTTACCACGGCCTCCGCAAGAGATATATAGTTCTTACAATCAGGCTGCCAATTTTGACAACCTGAATCAGCTTGAAGTTGACCGGCTCCTGCAACGGATCAATAATTACAAAAATGCGGATAGCAAACAGCGTTCCCTCAACTGGCTGAACTCAATGTGGCAAACGGAACGGCTCCATCGCTTCCTGATTATGGCCCGCAGACATGGCATTGAAGCGGATGAGCCAAATGGTTTGGAAGTTGGCGTTGCCCTCGATATCCGCTGCTTTAAAGTAGATCCGGATCGTACGTATGTGACCAAGACTAGGGATAGGATGCATTCCGTTTATACGAAGCCCGAGTTGCTCCAAGAGGTAATGGAACCGGGCACTGATTCGATTTGCATCAAAGTCATCTCGACCATACGTGAGCTGGGCTGGTGGTATCCGGAAGACAAACAGCCTAGCGCTGTGCTCCTCTCGGTGCGCATCTACTTTCCAGAGGACAAGTTTAAGCATGAGATTCATTTGGCTCACAGCGAATTGAGCTTCAATACAGTCGTTAGCAAGTACAGGCCAGCCCAGGATTATCCGGAAGTCTCAAGTAAGCAAAAATATAATTAATATTATCTATTTTTATACAAATATAAAAACAATTTTCATTATTGGATCAAATTTAATAATATTAACAATATAATAAATATTATCCATTTTTTTTTTCTATTGTAGGAAATGCTCACAGCGAAGGACGAATCTGGATTGACGATGATGATGATGACGATGATGTTTATGACGAGGATTCTGCTGACACTGGCAAATATGTGAATTTCCAGAAGCAAGAGCAGCTCCAGACGATGCAGGATGTGCGCGTTTATCGCACCAATCTTGATGAGCATTCCATGTTGGTGGTGCGCTTCCAGCACACAACCCATCGACTGCGAGCGCTGCTCGTTTTGGATGAGACGCCGCTGATGATCAGTGAGGCGATTAGGCAGCATGGCTGCGTTGTGCCGGCGGATTCAAGGAATTCAACGCTGCTGATGCGCAACAATTGCCTCGACTGGCATCGTGTCTATCTGGCGGTGCAGGTCGACAGTGAATACATCCATGACGACTATGGCTCTACGCCAATTCCCGGCGGACCGGCTTTTTACTCGTTTGCCTTTCAGATGCGCAGCTGTGACTATTGGATGTATTCGCTGGGCGAGGAGATGGAGCACTGGTCCCACACCCGTTGCCTGCCCGGACTGGAGTTTCCGCTCAAGGATTCCATGTACTGCACATGCACAGTGCTGGGCACCTACACCAGCTATGTGTTCCATGTGCCTGCCATTGTTGTGCCTACCAATTATAACATGGTCATCAGCACCAATTGGCCATTTGTGGCCATATTTTTCCTTGCGATACTCCTCTTGATACTGTGGCTGATTGCACTCTACATCTTTCGCAATGGGCGATCCTGCAAGACGGTCGTATGCGACATGACCGGATTGGAGGATAATGCCCATCGGGAAGTGCACGATCTGTTGGTGTTCATTAAGACTGGTGGACGCATCAATGCGTTGACAACGGCCACCGTACGCATCATCTTTCAGACAACGCAGCGAACGGAGTTGCAGTTCACGCTGATGCAGGACCCGGAACACCCCAAGCTGACTCGCAACTCCACCTATATTTTGTGGCTGCGCACCCGTGACATACGCATCCCCACCCGCATCGCCGTCTCCCAGGACAGTGGGGGACGCTATCCGACCTGGTTCTTGCGACGCATTGAGCTTATGGATCTGCAGACGGAGGTCACACAGGTCTTCATCGTGCATCGCTGGGTGCGTCAAAAGATAATATTTCTGAGCTCGGCGGTGCTGATTCGAGTCGGCGACGATAATGCCGTAGAGAGTAGGCGGCATCGTTTCTCCTCTGAATTTGAGCGGCAGTGGATCAACTGGGGTCTGTGGCAGCCGCTGACAGGCAAATGGAGGGATAGTGCCGTCCACGACAATCTGACGCGTGCCGAGCGCGTTGCCATCTTTATGATAAAAATAATGGTCACATATTGCATCTCTGCCTGCCTGCTGGGACGCACCACGCCCAACACTGTCTACGAGGATCGCAAGAGGCTGGTGGAATACGAAACCTTGGTCCCCATGTTCATTTACAGTTGTGTTCTTACCAATTTCGTTCACTTTCTGCTCGAGCATCTAATTCTTAGAAAATGTAAATTTAGTCAATTTTAGTATTCCGTTTTTTTTGTTAAGCTAAATTGTAAGTTTCAAGATTTGTGTTCATTTTTTGTGTGTGTTGTGCTACATTTATGTATTTTAATTAATAAATTTTCTAACTGACAACTAAATCGAAACTTTGCGATTTAGACTTTTTTTCGATATGCGTAAAGTTCTTAATTTATTTTATTTAGTTATTATTATTATGTCAACCAAAAAAAATGAATTAAAAATATAATTTCAATTAAAAAAATAAAGAATTTTTATAAGATTTCTTTATACTTTGTTGTTCATACACATTTCTACTATGTCTGTATAAATTAAATTATATTCCAATTGACAAGGTATTTTAGTTTCAAAATCAAGTGTTTTCAATGGATTTCGTATTTTTCTTATCTTATACTTTATCTTTACTGCATTTTAAAATAGATTTAGAATGTGAAATAATCGACTGAGCACATATCGTATTTATTTATAAAAATAAATCTTCAATTGAAAATTGGTTCATTGGCATCATTAGTTATCAGTTTAGCAAATGTGTGCAGCTTACTAGCCTAATAAAATATTCACATGCTCATCTTAGTATTTTTGTCGGTATTTTTTGGTCCATTTCATATTTACTTTATACTGTTTGAGTCTTCCTCTTGCCGTGCTCTTGTGAGTTCGTCGTGCGTGTGTGGCAAATCAAATAAGAATACTCACAATTAATTAATAAAATATCCTCAAATTGTATCCGACTTGACTGGAAAATGTCGGAAAAGAAACGAACACGTCGCCGTAAAGATGTAAGTCCCTGCCACTATGAACCCTCTAAGATCTCAGAGTGCGTCGCAAAAGCAAAATTATCGCGACAAGCAAAGATGTGTGCATGTGTGTGTGACTTACACAGTCCAACTGGCGTGTTTGTTTTCATTTTGCTTTCCCTAGACCGAAATATTAAATGAATCGCATAAAAAATGTTAATTTAAACTGAAGTAAGGCCATTTCAAACTATTCAAAAAGGTTGCAGCTTAAATTTGATGTAAAATGTGCTGCCATGCGGCCTGTCGGCATTAGCATTTTGTAATTCCTTATGTATGTGTGTGTATATGCGTGCACTGTCTGCTGCCCCCCTGCATGCATGCACCTTTCAGCTATTATTAACTTATAATTGCTGTGTATCCACCTACCCCATTTCAAGTCGAAGATCGCATAATCAAACAGCTGTGATTGCTGTGAGAGCTTGTAATGTTTCAGCAGATCTGGCAACGTAGTGTATCAAGTGAAAGTTAGCGTTGAAACATCCAGTGTTGTTTAAGGTGAGCAAATGTTTGCAGGTATGCGTGCTTTGTTAGCATGCTCTCGCTCTGTAAAACTGCAAAAGCTGAAGCTGCTGCTTCAAGAGTGTGATCGCTTATTCGCTCACTCTCTCTCTCTCTCTCTCTCTTGCTCGATCTTAGGTGCACCGAGTTATCAGCGGTTCAGTTTGTATTCTGTTGTGGCTTTGGCTTTTGCGCTTGGCTCAATGATGTTGTTGTTGTTGTTTGGGAAAGTTTCAACGAAATAAGTACAAAGCAATATACATATAAACACCTATACTAGTATAGAGATTGATGTGTGCGTAGATCGTGAGCCATGTGTGTATCGAATCAGCACTCGTTTGACCAGGCAACTACCAACTGCCTGTTTACTGTTACAGCTCATATTTAATACTTTCTAGACTCGCTTAGGGAACGCACCACGTCACAGCTCGGAAAAACAAAAATCTCAAGAATAATAATACTTGCGGCTGCTCACTTTTTTTTGGCATTGCTTATGCGTTCTATTTTCCTTAATAAACCACACATATTGCAAGTGCAACATTTTCTACAAAAATGAGAGATGACGATAGGGAACAAGCTGACATTGAGGCGGAAGAAGAACAGGAAATCTTCGACGACGGCACGGTATAATTGTTATAATTATTGTTGTTATTGTTGAATATGTATAAATCTGTGCATATGTTAATCGATCCGCGTTGTGACGAAATACGAAATTGATGTCGTGGCCTAAATCCGTTGGCTGAAAGTAAAGCTAAAAGTAAAAGTTGCTTCAAGATTTTATTTTTTTCTCGAACTCATTAAATTTATGTAAATATGTACTTAATTATAATTAAAATTGCTATAAGCATTTTCTTAATTTAAATAATATAACTATAATAATTTGCCTATTTTATTTTAGGAGTACACCGAACCTGGAGAACAGAAAGTTGAGAAGCCATCGAAGGATGAAAAAAACGTTGCTAAATGGCTAAAAAAGAATGTGAAGACAAAGAAGACAAAGTTTCTGAGTCACGTTGTCGAGTACTTCACCTCGAGCAAAGCGATCGATGCTCTGCTGAAGTCCAAATTCGCCCAGGGCGATGATGCATTGTTCACCACACGGGAGCAGGTCATGATGTTCTTGGACATTATGTTGGAGCATAAGTTTTTCCATCGCGCCAAAAAAGTGCCCGTTACGTTAGACGAGGTGCGTGGCAAGCTTGAGAAGAAGTCTGAATCGAGCAAAGGGCAGGACAAGGAAAAGGACAAAACGGACGCAAGCGGCAAGGGAAATGCAAAAGCGTCCTCATCGTCAGACAAAAAGGATACGGATTTCGAAGCAGATGGAGACGCAGCACAAGCCGGTAGTGCCGCGGCCGTTGATAAGAAGGAAAAGAAGAAACGCAAAATTCGACTGGACATGCATCCCGAGCAGATATTCGTTGATGGGTCCGAGGCATATGTGTGGATCTTTGATCCCATTCCACTGCACTACTGGATCATTGGATTCACATTGCTGCTAGGTGCAATCGGCATTTGCTTGTTCCCATTGTGGCCGCCACAGTTGCGCCAAGGCGTTTACTATTTGTCCATTGCAGCAGCGGGCTTCCTCGCCTTTATTTTAACTCTGACCATCATTCGTCTGATTGTGTTTACTATCGTTTGGGCCTTGACCGGCGCCAAATTGCATTTCTGGATCTTTCCGAATCTGACTGAAGACGTTGGCTTTTTTGCCTCCTTCTGGCCACTGTATGAGGTAAGTGTACAAAATACGTCTCCAAGTTGCTCTACTAATTAACTTAATTTTATAGAGCAATTATGTTGCTGATGCATCTGCATCCACATCTGGCTCTAAATCCGACAAGAAATCCAAGTCAAAATCAAAGAAAAAGGACAAGGACAGTGATGGTGAAGAGGATACGGCTGTCGATGTTGATGGTGACGCTGATGGTGATGCTGATGGTGACGCTTATGGTGATGCGGACGCGGATTCGTTGCCACTGGAACCCGAGAAAATTGAGCTAATCAAAGAGCACGATGCCGACATGGAAGTGCGCAAACGTCGCAAAGTTGGGGCCGATGAGTACGACGAGGATGATGATGAGGCGGCTGATGGTGAGGGAGTGGAGATTTCACCGCCGCAAATGGATGCAGTGGCGCAAGCCAAGGATACCAAAGCTGGGTAAGCAGGACGCTTATTTGATTTTTGAAGCGAACGAATCTCGTTATTCAAATCATTGCTCGAATTTGAACGTATGATTGGCCTTGAGTTTGTTGTTAACATGCAATTCAAGTCGGCTTAACTTTAGATGTTACTTGTGTACATTTCTGTTCCTTAATAAATTATATATTGTATGATTTTAATATGTATTAAGTTTTATTACTCATAAGTTCGTTTTGCGAATTTTTGTTTGTTATTTTTTGAATTTCATCTAATTCTCTTAAAGCATGTAATTCATTCATAACTCACTCAATTGGTAGTTGGTTCTCAAGCTTGTGAACAAATGTGGTTGGCCAACATTTGCTTAACTTAGGTTTAACATATAACTTGGTCACAGGAATATATTAAAAAACAAATTGGAGAAAGAACAAAAGAACAATAACTACATACATAACAATTAATTTAAATTGCGCCTTTTTTTTTGTCAGTTATGTTAGTCTTAATAAATTTAACTATGAGCAAAAGGATTTCCACATAAAAAATGTAAATTGATCAGTTTTGAATATATAATGTTTAATATTTTTAAACATAGGAATAAAATGGTTAGTCAATTAATTAAGAACATAGAGTAAAATGATTTTGTGACAACTTGTACATATTTGTATTTATGTATATCGAACTCATATCACATGGCGAGCATTGTGAAATTGGGTCACAACATTTCCAACCAATTCCTTGTATCATATCCATTCCATTTGCCATTGAAACTCATTCAAGCAGCTCGATTGCAGTCTGTTCTGATTACTTGATTTTGAGCTTCTTCGTAGAGTGTGGATATCAAATATCAAGATTAACCTATTTGCTGAGTAAGTTTTACAATTTGTTATTGTTTCACACAATTACACACACACACAAACCCACACTCACACACCCACACATACGCACACACCTCATAAATCGTTCACAATTTTTGGTAAAAAGTTGTCTTTATTTTTCTTATAAAATTTACATTGTTTACATTATGGTCTGTTCTGGTTGTGAGACTGTTGACTGTTCTATTAAATCTAAAAACGATCTCTTTTTGCAGCACGCCACGCAATTCGGAATCGGATTCGGAAAGCTCGAGCAAAGATTACGAAATAATTAGTTCAAGTGAAGTGCAAAACGTTGCTGGCAACTGAGTGGCGAAATAAAATAAAAAACAACAACATTAACTCAAAAAACAAAAATTTAAACTTAATGTATTTAAATAAACACAAAATCCATTTCTAGCTAATTGATAAGACTAACTAACAAGAACAAAAATAATTCAGGTTGATTCCAAACAGATAAATTATGTGCCGGACTTTTCCGCACATTACGCAAAAGTCCACAAATAGTAAATCAGCTTTATTTATATTTTGAATCTGAGAACGATTTAAATTTTTGATATAGTGCCTGATACATAACATTGCCTACCATAATGCATATATATTGAAATAGAAAATATGACAAGAAGCATTTCGCTTAATACAGCTGCAGTTGGTTTTGTGTTTTTTATTTTTCTTTATTTGTTGTCTGCTAAATAATGGCAAATGAGTTCTCAAATTGTTTTTACTTTAAATATTATACATTTTATAGGAATTTGCGTGCAGCTCAGTGTTTGTTTTTTTTAATTGAGTGCAAGCAACGAATGCTATTGATAATAATGCTTATGATGTGCATGATTATGATTATACATATGCAAATATACTTATGAATAAAATATACACTTACAATATATTTAATGTACGATCGTTTATTTTAATATGTAATTAATACAAAAATAGCATTGAAATTAGTAGTGTATAAACCTAAATATTAAATAAAATAAAGCTAGGCAATTCTGATATGAGAAATAATAAATACACCGCTCGTTTCAATTACAATAGACTTTATTAATAACGAAATTAAGATATAATATATATATATATATATATATATATATAACTATAACTCGTCTTTAAAATGTTGCTCGATATGATATTGACCTAGAAAATAATTCAACAAATACCAGGCGTAGCGTGGAAAGACCAAACCAAATACCACAACGGCTCCGGCTAACTGGTAAATTGGAGAAAACTGTTTAATAAGAAACAAAACATTTTCAATATCCAACGATTACTCACCAAAATCAGGCAATATGCCAACCAATATATTACCCAGAAAGTTATGCTGGCACAGCCACTAAGCAAGGCAAGTGAAGGATTTCGATAATGTATTTTAGTGGGTACTGCCGACTTCACTATTCCCATTGGTTTGCACATTTTCTAAAAAAATAAAACAAAGAATTGCTTCAACTAAAATTAATTTAATGAAATCATCTTAACTGTTTTGAAAATGTTTTAAAAAATATACTTGTTTACTTTAATTGGAAAAAACACTTAAATTATCAAAACACTGTGTTAAGTTTTTAAAAGAAATTATCAGGGAACCCTATTTAATAATTAAATAATATATATGCAATAAATAATTAAAATTTTGAACATCTTGTAATTTTTTTTAAAAGAAATTATCTACAATATGTTATTTTTTTATATTTGTTTTAGGCAGCTCTAATTTTTCGAAATTCACTATTATTTGTTTTTTTGTATATTAAACTGTCAATTACTATTTCGTAGCTCGTACATTGATTAATCATTGCTTGTAATTAGCACCTCTAAAGCGAACATTTCTGTAATCCATTAACCTGCTAAATTTTATTTATCTATTTGGATAATTTAAGTTTAGCAGCCTAATAGGCTTCGTCATCATTTCATTGATTTTCTGTTGCACCACCTCATTTGCTATCCACAAGTCATTGTTCTTGCCACTTCTCCGACTCCTTAGGGTTTTTTTCTTCTTAGCATTGCA
Source organism: Drosophila demipolita (assembly GCA_035042405.1). NCBI lineage: Eukaryota > Metazoa > Arthropoda > Insecta > Diptera > Drosophilidae > Drosophila > Drosophila demipolita. Next base: position 2,042,516 of record JAWNLI010000044.1, on the reverse strand, counting down.
TCCTTGTGGAATTCTTTCAATAATTATACTTTCATCACTGAACTGCAGTGGCTTGTATTTCATATGCCGTTTTCTGAGCTTGAATGGATGAGATGGCCAAGCTGGGAGATTGAATTTTGTCGACTTAAGCCGTTTCTTTTCTATGATTTTACCAGGTATAGATGATTCTTCAGTTATCTGAGAAGTTGTGTACTGTGAAATAAATGATTCACAGTTTTCCGACACTGAGTCGTGATTATCTTCAACCTTCACAGAATCAAATATTTCGTTAACTTGTATATCTGGAGTTTTCAACTCAAATATGTCTAACGGTTCTTTTGTAATAGCCGGGTTTACAATATGTCTTCTAATCTGTCCTTTCCAAGTCGCGTTTTTGGTGACTGAGACCATTTTTGGTAGAATTAACTCACTGCATGCGTATTGAACTCGTTCAATGTATTTCGTTTTCTGACATCCAAGTTGCCGCTGCTCATCTAAAATGATAGTATTTTTTGGAGGATGCACCTCTACTGTTTCTTTGGAAAGTTTAACCATCGGAGATGTGTTTCCGAAACATGATTCAAAAATTGTTGAACTAGAAGCAGATTGTTTTCGATCGGAATCAAGTTTGACAATTGTTTCGACATTATTTCTGAGTTCATCCGATTTGATGATGCCAATATTTGATGTGTTTTGCCTACATTCTGAATTACCTTTTAGCCCCAAATTCGTTGTGTTTTTGGCTGTAGAATTATTGAAATTTGAATCAGCAGATTTATAGTAAATACAGCTAGACTTATGGATTCCATTTCGATTGCTTGTTGAGGTATCTTTTGACCAGAAGTTCTGCTTTCGCTTACGCAAGCCACATTTTTGGCAGTACTGATTATTTGGGTTTGTTATTGGCTTTGTTATTGGCTTTGGACTTTTCATGGTGCCATAGTCGAATTTCTGTGCACCTTTCAAGGGCTTCAGTTCATCGCCTGACACAAGTGATTTGCACGAGACTGGTACAAATAATTTACTGATTATAGACCACATTGCTTGCCTGCTTGGCATATGTCCTGTCGATTTGACTACATCCCCCCGTTCCCGTTGAGCGCGATGTTTGCGGCATTGTATATTCCCGTCTTTGGAGCAACGCCTAAAATACTGTGCATCACCTGCTGATTTATTTTTAGAATTGAAAGGTAATTCATTTGACATGTCATTAGAATGATTAGGTTCGATCCTTGGTTGTTCTCCAACGTTTTTCGTCGGATTCTTGTTTTGTCTGTCGCCGGCTTCGGTAATATGTAAATTGTCTAATTGTTGAGCAATTTCATTGACGAAGTCAGCGGGTTCGACCTGTTTGGCCATTGGGGTTAGCTCAGTCAATTCGTCCTTAACTATTGGATTCATTGCAATTTCCATACACAACATTTTATCCATGTCCTCAATGGCCAGCAGATCGTCATGGGCGGGTACCTCTCCGCTCCGACTGCAGACCGACTCTGGTCGGGTATTGGATTTAAAGCTTCTGCTGCTCGAAGTGCTGCTGGATGCACTGCTTTCCGAAAGACTTGATTTTGCCACCGGCTGCAATGGAGCGCTCAGAGTAGCATCCTGATGATCTGCCAGCGGAGCCGTGGGCTCTTCAAGGGATGACGATGTGGAGCTGCTGCTGCTTCTTGGTTCCAACCTGAAGGTGGAGTGCTTTATGGCTGGCAAATAAGGATGCTGCTTTAATTGCGACAAGTCAGACTGGTGCAGAAAAAGCCAGGCGCTGTCCACAACCAACGCATCCTCCGATGGTCCATCGTAGCTATCAAACGGTTCGAACTGACTGGCTGCATCACTGACATGATTTTCTTTGGAAGTCAAGCCGCCGCCTTTGGCTCGCACTACCTGCTGCTTTGTTAGAATCTCGGAGAGCGGAGGCAACGGACCGCTGAAGTGTCGACGCAGTGGTGGTCCAGAGACGTTGCATTGCCGCTTGGAGATGGCGCCACCTGCCGGATTTGTTATGGAATGGTTGAGTGGGACAAGTTTTCTGTTAAAGTGGTGGTCATATAGCATGGGCAGATGCTGGCGCAGATGCAGCGGTGGATCGTTCACCTCCTGTGGCAGCTTTGACATATTATAACTGGGTAGATGCCACAAGGATTCGGTGGTTTTCCGAGCTGGTGTCGATGGCAGCGTTTTTGCTACCTTCTTCTCTATTTCCAGCATGTCTTCTTTGACTGCTGAGTGATCACTCTCATCATTGCTTTTGGGCTGCATCCCCTGCGGCTTGCGATACTGTCCAATGCGACCCACATAGACTTTATTGCTGCTGCATTTAAGTTTCGACACGGATTTGAGTACTGGCTTCTTGGCATTCCTGGCCACTATGACCCGCACTTGGCCCGGCTGCGCCTTTTCCTCCTCGGCGAGTCGTTGCTTCCTCAGCATTTCCTGACGTCGCTCCGCTGCCTTCTCCTCCTCATCGCTGGAGGAGCTGGAGCAGGTGCGTGGCCTACGACGTCGTCCACACACATCGCACCAAAGACTTGAATCCGAATCAATGTGCAGCATTGAGCGTGGCAGTTTCTCGCAGAGACACCACATCGACGTTGTTTGGCAAACGGACATTTTCTTAAGATATACCGAGTAAAGTTCGTAGAAGCGAAACATTTGCGGAAACAATTTGAGCAAACAATTTGACGATTTTATTCTATTTTGGTGCGTTTGAAAGACTCCAGAAATTAATTGACTGCTAGCTGTGTTCTTAAACGTGCTGGTTTTCATTGAAGCAGTTTACTGTCTTTTGTTTTGGAAAAATAATTTTTTCTAAATGTAAAGCCAACTGTGTTGCCCATACAAAAATTTGAATCCAGTGGTGCAAGGCAAGTATTTTGAATTTTTGTGTACTTATCTTGGTATGAATGCTCAAACAATATATGATTTTTCGCCTCTTAGAAATTTATGAAAGCACAAAAATTTATTTTAAGTTTTTTTTCCCCCTTTACTTAAATGATATTTCGAAATAATAATTCCTCTTTAAATTTGTTTGATTGTGTTTTATTAAATTTAAAATACACTCACTTTACTTTTATTGTTGTGAAGTCGCTGCAACTCTGAAAGGGCGCAGATAAATGAAAAATTTAAATTTGTTTTATTCAAAATCACACCATTTAATTCTCAGGACACAAACACGTTATTCGGACGACATTTTTGGTTGCACTGATTTTAATTGATTGCTCGATTGTCCTAAGGACACACACATTTACAAAAATATGTTTATACAAATATATATATATATATGTATAAACCAGTTGCATGTTAAGCTAATTGTTTTGTCATGTTAGACATGTATTTAATTCACAAGCTGAAAACTGAGAATAATATTATAAACTTTTAGTTCAAAATAATTTACTAAGAATACTTTGTACTTGACAATTTGAACTACACAATTATTATTATAAATTATTTTGCTGGATGTTAACTTACTTTTATTAAATTTAAACATCTTAAATCGAAATATACTAACTATATGAAATTGAACATTATTTGAATATTCAATATTTGTTCTTACTTTAATTATTTGTTCTTTGTTCATTAACTTTTATGCACTTTCTCAAAATGATTTTATTTTAGTTCAAACTACAATTTGAAATCTTTAATAAATTCGCCTGACTAATGCAATTTAGGCAGCAAATACATTTAACACAAAAACCAGAATTTGTGCAATTCTAATTCGATTGCGCTAGCCAATCCTTCGATAGTTCGCCTGGCTCCAAATCCTTAATTTGACTTGCAGCCCGTCGAGAGTCAAAGAACGCATTAAAAGCGCATTGGTCTCCGACATTGTGTGAAACGTTGTTGTGCATTTCCGGCTCATTTGAGAGCAAAAGGCGTTGCACAGTTTTGGGCGTCCAACGGCGAATTTATATACGAATCCGAGTCTGTACCCAAATCAAGCATAACTATAAATTATAAATCCAAGTCGTTATACGACCACTGTGCACGTTCGTGCGTTCATTTTGAATTGCAAGTCAGCTATTGAGGATTTATGCGATTTATTGCCCATAAAAATACTCTTTTTTTTTTTTCTAAATAATATATGTATGGGTCATATTAGTTGTGCACCGACTATGAACCAATCATATTGGCGCCTAATCGTGCACTGTTTTAAAATGTATATATATATGTATATATATATATATATATATATTGGAATATCTTTAACTACTGGGGGATAGTTTGTGCTGCGAAATAATTTTGTTACTGGCGCTGGTATTTTAATGCATTTTCACTGAAATACTTTTCACGTTCCTCTGCAGCAATTTTTACTTCGCCCTTGCATTTTTTAGTTGGTTTCCTTTACTGTGCTTTTATTTATTTATTTATTTTTCTGGTTGGTAGGTATTCGCTTTACTTGTTGTCGCGGCTTTTACTTGGCTTTTATTGCATTTGACCAGCATTTAAAACGCAAATGGACAGCAGTAATTTAATGTGTGCCAGCAACTGAGGACACGCACACACACAAAAGAGGCGTGGTCTTGGTAGGGCAATGAATTTTCCTCAAAAAGGCAAGAGTCAATCAAAAAATGGTGAAAGAACTTTTAAAGCTATCGATTGAAGGTGCTTTAGCGAGATTGATACTTCTAAAAATAAATTTGTATTGTTTTCGGTGGTCTCCACAATCAGTTGAGTCAGCTTTAGATGCACATCCCAAGGATTAGACTGAATTTTAATTGAAATTAAACATTTTCGCCATTTTAAGTAAACACAATTTTCGCTATGGTTTAGCGCATTTTTCATATAAGTACACTAGGAAAAATTAGCTATCTGGAATCAAATAACCTGACACCTGAAAGTGAAAATAAAACAATGAAATAAATAAAAAATTATCAATCATTTTCTTATGATAGTTTTAATAATAGATGTGTTAGTAACAAATTCATTAGGCATGACTTAATTTAGATTCTGTGAAATAGAAAATAGATACAAACTATTCTATAAAGGGTCGAAAAATAATTGTAAATAATTGATAGAAAGGAGCCTTTTTTTTTTAAAAGTGTACACCTCTTTTAGAGTTTGGTATGTATTTATTTGGGTATACCCGCAGGGATAGGGGTGCGGTCTAGCACTTTTTTCTGCATGGCTAGCTGGCTGAAGCCTGCTCCAGCTCAATCCTAGTTTGAGTGTGGCTGCTACGTGACTTGTGTGAATGTTGTGTGTGTGTGTGTGCGTGTGTGTGTCTGGGCATGTGGCTCATGCATCAGAAAGCATGTGTGCAACATGTGCAACGCACCAGCTGCTTACTTATTTAACACTATTTGTACATTTCATAATTCAAGATGCTACCTGGGAGCTGCACTGGGGGAAATGTTGCTTTGGCAGCGAATGCTGCTGCCACGCATGCGTAGCCGTCACGCCCTGGGGCGGCTAGGTGTGTTGAATGTTTCTTCTTTAATAGAATTTTATATGCAGCCTCTGCTGTTTTTTGCTCTGGCTCCGAATGTCATTCAAAGTTTGTTACGTTAAGTGGAAATTGTTGTCAGATATATTGAAATGGTGCAACTGCTCTGACTCGAGTCTCTTGGGCGATGTGGCAACCTTGAAAAGCACTCAACAAATAATGCCACATTTGCACACACCCACATATACTTTAGTTTAATGTAAACAAAAGAATTTTTGCATTTGTCCTTTGTTAATAGTTAGGAAGTTGGGGTTTTTAGTGCGGAGTTAACGGGTTGTTCACCATTCAATGTAATTTACCCCATTTTGTACTCTCGAATGGGTTCACCTAGTGCTGATTCGACAAATGCAGATTACGAATGCATTTGCATCGAATCCTTTGAAGATTATACATATAAATATATATAACAGGCAGGGAAAACAATTTCCGACCACATAAAATGTATATTGATGACGATCATGAGCAGAGTCCATTAAACAATTTGTCTCTGTATTGCTCTCCGCAAACAGATCTCAAAGGCTATATAATCTAGATCCATCATACTTGGAATATAGAATCTCGTATATTTTCCCGAATATCAAAACGTGTAGATTTTAAGAAACAATATAGCTTTTAAATATATAAATACTATAAACTCACATATTATTAATAAGCAATAAATAATATTCCCCAAAGTAGGATCCTATAATTTATTGTAATTTTGAGTTCTTCTTTCTTGTTTTTCTTGAATTATGATTTTAATTTAAAGTCTGCTTTTCAGCAAAATATAATTGAGAAAGCAAAAATAGTCTTCTCAAAATGTTGTAGCAAAGAAGGCTATTATTTTTGTGTTGTTTTAATATTTTGAATTTAGACGTTTCATTCATTCATTCATTTTTTTGAGCTGCCTGTGGAATAAATATTATATAAAGGCTTCGTGATTGTACACAAGTGCGCATTATAGACTACGTTTAATGCTGTTTTGGCCTTTTTATGGACCGATGGTTTGCTGGTTTGGCCATTCAAGTGCTGAGGCTTTGTTGGTTGGCCAGCAACTTCCGCTTTCATAAAAGTGCTTCCAAAGGTAATTGTTTAAAAATATATTTCATTTTATTATGGCGCAATGCTGCACAGTTACTCACTCCAACACACCCCCATGCACACACAGACACACACACACACACACGCACAGCCAGTCTGTCTACTCATGTGTGTATGTATCTGTGTGTCATGTATACCTATATCTGCAGTTCCACCAAAGTAACCAGCAAAATTTGCTGCTGTTGCGGTTTATTTTGTGTTGCAAAATATGCAGAGGCATTCTGCCCAAACAACCTGCACTCCAACATGCCCTGTTTGTTGTGCACACCCTGTATATAGTCGCATCTTTCCCCCTCCCCTTTGCCGCTTAGAACGTTCACTTGCAGTGAACGTTGAGCTTGACTTTTTGTTGGCTGCGCCTGGAATTTTGAGATTGTTGGGTGGCTTGTTATTTTAGCCAAAAGCTGTTAAATTGCACAAAACAAAACAGAAATACAACGGGGAGTCAGTCTGCGTGTGTGGATGTGTGTGTGTGTGTGTGTGTATTTTAAGAGGTGGCTGCAATGTGCATTTAGCTCTGGCAGTCGACTGAACATGTGCGAAATAACTGACAACAACAACTCCCTCTAAAATCCCATGTACATTAGGCCATAAATATTAGAGTCAGTGTCAAAAGAAATATGTGTTGCAAATACTTCTCAAATAACTGCGTGGGTCTCAAAAGCTACTTAACGAAAGATTCTCCTTGGCTTAAGTGTTAAATTTTTAGCGGGAACCGGTGTGTTCTGCATTTTATATGTTTTAGTTTAAGTTCAAGTAAATCTTGCATATTTTAATAAGTTATGTGGAAAATTTAGTGGAGAAATTATTTAAGCTTGGCATATAATTAATATTTAATTATTATTTTAATTTTCTGTCGAAACTCTTGCCTTAAATTTATAAAATAGGCATCAATAATAACAACGACTTTAATATAGAAATATTAGTAAATTAGAATTTGCGATGTGCCCAAAACTTAGAATTTACGTACCTGAACTATGAAGAAAGTTCATAGACTTTTCACATTCGTGAATTATGGCCTTTCCTTTTTTTAGCTAGCAGCTTTATCTGTATTTTTTATGGTATTGTTTTTTCATAGCTTTCGCCAAAGTTTTTAAGAATATCCATTTTTAATGTAGCCAAGAAAAATAATTAAAATACCTTTATAAGTTGAACACTCATATAAAATACTTTAATCAAAAGGACGAAAGTAAATATAAGAGAAAAACGATTTTTTACCAGCCCACTTTTAAAAAGTCTTTCAATGGCAGTGGCTCAAAGGCTTCTTTTTGTGTGTGTGTGTGTATAAAAAGTTTGCCGCCTTTGCGAAAAATAAGTCTCTCATTAAATATTGCACGGAAAGCGCTGCTTTTGATGTGTTAAGAAATTGTGCAGCGGCAGATTGGCATTGAACTATGCGGCGAATAAGCAATATTTTTTTGACTGCACAAAGTTTTTGGGGCACAAGAGCTGTTTGCATTCTATCCGACTTCCTGGCTTGGAGTTAGCTTCACTTTTTGGCTACTCAAAGTATCGGACCGTGCTTATTTGTTATAAAAGTTCGTAGCAGGTCGAGGTACCAAGCTACAGATTTAGCTTAACGTCCATGAAAAGCTGCTCAAGCACAGACCTTTTCACTGCTGCCAAGTGGCAAGCTAAGGCCATGCAAAAAGGCGTGCGTCCTGGCCTCGACTCAAATTCCAGCCAGGCACTAGATTATTTTCTTTGTTTGTGCGTCGGTGTTTGTATATGATTACCACTACTTATGTACCAGGAAGCTGTTGGCTTCCTCAACGGAAATGCTGATTTCAAATAGAATGTGTTACTTTTTTTTTTGTCCATCCTAAGCTGCATTCTCTTTTGCCATTTTTGTACGACTCTTTGTTATTGCAGTCTCTGTTGCTGCTTGCCAAACGGGGGCGCTGGCAGAGTAGGTGATACCTCATAATAGAGCAGGGGGATTGGATCTGAGAATCTGTTTTCAATTGTCGGTGGGTGGACGCTCTTTCCTGAGGTATGCATAGTATATCTGGTCTTTTGTTTTGCAAGCTAAAACGTCAATAAATAAGCGTTTTGTTACTCATCTGTGTTGGATTAGTATATATCTGTATGTGTTGGATTGTGGTATCTTAAAGAGAAAACATACTTCTTCTATTTAGCAAACAAGATGGAGGAAAAGAATATTATCTTCTAATAAATGCTCCAACAACTATTGTAAGAAAATATAGAAATAATTTACAATACAGTAGATTTTTCTGTTGTTAATTTTCTTGAGCATTACCAAAATGAATGAAAAATGAATTTATTTTTAAATTAAATTTTATAGTAGATGTGAGGGATAAATAGCTGGCTTAAATTACGCTTTATATAGTTAGGTGCTATTAGTATTTATTCATATATCGAATGACTAGCTAAAAAATGATAATGTGTACATTTCCAGTAATTTAATATACTTTAGTAATTGTGTTTTCAATTGTGTCACAGAATATTTCACATAAGTCAACAACAGAGCTGTAAACACCTGCCAAACTGACACCATTTGGACTACCTTAAAGTATCTTTGGCAATATAGGTAAAAATATATGAAACGGCCACTGGAAGTTGAGCTTTGTCAACACAAGTTTGCCTGCTTTATGGGCTGTTGTGGCAACCCAAAGGCAAAGTGCTTATCGGTTTTTGTATGTTCTTTATGTGCAGCTCCCTCGTGTAATGTGGCCTTTGATCTGGATATTATATATTGGAAAGTGCTCAATCTCTAGTGCCATAAATCATGTGCAACAACTTTTGCCAGCTAAAAAGAATTTAAGAAATCGCTGCTTAAGTAAAATCCATAAACGTGCTGCTTGAAATAAGTACGAAATAAATTTAAACGGGACAATTATGTGCTCGACTTTTTAGCATAATTAAAGCTGAAGTAAAATAAAATAAAGAGGGGAAAAAAATTAAAATGAAAATATGAAAATGTTTTGCAGCAAAAAAATATAAAAATGTTGTGCAATGTAAAATAATTTCGCTTATTACAACACGCTGTGGCAACGTTGGTGGCGTTGGCGTCGACACCAAAGACAAAGCCCGACTGTGGCTGGCCACCGTAATCACACCCAGACCGAGACTAGCTCACCTGTCCGTGCTGACAGTTTGCTTAACCCGCATCCCAACTCTCTCACCCAGTCGGGCATTTAATCTCGGCAACATTTCCTTTTTGGCTGGGAGCTTGTGGTGCGACATTTCCTTCCAGTGGCCAGCGACCAACGAGCAGCCATAGCGAGTTGTCCCCTTGGACTGCGACAGCCCTTTGCCGTTGTCGAAAACAAAAATTAGCCGTGCAGCAAAATGGCCAAAGGAAGTGGCAAGTAACTACCTGGCTGCAGTCGCAAGCACCAACAACTACCACTTCCACTTCTCTCAATCTACCCATCTAGCACTTCCTACCCATAACCCGCTATCTGCCACCTTTTACCATCTACCATGCAGTAACAATTCGCTAATGCGCAGCTAATTAAGTTCAAAGCCTGGCTGCGGGCCTCGTTGCTGTTGCCTTAGTTGGTTGCTCTGCAGCTGTCTCTTGCAGCTGGCAGCTTGGCAACAATTTTAGCCAAGTTGAGAAAGGCGCTTCTGTACTAAATTACAATGCTAATTTTACCACTTATGTATATTAATAATTTTATTTTATGAAAGAGTGGTCATTGGCCGTGTTACAAAAAAAAATTCAACTCATTCATAATTTAAATAATGTTTACAAATATTTCCTAATCAAATGATTGAAAAGTCTTAATTAACTGTTAAGCTGTTGTTAATGTTGGGCAGTTAAAATATTGCTGTTGTTGTAAATGCAACAAGTAATCATAAAAAGTTGAAATATTTACTGGGTGTTATACGACCCTGTAAATTACAACTTTACCCATCTGGGGTAACATTTAATTTATGTGTAGCCTGTTTTAGGCACCATTAAAAATGCAAATACATAATTTGCTTGCCACAACCGCTGCTGCACAGTGGACTTCACTTCATCAGGCACATTAGAAAAGTTGTGCCACAATTTTTATTTTATTTATTTTATTTTTCCCTCCTATGCGACAACGCCTAATTTATATGCAGACTGAATTTTTTGTGTTTTCAGCTCCATACTACAATCATATACAAATTGCCCGCTGGGCGTGTGGCGCTTTGGACTGCGCTGTGTGCGTTGATTAAATACTTTTGTCAGTGGTTCTTAAGTGACACTTAATGAGTGCAGTTTGGGACTGGCAATTTAGTGGGCGCGGTTAGCTTATGCACAGCAAGAACTAACTAACTAAAAACTAGAAAGTTCTTTCTGCAATCAACTTGAAATAAAATGAGACCCGCTCCATTGCGTCTCTGGGCAGGCGTACTTACAGTTTGGAAACAACAACACACAGTTAAGAAACCACAATTACACAAAACCCATATATTTATACCCTGAACCAATTAAAAATGGGTAGAAAGGGTATGATAATATTGTGCAAAAGTAAGCAAGTGAGAGCAGATCAAGTTTATTTCATGTCATAGATAATTGTTTCCGTTTCGGGAATTTCGGCATGAATCCATGTTCGATAACAATAAACTCCAAAATTACCCATACAATTAATGCTTATCTACTGCAAACACATGAGTAATGTCCCAAAAGTAATCTCATATTGGTCTCATGATTAACAGCCGACGCAACCATTTGCTGTAAATGCAAACTGTGTTCAGAGTCTCTCGAAGTCGAGCTCACTCGAGTACAACAGTCTTGTTGTATTTTGCAGCTGTTGATAAAAGTGTCCTCTTAACAGCCGTCTGGTGGCGATTGCAATTGGAATTGCTCTGTTCTCTTGTGGCATTGCCGCATTGTCGTTTGTCTGATGAGTTTTTAAGCACAAACAATAACAACGCACAAATGCAACAAATGCAACAACTACAACAAGTGATATCCTCGAATCATGCCACAGTTGCACAGCTATTCATTCGAGTCTGTGGCCAGTTTAGTTGCGTAACTGAATTTGGTTCCATTTGCAATGCAAATGTTTTTGAATTTGTCCGACTGGTCTTATAATTTCAGCTAATTCCAAATTGGCATTTGTTTGCTGCATTTGTCAACTTTGTATATTGTATTTAATATGCAACTTGCATACAGAATTCAGTTAAATGAAAATTGGGAATTGTTGCGAATTTAACCTAAGCTTAAAACCTAAATTCATTTCCTATGAATTTCAGCTTAATGTAATCTATTTACGAACATTAATTTTAATATTTAAGTAAATAAACAATGAAAACATTGTATAAATTATGTGGTTTTTTTATTTTATGTATTAGTTATTTGTAAATGGTATCAAAAATGAAAATTATTCAAAGACTCGTTGTTACATTTTGTATATATAATTAGAACAAAATTATTAACATATTTGGTAAAGTCTCATATAGTAAATATATATATAATAAAATAATGTACATCTTATGTACAATATATAATTATATTTCTACGAATTATAAGGTACTTACAAATTATATACATAGTGTAAAAGCGTTTTCGGCATATCGAAATCAAACAGTCTGAACTGATTAAATGGGCAGAAAAATGCGGCCAGATAAAGGGCTAATGCGAAATGGACAAAACATGATTAAAAAGCCGCTTAGCGTCAAAATGTTCATTAACCGCTGTGTGTGGTTGCAGGGATAAATAAATGGATATGAGCAAGGATGTTGTAGCAGCGATGACATGTGAAAATTTTGTGCCACACACTGCCGTTACTCATTAATTTAAAATTGAGTAACAACAACAGCAAGCTGTTGCAATGTTATTGCGGCTGCCACACGCGACACGTGTGTGAAATGGCTGTGACACGATATTGAGCCCTTTCAGCGCCGACTGACAGGCAGCGATTGCCGCAGATGCCGTTGATGCCGTTGATGCCGTTGATGCCGCTGATTGTTCAATCCAAACAGCTCCTGGTGGAAACTTATGCATTAAATCACTAAAGCGTATGACAGGATTATGCTTACGGCCTTACATAAATCATATCCGACTCTATGGCAACTCCATGCACGAGGCTCGCCTCGCACGCAATCCTTGCGCTGCATAATTGTGCTGGAACGCACAGTGTCGAAAAAGTCGGTTAAATGGTTTTTAAGACTTACAAAATTTTATATTCATTTTACTGTTTTTCTTTTTTATTTTGTTTATGTACGGAACGACCACTTTAGAGCTCGCCTAATGACAAGCTAAAACTTTTTGGGTGCATTGTCAACATTTGGTTAACTTTGAAATAATATGAAAAAAAAAACCGGGACCCTAGCATATCCCCAGGCGCGTGCATTGTTGCCAGTGTTGCAAGCGCAGCACAAAAATGGCAGATAATCGCCAGCTAATACAATGAATGACCGCCCCCGGTTGCGGATCCATTCGTATTGCCATTAAATTCAATTACATGACAATAACGTGGCGCTTATGGCGCTGCGGTCCACAAAAATTGAATATAAAAATAAAGCTGATGCTGATAAAAACTGCAAGCCAAAGCTAAACTAAAGCTCCTGTGCCGCGTGCATAACGGAATGACCCCCACACACAGAGAGTGAGAATGCGAGGAAGGGTGGCAAGTGTGCCACCAACTACCAGCGAGAAATTATGATTAGGTTTTGGTAAAGTTTTCGACGCAGTCAGCAGCCACTTGAAAGCTGCCACAATACACACTTTGCGGCGCCATTGCTATTCAAGCGTGGACAAGTCAAAGCATGCGGCATGCAGCATGCAGCATGCAACGTACTCACTTCGTAACAATAGAGTCTAAATTCTGCAACGTTGGCATTTCACTCTTCAGTCGAATGGTCCGCGGCACATTGTGTGGGCTGCTTTGTGTAATCGCTTCATAATGCGCCCCAAAATTATGATAATTTTCTCTTTTGAATGCAGCAGCTTTTTGGCTGACAAGTTGTGAAATTTGACTGCGACATTTACAAAAAAAAATTTCATTGAGAATGCTTTGTCTGTTCGCAGTTTTCAAGTGCATTTTGAGATTACGTTCAAAAACAAAAAAATTAAATTTTACCAATATTTAACAATATTTGCAGAATTATATTTATTGTAAACATTGGTTATTTAAATAATTCTGATTTAAATTTGTTGCTACTTTAAAGCCGGGAATTTCTTTAAAGATTATGCTTGAAGCAAGCGAGGAAGAATTCACATATTTAATATATAAATATTTAAATTTTTCCGTCATAACTTTTATTATTTTGAGCACAACGGTATTCTAAATTTCAATACCGTTATTAATATAAATTCTTCGTAGGTGACTTCAAAAAAAGAAACAAAAATTGCTGTTGAAAAAATGTAGAGCTTATTTTGCGCATTCCATTTGGTACAACGATTTCCTCTGACCATAATCAGTTTTTCTAAACATTTATTTGAAAGTATTTACATAATATTACGATTATCATTTGAGTCAGCCATTTGCATAAATATTTTTGTAAGTGTGTGGCCAAAAGTACGACATAAATGTTATTGTTCCCGGAACGGATGCACCAGGAGCAAGTAAATTGTGAACAAAAAGGCAATTTGTCACAATCACAATTATTACACACACAAAATGACAGACATTTGAAAACCAAGTAGCTGGAAAACAAGCCAAGACAACTCCAGGGCCTACTAAATGGGGATTTGGGTGTGAGGTTTCTGTTCCGACAAGTGTAACGATGATGCAGCAAACATTCTCCAAATATATATATATTTGTATATACATGGGTATGTATGCAGGATAGGAAAGGACACCTGAACACGTTGTTCTGCCACATTTTGTCATAATTTTAGTTAATTTGAAAAGTGCAAATCATCGATGCCTGGCAACGGGCTCACTCTCAGTAATGGCTTTTGTTCTTGTACGTTCTGGTCCTGGTCCTGCTTCCTGGTGTTGGTGTTGGACGGGTGTCAGCTTTTTGACAAATTTTGGCATCATTGCTCATTGGGTGCACGCTCGTTCAAACTATGCAATATTTTAAGGGCCGTTTCGTGTAGAATTTCCATTTTGTTACTGCTAGCATATTCAAATTTTTTGCCACCGGGCATCCGTTGTGGTCCTTAATGCTTACGGACATGTTTTCTCTGTGGTTGGCTTGCAGCAAGTTATTTGTGCTTCTTTTTGGGCATGAGAATACATAGTTCAGTTTTAGTCTTTTGGAGTTGAGTGAACATATTTTTCAGAGTTTTATCAAGCGATGTTCCCTTATGGATGTTTTACAGGATGTGGAAAATGGGGTTTTGATTGAAGTTCTGTTATCGATATTGGTGTCGTAGGTGTTCAACAGGACGTCTGCTTTAACAACTTCTCTTAGTCAAATTATACGTATTTCACGCTTCATTTTGTTATTTAATAAAATCAGATTTATCTGTTAAAGGTAACTTTATAGATAGGCAACACATCTTTATATATATTTGTTTATATATAGTATTTATTCACATTTCATTTATAATTAGTATTTAATTTAAATGTGTATAATTACTTTGTGAGCCGTGTTTAATAGAAACATATTGTTTTCGGTTGGAGCTATAAAATCAGATATATTTTTAACTCATTCGACTTAAAGACCTAAAACCAAAATATATTTAAGCTCGCAATGAGTAAGTTGTTGAAATGCGACAAAAGCTTTAATTGACTAAGCTTTTCACATTTTTGTATTGCTGTTGATCAAAGCCGGTTTTGGTAAGATGTCATGATGCATTTTGCATAAAGTTTTTAACACAATTTGCCTCGTTGGATGCGATGGGGCAACGAAAAGGCAATGACAACAACACAAACTGGTCGATCGGCGCAGCACATTTAAAAAGTATTTTCCACAAGCTCAAAGCGAACAGTTGGCTTCGAGACGGTGACGCGTGCGCACAACGAACGGAACGGAACGGTAAATAGTGCTGCTTGCAACTGAAACGAGCGGAATTGAAACGGTCTAAAGTGCCAGCAATGTGAAAATATGATTAAATATTGTACAATTGATTCATATGAATGAGCATTCTAATTATACGAATTCTTTCAACATACTTGTGTATTTAAAATTGAAAAAAAAAACTTCTCTGTGTCCACAGGTACAGCTGATAATAATTACAAAATGGCGGCTATGAAAATTTGCATATTTGCTCTGCTTGTGGGTAAGTGAAAAACACTTAATTGCATATGCCAATTAGTGCAATGGCATCAGACATCAACATAATGAACAATTATATTCAAATATTCGGTTGGACTTGCCATCAATTTGCCTTAAATCGAGTACCAGCTGAAACTTTAGAGCGGCAAATGCATATTAATAACTGTGAAAACATTTTACCTCATTATTCAACTGCAAAATTGAACTGTCGACAACAGAATTTCAGCAATATGATTGCTTTTCATGTATTGTGTTCATTTTTGGATAATATATTTAATTGTATAGACATATGTAGACAGCATATAAATGTATATGTTACAATGCATTTACTTGTTTTAATTCATATTTAACTAATGTAGCTGTTGCTGTCGCTGTTTAACAGTTTCCACAGATGAAAATTCAGGCATTTTAGTTACCATATGCGTGGTGTGGCAGGTCATTAAATATTGGTTGCCGCCCACAATGGCCAAATACGGCTGTGCAACGGCAACACACATTTAAAATTTTATTTTGTTAATTGTCTTGTTTAACTGATATTTAAGCAATTGTTGCGTGTATGGGTGTTAAACATATTTTGTAATTATGTTAAAATGACCATGAAAATTATTGGCAATTGTTTGCGCGCCACTCAAATTAAATGTGCGAATAATTTGGCGAATGTGGAAATATTTTTGTAAAATGACTGGCAAATTTTGTGTGCAGAATGTCAATTAGCTGATTAAATTAGAATAACGTGCCAATAATAATAAAAATAAAAATATATGTACTACAATTGCATACAATTTTTATAAAGCATTTATTCATAATAAAAATTTATTAGCATATTTTTATATTTTTATTACTTATATCAATTTTAAAAAATAATATAAGCATTTTGAACGTAGTCTAGACAATTTCTATGCGCTCCATTAATTTGCCTAACAGTTGAGTGAGCGACTTGAAAAAGTGCTTGTAACTTGTTTATTTTTAATCTTTTTAATGTTCAATGAACTTAACACGCATGTTTATTTCTACGACGACAGCCACAACACCCACAAAAACTTGCTGACTCGAATTGAATTCGACGAAAGCGTACAAAAAACTTTGGTTATTTTTTTTGGTGAAATTTCAACACGGTGACAGGCAAAGGCACTCAATTAATCTAGTTTAACCGGACTGGCAGCCAAGAGGCAAAAGGGGCCGGGACCGCGGCGACTCTGGTCGTAGAGTTGTATTCTATGCCAAACTTGTTGACAAACTGTCAGATCGACGGTTGAGTCACGTAAAATACTCAAACCGTACAGCCAACAACTAACCGTTTCTGCATTTGCCACGACAAAAAAAAAAAACGAAATGCAAAGCTACATTTGAAAAGCAAACTAAAGGCTTAAAGTATATAAATTGGAGATAGCTGAAAAAAAGCTAAATAAAGTCGCCAAGTTGCTGACAAATTTGAAGGCAGCTGAACAGCGCAAAAGAGTATAGCCAAAATCAACTACGAAAGTCAAAGCGATATTTCTGCTTATGTGTTTTAGTTTTATTTTGTTTTTTTCTTTTTGACCAAGTCGTCCACGAAACGTGTTTCAATGACAAACCGCAGCAGCAGAGCCAACAACAGCAAAAGCAACAACTTGTTTCTTGTTGCCTGACACTTTACGCACTAATTGCTCTGTGGAATTGTTTCTTTATTAACGTTTAATCGAATGTCAGACAGCCGCACCCACACCAGCCCCCTTGCCGCAGAAAGCCACTTGTCGACATTGTTGTGTGTTGAAATTGAATTGAATTCGCCATTTCTTGCAATTGTGTGTGTGAGTGTTATTTTTGCGCCATGTTGCTGATTAAAGTGGTTTACCTTGGAGTGCATATTGTTGCTCATTCTGTCGGAAGTGCATGACTGACTCTGCATTGCTCTTGATTGAACTGTGTGAACCAGTCGCAAGTGAACCAGTCGCACCCATGGACTGCCTTGGCTTTGTATCCGCTTGTAGTGGAAAACAGCTGATGGCACTTTGGAAACAGCTGTTCTTGTGAATATTGCTTGAAAACGCTGAGGTGTTCAGCGCAACTTTCACTTTTAAGGTCACACGTTCAATTTGCTAATGCGGCAATCCAGTCCGGCCATAGTCAGTAAGGCATAATCAGTCGACATATATTAAGTTGGTATAACTGGTTTTAAGCGTCTGAAAATGAAACAAATATCAATATTTAACGCTTACACTTAACAAAATTATGGTTGCAGTAACCAGCCGGCATTTAAAAAAAATATACCTAATTTTTACATGAATATATTTAAATTATTAAAATGTGTAAATGTTGAGGATGCATCATTCATTAAATAACTTTGGAGCCTAATCTTCATTGTGTTCAAATTCAATGACACAGATTAAACAATAATAGCAAAGATATGCAGAAAATCAATTCATGACAAAAAAAAAAATAAGAAAAAACGTTAAATGTAAATTACATAAACAATGGAAATTATGAATATTCGAATTCAATTATTCTAGTTAAATATAATATTTATCGTAATAAAAATTAACTGATTTTAAATAATTATAATTAGCATTAAGCACCAATTTATTACAGATTTTTTTATTTCGTTTATGAATTTTAAACTAATAATTTGTAAATATTTTCTTTTTTTTTTGCACAGGGACAACCCTAGCTCAGCGCAGCAATTTCCGTGTTGGAGCTGGTCATCCGCCATCCCAACGCCATTTGCCACCAAGGACACGTGATCCCGTCCAGGAGGCGGCAGTGGAACCCAAACGGAAACAGGCACAGTCAGCATTGAAGTACGAGGCCACCGAAGAGTGCCCGGAACCAAATGGCTTCTATCCGGATGGCAAACAGTGCGACAAATACTATGCGTGCCTGTAAGTTCCACAGCAAATGTGCAAGAATATTAAATTATGATATTTAATGTTTAAGTTTGATAAGTAATATTTATTAAATCACGTCTTCATCAAATCATGTATATTGATTTGTTTATACACAGTAAATAGCTATCTAGCCTTGGCAGCAGGCAGCTGATTGGAACATCCAGTTGAAAACACCTAGGGGAGTTGCTTTGCATCCTGTGGCCAATGATGCGTATAAACGCGCTGTGCTTATCTTTCGCACCATTGGGTTCCCAAGTGAGCGTAATCAATAATTCAGCCGTTCTACGAAAGTGTTAAAATATGACTGAATCCAGTTGATGTGTTAGCACTTTTGGGATATATTCAAATTATTGGTGTACATGCATTGGCTTAAATATAATTGTCACTGAGATACTCTGTTGCTGTTGCTGAGTTACCTTATAAAAGTATATTTGCATTTTTATTTGTTTAGTTAACTGGATTTAACTTGATTGGTTTATTTAATTACAGGGATGGTGTGCCGACGGAAAGGCTGTGTGCGGACGGAATGGTCTTCAATGATTACACACCCATCGAGGAAAAATGTGATTTGCCTTATAACATTGATTGCACCAAGCGCTCCAAGCTGCGTGAGTATAAAACCAGAGTTCTGGTTTTCTGCATTTTTTTTTTTATAAATATTTTCAGTATGCAGAGCGTGTTCTTTAGGGGCAAGAGCGTTGAGGAATCCCACGCTTTGTGCCATATTTAAACCTGGCCAAAATCAGCGCAATAAACGCGAACCGTGTCCGCACTTATTTGCTCGTTATTCGTACTGCTGTTTTAAAAATTCAAGAGAAAAAAATACACGAAAACCAGAGTTATTTAATATGCAAACGGCATAGCCTCGGAGGTGGTTAACCCAAATTGTTGTCGTCGATAGGCCTTTGTAGTCTTGGTTGGAGTTTGGGAGTTGGGCTTTGTTTTGGTGCTTCAGTTTTATGTTATCTATTTCTTGGTAGACTTGTTTTATTTGTGATTTTATTAGTTCATTTTGTCACGCTCCATATGACTTAATGTGCACCCGACACGTGGTCTTCAACTGCTCTCGTATCTTCCGCATGACAGTTGAAAAATTGACGCCAGTCGTAAAGCTAATTTGCATAATACTGCAATCTAAGAAAAGAGGCTTAAATTTTAATGCATTTCCAATTTTCAATTTTCAATTGTCCCATTAGTGCTCTCTTCCTTGAACTTCATTAAATTCTCGTTAAATATTCAAATATTATTTGCCATGATATTTGGCTCAATTAAAACTGGTTTCCTATACCGATAATTGTCTATTATCTATTGTCTTTGAGTCCAGTTAAAATTCTATCTTTTTGTGTGTCAGGCACTTTACATAATCTATTTTAGTCTAAGCAATTGTCCAGTATTGTAGTTCTAAGATACTTCTATGCATATATATGCACTCTGCTGGTCATTTTATAGTACTTTGCACTGTTGCCAAACTGTTGTGGCAACAAACTTCTCTAGAGAATAAAAAAGTACTGGCCTGGAATGTGCCTGGCACATTGCAAACTGGACTAAGAAATAAAAAACAAGCGACGACTCCTAGAAGCTGGAGCAGTTTTTAAATAAAGTACATGGCAACAACTGAAAAATAATTAAAATATTGGACAAAATGGTGTTAGCTTTGTATACTTTGGATATAGAAATCAGTTATTCAAAATATACATTTTATACAATAGATAATAAGAGATACCGAATACTATTTATATACATTTTATGGAGTTTTTCTGTTCTAAGCTTGAGATTTATTTAAGATTAGCATAGTCCTATTAATTAATTTAAAAGCTTAATTCTAAATAAAAAAAATAAAAAATTCGGAATATCGAACTTAGGCAGGTCTTCCATTTAAGAGTAATAATTAAGTGCATATTGTGATTAATTATTAAATTCGCTTTATTTAAATAAAATGTCCACAGAAACTCCACAACCATCGCAGCACTGTCCACGGAAGAACGGTTACTTTGGCCATGAGAAGCCAGGCATTTGTGACAAGTTTTACTTCTGCGTCGATGGGCAATTCAATATGATAACGTGTCCTGTTGGCCTGGTCTTCAATCCCAAGACTGGCATCTGTACGTGGCCCGATGAGGTTGGCGTCACTGGCTGCAAATCGGAGGACATCTTCGAGTTTGAGTGCCCCAAGGTAAACGAGAGCATTGCCGTCACACATCCACGCTACGCCGATCCCGACGACTGTCAGTTCTTCTATGTGTGTGTAAATGGTGATCTGCCCCGTCGCAATGGCTGCAAACTTGGCCAGGTGTTCGACGATGGTAACAAAATGTGCAACTGGGCACGCTTTGTGCCGGATTGGTAAGTTTGATAAGCGCACAAAATTCAAATCTTTATTGAAATTGCTATTTTACATTTTTTTTTAGTGCTGACTGGTATAAGGATCGCTTCAGCGATGCCGAGCTGTATGATCTGGAGAATCCCAAGCCAAAGTCAACGACCACCAAACGGCCAGCTCGAGTGCGTGGCGCCTCCAGACGTAGGCCGCAGTCGAAGGTGGTCAAAGAGGAGGAGCCCGAGGAGGAGTAGAAGGCAGGGGTAGCTGGCCAAAGTGTCGACTGTTTAGTTTTAAGTTTGTCATTCCTGATTACGAATAAAACAGACCTTTAAACCTGCATTCCTCCCAAGTTGACATCTTATTGTTAAACCCCATTTCTGCATATGTTCGAAGATTAAAATGAATTGTTAAGGTTGTTATACATTTTCTGTATATATGTGCTAAGCGTATTTAACAAACTGTAAACATATTCTTTATCTATTGTTTATTGTTTATTAGCCATGCCAAGAAATACGTTCCAGTCTTTTGCCTTTCTTGCCAATGTTTAGGTCAACAACACAAAACCCATATGGGTTGAGATTCTTTGAACACAATGCTAGCTGTTGCCAGAATAACACAATTTGAATGCGCATCTAGACGACAACATGGAGGATTCCATTTTTGAAAAGGGTCTTCCCCCTTTCTGCCATACTTTTTCAAAACAAAATCATTGCATTTATATTTCTCTCTATCTCGCTCGAGCATAAATTCAATTTGCCATTGAGCGTGCACAAAAGTATGCAACAGACTAGCAACAGCTCGACACTCATAGATTCACACACTCACACACACACACATACACACACACACACACACACAGACACACACAGACACACTCTTGGACATGTGTATGACGCTTGGCAGATAAAACGTATCGAATTGCATTGTGAAAACTGTGAACAGTTGAGATTCGAGATTTAGAGAAGCCATTACCAGGATGGATAAGAGGAGGATGTGCGGCTGTTTATGGCTGGGGAGGCGGTGGGTGGCGGCGGCGGCGGTGAACTCGTAAATTGTATTGCTTAAGTGGCAAACGTAAAATCTCCGACAGCGATAAGATATTTCACTTGGCTTTTGCCAAGGCATTTGTTTACGCATTGCATTGAAAGACAATTGGCATTGGTAAGAGGATAAATTGTTGTCAATAAAAGCATATTGAATTTGAGTTAATTCGATCAAAGTAACCAGTTGAACGCTTTTCGATTTAAAGAAAATATCTTTTACAGATTTGTCCTATCTCTTTAAAAGCTGAATTATTTACTTATTTGAATTTGGGTTTCTGTTCACAGGAGTATGTTGTGGCCTGATTAATTGAGTACCATCAATGCATAAATATTTGAAGTTCAGGTTGAAATTGGTGGGGATTTTATTTTGAGCGTATATTATATATATTCAAATACGTCTGCCAAAAATTATTAATCCTTGAGTTCAATAGATATTTCATAAGGCGTTTAAAAGGTCTCTCGTTGAAGGACTCCCGAACATTATTAATTGTTTTTTTTCTTATACATCCAGAGACATATCCTAGACAAGCAGACTAACTTAGAAACTCGTAAACAAAACTATTTTGGAAAACAAATCAACGAAATCCGACAACTCTAGAAGCTCTCAAGTTGGCCATTTTTGATAGATAGGCTTGCTCTGTTTTATTGCCTCGTTAGCAATATGTATATAGGACAACACAATCAGTTCCTTAACTTAACACCTAACTTTATATTTACCCACGTACAAAACCAAACAAATTTAACCCAACCATCAAAGCGTGCCATTGTCCAACCATGGATAAAGGCCTCAACTGGAGCAGTGCGTGTTTTGTGTGTGTTTGGTGTTAATCAACCAACAACTCAATTCAGCTGAACTCAACTCGACTCAAATTGAGACAACTTCACCCAAAGGCGACTTATGATGCCGTTTCTGGCGCACGACCACGTCCGGCACAATGGGGTCAGGTCAGCCTTTTAGCCCGTTGGCTTCTAATTAATCAAGTAATTCTGATTGCCAGCAGTCGCCATGCTGAACGAACTGGCGCCATGCTGTCAATAATTTGGACCGACCTGTGACACGCTCAACATTGCCTTCGCATCCATTCCTTGTCCATGTCAGAGCACCTGCTGCTGCGGTGCCATCTAAAAGGCATTTCATCGAACTCAGCGCCTACTTAATCAACTGTAACACGGACATGTCCGAGCACGCCTGTCACCTGGCAGATTACACCGGGGCACTCCCTCCTTTCCAAGTCGCTGCCTGCTTGGACTAGAGTTGTGCGCGTGTCCATGCAACACGCCACAAATAACTTAAACAAAATTAAAGCTCAACCAGAACAAAATGCACCACATTAAAATTTAAAAATTTTTATATTTTATATTTGAAATTTAATTATTAATTTATCATATTTACTGATCTAATTGAGATCTATGTTTTATACTTTTGTAGTTTATTTTTTAATCCTACTAGGCCTAATTAACATCGTGTATAAAATATAATATATTGTATATATAATATATATAAGTTCTTCTTGTGCCTCAAGCATTACATTCAAGTGAGATCTAAAAGTGATAAGAACTTATAATAAACTTTATTAAACCAAATCAGCTCTTGTTTACACACTAAAAAATGGAACGTGAACACACACAGATAGAGAGAGAGAGAGAGAGAGAGAGAGAGTTATATATATAAAAAGAGATAGAGAGAGAAGACATTTTGGTGCTCGTATTAAATGTCCAGTTTGACACAAACAAGCGTTTACATAATGACAACAACAATTTGCGTAATTATCACAGTCAACAGCATCGCAGTTTAAATAGTTGTCTGCTCCCAACTGGTCCCGAGTCCTTACTAAGCGTTACTAGGCAACCTCTTAAATGACGTCACATGTTTTCTTTCTTTTCTTTCCATATCCTTTGGAAATGGACAAAAATAGTGTAATGGCTGTTTGCAAATTTGTGCAATAATGAAGACTTGAATATAATATTTGGAAAATAATAATGGAAAAAGTTTGCTTCATTTTATTGATAATTGCATATGTTACTCGAATATAGAAACATATCGATTTCTCAATGCAATGTCTTAAAACTATAGTATATTTCACAGTTCAGGGTTCAGGGTATATGGTAGCCGAGTTCACTCGCCTATAGCATTCTTTATTATTTTTTGTTTTTGTAACCTTGATAGTTTGGTGGCGTGAGTTGGCTAATTGATGATGATGACCAGATCAGCATGACAAAAAAGTTAAGCTTTTGGCTTGCTTAAGAGCATTGAAATTAACTGCGGCAAACTGCAATATTTACACTAATTTTATGTGATGTGCAATACTTTTTAGTTGATGGGTGTAAAGCAAACCAGAGTGGAACTTTTTCTTTTGAAAGTTTGTGTTAAAGATAAACGATATCTTAATAAGTTGGTCAATCTATCGTACTAACACGCATTAAACAGCGATTTATCTCCCATTCTAATTTCATATTTTATGCATCATGTTTTCATCCTATGGAAAAAACACCTAAAGGATATTAGTGTACGTGTTCGTGTTGCAAAAATAGAAAGTACACAACATTATTTTAAATTGAAGTAAATTATATTTTCCATTCCGCTTTTATCTGCTGATAAATTCGTGAGTTAAGAATCTTAGCTTAACCCAAATTTAATACATTGTTTTTTTTTTGTGTAGCAGTCTTGGCGCTAAAGCGGCATCTTGGACATGATGCTGCTGCCGGTTATGTCTGCTTACTGAGTAATGTGGGAACAAAAACATGAAGACTAACAAAAAAATAAAAAATTCAAGAAAAGAATATGCCAATGCCTTATGCTGGACAAGAGTTGATTGTTTGCTCCTTGGGCTATTTGCTTTCTTGATGAAATAATTAAATGTCATTCATTGAGGTCCTTTTGCCGTTTATGCTCGGCCCGCCGCTGCTGTGCAGCATCTGCTGTCAGTGTTCCTTTGCCACGGATTCTGTGCCACGGAGTCTGTGGCATAAGTCTGTGCCTCTGATTCAGACGCGGTCTTTCGTAATTGTTGACCACTTGCGCATTTCCTTTTTGTGAATTTGCTTCTGTGACTAATTTGTGCAGACGCCTTGGGGCGATGTCCTTGCCCCCACAACACTTTGATTTTAGCGTTGACGCCCACAGCCACCCACAATTTCTTCAGAAAGTTCATTAAACTTTTGTCAGGGCAACAAATACCGCTAGCTAATTAAGTGCTGCACACTTTCGGACTGCCCAAGTTTTTATAAACTGTCTTCAACTTTGTCACACCTGACAGATCTCGTCGCCAAGCGCCCAATTTGCATATTCATAAGCCCAAAACTGGCCACAGTTGGACTTGAAATACGTTTGAATCATTTCACAGCCACTTTGTTGGCAAAGTTATGGCGTCTTAGCCATTTTATGATTAAATGGCAGACGAGTGAAAAGTTAGTTAGTTTGTGCAGATTTATATAAATTTCAATGGAAGCTCAAATTTATTACAAGTTCATTTGTGATAAGTTGGCTTAATGAAAATATTTACTGAAAGGTTATTATGATTGTTGGACCGCTATGAGTACAAATGAAATTAAAAATATCATTTATAATTAAATTATAGTTATAAACATACCAATGTTTGTTTGTGTTGTACACATTGCCAGCCAGCAATTTTCACAATGGTCAAAATATTTTTCTACCAAAATGTAAGCCCAAATGTTACCAGTTAAACAATAAAAAATAATTGCCTCGTCAATTATTACCCAATCAATTTAAATTTTGTAATAAGTATACTATATTTTTTATATTCGAAGCTGAAAGTTCAAATGCTCACATTAAAATAATTTTTTATTTGATTAAATATAGATTTAATATTTATTTGAATGCTGGAATTCAAGATTTGAATTTTAAGAATTTTTATAAAATCATAGAGCTGTTTTTCTGGCTCCAATGCACAATAATATTTAAATATATTTATGCATATGAGTTATAAGTAGTTAAAGTCAGTGTAAAGAATGATTTAAATAACTGCCAAGCCAGTGTCAAAATTTCGGTCTTTGCATTACTCAAAAGGGTGAACAAAATGCTAACCTAAATCTGTCCAAAAGTTATGAATTTGGCATGGTACACACACACACATACACGCACACAGACACAATAAGGCTAAGGCAATTGCATTACAATTAAAGTGCAGGCAATTTGCACTGGTACAGTTACCGCACCAGAAATTAGTTGCTCGATGCTTGCTCGCCTTAGATAAATCACATAAATTTATTATGATGATGGCATAAATCATGGGGCCCATATATAAAATTGCTGTAGAGTTTTGTTATTATTTTTTTATTCTCGGTTGGGCATTGTTTTCGTTCTCTAAATGCCGCAAAATAGGCAATGCAAGCAGGCAGTGGACAACCCAAACCCAGAACCTGCACCAGGACACCAGGAATCAGGAGTTCCCCTCTGTCAACGCTTGCCCAGATCTAAAATGCACCGCTGCGTCGCAATTTTCGGACAGCTGTGGCCATATACGAAATTCACACTGTCCCCCAAAAAACAAACGGCAAGCCAGACCCCTTTGGGGATTTGCTCAAAAATCACTAAAAATTTGTTGTTGTTGCATGAAAATTATTTTCTTGTTTTTGCGCCAGGCAGCAACTAGCGACTAGCAACTAGCAGGCATCCCTGAATACTGCAGTAGTTGCTTTTGTGCTGTCGGTTTCGCAATTTGCTTTAAGTGCCTTGTTTTCGTTACACCCTGCACTAAATCGAGTGACAGGGACTTTTAATTTACAATAATTACTTTATGTCTGTCAAATGCATGTCCGCTAATCACCTATTGCTAAAATATTTAAGTGTTAATGTCTCCATGTGTTCTATTATTTTGAGTATGGTTGCAAATTAAATGTAGATGGAAAAGTCTTGAAATGCACATAAAACACGTTATATGTTAATATCTTTAATAAATTATTTTAGCTTAATATTTCACTTAATCTAAATGCTGTGTAATTCATGTGAAAGTTTTTAACAACATAAAATATAGGATATAGAAATTTGTGCAGGGTATCTGCCCTCTTCTAACACTTTAGTTATCTAATTCTCTGGTTTTTGTGCGGTTGTTGTGGGGTCTGTCATTATTCATTGTCCGTCATGTTCATAATTTTCATGTTAATATTGCCCTTGGGTCATAATGCTGCAACGAAATTAACTCCGCTGTGCTTTGCCTACTGCCAGTGTGAATACCGCAGAAACAGAAATCATTTTCCACGCAATTAGCATTCGGAACAGTTTATCGCGAAGCGTTGGCGATTTCAGCCCTTCCGATTATGTATTTATTATATTTGTGCTCACTACTGTGATCATTATCATCATCAATTATTAGGGACAAATCGTGCTAAACGAAACTTGACACACTTTATACTAAACAATTCTGTAGATAATAAAATTTAAAAATATTTCTGAGGAAGAGGCAAAAAAGCACTTGAGTAAAAATTGGAATATATGGGCTTACTTGTCAACAAACTAAAAATATGTTATATATGAGTTAAAATGTTTGATTCAATTTGAAATAAATTTCACACGTTCTAAAGATCTTTCATAGAAGTAAAATTAGGCACAACTTATACGATAAATTATTTTTTTATTTTTTGCTAATGGAAGCATTTCAAAATCTTTGACGCCATTGAGTTTTGCGTGCCATATTT
This sequence comes from Drosophila demipolita, assembly GCA_035042405.1. Classification (NCBI taxonomy): domain Eukaryota; kingdom Metazoa; phylum Arthropoda; class Insecta; order Diptera; family Drosophilidae; genus Drosophila; species Drosophila demipolita. The sequence continues at coordinate 2,015,012 of JAWNLI010000044.1, read as the reverse complement.
GTTGGCAATTTTGCACAATAATTCACTTAAAACAAATCAGCTAATGTGCGGTTCATAAAGAATATTTAATAATAGCTAATCTGGGGTGACACCCCATTATTCAAAATTCGTTGATTTAACTAATTTGCGTCTGCTGAGCTGAAAATTGAAATTTTGCAGATAATACATATTCGACAATATTTATTCTTTATGCTATTGAATGACGACCCATTGCAAATATATATGTGCTTGAGTTTTAATGTATATATATGTAGATAACCCAATGCCAATTGAAATTAATCGATATGTGGTTGGAGAAAAGCAAGGTTTTTAATGCTATTGTTAAATTGTTGAATTGTCTTGCAGAGCTTATTGTAAAATAAATAAATAAATAAATGGATTTTCTGTATTAACGAATATTTAGTATTCATCATACATTTTTGTATGTAAATGCGCACATTTTAGTCCTAGCTTATTACTTAAATTTAAAGCTGATGTTAAAATGGTGTATTTTGTGATCAATTTATATATACAATGCAATTTTTAATTAAAATAGTGATTTTGAGAACAAAGCTCTTTCTGAATTTCAAATGCCATCAGAAAATAGAATTCGAGGCTCGAGTAGTGACGCAGAAAGTGCGTTGGGAATGGAGGCGCCACTTGAAGTTGATTTGACTTTCTCCACTTGCGTCAAGTTGAGCATCAGTTGGTGTGCTCAACTCCTTAATGCCTACAGATTTACATATGTCTATACATATGTACAGTGAAATCCGTGCTCCAGGTCGATGTGAAAGTGGCACCTGCAGCTTGGCAGCTTGGTGCGACTTCACTTGACAACGCTGCATATTTAAGGGCGTCTAAGTGCTGGCAAAAGTGGGAAACGCGTCGTCTGACACATCATGAATGCTGTTTTGGCTTCCCCTTATTGTTTTAAGCGTCAACAAGAAGAGTCACATCAAATTCAATATGCAGAACAACATGAAGTGGGAGCATTGATTGTGTTTGCCCCTGGCAGACAGCAGTCACGCCCAGTCTAACGCCAACGTGGAGCTAAAGAGGCGCATTTCAACAATGCCGTTGACATTCCAAGTGCATAGACGAGATTCGAGGGCGGTGTGGTGGTGTGTGGGACTACACCATACTTCTTGCTAATGCCTAAAAATGTGTAGAGCTCTTGAACCTGGATGCCACTCGAGGGCCGGCGTCGACATCCTGTGCTGCAGTTGCAGCTGCATCAGCCCCAGCGCCAGCATCAGGGACCATTTTACAGACAATTTGTTAAACAATAGCAGTTTAGGACAGACACCCAATCGACTGTCAGTCAAGTGGAAATCACTGTATTTTTGAATTTTCAAATATTGACTACTCTGCATATTGATTGGGTTTTGTTTTTGGCGTTAATACTGACTGGGTTTAAGGATTTAATTCTGTGCCGGTTGCAGCTACGGCTGCTACGGCTGCTACGGCTGCTATAGCTGCTGTGGTTCAGGCACCCCAGCTGCTTGTCATCTACACCTACCATCATCAACTTGTTGACGTTTTAACAGCTGCTCACAGGCCCTCGCGTCGGCTACGTGATACGGGATATGAAGGATTGGGCCATATTAAGGGAGTTCAAGCCGCACGCTGTTTTATGGTTATGCAAAATATTTTATGGGTTGGCGTTGACATTGTTTGACATTGTAAAAATTGCTTTTAATTAAAATGCTTGGTGCAGAAATATCCGCACACCATATCTTAGCAGCCCAACACCAACTGAAGTATCAACAATGAGTAAAAAGCAGCATATCCAAATTTACGTATTTTTTTACTTTGTCAAGGTTAAACGGCTTAAAACCCTTTGCAGGGGGTATTTTAAATGCAGCTTGCAAAGCATTGAGGCAGATACCTGAGATCTCATCGAGTATAAAAACTATATATATATATATTTTTTTTTTTTGCTTATCAATTTTGACTACGTTGGGATGAGCTCTTGAATTAGCAACTTTTTGATTTGACATGCTTAAGGAAGACACCTCAGACCTCAATGCAAATAAAATAGATCCATATGATATAGCTACTATCCGAACCAACTGTAAAAGGTTTATTTGTTGTATAAAATACTTTTTCTTATTATGTGATTCATAAAAATTTCAAGCAAGCTTATAATTTTTAAATAAGTTACTCTCAAAACAAAAAGCACATGGTAAGTCACAATCAACTTCCGGTTTAAATAAATAAAAGCTTTTAAACATAAATACTTGTAAACATGTCTTTCCTTTAATTGACAATAGAGTGTCGAAAATATGTATTATTTGCTACAATATATGTTTATTTATTTTTTTTTTGGGGGGGGGGGATGTACTTTGTTAATCCTCTTATCTCAGCTGTGGCAATTTAGCTGTATGTCGTTAGGCATCAATCTCAAGTTCAATGGTAACAATTTCAATTCTATAGTGAGCTAGATCGAATTCAGCATGAAATCCGCTTAGCAACCCTATAATTAGCCCTCGTAGAGTGTGGGTGCCAGTTGGATTCAAACTGACAGCCACAAAAACTCGTCATCGTCATCGTCATCGATGGTCGACACTCGGCTTCACAATTTCGTATTTTTTTTTGTTCTCTTTATTGGTCTCGATTTGATTGCATAATCTTAGAGGCTTAGTTGGCTGTGGCAGGCGACAAACACAAACATGTACCTAGAGCAATACAGACTGACACACACACACACACACACACCTACATTCATTCATACATAGGTTTCTGTATCATTTGAATTAAAGCTGCCAAAATCGTGTTTGGCACTCAATATCCAATTTTGTAGGTCCACTTTGTTGTCGCCATTTGATTCTAATCGTTTCATTATTCAACAAATTATTAATTTCATTGTTTGTGTCTACAAAAAATAGAATTTGTAGCCGCATTTATATATATATATATATGTATATAAATATCTATTCTTTTTTAAACAAAATTCGGATAGTTCATTTACATTTATTTTCTATATAAAATATTTTCTATAGATTTAAAGTAAAATAAATTTCACACATATATGTAAAACTGTTGATATGGACTTTCCTGATAAGGCTTAGTGAAAAAATTCTGGGAAAATTTGAACTATTTTTTGTAGAGCCTATTCAGCCTAAAGCAATTAAATATTCTTTTGAAAAATATAGCTTTTTTCAAACACATTTGAAAAGTGCTTCGTTGGCATTTTCGTTGTTTTATTCTGATATTTGGACAGCTGGAATACAAAATGTATTGTTTATGATTTTTACTTTTTATTTGTGTGTAATACTTTATTTTTATAACAAACTGTTTGTCATGACCAAAAACGGGTTAAGCCAATAGAGCTAAATGTCATTTAAAAAATGGAATGTTTAGTCTGATTGCAAAAGTGCATAGTTGGCATATAAACTATTTTCATGTATTTAGCATTGGGTTTTATTGCTCACAAGTCAGTCTAATTATTTTATTTCAGATAGTTTGCTATTAATTAAATTAGTAATTAATTTTGGTGAAAATGAACAACCTGCTTAAGTTCTTCTGCTATTGATATTCGAAATGCTTCCCAAATTGAATTGAATTCATAAAAACTCTCAAGTCCTGCTTCTCCTACTGCATTCTCTGCACTAATCAGCTTTCAAGAGCTATGCTGTGTATTTTCTATTTTCATGACTTAAGTGCTTAACTGCGTAGCCAGATAGTAGATGAATAACTATGTTGTTTCTTAACACAACCACAGTCCCAATCCCAATCTTCAATCCAAACTCATTCGTTTTTTTCCTGCTACACTTGGTTTGCTAAGCGACTATTTTGATGGATTATTTCGACCGACATATTGGCGACAAACAAATCTGTTAGGGGTTGGGGTTTGGGGTTTGGGGCTTGTCAGGTACGTCAACTCATTCATTATACAGAATGTTTGCCATTTATGCGATTCGTCTCAGCTCGTTTGTCTTTGCCAGCTGACTGACTAGCTGACTTTCAATTATGCCGCTCTGCGGTCGGACTATAAATACTTCATACAATGTGAATGCGGTGTTTATGGTTTGATTTTGATTTGCTTGTGAATGGAAAATATTGATTGCTATCTCTTAGCAGGTATTCACGCCTTCTAACTAATTGGCTTAAATTACCAAACATCAGGAATTGGCACAGTTCCTGTTTGATGGCATGCAGTTTAAAGTCAAGTTCAAAAGCTTAGCGACTTGACAGCATTTTCATTTCAATGCATCTTGTGTGTGTGTGTGTGTGTGTGTGAGTGTGTGGTTTCTTTTTTGTGTGAACTGACTGTGGAACTGCCTTTGAATGTGTGTGTGTGTCTTATTATTTTGTGCAACTACCACACACTTTTTACCTTTTTATGCCACTTGCTGGGATTTTTTATATTTCGTTGAATTCAAAGAATCTACATCTCTCCCTCTCTCTCTCTCTCTGTCTCTCTTTTTCTCTCTATCTCTTGCTCAATCACTCTGCCCCTGCTCTCAGTCTCGGTCTAGGTTTCCGTCTCTGTTTCTGTCCCGTTGGGTCCTTTGGCATACACACGTTGCTCATTTCGCTGGCTAAAAATGCATTTCCTATCAACTGTGAAAAGGAAATGATGTGATGCTCTCGAGCTTTAACGTGCAATCAATCATTGCTGCCATCCTCGTATCTCTGCTATTTTTACAGACCGACACATTTCACACACTACCCCACACCCTCTCGCACACCCACTCGCACACCCTTTTCCTGCAGTTCTTGCTTGATCTTTTTTCAATTTCCATTGCCCTGCTGTGCGCCTTTTACCCGTTTTGGACGAGTTGTCAAAGTCATTGAAAACGAGCTTATTAACCCAGGCAAATAGTATTTAGTATTTGTCAGTTGTCAAAGTGTCTGCCTTGCTACTCTTCTGGATTACATTTTCAGTGCACTATTCACATTCCTCGTTGATTCGTTGTATTTCCGTTGCCGCAATTTCCGCTGCCATCTGCATGCATTCAATGCAAAATGCGTGGCAGAAGTCATTAATGGAAGCTTCCATGTCACAGAGGTAAATAAAAGTATAAGAAATCATTTTATTTACTTACCATGTAACTGAAATTACGAAAAAATGTAAAATGGATTATTCAAGTGCGCTGAATTCATATAATTAACTATATTTTACTTTGCCTAAGTAGATTAAAACTCATTTTACTTTTTGACTGAGCTACTTTGATTACCATTTGATGTTAAATTAAATCAAAAGTGAATACGACTAACAAAGCTTTATTATTATTATTTAACATATACCTGCTTTAAATAGAGAATAAAAAATGTTGACATTATTTTTTGTTTTTATATCCACGGAGCTGTCTGCAAGGAAGAAAAGCTTTTTTGTCTTTTATATTATCATTTTGCAGTCTTCTATGGGTTGGCAATTATTTGTATGATCGATTGCAAAAAGATATTGAATTTTAAATTTAATATTCGTTGATAAAATCTTTCAGACCATTTTTCTTAAACAATACAAATCATTTCATCACACGTAGCTTGAGTTCAAGTTCAAGCCTTCCACAGTACCACATGTACACATGGATATGCATATTTATGCCATCCATCTTATCATCCATTTACTCTTACATATTTTTGCAGGCAGTGTTTGAATCCGCCTGGTTACGCATCTGTATGTTCATTGGGAACTACGTGTCTGGGAGTCGTAATTGGCATTTAATGCTCATGCAAAATAGAATGCGTTAACCTCCGTTGTTGAACATGAAATTCAGTTATAAACGCTTTACGCACTTTTAATTTAAGTAAGTTGAATGGAAAAGCAGTGTTCGATAGAAGAATAGGCTCGAAAATTCCTTGAATTTGTTTGCCCCCTAATTACATTAATTTAACCCAAGAAATGAGTTGACATTTTTTCTTCTATTTTTATTTTTTGTGTGCCCTTTTTGAGTTCACTTGTAGCAAGAGAAACCTTTTTGTGGCCAACCTTCAATCTTTTGTGTTGAATGAATTAGATTTTTAATGAACATTGCACTCAATTAAGTTCGAATATTGTGCGATAATTGTTAAGACCAAACGAAGGTAACATCCGCTGTCCATTGGAGGCAGTCTTTGGTTCTTTTTAAATTCCTTAAAAAAAGTGGAATGCAAATATAAAAAATGATTTTTATAATTGAATTAATTAAAATATTTAGGTTAAATTTAAATTTGCAGAGTCTGTCGTTTTATATATCGAAGGAAATTGTTACATAATTACAGTCTGATATAAAAAATATCTGATTAATCAATAATCAATTAATACAATTAAAATTAATTACAATAATATTGTACAACACCAGAAGAAAAACTTAAAAATCCGCTGATCATTGGTATTGAACTATATTTTATTCATAATAATAATAAGTCATTGAATAATTATTTAAATAATGCCTTAAACCTGTGTAACTTAAAGTTTGGATTAAACTTGAGCTGACTTAAAGATATTTATGGCATCGATTGCGCCACGTCTGGTATATTCAAAGTGAAGACACAGACAATGCAACAATTAACAAGTAAGTAAACATGCTAGCATGTAGAGCATGGACACAAAAACCAAAATGGAACAATTACATTCCCTAAAAAAAATCAACTAAAATTGAAAACGAAACCGAAACTGAAACCGAAACCGAAACTGAAACTCATGCAGCAAATGAGGCAAATGTGGCTGACATACAAACGGGGGCCGAAAAAAAAGAGTTGAAGGTGTTGACAGAGGGAGCAGATGGTGACAAATCACCTAACGGCAAGAGCAAGAGTCGAGGCGAGTCGAGGGGCGAGGTAACTGTCAGCTCTGAGCTGTGGAGGAGGGCGCGGTCGATGGCTGTTGGACTGTTGGCGCAGTTCCTCAACAGTAGAGAATGGCCTGACAGCCAAAAATGCCGTAAATTTTGAATTTCAAGTGCAAAAAAAAGGTAAGAAATACTGATAATAAAGTGTTGTAAGCCAAGCAAGCTGAAGGATGATTGAATGGAGAATTGGCACGGGGAGAGGGGGCTGCAGGCGCTGTAATCCGAAGTAAGCATTGTTGACCATTATGAGCTTAATTAAATAATGCTAGTCAATAGGCCTACAAGGAAGCGCCGATAGCGTTGAACTTCAAATAATCGAAATCAAAGCAATCACACTATAAAAAAAAGCGAAACCAGTTTGCTTTGCAATTGTCAAATTGTCAACTGAGATTCGTTTGTATCTTTTGTGTGCCGCTGTACCTATTACCGGTTTTGGCTTATTGTCATCGTGTGTGGGTGCAACTGGACAAAGTCGTCTGTCGCCGATGGGCCGACTGCCAATTCTAGGCACATGTCCGCACCATATAAAGTGACATGCGCGCCGTCCAAACCACATCATTAAGCCAACGTCGCTCACAGCGCCAACTGTCGAAGTCGACAACCGAAGGATAAATACCAAAATAAAACGCGACGGTCTAAAATACCATTCTGAACAAGTGTGTTTGTGTATCTAAATCCGAATCCGAATCTGTGTTTGTGTCGTGTCGTGAAAAGCAAAGCAGCCAAGTTAACTACAAAATGGCCAGCAAAGTAAGTAAAGAGGAACAATGGGCAGAGACTGCAGCTAGAAGGATATAAAGAAACTTATTCTGATCAAAGTATTTATAAATATATTTACATATTTTTATATTTAAAATCTATTTAGTCTGATTTGATATTGAGTTGCTGGTTGGCTGAGGATCCGTATGTGATCCTTCAATTAGACATGTATTTCTTAGAGGTTTTTAGATAGATATTTAATTCTTAGTGATTTAATATTTACCATAACTAATACATTTGTTGATAGTTGGTGTTCAAAATGGCACCTTTATCTTATTTTTCTCAGTTTCTCATAATATCATAAGTATCAAAAAATGGTTATTTTTATGAAAGCCAAAAATGTGGAGTGTAGAATCCTTACAGTTTTAGAATCTTTGTATTTTCAAGGCTTTTTTTTTATTTACAAAACGGGAGTCACATCTAAGCTCATAGCAGAAAAGGTATAAAATGGATTAATTAATTAATTAATAAAGAGGCTAATTTTATTTTAATAATTATCTACAAATAATAAATAACAAGTACTATCACAATTTAATTTATTATAATGCTTATTTCTACTAGTTAATATCACAAATGTTATTAGAATCAAAATTTAGTTGTTTGATCGCTTGTCAAGAATATATTTTTAAATTTAGCATTAATTTTCTTGGAATAATATTAATATTGACAACTTCCCATTCATTGCTATCATTCCCAGTTTTTGATTGCTCTCTCGCTAATGGCGCTAACTGGCTGCTGTTTGGGCGGCTTTGCTGCCACCTATTCCGGCTACCATCCCGGCTATGCCACTTACCATGCAGCTCCGACTGTTTACCATGCGGCGCCTGCTGCAGTTTACCACCAGGCTGCTCCAGTGTACACCAAGACCTATGCTCAGCCCCTCGTTCAGCAAGTGGCTCCTGTTGCTCCAGTTGTGCAAACCTATGCAGCTCCCGCTACTGTGGCTGTTGCACCCGTTGTAAAAACTGTGACGCCAGTTGTCAAGCAGGTGGAGCTGGAGTCTTCTCCCCGCTATGAGTTCTCGTATGGTGTGCACGATTCCCTCACTGGCGATGTCAAGAGCCAGATTGAGAGCCGCGACGGCGGCAATGTGGTTGGGTCCTACAGCGTTCTCGATGCTGATGGCTATAAGCGCACCGTTACCTACACAGCCGATGACATTAACGGTTTCAATGCGGTTGTACATCGCGAGCCGGTTCTGGCTGCCCGTGCTGCCGTTGCTGCAGTTGCTCCAGTTGCTGATATTGCTCCCATTGCTCAAGTTGCTCAAGTTGCTCAAGTTGCTCCAGTTGCAAGTCTGCCCGCACCCATCTACTATCCACAACAGCAATATCTGCAGCCACAACAACAACAGTTCCAGCCGCAGCAGCAGCAGCCAATTATTGCAGACCAGGAGACCGAAGTTGTGGAAGCGCCACAGCAACCCGATCAGGAACCGGCGTCCATTGATTACTCTGAGCAGCAGCAGGAGCAGCAACAACAGGCTTACCCACAGGATCAGCAGTACCCACCTTTTCCATCGGCTTCACCTGGACCTGTCGACGAAGCGGACTCCGATGTGGTTGAGGCACGCTCCGTCCAGGAGCCGAGCAGCACCACAGCCGCACCTGCAACTACAACTGCCGTTAACGAGGAGAACTTAGAGCAGGACAAGAAGTCTGCCTAAATTGTGATCCATTGAAACTCTTGATTATTGCCCACATTTTGTTGAGATTAAAAACTTTTTATGCGTAAATTCCATTAATGAAAATCAATGTGTTTTTCATAAAGCCAAAATTCATGTTAACTTCAGTTTCAGAAATCTTTTTATCAATAGAGGAGCAATATTGATTGCAATGGCTTATTGGTTTTATTAAATAATAGGAAAGTGTTATTTTTGAAAACAATATTTATTTTTCAAAAACAAACAGCAAGCCATGCGAAAGTTGGTCAAAAGGAAATGAAATAAACTGTAGTCAAAATTTATCGACAAATGTCTTATACAAAACTGTGAAATAAAACAAATTTAATACCGAAGTTTGCTCCACATTGTCGATAATTCGCAGCACGCGATAAATATTTAAAACACAGCACACATAAATTGATAAAAACATATAACTTATTTTCATTGTATATCTATAATGTATATACAAATTTTTTAAATTATTAACGTTCATTTTAGATATTAAGAGTCTATACAAAGATTTTAGGTGTTCGAAATAAGAAGGAGGATCAGATGTTCAAGCGTCGCAACATTAACGATGATGATCTAACATCACCGCTCAAAGAGCTGAATGGGCAGTCTCCGGTGCAGTTGTCCGTAGACGAAATTGTGGCTGCCATGAACAGTGAGGATGCTGATCGTCAGTTTGTCGGCATGCAGCAGGCACGCAAAATGCTTAGTCGTGAACGGAATCCACCCATTGATTTGATGATTGGCCATGGCATTGTGCCAATATGCATACGCTTCCTGCAAAATACCAGCAAGTAAGTTAATGCTAATCCCTGATCCTAATTTCCTTTTATAATAATATGTCTGTGTTAGCGATATGCTGCAGTTCGAGGCCGCATGGGCTTTGACCAACATTGCTTCGGGCTCATCGGAGCAGACGAGCTGCGTCATCGAAGAGAATGCAGTGCCACATTTTGTAGCCCTTCTGCAGTCCAAGCACATCAATTTAGCTGAACAGGCCGTTTGGGCGCTGGGAAACATTGCCGGCGATGGGGCAGCAGCACGAGATATTGTTATCCAAAACAATGTCATTGATGGCATTTTGCGTCTGATTAACAATGATACGCCCCTGTCGTTTCTGCGCAACATTGTGTGGCTAATGTCTAATTTGTGCCGCAACAAGAATCCGTCGCCACCGTTTGATCAGGTGAAGCGCCTGCTGCCAGTGCTATCCCAATTGCTGCTCACCCAGGACATACAGGTGCTGGCTGATGCGTGCTGGGCGTTGGCCTACGTGACGGACGATAACAATCACAAAATCCAGGCCGTTGTGGAGACGGAAGCAGTGCCACGCCTCGTAAATCTACTGCAAACCGATGAGCCAAGCATTATTGTGCCGGCATTGCGCAGTGTTGGCAACATTGTAACTGGCACGGATCAACAGGTTTAATAGTGTTGAATAATTTAAGTATCGCCGACCAAGCTAACCAATTCTCATTTACAGACCGATGTGGTTATTGCCGCTGGTGGCTTGCCAAAGCTTGGCCTTTTGCTGCATCACACCAAGGGCAACATAGTGAAGGAGGCTGCCTGGACTGTGAGCAACATTACGGCCGGCAGTCAGACACAGATTCAGGCCGTTATAGATGCTGGGCTATTTCAGCCGATACGCCATGTGCTTGAGAAGGGCGATTTCAAGGCACAAAAGGAGGCTGCATGGGCAGTGACCAATGTAACCATCTCGGGTAGTTCCGAGCAGATTGTCGATCTTATTGAGAAACATAAGATATTAAAGCCGTTCATCGACTTGCTGGATGCGAAGGATACGCGCACCATCAAAGTGGTGCAAACGGGTCTATGCAATCTATTCACACTAGCCGAGAAGCTCGGCGGCACTGAAAATCTATGTCTGATGGTCGAGGAGCTGGGTGGCCTCGATAAGCTGGAGGCGCTGCAGCAGCACGAAAACGAGGATGTCTATAAGAAGGCATTTACCATAATAGATACCTACTTCAGCAATGGAGACGACGAGGCTGAGCAGCAGCTAGCGCCACAAGAGGTTAATGGCGCTCCCTTTTTCGGATAATTTGTATTTAGGCTCTATATATGTATTTATTTTTTTAAATTAATTGCTTGTCATGTAGCATACAGAACCCAGAAACACTTCAAACCACGGCACTAAACACTGTGTCCTCGTCCTTTTACTCATACGTTGTAATTAAATGCATTAATATTAATTCATTTGAAGCTTTTAACAGAAAATTGTGAAGGTTAAATAGGAGTCAAACTTTAAATCTAAGAAATTTAAAAATTGCATGTGCTTAAACTAAACTGAAAATTTAAATATTGAAGAAATGCAGTTTGTGTATTTTTATAAACTTAATAAATATAAACTAAAATGCCATCTCTAAATTCCATTAATGAAAATGTGTTTCATTTAAAGCCAAAATTCATGTTAACTTCAGTTTCAGAAATCTTTTTATCAATAGAGGAGTAATATTGATTGCTATGGCTTATTGGTTTTATTCCCATTGAATAGGATTTTTGCAAATATCAAATAACAGAGAAGTGCTATTTTTGAAAATAATATTTGTTATTTTTCGAAAACAAACAGTAAGCCATGCGAAAGCTGGTCAAAAAGAAATGAAATTAAGCTGTAGTAAAAATTTATCGACAAATGTCTTATACAAAACTGTGAAATAAAACAAATTTAATACCGAAGTTTGCTCCACATTGTCGATAATTCGCAGCACGCGATAAATATTTAAAACAGCACACTTAAATGAAGCATTCGAATTGATAAGCTGGCTTTGCAGATTCCGCTTATTTGGATGGTAAGTGTCTGCGCTGCAAACGTGTGGATTGTATTTCAAGCTGGCCGCTCAAACTGAAACATAAACAAAAATATATAACTTATCTTCATTGTATATCTATAATGTATATACAAATGTTTTAAATTATTAACTTTCATTTTAGATATTAAGAGGTAATACAAAAATGTTAGGTGTTAGAAAGCGCCAAAGATTTTATGTGTTAGAAAGCGCCATCTACCGCATGATCGCCCAGTAACGCCGGCTGATATGTGGCCTGATTTGGGCTTAACAAAATAAATGATAAATAATAAATATATTATTTATTAATAAAAGTAATTATTATTCAGCTAGTAAAATACTTATATTAATTGCGAGAAAATCAACAAAATTGAGTTATTAGTTAGTGTCTCTGTACTTTAATGAGTAAATATCGTAGACGGTAGATTTTCCGATAGTATCGATACCACTGAAGCAATTGCAGACAAGTCGAGCATCTTGTTCAAATTAAACGGAACTTTTTTGTGCAAAGCATACATTGGAATAAAATTCACAGCTATATTGTGTATTACATCAGAAAAACTCTCACAGTCTTGATCCGATTTTAATAGTGTTAACAAGCCAGGAAATTTGGTGTTCCAAATTTTTAGATTTCAAATAAAGTGTAAAATTTGTTGTTAAAAATTTGTCTAGCTAAATTATTAGCACACTATTCAGAAATTCATATTCAAATAAAAAATACAAACACATAAAAAAAGTAAGTTCTGCTAAAAAAAATGGGCGATATGCAGAAGCAAGGCAAATGGCAAAATGCAGCCGCAGCTGTTGTTGCTGGTTTGGCCTTGTAAAGCCTGCTCTGCGCGCGGGAAAAAGTATAGATCGTCAGACACAAAGAAATTCAACAAGTGTGCGCACACAAACGCACTTTTACGTGCGTGTGTGCATGTGTGTGTGTGTGTGAAATTTTTTTCTAATATTTTCCTTCGAACAGTATTTAGTACAGCTGTTCAGTGAAGAGTTTCAGGATGAGCAAGTCGGAGGCAAGCGCTCGTCAGGGCCACTACAAGGCCAACACTCTGAATACGCAGGCAAGTGACCACTTCTTTTTTTATTCCTTTTCGTACTTAACCTCAAAATTCTGGTTTTTTTTGCGGCTAGGATTCGCGCATGCGTCGCCATGAGGTTACCATCGAGCTGCGAAAATCTAAGAAGGAGGATCAGATGTTCAAGCGTCGCAACATTAACGATGATGATCTAACATCACCGCTCAAAGAGCTGAATGGGCAGTCTCCGGTGCAGTTGTCCGTAGACGAGATTGTGGCCGCCATGAACAGTGAGGATGCTGATCGTCAGTTTGTCGGCATGCAGCAGGCACGCAAAATGCTTAGTCGTGAACGGAATCCACCCATTGATTTGATGATTGGCCATGGCATTGTGCCAATATGCATACGCTTCCTGCAAAATACCAGCAAGTAAGTTAATGCTAATCCCTGATCCTAATTTCCTTTTATAATAATATGTCTGTGTTAGCGATATGCTGCAGTTCGAGGCCGCATGGGCTTTGACCAACATTGCTTCGGGCTCATCGGAGCAGACGAGCTGCGTCATCGAAGAGAATGCAGTGCCACATTTTGTAGCCCTTCTGCAGTCCAAGCACATCAATTTAGCTGAACAGGCCGTTTGGGCGCTGGGAAACATTGCCGGCGATGGGGCAGCAGCACGAGATATTGTTATCCAAAACAATGTCATTGATGGCATTTTGCGTCTGATTAACAATGATACACCCCTGTCGTTTTTGCGCAACATTGTGTGGCTAATGTCTAATTTGTGCCGCAACAAGAATCCGTCGCCACCGTTTGATCAGGTGAAGCGCCTACTGCCAGTGCTATCCCAATTGCTGCTCACCCAGGACATACAGGTGCTGGCCGATGCGTGCTGGGCGTTGTCCTACGTGACGGACGATGACAATCACAAAATCCAGGCCGTTGTGGAGACGGAAGCAGTGCCACGCCTCGTAAATCTACTGCAAACCGATGAGCCAAGCATTATTGTGCCGGCATTGCGCAGTGTTGGCAACATTGTAACTGGCACGGATCAACAGGTTTAATAGTGTTTTTTTTTTTTTTTTAGTATCGCCGACCAAGCTAACCAATTCTCATTTACAGACCGATGTGGTTATTGCCGCTGGTGGCTTGCCAAAGCTTGGCCTTTTGCTGCATCACACCAAGGGCAACATAGTGAAGGAGGCTGCCTGGACTGTGAGCAACATTACGGCCGGCAATCAGACACAGATTCAGGCCGTTATAGATGCTGGGCTATTTCAGCCGATACGCCATGTGCTTGAGAAGGGCGATTTCAAGGCACAAAAGGAGGCTGCATGGGCAGTGACCAATGCCACCACCTCGGGTAGTTCCGAGCAGATTGTCGATCTTATTGAGAAACATAAGATATTAAAGCCGTTCATCGACTTGCTGGATGCGAAGGATACGCGCACCATCAAAGTGGTGCAAACGGGTCTATGCAATTTATTCTCACTAGCCGAGAAGCTCGGCGGCACTGAAAATCTATGTCTGATGTTCGAGGAACTGGGTGGCCTCGATAAGCTGGAGGCGCTGCAGCAGCACGAAAACGAGGAGGTCTACAAGAAGGCATTTACCATAATAGATACCTACTTCAGCAATGGCGACGACGAGGCTGAGCAGCAGCTAGCGCCACAGGAGGTTAATGGCGCTCTCGAGTTTAATGCCGCACAGCCCGAGGCGCCCGAAGGCGGTTTTAACTTTTAGGAAAAAAGAACTCAACCAAAACAGCCCACACAAACACACACACCCACACAAGTTTTAACACGCACACATATATCATTTTTTGTTCCTTATGCGACCGCGCCAACACTTTCACTCAATGAGTGTGTAGCCAATGCCTTCCCCTATACGCGTATATTTAACATTTGATACAGTGCACATATCCACATTGTCCCGCAGCAATATGGCCATGAAAACGCATCCGAGGCTCATTCCCCCCTACTACAAACTCTTCATCAGATTCAAGAAAAAAAAATGCCAGGGCCCAGCTGTGCTGGTTTTAAACACTGAAATTTTAGTTCATCGGATGCAGCCTGTTTGCGTTCGCATGGCTATTTGCTTAGTGTGCTAATGGCGAAAAAAACCCCTCGCCCTTTTCTTTTTCGGATAATTTGTATTTAGGCTCTATATATGTATTTATTTTTTTAAACTAATTGCTTGTCATGTAGCAAACAGAACCCAGAAACACTTCAAACCACGGCACTAAACACCGTGTCCTCGTCCTTTTTCTCATACGTTGTAATTTTAATTCATTTGAAGCTTTTAACAGAAAATTGTGAATTGTGAAGAAAATTAAAAATTGCTTAAACTGAACTGAAAATTTAAAAATTGAAGAAATGCAGTTTGTGTATGTATAAAATTAATGAAAATAAACTAAAATGTCATCTCTACTGTTGAGCAGAGGTCGCTTGAGTTAAAGCGCCAATGTATAACGACCCAAATGCGCCAGATTAGATAAGCTGATTAAACAATAGAACTATGAAAACAAAGCACTCACTAGATGACTCAATTCAATCAAGCATCGCATCGCAGCAGCCGCCTCCCAATCAGCGACAATTCTAGTGGTTCAGCGCCAAAACAACGCATTATGGCCCCAAAAGAGAGGCGAGCGCAGCCAGCATCATTTTCTGCAGTTCTCCGTCGTTGGCGTCGCGTCCGCATCGAAATTATAAAAATAGATTAAAATTTTAGCGTTGATGAAAAAAAAACAAAAAAAATAGAATTTGCAGAAAATTCGAACTTAGCCAGAGCTTTCCGTTTCCGACTCGCTTGTCGAAGTGTCGTCATCAATGAGCAGAGCGTCAGGCGAACTTAATTAGATTCTTTCATCGTCTAAGAGCGAATACGGTTTTAGTTCCATTCTGTGCGAAGCTGCGTGCGGGCGTCGATTCGCTTAGCTTTTCCCTTTTTGTTTGTTTTGCCATACGCTTTATACATTTTCTTGTTAATTTATTTCGTATTTCGTTGTGTGCATTGCCAAGTGGCCAGAAAATTTAAGAGGTACATATAAAAAAATAATGATGGAAGAGAGTGATAAGAAAACTAAAATTTAATCAACTACTTAAGTGATCATAGAAAACAAATTAAACAATATAACAATTAAATATATAAATAACAATAATAATGGATTTGTTAATCATTACATCAAAACATACCCAAAAATTTTAATAAATCGAAGAAAATTCGATATTACATTTAACATTTTCCGCATTACCCAATATATAGTAATACAAATACATACAAAAAAACTAAAATAATACTAAAATCTATTGGAATGACTAAAATTATTATAGAGTGAAATTGTACATACAAAATTTGCTCTCATTTCTGTGCGTGTTTAGTGAAAATCTCCAACACATGTTGCTCTTAATACACAATTGAGATGATTACCGTTGATGATAATGATGATCAGTAGGAAAATGATTCTGTGACCTCATCGCTTAGCCATTGAAAATCTAGTGATCATTTACCATCTGCCACTTGCTTAAGCGTCAGTAGTAAACATGCTCCAAATTTTGCCAAATTCAAATAACAATATACATTTGTACGTGCTTGGAAAACACTAACACATTTGACAAATTCATGATGTAATTAAAATCCGAAAAGAAAACACAAAAATTGGCACACCCAAAATAAACAATAAACATTTAAGAGCTGAGTGCGCCGAGTAGCGCTACTTATAAAGTCAGCCAAATGTGCAGCTAAAGAATGGAAAACTCTTATAATACCCTCTATACAGATTTATATAAAAAATACATAAATCCAAAACAATATGAGTAGTTTAATAAAATGAATTAATTGATTTATATTGTAAACTCTTTAACATTAGTCATTTTGATTCAACTTTTGTTTTCTTAGTCAAACTCTGTGCATTCTAAAGATTATATTCAGTGTTTTTATGTGTGGAGGAAGCTGGGCACGCGAACTATAAATGCGAGAAATTCTTGATACGCAAGATTAAAAGTTGCCGAAATATATATATATATATATATGTATATATGTATATATATTTATATATATATATATGTATTTATATATGTGTGTTTGCTTGTTTATCAGAGCAATGTCAAAAAGTTTTTTCGTTTTGGGCTGTTGTGTATTTGGTTGGCTAACCGAGAATAGTGTCAAGTTTTTGTGTTTGCTGTCCATTGTCTTGGTTCATTGTTTTTCAATTTATTTTATTTATTTTTTTGTGCATCTCTTGCCATAATGTCAGAAGGTACCCTGTGTGCTTCCTAATAAAATAAAAAGGTTAAAATAAGGTATGAGCAGAACAAGCAAATTCTGACTATATAATGAGCATATAAGGAGAATATAAACTGGTCATACTGGTTCTTCTGAAAAAGTTAACCATACCTTTAAAAAACTTACAGTACAGGGTATTTATTAGCCGCGCATAATCGAGTAAAACACTCTTAGCTATGCTTATGCACTTTTAATTGTCTGTAAATGTTTTTATGAATGAAAACGAATGTGTTATAGTACAGGGTATTTGTAAGTTGTGCACTTTAGAACGGAGCAATTTTTATTTGATGTTGGTTGCTTCCCAGTGAAGCGGAATAAATTAAAATACATTGTTTTGCTAGCTGTTTTGAGGCTATGGCCAAACTTTTGGGCAATTGAAAAGAAAATTTAATAGATATCTTGACATCTAATGCCTACGGAAACTGTGCGCATTAAAATAAATAAAATATCTGCAAATATATAAAAGTAGAGGCTAAACAACATACGTTTGCAGCTTAATAATATTTTTGGTGTATACTTTTAGCTAATTTTATATCTATGTGTCTTGTATCTAAAAGCACACGGTCACGTCGAGATCTCAAATTTGATCTGAATGTTATCAAGTAAATCTGAATTTCTTAAAGATCTTTGTCTGCACACATGTGTTTTGCATTAAATTTGAAGGGCATTTTGATTTGTGCTACTAGTCTAATGAAACAATGTACATCTGGTCACTTCTAACGTAAATTAATTGAATTTTGCCATATTCATACCATTAAAATTAAGCACTCATATAAAATTAGTACATTCAAAATTTATGAAATTCATTTTTGATCTATGTACCAGAAAAGATATTTTGATCAGTTTCGAGATTGTCTACGAGACCAAAATGATTTTTGTTTACAAAGTACGCTTTATGTATGTAAGGTATACGAATTTATGTTTATTATATATATCTTTATCATAAACAAGTTGCCTCATCTTTAACCTGAGAATCATTTAAAGTGCACACAAAATTCTATATTTTGTTATACCCTAAAATGATTAATAGTCCCCCAGCAGTCTAATAGAAAAATCTTAAAAACCACCGCTAAAAGCTGTTTATTATTATTTTTTTTTTAGCTCCCCAAAGTCAACCCCTGTTGCTCAAACAGTATGAGTGATGCACCCATTCCCACAGCACCTGGAGTGCCACAAGAAATCAATCTTGGAGCCGAAATTTTTCACAATATTGCAACCGCAGCCGCTGATGAAAATGTAATTATATCGCCACTACTGCTGGAGGCGAGCCTGGCGCTGCTCTATCTGGGCTCCGATGGCGCTACAGCCGCGGAGCTGGAGAAGCATTTGAAGCTGAAGCAACGCTTCGCCAGCAATGCCAAAATGGCCAATTTCTATGCCGCTGAGCTAACCGCAGCAACCGCCGATCAAAATACACTCATCCAGCTGCAGAATCGCCTGCTGCTGCAGGCCAGCGTTGGCACACACATTGCGGATGACTTCCAGAAGATTGCCCAAACGTATTTCCATGCGACGGCCGAGTGCCTCGACTTGCAGCAGTCGGAGAAGCTGAGCCGCTACATAAGCGAGAATATCTTGGCCAGCACTGGCGGCGGCAACTGGGGCCAGTCGCTCCAATCCAATGGCAGCGACGCGTCGCAGCTGCTACTCCTGCTCGCTGCGAGGCTACAAAGCAAATGGTTTTTGCCATTTAGCGCGTATCGCACAGGTTTATACGAATTCCACAGCCACGCCTCGGAGGCACCAAAACAGGTGCCGATGCTCTTCGACGAGGACATGTTTGTGAAGTACGCTGAGCTGCGGGAGCTCAACGCCCGCGCCATTGAATTGCCCTATGAGCATGCCGATGAGCTGGCCATGCTCCTAATCCTGCCCAACAAGCGCGATGCATCGGCCTTGGTAGAGTTGGAAACTCAACTGCGCACCGTGGATCTGGGCGCACTGCAGCAGCGCATGCAAATGGAGAGCGTTCAGGTGCTGGTGCCCAAGTTTAGCATGGACTTTGAGTGCAGCTTACGGCAGGCGCTAAAACAGGTGAGTCAACAGGTGTTCACAGTTTTTTAATGAGCAAAAAAAAAAAAAAAAAAAGGAATGCTAAAAATCATGTTGAATATATGCACATTCTAATTGCTTTAAAAGAAATTAAAATTATAATATAAATATAAGTCAAAATATCATAACTTGCAACCGACTCCATTAAGCAAACTTATTTTAATTTAAAGTTATTTTCTGACAAACGGATTAAAATGTTTAACAAAAAAATATTTACTAAATTGCGTACAGTTCCGTTTGTCAAAATAAATTAGGAATTTTCAAACTTGTCTCAATTTGTGTGGATTTTATTCGTTTCAATAAAGTTCCACTGCACCTGCGGCATTCTTTTTCGTATCCAATGTAAGTAACATTTTGCCAAGTGAACAGAAGCAGAAAGTATTTTTGGACAGCTCAACAATTTCACTGCATACTTTTGCGGTCACCAAAGTATTGCAGTGGCAACCAGGCAGAATTTGTGGTATTTGGGAGCAGCACAAAAGTCAGCAACAATCATTTTTGGTGCCACAACATAAAAGTGTGTCGCATTTTTTATAATTTCTTGCGTTTGAAACTATGCAACAAACTTTATTTTTTTTTTAAATTGCTTTTGGCCAAATACATTCTGGTAATTTAAGTTTCGGCGTCGTGGTGAATACTGAATACTGATTAGAAATTAGAAATTAGATGTACAGCTGAGTGACTTAATTAACTTTTTTGTAAATTATAAATACTTATTGTAATAAATATTATTTTGCATTTTTAGCTGGGTTTTACGGAGATTTTCGGTTCCTTAGCTAACTTCAAGCATTTGCACTCAGCCGCTAACCTGCCCATTGGCGATGTTCTCCAAAAGCTGCGGATTGACTTAAACGAATCCGGATCAGGTTCCGAGTCGCCTCAGCCGGCAGGAGGTGAGTTAATTAGAAAAGAAATGCCAAACCCCGCTAATTGATAATAAATATTTATTTTAGGCTATAAGCCGATTGTGATTAGCAATTCCTCACGGCAAAAGTTCTTTCGTGCGGATCATCCATTTTTCTTTGCCATACGCGGGGAGTACGTGACCCACTTTATGGGACATGTGGTTAGCTTTTAGCGGAGAAGAGTCATCGAGATTTATATAATATATGCCATACTAATAATAATCTATTAATAATTTGCCATAAAATCACAAATCATCATCGATGCAATAAAAACAACACATAATAAAAATAAAATTCTTTTCCTTTTTTTGAGAGATTTTTTATAACAAGAGTCTTGAGTTTATTCAAAGATATATGTATGTGTATGTATAATTTGTTTGTTGCAGAAATAGTTCTGTTATATTCTTTAGTTTTACAATTATTGTATTTGGTAGAGATTTTATCGTTTTACATTGTAATTATGCATTAATTTTGTTTTTTTTTTGTTTAGGTCTAGAAAGAAATGGAATCAAAAACTTAAACACACTCTTCTTTTCGGTGTGCTCACATTGAATTAACCTAAGGTTAATATATATATATATATATATATATATATATAGTTACTTTTCGCGTCTGTTTGATCTTATTTGTAAATCTAGCTAAAAAATTTAGTTTAGTTTAAATTCTTTCATTTGATTTAGATGATTTGGAGTTTGATCTGAAATAGCCATGCAGTTTGAATGATGTCTAAGAATCACTTTACTGAGTTGCCATATTTGTTTCGATCGAAACTTAACTAAATGTTGCAACAGATAAACTGCATATTCACAAGTGGACTATTGGTATTTACAGAACACATAGATTTATCAGAGCTATGCTAGCAAAATATTTAACAAAACATTGTGAAACTTTAAACATACATCTTTTCACAATAAATCCATCTAAATTGCAACATTAAATTAGTTAAATATTGCATGTTATATTTTAACAAGTAATTATTTACAAGATGAGAGTCATATTATTTCTTTGGGGATATAAATATGTACATTATTCTGTTTTTTTTTTTTATGCACCATCAAATGCCGAAGCACCGGACAGTGATACCCTTACTAAATGCCACTGCTTATAATTAGGAATCCAAAGTATTGAATACTCTAGTTGTCTAGTTAACTCGGGGTCCTTACAACTTGCTGCTCTGCTGGGAGTCCTCGCACTTCTTGCTGATCACAGCAGGTGGTGGTGGTGGTGGTTGTGCTGATGCCGTCGCCGTTGTATCCACATCGATGGTGCCCCGATTGAGCAAATAGTCCAGATCGTGAGTGATGCGATCCAGGGTTGCATTATTGCTGCTGTCAACTCCGTCACTCTGCGTCGGCGGCGTACCAGGGTTTGTTGTGGCTGCTGTGGTTGTGGTGGATACAACAGCAGCCACCATTGTGGGCAACAGTGGATCGAAGGTGGTGCGTGACGTTGGCTCCATGATGGTCACACGCTTCTGCGTCTTGGGCGTTGGCAACGTGGCACTCGAAAGGACACCACCTGTCAACGCACCACTCAGATTGCCGCTAATGGTGGGTGGTGGTGGCAGCCGGGGTCCCTGTGGCAGGCTCAGCACCAGCGGACTGGGCACAAAGTCCACATACGGATTATGCTGCAGCGGCACATAGTGGGGCGTGCCAGCATGGCTAGTGGTTCGTATGCCAATGATGCTGTCTATAAGTTGTCTGTGGTTAGCCAGTGGCTCATTTACAATGCAACAGCAGCACTCGGGACTTCTGTCAACCAAGTGCCGCTCGGTCACTTACCTGCCGCTAGACCCTGCAGTATGTCCAGTGTCTCAACGCCAACAAACTCGTCATAATGTGTGGCTGCCTGTGGGTGGTGCAGCATGCGCCTGCCCAGACTGCCGGTCAAGCCACCCATCGTGTACGCATCGTAGGCATAGCCCAGGGCACTGGCTGCCTCCGCATTGCCGCCGCTGAGCAGTGCACAGCAGCGTGTGGCTGGCGAGGCTGCCACAGTCAGCGGCAACTGTTGATGTTGATGTGAATGTGGATGCGGATGTCCACTTAGTAGTGTTTCTGCTGTGCTGACAACGGCAGCCTGGCATCGCGGCGCCGTCGAGATGATTGTCAACGGCAGTTGCACTCCCCCACCGACTCCGACTCCTGCTCCGCCTCCTGCTCCAGTTGTCGCTGACAGTTCGAGTCCTTGCTTCTGTTGCAGCGGTGCTGTCCCCGCAGAGTTTACCCCAGCCGCCCCAGCTCCTGCTCCTGCCACAGTTGCTGCTACTGATGATGTTGCCATGCATTCGCTCTCCTTCTCCTTGTCATGATTGGTATAGACTGCAAGCGATGGTTAATGGAGTGAGAGCTGCAGCTACAAGCTTCCTCGACTCTTGCCTCATCTGCCCCCCTAAATACTTACAACTCAGTGGACTATTGATGCTGGCCGTCGTCGTCGTGCAGTAGTTCTCATCCAGACTAGTTTTGCTCGTGTTGAATTTGTTCTGCTTCAGCGAGCTGCTCTGACTGCTGCCGTTGCTACTCAGGAAGGGTGGTCCGCGCAGCTGGCTCTCGGCCTTAATCACAAAACAGAAGAGTATGCCAAAGCCCTGAAATTAAATTTGCGAGTAAATAAATATGATGAGAGGAATACTTGATGACTTTTATCATTCCCAACAAAAAATACCCTTGAAAACTTATGCCTGATCTTTGAAAGTATATTTTAGGCTTCACAAGGCATAAAGCTAATATATATATATATATATATATGTATATATATATATAGTTGAATTAATTATTAATCAAAATATTTAAAGAATTTAAAGCTCTCTAAAAGCATAAATCAATTGAGAAACCGTAAAATGTAAGCACAGAATAACAGCCAATAAATATGGGTGAATTTTTGAAAAATCTTAAATATTATTAAAATTAAGAGTGCTTTATATTTCTGCTTTCCATATTATAGAGTGAACAGTCCTTAGTTTCAGCCACTGATTGCTGATTTTCCCATATTTTGTTTACCGCTGAGCAGCAGAGTTCTTTGATGGGAAAAAGTCCAACGTGCAATTAAAAGTCCATTACAAGTTACCTAGAGCGAAATATGTATTTCTTTTGGCTAAGACTGAAAGAAATCGAAACTTAGCCTTTTCAAATAAATTGTATTTCGATTTTAGTTGACAATTGACAGAGGTGTTCAGCACACACGAGTTCAAATAGTTATCCCCAACGTATAATCTTAAATGCTGAATTAATTCTTGAAAAGAATTTAATGCAATTTTTAAATCATTACAACTAGAAACTTGCCTAAAAGAAATAAAGTAAAAATTAAAATATATATTAAAAAGATTGAGCATATCGACGCTATTTTCTATCCCTAAATATCACTTTTGTTGTAAAGTTTATATCAACTGTAGAAATTTGAAAATGCCGCGAGAATATGTCACCTTTAATGATTTTATGAGTCTGCCTTTGCTTTATTATCACACGATTGGAGTGGATCCATTTGAATCGACGGGCAGCAAGGCAACTTCGCATCGCTGGCTCTATGCCATCTTTCTGTTCCAAGTGTTTAATCTAATTTTTGTAATTGTCCTGGAGGTGACTTTTGTGTATGTCTCGTTTAGGAATAGCGAGAACTTTGTCGAATCCTGCATGTTAATTGGCTACATTGGTTATGGTGTCGTGGGCGAGCTGAAGATGATAACCGTCTGGTGGCAGAAGACCAAGTTGACCGCATTAGTGCGTGAAATGGAGTTAATATTTCCATCATCCACAGCTGAGGATCAACGCAAATATCAAGTTGAACACTATCTGAAACTTTGTCGTATGTTTACTAAGAGTTTTACTGCGTTCTACCTGGTGCTCGTCGCTATCTACAATTTCTTCATTATCGGCCAGTATGTCATACAACGATTCATTATGAAGCTGCCAGGTGCACAAATGTCCATGCCCTATTCTCAAACATCGCCCTGGAGTGTGGACAACACCCTGGGCTTCTGTGTGATGTACACTCTCCAAGTAGTGGCTGGATACACGAGCACAGCCGCCCATATTTCCAGTGATATTCTCATTTACGCAGTGGTCATTCAGGACGTGATGCACTATGACTTTTTGTCAAAGGAGCTGGTTGAGGTGGACATCCAAGCAGGTCGTGTGGCCAACGGCTATGCCAAGGATCTCAAATTGTTGCAGAACATAATCGCCTATCACAATAAGCTACTGGGGTAAGTTGGGCATAATCTATATATATATCTATTAACTGTTGATATCCCAATGTTCCCCTAGACTAACCTATGTCATCAATAAGGTCTTTGGTGTTCCGCTGCTCTTGAACTTTTTGGCTTCTTCGCTGATAGTCTGCTTTGTGGGCTTTCAGATGACACTTGGCCTGAGCACAGAGCAAGTCTGCAAGCTGGCATTCATCTTTGTGGCCCAAATTTTAGAAATCTATCTCATGTGCTATTTCAGCGACATGCTTATCACTGCAGTACGTATATATAATATAATAATAATATCAAGAAAGTCTTATGACTAGTATTTAATAGAGCGGCAGCTTGGCAGCCTCCGTCTATCAGATGAACTGGATTGAGGCAGATCCGCGCTATAAGAAAATGCTTATTATTATAGCACTAAGGACCCAGAGACCGGTCTGCTTGAAGGCAACTGTATTCTTGGATATTTCAATGCCGACTATGACCATGGTTAGATATTTGTTTGTTTATTATAATGTTTCTTATTTTGTCACTTCTAAACCTTTCAGTTCTTGGAAATGAGCTACAGATTCTTTTGTATGATTCGTACTATGTATCAGTAAAACGAGAATTGCTGAAGCTGAAGTTTGCTATTTAAAAGATACTCAATAGCAGAAAATTATACTTACACAAATTATACACAATCGCCTTGCACATAACTGGACTAAATCTCTTAAGTATATTTTCTATGATGTTGTAGGCAGATAATATCATAGAGCGGCACATCAAATAATTATTCACCAAATAAATTAAATATATATTTTGCACGCAATCGTTATAAAATCAAGTCTTTTATTATTCTTCAAGCGATGCTGAGGAATTTGAGAAATTCAATTTTGCTATTATTAAGTTTCAGCATTTGCAAAAGAGAAATATTCTTATGAGCATGATTCCTACCAAAAAAAATAAAGTATTTAATAATCAAAAATTTAATTGCTTTCCATCAGAAAATATTTGAAATGAAGGTATGAAAATATGCACAGAGTACTTCGACTAACCGACAGCCACCCTCACCTAACATTATATTTAAATGTTGCCTTCGACAGCTGCAATTTTTCAGATATCCTTCATATTGGTGACATTCATAAATCAAAAGGCAATTGAGTAATTTTCTCAAATGACTTTATTTGCAAAGCTTGAACCCATAACGACAACAATATTTAACTGCATAAATCATGCAAGAACCTAAACCGCAATCAAATTCTACGTTGCAATAAAGCTATAAAACTCCAATGAAACCCACTTTGTGTGATTTTCCTCTAAGCAAACTATGCGGTTTTAAAGGAATATTCGATTGAAATTGGACACATACTGGCAGGGTATTATAATTTGTTCTCTATTTATATCACATCTAAGGGAGACTTATTTTAATACTATCAAAAGCAACAGCATCTAATAAGAAAAAAAACATTGCTTTTAGTAAAGAATTCTTTGAGAGGAAGTTTGTAATGCTTTGAATAAAACATCCTTACTTTTTAAGGTATATACATTATTTTTGATTAATAAAATGGAAAACACATAAATAAAAAAGTATTCAAATTTTAATAATATGTCGTATTTAAGCAAACGTTTTTTCCGTTAAGTATATATAATAATATCTCGTAGTTTTGATAAGAATTAAGATATGTGCTGGCTTTTAAGGGTACATAATGTTCGTTATGCCCAAGAAAGCAGTTCCTTCATTTTAATTTTTATACTCAAGCAGTGCAGAGAATTGCAGTTACATATTTTATTTTGCGGTTTTGTGAAAATGCTAAGCAATATACTGGGGCATATAAGTATGCCGCAGTTGAAAACTTGAATTGAGTAGCATTGGTCAACATTTTACCAATTTTGAGATGCAAAAAGCATACGTAACTTTCAATGACTTTTTGAGTCTGCCTCTGGTTTTCTATCACATAATCGGCGTGGATCCCTACGAGTCGCCCGACTCCAAGGCAAATCACAATCGTTGGCTACATGTCATCTTTCTGTTCAATATTGCCAATATAAGCTTTAATATCGTCTTGGAATGTGTGCTCATAGTGGAATATTACAAGAGTGGGGACAAAATATTGGATCTTTGCATGATTATTTGCTATCTGAGCTTTTTCACTACTAGTCAACTAAAGGTAATCAGTATTTGGAGAAAGAAATACGAGCTGAATGAATTGGTGACCGAAATGGAGGCAATCTTTCCATCGAAAATCCGCGAGCAGCAGGAGAAGTATCAAGTTGACTATTATTTCGAACGGATCCGATACCTTATGCGGGGCTTCAGTTTTTTTTATACGTTTGTCGTTACGACATATTGCTTTTTCAACATTGTTCGTTATCAAATACAGCGCTGGATACTCCACAGTCCCGATCCCGACAAGACCCTGCCCTTTTACCCAACATGCCCTTGGAATTGCACCGACAACTGGAGCTACTATCTGATATATATTCTGCAGATATTGTGTGCCCTTATGGCCACATTTGGGGACATCGCGGCAGATCTCTCCATCTACGCGTTTAGCACGCAATTCGTCATGCACTTTAAGTACCTCTCAACGAGTCTGGCAGAGTTTCAGGTGCAAGCCGGCCATGTGGAGAATGGCTTTGCAAAGGATATAGACCAGTTGAAGAGGTTGATCATTTATCACAACAAGTTATTTAGGTAAGTTGTACTTATATAATTATTTCGTTTTAGTTAACTTTTCCTTTTGCAGACTTTTGGATATTATGAACACTGTGTTTGGAAGGCCGTTGCTTTTAAATTTTGTCACCTCCTCAATCTTGGTGTGCATTGTGGGCTTTCAGATGACCCTTGGAGTGAGTGCGGGTGACACTATAAAATTGGTTATGTCCCTGATTTCGTCCTTATTGGAAATCTATCTAATTTGCTACTTCAGTGACTTGCTAATTGTGTCGGTGTGTATTGGTAATCGTTTCATATATCCTTTGACGACTTTTATTTTCCATTAACCTGGCTTGCAGAGCACAGACGTGTCTGCAGGTGCTTACGCGATGAATTGGCAACATGCCGATCTGCGATTCAATAAAATGCTTATTTTGATTGCTCAACGCGCTCAAAAACCAGTTTGCTTAAAGGCCACTGAATACTTACATATCTCAATGGAGACAATGGCGATGGTGAGTTAATCTCGGCTTACATATCCACTGGTAATTACTAATTTATTTCCTATGTAGTTCTTGAAAATGACTTATAGATTATTCGCCGTAATACGCACCATGTATCAATAAAGAATTAATACATTTCGGGTGGACAACCATTATTAAAAGAATCTCATAACAAAAAAAACTTAATGAAATTTAATCTATATTTATGATTTTATATAATCAATTTACCATTGCTCTCTATGAATACAAATCAACCACAAAAAAATTAACTGCAGCAACTAATGAAATAATTTCATATGTATTAACTACAAAATATACTACACCTTTAAAATAAATTAATGTATTTTGTGCACTAAATAAACTTAACTGCTGAGAATATTGATTATTGGGAGGGAAAATTCATTAGAAAAAAAGGTAAAATACATAGAAATCCAGAATTCAAATGAAATTTGCACTTGAAATCAATTCATAGTAGAGTAAGCTCATTGTATATAATTAGTATCTCGAATGTTTAATGTTTCATTTGTGTATGTATTAAATAAAGATGTTCTTGAATTGATGCCAGGGCATCTTTCTTGACAAATGTATAGTGTCCAGTTTTGGTTTCACATGGAAATTAATTACATAATTAGCAGACTCTTCCAATTTACCCAGTGCTATACCCCATTAAGGAGTTCCAAGACGTGCGTGTGTCTGCCCTTCAAATGCTCATATAAATAATTAAAATAGAACCACTGCCTAGTCTGAGCAAAGTATATTCTATATGCCAATCGATGGCCATATTAATAGCCTCAGGCCGCAAAAGCAGACAAGATGTGTGTGGCATGTGGCAACGTCGACTTTTTTGAGCGTGATGCTTTGTGCATTCCCAGAATTGGTTGAATCTAATGCGAATGTGTAAGTTAGAAAAACAAAAACTGTAATGCTATTATGGGCCTAGTTACTTAATCTGGCAGAAGGTAAATGTAAGGAAAATTAGCAAAATTAGATAAACAGCAGCATCTTAGTTATCAATTAATATCTTAGTGGAAATAAGGTGGAATTTAACGAAATATTTGGCTTTAAGAGTTGCAAAAAAAAGTCGAATCGATTAAAAAAAAAAAACGACGAGCGCATTCTATCGTAACATATATAAATCAAAGTAAATGCAATAACTATTATTTACAGAAGTTCTAAATTGTATAGATGATGATTATTATGGGATATTATTATTATAAAATTGGGGGTTCTGTACTGCAACCTATTAGATCTCTTGTGCCCCCTTCTGAGCTTATAGCTCCTCCATCAACCTCAGTTCCCGCACGAATGCCAGAATCTTTAATGGGTTGAGAGTTTCTATGTCATTGACACTCATAACATGCATCCATAGGATGCTGCATCTTTTACTGTATAAGGCGATACCTTTAATGATTTTATGAGTCTGCCTTTGCTGATAACCTTGATGATAACCGTCTGGTGGCAGAAGACCAAGTTGACCGCATTAGTGCGTGAAATGGAGTTAATATTTCCATCATCCACAGCTGAGGATCAACGCAAATATATAGTTGAACACTATCTGAAACTTTGTCGTATGTTTACTAAGAGTTTTACTGCGTTCTACCTGGTGCTCGTCGCTATCTACAATTTCTTCATTATCGGCCAGTATGTCATACAACGATTCATTATGAAGCTGCCAGGTGCACAAATGTCCATGCCCTATTCCCAAACATCGCCCTGGAGTGTGGACAACACCCTGGGCTTCTGTGTGATGTACACTCTTCAAGTAGTGGCTGGATACACGAGCACAGCCGCCCATATTTCCAGTGATATTCTCATTTACGCAGTGGTCATTCAGGACGTGATGCACTATGACTTTTTGTCAAAGGAGCTGGTTGAGGTGGACATCCAAGCAGGTCGTGTGGCCAACGGCTATGCCAAGGATCTCAAATTGTTGCAGAACATAATCGCCTATCACAATAAGCTACTGGGGTAAGTTGGGCATAATCTATATATATATCTATTAACTGTTGATATCCCAATGTTCCCCTAGACTAACCTATGTCATCAATAAGGTCTTTGGTGTTCCGCTGCTCTTGAACTTTTTGGCTTCTTCGCTGATAGTCTGCTTTGTGGGCTTTCAGATGACACTTGGCCTGAGCACAGAGCAAGTCTGCAAGCTGGCATTCATCTTTGTGGCCCAAATTTTAGAAATCTATCTCATGTGCTATTTCAGCGACATGCTTATCACTGCAGTACGTATATATAATATAATAATAATATCTAGAAAGTCTTATGTCTAGTATTTAATAGAGCGGCAGCTTGGCAGCCTCCGTCTATCAGATGAACTGGATTGAGGCAGATCCGCGCTATAAGAAAATGCTTATTATTATAGCACTAAGGACTCAGAGACCGGTCTGCTTGAAGGCAACTGTATTCTTGGATATTTCAATGCCTACTATGACCATGGTTAGATATTTGTTTGTTTATTATAATGTTTCTTATTTTGTCACTTCTAAACCTTTCAGTTCTTGGAAATGAGCTACAGATTCTTTTGTATGATTCGTACTATGTATCAGTAAAACGAGAATTGCTGAAGCTGAAGTTTGCTATTTAAAAGATACTCAATAGCAGAAAATTATACTTACACAAATTATACACAATCGCCTTGCACATAACTGGAGTAAATCTCTTAAGTATATTTTCTATGATGTTGTAGGCAGATAATATCATAGAGCGGCACATCAAATAATTATTCACCAAATAAATTAAATATATATTTTGCACGCAATCGTTATAAAATCAAGTCTTTTATTATTCTTCAAGCGATGCTGAGGAATTTGAGAAATTCAATTTTGCTATTATTAAGTTTCAGCATTTGCAAAAGAGAAATATTCTTATGAGCATGATTCCTACCAAAAAAAATAAAGTATTTAATAATCAAAAATTTAATTGCTTTCCATCAGAAAATATTTGAAATGAAGGTATGAAAATATGCACAGAGTACTTCGACTAACCGACAGCCACCCTCACCTAACATTATATTTAAATGTTGCCTTCGACAGCTGCAATTTTTCAGATATCCTTCATATTGGTGACATTCATAAATCAAAAGGCAATTGAGTAATTTTCTCAAATGACTTTATTTGCAAAGCTTGAACCCATAACGACAACAATATTTAACTGCATAAATCATGCAAGAACCTAAACCGCAATCAAATTCTACGTTGCAATAAAGCTATAAAACTGCAATGAAACCCACTTTGTGTGATTTTCCTCTAAGCAAACTATGCGGTTTTAAAGGAATATTCGATTGAAATTGGACACATACTGGCAGGGTATTATAATTTGTTCTCTATTTATATCACATCTAAGGGAGACTTATTTTAATACTATCAAAAGCAACAGCATCTAATAAGAAAAAAAACATTGCTTTTAGTAAAGAATTCTTTGAGAGGAAGTTTGTAATGCTTTGAATAAAACATCCTTACTTTTTAAGATATATACATTATTTTTGATTAATAAAATGGAAAACACATAAATAAAAAAGTATTCAAATTTTAATAATATGTCGTATTTAAGCAAACGTTTTTGACTCCGTTAAGTATATATAATAATATCTCGTAGTTTTGATAAGAATTAAGATATATGCTGGCTTTTAAGGGTACATAATGTTCGTTATGCCCAAGAAAGCAGTTCCTTCATTTTAATTTTTATACTCAAGCAGTGCAGAGAATTGCAGTTACATATTTTATTTTGCGGTTTTGTGAAAATGCTAAGCAATATACTGGGGCATATAAGTATGCCGCATTTAGCCTCAATAAGTTTCAGTTGAAAACTTGAATTGAGTAGCATTGGTCAACAATTTACCTATTTTGAGATGCAAAAAGCATACGTAACTTTCAATGACTTTTTGAGTCTGCCTCTGGTTTTCTATCACATAATCGGCGTGGATCCCTACGAGTCGCCCGACTCCAAGGCAAATCACAATCGTTGGCTACATGTCATCTTTCTGCTCAATATTGCCAATATAAGCTTTAATATCGGCTTGGAATGGGTGCTCATAGTGGAATATTACAAGAGTGGGGACAAAATATTGGATCTTTGCATGATTATTTGCTATCTGAGCTTTATCACTACCAGTCAACTAAAGGTAATCAGTATTTGGAGAAAGAAATACGAGCTGAATGAATTGGTGACCGAAATGGAGGCAATCTTTCCATCGAAAATCCGCGAGCAGCAGGAGAAGTATCAAGTTGACTATTATTTCGAACGGATCCGATACCTTATGCGGGGCTTCAGTTTTTTTTATACGTTTGTCGTTACGACATATTGCTTTTTCAACATTGTTCGTTATCAAATACAGCGCTGGATACTCCACAGTCCCGATCCCGATAAGACACTGCCCTTTTACCCAACATGCCCTTGGAATTGCACCGACAACTGGAGCTACTATCTGATATATATTCTGCAGATATTGTGTGGCCTTATGGCCACATTTGGGGACATCGCGGCAGATCTCTCCATCTACGCGTTTAGCACGCAATTCGTCATGCACTTTAAGTACCTCTCAACGAGTCTGGCAGAGTTTCAGGTGCAAGCCGGCCATGTGGAGAATGGCTTTGCAAAGGATATAGACCAGTTGAAGAGTTTGATCATTTATCACAACAAGTTATTTAGGTAAGTTGTACTAATATAATTATTTCGTTTTAGTTAACTTTTCCTTTTGCAGACTTTTGGATATTATGAACACTGTGTTTGGAAGGCCGTTGCTTTTAAATTTTGTGACCTCCTCAATCTTGGTGTGCATTGTGGGCTTTCAGATGACCCTTGGAGTGAGTGCGGGTTACACTATAAAATTGGTTATGTTCCTGATTTCGTCCTTATTGGAAATCTATCTAATTTGCTACTTCAGTGACTTGCTAATTGTGTCGGTGTGTATTGGTAATCGTTTCATATATCCTTTGACGACTTTTATTTTCCATTAACCTGGCTTGCAGAGCACAGACGTGTCTGCAGGTGCTTACGAGATGAATTGGCAACATGCCGATCTGCGATTCAATAAAATGCTTATTTTGATTGCTCAACGCGCTCAAAAACCAGTTTGCTTAAAGGCCACTGAATACTTACATATCTCAATGGAGACAATGGCGATGGTGAGTTAATCTCGGCTTACATATCCACTGGTAATTACTAATTTATTTCCTATGTAGTTCTTGAAAATGACTTATAGATTATTCGCCGTAATACGCACCATGTATCAATAAAGAATTAATACATTTCGGGTGGACAACCATTATTAAAAGAATCTCATAACAAAAAAAACTTAATGAAATTTAATCTATATTTATGATTTTATATAATCAATTTACCATTGCTCTCTATGAATACAAATCAACCACAAAAAAATTAACTGCAGCAACTAATGAAATAATTTCATATGTATTAACTACAAAATATACTACACCTTTAAAATAAATTAATGTATTTTGTGCACTAAATAAACTTAACTGCTGAGAATATTGATTATTGGGAGGGAAAATTCATTAGAAAAAAAGGTAAAATACATAGAAATCCAGAATTCAAATGAAATTTGCACTTGAAATCAATTCATAGTAGAGTAAGCTCATTGTATATAATTAGTATCTCCAATGTTTAATGTTTCATTTGTGTATGTATTAAATAAAGATGTTCTTGAATTGATGCCAGGGCATCTTTCTTGACAAATGTATAGTGTCCAGTTTTGGTTTCACAAGGAAATTAATTACATAATTAGCAGACTCTTCCAATTTACCCAGTGCTATACCCCATTAAGGAGTTCCAAGACGTGCGTGTGTCTGCCCTTCAAATACTCATATAAATAATTAAAATAGAACCACTGCCTAGTCTGAGCAAAGTATATTCTATATGCCAATCGATGGCCATATTAATAGCCTCAGGCCGCAAAAGCAGACAAGATGTGTGTGGCATGTGGCAACGTCGACTACTTTGAGCGTGATGTTTTGTGCATTCCCAGAATTGGTTGAATCTAATGCGAATGTGTAAGTTAGAAAAACAAAAAATGTAATGCTATTATGGGCCTAGTTACTTAATCTGGCAGAAGGTAAATGTAAAAAAAAATAGCAAAATTAGATAAACAGCAGCATCTTAGTTATCAATTAATATCTTAGTGGACATAAGGTGGAATTTAACAAAATAATTGGCTTTAAGAGTTGCAAAAAAAAATCGAATCGATTTAAAAAAAAAAACGACGAGCGCATTCTATCTCCGATGAGTCGTAACATATATAAATCAAAGTAAATTCAATAACTATTATTTATAGAAGTTCTAAATTGTATAGATGATGATTATTATGGGATATTATTATTGTAAAATTGGGGGTTCTGTACTGCAACCTATTAGATCTATTGTGCCCCCTTCTGATCTTATAGCTCCTATATCAGCCCCAGTTCCCGCACGAATGCCAGAATCTTTGCTGGGTTGAGAGTTTCTATGTCATTGACACTCATAACATGCATCCCTAGGATGCTGCATCTTTTACTGTATAAGGCGATACATTCTGATAGGATTTGAGTTGAAGACTTCACAGAACCTGCACCGATTATTACCATAAATACCCAGTTTGGATAGGTGGCTTCTTAGTCTACAATGTCCTGTCAGTAGACCGATAAGTATCTCAAGCCTATTCCTACAAATGGATTTTACTTGCTTAAATCGAAAGACATTTGGTCTGTCGGACTCCTGGTGTCTCTTCCCAACTCCGTAGTCTCCTTTGACTTTCTTGTTATGTTATGTTATATACCATAATATAAAAATATCATCAATACTAGCGTATAAAGAAAATCTCAATAGCATGATGAACTTAAGGAAACTTAATATGTAATTAAAATAGCTGGTTGGCACAGAAAGAGCCATCAAGTGCGTACTCTGAAAAAATCCTTTTTATAGTTTACACAATAAATCAAATTGCAAAATAAAAAATGAAAAGAAAAATGCAAAACCAAAGCAAACGAAGCAGAAAGAAGCAGCTACATAAAAAGCAAGGTAGTCAAGGAGTAAGTCAGTCAGTGAGTGGGTTAGTGAGTGGGCCAGTGAGTCAGTGAGTGGATACCGATGTCAAGTGCAAAGTAAACACAAACAACAACAAAAAAAGGCTTCTTTAGCCACCTTGAGACGAGGGCGACCTCAGAACAGGCTGGTGAAACTTATTGCAACGAGTGAAAGTGGTTTCGGAGGCAGGAAAGAGGCGTGGTATGTTGCTGGTGGCTTCTTGCTAATGTTGCTGTTGCTCTAAAAGTCTCAGTTGATTTTGCATGCATAATTTGTGTGGCAAGCGTAAAAATATGCAGTCTTTGCACTTTGATGAAATATGCACGCCAAATAAGACGAAACACTAAGTAAACCAGCATAAAACCCAAACAGAAAGTGAAACAAAAAACAAAAAAAAGACAGAAGAATGTTATTTGCATAAAATGTGGAGCCACAGGGGAGCAGTTTCTTAATAGTTTTGTTGTTTTGTTGACAAGTTGCCAAAGACGCCCACTTTGAGCTCGAACAACTCAATCAACATAAAATCAGCAAATGCCATCAAATTTGCACATCAAATCGAGCATTCGTCCCGTTGTCCGCACTTTTCCTCTAATACACTCAGCAGCTAAATTATATCTAAATTGGCTGACGACTTTGTATGGCATATGATATATATAAGGTGACTTGACTCTGGACTTACCAATATTATGCACGATATGCCAAACGGATATGCCCACCAAGAATCCGGCGTGGAATTAACGAAGACTATGAAGCAACCATCGCTGCAGAGTTTTATGAGGAGTAAACCGCCTGCCCGATAAAGTAATCCAAGTCTGTGGAACAGAAAGATGAGAGATGGTTTATAAGAGGGAGAGAGATAGATAGAGAGAGAGAGAGAGAGAGAGAGAGCGAGAGCTACAAAGGAAATTAAAAGCACTTTCGTTGGTTCGCGAACTGATTTTATGGCTGACGTTTTTCTGGTCGCATTAATTTTCTATATTCAGCTTAGACAGTAAAAGGGAAATTAAAATCTTGGAGTGGACCACTTTTAAGCTGTGTCAGTCAGACGGAATACAGAATACAGAATACATTTCGATTTGTTGCTCTTCTCCATCTATATTTGTACTTAACGGAATGCAATCTCTATTTATCTATGTGCAACTCACCGCCTGCGCAGCGCCACATTGAATTTATCCAGCGGATGCGCGTGCACATTTCGATTCTTGTGCCACAGCCACAAAAGTTTCTTCATTAAAATGACAAACAGCACAAAAAAGAGCAGAACGAAAAGCAAATCAATGCAAACGAACAGGATGAAACTCAGCGAAGGAGTCGTCGACGTCGATGTCCCACCCAAGCCGGATGTGAATGCCGCTGCCTCGGCATGTCCAGATGCAGAGGCGGAGGCGCGACGATTCCAACCGCCAGCCGGCTGCTGTTCCTGTTGTTGTTGTTGTTGTTGCGGCCAAGTCAATGCCGCAGCTGTCACAGCAGCCAAGTTCGAGGACGAGCTACTATTGCTGCTGCTGTCTGTGATTGATGACGCTGATGTGGCCACATTATTGCTGCTGCTGCTGCTGCTGCTGCTCATTGATGATGTTTGAGTTAGGGCCGGTTGCCGCCTGGCCGTTGCATTGCCCAGCAGTGCCTCCGATTCGAGCAGTAAATTATCGCCGTTGAGCAGCGTGTGCGTTGCATAGTAGACACCAGCATCGTACTCTGTGGACTCCATCTCATCCGTTTCGCTGCCACTGTTGGGGCTGCTCGAATCCAACGGCAGTCGGGTGGTTAGCAACTCTAGCCACCAGTGACGCGGCCACTTGCCAATGATGCTACAGATTAGAGGCGCAGCAATCGCAAACAGTAGCGGCAGCAGCCAACTAATACCAATGGCTCCGCGTATACCCGCTGAGCCGTTCTGAAGGGCCAAGGAGCGGGCGCTGCTGCAGTTGCTGGAGTTGTTGGACGGCGGTGGATTCCGTCTGCCCCTTCCGCCGCTCATCACGGCTGTCCTCTCTGGGGACTGCGCTGTGATTTGCGTAATGTTGTTTAGACTCTCGCGGCGTTTGTTCGACTTGGTTGGTGTGGCCGGCTTGACAGCGATTTGCAGATACTTCTTCGGCACCAGTTCTGTGTGTACCACCAACGCAACGGCAATCAGAGTGGAGATGCCCAGCAGAAGTAGCGATGCCAACGTGCTGCTGATTATGGCATGCCAGTTCTGCAAAGACAGGAAATTATGGAGCACATTAATAACACGCCACTAAGTGGGACATTGGCGGCCACTCCGCTGCATCATCATTATTTTTAATTAAATATAAAAAAAGTTGAAGTCACATTACAACAGCAACGCCAACAGTACCCAGCATACAATTTACGACCAAGTAAATATTTTTCATATTTCTCTTCGTTTTTTTTTATGTATTTCACAGCTATTTACTTGGATTTCGCATGCTTTGTCGGTGCGTCATAAAGATGACATCAAAATGTTGACGCGTGCCTGAAGCATAAATTATTTCATTGCACTGCTTGTCAGTGACTGGACATTACTTATTAAAAAGTTATAAAACTTTCCTGTGCATTATAACGCAGGACATACAACTTTATTATGTGGCTTCTGCTCTTTTTTTGCATTTTATAGGCTGCGTAAATTGAATCTGTGTATTTGAGTTGCATTGAAATATAGAACTTGTAATGTAGATGGCAGGTTACAAGTAACGTAGTAATAAGACTGGAAAATAATATCTGTACAATGATATCTATTGACGTCAATTGTGTGACTGCCAACTAGAAGAAGAAGAAGAACCAATAGATATGAATTAATGTTGAGGCAACAATGCTTACAACGAAAATTATCATTAGAAATGTTTAAACACTTGAACTGCTTTAGAACTGCTTCAGTACTGCTTGCTCAACGGAATTGTATATTGTGTGGGGCACAATTAGCGCAGATTGAAAACTTGCATTTTATACCCCTGAAAAGTGTTTGATGGTTTTCTGCCCATTTGTGTATCCGGCTGATGGGAGTATCTGCGACCCCATAAGGTATATATAATCTTAAACAGGAGCAACAGCCGAGTTGTTATATGGCCTATAATAGCTAAAAACTACTATATTTTCTCGTATATCCGGCGGAGAATATTATCTCATATACCCGGCGCATATCAAGATTGCTTAACCTTGTTTAATTAAAAAGAAATTTGCAAATTAAACTATATATTATGTTTAACAGCTTTGTTCAGGGTGTAGTCACTGTATAGTTCACTCTTCTGCACTATTACTTGTTTGTGTAAAGCTAAGTGTAATTAATTCATAACTGGAATGCACAAGGAGATTTAATTTAATTTGGCTTAACTTGTGGTATGATGTCATTACCATTAACAAAATTAAAAGTTCATACACTTCAGTATTGTGGAATGGGTTCATAAAAGCAACAGCTCAGCGCTGTTGCACAAACGAGTGCATTGCGGATCATGTGGGAGATTAGTTGCGTTCTCAATTTACCCGTTAATTTATTTGACTGTTTGCCACGTTTAAAGGGAATCATTTTTATAGATTTATCATTGATATTGTCTGTCGTCTTGTGGATTATATTTTTCTTCAAACCTCTAAAGCATAATCTAGCCAAGTTGATGTACTCATTTTTTGTACAATTTTATATTATTATATTGTCATATGTCTTATTTTTTTTGCTGCGATTACTCAGGAGTCGGCGACTGACCGAATCGGACTATAACTTCAAGATACATTAACATGAAGAATGATGTTAACCAAGATTTTGTGCTTATAAAATGGATTTGAGTTAATTTTGTCTGTTGCGGCAAAGAAACACCACATAACGAAAAAAACACAATCTGATTAAATATGCGATTCCATATGCAAGTTGTTTTTAAGAGCTAAAGTGAAGTGAAGTGAAGTGGTTTCTGTAAAACAAGACGTTGTGGCTTTAATATTCCTGCCACACTTCATTACATTATCAGCATTTTACTTTGTTCTTAATGCATATACATACATATATATATATATATATATATATATATATATACAGGTAAGGCAAGAACTCGGCATTCGGTTGCTTCTTTTCAGCTCAGTTGCTCTTGGCTTCTTTGGGGTCAGCGATGCGTTGGATTGAAGGAGATGGAGAAAAACAAATTTGTTAACTTTTTAATTTTCAATTCTCAACGCGAATATTTTGCGGCGTCGGTTTGTTTTTCGCGAAATTATGAGTTAAGTGCGCTTAAAAGCTTTTGCCTTTCATATGACTTTCTCTATCCTTCTCTCTCTCTCTCTCTGTCTGTCTCTCTCGTACTGACTGCCCATCTCTGTCGTTTGTCGTGCACAATATATATTTTTTCTTATATCATTTATTATGCGTTTTTAACTGCTGCCGAAATTGTATTTATTTAAAACCACAAATACATACGGAATAAGAATAATGAATTTTTTTAATATAATTTACAGTGGTTTATTGTGTGGGCGGTGGGCGTGTCAGCCTGCGGCTCATGGCTTCCTTTTGCTGTGACTGTGACTGTGACACATGTTTTCAACAATACAATTTCCATATGTCTGCGGTGTGTCGTGCCCCTGTTGCCGTGTGGTTATACCCTGTGCCCATCAACAAATAGCCAGAAGAGTCTGATGATGCAAGTGCATATGAGAGGCAGATTGAAGCATCTGTGAACCATTAACTCTAAGTATTCTATCGGCATCAAATGACTAGACGATTACAGGGACTATAAGATCTTAACGAGAAATTGTAAATAAAAGTGGTCAGAATTAGTTTATTGATTGTAATCGATAACTTCCCAGCTTCCTTAATATTAATAGTAATCGATTAGCGATAGCGAAACAAGATATCTTGAGATCATATTGATCAACTGCATAAATTTGATCGAGTAGTTTCAGAAATCGTATGTTCATGTTAAACAAAGCACACAGCAAAAAACAGTCCGAGTATATTTGTTAATATGTTAGGGTATTTTCTGGACAAGTTCTCTCTGTCTCTCCCGACTTGGCCTTGCTTACTTGTTTCCCTTATATGTGTTTCAGAAAACAGTGAGGCATGTCATGGTTCTGGCGGTTTCAATTTTGGTGTGACTTCAAGCCGAGAAAATCGCATCTTTGTGATTTGTGAAATAAATTTGGACATGGCACATATATTTTTTTTTTGCTACATAAATTTTTATACTTGTGTATATTTATATAAACGCATGCGCAGCGGTAAAGAGCTTACATTGTTTGAGTATATCCTTACTTGAAATTTAACAGCACTTATAAAACATTTTAGTAGAATGAAACTATCGACTTAGCATCTCTGCGACTTGAGTTATTCAAAACGCTTGCTTTCGAAATTAAAGACAATCGGAGATAAACTGAAATGGCAAATGAGAGTTTTCCGATAGTGCACAAATACACAGCAATCCTGTGCGCATTCAATGAAGGATTTCGCCAAAAGGACAGCGCAAAAGGACAGGCAAAATTTGAAACTGGATTTGATGTCACTGCGTAATGCAGAAAAGGAAAAGCAGGAGACACAAAGGTGGATGCCAGGGCACACTCAAACGCTTCGAGGAGCACCAGGTAGCCGATCTCGAGTACAAGGCGACAATTGAACAGCTCGCTGAGCTTGAGAGCCAAATGAACAGAATATGCAAATTTTAACAACACTTGTCTATGGAATTTCAAACTAGTTCAAGCAAGAATTTCAACTTTAAGGATCTTTTGGAAACGAATGAAACTGTTTCAGACCAGCATTTGTGTGTTGCCAAACAAATCGAATGCGTTAAGAAAAACAACAACAACAATGACAACGACAACGACGAAAGCATGGAAAATAATTTGCCCTCCCCTTTGAGCCAACACAATGGAAACTTTGTTTTCTTAAGCAAAGAGAAAGATGAACAAATATGTCCATATCATTTCAACAATTTGGCCTTGGCGTAGTTTGGATGATTGTCCAAAAACTTTGTGTTTGCCTTTGAGTTTGTCTCTGTTTTCTTTGTTTCCTCTGCCCGATTCCAATGTCAACTTTTGTGAAATTCCCGCGACTCGGTTCCTTTTGCATTTTCAATTGCTTAAACCTTTTTCATTTGTTGTTTTCTTTATTTTTTTTTATTTTTTCGCGTTTTATTTGTTTTTCATTCATTTATCGTGCTTCAGTTTCTACAGAGGCCCAGCTTATTACTAATTCAAAAATCTTGCTAGAAGCTTACTGGAGTTATTTTCTTAACGAAACTGGTGCTTTTTTGCACTGCAGCTTTTCAAGACCCAAGAGATTATGATGCTCAAATTTTTATATTTTGTTTATACGCGAATTTTACGTTTTATATTTGAACAGATTGCCAGATTCATTTGGGATTTTAAGCATTTTCGGTTGCACGGTACTTGAACCGATCTCCCGCATTTTATATGCTATCATCTTGGTATCCGGTTAGCCTGCCTTAGCCCCGGTCTGGGCAAATTGAAAATTTGGGCATATATTAATATTAATATGA
The DNA here is from genome assembly GCA_035042405.1 of Drosophila demipolita. Classification (NCBI taxonomy): domain Eukaryota; kingdom Metazoa; phylum Arthropoda; class Insecta; order Diptera; family Drosophilidae; genus Drosophila; species Drosophila demipolita. The sequence continues at coordinate 1,973,915 of JAWNLI010000044.1, read as the reverse complement.
ACTTTAACGATTTCACTCTCGGGAGAACTTGACTCCGTGCTGTTGACTTTTAATTTCCTCTTCTCGCAATTACTGGGAGACTGCGTCGACAACAGGTGGGTGTGCAAACGGGATTTGTATTTCATAAATTTTTTGCATCCCTTGCCAGCCATTTTATGGCCCTGTTGCCATAGCTAACTGTAAATTATAATATTCGCAAATCCTGGCTCAGTTTATTTGCTTAGGCGCCAAGTTAATTTGTTGTGGTGATGATGATGCTGATGATTATTATTTAAATTGTGACTTCTACAGATTACTTTCAATATATATTGCGGCATTAAAAGTTGGCTAATATTCATGCTTGAACATTTACGAAAATTGGTAATTATTGCTCCGTTCCCCAGGTGAACGGATGATTGTTACTAAAGGGTCTAGACAGGTAGGTTTTGTGTTTAAGGAAGGGGCTGAATTTTAATTATACATACCAGACCAATAGTCAATTTTTTGTTAAACAAAGTATGTATTTTGAGCAAAATTTAAATTAACTGCAAAGGAAATTCCACGAATATTTTGCAAATTGTATTTTTTTTAACCATTTTTTGTTTTTTACCAATTTTTTTGGTTTTTTTCTGATGGTTTCTTTTGTTTGCTTGTTGCCTCAATTTATTTATATGTTTGCTTTAATGTAATTAAATGTTACGTTTTTTGAGTTTATTGTGGCGGCGCGCGAATGTTCATTTTGGTTTTGAAAATGCAGCATTTATTTTATAGAGCGCCGCAGAAAAGTATGCAAATCAATTTAATGCTAGCTATTTTAATCTGTTCTGAGCATCCCCACTTTTAAAGAATTTAAATTAAATCTATCTGAATTGAATATAAATAAGTAAATATGTAAAAGTTACACAGATTGATGTGTTGTTATTTTCTATTCTGTCATTCACGAATAGTCCTACTAGTCTATTGATGTATATTTATAAAATATATATGTTTTTTAATTTATATTAATTTTTTTATTGTTAACTAGTTAATTATTTGATTTATTAGCCATAGCAAATAGTATATTTTATTTACTCACCGTTGGTAGCATTTTCAGGAAACCCAGCAAGTAGATGAGCATCACACTCGACGTGGAAATACAGAACTGCATCTTGAGGAAGGTCACGGCACACTTGCGATTGCACCAGATGGGCAGCAAGATGAGGAAAGCAGAACAGCTTTGGAGGAGGCAGCAGGCGCAGCTGACGATCACAAAGATTGGCCGCTGTGAGGCATGCGACTGCGTCGACTGCAACGAGGCGATGGGCAAAGGGATGCGGAAAACTTAATAAATATTTATCATATATTAGCTTAATATTAAAAAACTGCAACGGGCTAAGGACAGAAAATAAAAATTGTGTGTTGTGTGAAGCGAAAATAAGTGTCTAAATAAATAGGAATACAAAAATAAAATTTCGCCAGCAGTGGTTTGAGCTAAAGGACATTTTCGTAATATGTTTAAAATATTTTTATTTTCATCCTACACTACTCACATGAAGCTGCCGCTTGGTGAGCATAACCACATAGGTGCCGGACAGTGGGCAAACGCATCGGGTTATGTTTTCCATGAGGGTCTTTGTGATGCAGAGATCCGAGCGCCAAGTCGAGTCAAAGGAAGCTTTGTAGTCATGACTGTAAATGAATTTTAAACTTAAAATTGACACTAAATTCACGTTGTCATTAAACTTACCCACAGGTGGCTACCCAATCACCGGATTTGGGCACACTTTCGTGCTGAAAGATGATCTCCACATGGCCAGCCTCAAAGGACAAATCGAGCGGCTCTCGAAAGTTGTCATTCGAGCGGTTCGATTGAAACAACCAGGTCTGTATGATGCGCGAGGCGAGCACATAGTCCGAGTCCTTGGGATCGCTGTATAAAACGAGGGAATTAAAATTATAATCGGCTCATCTTTATTAAAGACTCGATTGCATGTTTTCAAATCATAAATCTACTTTATGTGCAAGCAGCCTTAGTAATACATATCCGGTTTTTGATAATATAATATGTATTAACAGCTGGCACTATTCATTCTGCGATTACATATATTTAATCTCATCAACGCACCCAAGGATGAATTTCTTCTTCATGTTTATTAAAGCTCTCGCACTCACAGGATGTAAAAAAAAAAACATAAGCACACACACAAACACACACATTTATGTGGAGTATTACAAAATTGACAACCATTCTAGTGGTATTTAATTTTTAGCTTTGACAACAAGATTGTATTTTGTATTTGCTGCATTCTGAATGTTGAATATTTGCATTTTATTTACAATATTTGAGCAGTACATTGTTGACGGCACTCTTGCAACAGCTGTAATGCGCTTATGATACAAGGAATTTGCTGCCAATGAGACTGTGGCATGCAGCATTGGCAACAGTTGGCATTACACATACACACTTTTCAAGGACTTGGCTTGAGATTTAAATATGCATAGAAATTAAACTTGTGTTTTGCTGCAAGAGACGGAAATAGGAAATATATTTTCGCAAGTGTTTCATAATTTATAGCTAAACTACTCAAAGATGTCCTACATTAACCATAACTAGACTGCACATGTTAAAAGTGAAACAATTATCTCAGTTATATAATTATTATTACTGCATTTCAATTTGAGCACTCACCTGCCACGCGTGTAGTAAGTTTTTGGCAGAAAACTTTTCAGATTCTTGTAGGAGATCACAGAAGCGAATATTGTCGAGTTGGCCATGATATGCAGCAGACGTGGGGACAGTCCAATGTCCATATAAAGTTGATCAGAAAATAAGTCGTCGCTAAGAAAGAAAAGTGCACACAAAAGATTAAATCTCGGCAAGCATAGTTCACAAACTTAATTAGCCTAATAAGACACTTGAAGGATTTACACTTCAGCTCTGTCCAGAGCTGGTATAAAGTCCTCCAAGCTGGTGATATTGTATTCATTTCGTATTTTTTTTATTATATTTTTTTTATTTATGTTTGCCCAACCTTCCGTTAAAAGCAAATGCAAAAATGTTCAACCCTGACAGGGTATATTAATCAAGCGGGCTTAAAGTGAAGTTTACGTTGCGCTTGGGTAAGAAAATTTGCACTTTACCTTTTCTTTTAATTATGTTATTATGCAAAGCACTTGACTTATACAAGGCAGAACTTTAGAATATCAAACTAGAGTTCTCTTGAAGTACTTATTTTAATGCAGAAAGAAAAAAAAGATAGCCAGTTTGAAAAGATTATAATCAACTTAATGCAGATATTGGCTCTAATAACTTTTTAACAAACTTTATTTTTCCATATGCTTACTGAAATCAAAGAAAACGAGCAAAAATCAACTTAAGTAAATGTAGTTGCAGAAGAAATTACTTAACATTCGGGTTGTCGTAATAGCTTTTTCAAAAAGTTCAAATTTCAATTACAACAAAAACCGATTTAGAAAAAAATTAAGGAATTGAAATAGTTAAAAGTTCGATACGATGAATGCAACATGAAGAAATTGAGCAGCAATTGGCTTGGACTCGCTTGTCAACTCACCCATAAATGCGTAAATTGAAAGGCAAAGTTTTCACAGAGGTCATATAAATGCGCAGTGAATTCAGGCGATCCAGCGACAATGTATCCTCATCGACTGTCAAAATACTTGCGGCACCAGCACCAGTCGTCCCTGCACCACCGCTGGCGTCTCCAATGGTCATGCCACTGACTCGATTGGCCTGCAATTTACCCGCAGCGTCGCCGATTGCGATGCCTGCCTCGCCAATTTTATTTCCATTTCCATTACCTCTGCCACTGCTGTCGCTGTTGCTGCCTCTGACTCTGCTGTTGCTGCCACTGCTGCTGCCTCTGTCCTGTGCGGTCAAAGTTGTCGAACTGTCAGCAGCTGTTGCCGAGGATGTCGCCTGCTTGCCACTGCCACTGTTGCCTGTCGATGTGGCCAATTGCGAGGCCGCAATTGTCTCACGGTTCAGCGCCGCAGATTGCGTTAAAAGTTGCAACTTTTTAATTTGCTGCAAAAATCAAACATTTTGACACATTAATTTTATGAATTGAAATCAAAATTACAGCTTTAAAGTTTAAGAGGCTGAAGGTCAGGCCATGACCGTCGACGGTTCTGTTACCCAGGCAACTCCCTCTAAACCCAGTCTTGTTTGTTTTTTCCTCAACTGTGATTTATTATTACACTATGAGCAAATCAATATATAACACGTTTCAAGAAATTTGAGTCGTTCCCACAATTACCAGCTTATTGGCATAGAGAGGTGGCCAATTGACTTGACATTTATATAATTTAATTGAATGCTGAGACTTTTGAAGGGCAGCTTCTTTATTATGATTTTATTTAGAATGGGACGAAATCTCCAAGGTTAATTAGAATTGTGAACAACATATACAAATATTATAAATTTTAATGCTTCCCGTTGTTATAGTTTAATTCTGTATTTAAGACTAAGTCATTTCTATAATGCATTTGTATTTTTGGAATAATTATTCATTAATTGTATTTTTTTCATTCGAAATACATAATCCCAACAATTGTGTATAAGTCTACATATTGCACACAAATCGATGCAAAAATAAATATGAAGAGTTGGCCAAACTCATTTGGTTCATGTTGGCAACAATAACAACATAAACAAGAACAATATGAAATAAGTCAATGAACCTACTTGAAACTGTTGTCGATTGGGGTTAAGAGTGGTAGTACGCAAACTGGAAATGGGGGTAGGGAACGGGGTGGGGAGTGCAGTATTAGTGGGGTAATACGCTGACCCAATAAGCTTAAGCAGCAGCCAAGCGGCCAACGAACCAAACTTGTAATGCCAACTCCATTAATGTGCAGTTTTCCTTGATTGTTTTTTTTTGGGATTTGATTTATATATATATTTATATAAATATTTTTTATTTTTCAATAATATTTTCTGCTGTCATGACGCAATTTCCTGTGCAAATCAAGAATTACAATGGCTCGACAAACAGAATTGGAATTGGACATAAGCATAAATAAATGTTCTAGTGCATTTGCAGTCGAGAGCAAAAAACAAGTTCAATTGGAAAAGTTTGCTGTTCCAAGTTTGTGGCCATAAAAAATGAAAAATGCTGCAAATAATACAGAAAGCAGCAACATCAGTCAAGCATAATGTGATACTTACATATGTCATGCCCATGTTTCCATGCAAATTGTGGCATTTGTGTGATTTCGATTAAAGACAAAGCTCTACAAAAAGTATGCTACAAAAAAAATTGCTCAAAAAAGTTTGAAATTCCGACCTGGCCACGTTTAACAGTTTACCGGCAAATCACTGGGGCGTTCAACAATGTGGGCGTGGCCGTTTGGCCTTAAATGCTCCACATGTTTCAGAGTGTGTGCGTGTGTGTGTGTGCGCGTGTGTGTGCGCGTGTGTGTGAAACTTTTTTGCTGACTTAAAAGTTTGCCTGTGACTTTAGAGCACGTTCATTTCACTGACTTTACTTTGCTAAGTGATTTGTCGTGAACTTTACAAATTTGATTTTTGAATAGTCCATATCTGCAGTCTTGGCATCCCAGCTAAAGTTTCTTGGTCAAGTTTGACAGTGTGTGGAATTAAACAGGGGCGGATTAGCAGAAAAAACAAATATATTTGAAAAAAAGACATAAAAATAAATGAATTTTCTAAATAAATGTGCTAAAAAGTGAAAACCATTGCATCTGCCAACCTGATAATGACTTGTTTTGTAGTTTGTTAAGTCCGGCCCTGGAAATTCGAGTAAATAGGTATTTGAAACTAGGTCAATTAACTTTATTTGCCATTTGTATTGCCCGGTCCATAATAAGGCAATAGGCATTGAAAGTTGCCCCACTGATTTTAATAAACTTTTACATTCTAATATTGAAATGCAGCTGCACTTTTATGCTAAAACTTTTTCAATTGCAATATCCACAAGAGCGGAAAATGAATACAGACCAAAATTAATGTTAATCAGCAAAAATGAAATGAAAACTTGATTAAGCAAATTAATATTTCTGCACATTTCCAATGATATTTTGTGCTGTCAACCAGCCATCGATAGGCCAACAGCAAAATAATTCAATTCGAACATGATTCATTTGACATATAAAGTTCATTTCATTCACAAAATGCGAAATATTTGCACACATTATGTAAGCATTATTACATTGTACATTTTTGTAATTATTAATGTAATCAAAGTTTAAAATAATATATTCCGTGAAAATCTTGTTATTGAAATTGCATTGATCAGTGAGCAATTACTAACTGCACATAATAATTAAACGAGCATCAAATAAAAAAAAAACACCTGTGAAGTTCAATTAAATCTAGAGCAAACATATCATTCAGTTGTGCAATGTGTAATGAAGCTGACTAATTAAAAACATGTCTATATGCTTTGAAATATTTAATTCACTTGCCGAATATATATGAAAATAAAATGATGTGATTATTGAAATAAGATTCCAGCCAGCGTTTTTCTGATCGTTTCTCTCTTCGCTTTTGCTAATTAAAAGTTAATGCATTAAAACATTACTTCGTACCTCAAAGTTTCTGCTCAGTCAATAAAAACGCTGCCAACTATTTGGAAAGTTGAGAGAAGTTGGAATGCTGGCATTTAATCGACCCAATTATGATGGAAAGTTTTCCTTTACTTATTAAAACGCGGCGTCAGCTAATAAAAATTGAACATAAAAATATTCGCCGAACTCTCTCTGGCTCATATGGCGCATTATATTGAAATGCCATAACTCAACCAAACTCCTGGGGAAACAAAATTAATATCGGCACATTATAAACTTTCACAACTTGTCGTCTCATCGCCTTATCCTCTCTGAAGACAACTAAGTGTTACGCGAACAGCTCAATAAAAACTTACTTGATTTTCTGGTTTGCCTCCTTTCCACGGGATGAATTTTTAAATGGGTAATACTGGAAATGAGCAGATACCAAGTATATTATGCAGTAAAGCCAACTCCTGGCACGCTTGAGGTCCTTGACATTGAGACTGTTGTTACTATTACAGAAGGCTTTGCTTTCATGGTGAAGGAATACAGCAACAGCTGCAATCAACACTCACATAAATTTGCATACCAATATTTAAGTGTGATGCATGTGGCATACAACTCCTTTCAGCCGCCTTCGGCTGCTCCTGCTGGTGCTTCAATGCCTCACTTCGCGAAAGCAAAGTATGCTCGAGGAATAAAACATGAGCCTCTGCCAACTGTAGGTCCTCCCTCCCCGCTCCACAACTCATTTAAAAGCTGAAATAAGTTGGGTGTGAAACGAAAAACTACAGACGGATCTGATAATGGAAAATGGCCAAACAAACCATAACAAATACTCATACTTTTAAACTACGGCACAAGCTCATAAGTAACTTCCGACATTGTCTGTGGCTGGCCATAAGGACATCCTATGTTATGGTGGTTATTTTGCGGTCCACTCAGGTGTCAGTTGCCCCACCATAAGTGCTCAGCTTGATGGTTGATAATTAGCAGCAACTTGGGGTCAAATTAAATAGACTGTTGTGTGGCTCATTGTTTCATTAGAGAAGTAAATAATATATAGACACAAATCAACGTACTGAGTGAAAAATATTGGCTCACCATTCGAGCAGTCTCATTCAATAATTGTAATATCCTATAAATTTCTCACATATTTTGTATTAGAGTTCTGATTGCTAAAAAATAATTCTAGTTATTTTCGTTATTTTTAGTCTTATATAATATAAAATCTGCACTTAGCCACTATCTCCTTTAGTGCTCGAATATGTGTAACTATGCACATATTCAGCTAACTATCTGAATGCCAAATATGCTCCATTTACCAATGAGGAACAGGCCAATAAACAAATTGGCCTTTTAGCCCGTGCCCATTGGAAAAAAACCCCTCAAATTCATAGATTTTGCAGAAGGTATTCATTACCAGCAAACATGAACATCAATTCTGTGGCTGGTTTAGTAGTCCGCACACTCGCTGTGGAAATGTGTGGTTGTAGACAAATGTAAACTGCGGCCCAATGACAAACCAACTACAAGCTAAATAAAAGTAGAACCAGCAGTAACAACAACAACAGCAACCACACTTTGTATGCAGTCCAATTTAGAAACTGGTATGTGTGTATATGTGTGTCTGTGTGTGTGTGTGTGTGTGAGTAGTGTGTGTAATAAATCTGGAAAGAGCCGCAAAACCAGTCTGGCAAATATTGAATATGGCTGTGGGTTATAAATTATGGCACCCGAACGCACGACTGCCTCCTATCGAATAATTTATGCGCGAATGCAGCCAAAGTGGCAGCTCACAAATTTGAGGGCATGCTACATACCTATAAACATATATATAAATATAAATACATATATTTGTAGAGATAGAGTAGTACATAATAGAGAAAACCATAAAGAGCTGCTTGGCTTACCTGTTGACTGTTAAGCGATTGCGCATTCTGCATGACTTTATCTAGAATGCGCAGTATTATCTCGGCAGCCATTTCACGCTCCAATTGTGTGCCTTTCAGCTGCAAATAGGTGTCGAGCTGCAAAATAGGCAAAGGAATACTACAGCATCAGACAAGTGCCCCCAAATCGTTGCAAACGAGAAAGAGAACAAACAAACAACAACAAAAAAGTAGATAAAAAATAAAACAGTGCGGAAGTAAAAGAAAAATACGGCCAACGGAAAGTCTTCACAGCCATTCGTTAGTCGGGAAAATTTGTGTGCGCATTAAAATGAAAAATTGTTGCCGCGCGGCCCAGTAAAGTTCTCTTTGACTAGAGTTGGCTCCGAAAATTGTGTGAAAAATTGTAAGGCGTTCACTCGCTCAGTTTCTCAATTTCTCAGTTTCTCAGTTGCTCAGTTTCTCAGTTGTTCACTCGCCACTTTTTGCATTCGTTTGCCTGTAAAAATAGTTTGGCAAGCTTGTTTGCGGACTCTTTGGTCCTGTTACTCAAGTGGAGTCGGCCATGGATCTTCAGGTCCAGGTAGTTTGTAACACCATTGAGCCGTTTGCGCTCGTCTGCATCGAGGCTTAAATGGGTTCAAGAGTCTTACGGCGTGTCCCAAGAAGCTAGACTAGTTGTCTAAATTAAATTTTGAGCATAAGGAAGCACTAAAAACTTTTGTTTCTTTTGCTACTTTTATAAATTGACGATAAATCAAATAAATTCATTTTCCCTAAGAAAACTGAACTCAAGTGGAAATTAGTTTAGAGTAACATTTTGTCTATGAAAAGCAACATTTTGTTATTTGCTTATTTAAAAAAATAATTCTCCATAAAAAATTAATTAATTTTATTCTTTTTTAAGTATTTTTAAAAAAAAATTGAAAATTATTTGAAATTAGTGTGAAGTTGATGAATTTGCATATTGTAATTAATAATAATAATTATAAATATCTTTAGGAACAGCTCACCTCATGCAGCATGTCTATGAGGAAGCTCGCTTCGCCCGGCAGAAAGCTGTGGCGTCGCTGGAGCGTGTACTCAAAGCAAGCCTTCAGGATATTCGAAGAGTTGGTCTGCTGAAACCCTGCACTGAGTGCCCGGAATCTGTTGTAGATGAGCAACAGTTCATCTCGCACACAGCTCGAGAAGTCGGGCAGCAGCCAGCTGGAGTTGCCCGCATCCCGCTGCTCGCAGATGCGTCGCGAGTGACCCTCAAAGCCACGGGGGCAGTCAGTGATGATGGGTGAGCCGGGTGCACTGGTGGGCCAGTGGACGCCATAGCTGGACTCGGATGTGCAAACGTGTATGGCGTTGCGTTCGATGACATTGATGTACACACTCTTGGAGACTGGACGCACACTGTTGGACACGAGGCAGGCATACTCAGCTGACTTTTGAATGTTGTTGATTTTCAGAATGCTGCCATCCGGATAGAGATCCTCCCACATGGCCATCGCAGCATCCGACTGAAAGAGCACCCCATTCCGCGTCCAACTATAGCCCAGCTGGGCATATCGCTTGATGTCATCGTTGCCCGGCGAGAGACAGCGCACTCGCAGCGAATCCCCTCGCTGCAGCGTCACACTTGCCGGATCCACGCGCAGACGTGGCGGCGACTTGATGTGGATGTGCAGTGAGCGACACTGCTCCACGCCCCAGTCAGTAACCTGTAAACATAGACCAGAAGATTGCCTTGTCAGTTGGTGTTTATTTGGCTTTACGAAATTATGCCAGGCCATGCCGACTGAAACAGGTCACAGACTGCCAAATGGTTCCTGGCTCAGAGCAACAACAACAACAACAACCGCAGCCTACTCCTGATAATCCCCAGGGACAGGAAGTGCTCGCCCTGAAGATACTCACTTAAATGTAATAAACTGGTAATAGATTTTATTTCTAAGTATTACCAATAATACTTAAAAGGACCGACAAAAAGGTATATTTTCTAAATTCGACACTAATTTTGTATATATTTAATTTATTAAATATTTAATTCAATAATACTTAAAGTCATTTTGCTTACACTTAATTAAATAATAAAATATATTTACCTCGAATTATTCACTTAACATTTTATAGAATTTAAACTCTAAGCAGAAAGCTGTTTGTTTGGATCATGTTGCACAATATTTGACTTGTTAGATATGATTGACTATATATATATAGAAAGACTAGTCAACTTTATTATACCCTGTTTACTCAGTGAGTGGGGAATATAACAACAGAACTGTTTGTACAAGCAGCCAGACAGGCAGATAGACAGATAGACTTGGCTGGTTGACAGTGTCAACAATTGTTGCCAGCTGCTGCTTGAAGCATTTACTAGAATCTAATATACTCATCTCTTTCTCTCTCTCTCTCTCTCTCGCTCTCTTTCTCTCTGTCACACAGTGTGTCCTTTGCTGTGTTAGGCTGTTAAAACTGCTGATTGGAAATGACTTTGGCTGAGTGCGCGGGACGTGTTTGTGTGCAAAGTGGAATCAAAGCCTTTAATGCGCTTTGAAGTAGGGATTACAAGTTGCTGTGGCTACTTAAAGCTGCAGCTTCATGTGGCACCAAAATGTTGTGCAACTAGTCGTAGAGTAGTTTACTGCGAAACTTTGTTGTTTGTAAAAAGTCGCTCCATGGGAATGCCTGGCGAGCGCATTGAGAATAAAGCAGGGGGATTCAGGCCTGAGGACTACGGCAAGCATTAAGATAATGTTGATAACAATGATTATTATACTGATGATGATGATGATGATGATGATGAAGATGTTGATGATGTTGTATGTGCAGTCAGTCAGTCGTGAGGTAAACTTCCGTTTTAAATTTATAAAAAGCAGACAAACTAACGAGCAACGACGTCATGATCACACCTCGGGGTCTTCATTCCCTGCATGTGGCATGGGTTGTGGCAAGCATTGAAGCTGCCTTGGATGGGTTGTGTGGTTGTGCGTGAGTGAGTGTGTGTGTGTATTTGGCATGTCTGCTGCTGAGTGAAACTTTGGCATAACCAAAATCAAAGATTTTGCACTTTTTATGGCATTTGCACTTTTTTTTTTTGCTTTGAGACTAATTTTAAATTTGCGGCCGTAGGCGATTACAAATGCGTTGGCATTGTTTTATGACTGTGCCAGGTCCACAAATCCTTGCCAGCCACAAAATCCAATTGGCAATTAATTCATTTAGCAGTCACCCAACCCAGCAAAAGCATTTTTATGACCAAATGTGATTTTACGGTTCTTTCGACTGAAGCTCAAAGTTGCGACTCATTAACAGGCAAAGTCGTTAAGCAGCACATTGTACGAGCACGGTTAATGTCATTTGGTCTTCTATAGAACCCTCTCATTCCTCCCGCCAATATCCATCTAGTCTCTCTAGTCTCGGTCTCAATTTCTATCTAGTCAATAAAATTTGTGGCTGCTCTACAAAATGGTTCAAGAGCAACACTCAGGCCACAAAAAATTTGCAATGTTAATGATGCTGACAGATGAAAATATCTGTCTTTTATAGTCAACTAGATAAAAGTCTCTTTACGATCTGAGAAGTGCATGGTCGAAATGAATTGTCAATTTAATATATTCTATATCTATTTTCTCTATTTTTCGATTTACTAACAACTGCAGTCTGTTTCACATTTGCAATTGCAACTTTCGAGCATATAAAATAACATTCTCTTTATATGGCCACTATTTGTCAAGTATGTCGTGAGTATCACATTCCAATCTAGTTACATATTCTTAGTATTTTATCTATTTTTATTTTACATTTTGTACTAATCAGTGTTATTTATAAATCATTGTTTAAAACAGTTTATTTATACACAAGTAACTTGTGCAGCATAAGGATATGTTGTGTTTGGAAAATGTGAACTTGGGATGTCTATTCCAATAAATTGAAACTAGAACAATTTAAAATTTAAATTTAAAACAATTTACAAATTTGCCCCAAAATCGATATATATTTTTATATTTTGCGTTAAATTTTAGACAAATGAAAGGCTAATCAAATCAGCTCCCTGGAGCCAATGAAGTAATTGCGACTCAATATCAATAAATAACTAATCATTTCGCTTATAGTCCCATGAGCATATTGCAATGTGTGTGTGTATGTTTGTGGGTGTGGGTGTGTGTTTGTGCCTGAGTCAATGACATGAATATGAAGTCCCCAACGACATATTGACAGGCCCTGCCACAAATTATTGAGTTGGCTCACAAACACGGCGAACCTTGAGGCAACTGTTAGCGTAAAGGCTTTATTCCTTTCAGTTTTAAGTCAACATCAGCCACAAGACGGCAACAATCAACCATTGGGGATTGTGCATTAGGCAAGTCCACAGAGAAAAAAATAGAAAATGCGAAAACAGTATGTTTCTGAGGGGGAAATCCTTCGAGCTGCTAAAGAACCGTTGAGAGAGGGGCGAGTGCAACCCAGCGCCAACGCCAGCACTTGGCTTTGATCTGATGGCATCATTATGTGGACCACACAGCGACAGTAATAAGTGAGAGTCACAAGGCATTCCAAGGGCACAAAGCAGCAGTCAAGCTAAAAAGTGTTGGGGTGTAGCCAGCCAGCCAGAGCCCCACCGAATACCCCAAGCGAATCCTCTCGGGGTGCTTGGACAAGTCATTAAATACAATTGGCGCTGGGCTTTAAGAAAATGTTCGCTCGTTAACTCTAAATTCGACTCGATGTGGCGCAACAGCTGCTGCTGCTCCTTGTGGTCTTAAACACACAATATGTGTGGCACACAACTGAAATTGCAGCTTTAGCTATTTGCAATCTTGCAGTGAAAATGCAGCTTAAAGGACAAGACATGCACAGATTTGAAATTGTCGCAGAAAACCATTAAAAAGCATAATTTCAATCTTAATTATTTTATCAAAATAAATTCTCGCATTAAATTTTTAATATTCTTTGAACGAAACAAAAAATTTCATTTGAAAACTTAATAAAATAATTAATAAGATACGATTAATGATATTTAATCTACTATTCCTTAAATCTGGCAGTGCATTTTTGTTTATTTATGTATTTAATATTACCTTATTCAGTTTGTTTATGGTTGTGCCCCTGAATTAGCTAAATTTGTTCTTTTTTTGCCTGAGTTTTATTTTGAGCATATTGGAAGACTAAGTCTGATAACAAAGACTACTTCAGTTAAGTGTGTGTCATGCCAGGAATGGCACTCGTAAGTCCCTTTAAAATGCCGACTTAATTTCCTTGGTAAAATGTTGGTTAATCTTTTTCATTTCGCGTTGTTGTTAATTCACTTTTTATTGCCTGACAGCTTTTGCCTTTTGGCTAAGTAATAAATTAAATTGCCATGCGTTAGGCTGCCATATCAACAAAAACTCGGTTTGTCAGGCATCGGGGGGAGGTGAAACCAAACCATTAAAATCCTATCTAAAATGGCACGGATTTATTTTGAAATTTTCCCCTCTTTCTGTTCGTTGCGGAGTTTTTCCATTGAGCGGAAACGTGGCTTTAATTAGCGAAAGTGAAAAGCACACAATGTGAGAACATAAAAAGAATTAAATAATACACAAATAAGAGAGAAATAATTTTGAATATAATTTATGTAGATTTTTGCGTGCTTTTGAGAATTTCAGCAGCTTAATATGCATTCAATTAAATTTTGATCTATGAGTTACGAACAATTATTGAAATGTTCAGTATTTTGCGGATTAGACGCACAGATGCATCTTAGTTAATATCCGGGTCTTTTTTCGGGTTTAGTAGCACTTACTAAGTCTTCAAACTGTTCCAGCCCATTAAACCTATAATGTTGCGGCAAGTCAGTAACCATGTTTGTTTATGGCTTGCCAAATAATAGATTACGCAAATGGCTTGTAAATAATATTGACATGTAATACAACAATATCAGCGCAGCAGCAGGAAGCCATAGGACCTTCATAGTACAAGGTATGAACAACATGTTTATGACTTTGACGAGGGAAATTGTTTGCGTCATGAAGTAAGTTATAAATAATTGGGTAATTCAATTAATAGGGTTAGCTACAGCTTCAGGTGCTTATAAATCAAATCAAATCACAAGCACACAGATTCCGATACTTCGTATATATAACTCAATATTATGTTATGTAATTTTTGGATATTTTCATTTACCTTACAACTGTAGACACCCTCATCGATGCGACTCGCTTTGGTTACGCCCAAAATGGCCGTGTAGACATCTTTCGTTTCCGGTGGCAGCACAGTCGTCCATATTTCTCTGCAAAGAGCATTGAAATGTCAGAGTTAGTGTTTTCTATATATTTATATCGCAATTGTAGTCAAACTGACAAAGTCTGTTGTTTGGCTGCTTTCGCTTTTGCACTTGATTGAGTCTTTGCATTCATTTTCACACCCAATACACCCACAACATTATTCAGCAAATGAATTGGAGCGAATGCAGCTTCCCCGCTAATTGACCCACTAACAGCTGCTCACCTATCACTGCGGGGTTTAAAATGAACCCAGTAGCTATGTGTGTGTAGTTGTGTGTGTGTGTGTGTGTGTAGTTGTGTTTATGTGAAAAATCATTGCAAATGTGAAAACAATCGCGGATGCTGCAGTTCGAAGTCAATTAGCAGGCAGCATGACTCGCTCTGAAATGCTTTTAAAAATGTTGTTGAAATACCTAGAAGAGGATTTGGGTATATGAGTAACTAGGTCAAAACACTAGTTGGCTGCCCACTCTGTTTGGCTGCCTTGCGGCCAGACATAATTAAAACATGTACATTTTCTTTTTATACCCTAAACCCATTACAACTGGTTCAAAGGGTATAATAGATTTTTGTAAATGTATGTAACAAGCTGAACGAAGCTTCTCCGACTCCATAGAATATATATATTATTGATCATGATCAACAATCGAGTTGATATAGCCATGTCCGTCTGATTGTATGAATACGCGGATCTCAGAGACTATAAGGATTGAGACTTAAACTTTTAAATATGGATTTTCTTATACACCCACAGATCGAGTTTGCTTTATTTTTTATCGATAACCGATACATAAATCAGCTTATTTCAGGGTATTTCGTAGTCGAGCTCACTCGACTACAAGCCTCTTATTTGTTTGAGTTAGTGTAGGTGCGCAATTCGATTTAGTGCAGTTACTTTCTTTTTTTAGGAAAAGTAAGTTGGTCATTACATGGATTTTTTTGTTGAGTGAGATAAAGTATACATATTTATTCTATATATGTAGGTAGATATATACTAATTGCACACAATCGAATCTATAATTTAATAATCAACTGGGTTCAGGGTATGTCATAGTCAAACTCAGTCGACTACATTATTCTTGCTTGTTTTGCTTTGAACTATGCTCTTATTTTCAAATGGCGGTTAATTAAAAAAATAAAAAATATGACTAAAGAGTAATTATCGAGACACACAATTGAGAGATAGTTGCAACATTGATTGAATTAAAGCATAAGATAAAATTAAGTAAATCAATGAACAAATGTACAGAAACATTTGAGTAATACAGATGGTGACATTTTATCCCTAATTTACCTAAAGTTATAGTTGATTTTTAAGCTCTGGTTTTGATAGTATGCATTGTACTATTGAATTGAAATTTAAGTAAAATTAACTTTTAGTAAAAGCGCTGCTTATATAAATACCTGCTTCAGAAGTAACATCAAATGTCACAAATATGTCTATAAATATTGTGTTACATTTAAGAAAAGATTATTGACATATTATTTAATAGTCTTTGATTCAACAAAATGTCACAGCTAAATGCGTTCAGTGTTTAACATTTAAATTGACTATTTTGATATTATTTCAGATTTTATGTCACTTTGTGTCTGTCAGTCACAACTGTCGCCAGATTTACTACTTTATTTTTTTTTATGACACATTTTGCTGCTCGTGTACAATAATTAAAACTGTTATGATGACTATTTTATTATTACTAATGAATTGGAAGTTTTTTAATTTATGGCATGTATGCCAATAATCTTTTTCAACTTTAATTAAAAAAGTAATAGCTCAATGATTTTACTTAAAGTTCTACAAATTTGATACAATTTTAATTGAATAAATAAATTTGGAAGTGTAGAAAGCCAAATAGAAAATATTTGCTTGTCCAAAACTTATGTTTTCAGTTATTAGCCTCATCTATCTTATTCAATTGCTATTAAATGAAAAAAAAAAACAATTAGCCTTTTAGTAGTCAAATAAGATAAGATTGCAAATGGGGCAAATAACTCAAATATTCGGAAACTATTAAGCGTGCTTTTACACTGTCTGTACATTTTAGTGGTTACCTGAGCGCTGTTTGCTCCGAACGGTTACTTAGCCAACAAGCTGGCCGAGGAAATGGGTAAAGTGAACACCAAGTCCTACTCCAAGCCAAATGTGAAGCTGGTGGCAAAACCAAACACTTGCAGTTCCTAAGAACTTAAGTGCTGTTTTGGGGCTTTAGGTGGGGAATGGGTGCTGAGTTCTTGGCAGGATGCGGCGCATCCTGGCGCATCCTGTCAGTTGGCCGTGCTCGAACGCTAGCTTAGTGAGTGCATTCCACTAATAACTTTTGCGCATGGATAACCATAAACCACAGCCGGGCCTCAACATTTGTTGCAATTTGCCCAGCTGCTGCGGCCAAAACTACGCTTGCAATAGCTAAAAGTGGGTGGTGGACAAAGCACTTAGCCCACAATTTGCTAATGGGTAACGGTGAAAGATTTCGCCAGCATACAGTGACTGTTCCAGCAACGCACCTTCAAAATCAATTAAATGCCAACGGAAGTAATAACATTCTGTGCAGGAAGTGCGTAACGCTTAAATGCAGCACTGCCAGCAACCGCAAAAACAGCAAAACTCATTCCTCGTTTACGGCAAATGAGCAACAGCAGCAACAACAGCAACACCAACAACACCAACAACACCAACAACACCAACAACACCAGCATCCAGCCAACGACCATCCAAGAAACAGACATCCAAACAACAGCAGCTCCAACAGCAAGAACCCAACAATGACTATGACGCACAGGATGCCTCCTCAAAGCTGGTTACTCCTCGTCTAATACAATTACATACTAAACTACTAAGCAAATACACACACACCACACCACACACACACACACACACTCACGTATATGGGGCATGAGTACAAAGATAAAATGAACAACCCAAGCAGCCACAACAGAATCCATCCGCACCAATAGAGATGAGCACGTGAAACGCATCACATCACCAGTTGGAAGTCGATTAAATCGATGTGTACTTTGTAAACACAATAAGGATTACATTTATAAGAAATATCTAATGATGTTATTGAATTGATCTGCTATTTATTTATAAGAAGAAAACCTGAATAATATTAATAATTTTTTAATATGATTGCTGTGCAGCAAAAAAAAACATTCATCTTTATACATATTTCATGTATTTCTTCAAATATTATTTTATACATCCGCTTTAATTTTTCTTATATACAGTCAATAAATATAAATATTATTTTACAGCTTCCACTAATTGAATTAATCAGTTGATTTTTAAATAAGCAACTTGCATTAGGTTTGTGTTGCAAAAAAAAGATACAGACCCTTCTCTAGTAATATCAGCATTTGTAGGGTTCTTACTGAGCTGCTCGATTGTGTTTGTAATCTTGTAGCTCGTGTGGAGGAGGCAGATGCAACGATAACTGCAGTGGCATGTGTGCACAAGAGTGTGCATTAGGTGGCAAGTGTGTGGGGCAATGTGTGCACGTACAGTTTCAGCCACATGTGTCGTTGTTGGCATGCCGGCTTGCTTTGATTCTTATATTAGTGTGCCTTTACTTGAAAGCTGCTGTGATTTTTGGACTCTGAACGAAACGATCCATAAAATGGCTTTAACCATAAAGCTAACTGAATCATCACAATTTTCAAAAGTTAATGCCAATTGTGTGGTCGTAAATGAAAATGGGGTAGCTCGATTTGACAGACACGCATCGTTGTGCTTTTTGCTTCTTTTTTTTAGCACAAAATATAATAATTAAAAGAACAAAAATATAATTTACAACACTGCTGTTTTACCCTTGAGAGTCGTAAATTTAAACACAGAGCTCTCATTCGGTGTTCCCAGACAGTAAAACTTTAACGTTTTCTCGTATTTTTAGTTGGTGTGTTGAATTTATTGGTTTTCACATGATTTGCTCAACTTTTTCGCTCGACTTTGATTGAAAAATGTGATGTGTAATAAAATAAGTCACACACACAGACACACACATACACATACACAAACACATACAACACATTTTCCGAAAAGAACAACATACATAAAAACTCAGCTTGTTGGAACGAGTAAATATGCATAAATAACAAACATATGTTGAAGCCCAGATCCATAAAAATCAAAGAGACGAACAGTCAACAATAGCTCAAAGCTATCTTTGGGCTCGTTTCTCCTCTTGTCACATGGATGAATGGAAGCAAAGAGCAACATCACGGATTATATTTTTATATGACCAACACCGCAAAAGCCTTTGGGCTTCAGTATACAAATCCAGCGCTTTTATGAGTTCATAAAATTGGCCTATAGGTGTTTACTCTCACAGTATTTATTTTTATTTTTTCTATTTTTCGCGGAATACTCTAAAAGTATTGTGGGAAATTGAAATTGTGAACTTACTTTACAGCTGAAGATTTTATGCAACGCACGTGAATATGAATAAGTTGATATATATATATAAATATCTATATGACTGCCTTTAAGCTGCTGGAGCCCATAATCGTAACTTGATTAGAAATACGATAGAAGGTCGCCTTAACAATTTAAGAGCTAAACAAATACGCACAGCATTTGACTGTTCGTCCTGTGTGTGTCCAAGAGCCATATAAAAACTTTATTAAACGCAACTACACATAAAAATAAAACGATGACAAAGTACGCGACGCGTTTTCAGTTTCGGTTCCAGTTGGATGTCCAGCTGTGTGACTGCGTCGCCGACGTTGGCATTTTTTCTGCCTTGTTTTTTTTTTTTTGCTCTTCTAGGCTTTGACTTGGGCTGAGCACAATTCACTTCAAGTTGTAACGAATTTCATTACAATCGTAACGAGAAAACGTGTCTCAACAACTAAATTGCCAAAATGCCAAAGCAGAGACAAAAATTGCACATAACTGTGCGAAATCTATGGCCAAAGGCTTGATTGGCTTTTTACAGAGGCGCAGCAGCTTTAACTGTTGCTGTTCAACAACATCGACTTAACAGCCGGCTGTTAAACATATGCTGCTCTGTAACTGAGAATCGCTGTCAATTCGAGTTGCTGATTCCTTCCAAAAAAAAAAAAAACGCCCCACAAATTTTTGCTGGATTGTCGTCCCCCAGTTGGTCTCCATTTATGAACAAATTCTCATATTATGTGCCCCTTGGCATATTGCTGTCATATAACGATTGCATATACGTATATATATATATTTTGTTATTGTTATCATGTCGGAATAGCACTTTTTGTTTAGGTCAAACCTGCGGCAGCATTTCCTTTATTTTTTTTGCTGACAAACAGCTGCCTTTCAGACTCTGCCATTTTATTGAAATGTGTGTATGGGGACTGGCGGGGTAAAGGCACTTTTTGCCTGCAGAAGGATCTAGGTGTTAGTGAATTTTATTCAAATTTGACACTAATGAAATGGCACGTAACAGGCTTGTCCAAAGACATCGACAACATCGAAACAAATACATATTTATTTTATATATCTGCAGTTCATAAAGGAAAAAGTTCACACTAAATTGGAGATTATCTGCTAGAAAGGGAATAAAAGCCTAAAGCTAAAAATAAATAAATATAATATAAATAAAAAATAAGAAGTGAAAGAATAGAATACGGATTTAAAATTGGATTTGATTAAAAGCATGTCCAACTAGTTTTCTTTAGAAAGTCTGTCCAATTAGTAAGTATTTTGTGAGCTCGATTTGGTGTGCTTATGATAAAGTCCTTTATTGGCATTAAATAAGTTTCAAGAGCAAAGTCACAAAAAACCTTAAGACTAATGCTAATATAGTTAAAGATTCTAGGAGCCATATTTGATAACGTTTATAACAATTTCACTAGGTGTTAACAAGAAAGTAATGAACAATTTGACTATTTTCTGGGATGGAGTTGAGACTCCATCATTGAAGGTGCACGATTGTGTGGGTGAAGCATTGGCTTTGCCACGAATGCTGTCTGCGTCTGCTACTATTTCAACTTCCTTTTAATTTAGCTTCTTTCAAGCTGAACGACCGACTCTGACGGGCTACACGCTGTGCAGGAGGCGCTTCTTCCACTTGCGGAGTGGACGCCAGGCACGCGCAACCGCCAGACGTCGCCAGCTTCATTTGTCCGTCGCTGTGCCAGCAGTCTCTGCCGCGCCACCATCTGGGGATGATGCGTTGGCCGCCGCCGCTTCCTCAATGGCTTTGGCCGCACTGGGATCCGCAATGCTGCCAAAATAATTGCCCGTGGACTCAATCTCCACCACACGCTCAACGTCATCCAGTTTGGGTGGTGATGGCACCGTCACCATCAGTATGCCATCCGCCGAGAATGTGGCACGCGCCTGTGTTGCATCATAGTGACGTGGCAGCTTATAGCAGCGCGTAAACTCACGCGTGATGCACAACGGTCCCTGGTTGGCCCGCTCGTCTGACTGCTTGCCCTCGACGCAGATGGTGTCGCTGTTCTTGGCCTTAACCGTCAGTTCGGGCAGTTGAAAGTGATGCACGTCCAGCACCACCTTAAAGGTGCCGCGCCCCAGCGAATCGGGCTCTGTGCCCGTCTCGATGACCACTCGGCCTACCAAACAGGAGCCGTGACACCAGGCGCTGTCGTCCACCCGCAGATGGAATTCTCGGGCGCATACGTCCATCTCGTGGGAGAGATAGTAGCGACGCTGTCGACATTTCGGCTCACCCGCCGACCAATGCCTGCCCGGCGGAAAGTGATAATGTGCACCGCCATGGCCGTGCTCGTGCTCGTGCTCCCAGTCCCAGTCCCAGTGTATGGGCATGGTTATGGTTTTGATTCGCTGTTGTGTCCTGTTGTATGGTGATGATGTGCGATGTGATTCGTTGCACACGGAGCAAACGCGTTGCTTTTTGGCTAGGTGCGCCAAAAAAACCGTTGTCCTCGGCTATCTTCCACCCTGCTCGACTCTTACTAACTAACTAACTAACTGACTAACTAACTGGCCCTGGCTAACTTAACTTACTGCACAGACCCTCTCCTCAAATGAGTATATGCTAAGTTATTCAAGACAAATTCGATTCGATTCTGGCCTGCGCCAGGCAGCAACTGCGCCAAGTCGCTTGTGAAATCATTTCAGTGCCTCGCATAAATATTTCAAAACTCCTGCAGAGGTCCCCCACTCACCCTCCCCCTCCCCCTCCCAGCAAGGGAAGCATAAATACCGCCCAACAATGGCACAAAAGTAGAGCGACCCGTTAGTCGAATTGTTTGATCAATATATATATATATTTTTTTTTAACATCAAGCGCAACGGTTGCAGCTATTTTTGCCAACAAAAAAAAGGCGCCAATGAGCTGGAAACAAGTTACCCGACAAGCCAAAAACAGTTATGCGATAATGCCCCAATAACATTATGAAGCAGCAACGCCAACGGCACCAGCAACGACGACGACAACTACAACGACTTTATGCAACTAATTGTGGCATTGTCGCTGGACTCCAATGTGAACACAGGCATTGGTTCCATATACGCATTCTGGCAAATGAAACTAATGAAAATCGTGACCCCCATTTTGCACGTCTCACATATAAGAATGAATTTGACACATACATGGCATGGATGTTCTTGTGGAACAAATACAGGGTGCTGCATTCTAACTTATTTTTCAATAGCAACATTAATATTAATATTAATATTATTAATTTTATCAGTGCTGATAAAAAAAATTGCATAAATAATCTTGCATGACTATTTTATTTTATATTAACCAGACAGGAAGAGTATCAAATTGAAGTAGTTTTTTATTTTATACTCACAACAGAATCAGTAAATCTCAAGGAAAATATCAGCTGGCCAGAGAAAGAGTTAAAACAGTGCTTTGTGTCGACAACTTTGGCCATTTTTATTGTTCTAAATTGTGCAAGTTTATTCGAGTGATTACTCGAACACCCTGTGTGCGGGAAACACAAGAAAATATAACAGATTCGGGTACAAGAAACAACAAACAAGAACACATTGAGTAGCATTGTCCTAGACAACGCTGGTATTGTCAAGACATTTGCCATTGCATTATTGTTGATATTGTTGCTGGTCCCGGGTTGAGCCAATTTGTAAAATAACGAAATACATATTTATATATATATATATATATATATATATATATATATATGTAGTTTATGCTGCTTATGTCATACTGGGGGTCAGACAGTGTTGCAGCTTGGCTGGTGAAATTGAATTTCTTTTGCCAGCTATTCAGTTTGACAAATTTTTAGCAAACGAGCCAAAAGTGACTACAGCTTGACACAACAAAATGGCAAAATGTTGTGTTCTCAAATGAAACTGGATAGATTTTTAACAGATTGGCTGCAAAGTGACAAGTGAAAAGAAGGAAGTCCCAAGTTTGAAATTGCTCTGACAGGTTTCTTACAAAGTATTTACTAAAACAAAAGATCTTTCAGCAAGCGATTTAATAATAATCCAATTTATTTTAAGTTAATTAAAAGTGTCGAAGCAAAGGCAAACTCTGCTAACTGAGTGAAAAGCAACGAGTCAAAAGAAATACCGGATTAGATTTTAAGTAGCCTCTTTATTAAAGATTTTTGTTTTTTCTTTATGTAAGCAATGGTTTGCAATTTAATAAAATCATGCAAAATTCGCAGCTGGCTTCCATTCTAAAATAAAATACAATATTTATGTTGTTTTATTAAGTAAATTTGTTTGATTGAATTGCGCTCTTGGATTTTGAAATTAAAAAAGAAGAAGGCAAAGACTACAAGTTATTCATAAGTACATCAAAGAAATCATCTCGAATACGTTAATTTTCAAACCAAAATGCAAATGACGATGTGTTTTGGTAAATTTCCTTAGCTTTTTTTTTTTCATTTTTGCCGCACGTGTTTGAGAAATTAACATGTGTCTGTGATAAGATTACCAGTCAAGTTGTATTGCAATTTGGATTCAGTTTGATGCGGTTTACAAGGCGATGCACAATTGAAAACAACTTCTCGGATTCAGTTAATGTTCAGTGCAAGGGAAAAAGGACAATAATTCTATTATGGAGCCATTCAATTAAAAAGCCAGCAAAGTCGAAGATTGTGTAATTTTAAGTGATAGCAATTCGATTACGGCTTAAATAAGTGAGTGTTAAGCGTAATTAATTTCCAATTACTTCACCCTTAAATATGTTAATCTTATTTATTAAAACAATTATTTAACTGTTTAATATACAATCGATTGGGAATTATTTGTTAAATGCCCATGGGCTACACTCTTAAGTTAAAACTAATATCGGTGACACCTTAAAGGAAACTTTCCTCCCCACTTTCTCTCTCCTCAGTTGGCTTGTAGACGCACAAGCTAAGGGCCAAGACAATTAGAGGCCAAATTAATGACCCTAAAACGGTGTCTACCTCAGATTATTCAACATACAAATGTGAACAGACTCAGTGTGTGTGTGTGTGTGTGTGTGATGGGAGAGTGGGAGAGAGGGGGTAATAGAATAATGGGGTGTTGTGCAAGCTAATTAAAGTGTCGGCCTTGACTAAGTTGTGATAGCTTAGGGATGCGTTAACGATGTGATTGGGAAATAATTGCATTAATTACCCAAAACACAAGCTGAAACTGAAGCTGTATTGTCGATTGAACCCTTCTTAACTGGGTCAGAACGTGGCAGTTAACGTCTTGTCTTACAGCCATTTTAACTGTTTACAGCTGGAATTGGAGTACCATTTAGCAGGTGTATGCAAAAAAGCTGTGTGTGAGAAACTGAGATAATAAATAACCCATTTAATATTGCTGTAAACTTTTAAGCTGTGGGCTTTGAACTGACCCATCAGTCGAGTGAAATCAAGCATTAAAAATTCACTTACTTCCGGTTATTTTAGTACGCAAAGTGAAGCCCAGCTACTAACGATGGGAACGGGAACCTGAATGTAGATGTGGTCGTCAAGTGACCCAATGCTTAGTCGCTTGTGAAATGCGAAGTTAGTAAATGTCCAAATGAATGACTTCACTTGACTTTAGTTAAAATATTTACACATATTTTGCACCCACTCGTCGAATGTGTGTTTTTGTGGCTTTCCCTACAACAACAATTTTTTACACATCAATGCGTTTCACTCGTCCTACGATGAGGAACACAAAAAAAACACACATAATTCGCTGCATACCATGTTTTACTACTATAATCTAAAGTTTGGGGAACACGCATCAATTTATTACAATTTTGTTAGTCAAAATATGTATAATTTGTAATATTCCATTCAGAATAAAATGAGTAAAATCAATTTCCTTATTAAACTTAAACTAAATCTGCAATGCATATGAAATTGGAAATTAGAATATTGCTGTATACCGATTTGTATATAGTAGTTGTCATAGTAATATATTTACACCCAATTAAAAAATATAATAGGATTGTTTATAATCCATGGAAACTTGTTTTCTTTAAGCATGAAAATATGCTCTTTCTTGTTGCCACAGCTCGCAACATGCATTAATTTGGCACTATAGTTCTCAACCCCTCGAAATGGTTGTGCAACAAAGATGAACATCGAGCTTTGAGGGGCCCATGTTGCCCCTGGAAATTGTGAAGGCTCTATGGTCCTTTAGTTGCGGCTAAATCTAAGCCTGCAGAGGCCCCAATAGTCGAGCAGTCGTCCAAGTAACAACCCCTCGTTAGTTACGGCCATATGCTTTTTATATAACATGTATAGTGAGCAAGACAAGGATAAGGATTGGGGGAAGGGAGCATTATTTGGGTTTGTTTGTAGTAGTGGTCGTATACCTACTGTATGTGTATGCCAGACAGATGTGTTCTGCCCTTTCATTTGGGGGGGTTTATGATCAATCATTCGCCTTGGGCGACTGCGGTTAGGATGGTCCATCCACCAGAACCTGGCTAGCTGCTGCGACGCATCCCGTCGCTGACAAATCTTTATCTGTGCCCTGACTTATTTATCCTTTTTGCCCGTTTCATTTTATATTTTTTTCCAGGGCTTTTTATGTCATGTTTATTGATGTGTAAAAGTCATAAAGTCAAATTGAACACTTGTGCTGGCAAAAACCCACAACCATCCCACACCATCATTGTAAAAATATATCGATCAACCCTCGGCGCAGACTGTTATTACAGTTTCAATTTTTTTTCCCTACCAACTTTTTATATTTTATTTGATTTTAACAAAAAAATGCAGAGCAAGCAATTTGTGAGTTGGAATATGCTCTACACGCGAAGAAAATACATACATAGTTTCATATAAACCAGCTGCAGGGTATATTTCAGTCGGATATTCGCATTAAGTTTCCAGTTTATTGGCTGTATTTGTTTTTTACTCGTAGTTTTCTATTTTATTGGTCAACTGTGATAGACAGCTGTGAAAGGGAAACAGTTGCTTTTGGCTGGGGCAGGGTTTTAAGATTAGGATTGAACATACCTCGTTGCCTTGGTGGCGTTTACAGCGGCGCCATCTTTGAACCACTGGAAGTGCATGCGTGATGAGCCCTGGGCGGTGCAGGATATGATAAATTCGCTCTCCTCGCGTACAGCTGCCTGCGGTTGATTGACGCTCAGATCCTGCAACGAAAGCGGACCACACACACACACAGTTTCAGTGAGACCACAATGCGTACACTAATTAGACGGACGCATTGAAGGCGGACGATTATTGGTCTGTTCCGGTCCCACGGCGCCTGTCAAGCGACACAAATGCTGCGCTGTGTCGTTTGGCAGCGCCGGTGAGGTTTCCGGGTTGTCGGTTATGTTAATGCAACCTAATTACAGGCTGTGGCGGTCAGGTCTCCTGATGGCCGTCTGATGGGGCCAATTGTTCATTCGCTTGCCACAATTAATAAATAATTATGTTCACTGTTTGCCAGCCAAGTGGCTAGTGGCAAGTGGAAAATTCCTCATTGTTGACATGTTTATGCATATATTTATTTACATTGCACTTGCACATTCATTTGTTGTAGTTGCTGTGGCTTCTTCCTTTGTTATTGCATTTAATTATTTGTATTGTTCTTACTGAAGCTGTGACTGCCACACGTATGTGGCAGCAGTAAATAAATTAATGTTTTATTTATAACGAAAATAAAAATGCAGAGACACTTTCACGGATGAAATGTTTGCATTTCTAGACAGACATTTTTTTTATTGTTAATAAATACAACGGGGAGCAAAGATCAATAATGGAATGATTCAATTTATTGATTGAACACGCACAGTAGTTCAAAAGTGTCAAAGTGCAAATTTAATGACATTTCATGAAGTGAATATTGAAATAGTTGCATATGCAAATGGAGCCCGTTTTGCACTGATTGAGGATGTATATAAAATCGAGTATTTGACTTTTCTCATTAAATTTTCTTGAAGAAATCTATAAATTGTATTTGATAATTTGAACAATACGTTTTCTCGCTTTTATATATTATTTATGTGCATTGCTTGTGAAACTTTATGTAGATCTTTATCTTTTTATGGCATTTAATTCCCAATCTTAAAATGTGATTACTCACCAACATATTTAGCGGTGGGTTCTCGTCAAAATGATGAAAATTTGAGACAAGTGTAAAGTTTCCAATACGTCCACGTTCCACCATTCGAGTGATGGCCTCCCGAATGCGCTGTGAATCACCTTTGATGCCAAAGAAATGAAATGTTATATCCAAGCGATCTGTGGTATTGGATATTAATTCCAGATCACTTATTTTTGTTATATTGAAGTTGCGCAAGACGCGTGTTAACTGCAAATGAATGATTGAATGTCAAATGTTACTTAAATAATGTTATCATAAATTGCATAGATTTATTGGTATGTTTCTAAAAATACAAAACACACTTAGGAGTCCATTATGGCCAATTGACAACATATCGATTTCTGAGCCAATGGCATTTATGTTTATTACCCAACTAGCATTGCTTCCTACCCAAACTTGAAGCACACAGCTTATGGGATATGGTTTGGTTTAGTTTTGCAGTCAGCTCGAAAGCTTCCGTAAATCATTCGAAATTAATGATAATATATTCTAGTAAATGGCAATAATGAAAATTGCGCACAAGCGTAACAAAAAATAGTGATAAACGGCAAAAGGTAATAAGTTGCAGAAATACAATTTGTGAGCTAATAAAAACTTGAAAGGAGATACCCTTATTTTCTTAAAATTCAAATTTGAGGCATTTGCTCAATTTAAAGTCAACTATTTCAATTATTTGTCTATTGCTTATAAGCCATAAAGATAGGTTTGAAGGCTAAATATTTTCAATCCCAATTTGAGTTCAAACTTAAATAATCATTCATCACTTTGTTGCTTCTTGAAGAATATTATATTTAGAAACTCAAAAGGTGCTTTTCTACGCTTGGGAGCACATTAAGTGCATTTCATGTACATTTTCTTTGGCTCTTCGCTTATCTAGCCAACTAAAAGTGAAAAGTTTTTCCTTTTTCCCGTTGCAATTGGCTAGGAACTGCAATTTTGCCTTTGCCTAACGAAAGTTTTCCTCATTTTTTCCAACAATGCACCACCGTGTGTCATATTGTGGGGCCAGAGTGGGTTATTGTGCTGTGGCAGTGTCTACCCTATCCCTATTCAAATGATTATGTATTATGTTAAGGTCTTTTGCTCCGACTGGTCGTTGGTTCCGTTCCGAGGGTCATTGCTCTCTGGCCACAAGTTTTTAAAAACTTGTGAAGTGTGTGGCAGCAACACAGAACCATAGGACCGCAACTGTCTACTTAAATATTAATATTATTGAGCTATCTACTGTTCATGGTGCAGGCCATTGGAGTGAACGAAATCCAACTTTTTTTTTTTGCCGAGGCAACCGCGATGTACGTAGAAAATTTTTCCAAATATTTGCAGACACTAGAATGGGATAAGAGTTGTGGTTGCACACGTTCGTTGTAAGCTGGTAACTGTCACTAGAAGTACTATTAACTTGGCAAGTTAAGGCCAATATGGTAACGCTTCATTTGCCACGAGAGCAGCATAAAGCGGACGACCAAAAAGCTGAAACCAGCACAAATGCAATTTGAGACATTTTCACTGGGTAAAATGTGAAAATGTTCCACGAACAGAGGCAAGCACAAAACCTACCTAAAAATGAAGAAAAATGGGATGAAAAAAGAAAATGCAAGAGGAAAAAATAAAAAATAGTTTAGTCTAGAAGGTAAAACTTGAAAGAGTTTTAGTTATTTTAACGTTAAACTTTAAATTAGGATAATGTTAATTTTAATCCATTTCGTGGTCTTCAAAGAAGAAAAATTTATGTTCGTTATTTTATCTTGTAATGTGAAGTATTTATTAAAAACATATGCTATGCGTCAGAATTAAATATTAATTTAGAAAAAGAGTTGCTTTGATTAACGCTTAAAAATATTTATAAGCATTAAAAGCCAAATAAAAATATATTCTTATTATTACTGCACAAAAATTAATTATTGGGTGAAGCCTGAGAAAGTGTATATTTTGAAGTTTAAATCTGATCATAGGGTATCTTCCAGCAGATCAATATCTACTGCATTTGTTTTGTAAAAATATATCTGTAACTGTTATGAACAGACAACTGGAAACAGTGCAACTCCCTCAAGTATTTTAGCACAATATAAGAGCTCCATGTGCTCTAAACAGTTGCAGCTCTAATGTGCAGCTAGACACACACACACACACACACACACAAGTCTCATGTTGCACTGCGAAAGTTAGCAATTAGCACTTTTAATTAACACAACATTAAAGCATTTCAAAATGTGGCAGAAAAAGCAGAAAATCTTTAAGACACTGCAGCAGGAGACCAGCCATGAAATCAAAGCTGACAACATGAGCAAAATTGCCTTTTGGAAGTTGACTTCAAGGTTGTTGCACAGTCAGCCGACAGTAGCAGAGAGGGTGATGGAGGACGAAGAAGTGGAAGTGGAGAAACTTGTACTATGAAAGACGTGGCAGCAATCAGCCATTTATTGGTAGTTATTACAATATTTAGGTTCACGCCTTCGAAACGTGCTCAGCATGCCGCTGCTGCACTTGAATTGTGCTTCACTTTAGCTTTTAATTATTTATTATTATTATTATTAGTATTATTAGTTTTTGTTGTTGTGCACTTTGTAATTATATGGCACAAGTGCAAAAGTAATGCAATTTTGTTGCTCTAATTAGTGCTGAACTTTCGCTCAGCCTTAGCGGGTGTCATGATCAAATTAGCTGCCACCGTGCCACATTGTTCGACAGCGCACAAATATCAACAATACTGTGAAAAAAAGGAATTGTAGCATTTAAGTGTTAAGTAAAGCCCGAAACGTTTCCGAGTATCCACTTCAGCTGCGCCCGTCAACGTTGTCGACGCCACGCAACTTCACTTTACGTAAATATATAGTTACGAATTAATTAAAAAAGTGCGAAAAAAAATAATTAACATTGTTCTAGTCGAGAAAGCTCGACGAGCAGATATCCTGTGTTTAAATCACTATCTAAAATCACTTAAAAACAAAACACTGTTTGCATATTTATTTGGTAAATAAGAGAAATGATAATAGATAAAAATGATATTCTTTAAAAATCGAATGCTTTACAATAATCAGTTATTGATCTATAAAGCTGAGTTATTTTTCAAAAAAAAAAAATAATTAATCTGCACACAGTATTTAAACACTGATATCAAAAATTTGAAGTCGCTGAGAACCGTTTGTTCATTCAGACAGACAGACGAACATGGCTATATAGACTCGGCTGTCGAATTTTATCAGAAATATATACTTGGAGATAATTACTTCTGTCCATTGCATACAGTTTCTCAACTTGATTATAGCCTTTTTAACCATTTTGTACAGTTTCAGGGTATAGAATGAAAAGCGGAAAAGAAAACACCAAAACCGTGGGTAAGAAAATAAATATTTTCGGTTAATATAAAGGAATTTCGCGTTTGCGCTGTCCTCTTTCCACGCTATATTTTTTTTATAAATATTGTTTTTTAATAAATAAGGGATGGGCAGAAAATGTGCAACAGTCAATGTGCTGCAAAGTGGCGTTGAAAGTTCAGAGAAGCGTGCAGTGCGACGGGTTTGATGGGGGAAACCGGAGCAACAGACTGATCCTGTTGGACTCCTCTGCTCTGCTGTCATACGGGCGGAACGTCTGTTTGCGCCTGTTGGGAAAAATTGTTCAAGTAAAAGCACGAAAACCAAAATAAGCACATTGTTCGCTCAAAACTTTCAACAACGGCTGGCAAGTTGAGCTGATGCTCTTATTAAACTGCTGCTTTCAATATAAAATGGCAATCGGCTTTAAATAGCTCCTGCTGTGATTTATTTCAACTTGCCCATTGAGATTTATATTATATCTCAGGCAAATGGAGTATTCTTTTATTAAAATTATTTTATTTTTAATATAATTTACTATTTTTGACTTGTATCTTAAATGTGATTTTTAAATTTGATTTTATGCATTTATATGTCTTTGTAGTTTTTCAGTAGCATTTGCATGATACTAAAACATTTAAATCGCATTTAATTCTTAATAAAATACTTTATAGAGCTTAAGAAGTATTAAACGCGAATTTTCTATTATGTTGTGAATCAAAGTCTCCTTTGACTTATTACTGGCCTAAAAGTGGAATCTATCACAGTTCAGTTGCTTATCTGGTTTTGTTTGCATCCTGCACACAAACAGGTCCTGGCAGCTTATGTCTTTAATCCTAGACTGGGACACAGCTTGACTACTACCAACTTCTTGCCAGCTGCCATTATTCGTATCATTTTCATCTCAACTTTGGACTAATGGCGTTTTAATTTCAAAATCTGACAGAGTGGACAGAGCAGCCTGGTGGCTGGAAAAATCAGTCGCCATGAGATTAACGTATGTGTGCACAGCAAAAGCAGCATATTTTATGATAAAGGAATATTTACAATGGAAATACCGCAAGTGAAATAATTAAGACAAGAAAAGTATAAAAAGTATAATTAAAAAGCGTAGCACATTTAAATTAAGCTACAGCTGAAAAGAGTGCAACAGCCACGAGATGGCAACGTCTGCAACGGAATACAGACAACAACTACAAAAAAAATGTTGCACGACATTTGAAGCCAACTTTGTTTCGGATCTTGCAAGTGACAAAATTTTTTTGGTCATTACCTAGCTGCAAACTTGCCACCTAATAGGGCTTAACTGCAGAAAGTTGAAAGTTTAGAGTCGTCAACGCAGACTAACTTTCCCGAGGGTCCTTTAATTAGTCAAGCTGAAAGTTTCTTGTTGTTTCCAAAACTTGTAATTCCATTGCGGAATCCAAAGAAAAGCGATTTTTGGGTAAGATGTAATTAGGGAATCGTGAAAAGGCCAACCATAAATGTAAGTATAAAATAAATGAAACTTAATGTTGACCATAAAATGTATAAATTTAAAGAGAGCAAATGAATTTCTATTTGACTTTTGAGTATTTGCAACTTTATGACTGACCCTCGCTTGCAATGACCTCAAGAAATCAGCTTGCATTTCGACTTTGACAATTTGGCTTCTTTCGGAGCTTGCCAAGTTTTTGTGCTGCTGACTACATTTAGGCGTCGTATCTAAAAAGGCGTCTTTTATGCTAATGTACTCGGCCTGACTGTAACCATCCAGTATACTCACACACTCTCCCTCTCCCTCTCTCTCTATCTCTCTCTCTCTCTCTCTTATCTGTGTATTGCCACCTTTTCCGAGCTAAAGCACACAATTTGTAAACTAAAATGGCCACTTGTCTATCTTGCTTTTAGCCATTCACAGTTTCGTTGCATGCCACAACTGAAAGCAGCCAAGGGGAAGCAGCAGCAACAGCAACAGCAGCAGCATCTAAAGAGGCTTGGAATAAGGGGCATATCATCCCGAAAATGCCGGGCGTTGTCTTCCTAATCGTCGTGCCAACGGCGAATTTTGAACGGGAGTTGATTTACGGTAAGTGGGAAAAGCGCTAAATTGAATAAGCGCTGAGAGCTAATTAAATAGAAAGTTACAAATTTGTTTGCCGCTCTCGTCGAACAAGCTGCAACATATACCATGCCTACTAGTGCAGAATATGTCCAACACCCAGCAGCCTCCTCAACACCTCCCTTGCCTACGACCAAGGTACACATGGTCTTCTTCATGTGGTGGTGCTTAGGCGCGTAATTATGTTGTTTAGTGGCGTTATTAATTACTTTATGACATCGTAAAAGTATAGAACTGCTCTAAAAGCATGCCTCGGAAGTTGCCCACAACACACAACACACAGCTATTACACCAACACACGCACACACACACACACACATACGTGCTATTTACTTTTTTCCTCGACCCTTTAAAGAGGTTTACACGCCAACATTTTGCTGTCTAAAAATTGAATATTAAATTTTAATTAGCGAGAATGAGAGGGGTTAAGTGTTAACATGTGGAATGGAGGCGCAACACGGAGCTGCGGCATGTTTATTTACTGGCAACAGGGATGTGTAAACATCAAGTTCCCATGCAAATTAGGAGTTAAAGTTTAGCTGGCATTCTGGGGCAGCTCCTGGGAATGGGCCTGACTGGAAGTGTGGCAAAGCGGTCGTGTTCAAACAAACGATGTGAAACTTAATCAAATTTGAACATCAAGTTCATTTTCTTTTCTTTTTTAGGTTAAGTTATTAGAATATACGATTGCGAACTTAATTTAGCACATTTTTTACCACCTTTGCCTTATGTAATTTAAGGAAGTTGCTCAACACAATTCCTTTTAATTCATAAAACTTAGCAAATTTAATTGAGTTAAAGAAAAATAGACTTGAGTAAAAATTGATAAAAATCTATGAATGCAGAATAAATATTGTAGAAAATATGAAAATGAAGGATTAATTAAATTCTAAAACTTTTATTCGTAATGTTAAATAAATTAAAATTCCATACGAAAAAGCATATCAATTCTTGTCAAAACTTTAACAATCAAGTGTCATTAGGACCACTGGGACATCAAGATAATTTATCATAATCAAACACAAAAATGCCAACAATAAAAACCTATCAAGAACCATTATTTATAAGACAGTAAAAAAAAAACTTAAGTAACATTAGTTTATCTGGTTCTATTTGGTGATGTGCGGTGCATTTGATGTTTGTTTCGATTATTAATCGAATATTTATTTAAAAACAAAGTCCCACAAATAAAAGTGGGACAAAGTCAGAGCCATCAATGGGCATCATCATTAATTTTGTTTGTCACCATATTGAGGTTTTTGCTGATAATGACAATGAAGCTTATGAGTGAATGAGAGAGAGAGAGAGGGGAACAGGTGGGAGGAGGGTTTGGTAACTGCTGCAGGGCGTGAACAAAGTTGCGCATAGTAAAAGTAAAATAAATTACTTTTTCTAATGCAAAAGTCGGCAATGAACATGCGTTGACAACAGCTTAAGAAGTGCAAAACCAACTTTCAGGCACAAAAAAACCAGAAACAAGTTAAACAAAATGCCAAAGTACCATA
Source organism: Drosophila demipolita (assembly GCA_035042405.1). Lineage (NCBI taxonomy): Eukaryota > Metazoa > Arthropoda > Insecta > Diptera > Drosophilidae > Drosophila > Drosophila demipolita. The sequence continues at coordinate 1,939,885 of JAWNLI010000044.1, read as the reverse complement.
GAACATAGAAAAATATAAAAATAAACCAAGAACTTGACGTGTACATTTTTGATACTTGTGTCAAGTCATGGAGCAATAGGCTGAGGTGTCTGGCATAAATCACGGAGCTCATTGCCATGCCAAAGCCAAAGCATTTCCCAAATTTGCAAAGTCTTCAAGTTCAGTATGGAGAAAGAGACAGAGCGACACAAAAAGATAGAGAGAGAGGGAGAGTGGCGAGTTGGCCCTGAAATGTTCTTGGCAAAAATTGATGCTGTGCCCTGTCCTAAGCTTATTTGAGCCTTATTTTGGCATTTGTCAATGCTTTGAGACTTATACAGCATTTCGATATCTGTTTCCCCCCCCCCCCCCCACGAACACTTTCATTCCAACCTATAATAAATTGAGATTCCTTGTGTGGTTTTTATGTAGGCTTTGATTTGATTTTATTTGCTTAGCTCAAGAGGAGCTTAGGCACACATGGCAATCTGAAGTTTCTTAATTAATTGCAGCACCCAAAAAAGCTAAGGCAAACAAAAACAAATATTAAATTATTAAATGTGAAAATGTTGTTGCATAAATTATTTAATTAACGGCGGCTGTTTGTGAATTCAAGCCATCAATTTAATTATCGCAGTTTATTGCTCTATGTACACGTACTGTGGTCAAATACATTTTAAATAAGGCTTAATTCTTAGCCATTCAAGCGGAAAGTAAATATTTACAAAATGCTTAGTTGAATGACATACCAAATTTCGTTAATTAGAAACAAAATCGTACAATTATGCGGAATTGCATAAATTATGTCTAATTTAAATGGTTGCTGAGCAAACAAATAAATAATTAAAAACATTTAAAAATGTATTTGTGGTAACTTTAGAAGCCTTAAAATTCACAATTTAAATATATACACATTAAATAGATTGTTACCACAAATTGCCAAACTCACTTTGAACTATCATTAGAAAAAATCTTTATTACAACAGACGGTTGTAAAATAATCATATTAAACAGTTTACGGTTTTAAATTTACGAAATTAATTTAATTTAAAAAATAAATTTTGTTAAGAAAATGTTTCTTAAGCACTTTTGAATACTAAGTTGATCTTTGTTATTACAAATTACATGTATTATTAATTCAACTATTATTTTAAGGTATTTATTCATATTTGTTTAGCTTTTAAGGTAACTGTTACTTTTCTCACTCATTGAACAAATTGTTGTTTTCTGTAAGGCATTTGTTAAACAAACAACTTATCCATAATCATAAATTGTTTATTTTTGTATACAAATGAAGTACTTCTATCACTTTATTATTTACTCGCAGGCACTTCAAATCATGCTTTATCTGAGTCGGCTAGTGGGGCTGTGGCTGTTGGCCATGCCCATCTCCCAGTCAACAGTGGTAATAATAATCTGAACATCAATCTTCCGGAAAATAACAACGCAATACTGCGACTCGAAGTTGAGTTACGTGACAAGAATGTGCCCAAGTATCGTCGCGGCGGTCGGGGGGGCACTGGGACTGGTCGTGGTGCTGCCGCCGGACGTGGTGCTGCAACGGCGGCTGCCAAGAGGGCATTGTCAGGCGAAGGAACAGCTGGCACTGGCGGAGGCACAACAACTGTGCCACTGGACAGGCGAAATTTAGTGGTGCCGCTTGAAAAGGTGAGTCCATTGGGCAGACTGAGAAGCGACTTCACAGTGAAAAGTGTCCCTCGTAACACTTAAAGTTGACTGTTGTTGTGTGTCTGTGTCCTGGATGCACTTAACCAGAAGAAACGTGACTGAAGCACACTGCATGATTAAGGGGTGCGCGGAGTGCGGAAAAGGGTGGCAAAAATGTAAAATGCCAACTGAATTGTCTATGTGTGCGGTTGAGTGGGTGACTGGTTGACCAATCGGAGAGCTCAGCTCATGCGGTGATTTTGGTTGAATGAAGGTCAGCAGCTGGCAGTTGACAGTTGGCAGTTGGAGTTGGCAGTGACAACTGAGTCCCAGGCAAATAATCAGCAAGATAAGGCAAGATGGCAACTAAAGATTGATGACTGCCGCTTTAAAGGCGGCATTAAGACACCGATGGGGATTTTGGACTGTAACCGGTACTCAACTGGAAGGCAATCCAATCAGATGCATAGATTAAGTTCAAGCTATTGTTTATTGAGATCCATTCGCCCGGCTGTTATTGTTATTGTTGTTTCATTTTGCTTGCCAGGTACTTGAGGAGTTACTTGTTAAGCTTGAAATTGAGCACGTTACTTGGACGACAAGCAAAAAAGGTTATTTCCATCACGTCGTTTTCCCGCTGCAAGCCGGCGATGCCTGCGAGACAACACTCCACTGTCTAACGGAGCTGGGTATTGGCACTAAATTGAATTCCAGTGTCAGGTAAGTTGAGACATTGAAGGGCATCGCCAAACGGCAAACGGCAAACGTGCCGGGCAAGCAAACAAGTCGCCACTTTATGCAACAGCTGCTCTGGCTCAATCTCTTCCTCCTCCATGTCCCTCTCCCTCTCTCACTCTATCTTTGCCACTACTCGGTTAGTTTTTAATAAAAAAATTCAGCGTAGCTTCAGCTCAACAGTTGTAGTTGTTAAGGTCCTAAGGGCTTGGCTAACTCGCCCAAGCAAGTTCATATTTTGATTGCCTTCAGGCCAAAATGGGTGAAGTGAAAAGCTACAAATAATGCTGTATCTATAGCTGAAGGCTGGTCTCAAATCGGATTGTTTTGCACAGAAACGGGTTAAAAATGGGAGGGTTTTTTATCAAGTGTAATTGCAGTGGGCGGTAAAAGAGTAATAAAAAAAAAACGTGTGCAAATAATCGCTAAGCAAAGTGGAAGCAATGATGAAGTTAAAATTGAAATAGAGTCGGAATAAGAGTTTCAGTGTTAAGTACCTAAAAGCTGTGAAATGTTAAGTCAATCTAGTTGAAAGTGGAAAGTATTGACATATCTATATATAGAGTCAAAATGTCGAGTATAAGTATAATTAAAATAAATAATAGCAGTCATTTTTTTACAGTATAAGTATAAGTATAATTAAAATATCAGCTGTCATTTTCTATATAGCATACTCAGTTTGAAAGTTACCTTACGGAATCATATTTAAATTTTTAATAAAATTAGTAGAGAATTTGTATTAATATTTCATATTTAAATTGTTAATATTATGAGTAGAGAATTTATATTTTTAAATACACATAAACCGTTGCAAATATAATATATTTATTCCATGCTTTAAAAATTTTAATTTATAAGTGTGCTAAACAGTTTTCATTCGGTATAAGCACCAACAACCGTGCTAATTGAAAATATCCGGCAAGTTGCAACACCCCTCCCCACCCCACCTTATATACTGGAACTGAATTAAGCAACAGACCTGGCTAGGAATTAAGCAAAAACAATCAAGTGTCTTAAGTAGCCCTACGAAATAAATGAAAGATGAACAGGCAAAGAACAAAAGACGCTAGCAAGCAAGTTGGCAACAGTAGCGACGGAGGGGCAGAGGGGCAGAGGAGCAGGTGAGATAATCATTTAATAGCATTAAGCAGGTGCATTAAAATGCAGTCAAAGGTGTGACCAGCTGTTAAGGGGCGGACAGAGGCCAAATGAGCTTAAGCAGTAAGGGTAGCTCAGCTCTGAAGTGCATCTGTTTACCCTGGAACAAATGGCAGTTCAGAGGGCGGACCTGGTTTCGACGGGTAAAGTAATATTTAAGCTGTTGAATGTGCACAGAATGCAATTAAGTTTCAAAGCGACGAGAACAGGTAAGCTACTAAAGATACACCGATTCCCTTTGGAGCAGCTGTGGCCTGTAGCCAGCAACTTGTAGCCTGAAGTAGCTCCAGGATTAAGCAGAAGATGCAGCTAGCATTTCACAGCTGTCAGCTTGATATGCAGGGAGACAGGGAGACAGAGAGACAGGGAGAAATGAGCCAAGACATTTCAGTCAAGTGAGTCGACTAAGTGCACAATGCAACCAGAAATGTGAACATGACTTGTCTTAACTGAAATATGTATTTTCATATTCAAATATGTTGTTGTTTTTTATTATCTTTTCTTGGTTTTGTTTTACAGCGTTTTGCCTTGCAGCGTTAGCTACGATGCCATCACAGATGCATCCAACTTGCAGGATGACTACTGGTACGTAAATATGAACATCAGGATGAAAATATGAGCATAAATTTGATTATGTGTATGGGTTGTGCTTTTAATTTGAACACTATTGTTTCAGACTGCGAATTGTGTGTTTTTTATGGCTTTTGAGTTGACTGTTTATATTATTAATTTGACTCAAATTGATCTGTAATTTCATTAATTTTTCACTCGCTGTCGGTCGCGTGTGCTTTGCTCCCACGCATTTGTTCAATAATCAAAAATGATAAAATTTAAATCTGAAAGCAATTGATTTTCAACGAATTTGTGCAGTGCATATATATAATTATTTTCGTTCTTTCACATTTCAGCCAATTATCATTTTCATTGGCTGTAAAGTGGCATAAATATGATAAGCAACTAATTAAGATTGTATTATAATCAGTTAAGAATCGGAATCAGTTTTAATGCTTTTAAAATATGCAAAATTAAGAAAATATTTTAAATTAAAATAAACTAAAATATAAAACAATCTTGTTCACCTTTCATGAACTTGGTTTAAATTTTCTTACTTTAATTTTCAAATTTATTAATTTTTACTAAAACGCACAATATTCAACTGATATAAGTTGACTCTCTATATGGAAGGGGTTTCTTTATGTGCAGCCCTAGAAAAGGATAAAATGCAATAAATGTAATCAAAAGAAGAAGAAGAGAGTTGCGAATAAAAATGGCATTTAGAGAAATGCACAGATGTGCATTGCTGCCACATTAGATACATGCCACAAACAGCATGCCACATGCCATTGCATTTTATGATTGTGTAATTGTGTTTATTTATTTCACCCACAGCAGCGACGATGCGGATGAGGCTTCCAGGTGGAACAATTTTGTGGAATCAATTAAATCCAAACTGACCGTTAAGCAGGTTGTGGACGGTGTCCGAGCTGGCGGTGCCTTGTCCTTTGACTATCTGCTGCTAATTGTAACCGCCGAGTAAGTACAGCTCCAGATTGTTATCATTGCTTGGATTGGTAATGGGTGTGGGTATGTGTGCAATCTGTGGATGTCTTGCAGCTCTCTGGCCGCACTTGGCCTGGTCGAGAATAATTCACCGAATATTGTTGCGGCCATGTTGGTTTCACCATTGATGGGGCCCGTTATGTCGATTACATTCGGCGCAATTATCTCGGACAGAGAGCTAATGGTAAGTGGTGCAGCAGCTGCTGCTAATGCTATATTTCTGCTATTTCAGCTATTGCTGCTTTTGCTGCTTTTGCTGCATTTGCTCCTGTGTCTGCGGTTGGCCAAAACAATTTCGATTCGCTTTTGTGTGCATGGGAATCATCAAATTGTGCAGTTCTCTAGCAGAGAGCATGGTGCAAACATTGCAATCAACTGCACACAAAAAAGCAGCCCGAGTCAAAAACTGAATGCAGTTTCGGCTGAACAATCCCATTTGGCCGCACACTCCTGCGTTTTGTGGCGTGATTTATGTATGGGAATGTGACAGATGAAAATAATAAAAATGCTATTTCACTAAAAATTGTTGTGCGAGTCAGTCGTTGGTACACTTCAATTGTCCTCTGGCCGCTATCAGCTTTTCTATGGAATTGAAAGCATCGACTCCCCAAAGAACTTCAGTCAAATGCAAAGCGATAGTTTTTATGCGAATTTGTTAGATGTTTTCAACACTTTTGTATATGGAAATTGTTGGAGCTGTTGGAGTTCTTGCCTGACAGTTCGATGATGTGTGAGTGAATGCATTTTCGCCACTTTTCGCAAAATTGTCAATGAAGTAATAGCTTTACACAAATGCGATACAAAGGCAGTGTGTGAGTATTTTTTTTTTTTTTGAGCAATAAGATTTCTATGAACCTCTGAATTTACTCATTATTGAATTGCTGATTGACTGTCGTTGAGTGAATATTTAAATAAATTCTAAAGAATTTAAAAAAGGAGAGAAAATTTAAGGTTCATTCAATAATCTGAGTTTCTTGAATATATTATTTGATATGTTCCTCAAGGCACAAAGGAATAATGTAAAATTATTCTATTATTATTTGCGTTATAAATTTTTGCAAATTTGTATTTTTTTGTTCAAAAGTAATATTTCTACTGTGTGCAGCCCCAAGGCTTTGCTCTTTGAACAGCCTTCGTAAATTATAACACAACTTCCTGTTTTCTGTCAGCGGTCTTGGAAATCGTCTTCGTCTGTTGACCAGTAAAGCAAACCCAAACAGGAAGAGAGGGCAAAAACTTAAGCTTCTTAAATTAAAAGAGAGAGCCACTCAGCGAATTATCCAAACTTGACGCAAATAAAACTTAACGTCAACTGCAGCATTTTCTTTTACTACTGTTGATATTTCACTTCCTCTTGCCGCAATTTCTCAGTTTTTATTGCCATAATTTTGAACAGCAGGTAGGCCAAAACATTCTATGGTGGAGATAAGATTTTGTTGTTTGGCAAAAGTATTTTAAGAGTGAGTTTTACTTTGTAAATTTCGCCGGTGCGCTTTATCATAAACTCATTCACAACATGTCAGACATCATAATTGAAAGTAAATAGAAACTGCCCAAATACAAAAAGAATCTACACAAATACAAACAACTTTTGCTACCACTTTTAATGAGTGTGAGCCGGAGTCACAACAACTAGTTCAGTATCTGAGGTAGCCCTAGGGTGCAACTTGGTGTCTGCTGACACAATTTTACAGATTGTGCACACACAAATACACACACACTTATATACTCCCACACACTCACAGAGAGAGAGAGCACATATCTTGTTATGTGCGGTGTACTTCAATTAAATTTTAATTGAAATGAATATACGAGAACATTTTTGTCAGCTTTTTGTGAAGTAGCAGCGTAATCTATGCCACAGTTTGTTGTAGTTGTGTTTTAGCCTGAGAAAAATAAATGTGCCACATTTTCTTAAGTTAAACGTGATGATAGTCCAGTGTTTGCAGCATTTAAAGTAAATTTAAAAAAAAGCAATTTAATTTAATCTTCCAAATGTCTGTTTATTTTGATTAGAATGTCATATTTTCATATTTCTATAATAAATACTAGCAGTGCAGCAAGTTAGATGGCAGCAGAGATTGTGAAATATAGACTCAGTAAATATTTGAAAAGTATTTTGATGAAAATTGCAAAAAAAAATTTATTTTATACAAAATGCAAATTATTCAAACAGATGCAGCTGCAGATAAAAATTTATAAAAATTGCAAAATTAAAAAAAAATCAATGTGCAATAAACATAAAGTTTCAAAATGAAAACTAAATGGTTTGTTTATATACATAAATATTTATGGCACCATTTGTCAAAAATCGTTTAATGTTATTGAAATTCAATTTTTTCAACAGCTGCAGGCAACACTGCCAAACACACACACACACGCACACACATGAATTGAGCACTGCGTTGAATGTCTGTTTTTTAATATTTGCACTCCATTTAAACTTGATGCAATTGGTTTCCACATTAATCATACGCCCGGCAGCCATTTCCCCTCTCGCTTACACACGTACCTGCAAGTGCAAAGAACAGGAAAATAGCCAAAACAAATAAAAAACACAAAACATTAGCTTGACGCAACTTATCTTTACAGTTTATTTTAATGTCAGCTGGCAAATCGCTGTGCGAGTCTCTTTAAACTGCATTTAACGCCGTTCATTTCAAAGTTTTTAGCGCATTCAACTTAAACAGTTGTCAAGATGTTTGTTACGGACAAGTTGTCCTCTATGCGCTGCATTTTAATCTTGGGTTGAGGTTGGACTCTAAGACGACAACGAGGACGAGGAGGACATCAGCTGGCTGGCATTAAAACATTTTAGATTTGTGTGCAGCTGCCAAAAACAGTTTACGCTGCGTGGTTTGCAAATTTGGGTTAACATGTCACTCGCTTCTTGTTCTGTTCTTGTTCCAGCTACTCCCTTTCCCTCTCTCTCTCTCTCTCTCTCTCTCTCTTTCTCTAGTTCACTCTCTCTATCTCTCTCACGTTTAACTTTCCGTTTTGACTGGAAAATATGTTAGATTATCGCTAAAAGTGTCGCTGACTGACGTTACTTGGCATTCAACTTATATATATATATATATATATATATAGCTCTCCTTTTCTCCACATTTTATATAAGTATATATCTGACTCACTCCCTTTTTTCATCTGAGTCTTTTGGAACCACAATGCACAATACTGCAAGGAGCAGCCAAAATTGTAGAAGTATGATAATTTTTAATCAGCACCAACCGTTATACTGACTTGGATCGATTACATATTCTAAACTTTGGATATTATTATTGCTTTAAACGAAATCACTTTGCTTGCAATAAACGTTTCTAAATCTGTTTAATAATCATTCTCTAACTTTAATTTGATTAAAATAATATTTATATCTAATAAGAGTATCGAATTAAAGTCAATGTTGCACTTTTCCTGCACGCCTTTATTCAGCGCAATTAATTTATTCTGGCAGATTAAATTAAAATTCAGTAAATTTATAGCATTTATTATTTAATTTAAATCACTTTAAAGCAATAAACTGCAACATAAACATCTCAGCAATTTTCTTTAAAATATATCTTTAAAATTGAATTTAGAGCTACAGGTTTCAGCGTTTTAGTAATATATAAAATTTTCTTGTGCTCTCAAGTAAATTGTGTATTTTGTATGTGGGCGAAATTCAAGGTTTCTTTTCTATGTATCTTGTACTTTAAACTGAAGCATTGGACTAAGTACAGAACTTTTCCAGCTGAACAAATAAGCAAATTCAATGAGTTCGACAATTTTTTGTAAGTGTTTACGTTACGTGAAATACAAATAGAAATTTTTTGGATTGTGGGTTTTTGCTCTGTTGTATTTGCTGGTAAATTATATCAATGTATCTTTACAGCGCGTAGGCTTCTTAAGCTTAAGTCTGGGCATGCTGATCTCATGCGCTTTCGGGTTTTTTTTCGGCCTAATCCTTGGCACCACGGAAATGCCTTGGGGCCAAAATTCAGATTGGCCCACGGAGGAGATGCGCGGCAGGTAAGCTGAGTTATAGTATATATAAATGATAGTCTTAGTATATTGTAATGCAAAAATGTAAATATTTAATGCAACCGTTGAAAAGTTCATTACTAATTGATGGGATTATCAATTAATTAATTATTGATTGATTAATTAATTAATGATTAATTTTAGGCTTCAGTGTGGCTATCTAACTAATAACAGCTCTTTTAGAACTTTGAGCTTACAAGCACTTTAAAGTGTTGAAAACGTTGAATATTAAAAGGATGACTATAAAGTTAAGTTTGGTTTTCAGACAGGCTTAGCTATTGAGCTGCTGAGAATAGGAAGATAGACTTTGTAGGGCCTCGGTTTTGAGACAAGGCAAATCCATTAAGAATGTTAATTACGCGTCAACTCATGCAAATGTTCAAGTTAGCTGCTACTTTAAGTCAGCTGGGAATCTATAAGCGAAAACGTAATAAATTACTTGCAAATAATTCAACTAATCTGATCCGCTCGTCCGTAATGTGAGGCGTGTGCTCATTAGGCAAACACTCTTTGGGTTGCCCGCACTCCCCAGCACCCCATCCTGCCCATCGACTCCTTCTTTTTCTGCTTTTCCATTTGAGATACTCAGACAGAGACTCTGTGGCATAGACTCCAGGCAAGTACACACTAGTATATGAGCCACACATTTATTATGCCATCGTTTTTTGCCAGCATGCCAGGCAAAACATAGAGTTGCTACGCGCAGCCTGCGTAAATCTCTTGCACCAGTGGGCCAAGTAGGCTTATGGCCTAAACAGTCTCGCCCCCCTACACAATAAATAAAGCTCAGACGAATTTCGCCGGAAGCTGTGCGTAATGAATGTGTGTCGGCAATTGTGTTAATTGCGCAAAATAAATTGTTAAAATAATAATACAAAAGAAGAGTAAAGGCCCAACAATAGACAGAAGGATAAAGAGACAGGGAAAACGAGAGATAGTCAGTGTTGCCAAACCTAACACAGCAAAATGTACAACTCAGCATAGGCCAACATGGCCAGAACACAATGGCCACACAAATGTGCAAATACACATCATAATAATGTAAGCCGAAAGCTTGCTTTCTTTTCTGCCTCTGATTGCGTGATTACCAAAGCCAGCATGCTCCACATACATTTATACATGCACAGACATATATATATATATATATGTATCTCAATCATCGCATGCGTTGGGAATGGACATAATTCTGCAGGATAACCAAAAACCGCTTCGATCACTGCTTCCATGTGCGAGAGTAATTGTGGCACGTTGCGCGTGAAAATAGCTTTGTCACTGCCCAGTAAATTAGGTACATTTGTTTGGCAAATCATCAACTGGCGACAGCAGGCAAAAGAAAAATACAGTATATTAATATTGGCTTAGACATATGATTACTGATTACATTGACTCAAATGCTCTTTTCTCATACTTTTAGCACGTCAAAGCACGTCAATTCTCATGGCAATCTCAATGAAAAAACATTGCAAAAATGTACAGAAATTTCACGGTGCTAAATTGAGCAAAAGTGAAATATTTATAACAGTTTAAAGACATTGTTTCATTTTCCTTCGATTTAATTTTCATACATGTGCTAAGTTAACAAAAAAATAATAAAATGGATGTGCAGTGATATTTGACACTTGCGACATAATAATTTCGAATAAGGTAACATTTTCCTAATTTTAAGTCCATAACTAAACAATCAAATAATACACATATAATTAAATAAATATATATATTATATGTAATTAATTAAGCATCTTTCTATTAAGTGTACTTCATAATCCATTGGCAATTACAAAAATAAATTGTTCTTAAAAAGTTCTATATTTCATTTAAGCCACATTTCTTAGAATATTTTAATTCCAGATGTAGCTCTTCTCACCAAACTTCAGACAGTTGACAATTGAAATCCCTGGCTATACCAGATGCAAATTAGCAAAAAATAATTAGTGTCAATTTTCCCTAGTTCAGCTGCTGTGTGTAAATGTCATTTATAATTGTTTTGCTAGTCTTATAATATTAAATACCATATTTATTTGTGGTACATAAATTGCTAGAAAATGCTTTGGATTGTTTAGTAGACTAATAGAAAAACATGCTTGAAATTATTAGATTTTACCCCTCACAAAAGGAAAGCACTTTGATAATGTATGTGTTTTGAGTTGCCTGACACAGTTAACATTATGCATTCGCTAATTTATGGGTCTGACTCCAAGTTCAACAATAATTGAGCGTAAATTGTAGCAATGCATAAAGTTGTTGCGTGATAAAAAATGAAATGTATCATTTTCTGTGAATGTCAAAGGTACAAATTTTAGACACTGCGCGGTGTAACCAAAGTCAAGCGCCATTAATCAAGCCAAAGTTGGGCTGGAGTAAAAAAAAAAAAAACGGGCGGCCCAAATGAGGTGGATGAATCAAATAGCAGCACAATGAAAAGTTTGCCAAACATTTTTTACAACGATGTGATTCCTGGAGCGGCGACAAGGTCGCTTGCCGGAAGTGATAACAAAAAGCCGCTGACACTTGACAAAGTTGCGAGTTGCAAAAACACCGCCAAAGGAAACAAAACCAGAAAAAAAAACAACAACAAAAAGGGAAAAGCGAAAAGCGACGCCACCTGGCTGGACACTCCAGCTGACAGAGCAGCGAGGCAGCATCAAAGATAACTGTTTCTATATAGCTAAAGTTTGCCCGCATTATTAGCGTCAAATGTAACTAAATTTTTCGGGATTCGTTTCGCTCCGGTCGCACGCTGTTGGCATTTGTCATCTGGCCGCTGTTTTTGATTTTAATTAATTTTTGTTCTTTTCTTTGTGCAGCAATCTCCATTTTCAATAATTTCAATTTGCAATTTACAGAGGCAATGTGCGTGCCCTGTGGATGGGCGTACTCTGGGCCCTAACATCTGGCACCGGCGTTGCCGTAGCGCTGCTCCAAGGCTCGGCGGGACCGCTGATTGGTGTTGCCATATCAGCATCCCTGCTGCCGCCCGTCGTAAATTGCGTGAGTAAAACCAAAATTCTTTCTTTATATACATTATATATATTTATGAGCAAATAGGCATTTGATTCATTTAAAAATGTTCGCTTAATTAAACTTCTGAATTAACGAATCTGGAAAGCTTATGTAACCCAACTTATTACATATTCTTTATCGATATAGCTATTTCCAGCTGTCTATTTGTATAATGTAAATCTTAAAGCCGATAAAAGGATTCAATCACTTTTTTTTGCATAAACTGTTTACTTCGGTGATATAAAAATGTTTAAACAATTTGTAAGAATTTTTACTATGCTAAAATATACATTTTATTGAGGTATGTTTCATTTTTAACCCCAGACACTAATATTATAAAATTTTTGTTAATTTTAAATGGCATTTAACATCTCTGACTACTTCATTCTTTTATACAAAAAATAACTATTCAGATTTAAAGCTGTTATTTATATGCATATCTTCCATTATAATTATATATTTGTGAATGCCATTGTGCAGCATTATATGCTAGTCAATTAGAAGAGGCTTGAATGGAAATTGGAGCAAATGTTTGTCTGCTTGGATTAGGAAAAAACTGTGAAAGCAAACTGACCAAAGACATGCACCATCGCTGAGAGTGAAAGTTGTGTGGCCTGAACATAAATTAGGCCAAAAATAGAATTTGCTGATTAATCTGAAGTGTAGGCCACAATAACTTTTGGTCATAAATCCATCCGTCCGATTGCGCCTGGCCTGTAACTTGGCTATGACTCCAGCTTTAGCATTGCCTCTGGCTCTGGTTTTCTCTGAGTTGGAGGACCAAATGGTTGTGCCTAGTTTTGTGGCACTTAACCGCAATGAGTGCATAAATTTTGACCCAATTTTCAAGTGCGAATTGCGCTGTGGGCCACAAGTAAGCGGATGTTGCGTAAAATGATTAAGCAAACTAAGAGAGGGAGAGAGAGAAAGAGAGGGGAGAGGAGGAAATAAATGCATGCAAAAACTTGCACTGCGGAAAAGGCAGGCTGACAGGCGAAACAAACAAAACTCCCAAACAAGAGCAGCAAAAACAACAGTTTTCTCTGACATTTATCAATTCTGACAGAAAGACAATGCCAAACGGGCGGCGGACAGCAGCGGGCAGCGAGCCGTGCACAAAGGCGACGGGTCGGCAGTGGGTAAGTCAGAATGACAAAATGATGCAAGAGAGCAAATTATGGAAACGTCCACTGGACTCTTGGGCTCCCTGCTCTCTGCTCTGTTCCTGCCTGAGCCTGGGCTCTCGGCCTGGCACTTGGGCAACTGCATGTGCTGAAACAAAGGAGCTGAGATCGCTTAATCATGGTCGAGCATGTGTGCCAGCCAGCCAGCAAGCCAGCCAAGTTTTGTCTCGTACTCAGCTTTATAGCTTTGTTTGGTATTCCTTTTCTGCTTTTTGTCTTATATGAGCTGCATAAATCAGAGACACAAAACACACTCTTTCAGAGTTCCGCACGTTTTTATACTAAAATCTGCTAACTGCATCGCCGTAAACAGCGTGCCACAATTAATTGCATGCCGCCTGCATGCATGACTAATTACATTTATATTCTATGCACATTATTCATACGCACCGTTGCCGCTGACAAATATTTTAATAAATTGCTGCAATTAATTAGATTAAAAACTTTATGTATTTTTCTAATTGTCTTATGTATTTGACATATTTGTCGGTTTGCAATAGCCGCGCGCCTTTAAAGTCAAGTTCTAAATGAATAATTGCAATTTTATATACTTTCAACATTGACTTTTAATGGACTTTATTAAAGCTACATTTTCTTTGAGTTCACATTTTTTGTCATCCCACACTTTCAATTCGAACTAACAATAAGTCAGCGAAAATTGCCATAAATATAACAAAAAAATAGACCAGCATAAGATGCCGAAATCACATACGATAGCAAAAAAAAAACACACACACACACAAATACACACGCAGATATCCTTTTACAGGCGGCACACATGTTTCCGGACTGTGTGTTCCATGCGCTGAGTCATTATAATTTATAAGAGCAAAGCACATGGGGCAAGAAATTGAAAAAAAGGCACAGAGCAGACAATGCGACAATGAAGTTTTATCTATGCCCCCAATGACTGTGTGTGTGTGTGTGTGTGTGCTTGTGGGTGTGTGTATTGGATGAGATTTACAACAATTCAAGGCCGGGATCACTACTTGATATGCTAAGAGCAGCGCTCTTGCCGGTTTCAATTTCAATTTGGCAATGCGCACGCGACGACCTTATGACCTCGAAAATCCACGCTTTCTTTTGTCCTCTTCTTCCACTTCAATATACACAGTCATTGTGGGCTGGCCGACACAAATGGCCAATAAGTATGTGGCACATACACTTTACTTAACACGCATGTGCTGATTTAATTTTACAGGGTCTGTTTTGGTCACTCGCCTGCATTTGGCTCATCTATCCGGAGAAGAGAATACCACACTTGAGAAATGAGGCAATGAACTCGACTAGCGATTATCCGTTCCTCTATACGGACTATTTGCCCACTGAGTTCCTGATCAATGGCATTGTCTCCGCCTGCCTGACAATTGTCAATGTGATTTGCATATTTATCACAGCAATTATAGTGCTGAAAATCAAGGAGGTATCGGCTCCATATACGGCCAGTCCGGATCTAAAGCGGTAAGTGAATAAAGTTGCCTCCGACAAAAAATGAGATTTCACTGCCACATTCAGTGCATGCCACAACAACAACAACAACAACGATATGTGGCAGCAATAAAATCAGCTTCAGTCTGTGTTATGCACCGAAGTGTGCTTAATGGGAGAACACTTGCCTTTTAGCTTATCATTTCCGTTATGTGCGCTTGTTATATGACCAGTCTACCATTTGCAAACGTAATTAATAACAGCAGCCGCAGCAACAAAAATAGTCATTTATTTTTCTCTGTCTCTGTCTCCGTTTCTGTCTCTTTCTCTGCTTAAACATGAATATGATAAGCTGAATTATGTTTTAAGTGCTTAACAGATTCCCAACACATGAAATCACATTGCATTAAAGTCAATGTTTTCAGTGAAACTTTAAAGCACTGTTAAAGCAAGCAGTGCGACTTGCATTAACATAGATTAACCATCAATTGGCATGTGTCCGTTAACATACGACTGAAAATCAAAGCAGCGTTAACAGTTCCTGTTAAAACCAGAATATCCAAAGAAATCTTCTGAACATGAAATAATTTAATACTTTTGTCTCATTCAATAACATTTGTCATATTATATTAGCCATAAGCCGGAGGGTGACAAATCGCATGATTAACTGGCATATTTGGTGCATTCCATATTATACATTACTCATACGTCGAGTGGCGCACATTGGCTAAATGAAAATTAATGAGTTTCATTGCTGTTGTTCTGCTCTTATAAATTGCCATCTAAGTCGCAGAGACGCCACTGACTTGATCTCACGCCCTGTTATCGCCCGAATCTGGGAGTCTGTGCGCATTAATGCCATCAGCCACTTGGTGGCTGGCAAATGTCTGGCCGGCTATGTGGCCTTCAATCTCATAAAGTGACGCATTAAATTGCTTGAAGCGCACACAAAACAATTCTTTTCCTCTAAAGCTTTGTCAACACTTGACGACATAAACTGCTCGCTGAATTTCTGTTACAGTCTGCACAATTTTTCGTATTAAGGCAAGCGCACGCTCGGTCACCCACCAAACCACCCCGGCTATACCTTGTATAGCCACATAAAGGATAAAGAGCTTACATTAACAATATACTTAAAAGGAAGTACAAAATTAAATAAATAATTAAAGAAGTTCCTTGGGAGCAAATATCGATAAGTCAACAAGATTATTAAAGATTCAGTTCTGTAAGGGATAAATATATACAGGGTATCGTTCTGCTGAGCACTTAAACTTCTGCATTATTATCCTGTTGTCTGTATGCATTTAAGTGTTGTTTATGCAATATTTGTGTTTGCTTTTCTGCATACAACCGCTTTTCGCTTGAGTGCAACGAACGCGCTGCTCAAATAAATGCCTGAGAATGGGCAGCGGATTCATATGGCTGCGGGGCATTATGCCACTATGTTTTCCATGCCAGCCCGCCAGATCCGGCAATATGCATTAAACTCATGATTTATATTATTCGTTTGGCGACATAATGTGGTTGTTTCGTGGCTTGTTATTTCTGAATACTTGTTTTTTAATGGTTTGGCTGTCAGCTGGACGTTGCAACTTTCTCATTATTAATTTATCTACATATTTATCAAATATCTGTCAGACAGAGCTGATTTTTTATTTCTTAAGAAAATAAATTTTTTAGCGCATTTTAATAATCATCTTTGTTGTTTGGATTTCATTTGAATAACTTTGGAAAATTTGTTTGCAGCTTCTGGGAAACAGATCTTCGTACGGTGAGAAAAACGAATCGCTCCACAATGCGTCATCGACAAGGAACACATCGGGGCGGTGGAGCAGGTGGAGGTGGGGGCACTGATAAACTTATGAGGTGAGTGCAGTGAGGGGAAAAATGCGATGCTGGAAAGGCCAATTGTCGAACTCGTTTATATTTACGATTTTCCAATTCTTGTTTATTGTTGTTGCGGTAATTGAGCGCATGTGTGACACCGAACATGAATAAGATTGTGTGGGTGAGTGTGTGTAAGAGTGTGTGTGTGTATATGATGGAGGGGTGTGAGTACGTCTGTACATGACATACCCCGGGGCCAACGCAATTTTCTCCGTTTTTTCGGTGGAACGGGAAAAAGATGTTTGAAAACAATTTTGTGAGGTAAATAACAAATGTATTTATTCTTTTGGAGCCCCGTCCTCCCCTCCTCTTCTACACATTTTGTTGCGTCAAGGATATAAATAATTGTGACGGCGGCAATAAAATTGGCCAGCATACAATAAATATATTTATCACATAATTGAAATCATTGCTAGAAATTTATGGCACTTTTGTGCAAAAGATATTTAAGTTCATTAAATTTGCATATTTTTTAAGAAGTTAAAAAAAGACAGGTTTGCAAGGCGTTAAGTATACAATGAAACCGTATTAATATATTACATTAAAAAACAGCACAGAAATCCAAACACCTCTTTTATGAACTGGAGCGTGTTTTGTGTAGGTTCTACGTAAAAAAATTACCATAAAAACAATATGAATATAACTGTTGAATGTGGCATGTGGCAAATTAGTTAGCAGCTGCTGGCGTTTTTAATTTAACGCTCAGTAAACGCTATGTTTATTCAAACTAAAGCATAAAAAATGTTAAAAATTCTTCACACAAAAGCGCATTGAGGAATTTTTACAAAAGTTTTTCATTTTCACACCAAATGCAGAAGACTATTGTAGATGCTCTTGCTGGCAGCTTATTAAAAATTTATTAATATTTCCTCTAAGTAAAATAAAAATATAAATTTAAAAAATCATTTTGAATATCTCTTGTTTTTTTTTTTTGACAAGATATTTAGTTTGAAAACAATTCATAAATTGTGTTAAATTATTTAAGTAAGCCAAACTGATTTGCAATTTATGCTGGGGTTAGCTAAAGTGACTTTTGACATATTCATTTTGTAACTGTTATAATTTATAACTTATATTAACACTGCAGTGGGGCAAACTACCAGGGATTGGATGAGGCGCGTAGTGCCAAAATGGATACAGCCCTGGAGCGGGCACTCGCCCAGGCAGAGAATGATGCCACATTCCAGAAGGTCAAACGGATGAGCTACTCGAGCAATGCGGTTGGTGAGGTAAGTCCTGTGATATTAAATACCTTTTCCAGTATACTGTACATTATGATGTGTATGGTCTTGGCAGCAGTTGCTTAACGTCAAGGATCCTTTTGAGTCTTCTTCTACTCAAAAGTGAATTCAATTTTCGAATACTCAAAGGATGCTCAGTACCAGAACAGTAAACATTTGATAAGGAATCTCTTTCCAAACTTAAGATTTGGTGTTTTCCAACAGACCCATAAAAACATAAAGAAAACAAACAGAACAATTAAAAAGAATAACAATAAACGTCCGCTTATCGCATTTGTCAAGTGGTCATAAGCACACAAATGGGCCAAGACAGCATTTAAGCTAAATGAGCAGCAATTACGAGTGTTTAGAAAAGGGAGCGGAGAACAATCCTCACAAAGAACTGACCTCAATCATTAGTTGATAAGCGCGGCAGTGGTTGAAAAGTAAGAGCTAGTCGCGAGAAACAACGACAGGCAAAAGCTGGCAGCCCAGACACACCCAAGGACACACATCTACACCCACCCACACACATACACACACACACACAACACCCACACGCCGGATAATCAAGTACGCGTTCATAAATCAATGGGTGGCACAGTGTGAATGGAAAAGGTCAGCAGCAGTTTCGCTCTTGTCGCGTGGGAGAAACTGGAGAGGAGACTGCATGTTTATAGCTAAGCATCGTTTAAGATTTATGGTGGAGCCCAGATGAAGCCATCGCTGTTGGCAAAAACAAATGCTGGGAAACAATTGCAATGTGGCCATCCACGAAGAAAGTCAGAGTATTGGGAAAAAGAACAACATCAAAATGTGTTTTTCATTCTCTCCTCTCTGCAGTTTTTTCATATATTTTTTCTGTCGGTTCATGTGAAGATTGAATTTTGGAAGAGCAGCTTGAAAATTGACTGACAATTGATGCGTTACGCGAAGTTGAAGAAAAAGTTTTGTATTTTATTGCACAGCACGTTCCAACTAATGAGGATTAAGTTTAAAATATTTTCTGGTGTTTAATAAATATATAAAAATATATTTTATAGCAGAATAAGCAGAATAAATAAACGCGAGTGTAGTAAATTATCAGAGAGTCCATATGCAGCCAAGTCACCCACGGAATAAAGTGATAAGAACTTTTGCAATTTCCTGTTAACCAAAAAGATAAATGCCTCAATTAAAAGTTACTGTGTAGCGGAAAGTCAGCGAAGCATGAATTGCCACAAATCAACTTTCACATTAATTCATTTTGCAATGATGAAAGCCGAGTTGTAGAATGGGATTGAGACTGAGAAGACACTTGAACGAGTGACAGACGAGACATGCTCCAAATATTTAAGCCGTTGGCGGAGTGCAGAGTGCACAACAAACTTGATAAGTTGCCAGAGAGGGGTGGAGGGAGGGGGGCTCGATGCGCCTAGATGCCGAACGGCTTGTAATCCATTTAAAGTGAGCCGCGGCCACTAAAACTCAATTAACCCCGTTTGTCGAAGCACAAGGCAATTGAAAACGACAGAGATAGCAACAACAGCAGCAGACAAGAGACAGAGAGAGAGAGAGAGAGAGAGAGAGATAGAGAAAAAATAGACAGAGAGAGAAATCAAGGCAAAAGATTAAAAACGGAAATGGCCGGCCATTGAGTGGGCTGAGCGGAAAGAGCCCTAAATGTGTGTGAGTAGTGAGTGCTCTGTGTGGTCTGGTTGTGTATGAGTGGGAAGGCGTTCTTGCAGCATTTTTCACTTAAAACCGCATTGATACTCAATTACCAGTGAATGGGTTGCCAGGTTACCGGGTTTGCAGGCCTCTCCGGTTGCTATTCGAACTTGAGCGGCAGACCAGAGGCGTGGGCAACGCGCACAGCACACAAAGCAAATGTCGGATGTTGAGCACAGGAAAGCGGAAGCACTTTGCAACGGAAATGAAACATCAATTAAAGTCGCGCCCTGCTCCACGCGAGAAACGCTTCCAGCTTTGTCAGCTGAGCCCCTTTCCCACCACCACCAACATTAAAAACAACAAAAAAAACGAAATATATATTGCTTTTCGTTTGGCATTGTTAATCCTTGCGGTACTCGGCTACCACTGCGACCACCAGCGAAACGGGAATGGGTACCCAGATTGTGTTATCCCTTTGGGCCTCTCGCGTCGTAAGTTGTAAGTCTCTGCAAAAGGCGCATTTTTCGTTAGTTTACGGCTTTATTGTATTGTAAAGCGGCATGTTTCACTTGGCCGCACTGCGGCACGACGAGGACGAGCCAGAACGAGAAAAATATCTGCATTGAATATTTTGCTTCAATTAAAATATTAAATCCCTGCTCAGTTAAAGGCCTTCAACTGGAATTCATGTGAGAACATATCGAATTAAATGCAAATGCTCAGAATGGCTGCTCTCTATTGAATTAAATTAAGTTACTTTTGCAAGATTTTAATTGTTACTTGTCGAAGTTATTTTAAATTATATATTTTTGAAATTTATGCTTTTATAACTGCGCAATTTAGTAGCTTCTATAATCGAATTTAAAACACAGAGTTTGGTATCTTATTTTATCATATGAAGTAAACTCATTAAAAGGAAAACCGAAATAATGTAAAATTTTGCTAATTTTGTATACCTTGATATACCTTTAATATACCTTGACATAATATTAATAATCTACCAACTTCTTTTCATTTTGTGTAAATTTTCAAGGCATAGTTCGCCACATTAAAAAAGTAAGATTCTAAAAAAGAGAACTAATAAACATTGTTTGCAAAGTAGACAATTCTAGTAATAATAGCACAATACTAAATAAAATTTAAATTCTCAAAAAGGTCTGTAATTATTTTGTGATTAAAATCATTTTACTTAAATTGCAATAGAGAAATCTCAACAATTTTTTAATTATCAGTTCTGCTGAATGTCGTAAGATATTATTGTTCACTTTTGATTTGTCTGTCTCACATCTTTTCTAGCTCCCGGAACGCCTGGCCGAAATTGCTGGCCTCAATGCCCGCCATGGGGAGGCAGCGATGCGCTCAAAGCCGAGCAGCTTGGCAGGGAGCCGTATGAACTCCATACCCGAGGAGCAATTGAATGTCGACCTGAAGGTGTTAGATAAACTGGTGAGCAGCCTGTTGGAGCAGCATGCGGCAGGCGCCGGCGGCAACAAAAGCTCCACTTTCAATTTGGAGTCTGGCAATCGCACGTCGCTAAGTGGCCGGCATCGGGCGCCAAAGAAACTGAATCGCTGGAGCCGCCTTTCGCGCTCGGTGAACAGCTTTAAGCGTGGCGACGTTGGTGGCAGAGACTATGCGAGTGGCAATTTTACCCAGCTGCAGGATCGCAGCGAGGCGCAACCGTCGCTCAATCAGCACACGCCCAACATGCCCACCATCATGGAGAGCAGTGCTGGCAGCACATCGCCCAACAATGCCCAACAGATGACACACAATCCGTGGACTGCGTCATTGGAGCGTACGCCCAGAGCAGTTCGGAACATGTTGCACAACATAGGTCAGGCAGCGAATACAGCACCTCCGGCACCGGAGGATCAACTTAATTTGACCAAAAACTATGTTGGCTAATTAAACATTTCATTATCGTATTCTATTTGTGAATATATTTGAGCATGAATAATTAAATGTTGGCGAGTCACCAGGTCGTATGTGTAATGTTCAGATATATGAATTTGGGTTTATTTTGTTTTGCATATTAGAAATGTAAAAGGAATTTAGTTGAACTTAATATAATAATTATGACACAAATTAATTAAATCCTAGAAAACCATTGCATATTTTTTAAACAATAAAATTATTAAGATTATAAATGTTCACTGAGTGTCAACTGTCAATAATAATCAAATATATATTCTTAAATTGAGTACAGTCTAAGCTATTTATAAGTCAGACTTCATTAATTTAATTTATTATTGTTATCAAGTCTATTCAATTTAGCACCACAGAATTTAAATTAATCCTGTCCGCTCAAGAGGCAAGTGTCGGACAAGGACAGCTTTGCAGCCCCTAAATGTCAACTGTCTGGCAGTTACAGTTAATAATTTTTTGGTGGAGCAATAAGGGGATGGGGGACGGAGGATGGGGAGACCTGCACTCAACGTTAACTGATGATGATTTCTGTGTTGATGTTTGCAGCCTGTCATCATCTGAGATACGAGCCGAGTGGCCCAGACCGCATGGAGTAACCACCAAGAAGGAGCTAGCACTGAGCGCTGATGCCGTTGCTATTGCTGAAGGCAAATAGGGGAGGCAATAATGGAGCAGTTTGAAGTTGTCTGCCAGTTGCGGTTGTCACCCAGTAATGATGCCAGGCCTGCGAATTGTAATTCAGTGGCAAATAAATGGCCAAATAAAAAGTGTCTGCCATTTAGTGAAAAGTAGCCGCTAATTAAAGTGCTGCCTTCTGTTCGAATGTTGTGTTGGACATTAAATGGAGGCGAACATTAACTTAATCCGTTTAAACCTATCCTTGCCTTTTCGATGATATAGGTAAGCATCAAGAAATTATGGAAGCCTGGTAGAATGTGCTCATGTGAGTCACGTAAACAGGTATTTGGGTATTTGTTGAGAGAAATGGAGGGCATTTGGCCTGCATAGTGCTGCATTCAAAAACACATTAAGTACGTATGAAGTAGCCTAATTCAATTCTTGGAGTGCTCTCCATTATATATATGTGTGTGTGTGTGTTTAAGTGTATTTGAATGTAACACACTCACCTGTCGCTCCATGACGCCAGCCAACTGTTCGCGCTCCGAATTGCGATAGTATCCGGTGAGATTGGCACCCAGACGCATGGTCACCTCGTAGCGTGTCTTGCCAGTACGTGCCGCATTTCGATTGCTTCTCACGTTGAAATAGCCGGAACTGAAACCCAAATGGCCACCGTTGTTGCTGTCGAATTCGCATGCACGATGGCAATTACTTGCACTGGCATTTCCAATGCATCCTGCATATAAAGGATAATAAAAATTTAATGACATGTAAACTGAACATAGGTGCAAAAAATATAATGTTAGATCGCACCTCGATTCACCTATAACAGAGACTGCCAAGTGGAAAAGTTTAATAACTTTAATATATATATATATTAATAGCAGGTTAAGGAAGACCCACTGAACTGCACTATCATAGTCAGAGGCAAAGCGTTAAAGGTTTCTAATCCACAGTGTTGAGGTTGGGAAAAATGCAATTACGGACATTACAGCGCACGGAAAATGTTTGAAATGCTTGCGTCAAGTGCCAAACACACGCAACGAGGATGACCAACATTCACACGCAGACAGGATAACCCAGTTTCATCCTGTTTGGCTTAGTTTCGTGACAGAAACATTTGCTGTGCATTTGCCACCTGACCTCTGCTGAGCTTGAAAAGTGAATGTCAAATTCGATGACATTGTCATTTGAAGGAAAAGTTAACAGTGAAGCATTTATAGCATGGCTTGGACATCTATTCCAATGAGAGCCACGTTAACAAACAGTTCAGAAAAAATCACTTTTTGTTTAGTCAGTTTTGAACAATTGCAAAACTAAATTTAGCAAAAACATAGCAATTTGTATTAAATAGTTTAATTTATTAAAATAAATTTCATCAAAGAAATTACTAAATCTAAAGTGCCAAAGTTTATTTAATCGTTTCATTACAAATGTTCCGCATCTTTTAATATTCTGATCATTTGCGCGCTTGCAACAGTTGCAGTTGCAACAATGCATTTGCAACAAGAAAAATACGTTATTTGCGTGGCATGGCACCTGGCAACGACCTGCAGTTTGCATACAATTGTCCGTTAAATGGTGCGACAAAGTCGCCTCTCCTTCCGCCGGCAATCATTCCTTATCCCCTCCCTCCACCCACACTTATCTTTTGCTACAGCCTGGCACAGGGCAATTTAAATGCATTATTATTTGCTTAATTAAATATTTTCCCCTGTGTCTCTTTTTTTATTTTTTCCTTTCACTCTCTCTCTGGCTCTGGTCTCTGTCTCTCCCTCTCTCTCTCTTCACTTGTGTGTTTTAATAAATAATAAAACCACTTCTTTTATCGGTTACACATACTCAATTTAAAATCGATTGTTACTTTTCATTAAGCTTTAGTTGCTCTTTGGGGTTTACTTACCCTGCGTTGACTCGATTATTTCGGGAATCTCACATCTGGTGCCTTTGTAGCCAGTTGTACAGTGGCAGGTTATTGCCGCATCGCCAATGTGCCTGAAATTGCAATAAGTTGAGCTAATTATTTGGCATTCTGGTTGCAATTGATGTTGCCTCATTTCATTACTAATTATTCGAGCTAGTTTTTTTTGTTTCACATATTTTGCGCCAGTTTTAACCACTTTTCTAAATATTGGCTAATCTTTTATACAATTTTTATTAGAGAAAACATTTACGCAGATGTTTACAAAGTTATTGTTTGATATTATCTAAAAAAAAAAACTTTTAGATAATAAGCAGCTGTCCAAATTATTCATATTTATTCTCTCTTTAATTAATATTTATTTTAAGTGCAAACAACTTTGGTATTCCAAATACATCGAAGTACAAAGTTCAAAAATAAAAAGAACAGAAATAAACAAACGAAAAATCTATTTAATTAAACTTTAAAAGTGAAAAAATAAATCATTATTTTATTAAAGCAAATTTCCGCTTTAAGATTAAGAAAATTAAAGCATATTTTGCGATGACTGTACTTACTTGCATGTGCCACCATTTTGGCAAATATTTGTGTGTGCATCCGAGCAGAGCGGACCATGCCCACAATCGGTGCCACTGAAGCCGGCGAAACAGGCGCAACCATAAGAGCTGCAATGAGATATGGTTGCAAGATGCGAATGTGTTGCATTATTGTTTGTTTTTCTATGCATTTTATTTAGCTTAAGCGAGGCAAACGTCGACTTTCGAGAAGTGGCACAGATAAGCTGTCAGGACATGCCTCAAAGATAGGCAGTGGCGCAGTTGTCAGCGCAGGATTCACAGCTGCTTATCTCGCAGCTGGCGGCTCGGCACAAAACTGAGGCTTGTCAGTTGCTAAGACAAACACGTTTTACTATGTATTCATTCTTCGTAATTTTCAACTATGTGTGTATGTAGAAAATTTAAGTTTTTTTCTTAATATATTTTGGTACGTGCCAACGCGCATATTGTGAGAAAGCTCATTTAATGCTATCAGAGTTTCAGCATCAACATCATTAGAGCTAAATGCTAAGGTCACACACTTAACCCGAGGCAATAATTTGAAAAACTTGGCGTCAAGGATACGTCAGAGGCATAGAAAACTAAAAAAAAAAAAAGAAAATACGGCTGGAAATCGTGAACGTCACCCGGGCAACCTTGAAAGAGCTTTGTAACACTTGTTTGGTTCAATTACGAGTAATTACGCAAACAGGCCGAGAAGTCCTTAAGCCACCCCACATTTGCTCATTAAAGTAGACAGTTTGAGACAGAACATAAGCCGAAGGGTGTTTGCCATTCAATGTTATTCTAATAAGCAAAAATAATTGTGCCCACTTGAATGTGAAAGGGCATGTTAAAAATTTAAAGTGTTTTTCATTGAACAATTTAAATTGAATGTGTCTACATAATTTCAAGTCGTATTTGGAGCTCCAGCGCCATTTAACAAGCCAACAATATTTGGATTATTTAATTCTCTCACATCAATTTCAATTTACAATTAAATTCAATCTGAGCAGCCAGGACAAAACGGCTGCAAATTGCGTTCCAGCATTTCAAATCACAGATATTAATTTCCGCTAACAAAATATTCCGGTTGACAATTTAATTTGGGTACGCAGTTTAGCCAAAGCACAAAACAAACAAATGAAACATAAACAAAAAGGTCGCCATTTGTTAGTTAAATAATTGCACATCCCTGGCCATTTGATTTACATTCTCTGTGACCAGGAGACGGATATTTGCCCCTCGCTCCTCGCTCCCCTTTTGAGCGCTAACAATGGCGGTTGTTGCGTCGTTGACACATGTCAACAGAAATTAATTTATAGAAACATTTTCAAATTATTTCGATGAAGGGGCATTTTACATTTGGTATATTAGAATGTGCTAAATACGAGTAAAACAACATGTTGTGATTTAGTCAATCTTTCTCATTAGGCAGATGCAAATATTTTAAAAATAAATGAATACAGAAAAATATATTTTACTAGAAATTTAAGTCGAAATTCAGATAAATTTAAGAGCTCTCTGGTTGCCTACACTGAAAAATACGCAAAGTGTTATTTTCCCAACCTGAAAACAAGCTTTAAGACACCTGTTACGGATCAACTTTAACCATTTTATTTATACGCTGTACTACACCCACTTTCACTCTTCCCAAAAGTATTGTTATTATTTTATATTACTATTATATTTGCAAATTAACAGTCAATATTTTACTTGTTTCGATGTCAAGGGCTATCAAAGCACAATTAATTGATCGGCTTTTAGGGCTATTGGCCATACACATTAACTGATAGCCCGGCACATATGGTGATATTGAATGCAGATTAAGTATGCGGTTGTTAGCCACAAGGCATTAAAGAAGTAGAAGGGAAAAAGTTTCGCCTACGCCTATTAGATGAACGGAAAAAAATCAAAACGTGCCCAGGGGTACGACAAATATAAAGAAAAAACAAGAAAAAAAAAACACAACTAAATTGCGACAAGAAAACTTTTCCTTTCACATTCCTTTGCTGTTGTAAAACTTTCTCTTGAAGTTCTTGTAATGCTTCCAGGATTTCTTGTGTTTTAATGGGAATTCTTGATGTGTGCTGCGGCATTGCAGACAGAAGATAAAATTTGGATTAGAGGTCGTTGCTCGTCGGAATAGTCATTTTGAAGCGTTACTTCTTCCTCGTGCCTGCTTGTTTTAGCCATAAATTAAAAGCACATTTCGTTGCTACTGACCACAAAGCCAAGCTGTGGTTAAATTCGAACTACTGTAAGCAAATGCCTACTGCTGTTGCCTTCAGCCATATATCATACATTCCTCTGGGCATGTATACATGTATGGCACGGAAATGCCTATATATACATATAAAACTTATATTGACCTACTGCTGTTCGTCTTCTTCCTCTTTTAGGAGAAGAAGAAGCTCCTAATTATGTATCTTAAGTATATAAGCAATTGTGCCTTTGTCTAGCGGAAATTAATTGCCTCTGTGTTCGAGCATCTGTGGCACACACGCATATAAAATGCGTGCAAAGCCTAAATGTCCATCCAATGTTGCGCCGCCTGTGACGGAAACGGTTGCCCAAATAAATGCCACATGGCCGTGCAACGCAGTCTGTTTCCTACAAAAAAAAAAGAATCAAATCAAAAGAGTTACCAAACAAATGCAGCTGCCATGAATGAATTCGACTTTTAATTACACTTATGTATTTTCAGTTCGACATTAAATTTATTAAAATCCCGCAATTCTTTTCATATTGACTAAATTAATATGCTTATTCAATTTATTATTCCTCTTTAGTGCATTTTTAAATCTACCGTCACAAATTGTGCTGGGAGAGTGTATACCACAAGAGATCGTTAAATGAAACCCATCTCTGTATTTTATTTCCATTTTTTTTACGAATCGTTGAAAATCACCTGCAGCTGTTTTTCAATGTGCACTATTTCTCTGCATATTTCACGATTATTTTTGTCATTTTTTTTTTTGAGGATTTAAATCTTATTTTTTCACCAAGCAGAAATGTTGGCACAAATTTACATATTCGTTTTATTTTTACATATTATTGTTCCTCTTATTCATACAAAGCCAGAGTATGGAGCAAAACAAGTGTGCAAATAATTTATTGTGAGTAATGTGTGGTAAATTGAATGCATTGCAGCTTAAGGGGCACTCAAAGAAAATACACACGTTGCAATATTCTGATGGGAGCTGCAGTTGATGGTTCTTTTGGCTTTCTTGTAGCTATTATTTCAGATTTCTTTATTTATTCGCAGAGCCTTTTTAAATTCATTTAAATTTCCATTTCTGTTCAACAATTAAAGCTGTGTGCCAAAAGCTGATGCATTTTTTTTTTTTATGGACTGCTACTCGAAAAATGCTGACAGTTAAGAGCAGAGTGCAGACAGCAGGACTGCTTGCAGAAAGGACTAATAATTTCTATGAGACACATTAAGTGTGTTTGTGTGTGTGTGTGTGTGTTCATGTCTGCCAATGGATGCCATGAATATGTCATACTCGCAACAGCAGCCAAGATCCAACAGCGAGCTGCACTTACAAGCAACCGACAGAAAACAGAAGACAGAAAAGCACACAAAATTTTATTTTCAATCGTACACTGTAAAATTAATTCAAGAAAGTTGTTATAATAATAACAATATTTATTTGTGCTTAGAAGTATGCATTTTTCTAATAAGTTCTCCAAAGTTCACCATATATTTTATTCGATTTTTTATTGAATTTTTTGTTCATATTTCATACATGCGATGCAATATTTAATGGTCAGTATTTTGTAGCAGTGCTGGTCGCTTGGGTTAATTGAGAAACTGTCTAACATTTTTAGAAGTCTTCTTGACACAACGCCAAAAAGCATGCCAGTGCCAAGAGTCATGCAAAATATGAAAAGAGGCGAATAATATCTCAAATGGCTAGAAACGCAGAGAATATCATATCCGAGCCAATAAATATGTATGTATGGCAATTGAATTTTTAAAATATGTATATATATATATTTATTGGCTGAATTGTTTTAATCTGTACATATTGAATTGAAATAGTAGCAGTAGCAATTGCAAATATCAAATAAATTGAGTATTTCCAAAACCCTGATAACTGCGCACAGTCGTTAAAATTTCAATTTTAATACATTTTAAAAATCAATAAAAAACATTAGCGCCTCCGAGTAAAGCAGATTACTAACTGCCAAGTGGTTTTCTAGTAAAATACAATGGAAATGCCAAAATGGCAAATGGCAAATGGCAAATTACAAACAAATTGAGTTTTTCGCGTGCGTTTTTCAATGGGTGTTCCTGGAGTGTGTGTTCGTGTGTGTGTGTGTGAGTGTTTTGAGTACCGACCGACAAATAAAATTTTAGCAGCACAAAATTGGGCAAAAGAAGAAAAATGTTGGTTGTTATTTTTTCCCTTACCTATTCATTCAGCCAATGCAATCAAATTAAATGCCATTAAATTTGATGGGTGCCTCTAAGTGGACGTGTGTGTTTGAAGGGTTAGACCAGAGTGCGGCGAGTGTATAAAATGTAGCTGATTGTAACAATTGCCTTACGGCTGTTTTTTTTTATGGCCAGACAATCGTCAAAAAATGCTGTTAAAAGTAGCATATTACCTTTTGCATTTTTATGATTTTATCTATTGTCTGTGGAAATTAATTTCCAAATATAACGAAAGCGAAAATTTAATTGCATAAGTACAAATAAATTTAAAGTGAGTTTGACAGCTGAACAGAGAGGGAGTGACAGAGAGAGAGAGAGAGAGAATGAGTGAGAAATATAATAATAGCCAACTATATTTGCATAGTTTCCTTCTGAGAAGCGAGCGTTGACAAATATTTTTTGAGTAAATGCAAAAGGCAAGTTAAACCACATATTGTACAGGAAAATTAAAGGTAAAACTGACTCAAAATAGTTGCAAAAAGGGAAAACTTTTAATTGAGCAGAGAGAGAGGGAGAGCGAGTGTGTGTGAAAGAGAGGATTGAAGGCTGACATTCATTCAGATGATGTGACAAAGACAGGTCAAAATTTTGGCCAAACAAAACTTAATTGCAATATGCAAGCACCCGTCCTGACCCTCACCCCAACCCCAATCCCAATCCCTAGTGGCTGCCTGCACAGACACTCTCGACGACTTTGGATGGATGACAATGTTTGACATGGCAAACAATATACGCACTCTTTCCCACTCACTCACCCTGGCAGATGCGATGCGAATGACACTGACACAGTTCGCAGACACGAGGCGGTCCTGTGGCTTGGCTGGGATGCGAGCACTGTTGGCGGATGTCAACCAACTCATTGCACTTGCAACGCCCCCTACATTGTGCTTTTACTATTATGTTGCCAGTATTTGGCCCTCCCCTGGCCGTCTCTGGCACTCTGTTGACTCTCGTACTGAACCTGTTCTCATTTAACGCTGTCGGTTTGTTTGCTTAACTTACAGCAACAGCAGCTGCAGCGACTGCGTTGTCTTTTGCTATGAAATACGTAAAATAAAATAACTTCAAAACGTTGCACATTGATTGCCGCAAGCGGGCCGCCACGCCCTCCTCCTCATCCTCATGTGGCACATGTGAACGAGGCATTTTTCCAGTTAACCTCGCTGTTGTCCTGCCGCACTGATTGTCGTCCGGGTCACTTACGGCTGGCTATGGGGGATGCACGTGAATTTTATTTACTTTTTATTTCATGCAGTGAAAGCACTCCTTAGATCTGTACAATTATATAAAAACGAAACTGGTTCTGCTGTCTGTTTCTTGGTGTAGTTAATTGGCACATGTGAATACTTATGTTATCTATTTATTTGATAAATATGCAGCCTTCTGTCTTCTGTATTTTATTATAGTTTGAAAGCGTTTCACAATTATATTGATAGCAGAACATCCTCTAAATCCGACTAGCTTTGTCCAAGTTCTTCCAGTCTTATTTGGAAAAGAGCACCACGACTGCCTTAATTAAGCAGGCTGCAGAAACCCAAGGCGACAGTCGCTCTCCAATTCGTGCCAGTCTCCACAGGGTGCACCTCCAACCGGTCGAGTTGCCATACAAAATGTTGGGAATCATGGGTCGCAAATAGGCGCAGGTGCAGGTCAGCAACAGGATAACCGAAAGTAAGCTTTGGAAATTGAATAGTGCACTCATTTTCTTGTTATAGTTTGCTTTTTTGTCAAAAAAAATAATATATATTTGATTGGTGAAACTATCGAAAGCCTACTAACTTTATTGAAAATTATTGTTTAAACTGCTAAGATTGCTAAAGATTTTACTTTGGTAATCTAAATCACAATATTAATTTACCAAATTGTCCCACAGCTCTCGCTACTCACATATATCCATTAAATTAATTGAGTACAATTTTCTTTTCACTTAACAAACAGTGTTTTATAAATATTTTGGTAGTCATTCATTAACAGGCCCTTGCCAATTAATGCCTCTTATTTAATTCAACTTTGGGCTAACGCAACTTCAAGAAAAAAAAAGAGGGGGAAAAGCGAGAAACTTTTTCAATTAACAATTTCCTCTTAAAAATAAATTGGTATGAACCGGAAAAATGGGGTGTCATGTGAAATGGGGGAAACAAAAAAATCCGACGAAATATTTACGAAATATTTAAACATAAATTGTTTTCAGCTGTATCGAACTTTTGCGGTATGCAACTCCGAAAATCCACACATGTGTTGTGGGTGGGTTCGCAATGGCGAATTCCAACACATAAATGCGCTGAGAGGTTTATGAATCCAACAAAAATTTGTTCGTTGCTATTGTGCTCGTTTTTTATTTGAGTTATTTTTTATTTTCCAAAAGAAAAAGCAGTAACTACGAAATTAAAAGTCAGAACCAAAATGCCATCCAGTTGCCGGGCCAATTGTTTTTGACTTATTGTTGACTGTTCTTTGGAAAGTTTTTGTGGTGCTTTGGTGCCAAAACCCGATAGCACTAGATGACCCTGCGAACCATGGACAAACATTCAAATTTACAAACATTGAATATATTATGCAAACTTTATTAGCAATACAATAAAGTTTGTTGCCGAGCACTTGTAATGAGTTGGCAAAAAAGCAATGGCTAAGTGAAAAAGTCAGCACAGCATTGCAAATGCAAAGCAGCTGCGGCATTTTCATTTAAACGAATTTATAATATTAAATATGTTAAACTTTTCATTTAGATGAATTTATAATATTCAATATGTTAAACTTATGAATTTATTATCATGCATTAATAATTTGTGCTAAGTATAATAGTAATGTGCATAACTTTCGATGCTTTGCATAGTTATATTTATATGAAATATTTTGCAATATTGGAATTTGGAAAGAATGAACAAAATCTCTTTACAATATATAGATAGTTCTGCTTAAATTCCTTAATATTATAGCTGAATTATGCTATTTTGCTAGTCTTACCTTACATACTCTGAAATTGTACAAATTAATAGTATTTGGCATCAGATCTCATCCTAAGGGTAAAGGTCTCAAATGCAAACCACTGAAAGAGTATTTAGAATTTAGGAACGCTGCTGTTTCTCTGATATACGACTCTTATGTGGGTACTCATTAATTTTGAAGACAATCAGACATGAAACAGTTTCCTATACGTTCCATTCCCTTCTTTCCCACTTCGAGATATATTCGTATATTCCACTTATTAACATTTTGCACACAGAGTCAAACGATTGCTACGCCGCTTGTCTGCACAAGGCAAATTAATAAACAAACAAAACAGTAAAACGGGAAAGGGAAAAGATTGTCAAGTATACGCAATGTTTGAAGCACCCCACGAGGAAGAGCTCTTATCTGCCATTTGACATTTTAAAATGTTGTGTATTTGAGCACATTTGCGCAACAAGAACGAGGCACATACAAATGCAATGAGAAATTGTGTGGCAAGAATGATGGGGCAGAGAGAAAAAGAGAAGGAGAGAGAGAGAGAAGAGAATGGGAATGAGAATAAAAATGAGAATGTGAAATGGAAGAGGAAGTGGAACATTCGTGGTTGTACAGCTTTGACTGGGGACTGTCAGCTGACAACAAACATGTTGCTCGCATTTGGCTGACAGACGGGAGATGTGTGGCATAAACTATAAACAGCGAAGACAGCGCCAAATTCAGCCACATTTCGACGCCTTGCAGCAGATAGGGGCAGCCTAAGGCTGAGGCTGCGACTTCTGTGCAATATTTCTGTTTGTGTTTGTGTTTCCTTACAACACGTACCCGAAAGCCAAGTTGGTGGCTCATGTGTCTCTGATTGTTAATTAGGGCAGCATCTCGTGCCACTCGTGCCACCTGAGCTGTGGTTGATTGGTGGCGGGGGCAGGGTCAACTTTCCACAGCTGAATATCGGAAGCTGTCACTTTCATATTTAATTTCTTGGCAACACATTTCGCATTCGCTTTCGTTTTGACATTAATATTAATATTCAATTAGCCAGGCCAACACGCACCCCCAGTCCGTCCAATTAATGTTAATTATGCTAAGTAGAAGACGCCACTTGGAAGTTTCCTGGAAATTTGCTGACAAGTTTTTATTTTTGTTTTATGTGTGCTTCTTTTGAAAATTGTGTCAGGCTCATAAATCCTGACACTTGACCCAGTCCCGAAAAGTATTAAATTGATTTGTCCGCCTTTTTTTTTTGTTCTTGAACTCCTCTCAGCTTCTTCAAAATCATTTGTTCTACTACATAAATGGTGGCAATTGTGTTGCGTGCTAATTGCCATTAAATTGCCGAATTCTTAAGCGCTCAAATTCAAATTAACATAGCTATTGAAAAAGTTCTTCAATTCGCCCCAGCCTCCTTGCTTCTGTTTATTATGCTAATTGAGTGTCATGCTTCCGGCTTTTGACATTTCGCCTATTTTGGGTACAAGTTGATGCTGGGACTTTGTAATTTAATAAGGCATCTAATAATA
Source organism: Drosophila demipolita (assembly GCA_035042405.1). NCBI lineage: Eukaryota > Metazoa > Arthropoda > Insecta > Diptera > Drosophilidae > Drosophila > Drosophila demipolita. The sequence continues at coordinate 1,906,473 of JAWNLI010000044.1, read as the reverse complement.
TATGCTATTAATAAAGAAACCTGAAGTACATTCTTAAATAATATATTTTCTTATAACTTTTTTCTTAGATCTCAAATAATTATTTTATAATGTATTAGTCTTCTATGTTACAATGCATAATACAAAATATAATATTGTGCTTCGTCTACATCAATAACTTATACAATTTGATGTTATATTTAGGCATTCCTTAAGAATATTTACAATTATTATGTAAGATAACTCTTTGCCTTTCTCAGCGAATGCCCTTGAGTTAGTCTCTTGATTTTTTACACGAAAATAATAATTAAATTTAAATTTAATTTTTTCAACATGTATTTTATATACGATTAAAAATTAGTTATTAGAAATATTGGAAAGGAATTTCTGAGAAATCGATATGGTTGAGAAATTCAACCCTTTCACATATGATTTTTTTATTGCTTGTTTTTGTTTTGATAAAGGTTTCAATAGTTTTAAGAGTGGGTTGAGTGAGCCCCTATTCTGGAACACACTTGTCATTCGTTTAACCTTCACAAAATGCTCGACGTTGGCAAAGTGTTATTGCTTTTAGCCAACTAGACGCCCATTAGCGTTGCTGCCGCTCGCATGTGCCGCCATTTATAAGTAATTTCGGAGTGCTGTCAACGTGGCAATGGGCACACAGTGGTGCTGGCAACTGAGAGCTGAATTGCTGCACCTGCGTCCGGTTGCCACGCATATTTAAGAGGTATGCCAAAACTTTTGCGCCACTCTCCGGCCCCTCTCTCTGTGTCTGCCTCTCACGACCTTTCAAAAGGGAACACAGCTCAGCTGCTGATAATTTCAGAATTGAGCTTCCCTTTCGCTTCAGTTCCGGTCAATGCAAATAAACTGGGCCAATGGCAACCGGCAGACGCAGTCCGGAAACCGGCATTCGCAATTGGTAGCTGCCGACAATCGCGCACAGAATCACGGGTATCAAGTATGCAAAATGTTTACACATCAATCTTAACCCGTCTTTTGGCCAGAGTGTTTGACGCGGCTGCCGTTTCAGTAGCTGGCTCAAATGCCGTTGCTGTTGGCAAATACGTAGTATTACTGATTTGGGACCATCAGCGCTTTGCTCGCAGCCTAAACCAAGTGGGAGCCATACATTTTGCAATGTTCCAGTGGCTGGTTCTGTTGCCAAACAACTTTCATTTCGTTGTGCTTCGCTTGTCGTTCCCCAGGGTAAAACCGAAACCCCAAACAATAAGGGGCAAAAGGCATTGCCAACACAATAAAAAATATAAAAATATATTTATATATATAAAAAGTTTGCATACGCCAAAAGTCAATTGAAAGGCAGCAGCAGCAGCAACCACGGAGCAACAACAACATCACACGATGCACTGTACTGTTTCCCCTAGCTCTTGGCACTTCACCTTAGCACTTCACCAAACTGGGGTAGATCCTTATGAACAACCTCTGCAATTGAGCTTGACACACATGCGAATTTGTGTAGAACGGGGCCTTTGCTTGGAGTGGGTTCAGCGAGAGAGAGAGAGAGAGGCGCTGCCTGCTTGGCTTGATTGATTGATGAAATATTTTGGGGCCAAAAGGTTGAAGTCGTTACCATTGTTAACACATAGTTTGTCAAATGCCCACAGTTTGTCAGCCAGAAAGTGTAGCATAAAAGTTGAAATTTTTGCAACCGCTTTATGAAACTATTGAATTGCTACCCAGAAAATTGCACAATATTACCGAGAATTGATAGCTAACTGTTAAAGTTTACTACTACGTTTAATCAAAGTCAATATAGATATTGACTGAGATATATATCTCTCTAAGAGTTTGGCTCTACTCAAATTGGCAATAACCAATTTAATGCACCCATTAATTTATTTATAGACTTTGCTGAAATATTCCAACATTTATATTTTTTATTATATTTTTTTGTGGTTTATTTTTAAATCAATAATGGACCAGAATTTGTTTTCATAAATCTTTAAATATTTCTATAGTCTACAAATAAATGAAAAGCATTTAATTAAAAAGATTTTAATTTCATTTTTCAACTATGTTTAAAGTAAGATTTATTAATACAAAAAACTGAGGAATTGGACGTAATAAATGAATGATTCCATATAGCTTATATTTCAATATATCTATAAACATATATGTCTGATATCCACTCACCTATAATCCTCACTGGCAAAGCAATCGCCAAGGAAGCGGCACTGCAAAGTGTTGCACTGCGTCGTCTTCACCTCGTGGGTCACCTCGTATGTGATATTGAAGCCGTAGACGTCGAGCAGACGGTCCAAGGCACGCAGATGTGTGCCATCCAGCGTGGACATGGTGAAGCGAATCTCCAGGTACTGGCTGTTGAACTGCATCCAGGTGACCTGCGTCACGTCGTCCTCGTTGAGGGCGAAGACGCGATGGGCGGGCACCTTGAAGTCATCCGAGTAGTACATGTACTCGGTGAACTTGAGCCCGCCCAGCACATAGAGCTGCGTCAGGTAGACCACAATCGAGATGTTTCCCTGAGCCGTTGATGGCAGCTCGGAGGCGTCGATTATCCAAACACATTCGATGGGCGTGGCAAAGCGATGTGGGAAATTCGGTGTTTGAATTATGCCATAGCGTGAATTGAGCAGTCCACCACAGCCCGATGACGAGGAACTGGAACTGGGACTGGAGCTGGAGCTAGAGCCGGTTGCATGCTCGCCAATGGCAAATGCATTCAGGGAAAAATTATGTTTGGCCGCGGGAAAGGGCGGCGGAGGTGGCAGCGGCACCGCTGGCAGCGAGAATTTCTGATCCGCATGGCTCTCGCGCCGATGGCGAGCATGTTGCTGTTGTTGTTGCTGTACTTGTTGTTGGTGTTGTTGTTGACTTTGTAGCAATGTTGCCACTGGCAACAGCAGCATGAACAGCAGCAATATCGTTGAAAACAATCTGACGGTTGTCAGCAGCGACATTTGAGACTTGTTTCTTGTCTTGTTATCAATTCTCTCGCGCTTTTACTGTGATTCCTTCACCTGGCTGCTGGCTGCTCGCTGCTGGCTGCTGTCTGCTTGCCTTATCATTTGGCCAATGACGATCGGCATTGAGCACGTTCACTAATCGCACTAGCTCCGTCACAGCCACACATTGGCTTTAGGCACACTGTAAAACAGAGAAATGGAGAGAGAGAGAGAGTTAGAGCGATAACGAGATGAGAGATAGCACAGAAAAAAAGAGAGATACAAAATTGTGAGATGAAGTGAAATTTTTAGCAAAAACCTTTCTGACAGCTGTCGTTTGCATTTGAATAACTGCCACTGTCGTTTTATCTGATTTCACTAACTAACCCCGCACATCCCCGCGATACCTAACACACACACATATACACACAAGCACACTCACACACACATAAGCACACTCACACACACATGGCGCCTTGCATTTGCACACACTAGAAAATGGTAAACTGTCAGCGTGAAAAAGCAATTTGGAAATCCACTAAAAATGGAGAGCAGCGACACGCATCAATCATGGCTGCCGTGGAGCGTGCCATGCCCATAAATGAAAAGGCCCGAAATGCAAAGGGCCATTCTCTGAGCGCCTTTCTTTTTCAACATTCAAATTGTTTTCCCATATTTTCTCTTTCTTTTTTTACTATCCATTTTCCAGTAACAGACCCTGCTCAAGTCTCACTGTCGGTGCTCTTGTTACGCCTGCATACCTAACGTCAAATTGGAAGAGCTCTTCAACTGTTTGACTTCTGTTGTTTTAGTGGGGTTTTTGCGTCGGATTTGCTTCTAAACTACAAAAGCCTCTGCCAAAAGCCTGTTGAGAGCCACGGTCAAAAAGCAAGCATTCAAATGCATAGGCATATAGATGTATGTGACTATAATACAAGACAATCCAAGCTAAATCACACATGTTCTTCTTATGCGTAGGCCTCTGTCAATATTTATCAGAAATGTCACTTACCACATGATTAAATATTGAAACTTAAGATACGAAACACGATATGAACATTAATTATGAACTTATCAAACCAAATTCATCGGCTTAAATAGCCGCAGGCAGATAGTGTACTTTAAATCATATCATAATTAACTTTGGCACTTTACAAATATTTGAGCTTTGAATAATAAATCTAATTTGTTATCTTTAGAGAACCAATGTTTTATTTCTTATGTTGCAACAGACATTCTGTGAAATAGGTAATTCCAATCAAATCTGAAATAGATAGATGAGAAATAAATTCCCGAAGTTCGGCCAATGATTTCGAGTAGATCAATCCAATAACTTAATTAAAGAAAACATTTTAACAGGGTTCAATGCAAAATTTATATGATTCGAAATTTTGCACTCTATGTAAAATAGCAGTTATTCAAATCAAATCAAATCATATTCAAACAAATTAACATAAAATTGCTACAAAATTATATTCAGCATATGGCATAAAGTAAACAAAACAACAAGATACGCAAATTAATTGTAAATAACAAAAATACCAGCCACAAATCATGTTGAACTTGAATGTCATTAGAAAATGATATGAACAATTAGTCAATAATTTATTATTGACAGAATTAAGCAGTGTCATTGTGCAATCAGCACAGAAGGTTGGGCAATGATGTGAGTTGCAACAAAACTAAATAAACAATGAGCTTTTGCAGTTGAGATACCTCATTTTATCACAATAATTATGTTATCTTTACCTAATTTATTTGTACTATTTGTTCAAGCCGTATTTACTTTAAATATGTCTATAACAATTTACTAATACCATCTTAAAGAAAAGTCAAGTAACTAACTTTCAAATCGATTGCTAACATATCTGCATATAATAATACATAAAATGAACAACAAATGGTAAAAGTATTTTTGTAAGTATTTCAGCAATCACGAATTCGTTAAGAAACAAGATTTTACAGTAGAAGCGAGGATATACCTATATGTGTATAAATTTAGACTCTCGATGAAAATCCCTGTTTTTTTTGGAAGATATGCATAACTTTCACTTGTCGCCTTAAGTAGGGGGCCGGATGTGTTACGCACACGTCGCATTTGGCTTTAACGCAACGTGAGAGAGTTGGCCAAAAAGAGGTGTCTAAACTTTGTCGGCTGCTGCTGCTGATGTTGATGTTGTTGTTGATGCTGATGTTGATGCTGATGCTGATGCTGCGTGTGCTAACAAGTTTAATCAAATGACAATGTCGTAACACGTGCATACATTTGAGCCCCCCAAAGAGGTCGCTTGGCTTTTTTGGCTCAGACAACAGCCTGACATTCTCACATCCTGGCATCCATGCGTAGCCGTAGTCCTTCAACCCCGTATTGCTTCCAACCCCCGCCTACTTAAGCTGCTTTCCCCTCTCTGCGTGGTGTGCGTGAGAGTTCGCGTTTTTACTTGAAAATTACTTCAGTTACGCTTTTTAAGCATAATGAATAATTTTTCCAGTTTTGACATGCATATATCGTACGAGCAAAAAGTTAATTTACTTGCCCAGCCATATATAAAGTCTCAGGAGAGTTTTTTTTAAAGTTATTGCCTAAGCTTGGGTCTTATATATAGACAAGTAAGCTGCACGGCTTCAAGCTGGTACTCGTTGTTAGGCTCTAGATTAAATGCAACATTATAAAATCTTTTGTTACACTTTGAACTCTTAATGATGATTGTTCACATATCATATTTCTTATTAAATAAGTATGCAAAGCCGTTTGCAGTTCATTAAAATGCAGCTATTTTATTTAAAGCTTTGCATACTTTTAAGCAGCTACATACAAAACAATTCCACAAAAAAAACGTCTTGACAAAGCTTGATAATTTCTGCTAATTAGACAGGTGAATAAACAAAAAACAAGTCTATAAAATATTTCTGTCATTTTTTTTTATTTATTATGAACAGTAAATTATTACTCGACCTTGCTTACTTGATATATAATTTTAAATTTCACAGCTCAACAAAGACATCATGAAAATATGCACAAATTTATGGTAAGTTCTTTATTTATGAGACAAATGTACAAATGTAAATATTTAGCAAAATGAGTGACAGCTCCTGCAGAAAGATTATTCAAACTTAGTCAATGATGATTTTTAAATAAGGAGATTATATATAAGAAATGAATTTAAAAAAGAAAATACGTTGCATTTTTTCATTATACATTTTTAACTAATTACTTAATTTGAATAGTTTTTAATTGAGTTTATGATTTTAATTTTATTTTTAATTTTAAAACTGTACTGTGTTTTTGGGCTGCATTAAATAAATTGCAGTCTATGGGTACATCTCAATTTCTAAAAAAAATAAATAAATTACAATAAAAGGAGTAGTTTTATTATTGCCACTATCTTTTTTATATCGGGCAGAGTCCATTTTGGAGCAGCAAAAAAAATATAATTTAAAAAAAGAAAAATCATATGGAAAACGATGACGCGTTCTCTTGCACCAACTGTATGCTGATAATGGGATGGGCGTTTAGCGCCGCTTTGGAGGGCGGGAGGGGAGCACTTCAAACTGAACTCAGATACCGATAAAGAACCCCGGGTTCTAGTTCCAGCCCGCTGCTCAGCTGGCGTTGACAGCGACCGACGGCAGTGGTGTTTACCGTCGACGCGTCGAGCAAATTGCCAATTTAAATTGGCTGCGTTAAATTAGTCGAGTTATCAGCCTCCACGGCGGCAGGTGTACGGCGTACGGAGTACGGGTAATGAGTGTGAATACGAAACGAATCGAAACGGAACGGGCCATAAAAGTGGAAATTGTGGTTTTGTGTGTTTTGTAAATGTTGTTATTGCTGTTGTAGTTTGCATTCTTAAAGAAATGAAGCGACAATTGTAACGTGCTGAATTAAGCAAAATACGTAAATGATTTATTTCGAACGGAAATTATTGCATTATAATCATATTAATATTGGTGTGACTTCCTCCCTGACACATGGGTTGTGTGTGTGTGTGTGGTTGCATGACCATGAGCGATTGCCGTGTCCGTTTCAAGTGGCTTACTCAAAACTGAATGGAATAAATTCGACAAGTGTGAACCGAGAAATAATGTATATATATATATATATATATATATGTAAAAGTGTGACTTTTTGTGTGTTACGAGTGCATGACTTATCGGTGTCCATGAAATTATAGAGTAAATTCGATAAGAAGTTGTTTCTATTGGCCATGTCGCACAGTCGCTGCCAGAACTCTGATCTGTGCTGTCAAATGTCGTTGTTGCTGTTGTTGCTATTAAATTCCACGTATTTAACTAATAAAAAAAAGAGCAACGTGCAAATCAATCACTTTCCGCCCGATATGGATATCTAATCAAAAGAAATAAACCTTATAACTGTTGTTTTTTTTTTTTGCTTTAAATCGAAATTCAAGTGTTTCATATTAAATTCAATCCAAAAATCAAATCAAATCAGCTTTCAAATCTCAAATACATATGTTTTCCAGATTATCGAAAACATTAAAGCTTCTGCCAATCATAGACTTTTTCCATTTAAACCACAAATAATGAGGTCAACTAAAAAAACTAACAATTTATACTAACAACAAAGTATTGTGAGAAATGCAAGGGTATACCTGAGAAAATCAAGCAACACAGCAAAACCAACAACATAAACAGCAACAACAACAAAAAGTGAAAAAAAAAAACATTCCGCTGATAACTGCAAAACGAAATGTCAATAAAATAATATAAATGACGGACTCGTGACTTTTGTGGATATCTTGTCGATGATGTTGTTGTGGTTGGCAAGAAAAGTGAAACACAAGTTGTGGCTAAAACAAGGGGAACGAAACAAAAGACAATAATAAAAACAACTGCATAATTTTTACTGTTTTCGATTTGCAATATACAATTGCTGTGTTCTCCCGCTGTTATCTGTAGATGTCGTGTAATAGGAAACTGATAAAACCGATATCATACAATACAATACATAAGTAGCAAGTTGTATGCATAAGGTTATTGTTCAAGATATATATGTACTTGCAACATGAGACAGCCAGTTGCTGCAATCAAGACAAAACTTGGCCGAGTGCCATGCAGTTGGCCAGAACGTCTGCCACGCTGATAAGATACTACAGCGAATAAGCCACTATTGGAAAATGCCAAGCGGTCTTTATGCTCGGGTCCCAAAGCTATTGGCCAAACAATGAAATCTCCCCGCATAAATAGAAAACAATTAGGCATTTCAAACGATAAGAGATATACGATAAAAACAAAGAAAAAAAATTAAAATTCACTTGCAGAGTGACTCATCAGCGTTTGGAGTGGAATGGCAAAGGGGATAAAATAGGTTCCGGGCTTGGGAGTGCCGGCTAATTAGCCCATCCATTTGGCGATGCATGAAATTTGTGAACTTTACAACTTTTGTCTATACCCAAGCATATATATATATCTGATGAAAAGCAAATTTTCTATTAACTTTTCTGCATGCCCCGAATGAACCAGATAAGCGTTTCTGTGCTCGACATAACTGCTTGAAACTTGTCAGCGGCGATTGAAGGATTACCCCTATATTCCCCATTCACCAGCTTGGTTCTGTGGAACTTAAAACTAGTTTTGTATACGGGCAAAGAATCAACAAAGTTTAGCATTGAAATTGAAGCATTTGCCGTGTAACAAGAGCTAATAAAAAGTATTATTTTTAAATATATCACACAGAAAAATGATACATTAAATAAATCTGTTCATTTAACTAACACTTCAAGCAAGATTATATATAGTAAAAAGTCGGGAAATGTGTGTAATGGATATGGCAGCAGATCTAAATTCATTGTGTACTAATGTACACAATACAAATAAAAGCAAAAATAACTCCACTAAAGGAAATCGAACAGCTATTGAATCAATATTTATTTACATGTTTCAGCCGTAAAAGCGCAACAAATCAAGTAGGCCGCCATAAATCTAATCAATTTAAAAAGATATATATGTGTAGCAGCACTTAAATAGATATATAAACACATACATATATATACATATATATATATATATATATATATGTACGTATATAGTTTGAATGAATGACCAAGGCACTGGCCCTGCAGATAACGCGCAAAGTACTCGATGACAGATTACTAAAATCGCATACGTATTCAAATTGGCCCAATTCGGAATTGGAATTGTGTGCTAAAAATAAACGATAAACATTTACAACAATTGCAGTCGAATAAACAAATTTACAGCGGCAATTAAATATGCGGCCATAAATCACGATTCGGGCAATGGTTATTAAAAGCGGTTTAGATTCTGTTGACAGCTCAGCACTGCATGGCTCTGGTATATTCGCAGGGAACTATCATCATTGCAATAATAATAAATAAATAATAACAAATAATAATAACAGAAACTGTAACATTAATAACAATAACACCAACAGAAGCAACATAAAATGTGTGATAAATATGCTAAATTAATAGCTGGCAGCTAAGCGCAACAACCAACAATCAGACAGTAAACTGTGCCCCAAACTCAACTATTGAACTATCCAACGGACTTTGCGCCACAACGTGTGAGCTTCCACACACCACCCCCGGCACCACCCCCTGCCATTAAACGCAAACATGGCCTGCTTTCCGCGCCTCTTTCATCATCGGAGTAAAAACAAATTTACGCCTGCCCAAGATGAGAACAGAGACACGATACTCAACACACAAGATAGCCCAGTGGTGAGTTGTTACGGAACACACACAAAACACACAACACACACATACCCACACACACACACACACCATACACATACATTACTTTTGTGCGCCGATAAACAGCACTGATAAGTTGATCAAGTGCTTAATTAAGTTAGACGCGGGGGCAGCGTGCAAATCTCACAACAAATGGCTCCAAGCAGCTAACCAAAAACAAAAGTTAAAAAAAACACGTGTGCCACAAAAAGCTTATCAACCTTATCAACGTTTGTGCCGCTTGTGACGTGCACTTTTCACAGACTTATCACAAAAAAACAAAGTGGAAATATCATTAGGGCACCGCAAATATGATACACTCATAAATCTATCTACAAGCTACAAATTTACTTCTCAGTAATAAAATTAAATTATCTGCTATAAGTAATTATTCATATTATTTACAAATAATAACTACATTCCACTAAACAATTTTCTCAAGGGATTAAATGCACAATAAATGGAAATGATAGAAATATATAGAATTTATTGATGTACCGTTTAAGGGTATACAAATAATGCATATAAATAAATAAATAGGCATAACTATCAAGACTGGGCAATAAATATAATCAGCATAAATTATGTTCTATTATCTATGTAAGCCATTTAAAACTCTATAGCTGGTAGCTGGTAATATTTATCAACAGCTCAAACCATATCTCTAATAATCATAAGTATATAGTATGATTTTACAGTTGAGTGATTGGCATACGTGTTAGTTTGTTTGTTTTGTCACCATATGTTAAATACAAATGCCACTGAAATTGTTATTATCAAGAAATGCTGAAGTGCATGTAGCACTTTCAATGCGATTGGATTTATCAAATTATCAGTGGCAATGACAAAATCTCCACTGAAATGTCGTTTGAGTATTTGCAACATTCACACTTCCTGGGATTGACAGCCAAGCAGACATTAAATATTAAAAGATATGAAAATGTCTGAGGGAATGCGTCTTTTGCATATAACATAGAAAAACCGAGCAGATTACACATAAATATGCACAATCCGTAGATGAGCAGAAATTTATATGGCCAGCTCTATCTACTGGCTGCAGAAGATGGAACTGATGGCTGCTAGGAGGTTTGCCTGCGACGAGATGACAACGTGATAGAGATCCAAGCAACCAGCACGGATGGGACACATCCATTCCTGCTCCCAAATAACTCTGCGTACAGTTCAAAGTCAATGTTGTCACACAAACAACGCCCCAGGGGGCAATCAATGCAATACGTTTGACATTCCCAACGATACGTTTCCATATAAATACAGTAAAATATGCTATGTAAAGGACACATTTCGTTTTGCTTTCTGATGTACTCCTTCAAGTTTTCATATGCCCACCCACAAATTTACATCCTCATACCAAAACGCTTGGTTGGCAACGATTAACACATTGGAAATATCCAATTCGTGGCATTCGCAGATTCGAGCAGACCGATTGCCCCGATCCACATTAGCATCTACCTCAACTTTTGGCTCTTCTGTTTCGGGAAACGGAAAACCTGTCAAAATGTTTAAGGCTGATTAACATATCAAAGCGGCAAAGACAACAACGCGACCTGTTTGACATGTGTTTACTTGTGCGAATTCCCGGCAAACGTAGGATATTATCATAAAAAATGTAAATAACAACGACGACATTGACACATTTTTGACTCTTTTCCAATTGGCTTGAATATCTTATTGGCCACATGCCTGTCTGCCAATTGAGAGATAAGACAACCTGCAAAATGACAATTTTGCAGGTGGCGATAAAAAGGGGCGTTAAAGTGTACTAAAAAATCATTTAATATCAATTGCAAGTCATCAGTAAAAGCCACTAATTACTAAATTCAAAATAGCCAAGAGCCTGAATTTAAAAATGAAAGAGTAATAGTAGAAAATTAAAGTAAATATTAAACCAATTTGCATGAGAATTATTTTAATTTGTGCATGTTTGATCTCTTAAATATTTGATTAAATCAGTTATTTTTAGCTTAGTAATCTTTATTGATAATTGCTGGTAAATAACTAATTTTAGCAAAGAAGCGATACAAACTTATATTTAATAACTAATTATCTTTATTTGAACAATTGGTTTATTATACTTACTATTTTGAATAAGAGCAATAATCATTATTCGAATTTATTTCAAGTGTATACAAGTGCGTCATGTGCAGCATGTGGATAACTTTGTGAGCAAGTTTACTTTAGATATATATTTGTATTTATATGTATGCACATCTGTACTTATGTCTTTATAGAATTGTCATCCAATGGCTTACCGCACTTTTTCCACAAGGGGCTGAAATGTATTTTATTTATATTTTTTTTAATAAAGTAACCCACATTCCTAATTAAATTCTTTCTGAGTTTTTTTACGTTTCTTTTGATTTTCTATCGGTAACCATTTAAAGTTACAATGTACCCATAGCCAACTACTACTTCAACTCAAATTACAAATCCTTTCGGGACCCTTTAACCCCTCCCCGATGGCACGTCTTTATATGAGCAACATTTCATTATTTGTTTTGCACAACGCAGGAGTAAATACAAGCTGGAAAGCAAAGAAACCAGAGCAGATAAAATTGTGGGCCAAGTTGCAGTAAGATATCAAGATGTGGCTGGCAAAATAAGGCAATTAAAAACGTATTTAAAACTCTGTGTCTCATTCGAATAGCAACTGTGCAAATAACGCAACACATTTGGCATTGTCTAAGCTAAGAAAAACTTGAAACTCTTAAAGCAATATTCTTTATACTTCTCAGCAATATTCATACATATGTCAAGCAGGCAGCTCAACTTACATGAATCCCATCATCAAGACTAAAATCCGCAGCTGTCAAAAGTGTGGCAAAGCCCATCGCACAGTCAGTTGACGACACTTCACGAGTCGAATTCAAAAAAAAAAGAAGACAGTTTTGTGTGAGTGCAATGTGAAAAACTAAGCAACAAAGTGAAAAAAATATTTTGCCACAAATAAAAACAAATTTATGAGATTCACAGATACAATGCCAGCGCACAATGGGCATTCGTCGTCATTGTTTATTGAGGCTCACTGGCTGGATAAACTGGCAACTGTAGCAACCATTTAACTGCACGGCTTACCGTATTTATCAGCAGTGTCAGCAGCAGATTGATTTCAAAGCTAACGGACACACACACACAAACACACACACACACACACACACACACACTTACACACTCCCTAAATCACAAACCATCACGCACAACACAGAGCAACCAGTCAGCAGTCAGACAAGAAAATCAACTGGAATTATTTGCTTACTTTCACAGATTGTTTCGCTTTTCATATATTTTTTCCTTTTGTATCTCATTTTTGCTATTGCTGCTTTTTTTTGTTGCAATTGTTGTTCTTTTGGCTGTCAAATTTTTATATATTTTCCGTTTGTGAGCAGACCTGTTGATATTTGACTCGCTTAACCTTTCCACACTGACTGAAATTAAATTATGTCCGACATTTATTTCACCAGTTGTTGTTTTCATGTCTTTTGCTCATTTCGGTGGTTATCTGCTGACACTTAAAAGTATTTTATCTACAAAATATATATATATATATAGTCTTTTTGCGTCCACAAATCATAATTCATAATGGAAATTTTTAAATACAATTTGTGCTTTGGCTTCACATTAATCAATGTCCATTTCAGAAAATTGAACTCTATATTCGGCGCGAGGAGAAACAACTTTACTCACCCATCATAACGCCCAGTGCGAGTGAGGTAAGTCTTGAATTTTTAATTGATTGTTAACTTGTTGTAGCGCACATTTCTGGCACAAAACTCACGGGTCCGGCGGCCATCCAAACCGTATCTTTATTTCTCTCTGATTGTCTTTGTCCAACTCGATTAATATTAGTACACATTTTTTCTTATACTTTCAAACGAAACGATGCAAACAACCAAACAAAACACTTGTAAATATGTACATAATACAACAACAATAACAACAACACAAACAATGCCAACGGACCCACACATGCACCCCGCACCCCCTTGTTTGTCTTTGTAAATGTTTGGACACTCGTCCCGTCCACATGTGCCACCCTCCCCCGCGGCCCATTAGGCTCAACTGCAGCGCCTAAAACAACAGCCCTCCAGCTCCTGCTCCGCCCAAGTACTGCAGGTTGTGGCCGAAAATGGTTTCAGCTCTGCTCGAGCTGATGCCAGTCCTGACCATAGCCAGCATGAGGACCAAATTCCTCCACCTCAAAAGCAACACCCAAGGAAGTTTCGCTCGCACAAGAGCCGGCTTCAGGCCGAGGAAAGAGAGAGAGACAAGGATGGTTTGGGGAAGGAGAAGACTGCAACAGTCGGTGGTACTGCAATTAATGTCACACGTACCAATTCCAAATTAAAGCCCGTCAAAGAGCGTAGACCAACGGCCCTCCCTACTGAGGCGCCCCGAGTGAATGGCACCCAATGTGATGAGGAGGACGATAAGGAAACGGTGCAGCCGGAGTTGGAGGTCGATGTTGTGGATGGCACGTTAAAACTCAAAGTGAATGTGAACGGCATAATTGATGACAGTGCTGACAATGAGGCTGGCAGTATTCCATCTATAGGAACGCCCTCGTTCACATTCACACCAACATCAACATCAACAGGAGCAGGAACACCGACAGCAGCAGTAGCCGAGTCAAATGTAAAATTTTTCATTGGTCATACACAGGAACTAAATACCGATGATGACACTTTGTCCCGGCCCAGTAACGATGATAACAACAATAAAAAGCACAACAACAACCTGACAAATGGGACATTGGCACCAAACCAACAAGCACACGAATTTGGACAACAACCAACAGAGTCAACAGCAACAACAACAACAACAACAGCAACAACAACAGCAATGCCAAAGGCACCCGGAAAGAGCTGCAGCAATGTGTCACTCAATTATCTAAGGAGATCCAAGAGCACCATTGCCATCGAGTCGACCACCACTGGACAGCGTCGGCGTGTGTCAACCATGCCCGATATTAACATACCAACGCCGCCACCCTTGCCACTGGAGCTACTGAAACCTCCGACACCGCTGCACCTACGAAAGAAACACAGTTCCGAGCCACAAGCACCACCAGAGCAGCCTCCAGCTGGAAACAGTCAAGTATGTAAAGAATAAAAAATGGTTAGCTAAATTTTGGTTAGAACTTTAACCATATTTGTGGCAGGTGGCTTTAATGGGTCAATATTATGAAAGTTACTTTTAAATTACCAATACATCCACAGAACCACTTAAAAGTTTCTGCCCCAAACAAAATAATTAGCAGCACCTTTGTGCAAGGCAAAACATTACATTGTGGGCCTGGGCGTGGCAGCAATTAAGTACTAATTATTTATTAAATATTTTGCTCTCAGCAACAAAACTGACTAACAAAAATGTACAAAATAAAAGCAAAAGCTGTGCGAAAGTGTGTTGCATGTAGCAACTAGTTGCTGTGGGGCAAACTTTTCGACATGCTGCTAATTACAAGTGAAATGTTAATTGTTTGGCAACCGACATGAACTCTAACTTGTTGGCCAACAAGAGCAGAACCTGGCCACAGATAACACTGTTGCTCACCATTACCATTTATCTGCTACATGCTTAGCTGCAGCTACTTTCATTTTTCGGTGTTTTACTACCCCGTCCGACAACGTGGCTGAAAGCCCTTGATATTTACCTCTATCGTAGTCCCTCGTCTACATCTCTGCCCCAACTGTCCCAACTGCCCCACTGCCACTGCTGAGTAAGCGAATTTTGCTGAACAAGTTTTGGCTGATGTGGCGACTTCGAAGATGGCAGGCATCCTTATTTATTATACGGCTTTGCCCCGTTCTCCTTCGAGCCGCCTACGTGCCACGACTGTGGCGACGATAGTTTGTCCTCCGGAAATGCTTATAATGGCTGTGATTCCACTGGGTAAATGGAGGTAAATATTTAATGGATAGCCTCCGTTAAACCTCGCGGGTAAACAATCCGTTCCATGTACATGCTCGACTGCATCATTGTCGCTCGAAAAGTCTTTAATGCGCAACTCGAGTACGGAAAATATTCCAACTAGTGGCTCAAATTGTTATTTATTTAATGTACTCAATTAAAAAAATAAAATAGAAATATGATTAAAAATAATTAGATTAGCATTTATAATTAAAATATATAAATAAAAAATTATACAATATTTCTTGCTCATTGTTCTTTTATCATTCAAACCAAGACATAAAATCAAACAGATACAAAAATGTTAAAGGAAAAAACTGGTTGAGAAAATTGTTAGTATCTGAGAGAAGAGCAACTTTTAATGTCAAAAGTCAACATATAAACCACAAAACTAAGTTGAGCATTAAAAGCATAAAGTGGGAGTCAAGAATAAACAAACAACTAAATTTCTTTCTTTTTATTTGTTTAATTTTGTGTGGAATTGTCTGAAATCAACCGCATCACTTAGGATGAAATGGCCAAGTCGGAGGCAAGCGAGCGGAGCAGCAGGAGTCTGCGGAGGAGCAGCAGCAGCAGCTCTGCCACAAAAACACATCGTGTGGAAGGTGGCCTCATCTATATGCGACCAAATTTGCCCGTGCAGCAGAACATTGAAATCGAATTTAATGCAAAGGACGAAGCGTAAGTTGAGTAAACATCTATTTGCCAGATTGGCTACACTTAAAAATGCGACTAATTCTTTTGTTGGGTAACCCATCCGCAGTACACGCAATCTCATACTCAATGCCATTGAACACAATGATTTCCTCAATAATCTAATGGACAAGGAGCGCAAGGATATGGTCATCAATGCAATGGCGCCTGCCAGCTACAAAAAGAACAGTTACATCATCAACGAGCACGACGAGGGTTCCGAGTTCTTTGTCTCCGCTGAGGGTTACTATGACGTGATACAGGCGGACAAGCATGTGGGCAACTTTGGGCCAGGCACAGTCTTTGGCGAACTGGCCATACTCTACAATGCCCCACGCAAAGCCACAATTAAAGGTAAGTGACAGCGCTATTTCTTACAGTGTATCACAAAATTGTACTATTTTATTAATAGCTGCAACGGATGCGCGCGTTTGGAAGATTGCTCGCGAAACATTTCGTGCCATCATGCTAATCTCTGGCTCCCGGGAACGGGAGGAGAACTTGCAGTTCCTTCGCTCGGCTCCATTTCTACAGGAGCTGGAAGAGAGTCTGCTCACCAAAGTGGTCGATCTACTACAGCGGGTAAATTAGAAATTTGAATTTTATTTAAATTATTAAAAAGGGAACGAAGATTTCTGTAATGAGGTAAAATTGTTGTTGCTATTTACCGAAGATTATATTTCGATAACCCAAAGTAATATTCTTGAACAATAAAAATTACTCTTGGCTAAATCTTTAACTTTGAATTTGGCTAATACGAATAGGCCATTCGTAACCTAACCATAAATTCCCTTTAAATATAAATCATTTTCCCCACAGAAATTCTACGAGACAGGCAGCTGCATTGTTCGCGAGGGGGAGCTGGGGCATGAGTTCTTCATTATACGTGGCGGTACAGTAACCATCAAGAAGAAGGACGATGCAAGTCAGGAGCAAATAGTGGCGAAACGAAAGCGTGGCGACTACTTCGGGGAACAGGCCTTGCTGAATGCCGATGTGCGACAGGCCAGCGTCTATGCGGATGCCCCTGGCACCGAGGTGCTCAAGCTGGAGAGAGAGTGAGTGTGCAGCACTGCCAAATATGAAAGATCCTTATATATGTATCCAACTCTCTTGCAGAGCATTCATCAGCTACCTGGGCACCATTAGGCAGCTGCGAGAGAAGCCCGAGGAGCTGGCTACCGAGCATGGGCGATCGAGCAATAAGAGCGCCGAGTTCGACAATGAGCATGCACACATAGCCATATCGGATTTGAAAAAGGTGGCAACCCTGGGCTCTGGCGCCTTCGGTCGCGTCGATCTGGTCACACACGGCACACAGACATTCGCGCTGAAGATCATCAAAAAGATCGAGGTGATCAAACAGGACCAAATCGAGCACGTCTACAATGAGAAAAATGTGATGATCAAATGTCGAGCTTCTCCTTTCATAGTGCAGTGAGTAGATTTGAATGAAGTCCCGTGAAATGAAAAATTGCATTGATTGTCCCGATTTTGACCAGGCTATATCGCACTTATCGAAATGAGAAGTACGTCTACTTTCTGATGGAGGCGTGTATGGGCGGGGATGTGTGGACTGTGATGTCGAAGCGACAGTATTTCGATGATAAGACTGCCAAGTTTATAGCTGGCTGTGTTGTGGAAGCCTTTGATTTTCTCCATGCGCACAGCTTCATCTACAGGGACCTCAAGCCCGAGAATCTAATGCTAACCAGCGATGGCTACTGCAAGCTGGTAAGCAATTAAAAAGGATAAGGAACAATAGTCCTTCAATCCTTAATCCTTAACGCGCAAAGCCAATCTTAGTCCTTTCCGCATGTGGAAATTTCCTTTTGTCTCTTTTTCTGTAATCTGAAAAAATATTTCATTATCAATTCCGTTTCCTCAGGTGGACTTTGGATTTGCCAAGTATGTGCGTCCCAATGAGAAGACAAACACATTTGCCGGCACACCCGAATATGTGGCGCCCGAAATCATTTTGGATCGTGGTCATGATCGATCCGTGGACTATTGGGCATTGGGTATACTGGTGTACGAGCTGCTGGTGGGCAAAACACCATTTCGGGGCGTCAATCAAATCAAGATCTATCAGAACATCCTCAGTGGCATCGATGTGATACACATGCCTTCACGCATACCCAAGTCCGCCCAGCATCTGATCCGGCATCTGTGCAAGCAGCTGCCCGCCGAGCGTCTGGGTTACCAGCGCAAGGGCATTGCGGACATCAAGCGGCACAGCTGGTTCGACAATCTGGATTGGATGCGACTGCGGCAGAAGCAGTTGCCGTCGCCCATCAAGCGTTGCCTGAAGAGCTGGACAGACCTGCAATACTTTATGCCACTCGGCGTCAACGATGACTATGAGCCGCCCGAGGAGCTCAGTGGCTGGGACAAGGACTTTTAGTTGTCAGCCGAGCAAATGCCTATTATTATTGTTATTATTATTATTATAATTATAATTTTACTGCAGATATTTTGTACATAAATGAATAGTTTTTAATTATTTAGCTACTGAGTAGTTTAGAGGCAAATGTTGTCATAAATTGTAAATAAATTGATATTACAATTGTTAAAAGTCAAAATTGTAACAGGAGATTTAGCTATGCACTGCATTTACTTCCCGCTCACTCTCTCTCCCCGCTCCCTCCCTTCCTCTAACTGTATCTGTGCATCAGCTTATTTGTTTACGCTATTTCAATTAGAAGCGCAAACTCGTTGTTGTTGTTGTTGTTGTTATCGAGTTGTCAAAGCACAGCGACACTCACTACACACACCTCATACACACACACACACCACACCCACAGAAAGGTGGTCGAGTAACAAGAATAAAGAAACATTTTCAATTAAGCGCTCTCAGCGAATATTTCACTTGGCTCGTAGCGAATCTTCGCAAAGATTGCACACAAAATTCTCACAGTTACAATTCATGTGCATACTGTACACACATGTGTGTGTGTGTGTGTGCACAACTTGTGCCACAGTTAGTAACTGTTGCATAACGCACTGTGTCTGTAGACAGATCCAATGTCCAATTGTGTGGCAACTCGAGTTTGTGCTACTGTCATCATTATCTGACTGAAGTCTTTATTATGTCCACATGTCGTTGACATTCATTTGCATCTTTCAAATGTACATGCAACATAATTGCACTGTGTGGCAGCCAGCATATGCTGCATATGAAAATGACACAAACTACATTATTGTTTTTGAATACAACATTATTGCAAATTGCATCTGACAGCGAACAAAAGGAAGCCTGATTCCCCCCTGCGGCTGCTGCTGCTGCTCCCTTACAGTCTCGACCAGAACTTTTCGTCTTGGTCGTTGTGCAAATTGTGAAATGGAGTCAAGTGCAATTATGTCTTTATACCAAGCCTCAGACTGCTGACTAACACAACCACATCTTCAACGAGCTCAACTCAAAGTTGAAAGGCAGTTTGGAGTAGACATAAATGCCGCAAGTTTTCAAAACTCAGCAACAATTGAATGAAATATGTGCAAATAAATTTAAATTAAATATATATATATATACAAATTTATACATATATATATACATTTATATATATATATATATTTATATACAAATGTCAAGTTTGCTGTAGAAGTTTATAAATATGTATAGACATGTAAATACTCACATTTCAATTTGTATGAATAATTAAAACTGACAGACAAGTTATTTCAAATTCTACCTTTCCTTATATTCAAGCACAAGCATCGGTGGTTCAGTGGTAGAATGCTCGCCTGCCACGCGGGCGGCCCGGGTTCGATTCCCGGCCGATGCAAGGCCATATTTTTATTTTTTGATTTAATTTTTTTATGCATTTCTTTTGATATCAATTTAATAAAAATTTCCATTTTTTAAATGAAAACACAAATTGCAAGCCAGATCGAATGGAAATAAAAAGCAGTTCTCGCGCAATCACCATGAATAACATAAAGTAGCTTAATGCCACTTCTCTGAACCCGCAGCAAAATTGAGACAAAAGCAGAAAATACAGAAAACAAATACCACAAATGACAAATGGAAAGTGGCAAAGGAAATAAAAGCAGAACGCAGAGAATGAAAGAACATAAACCGACAATGCAATGAACAAGAAAAAAGAGCCACAACAATAATAAATGATAATTGATAATAACGTTTTGCTACCTTCCTTCCGCAGTGAGTCGCCGCAAAAAAGTGAGCCAAATAAAAGAAAAGTATGTAAAGGAAATCAATAAAAATGATGGCGACAACATTTGCCCACAATTTCAATTTTGTGGCAATAGCTGCGGCAGCAGCAGGAGCAGCAGCAGCAGCAGCAGCAACATTTCTACAATTTCCGCCGACGATGGCGGCAAGTGAAAATATTCATTTTCGCAACTGTCGCAAATGTTTTCTATACATTTTCTTAGACACCTTCACAGGCAAACGCCTTTCAGCATTTCTAGGCGACTGCACACACCGCAGCGACAAAGTTAGACGAAATGTCATCATTTCCGTTGGGGAAACACTGAGCTCGCTGAACCGTCAACGCAGCGAAGGACGAGGGCGAGGACAAAGACCAGGACGAGGGCGAGGACGAGGACGTGGACGACGATGGGGACAACGAGCATGTCGACGGGTTATCAGTAAAACTGAGCGCACGCCGGGTGCAAAAGGGTTAACTAAGACAAACCATGCAAATCCCCATTTTTATTTCCACGAAAAAACTTTTGATGCAAAAAGCCTCAACAATATATACAGACATACACACACACATACACCACAATCGGAATCAAAAACGCAGCACGGAAAGCAGCGATTCGACTTGGTTCCCGGATCCGCTCACGGTGCCTAAACGAAGCGTGAAATTGTTAAATGAGTGCAAACGTCCACAAAGTAACAGGATGCGCAGGGATGTTGATAGGGGGGGAAATAAAGTTGGGTTGTCTATCTTTCCATTCGTGCTAAATTATTGATTAAAAAACTTTTGGACATGCACGTTTGGTCAGCAGAATACAAAATAAATATCCCTCAATTCTCAATGCAATTGAATCGAATTGAATTTGTGTGTTCGCTTTGATTTAATCAAATTGAATGTGAATTGAGTCACTAAAAGTGGACAGTCTTTGAATTATAATTTTATGATAATACAACAACAATTTCTTAAATGAAGTGTAGCCAGAATTGAGTCTATTTCCAAACATCTGTAAAGAATTTAATGTTTTTCATTCGTATTACGCTTTCTCAATATTTGTCGATTTCTGTGCACATCTTTTAGCAATTAAAACTGAGCCGAGACAAATTTTAGCAATGTTCAAGACTAAATTTTCAAATATCAAAATAAGAGCCAAAAGCCTACAGGCCACACATGATATTTATAAACATATGCATATTTAGATTTAAAAAAAGACTTATAAGTTCTAGCAAAGTGCAATCGAATATGGCCCAAAACAAGAGCAATAGTACATTTTTATTAAGGCTGAAACTGTTGGCCAAACTAGTGGGATTGTTACCAGTATAGGCCTAATATATGCAGACGCATACTAAAAGCTGCTTAACAACTTCAAGCTGCCAATGCAAATTTGAAGTTAAAGTTAAAGGACTTGGTCAGATGGCTGCTCTTGGCAATACTTGGCCATAATCTGATTGGGACTATAAACAAAATTTGGACCCCAATCAAAGCGGCTATTGTTTATATTTCAACTTTTTACAACGTCTGCTGATGGCCAAAAACTATGCATAAATATTTTTTCAAATTTTGCTTTAAGCCAGTTATGTTTATTGACTTTACTTGTATCCTGATTGCCTAATATTGTTATGGCCGATAGACATCATAAAATCTGTGCTGACCTTTTCTTAAATTTCATGTAGAAAAAGTAAAGTAAAATAAAATAAAATAAATATGTGGAAAGATATTTATTAACTATTTACTTCTTATATATTTACAATTTATTTTTGACTTATTTTTAATAGAACATATCGAAATAAATAACTAAGGAATGTTTATAAGTTTATGTACAAGATAAAAAATAAAATTCTAAATATTATAAAAATATTATATACAAATTTCAAATATTAATTTAAGTGATAAAGAGCCTCGACTTAAAGAAAGATATTTATGGCTTTGCTACGAAATAAATCAATGTTAGAATTATTTAGAATATTTTCTCAAAAACATTAATAAAATAGATGGATAAACATGCTCGCAAATAAACTCATTTGGATTAACTTGTATCCAGTAAGCGAGATGAGCAGATCATTTGTCAGCATCAGTTTCATCATCTCAACAAATGGTCGTCCTTCAGAGTGGGGAATAGGCTGCTCAGTTCGCCGCAATAAAGATTACTCCCCAATTGGCATTTATTGCATGTGCTCAAGTGCTGAACATCAACTAAAATCCTTTTGCTGCATTCAAATCACAAACACTCTCACAAATCATCGCCGGCCACGCCCCCCCACCGGGTTAGCCCGAAAAGAGCCGCTGCCACGTTGACCATTTGCATTTACTGGCAAAACACAACACACACAAACTGCCGCCCAGGGTGCAATTGCAAATTTCGGGCATTCAATAACGATTTACACAAAGGCACAAGCACACTCTTACACACACACACACACACACACACATAACAGGCACAACATCGTACGTGCGTTTCAAGCAAATAAGGTTTAAAATTTTACCATTAAAAACCAACCAATGTTTACAAATGGCCATCGACAGGCAAAACCAATGCAAAAGTTTTTGTTGTTTATTGTTTGTTGTTGTTGCTGCTCTTGTCCCATTTTCAAATGTGCGTTTAGCACGTATGGATTTGTTGTGTATCAGAGCAGCATAAGCGGGAGCAGGAGCAACCAACATTTGTCCCTTTTTAGGCCTTTCCAGACTGGGGTCGCCTGCTCGATTTCGATCTAATCAGCTTCGCTCTAAAAGAAGCTGTTAACAATATTGTCAATTTTGTGTTCACTTGCTGTTGCCTGGGCTGACGGAGGGGGCACAGGAGGGGGCACACAGCTATTTAATTTTTATGCTGAGAAAAAGTTCGATTTGCATATATTGTGTGTTTTTCTTGTCTCCCTTTTTTTTGGGTTTTGTGTTTCGTGCCAGGTTGTCGGGTGTCCCTTTTGTGTCCTTGCTGCTGGCGCACGGGTTGCTTGTTTGCTGTTCATTTTGTGGGCAATGTCTGAGCGGCGTTTGCCACATAAACACTTTGGTGCTGAACACTATGAATAATTAATGAGTTTTATGCTGTCGTTGCCGGTCAAGTTGTAGTTGTTGTCGCTGTTGTTGTTGTTGCTGTGAACTTTTAAGCAGACTGGCAACAATTGTTGTTTACTTGCAATTGTGTGGCATGCTCTGAGGCGCGTCACACACAATGGGCTCATGCAATATTCGTGCGGCATTTAAAACAATGTCAATTGCTCAAAAATGAACAAGGCAACAATTTTCGACTAGCTATTTTCAGTTGACAAATGTTTTGCTAGAAATCAAAGGCAGTTCTTGTATCAAAAAATTTGTATATAAATACCAGATACCTGATATAATATATATATTTTTTTTAATCAACCCAAGCTTTGCCCAACATTCTCTATAGGTCTATGTATCGTTTTCTTTAAGCAAGAGCTCATAAGCATCAACATATGGTAACATATCAAAGCATATGCGAAGAATTCAATTACCACATTCTCGACTCACGTCAGAATCAAATTATGTTATTTCCATGAGGAACCCACAAGTGGCAAATATTTGCTAGGCACAAATATATGATTTGCCTGGTTGGAGCAAACGTTTGCAGCCACAGCAATAATAACAACAACAATGGCAGCCACACAGAGGCAAACTCGCAGCCCAGCATAAAAAGTCCTAAGATTGTTTACAAGTTCATAAAAAGACGCTATCATATACACACACACACACAGACACGCACACCCACATATGAAAGTCACAATTATAGAAGTGGCAGCATCTACTCTATAGCTTGGCTTTTATAGGGATAGGGGGGAGGCACTTACGTCTCTCTAAATACTACACGACGCGACTGGTTGCATATTTACAGAGCACTTTTTCCATTCAGCTTCTGCTGCTGCTGCTTCTGCGTCAGCTGCGATGAGCAACAAAATGCAAACAGCACAAAAGTATGCTACAAAATAGTAAAGGCCAGAGCCAAGTGAGGCAGTAAGAAGTAAGAAAGAGACAGCTGCTGCTGCTGTTTATATGAGGAAACTGAAGTTTTATATTCTATGAGTAGTATGTGCGTGTGTGTGTGTGTGCGTGTGGGCGTGTCTGCATGCCCATGTATGCATGAGCTCATTGTAGGTTGCCTTTGGAATGCATTTTCAATGCTAAATACAATCAGGCTAACCAGGGTAAATCCGCTTAAATGCATAACAAATTGTTTAATGCCTAGTTGTGGCAACAAAAATAAAAGTTGTTGCGGCAGCAGGAATTTAATGCAATTTTCAACCGCAATCGAAATAGCTTTAATTTTATTATCATGGCGCCACATTTGCGCGTGTGTGTGTGTGTGTGTCTATCGGTGTATGTGTTTAAGCCATTTTAAATATCATGCAACGTTACTCATTTGAAATACGTTTGACAAAATTAATTAATTCTCAGCAGGCCTAACATAATTAATTACATTCAGTCTATTTTTTTCATCTTTCATATCGATCCCCATTGATTTTGTATGCATATTTAATTAAAATATTTTATTATTACTCATTTTTATATATCATCGTTTCTTTCGTTAATTTGATTATGTTTTCTAATAAAAAAGCGATTGCTCTAAATATATGTTTTTACTCTGATAGTGAATGTACAAGGACCACATTATTCTATTGATAATATAAAATATTATTTATCTTGTACATAATGTCGTGTGAATATTTGAAAATTTTTGTAATTTAGATTTATTTTTCTTTCACTTTCAATGCATGTAAATATTTTTAATTCTGTTCACTTTCAGAATAAATTATTTATGTCGTCACTTAAGATATCAGTTAATATTATTTTTAACTGGTCATAATTAATTTAGACAATTCATACGTTATTTGTGTAAAGTGCAACTCACCGTCAATCATGTTGGCACTCAGCAGCAGAATTTTGTGTGGCTTCCTGTTGGACGCTGAAAATAGAAAATGCAAAGTTTTAATTAAATAGAAATTATTTATGCGGCATTTATGCAAATAAAAGGAAACAACAAATTGCTGTACAATTTTTAACATTTAAGTGGCAAGCAGAAATGTTGCCGCACAAGTGTTAATAATTGAAATACACGCTGTTGAAAGAGCAACTTGCTGAACAAATAGGTGAACCAAACTTTTCGCCTGCGGCCAATTAATAATAAATCGTAGGTGGCAGGCCGAGGCACGTAGGCAAGCAGGCCGAGGCACGGAAGTCCAAACACAGCGGCTGAAAATCAAAGCCCGAGCCAGAGAGGAAGCCGGCTGCCAACTAATGACTCGCTTCATTTGGGGGGGTGCCACATGCAACAACAAATTACCGCCGCCGAAATGGACCCCAAAACTTTGTTCAGATGCCGCGCAAAAGTCAAAAGGTGGCCAAGACAAAAAAGATAAAGGTGCAAAAGAGAATGTGTCCGACACTTTGCCAAAGGGTCCTTCGTTCAATTGTTGCGGGCTTAGCGCTTGATTAGGCGCGTCCAAATTTCTGGAACATACTTTCAGTTTTGAAAAAAACCACTTTGCAGGTTTGTGTTTTTGTTCGCGTCACGGACTGATTGATAAGGTAAACTTGACCCGGGCCGCGGCAAAAGTGTTTCAAGCAATTTGTTGAGCAATTTTCGTGTTTGAAAATATGAATGTGCCACGGCATTTAGGGTTCATCGCTTTGTTGTATGGGCTTATTTAAAAATTAAATCAAGTTGCCTTGCTGGCCAATGAATTAAGGCTACCTGAGCCTAATTGCGTTACTTAATTATCCGGGCGGACTTTCTGGGTTCCAAAGCAAAAGATGCGCAACAAATGAACTTTTAAAAATGAACGTAACTTAAATGTTGGCTAAATGATGGCGACCTTAAGCCAAATAATATACAAATACAATTGAAAATTTAAATTGGAAAAATCGTAGCTATAAAAATCCTCTTCAGCCATATCACTTCAATTGGAAAACCTTTTCGTAAATTATTTTCGGATTTCCCAGCATTGTTCAATCTATTTCACAATCAATTTTCAGCAACCTTGCGTCACTTATTAAGCCCGAATCGAATGGCACACCATGAAGCTAATCAATCAAAATGCGCAGCCGGCCTGGCAATAAGTTAGGACGCCAACAATCAAAATGGGAGAGGGGTCAGGCTGAAGAAAGGCAAACAATTTACGCACTGGCCGAAATACAAAAAAATACATAAATAAATAAGCATAAAACTGCGAATTTATATCAAGCGAAAGTCAAGCCAAAGTCAAAATGCCGAAAATTGTGTTTCATTTAAGATTAGGCACGCCTCAACACACCCCACCCGGATGGGGTGTGGGCCAACCGACCCCATCGCACCGGCCCTATTTCAAATATCAAAACTCATTCACAGAGTAAAAACTGACAGGCTGAAGAATTGTTGTACGGGAATTGGATTTGTACCTGGAGGCGTTGGCTGGATAACTCATATTGTTCAGATTCCATTGATTTCAAATGCAGAAGATGCTAGTGATGATGGTGGCGTTGATGAGAGGGTGGAGGGGATGAGGGCAGCTGATTAAACAGCATTTGCAGCAATAGCCGCAAGCTCAATTAAATTACTTAATCAATTGTGCTGGATGCATGGCAGGGCGAGCTATCTGTTTATTTATCGCAATTAAATTTTCTAATTGACTGACCGCCAACCGAATACTGCGTATTACTGGCACTGAAGTTGGCTCTGTCTTACTTCTAAGCGTGGCATATCTGTCGACTTTGCGGCAATGTGGCAGTCCCTTTTGCTCATGGCCGTCAAGTGCCAATGCCTTTGTTAATAAATTATTTGCGATAGTAAAAAACTTGCAAAGTATAGAAAACAAAAAAATACTCGTTACTCGTTACAGGCCTAAAGGCAGACCATGCTTTATGTTGTTTATGTGTAAATTATTTGTTGCCGCGCCGTTTTGATTTATGGACCAGAAACTGCCACGCCTCAGCGATAATTTATGCCTGTTCTCAGACCAAATGCAAAGCGAAAATCCAAGAAGGTTTTGAAAGAAGCTTGAAAATAGCATTTGAAATACATTTGTTAAATTGGTGAATTGAAAACTCACTTCAACTGTGATTTGAAGAGATTTTCAATTAACTAATGACATTCTGTATGACTATGTGTCCATATTGTATTCTCAAATAAATAAATATATAAATAAACATACAATTATTGCAAAAAAGGTTATGAAGAAAATTGTATTATTTTTGTGTGGCAAAAAGAGTTAACTTTTTGTTAACTTTATTAAACATCTTAGTTGATGGTACAAACAGACATGATTTGCAATCAATCAGATGATTCCAATTCACTAATAAGAACCTGAAGTACTCATTACTTTAAATATGAAACACAGAAAGTGTACCCACATAATTGTTAGTGTTCTGCCAAGTACTTTGTAGAACCAGATATGCCTACTTTTAACCCATATATTCGCGCAACTTTATGATAGACCCTAGTCTACGCAATTTAATGAGTACAGGAAACGAGGGAAAAAATATGATGCCGCCTAGGCTGGCTGCAAGGATGTAGTTCCGCCTTGCCGAACGTAGATGGCATGCATAATTAGAGCAACCTGTCTGCTGAAATGAATAAATTTGCGCCCTGAATGCAACTCACATGTGTACACTTGAACATGAATGCACATCTAAAGCAAACTCTCTCATATATATATATAAATACACACAAATTTATATATATATATGTAATTGTATGCGTGCGGACATTTGCAAGTGGGAAACTGCTGAGATAAATGTAAAGAAATACATTTGGTGACATTTGCCAGAAAGTGTTGGCAACATTAGAACAAAATATGAAAATAAAATAAAGCAGATTCGCTTTAAAGTTGAACAATTATTAAACTACTGAATATTTGGTTAAAGTAAACTGCAATTTATTTAAGCTTCTGGCGAGCATAAAAATGTCCTTACACGAAATAGCCAAAATAATTCTAACTATTGATTTACATTTAATCAAATTTGTGCATATTTTTCTTTTAAATTTTAGAGATACCTTTATTTGAAAGCTATCACTACTACTGATGAGCATAAAACTGTTATTACCTGAATAATATAATATAGTATAATAATTGAATCAACTAGTAATTTACATTATATTAAATTAGTAAATTTTTTTATATATTTAAAAAATACTTTAATTTGAAAGCCAATACAACTAAAGAGTAGCTCAAGACTTGTATTATTATTTCACAATAATTTATTACATATTTAAAGCATGTGCAGTCTTAAATATGTATCTATATATACAAATGTGAGCATCAAATTGTATTATCTAAGATAATCAACTAATGTATATAAACACAATTTCTCCTTCAAAGAGAGCTTTCCAAATCCTCGTAAAACTAGTAAAATGAAAGCCATTTAAGCAAGCTGCTTTCTGTGTACCACTAAAACTGTTGCACATAATTGTGCATAATTATTTTTTAAAGGATGCCATAAGCCATGAAATTACGGTCTTTAGCCATGAGCCGAAACCGCGGTTATGAAAGTGTTGAGTGCAGTTAGCCCTCAGCAGAAGACAAAGAAAAACAAAAAAAAAAACCGTAATTCAAAATGGCAACGGTGATTAAAACTGCTAATGTTCACATATTCTTGGTGAAAGCACTGTCCTGCGAGGGTCCAGAGTATTGCCAGGATATGCGTTTGCTTTATTGAGTGATTATTAAAATTTATGGCTAACAGTGCTGTACTTAGTTGGCCAGTAAATATGTTTAGCAGCGTGCTGAATTTATGTCCTAGACTAATGTTTACTTAGGGCCATGCTGCAAGTTGCAAATGGCGGAAGTTGTTCAACTCTTCACTCATTAAAAGAAAAGATAAACTTGAATTGAATTTAGAAATCATTTAAATTCGTATCTTATTTTCCTCCAAATTCAGTTTGACCTCAAATAATTGATCACTTTATTTGATCAGCTAAACATAAATAAAGACGCATAACATAAAAACATATATATTTATATATATATATATATATATATATATATATTACATAAAAGTGTATAATAAAAAAAGAATAAAATAAAAGTTTCACTTCCTTTTGTTGCTTGTCTGTTTTTAAGGCCAAAGTCAATTTATGGTTGATACCCGAATAATTTCATTTCGTTTTGTTTGACTTGGTTTGTTTTTGGGGTAATTTGCAGTTACTGCGACTGCCTATAAAATGTTGCCAAATTTTCTGATTTAATGTTGATGCATTAGTTTGTTATTGAGGTCATAAAATAGAAAGCATAATTAAAATTATATCCAAAGTACTGCTAGCTCCATACACTTTTAAAATCAATTTAAATGTACGCCACACACACAGAGACATATAATCAAAATATATACTTAAATAAACCCGTCAGAAACATGAAAATTTAATGAGCCTTTTCTACTTTGCAGATATATCGAAACAATCCATTTCAAATGGCGCATTTAATTTAGAGAGCGACACAGAAAAACTCCTTAAAATTACCTTGTACGGAATATTTTAGCATATAAATATGAATAGGACATGGTATCCCAATTGCAAGATCAGGATAAGATGTTATCTAAATTTTTTGATTTCAAACATCTACAAATCTCTCTCTCTCAAATCATTAGGTCATACTAGTGCGTCTGAATACTGCAAGACATCTTCATCTATGAAAAGTCTATTGTTTTCTATACACATAATAGCCTATAACTCCCTTGAGGATCAATGCAATCTTCATAATTAATAAATTATATAGAAATTTAATTTAATTGAATTTTAATGCAAAGGACAATCAGAGTTTCTTTTGACTCTGGAATGTTGTTCTATATTTAAAATTTATTAAGATTGAAATAAAATGTACTGTTCTAGAAAGCCACAACCTCCAGTTTCAGAAATTCACCTTCTGAATAAGTAAGGTGAGGTACCAACAAGAGAATGGTAAATATCTAACTTTCAAGGCGACATTATTTTCTTAGTGCACTAAATAAGTACTATATATCTTATATTTGTGTCAACCTAACCAAAATTATTTAAAAGTGTTACAGTTTCTACTGAGCAAATATCTGAGTAAATATTAACAGAAAGTCATATTTTGTTTACTTTATCTTCCGTTTATGGCTAACAAACAATCAAAACTAGACAAACTCTGTTCCAGTTTTCCATATGTTTGAATCCCACAAACATTTAAATCGCGAATGGAGAACCAGCTAAGTAAACTTTGTATATCTACAAAAATTACTATAAAAAGACGGGGATCCAAAGGAATAGTATCATTCACCAACAGATTGGAACAAGATGAACCCCAAAATAATCGCATTGAGCTGTGCTCTCTTGGCCATATGCTTATTTAATTTGCCGATGAGCGTCGACTGCCAAGACACTACAACGGCGGCTCCAGCAGCAGACACTACAACGGCGGCTGCAGGAGCAGATACTACAACGGCAGCTGCAGGAGCAGATACTACAACGGCGGCTGGAGGAGCAGAAACTACAACGGCGGCTGAAGGAGGAGGAAAGACTTGCAACAAGGTTCGCAGGAAGAGGAAGAGGAGGCATGGCGGAGTAACAATAACGAAAACAGGCAAAAAAGGATTATTTAAAAAGTTTTTTTAAAGCGAAAATGGAGGCAGCAATGGCGACAATGAAAGAAATGATGATCGTGGACGACGAGGCAGACGAGGCAGAGCTTAAAAAACGATCACGAAGATTTGGCCAATCATCTATCGAAATTTAAACAATGATACCTTAAAAATGAACTCATGAAATTTAGTACATTCCTATTTTATAATAATTGTTATTTAGTGCACTTAATATATTATTATATATGCTTAAAATGATTCGATTTCTTAATGTTGGGTTATCTTAACTTTGAGGGAAATATACTGATATAAGTGAAGGAGTTTGTTTGCTAATAGAATCTCAGAACTTAAGAATGTTTCACAGATATTCCATTCAATCAATTACCCAAAAATATCGATATATCGGTTATATAGATATGATCGGTTGATAGACTGAAGTTACCAGACCAAAAAATCAATTAATTAAAACATTTAACAAGTAATACTATTAATTATTAAGATTTTCTAGTCTCTTCACACATACTTTTACTCCCAGACTATAGAGAAAAACACCGAAAAGCACACGCGGTCAAATGTGAGCTAGGAGCATTCTGTCAAGAGGAGTGACTACGATCAAGCGACTATCGTACGAATAAATATTTATATAAAATATTAAATAAACTGTTATTATCCTTGTAGAGTGGGTAAAAAAGGTTCTCAGCACAGTTATTTGTAAATAACTATTATTTTAATGTCAAACTATTAAATGTGTGGATTTGGGTAGTTTTTTAGATCCCAAGTGTAAGTTTGACAAGCATCTTATTTTCTTTGGTGTCCTTGGTTTCATTAAGCAGTGGTGAAAACAATTTGACGATTTCTATATTAAGGAAAAATCATTACAATTACCTTGTATGGCATATTCGAGCATATAGATATGGATAGGATATGGTCTCCCAATTGCAAGATTCAGCAGGATAAGATGTTATCTAAAATATTTGATTTCAAACATCTACAAATCTCTCTCTCTCTCTCTTAAAAAAGCTTTAGATCATGCTAACGAGTCTGAATACTACTAAAAGACATCTTCATCTATGAAAAGTCTATTGTTCTCTATACACATAATATCCTACAACTCCCTTGAGGATCAATGCAATCTTCATAATTAATAAATTATATAGAAATTTAATTTAATTGAATTTTAATCCAAAGGACAATCTGAGATTCTTTTGTCTCTTGAATGTTGTTCTATATATAAAATTTATTAAGATTGAAATAAAATGTACTGTTCTAGAAAGCCACAACCTCCAGTTTCAGAAATTCACCTTCTGAATAAGTAAGGTGAGGTACCAACAAGAGAATGGTAAATATCTAACTTTCAAGGCGACATTATTTTCTTAGTGCACTAAATAAGTACTACATATCTTATATTTGTGTCAACCTAACCAAAATTATTTAAAAGTGTTACAGTTTCTACTGAGCAAATATCTGAGTAAATATTAACAGAAAGTCATATTTTGTTTACTTTATCTTCCGTTTATGGCTAACAAACAATCAAAACTAGACAAACTCTGTTCCAGTTTTCCATATGTTTGTTGACAATCCCACATACATTTAAATCGCGAATGGAGAACCAGCTAAGTAAACTTTGCATATCTTCAAGAATTACTATAAAAAGACGGGGATCCAAAGGAATAGTATCATTCACCAACAGATTGGAACAAGATGAACCCCAAAATAATCGCATTGAGCTGTGCTCTCTTGGCCATATGCTTATTTAATTTGCCGATGAGCGTCGACTGCCAAGACACTACAACGGCGGCTCCAGCAGCAGACACTACAACGGCGGCTGCAGGAGCAGATACTACAACGGCAGCTGCAGGAGCAGATACTACAACGGCGGCTGGAGGAGCAGAAACTACAACGGCGGCTGAAGGAGGAGGAAAGACTTGCAACAAGGTTCGCAGGAAGAGGAAGAGGAGGCATGGCGGAGTAACAATAACGAAAACAGGCAAAAAAGGATTATTCAAAAAGTTTTTAAATAACGGAAATGGAGGAAATGGAGGAAATGATGATCGTGGCCGACGAGGCAAGCGAGGAAGTCGTGGCAGGCGAAGCGGTCGAGGCAGGAAGGGCAGGCAAGGCTGAGCCCAAAAACGATTACGAAGATTGGCCATTAATCTATCGAAACTTAACCAATGACAAACCTTAAAATCGGACCCATGATTTAGTCGTACTTTCCTCTTTTATAATAATTGTTATTTAGTGCACCTAATATTAAATTATATATGCTTAAAATGATTCGATTTCTTAATGTTGGGTTATCTTAACTTTGAGGGAAATATACTGATATAAGTGAAGGAGTTTGGTTGCTAATAGAATTTCAAAACTTTAGGATCATTTGAATCTTATTAATTCCACAGAATCAATCAATTGTGCAATCAATCAATTAATCAATCAATCTATTGCCCTTGATTAAATAATGCTTTGCGTTGTAATGAGCGTTTGGACGAAAGAACTCTTTACTTCGTAAGAATAATAGCTTTATAGTTTGAAGAATCCTAATATGATGTTATTATGATAAAATGATCTGGAGCATGAAGACGTATATAAGACAAGTACCATCAAAATAGCTTTGAAACAGAGGATGATCTTTGCGCTCACTAGAGTTAAAAATTCGGACATATGGAAGAACGACAGACGGACATGGCTATCAAGGCTATAAATACACTCTGCTGGACGGGATTTAAATTGCGTAGCAAAACAGGGCATTTGCATGCAGACATGCTGACCAAAGTTAAGGCAGGCTGGAGCAGGCCTGCTGTGCTTTCTAGTAGTAAATTGCCTTACTAACTTCCCGGATACTAATGTCTTTTAGATAATCGCTGGCATGCGGTGCCCCTAGAAGCCAGATGGCATATTAAACAAAATGGCGTCGTCGCTAACCAAAACACACACACACACACACACATACAGGCACATACGACAGGAGTCGAGTCAAATCGAATGCCGAAGGCTCTGTTCATATATTCATGCCATTTGATTTTACTTTACTGCGTTATCTCACTCGGGGCACATGCAACAAACACACATTGACATCGCCCAGGCTATTAGGCCTATCGCCTTCATGATTTACTAAAAATAATAAGCGGCATTTTTTTTTGGCGAGTATTTGTACTCGGCTCACACTGTCAATGGCAACTAATGCTCCGATTGTGCGTCAAGATGTGACCTAAATGACCAGCAAGACAAAGGTCGAAATCAGTTTACACCAGTCAAAGGTAACAGTCCAAAGAGTCAACACAATGCAACTAACTAGATATGTAATAATCTGATTTCTTGCAAATTGTATTTTAAGACAAAAAAATGAATCGACATAAAAATAAAATCACACATGTTACAATTTATTCACTTCCTCTGTCTGCAATAAAATATGCAAATGTTCTTAGAATGAATACAAAAAAAAATATACATAATAATTTGACTTTTGTAATTTTTTTTATATGCATCAAACCATAATACTACTAACTGAAGGTTGCACAATAATTGCATCAAATCAAGTATTTTAATTTATATTCCGAATAGTATCTTTACATAAAATTTAACCTTTTTTCAATGCTGTTAACTGATTTCTGAGGTTGAAAAAGCAAAAAGAGTTTAATTTTCTTTTTAACTCACACATTTCACACAGTTTTCATTGCTGCCAGTTTTTATTGTTGTGTTGTGCAAATAATAAGCTACAAAAAGTAAAGTTCAAAACTTAACTAGATTATTTATATAGATCAATTTATTTATTGTAAAAAAAAAACGTTTTATTTATATTGAATACATGTTACAAATTATTATAGGGTATATGCAAAGCGACTATTATTGAATTAAGCTTAAATATTTTCAATTGTGAAAATGAAAAGGTTTAAAATGAAAAAGTCTCTCTTCCAACACAAAACATTGAAATCAAATTTTATAATTGTGTGTTTTCATTTTAGAGTAAAATAAAAAATAATTTAAAATAAAAACATAAACAATTATAAAACACTTGGACTCAAACGAGTTCTACTCTCATATTATCTACTAAATATTTCACAATAATCAAGTCCAGCAATCAGAGCACTCAAAGCTCGAGAGTGCTGTGAATGTGGGCCAATAAAATATGCATGGCAGGGCATACAGTGAAATCCTCAACAAAGCTGACATGTAATATGTGTTGCACGAGTAGCCTGGCTGCCTCTATATATTTTTGAGAATCACACCTACGCAATCACGCACACATAAGCTTAGTATTCAGCATACAAAGCAGCCTGATCAAATATTTATATAGATAAAAATACATGCGAAAGACGCATGAAAATAACTCAAGTGTGAATTTTGGACGGGATGAATGAATGTGGTGCAATGTGGTGCGAGCATTTAACAGGTAGCTGCTAATTTTGCACTGGCCAAGCGGGACAACAGTGATTTATGGTAAGCCTCCATGTGCTGCTGTGTGCTCCTTTTTTTGGCTTTAGCTGTTTTCAAGCAAAAAAAAAAGGCGCACGTTTAAAATTGCTGAAATGAGTTATGGCCAAGGAGATCGGCTTTCGGCGCCTTCAGTTGCCAAGCTAAAAAGGAGCTTATAACGGCACTCGGCTTGCCGGCTGCATCTGGCAACTTAATGTCGACCATGCCAGGGTATTATGCAAATATTTATATGTACTCGCATATATATATATATATATATATATATATATATATTCACACGCAGTTGTGTATGTGTGTTGCCATTTTTTCTGATTCTTTGTGCACTTTTGTTCGCTTTATTTGTGTTTGCTTTATTTTTCCCTAGTTTATTTTTATTTTTGTAGTTTTTCTTTACAGCGCTTGGCATTTATGAAGTGGACTTAATGCCTATAAGTCCGGGTCTTTGTTATTGTTTGCCACATGATGTTTTTTCTGTTGTTGCAGCTCTCAGTAAAAATTGGTTTTGTATTCCATTTTCGCCATTAAATGCATTTTTCGTACTTTTGATTAATAACATCATTTTTTTTTAGAGATAACTTATACCCAATTTAGTTAGAGTGATATTGTTTTAATAAACTGCCGTTATAGAAACGAAAGCTGTATTCTACAGCCATTTGATTTGCACTTGACCACTACGCCATTCTCATTGGAGCACACTTCAAAGTCTCGAACACATTTGCATAGCAACACAGAAACCATATCAAGCTCTATTTACATTGCCAAACTGTGCTTTGCACTCCATTCCAAAAGTTTTTGCCAACCAACCACATCATGTATACGTCACGTTAACAATAAAAAATGGGGAAAAAAAAGTACATAATGCGAAGTAAAGTAACATCAAATAAAATAGCCACACAGAAATGCAATAGAAAAACTAAAATGTTGCCAACGGCCATTAAGTGGAAATAGTTGAATGGGATGTGGGAGCACCGAGCTGAGTTTCAAAACTTGTTCAAATATGCTTCAAAATTTGGCAGAGGGGTTGTCCAACATTTTAAGTTGAGGGCTTGTATTGAAGAGCAATTACAAGACAAAGCTGGCCAACAAAAGTTGCAGTTGCCAAACTTTTCCAAGCAGCTAGAAAATTTCTGCAAGGAGATTAGTCTAAATGGGCAAAACTATGCAAAAACAGCTGCCAACATAATTCACAACATTTTACACTAGTAAAATATGCACACACACATAAAAAAAACCACAGCATGAAATACACTAAGTCTAAAAATGGATTTACGAATTGCAAAAAATTTAACCATTTGAAAAATATTCACAAATTGTTTAATCCCTTATTTTTACTTTAAGCCACAAACATCTACCATGGACTACCTAATGGACAGAAATGAAAAATCCAATCAACGTTTTAACAACTTGTCACATCAGCTCACACAACGTTAACAAAATGCATAGCTTCAGAAATTGCTAAATGTTGTCAAAGTACCAGTTTTCTATGTTGACAAATAGTCTTAGTGATGGCTATTTCAAGAATAAAAATATTGAAAATTAAAAAAAAGCAACTCTCGCAATTTAAAAGAGAATATTGATTGATATATAAACAAATTATTTTCATTTTATCAGCATAGTTTGTTTGCCTATTATTTTGTTTACTATATCTTCCGTTTATGGCTAACAAACAATCAAAACTAAACAAACTCTGTTCCAGTTTTCCATATGTTTGAAGACAATCCCACATACATTTGAATCGCGAATTAGCTGGAGAACCAGCTAAGTAAACATTTCATATCTCCAAGAATTACTATAAAAAGACGGGGATCCAAAGGAAAAGTATCATTCATTGGAACAAGATGAACCCCAAAATAATCGCATTAAGCTGTGCTCTCTTGGCCATATGCTTATTTAATTTGCCGATGAGCGTCGACTGCC
This sequence comes from Drosophila demipolita, assembly GCA_035042405.1. Classification (NCBI taxonomy): domain Eukaryota; kingdom Metazoa; phylum Arthropoda; class Insecta; order Diptera; family Drosophilidae; genus Drosophila; species Drosophila demipolita. The sequence goes on along the minus strand of JAWNLI010000044.1, from coordinate 1,869,183 downwards.
AAGACACTACAACGGCGGCTCCAGCAGCAGACACTACAACGGCGGCTGCAGGAGCAGATACTACAACGGCAGCTGCAGGAGCAGATACTACAACGGCGGCTGGAGGAGCAGAAACTACAACGGCGGCTGAAGGAGGAGGAAAGACTTGCAACAAGGTTCGCAGGAAGAGGAAGAGGAGGCATGGCGGAGTAACAATAACGAAAACAGGCAAAAAAGGATTATTTGACAAGTTTTTAAATAACGGAAATGGAGGAAATGGAGGAAATGGAGGAAATGATGATCGTGGCCGACGAGGCAAGCGAGGAAGTCGTGGCAGGCGAAGCGGTCGAGGCAGGAAGGGCAGGCAAGGCTGAGCCCAAAAACGATTACGAAGATTGGCCAATAATCTATCGAAATTTAACCAATGACAAACCTTAAAATCGGACCCATGATTTAGTCGTACTTTCCTCTTTTATACTAATTGTTATTTAGTGCACCTAATATAAAATTATATATGCTTAAAATGATTCGATTTCTTAATGTTGGGTTATCTTAACTTTGAGGGAAATATACTGATATAAGTGAAGGAGTTTGGTTGCTAATAGAATCTCAGAACTTAAGAATGTTTCACAGATATTCCATTCAATCAATTTTCCAAAAATATCGATATATCGGTTATATAGATATGATCGGTTGATAGACTGAAGTTACCAGACCAAAAAACAATTAATTAAAACATTTAACAAGTAATACTATTAATTATTAAGATTTTCTAGTCTCTTCACACATACTTTTACTCCCAGACTATAGAGAAAAACACCGGAAAGCACACACGGTCAAATGTGAGCTAGGAGCACTCTGTCAAGAGGAGTGACTACGATCAAGCGACTATCGTACGAATAAATATTTATATAAAATATTAAATAAACTGTTATTACCCTTGTAGAGTGGGTAAAAAAGGTTCTCAGCACAGTTATTTGTAAATAACTATTATTTTAATGTCAAACTATTAAATGTGTGGATTTGGGTAGTTTTTTAGATCCCAAGTGTAAGTTTGACAAGCATCTTATTTTCTTTGGTGTCCTTGGTTTCATTAAGCAGTTGTGAAAACAATTTGACGATTTCTATATTAAGGAAAAATCATTACAATTACCTTGTATGGCCTATTCGAGCATATAGATAGGATATGGTCTCCCAATTGCAAGATTCAGCAGGATAAGATGTTATCTAAAATATTTGATTTCAAACATCTACAAATCTCTCTCTCTCTCTCAAAAAGCTTTAGATCATACTAACGAGTCTGAATACTACTATAAGACATCTTCATCTATGAAAAGTCTATTGTTCTCTATACACATAATATCCTACAACTCCCTTGAGGATCAATGCAATCTTCATAATTAATAAATTATATAGAAATTTAATTTAATTGAATTTTAATGCAAAGGACAATCTGAGTTTCTTTTGTCTCTTGAATGTTGTTCTATATATAAAATTTATTAAGATTGAAATAAAATGTACTGCTCTAGAAAGCCACAACCTCCAGTTTCAGAAATTCACCTTCTGAATAAGTAAGGTGAGCTACCAACAAGAGAATGGTAAATATCTAACTTTCAAGGCGACATTATTTTCTTAGTGTACTAAATAAGTACTATATATCTTATATTTGTGTCAACCTAACCAAAATTATTTAAAAGTGTTACAGTTTCTACTGAGCAAATATCTGAGTAAATATTAACAGAAAGTCATATTTTGTTTACTTTATCTTCCGTTTATGGCTAACAAACAATCAAAACTAGACAAACTCTGTTCCAGTTTTCCATATGTTTGTTGACAATCCCACATACATTTAAATCGCGAATGGAGAACCAGCTAAGTAAACTTTGTATATCTTCAAAAATTACTATAAAAAGACGGGGATCTAAAGGAATAGTATCATTCACCAACAGATTGGAACAAGATGAACCCCAAAATAATCGCATTGAGCTGTGCTCTCTTGGCCATATGCTTATTTAATTTGCCGATGAGCGTCGACTGCCAAGACACTACAACGGCGGCTCCAGCAGCAGACACTACAACGGCGGCTGCAGGAGCAGATACTACAACGGCAGCTGCAGGAGCAGATACTACAACGGCGGCTGGAGGAGCAGAAACTACAACGGCGGCTGAAGGAGGAGGAAAGACTTGCAACAAGGTTCGCAGGAAGAGGAAGAGGAGGCATGGCGGAGTAACAATAACGAAAACAGGCAAAAAAGGATTATTCAAAAAGTTTTTTTAAAACGAATATGGAGGCAGCAATGGCGACAATGAAGGAAATGATGATCGTGGACGACGAGGCAGACGAGGCAGAGCTTGAAAACGATCACGAAGATTTGGCCAATCATCTATCGAAATTTAAACAATGATACCTTAAAAATGAACCCATGAAATTTAGTACATTCCTATTTTATAATAATTGTTATTTAGTGCACTTAATATATTATTATATATGCTTAAAATGATTCGATTTCTTAATGTTGGGTTATCTTAACTTTGAGGGAAATATACTGATATAAGTGAAGGAGTTTGTTTGCTAATAGAATCTCAGAACTTAAGAATATTTCACAGATATTCCATTCAATCAATTACCCAAAAATATCGATATATCGGTTATATAGATATGATCGGTTGATAGACTGAAGTTACCAGATCACAAAAACAATTAATTAAAACATTTAACAAGTAATACTATTAATTATTAAGATTTTCTAGTCTCTTCACACATACTTTTACTCCCAGACTATAGAGAAAAACACCGAAAAGCACACGCGGTCAAATGTGAGCTAGGAGCATTCTGTCAAGAGGAGTGACTACGATCAAGCGACTATCGTACGAATAAATATTTATATAAAATATTAAATAAACTGTTATTATCCTTGTAGAGTGGGTAAAAAAGGTTATCAGCACAGTTATTTGTAAATAACAATTATTTTAATGTCAAACTATTAAATGTGTGGATTTGGGTAGTTTTTTAGATCCCAAGTGTAAGTTTGACAAGCATCTTATTTTCTTTGGTGTCCTTGGTTTCATTAAGCAGTTGTGAAAACAATTTGACGATTTCTATATTAAGGAAAAATCATTACAATTACCTTGTATGGCCTATTCGAGCATATAGGGATAGGATATGGTCTCCCAATTGCAAGATTCAGCAGGAAAAGATGTTATCTAAAATATTTGATTTCAAACATCTACAAATCTCTCTCTCTCTCTCAAAAAGCTTTAGATCATACTAACGAGTCTGAATACTACTATAAGACATCTTCATCTATGAAAAGTCTATTGTTCTCTATACACATAATATCCTACAACTCCCTTGAGGATCAATGCAATCTTCATAATTAATAAATTATATAGAAATTTAATTTAATTGAATTTTAATGCAAAGGACAATCTGAGTTTCTTTTGTCTCTTGAATGTTGTTCTATATTTAAAATTTATTAAGATTGAAATAAAATGTACTGCTCTAGAAAGCCACAACCTCCAGTTTCAGAAATTCACCTTCTGAATAAGTAAGGTGAGCTACCAACAAGAGAATGGTAAATATCTAACTTTCAAGGCGACATTATTTTCTTAGTGTACTAAATAAGTACTATATATCTTATATTTGTGTCAACCTAACCAAAATTATTTAAAAGTGTTTCAGTTTCTACTGAGCAAATATCTGAGTAAATATTAACAGAAAGTCATATTTTGTTTACTTTATCTTCCGTTTATGGCTAACAAACAATCAAAACTAGACAAACTCTGTTCCAGTTTTCCATATGTTTGTTGACAATCCCACATACATTTAAATCGCGAATGGAGAACCAGCTAAGTAAACTTTGCATATCTTCAAGAATTACTATAAAAAGACGGGGATCCAAAGGAATAGTATCATTCACCAACAGATTGGAACAAGATGAACCCCAAAATAATCGCATTGAGCTGTGCTCTCTTGGCCATATGCTTATTTAATTTGCCGATGAGCGTCGACTGCCAAGACACTACAACGGCGGCTCCAGCAGCAGACACTACAACGGCGGCTGCAGGAGCAGATACTACAACGGCAGCTGCAGGAGCAGATACTACAACGGCGGCTGGAGGAGCAGAAACTACAACGGCGGCTGAAGGAGGAGGAAAGACTTGCAACAAGGTTCGCAGGAAGAGGAAGAGGAGGCATGGCGGAGTAACAATAACGAAAACAGGCAAAAAAGGATTATTTAAAAAGTTTTTTTAAAGCGAAAATGGAGGCAGCAATGGCGACAATGAAAGAAATGATGATCGTGGACGACGAGGCAGACGAGGCAGAGCTTAAAAAACGATCACGAAGATTTGGCCAATCATCTATCGAAATTTAAACAATGATACCTTAAAAATGAACTCATGAAATTTAGTACATTCCTATTTTATAATAATTGTTATTTAGTGCACTTAATATATTATTATATATGCTTAAAATGATTCGATTTCTTAATGTTGGGTTATCTTAACTTTGTGGGAAATATACTGATATAAGTGAAGGAGTTTGTTTGCTAATAGAATCTCAGAACTTAAGAATGTTTCACAGATATTCCATTCAATCAATTACCCAAAAATATCGATATATCGGTTATATAGATATGATCGGTTGTTAGACTGAAGTTACCAGATCACAAACACAATTAATTAAAACATTTAGTAAAGAATCTATGCTGTATTAAACACGTAATACTATTACTATTAAGACTTCTAGTCTCTTCACATCTACTTTTCCTCCCAGGCTATAGAGAAAAACACCGAATTATTATAAATATTATAAGTATCTTTTTATATGGGTATATGTTCTATGTCAAACAAGAGTTTTGTGTATTAATCAAGCTTTCATCTCTAGCTGATCGCTTTTCCTTGTTAAAAATTCTGAATCGGAGCATAACGAATTAAAGCCTTTTCTATGAGCATAGACCACATTCTGTGTGTGCGTGTGTGTGTGTTTGTGTGTGGTATGGATACATCACCAACTTTTTGTCACGTTGCTTGACATGACAACGATTTCAGTTTCATCCGAGACAACCTAAGTGCGAAAGAAAACTCTGGCAGCAAATATGCAAAAGTGAATGATACCCAGACCAAAAAAAAAAAAAAAGATATCTTCCACTTGTGCGTAATCTAATTAAATAGTTTAGACGCCATGTGTGGCACAAATTAAATTTCAAAGCACAAAGCAGCAACAGCTGCATAAAGTTAAGCTAAAATAAAGATTTACTTTCGACAATTTTTATTAGTGGGTTGCGGCTGCTTGCAGCACAGAATTTAATGTGGCCTCCCCTCGGTTCCCCTGTGTTGTATTTCCTGCTCTCTCGTTCTGGCACATTGGCACACGCGTATCCTTAGGGCTATTTGCTATTCCTTGTGCATTAATTTCATGCTTTAATGCCCATACACATGCGAACAGAGTGAATAGGCACAGCAAAACAAAAACACATACAAACAGACACACAGAAATAGAGACAAACAGACACACAGACATTCAAGCTTGCTGACATCACAACTAGAGCGTGAGACAGACAGATACTTGATGTGTTTGCGTCAAAACGATTTCTCTTCTAATTGCGGTACATTTTCACCACTTGTCTCTGCTTTAGCTTACGTTAAAACATACAGCTAAACAAACATATACATACATATATATATACATATAAATATATAAATATATATATATATATATATATGTGTGTGTTTTCTTTATGAGCGTACTAATAGAATTTGAATATTTTATTTGAGATTACGCAAAACATTTCATGGTTAGTTAGTGGCCCTTTTCGCCGTTCAACTTTTACCACAAATAAAACCCATTATAATTCATGTCATTTAGTTTTAGTTCAAGTTCGCTTATGCGAGTACAGCAAATTGAATGGTACTTAAACGCCAGGCATGAAACCAAGTATTTATGGCTGACGACCCTGTTGGCAATTCAACTCATCAAAATAAAGCCAAACTCATAAATGGGCTTAAGGGGCACGAGCATAAAGAAAAACTACCAGAATGGCACATTTCAAAAAAGGCCAAGGCAAACCGAAGTGTTTAGAAAATCCTCGCGCTAAGCCGATGGAAATCAAATTGTGCTCCAACAGCTGCCAGACCCCCAAATATAAATAAATACGTAAAAAGTATATAAAAAAAACAAAATGAAAATACTCCCACACATTGCAACTGCACACTGGCCAGAGTACACTGCAATAGGGTCAAAAGCACACATAAAAAATACGAATTTAGTTAAATTGGAAATGCTATAACGGATACCAACATTTAAATGGACATCATGATGGTAAATATATATATATATATATATATATATAAAGGTATTTAGAAAAAGCGAAATTAAATATTCAAGTTAGTATTTAAGTGGTGTGAATTAGTAAAAAAAAAAATAAACTTAGTTGTATGCCAAAATCTACGCTTGCTAAAGCATTATGGAAAATAAATTTATTTTAGATCAACTCAGAAATGTTATAGTATTTTATAGTGCATTTCTTCTGGTACTTTTGCTCTAACTCAATGTGCATTGAAGCAAGAGCTTACCCAAATATATAGGAGAATATCTACGTACGGCGATTGTTATTTTTGTTGTTGTTGTAATTTATGCTGTTGTTGGTCAGTAAGTTGATTTTATATGCAAGCGCTATGAATTTTATCATCGCATAAAAAAATACGCGCATAAAAATAAAAAAAAAGAAAGCAACAACAAAAATACAGAAACATGGCGTTTAAAAAAAAACGCACACACACATGCACACACACACTCTGTGAAGCTGAAGGCAGCGTGAGAATATCCAGGGCGCTCGTTATCAGGCACTTTGTCTTTGGTGGCATTGGGGTTTTTCTAAACTGCATTTTAACGACTCCCTGGACGCGGCCAACAAAAGTAAATTTTACCACGTATGTGTGGCACATGCCACATGCATGAAACACTTGGGTATGTTGCTGCCAAACATTTTTAACGATGGACCCAAGCTGCTTAGGTGCATAATGAAAATTGATTTCATAAAATTAAATTTTCCTTCAACTTGACCGATTTCCGAAAATGGGATCTAAAAACAAAAACATACTTCTTATTTTCGACGTGTTCATTTTATGTATTTTCTGCAGACCTACAAAATATTTTTCATTAATCATTTCATTTCCGTTTTCCCTTTTCTTTTAGCATTCTTATGTGCGCTGGGCATGAGAAATGCTTATTTTCTGTGCATGATTTATAATCAAGCAAACGTCTGTTATGTTCTTCAGTTGGCCAATAGTCCGAACGGAAAGTCGCTCGTCTGTCACAAATTGGCATATTGCCGACCCCAAATGTTCAACTGATGCCTAATGAATTGAGCAAAAGGGTTGACAAAACTCATAAACAAACTGACCCAATAGTAATAATAGAAACAAAAAATAAAAATAAATACATATAACTATTGAATACACAGATACTGATGGAAAATAGACACACGGTTGGCAATGATTCAAAATTGCATCGCACATATTTTTACATTTTTTTGTGCCATTAAATTATGATGTTAACTGTGCAAATATTTTTATAATAAATTTCATCATAATCCCAACATTATTAATTTAGATAGACGTTCTGCATTTAACATTTAATAAATGTTTAATTAAAAAAATGCTCCAATTATCTTTTCTTTTATAAATGACAATTAAAACATTTAAAATGATTAATGAAATCGGCGCTTAACTCATCATTGGCTGGTCATACATAAAATTGGATTTATTTTATATAAATCTTTTAATTGAATTTGATACCAATTAATGTAATTTTTATTATATGTAAAAAAAAACAAATACACAATACAATACAAAATACAAATATTATACATTATTTAAACTGCAAAAAAATGTGATATTATCTTTGAGATTCATTCATATAAGTCTCAAACTGGCCTTACAAATTGCCAAATTTAACCATTTTAAAAATATTCACAAATTGTTTAATCCTCTTTTCTACTTTAAGCCACAACTATCTACCATGGACAACCTAATGGACAAAAAGGAAAAATCCAATCAACTGGCAATAACGTTTTAACAACTTGTCACATCAGCTCACACAACGTTAACAAAATGCATAGAAATTGCTAAATGTTGTCAAAGTACCAGTTTTCTATGTTGACAAATAGTCTTAGTGATGGCTATTTCAAGAATAAAAATATTGAAAATTAAAAAAAAGCAACTCTCGCAATTTAAAAGAGAATATTGACTGATTTTTTAAGCTAGATTACTTTAAAGTAAGCTGGCAATTTATTTTATCATACAATTGTTTTATGTACATATAAATCGAACAGAAACCGTGTAACTAAAAAACATATAAACAAATTATTTTCATTTTATCAGCATAGTTTGTTTGCCTATTTTTTTGTTTACTATATCTTCCGTTTATGGCTAACAAACAATCAAAACTAAACAAACTCTGTTCCAGTTTTCCATATGTTTGAAGACAATCCCACATACATTTGAATCGCGAATTAGCTGGAGAACCAGCTAAGTAAACATTTCATATCTCCAAGAATTACTATAAAAAGACGGGGATCCAAAGGAAAAGTATCATTCATTGGAACAAGATGAACCCCAAAATAATCGCATTAAGCTGTGCTCTCTTGGCCATATGCTTATTTAATTTGCCGATGAGCGTCGACTGCCAAGACACTACAACGGCGGCTCCAGCAGCAGACACTACAACGGCGGCTGCAGGAGCAGATACTACAACGGCAGCTGCAGGAGCAGATACTACAACGGCGGCTGGAGGAGCAGAAACTACAACGGCGGCTGAAGGAGGAGGAAAGACTTGCAACAAGGTTCGCAGGAAGAGGAAGAGGAGGCATGGCGGAGTAACAATAACGAAAACAGGCAAAAAAGGATTATTTAAAAAGTTTTTTTAAAGCGAAAATGGAGGCAGCAATGGCGACAATGAAGGAAATGATGATCGTGGACGACGAGGCAGACGAGGCAGAGCTTAAAAACGATCACGAAGATTTGGCCAATCATCTATCGAAATTTAAACAATGATACCTTAAAAATGAACCCATGAAATTTACTACATTCCTATTTTATTATAATTGTTATTTAATGAACTTAATATATTATTATATATGCTTAAAATGATTCGATTTCTTAATGTTGTGTTATCTTAACTTTGAGGGAAATATACTGATATAAGTGAAGGAGTTTGTTTGCTAATAGAATCTCAGAACTTAAGAATGTTTCACAGATATTCCATTCAATCAATTACCCAAAAATATCGATATATCGGTTATATAGATATGATCGGTTGATAGACTGAAGTTACCAGACCAAAAAAACAATTAATTAAAACATTTAACAAGTAATACTATTAATTATTAAGATTTTCTAGTCTCTTCACACATACTTTTACTCCCAGACTATAGAGAAAAACACCGAAAAGCACACGCGGTCAAATGTGAGCTAGGAGCATTCTGTCAAGAGGAGTGACTACGATCAAGCGACTATCGTACGAATAAATATTTATATAAAATATTAAATAAACTGTTATTATCCTTGTAGAGTGGGTAAAAAAGGTTCTCAGCACAGTTATTTGTAAATAACTATTATTTTAATGTCAAACTATTAAATGTGTGGATTTGGGTAGTTTTTTAGATCCCAAGTGTAAGTTTGACAAGCATCTTATTTTCTTTGGTGTCCTTGGTTTCATTAAGCAGTGGTGAAAGCAATTTGACGATTTATATATTAAGGAAAAATCATTACAATTTCCTTGTATGGCCTATTCGAGCATATAGATATGGATAGGATATGGTCTCCCAATTGCAAGATTCAGCAGGATAAGATGTTATCTAAAATATTTGATTTCAAACATCTACAAATCTCTCTCTCTCTCAAAAAGCTTTATATCATACTAACGAGTCTGAATACTACTATAAGACATCTTCATCTATGAAAAGTCTATTGTTCTCTATACACATAATATCCTACAACTCCCTTGAGGATCAATGCAATCTTCATAATTAATAAATTATATAGAAATTTAATTTAATTGAATTTTAATGCAAAGGACAATCTGAGTTTCTTTTGTCTCTTGAATGTTGTTCTATATATAAAATTTATTAAGATTGAAATAAAATGTACTGCTCTAGAAAGCCACAACCTCCAGTTTCAGAAATTCACCTTCTGAATAAGTAAGGTGAGCTACCAACAAGAGAATGGTAAATATCTAACTTTCAAGGCGACATTATTTTCTTAGTGCACTAAATAAGTACTATATATCTTATATTTGTGTCAACCTAACCAAAATTATTTAAAAGTGTTACAGTTTCTACTGAGCAAATATCTGAGTAAATATTAACAGAAAGTCATATTTTGTTTACTTTATCTTCCGTTTATGGCTAACAAACAATCAAAACTAGACAAACTCTGTTCCAGTTTTCCATATGTTTGTTGACAATCCCACATACATTTAATTCGCGAATGGAGAACCAGCTAAGTAAACTTTGCATATCTTCAAGAATTACTATAAAAAGACGGGAATCCAAAGGAATAGTATCATTCACCAACAGATTGGAACAAGATGAACCCCAAAATAATCGCATTGAGCTGTGCTCTCTTGGCCATATGCTTATTTAATTTGCCGATGAGCGTCGACTGCCAAGACACTACAACGGCGGCTCCAGCAGCAGACACTACAACGGCGGCTGCAGGAGCAGATACTACAACGGCAGCTGCAGGAGCAGATACTACAACGGCGGCTGGAGGAGCAGAAACTACAACGGCGGCTGAAGGAGGAGGAAAGACTTGCAACAAGGTTCGCAGGAAGAGGAAGAGGAGGCATGGCGGAGTAACAATAACGAAAACAGGCAAAAAAGGATTATTTAAAAAGTTTTTTTAAAGCGAAAATGGAGGCAGCAATGGCGACAATGAAAGAAATGATGATCGTGGACGACGAGGCAGACGAGGCAGAGCTTGAAAACGATCACGAAGATTTGGCCAATCATCTATCGAAATTTAAACAATGATACCTTAAAAATTAACTCATGAAATTTAGTACATTCCTATTTTATAATAATTGTTATTTAGTGCACTTAATATATTAATATATATGCTTAAAATGATTCGATTTCTTAATGTTGGGTTATCTTAACTTTGTGGGAAATATACTGATATAAGTGAAGGAGTTTGTTTGCTAATAGAATCTCATAACTTAAGAATTATATTTCAGAGCATATCCGAATATTCCTCAACTACCCAAATTCCATGCACTTTCCATATTAAATACTATAAAAAGAAGGCTCATAATTGAATTTTTTTTCTTAATTTTGTTGGCCGAAAATAGTTTTGTGACATTTAAATATTTAAAATTACAAACCTTACGATTAGAAAAAGCATATGTAATTTAAGAGCGGAGTGGCGATAAAAAGGGAATGAATATTTTAGCCCTGCCGACAAATGTGAAAATATTTCACTGCGTGGCGACTTTTTTTCCTTTTCAGTTGTCAGGATCAGTGTCAGGGCAAGCGAATAATTCAATTATAGCCGGAGTCAACAGCTGGAAAATCGCGAAGTCGAAAATTGCAATGCCAGTAGCAAAAAAGAAAAACAAATATTTCGCATTGCAAACACACTTACGAAACAATAAAAAAATGGGCTAAAGTGCACAAAATGGGCAACATAAGTCACAATGCCACTTGAGCATGTCATTGGCAAACGAATCCGAATCCGAATCCGGCTATGAGCCGGACAATAGAAATCCAAAAGATAAACTCAAGCAGCAAGAAGGAAAATAAGAATCAAAATCATAACGATTGAGGAGCGCTGAGCCAGCGTTGAAGTTGCAAAAAGGAGAAGGACGTCGTAGACTTAAGTGAACCACTGCCATGTTTACTATGTAAATAATTTAAAGCGGAAATGACGTAGATTACGTGCCGGCAGACGGAAGTTGCCTGCGCCCAGCACAAGGCGCTGACCAAAGCAGATGGGACAGGCCGAAAAAAAAAACACAACAGCATAAAAAAACAAACAACAACATAAATATACAAAACAATACACAAAATGAACGAAGACATGAATACAAATAATTTGCAAACAATAGCCACCCTCCACACCCACCACACACACAGCCAGGACCATGCCACAACTCGCCAATAGAAAGCGGCAACATTTTGCCGTTATTTGCATTTTTCTAGCCAACATCGAAATTTTTTTTTGCTTACCAGAATAAATTCAAATTAGAGCAAGCATGACCAAAAAAAAAAACGAAAGAAAAAAAAAACATGATGCTCATTCTTTGTTGAGTTCGACATTTCTTTTCTATGAAAATTGCTTAATTTAGCATTGGTAACGAGAGGGACAGCCGGGATACATAGTATGTAAATATAGTACATGGTTTATAAAGTAACTAGAAGAATGTAAATATGATGTATATAGTGAGCGATGACATATTCAGTATTTATTTAATGTGAACCAAAAATGGTCACCTAACTGCAAATCGTTTTAATAAATAAAACTTGTAAATTGAAGTTTCAAAATAAATATCATATATGTTTAATAAATAAATCGAGGTCTTAAAATATATAGTCTAAATTGCCAAACCACAAATTTGTATTCAGTGTCCTGTAAAAGAACTTTTGCTTATCTGATGCCTTTGCCGAAGCATATAGTTAGATTTTGTATATATTTTACATATGCAATAAATATATATAATGAAGATTTTTGCAAAAGCTGCAGCAGCGAAGATGATGTGGATGCAGTGCAGCACTGGCGAGGACAACAGTCACCTTTTTAGGAACTTGATTCCTACCCAGCCAGACACAGTTATAGAATACCAGAATTGTATAATTTATAAACTCAACTGGCTGGTTTGCCATCTGATTCAAGCTGAGCTAAATATTCTTAAATGAATTTTCATATTCTCCTTGCCATTTTTAACACATTTTATAATGCAAAAGCATTTGAATTTGAGTCAATCTCTCGATTGCAGTGCACATCAATTATAGCCCGACGGAATGGCCACATCTGGCCAGCCTGCACAGATAAATGCATACAAATGTGTACACTTGGTAATTGCGACAAAATTCAGACACTAATTTTATTTATTTACCACCATGGATGATACTAACAAAAAAAAAAAAAGCAATAAGCATTGCTGGAAATGCTGCCAGCCAGCCAGGAACACATCTCGAACAGTTGTCTATAAATTGAGTGCTGCAGCAGTCATAAAACAGAATACAAGTCAGTGCTCAACATTAAATACTATTCGACATGAAAATGCCCTGTAATCAGAGTAGCTATTTAGATAGAAATGTAATAACTCTTATTGCCACTCTCAAAAGATTTAATCATGATAAGAGTGAGAATCAAGAATCAAACACAGCTTTACTTTGTTTTCGATATACCCGCTTACTAATTGCAGGCAGCGTAGCAGAGATGTGTGACCTTGAGTCATATGGCGACAGCCTATGAAAATCGTATAAATATGTACAACAGTAAAATTTAGCAGAGAGAAAAAAATCAAACACAAAATGCGACAAAAAAAGAGAGCACAATAAATACTCTTCTAGCGACGCATTTGAGTTTCGTGACCAAATGAGGCCTAACGGGCTATAAAAATTACGAGCTAAATGGCGACAACAACTGCAGAGTGGCTGACAGACAGACAGACTGACTGACTGACTGAGCGTCAGGCTGAAAGACTGCCAGACAGCCAGACTGACTGGCTGGATGTTTTGCTGTCCGGCGAATTGAATTTCGAGCAGAGGCCGAGAATTGATGTCAAAGGCGTAGCCGGCAAAATTCATTGACACATAAATTACTGGCACTGAGAATTGCTTTAATGAATGCCCGACTAAACCAGAGTCCAGAGTGCCACACAAAAGCAAAGTCTTCTCAACTTGACTTCCTGGTGACTTTTTCCCTCTTTCTTGGAAATAAGAATATTTATTCTGTGTATTATACTTTACTTTGTATTTTATTTTTGTTCCTGTTACATTTTTTTTTTTTCCTTTGACAGTGGCTCACTTCAAACAACGACACAATCCGCAGTCATTTCAAAGGAAATCCGAAAAGCAACGGAAACAATTTACTTAATAAAATTGCTATGCTTTGAGCATGTTGCAAGTACCTTTTTGAAAATTATAAGCAACATCTGGCTGGCAGCGGGATCAGAGCAGACAAAAATGTTGTTCGAATAACCCTCCATAAATTATAAATATTACGCAAAAGGGCACCGTGAAATGACTAAATGACCAAATGGCCGTCCAGAGTTTGGCCCAAATGCAGTTTACAACTAAACGATACCGTAAACATATATGTGTTAATATATGTACATAACACATACATACAGAAGGGCATATTCTGTGAATTGCCTAAAAGGATTTCGATAGAAAAGTGCGGCCAAAATGCATTATAATTCCCAAATGTGTTGAACAGCTTTTGTGGGTCTGCCTGCGTGTGTATGCGTGTGCGTATGTGCTTATGTGTATGTGTCTTGAGCTTGGATGGGTTCATTGGAAATCACCTATAGAGCATTGGGGCACAGAGCTAAATTTAACATTGAAAATATGTGCAAAATGATAACCAAAAAATAAATTTAAATATTTTTGTAAATACTTGAAATATCATTTCAATAATATATGTAAAAATTTCTTAATAAATAAGTTAAAAATAATAGACAATTTCAGAGTTAAGTAATTTTTTTTAATATATAACTAATTTAATATGTCTGAAATATTAAACAGATATTTTAATTGAAAAGCTGCATTCAACAGGAATTTAAAGCTTACAAATAAATAAAGAGAAAATTGTTCGCTCAATTTTAAGCTTGCAGTTGGCCCATAAATCCAGCTTATCTAACACAGCTAATTGAATTATCACCCAGGGGCAATAAAGCTAGAAGATACTCTGAGCCAAATGGAACCACGCCATGTGGAGACCAAAATGGAACCACTTGGTGTATATTAAATTGCTTACCTTTGCTGATGCGGTTGGGTCCGACACTAAAATCAAATAAATAAAATGTATTTTTATTACACACACGCGCACCGATAATGCACACAATTGTGTGTGTTATTTTTTTTTTGTTTTTTTTTTTGCAAAGTTCTTTGGCACAAAACATTAAACTTGGTGGATGGCAAAATAAAACATTCCATCTTTCTGTGAGCAGGCATAAAAATTATTTAAATGTTTGTTTGCGCCGACATCAATGCATGAATGTGTTTTTATGAATATTAATAATAAACATAAACATAAACACACTCGTAAATATTATACACATACCCCCCGCGTGGCATTTTGAGTCCTGCGGCGCAGCAGCATCAAAAAGCGTCAACTGGGAAATGCTGGCGTGTAGTTTCCCTCCTCAGATAGGGCGTTTGAGATGCCTTTGCTGGTCAGGTGAATCTACGCTTAATATGTTGAATTATGAGTCACTTTTCGCTTTTATCGCACACCATTTACAATTGAAAGGATTTGGCCCAGCTCGGTCATTTAGCGGACAAAAGTTCATGACGCTCCTCAAGGACATCGACGGCTTATGCAAAACTTGGCCATAAACTAAATTAATAACTTGAGATGCTGGCGCAACTTTGAAGCTGCTCTTAACCCCAAAAACAAGTTGTGCTTTTATTTCGCTGTTTTGTTAAATTAATAGCTTCAGCGAAACCGGAGCAGAAATCAACATTCCTTTGGTTTTGGCAGCCGATGATAAGGCATTCAGGACCAGACAGCCACAACAACGGGAATTATCTCAACTTTGTCAGGACCACTAAGCTGTGCCTTGTTTAATGACACGGAATTGAAGTGCTCGGCGATATTTGGCGAGTTAAATTGTTTGTTAGATCTTGATAGAACCCATGGGAGACAAGTATGCGTTTGCAAATGTATGTATATAAATGTATTATATGTATATTTATATTATGTTTGTACTATTTTTTTATTATTATATTATTATATATATTTAATATTTATTAATTGGAAAAGTTTCATTACTTATAGTATATTATTTTTATTTGCTTACTCTACTAATGCCCAGTAGACTATCTACAATATAATTGTATCTTACTTCAAACAAGATCCTTTTACAATATGTCAAAATTTATATAGCCATATTATTATATTCTCAAGGGTTCGATTTTTTTCTATTACTTAAATAAGGTAAGCAGAATATTAAATATTAATATTAAATATTAATATGTAAAAATGTATATAGCCACAAGAGATTTTAAAAGTTCAAAATAAATATTCTCAAGGGTTCGATTTTTTTTCGATTACTTAAATAAAGTAAGTAGAATAAATTATGCAGGAGCCTAATGAAAAGTGGCTGTGCCAAACCTCAGTTGACAGACAGTTACTTTATCTGTGTTATAACATTGCAGGCAATTCATAGAAAGTTTAAAAAATTAAAACTTCTAAATTTAAAATCAATTTGAAAAATGTTCAAGCTCAGCACTCCAGCTCCAGCTCCAGCTCCATCCTCAGCACCAGCTTCATCCGCTGGCTCATTCTAAAGGTCAAGATGCCAAGTGAACGCCACGAAAGCACTTAGGCCAAGCTGTCAAACATTTTCGCCGGCTCGCTGCGATTAGACGCAGCCACAATTGTTATAACGTTTATTGTTTTGCCATATTTTGCACACAGATACAAAAGCAAAAAAAAAAAAATATATATAAAAAACAATGCTAATGCGACGGCATTGAGAAAAGCCCCAAAAAATAAAGTTTTTGCCGTGCCAAAGAGGGCCAGAGGGGCGCCAACGAATTGAGATGCTGACAATGTGTGTGCAGTGATATTTTAAGAGCGGACCCCCAAGCCGGAAACAGAAATAATAACGCCATGCCATGCTGCTTGGGGCATATAGCTGGTATGTAGGAGTGAGGAGACGAGGAGCAAGGGAGTGGTGGTTAAATTGACATATGAAGTATATGCGTTCGATAGTACGTCGGATGTACATGCCAAACATACCAAATAACTTAAGTTGTTTATGCCCAGAATCGCACCGTGTTGGAATTAGGGGGAGTTGCTCGATTTGGCCTGGTTTTCATTTGGTGCGGTTTAGTTGGTAAGCCAACAAAACAGCATTCTGTGTCAAATGGCGTAAACGCAAAAGCAATCAGCGATGGGGCATCAATAATTCGCAACGCGATTTCTATTTTCAGCTCGCGTGTTGAGTGTTGCAAACTCAAACGAAAAAAAATGACAAAAAATCACCCGCAGCCAAACTGAACATATTAAAACTAAAATTGCTTTCAAGCTGCGGCATTTATTGTGGCTTCGCCTTTGACTTGACTTTTGTTTGTGGTCGGCACTCAACGCTTGCTTCGCTGATTTATGGCGCCACTTGCAGCTGAGAAGCGCCACAAAGTACACCACATTTTTTTCGCACTCTCCTCTTTTTCCCCTCCGCCTGTCTGTCTGTCTGTCTGTCTGTCTGTCTGCCTGCCTGTCTTTGTCTATGTTTGCGCTTATGCTAAACGCGGCCCATTAAAGCCACTGTCGACTGTTGGCTGTCGGCTCCTCCCCATCCTCATCCTCGTCCTCGACCCCATTTCCGTTCCCGTTCCCATTCCCATTCCATTTTCCGTGCTTATCATCGTCATGGCTTGTGTCTCATTTTCATTGGGCTCGCTTCAGCTTTTCATATTTTATGCTTTCGCGGTCACGTTTTTATCTTTTACAAAGCAGCCCCCCAAAAAACACAGAGCCCAAATAAAGTTTGCTTTCATTTTTGGTTGAGCCAAAGTGTTTTTCTGTATTGTTTTTTGGTTTGTGTTTTTGGCCTGATTAATATCAGCTTATATTCCCTACATAAATTATATAACGTTCTTCAGCAAGCCTAACAAAGTGGAATTAGCAAATCTATTAGAGTACAATACTTTTGAGTTTTAATTAGTCTCTAATTTTTTTAATAAATATTTTGTATTAACATCCTTTTGAGCACCTTTCTCATATATTTTCTAGTAGTATTGTGATTTCTCAGTCGGCTACTTGCTGTGTATTATTTATGCCATGTTTTGCTGTCCACTTATAGATCCTTTGGCTCTCTCAGTCTTCACTTACGATAGTATCGTATCCGCGGTTTTATTTTGCTCATTTTTTGTAATTTATGGCAAAATTTTAGGTGAGGTCTACGCGAAATTGATTTACTGCTAAAATTCAGCAACGATTGCGCAATTTTTATGTGAATTCAAAAAAGCCACGTGGTGGAAAGTGGATATTACGCTAATCCTAATCGCACAGACTGAAGCTAAAGTCAAAAACAGAAAAAATAGAAAGGTTGGAAAAAAGAGGGGTGTAGTACACAGGGAAGGGGGGGAGTAAAGCGCTTAACTTGTTTACATGTGAATCCACAAAGAATCCCGCGAACAGCAGGCAGACTTCCGGTCGAGGCAGCAAACCCACCGAGAAACTTGGAAAATGATTACCAAGCACCAAAATCTGGTTCTAACAGGTCTTTGTTGAGCTCTTGATTGGACAGAGGCACTGCGGCACTGTGGCACTGTGGCACTGTAGCAATGTGTGCACTGCTAATTGAAATTGAAGTTCTTTTGACGCCATATTCCAAGCACGGTGTCTCGGCAAAAACTCCTATAAAACAAACTTGGTAAGATTGCAACTTTAGAACTGTTTCGGCAATTGGCTAGATGTTTTTGTTTTGAACTTACTTCCAGTTATGACAAGTCTAGTCCACAAAAGTCTTACATTTCTGTACAACTTTTGCATCTGTCTAATTTCGAAAAATTAAATTAAGTGCGTAATTGAAAGTTGCTATAATATGGTCAGCCCTAAAACTAGTCAAACAAAATAACTTGCAACACCTTAAATTGTCCAATGCAACCACGAAATTCTCACAAACTTAAATACACTTTCTCAAGTTGCAAGAATACTGAAAACTAAAAGTTTTCACCAGCTGAATAAGCTTAACTATAATTCCTGGCTTCAAATTAACTACAACTATTAATAACTATTTATTTTTCTAATTATATAATTATTCTTGGTATTATTCGCTCCACTTTTGTTAAAGTTAGTTAATGAATCGATTAAGTTAAATGTGATTAATTCATTTAAATTTCTAGTTTGAGATTTTTGGCAATGTTGCATGCTGAATTGGTTTTCGATTCAATTAAATGTTATTAAAATATTTTAATTAATTTTCAATTCAATATACGAATTAAATTTTTGTGCGAATTTTTTAAAAACAAAATAACAAAAAAGAAATTACTATGAATAGTAAACTTATTTTTATTTAGACAATAGACAATGCAAATATTTATTCACATAAATGTATAGAAATGTACACTATGCAAATCCACATTTTTTTTATTAAAAAGACTTTGTGTACATTCCAGAAATATATTTTTTAACAACAGAAAATAATCTCCGAAAAAATATCTATTTTATTAAATTAATTTATAAGCGATCCAAATTGTTTGCATAAGTGAAATCTAAATATACTAATCCTATTAATAAATATATATATAATAATTTATGGTTCTTTGTAGACAAGGCGTGTTTCATCTGAGCTTTCACCTTTTATATTTATAAAGGTTTATATATAAAGCAATTTATGTAAGGCAATAAATTTATCAAAGAGTAAAAAAATGTATGCTTCAAAAGGCTGCAAAGCAAAATTACTTGATGGATGTTAAATAAATATCAAAAGCAAACTGCAAATGTTCTGATAAAAACACCAAAATGATGTCAAGGTCTAAATGTGTTTCAAATTCAAAAATTTAGTCTTATTATAAGGGGGGGAGGATATTCACTGCCAAACATTATTTACACAACACTTCTAGTGTTGGCATAAATAAACAATTGCCAAAAATAAATATCAATTGCCTTTTTATTGGATGGCTAAATAAAATATGTTTGCCGTGCCGAAAATTTAATTAAAATTTATGAATTTTACATGTGGCATAGATGGCAAATTGGTGTGTCTTACGACGAGATAAATGCAAGTTTCATTGTTGCTTACTTGGATTGTGGAATGATGCATGGGGCACGAATGGGGAATGGGGAATGTAAAGCCAACGGCTAACATAAATTGTCGGCTGCAAATCCTTGACAAATCTGCTGCATTGGATTTTTGTTTCAATGCGCGGTGTCCTTTGGCGTTCCTATCAAGATAAATCTTTATTGCCTCATTTTGCTCAAAGCTGATTTCTTTCTTTACATTCTGTATGCCTCGCCTCAACTTACTTACACACAAAAATTCGTTGGCAAACTAACTGTTTCTGCCTCTGCCCCTAGATGCCATCCCAACATCCCACTTCACTCTGGTGAGTGTGGCCAAAAAAGACAAAGGAGCCCAGATAACGTCGACGGGGAAAGGCCCGCATCGCAGTTTCTGTATAACAACAATAATAGCAACAGCAACTTCAGAAATAAAACGGCAAAACTTTGCAGCAATGAATGACAAATAAAAACGAAGAACATTTCAAACGCACCAACAGACCAGGCCAAAAGCAAACGAAAAGAATAAAAAATTATCCAAGTAGAACTAAATGGAAGACCGGAAAACTTTTCTGCCAGCCATTTTACAACTT
Source organism: Drosophila demipolita (assembly GCA_035042405.1). Classification (NCBI taxonomy): domain Eukaryota; kingdom Metazoa; phylum Arthropoda; class Insecta; order Diptera; family Drosophilidae; genus Drosophila; species Drosophila demipolita. The sequence goes on along the minus strand of JAWNLI010000044.1, from coordinate 1,848,649 downwards.
GTCCATTTACTTGGCTTTAATTTTTAGCTGCGGTGCCCGATTCAAGTTAATAATTAATTTTGTTGTGCCGTTGCCAAAAACTAACTTAATGCCTTAACCAAGAAATGGGCCAAAGCCGCCTATTGGCCAAATCCATTGTCAGCCTTAAGTTGTGGCTTTAGTTTTATGGCTTTTCGAAATGTTTTTGTTTCCATTATTATTTCGTACATAAAAATCGCTTATTAATGGGCAGGTCAGACAGGGTTGGCAAATAGCCGTTTCTGATCCCTGACAAGGGTCGAACGGCATTTGGCTAATTTCTTTTAAAAGCTAAGCGAGCGTAGAAAAATCTAAGACCGAATGATATGCTACAAAAAAACACAGCGAATGCTGAATTGACATATTAAGACACCAAGTTTATTGAGCATATTGATGAAAATAAATAATGTAGCCATCCATTTTCCAAAATTCCAAAATGAGCTGCAGTTGATAGTTTAATTTATTTATATATTTTATAATGGTTCTATGGAGTTTTATTTAATATATTTCAAAAATTTAATAGTTTGTGCAACTTAATTAAAGTTAAAATGGTGCTAAGATCGCATTGCCTCAACAGATATGTTGTTATTACAACTTCAGTTCCCTTACCAATTTCCACATGTAAACAGTTGATTGCCAGCTCAAAGGTCCCACCAGGATCTTACCACAACTAGCAAAGTCAAACTAAACAATTGTAAACACACATTGTCGAGTTCTCAGGCTCAGCACGCGCACAAAAGTAAAAACACATACAAAAATAAATAAGTAAGTGTAAAAAGTTTGTCCACTACTCACATAAAGTATACGCCAGATCTGCTGCCAATTTAGAGCACGTTGCGTATACGTTCCGAGTGCCGACGCCAAATTACAATTGTTGGGCTTTTGCTGCTGCTATTTCTGCTTATGCTGAGCCAAACCCGACACAGAAATTTAAATACAAGCAACTGTAATTATGAAGTACCCGTTTCACTGTGAACACCACGAAAAGTCACACACACGCCCGCACCTCCTACACACATATACACACACACAAACACACTCTGCGGCAGAAACCGTAACTTTGTGTTTGTTTAAACAACAGCAGCTGTCGCCGCCGCTTTGTTTGTTTTTCATATAAATTGTTTCGCACAATTTTCACTGTTGTTGTTTTTTTTTTTCTTGTTTTACGCTTTGTTTTTGGGTCTGTTTTAAAATTTTATACACATATTTCGTATTGTTCTTTCGCCCGCACGCCTCTCATTTAATTGTGTGCTACTTTGGGGCGTGGCTCGAGGCGCCCAACATTTGTGCTTAGAGCTAAGCGAGTTTTAATAAGCCACGCATATTGCCTGTTTATGCATTTGCCATGCCACTTTTCCAGTTTCCCACTTTGTTGCGGCTCAACTGCAAAGCAAAGAGAAACAGAGCGAGAGAGAGAGAGAGAGAGAGAGAGAAGGAGAAAGAGAATTAGAGCTGGAGATAAATCGTGGGGATAAGTTAAATAGTTTCTGTTACATTTAAAGTTCGTTTTGATAAGCGATACAATTCCAACAATTTGAACTTTCAGCACTGCCAGCTAACAAAACTTTGACCACAAATGAACCACCACAAGCGGAAACCAATGCCCCATTGCTAAAGTACATAAATAAATATAATATTATGTTTGCACATATATTGACGCACAAGTGGCACGACTAGAAAGTAAACCAGGTTAAGCACATTAACCAAAACCAGCAGCCAGTAAAATATATCTAACAAAACATAAAGGAAGAAAAAACAAAGTTTAAAGGAAAGGAAGAATTTATTAGTGCTCGAATAGGAAAAACAAACAATGTGGGTTTCATTGATATCGATTTCAATCGATACTTGTGAATTAAGTCTGATATGTGTAAGGAATACGGAGACTTTAAGTCAAAAACTAAGTTTCCATTTTGTTTGTACAGATGGTTTAATAGGGTTTGCTTTATAATTTTTAAATACGATTGCGATTTTATGATTCATTTTATGAGCTAAATAGAAAACTGGATCACCAACTGAGCAATTATAAACACATATAATTTGATAGCATTTACCCATATTTAGTAGGTAAAGGTTATTCAAATATTTGCCAAATTTAGTGAAACAATCGCAATGTGGGTCAACTTGAAACGGAAATAAATAAAACTCTAAAAATAACTGAGCAAATATCCTAGTAAAAAACGACAACATATGCGAAATGAGTTTATTAAATTAACCTTGATTAAAATTTGAATACATACTGAGCAAATTTCCACATAAAATCCAAAACTTGGCAAACTATGCTCCAGTTATTCAAATAATAACAGATCTTGAAATATGCAAAACATGTTTATTAACTAAATTAGGAAGAATGAAAAGTGATCATTCATCAACCGACTGAGACAAGGTGCAAGCCGCAGTTGTTAAGCTGTGTGCTTATTTGCCCCATAGTTGGGATGTGGTGATTCCCAACAAGTCCTGCAATTCTATTTACTTAAACCAATAAAGTGATGCACACGGAATCTGGTAAGAAGAACAAAAGGACGCACAGCACAAGAAACAAGTGTGGCATCATTAGGGATTAATTGAAAACGAACCACAAACAATTAGGTTCAACTGGCAGACCTTTATGAATATAACCACTTAGATAAGACAGAAAATAAGGACGATGAATGGGGAAGCCAACAATTGTTTGTTATATGAACTTCACCGCAAGCTCACAAGCAAAGTAGTTTTGAGGCCAAAATTAGGAAGATATTACCATAATCTCTCAAGGAACCTTAAAGTACTTACTCTGACCTGGTGGCAAGGAATCATGCTAGGCGAATTATTCTTGGGGAGACTGTATAAAACGAGAGGAACGCAGGTATATGATAATCGCGATAGATATAATTTTTATTTTTCATTTTTAGAATGGTGTTGTTGAAATTGCCCTCAGAAATCGATTTATATCGATATTTGCTAAACGAAAGAAATTATCAAAAACAGACAAACATGGCTAAATCAAATTGGGTGTTGAATGTGATCAAGAATATATTGACTAAATGAGATCGGTTTTGCTTCCTTCTACGTTACTTATTTTGGAGCAGGCCACAATTAAAATAAAACAAGGGAGAATATTGCAGAGCTATGAAACCTTCCGTAAAACATAAAGGTCTACAAAGAACTCCACTCGAAATCTACAATTTCTGTATTTACCCCACATAGAAATATAATACAGGGTATACAAGAGCTTGGAGCAGCTGTCAAGTGGACGCGACTGGCAAATTAAGTAAAATGATCTACATAAATATGCGAGTGTGTATACGAGGTGTATATGGTTATGTTTGCTGTGGCATGTATTATTTTAAGGCGTAAGTGCAACTTGTTTGCAGGTGCACGACACATAAAATCCACTGGCAAGGGGCAACTTCTGGCAAATAGCACACAACATGCAACCAACGAGCAAGCGTGCAACAATAACAATAAAATTGTTGTGGGACAACAACACACAAAATAAAACAACTCACACCCAGCCCAAGTGTGTGTTAAAGTTTACAAACATACAACACATACAACACACAAAACTATAAACTAGTTCATGCATGCCATAGAAGTGGCATAAAGAAATACTCTGCCCCATAAATATGCACACAAAAAGTGGGTGGATGCACTGCGAAACGGTGTCTAAGCTGAGCTCCATAACAAATTTGCTGGCAATTGGATTTGGTTTTGATTTAGCATGCATTCAACTCGATCCGTTATCAATTGAGAGCAATCAACGCAAATGTTCCAAGCTTGTAATTTCAGATGAAAGTGCAATCATCTTTACAAATAAATGCAATTGATTTGTGCGCAACAAATCAATTCAAGTGCAACAAATTTTCATTTTGCTGTAACACATGAAATTTTGCATGCAAATCGATGTTACTGAACAAGGAGTATTGTGGCTTAAATGCCAGCTTAAAAACTCTATATTTTCATTCGAAAAATTGCATTAATTTATGTTTATATCGCATATCGATTTATATCGATAGTTCCGAAACAAGAGTTGTTAATCAATGCGAATTTATAGTTTCTAACTTTGACAGAAACACTTGAAAATTCCAACCGTATTCTCTGGAACCTAGTATATCTAACTATAGCCATAATAGTTAAAGGATTGTATGCTCACATTAAAATGATTTTATCCTCTTTATAAGGTGTGCTTTAGTTTTAAAAACTGCAGTTAACAATTGGCGACCTCGGTTTTGTGGGAGGTGTGTCGCATTTTCCCGGGTCAGCGCGTTAACAGGCCCGTTCCTGTTGTCGTTTGGGCCACTTGGATGTACTTCTCGTTGGTACATCCAAATAATATAAATTCAACAGACCATATTTGCACAGCTTAATATGCATTTTATAGCATTTAAAATGCAAAGTTTATTACCTAATCGTTTAATTATCAAAGTCAATGTTCAAAAATATAAAAAATATGAATACAAATAAATGTTTCAGGTAAGTAGATTAAAAATTTAAATTAAATTATATTAATTTATTTATGAATGTACAAATTATTTCATTTTTAAAAACAATTCAAAATCATCTGTTTGAGATGCCTTTTTTAACCTTCAAAAAATATAAACATTAAAAGCCTTAATTATCAGAAGCAAAGTTCTGATGAGGTATTAATTGAAAGCTCATTTTTTATTAGTGAAAATTACAATTATTTTAGGTTTGCCAATATTGCATACTCTATTAAATTAAATTAATGAATTTAATTAAATTTCTGATCAAAGTTTAATAAATATTTTGTTGGTTTTTTTTTTTTGATTATTTAAATTTTTCCTTTTCTACTCCCATCTCGATTCCACAACTCAACTCGGCTAGTCATGTTAATGAAGAATATATATACCCTAATGGGTCGGAGATATCTGCCACTCCTCTACAAGGGTAACTTAAAGATATATAATGAAGACATATAGTATAAATTAATGTTTTCGATTTCACTGTTAACTGAGCTGACTGCCAAAAAAAAGCTTTATAATGTTCAACGCTTCAATAATCATAACTTGAACTCAGTCATTTTTTCGATTCATTTGCTTCAGATATATTAAATCATTGATCAAAAGGAAGTCAGTTTTTGTGTTAAATTGTACAATATATATAAAACCACATATACAAAATGTTTCGATTCATTTAATTATAATTGAAACCGAATAAAAAAGTGAACAGTGTTTTTCTGCTTTTGTTACTTTTGTTATGATTAACTGCAGTATCTGTGGAGCTTTACTCTACCCAGTGAGCAGAAATAATGAAAGAAAAGTCTTACCAACAAAAAAAAATATTTCAAACCATATGTATGTGGCCACGCCCATTACCCAAAAAAAAAAATATGAAATATACGAAAAAAGAGGGAGAATAAAGAAAAAACATTTCGTACAATTTTGTGAAAACTGTCTGAAAAATGCGAGTATATATTATTCAATGGTAAGCCGATATGTTGCTGCGCCTGACAGCATGCAATAAAAAACATACACACACACACACACAAAAGTACACATAAAAGAGTGGGCGTGGCGGCACAATGTAGCAGGCTTGCAAGTGCCTCAAAGCGCAGCACGCACTGAGCTTTGCCAAACCACTGATGTGCAAACAATAAAGTTCAAGGATAAACACACACACACACACAGGCACACACACACACATGCACACAAATGTATAAGTGTTGGTGTTTGTGTGTGTGTGTTTGTGGTGTGGCTACCATATGTAATAGAGTTTTGTTGCCTACTTGGTGGTCGCACAGCCCGTGGGTCAAGTTGCGCCCTTGTTGACTTTGGTAGCACAGCTACTAACACACACACACACACATACATACGCACATGTTGTGTTTGCTTTAATTATGCTAATGCAAAATGCAAGCAACACATGAAGCTTATAAACACACACACCACACACACAAACACCCCCCCACTAACACAGGTGTTGTGTCTTTCAGGCAGCAAAAGGTCCTCGACTCTTTGTGCAACTTCTTTTGGCCCCAAAGCGAAAAGCGTTTTGGGCACATATTTTTTTTTAGGTCAAATTAAGCACAATATGCACTTCTGATGCATTTGTTTTGTTTTGCTTGTTTTCTTAAATTTTTTTTTCCATTTCTTAGTAAATTAATTAATGCACCCTTTTCACACATGACTTGCAGAAAAGCTGTGAATATATGTTGCATGCGTCATGCTTGCATTTTGTTATTGCTCTTCATTTAAAATTCAAATTGTTTGGTTTGTGGTAATGAGAAAAAACCCAGTTGCTCTGTCTCTTTCTCGTTTGCTCCCTCTCTTTCTTTCGCTCAGCAGTTAATTACATTTACTTTTGTAAGAAGACAATGAGACGCACTGTGGCAGCAACACAACACTTTTGTCTGATAATTGCCAAAGCACACAATTGTAATTAGTCGTGAATTAATGCAAAGTGCAACTGATTGTTAAGCACTTGTCTGAGTTGCAGCTGCCACTTGCCACCTGCTGTTTAACTTGAAAGATGTTTTGTTGCAGTAAGTTATAAGCGGTTTTTAATAAGAAAATAAGCTAACATTTTTAATTTTAAATTGCATGCGCTGAATATATTTAAAGAATTTAATTTGATTTACATTTCATAATATTTCATATATGTTACGTATTTACTGAATTTTATTAAAGTTTAGCTAAAATCATACATACTTTTTAAATATACAAATTTTAGAGCGAATTATATATTTTTGCTGCTTTGTTATTTGGGTATTGTTCAATTCAATTAACATTTCAGCACAATACATTATTGAATTATAAATCTCCCGGGTGGCGGCATCCTCTGGTATTCCAGGAAACGAAAAGTACACAAGATGTGCCAACTCATTAATATAATACGAAAATTCTACACCTGCCAAGTCAGCATATCTATTGAAATTACAGAATTGCGATGGAACACATTAAGAGGCCAAAGCACAGCAGGTAAGGAAATGTGTCCCGTGGATTCCAACTAATGATGGGCACTTATTTGGCCAAAAGCCGAAGTGATAAATCATGATGACAAATGATATTCATAATTATGAAGTGCTGAATTTATGCATTATTTCGCTTGTCAAGAATTCCAATATTCATAAATTGTTGAATAATAAATTCGTATTATTAAGTAACTGTGAATGTAGCTTTTTATTACCAAAAAAAAAAAGTTATAAAGATTTTCCCTTTGAATAGGCCTTGCGGAAATAAAAGCAAACCACAATAAAATATTTCCGCAGATGCCACAGACAATTTCAAAACAAATGTCAAACAGTTAAAATGATTTAAATTTGATAAGAATTTAATTAAATGACCAACAAAGAAACCGAATTGCGAACAAAAATGTGGAGTCAAATAAATTGAGTTAAATTAAAAAGACGGAAGCACAAATCGACAAATAAATATGTTACTTTTACAAAGAAATTTAATTAAATATTTTTAAATCAAATAGTGTTTTCAATTTAAAATGAAAAATTATTTGAGCCATTCAATTCTTTTCAGCCCATATGAAATAGGTTTGGCTTATCACAAATCTCAAATCAGAAATCAGAAATCAGCGCCACACAATTTAGTCCAATGAGCTGAAACTCCATTGAAAGTGATTCCCAAAAGGAGCCGCAGCTGCCACATGTGACACACTTGAAGCACTCACCTAACTAATCCGCACACGTCCCTTTCGACTTGCAGCAATCGCTTGACTTATGTCAGAGTCACAACAGAGAACAGAACCATCAAGTGCCGCGCGCGATAAGCACACACAAAATTGGCGCAACTTGCAGGCAGGCTGTGGGAGACAATTTATATTAAGGCGTTATTTGCATGCGTAATTTTGTTGCTTTGCATTTGCGACACGCACACACCCGCACACACGCACTCTCACGCACACACACACATTTGACACACAGTGTGTTAATTGTAAATGCGAAATCTCGTAAAAATGACGCCAAAAATCGCGAACTTAGGCAAGGGAAATGCGCGACGTATGGTCAGTCGTATGGGATAACCGCACGCGTAGACAGACACGAAACAACTGAATTGGACGGCAAGCAGCGCCCCAAAGTCGGCAATGGCAAAGCCAAGCGCAACAGCATTAGGAGCGCCCGCACATAGACAGGGCTGTTATGCAGCCGAAGGTCGATTTTAACACTTCGACTTCGACTTGAACTTCGTGCCAGCTGTTAGATTGTTAGCTGTTAGCTTCGGCTGTGTGCAGGATGCTGGATGCTGTTCGAGGGAGAGAGCGAAAAGTTCTCTCTTTCGTCGCCGCCGCTGCTGCTCTCGTGTGCAGATACAGCGCACAGAGCATACGTTCCACACACGTGTGGATGGTTGGATGAATGGATGGAGGAATAGACAGGCCGATAAGTTTGTCACTCGTTCACTGGGTCAATACACAGTTTTGTTTGCTTACACGACGTGTAAGTGTGACTCTGTGTATGTGCCTGTGTGTGTGTGTGTGTGTAAAGGCTCTTCACATTGTCTGTGAAAGCTGCACATGCAATGCCGGTTTTGTGGATTACTTTTTGATTCGATTCGTCTTTTTTTGTTGTTTGTTGCTGTTGCTTTTCATTGACGATTTGATTCGCTTTGGCTTTTTGGCTTTCCATCTATGCATAGCTAACGGTGTTTAAGAGTCGACTGTAGACTTTAGCTTCATTTAAAGCAGCGATCGCATTACGCACACACATATAATAAAATTAGCAAGAAGTAGAAGGAGATATATGCCAATTGAGTCTGCAAATTAAATCAATACAAATTTATTAAGGTTGGCTGTGTGTAATGGGTGGTGAAAAGGGGGGCAGAGAGAGAAAGGTGGTTTGTCTATGTATCAACAAATTCTGAAAATCATTCGTCCAATAAAATTGTAACGTTTCGAGATAAATTCGCTGCGTTGTCATTCTGATATAAATTTGCCGCTTCAACTGACAGCTGTGTGCGTGTGTGTGGTTTGTGTGTGTGTGTGTGTGTGTGTGTGTGTGGACAGACAGCGTCTGATTATCATGCGTGCCTAACGACAGCAGTAATGAAGATATTGTGCTCTTAAAATTGCTTTCATCTTCGATTTTGGCCTGAGGAAGTACACAAGACAGGTTGCAAGGCACGGCTAACACTGGGATGGGGTCAAGATGACATTAAGTGGATTTCTATTTGGGCATTTGTGGAGTCATCGTTTAGATTAATCATATATACTTTGCAGACGATAGCTGACATTATGTGGCAGGCTCAATTCAATTCTAGCTTACGAATTTAATATTTTAAACAGTATTAGTTGAAGGCTGACTTCCAGCTTGATTATAAGCTTCTTTACGTGGCCTTAAACTTTAAATTATATTTTATGAATTATCTCAATTGTTATCGTATTTCATTGTCGATTATCTGAATAACACACAAAGCACATAAAACAATACAGCTTTAAATTAAGATTTGTAAATTAAAGACTTAGCTGTTCAGCGTATTAAATAATTTAATATAATATAATAAAATAATGCATTTTCACCTAGTTGAAAATTATATTCTGAAATTATTTGCATGAACGTCTTCTTATTTATAATCCCATTTTGAGGCACTTGCCAAGATTCATAAACTTAACTCAGATTTGGCGCATTCATAAAGAAAACGAGTAAAACAATAAAGGAAATACGGAAGAATGTTTTAGTTGCAGGAGCTCGACTAGAAGATAACCTGGATACAGCAGATAAATATATATATTATAAATTTAGGCACACTTGATAGGTTTATTGCCAGATTATAAATTCAATTGTTATAATTTTTACATTATTAACATTTTTAAGCATTTATATTTTATTTATTATGAAAATACTTTTTGGTGCTTTTCATCTAATCCTAACGAAATGTTTATCGTTGATTCTTGACGTTGTATCAATGAGTAAAAGGAATTAATATCCTTAATTCTCAAAAGGGCTTAGTATTCAATAATAAAAATGTATAAGCCTGATTTGTGAATAGCTTAGGAGAACTTACCTGTAAGGTCTAAAGGTCTTCCGCTCGTCAGCATTGCGGATTGACAGATGGACAGACGGACGGATGCTGTTCAAGAATTTATGTATATACCTTATGGGTTCGCTGAAGCTTACTTGTGCCTTTTACATAATTATGCACAACTTCAGAAGCAGGAAGAGACTTGAGAAAAAAAAAGGATAGCATTTACATCGAGAATGCATTGAATTGTAAAATTTTTGCAAAAAACACACACATTATGATTAGCTAACATGAGTGGAACTGAAGGTAGCACGAAAAACAAGGAACTGAAATGGGTAAAATGCTTGAAATGAGCGGAGAGTTCTATACGGGAACTGACTGAGTGACAAGCTGACTGCTCGAATGCTTAAAACATTGTGCAAGACATTTACGAGCATTTGAATTTGACAGATTTATTTTATTATATCTACAGATACAGATACAGATGCAGATACAAATACAAATACTAAGATACTCAAGGCGACTGCCAGGCGCTCGAGCATATTAAATTCAATTCAATATGGCTGCTCTTGTGTGTGTGCGTGTGTGTGAAAATTGTGGAAAATTGTGGAAAATTTAATAACATCAAGCCGCAAAGCGGTGAACTGATATAAAAGAAAAACCACATAAAGACGCCATAAAACATGCTTTGCATTTCAGAGCGTTTTGCCAGACAGGTAAAAAAAGAAAAAAAAAATAATACTGCATATGTCAAATCTAAAGTTGCCGCCGGGATTTTTTTCTAACACTGGCAAACAGTGTCTGGCAACAGATGACGTTCGCATAACTCTCAACACTTTTGCGGCAAGCGTATCAATCAACAGCTAACGTCTCTTGTCTCTGCCCCTAATTAATGAAATAATTAATTTGCAACTTTTGCTTAAGTGCTTTCCAAGCACTCTAACACCCACACACACACACACACGTGCAGATGAACCACAGCATGTACGCTTTTATGTGCGTGTATCTAAATTTGTGCACACAAACAATTAATTTAATCAGCAGCACAGCAATAATAAAAGAAAGTAAGGAAAACAGGATAAAGTAAAGCATATCTCGAGACGCTGCCAAGCATAAACAATAAAGTCAAGGTCTCTGCTCGACTACAACTGGATACTTCGCGTTGGCCACAGCACAAACAACAAAAAAAAAAAAAAATAACCCTTACCGAAAGCATTGAATCGAGCTGAATAAAAGTTTTCCTCAGCTTAATTTTGCTTATAAAAAAAACCGCGCCCAAAGATGGATTGGCCTCAGATGGATACCTATAATGCCCCCGCCAACTAATACATAATGTTGACAGAGGAATATGATGCATTAATGCATATAAATTATATTGTATATTATTAATAAATGAATCATAAACTTTTTTAACTGAATTGAAAGTTTTATTTCCGCATTTCAAATTTATTAACAAATCAACTAAAAAATATTATAAAATCCAGGAAATCAATTATTTTCAATATAAGAGCATACAAAAATCTACAATAGAAAGAAAAATCTCTTACCCAGCAAAATACACAGACGAAATCGACCAGAGAAAGCAATGATAAGCAAATCTTGATGAGTGTGGCAGCAGAAGAAGTTACACACACAAACACACACATGCACACAGAGAGAGAGAGAGAGAGAGAGAAAGTTGCTTGGCAGCACCAAATAAATCAACAAATCAAAGAACTTAACTGAGATACAAACGAGTCTCGGCGCGTCGCGTGTCGAGCACAATGAATTAGCCAATGTACACACATCCAAAGGATGTTTATACAAACATATTTATATGTATAGGTGTTTTGCAAAAGGAGAGAGTCGTTGAACATGCACAAACATGTGTAGAAGCTCAGCAGCACGCTATTAAGCACACACACACACACACACATACATATGCACGGAAGTATGTTAATGTGTACATTTTGACAGCAGCATGAGTGATTAAAAGGACTGGCGAAGACGCATTCCACAACGCGAAGAAGAAGAAGACAAGAATGGGAGAGGTGGATAGTGGATTGAGTTTTCAGCTTGAGTTGGAGGAAGCCAGTGGTCCTGCCAATTATATGGATTAGCCACAATGGTGGGCTGTCTGCTGGTCGGGTTTGCAGGAGCAACTCAAAGTTTTGGCAGCGATTTGCGACGCTTCCGCAATTAGTCAAAAGCAGTTAACACGTCCTTAATGCGAACGCAATGCGTCAAATTTGTATGTCTAGCGAATAATTTATCGCTCAGCACTTAGCAGCCAAATAAACCACATATATCTAATTTAATTTATATTTCTTAATTTAATGGATTTAAGCTGAAAATATATATATTATTAAATGGAAGTCCTTTAATCGGAAAATTGCAAAAAGCAGACCAAAAGGTCAGCTGAGAGCCATAAATGTAAGGAATTTATTTTAACGCCTTAACGGCGTTTATAAGCAGACTTTTTCTTCAAGCTTAAACATTTTTTATCACTCAACTCAAAAAATGGTCAAATATTGGTGGCAGCATGTAGGTGGAAAATGTTGCTGGCAAAAGGTTGCTGGAAAAATATTGCTGGCAGCATTATATATATAATATAAAATATGTATAATATAATAAAATCAATTCACTGTCAATATCTAAAGACATCGTAAGTCGTCCAGTTGCAGTCAGCTGTAAAAGAAAAGCGATTGAATCGCGATCATGCATATATATTTATAAATTATATTTAAAATTAAACATATTATAATTATAAAATAAAATAAAACATTCATATCTGACCGGAGCCGAATTTAATTTTCATTACTTACTTGATTAGAAGAAAAACTCTTTTAACTTGATAATTGCATTATTTGAAAACAAAAAAAAAAGAGAAATTTTTTAACAAAAACACGGATCATATTCAAATTGGTTGATTGCATATTGCAAAACGTTCTCTTTGCCGCTTTGGCATATCAATTAACCCATTTAGGCTCAACCACTCCAAAAATCAAAGCGACTCACAGCAGCAACAACAACAACAACAACACAAAAAAAAGGGAAGAAGTCCCTTCCCATTTGCAAGGCTGCTCATTGCCAATTAAGTTTAATTGCCTGGCAAGCTAAATGGCCTCAAGCCAAACTACTTGAAATATGCATACAAAGTAAGGGCCCAAAAACGAAAAAAAAAATGCTTTAGCCCGCAATATTGGCCAGGCCCATTTAACAATCAATTTATTCCACAATAATATTGCTTCTGTGGCCAACTGAACTCGGCTACCCCATCGATCTGGCCCGCAGCGTTGAGGTGAGCCCCCAATTGTGTGGGGGATGGGATTGTTGGCGGTTGAGGCATAAATTCATAAATGTTGTTGCCACATTTCGTTGCATATTCATGCAATTATTAAGTGCAAACCGAAACGATGCCGTATCCAATTTTCGATTCTAATTGGACTGATTTAGATGCCGACCGAGTGTTGTGTGCCAATATTTTGCCATATATTATTTTGCAACTGTTGCACACAGCTTCAACGCAAGTGGCAATTGAAAAATTGCAATGAACTCATTTGATTGCCACTTTACACACAAATGCAATTGGCTTTTCAATTGGCTGTGCCCATTAAATGGAACACAAAAATATGCAACATAAACAACACAAAAAAAAAACATTCTTATTTTTATTTTCGTTTTATTTATAGCTTTGTGGGTTACTTAAAAATTAGTTTAAAAAATCTTAGATAAAATTTAATCGGATATTAAGAAACCTGTAATTGTAATAATTTAATCCAGAGATAATTAAAAAATATTCCGTATATATTTTTAGTATATTAAAATAATAAAAAAATGAAGAGGAATATATTGAAGATTTTATTTAAACAAATGCAAGATGTTAGACAGATAATTTTTTATATATTTTTTAATTTAAAGCTGTTACATGAATTAAGTATTTTTTTAATAATAGCCTGTTTATTAAATACTTTTAGCTCTACTGTAAATTAGGTAATATTTTAAATAAAAATTGTATTCGTGACTTTAAGCAAATGCAAATACAGTCTTCAGCTGAGTGGAAGTCCTGTTTAGTTGGCCAAAGTCACGTTCACGTTATTGTGGTTTCTGCACGGAAACTTACAAGGAACACACATATATACACACACTGCACTTGCAACAAATAAACTAAATCTAACATACCTAAGTAGGGAATATATATATGTATATATATATATATATATAAATATATATCTGTATCCATAAGAAAAATCAAATATCCGTGCACACAAATGTATGGAAACAAATCATCTAGCTGTCAGCCTGTTAGCGGCATGCAACATCCCACACACACACACACACACACGCACACAATACACACATACCTATGTGTGTATGTCTACTTCCAAGTATGAACTGTCACGTGGTCACGTAACGTTGGCAGAATGAAAAAAATATTGCGGTAGAAATTTAATGTTTGCCTTAGCACAACCACTTTTTTTATTAAGTAAAAATAAAATATATATTTATATATATATATATATATTTTAGTTATATATGCCTGTGTATATGTATAAAAGTATAAAATATATATAAATCACATTTGACACACACGGCCGCACAACTACAAAGGACAACACAAATGCGCCTCGAAAACTACACAAAAATCCATTTGATCTCTACGCTATAATAACATAAGTACCACAATTAAGTAATCAACGTTGAACAATTAAATTGTTCATATATAAATATCTATATAAATATTGAAGCTAAGTACTTGTGGCAACGTTCAACTGGTCAGCTTTGTGCAGCAGCCCATGAAAAATGGAGGTGTTTCGCTGCTGTAACTGCCTGGGATTGCCATCCTCGACGATTTTACCCTGCTCCAGCACTATAATTCGTTCATAATCCAGAATCGTGCTCAGGCGATGCTATAAAATAAAAGAAAAAATAAAAATAAAAAACAAAGGCCAATAAACAACAAACGGACTCAAAGATGAAATGAGTTGAGAGCTGAGTGAAGCTGTTAAAACTCACGGCAATCGTTATAATTGTTCGACCCTGGAACGCCTTGTCCGCTGCTTTGAGCAGCGACTGTTCCGTGCTGCTGTCCAGCGTACTTGTTGCTTCATCCAGCACCAAACAGGCGGAGCCTCGAAGTATGGCACGTGCCAAGCAGAGCAGTTGCCGATGTCCAGCACTAAAACTGATGCCTCCATCGCTTATTTCAGTGTCTGCCGCAGCATTCAAGGCAACGAAGCCAATAGCAAAATGGACAAAAAAGGAAAGAAAGGAAAATAAAAAATGTATAAGCATATATATATAAACATATATATATATATACATATATATATATATAAATGTCCGGTTGAGGACGTAATTAAAGTTGTATTTAATAAGCGTATCGTTATGGCCGCTTGGCCAAGCACATCTTTAAGCCTTAATGAGGCGTATTAACCGGAGCAGAGGTGGCGTGTCTTGACTTAGTTGCAAGCCTGCGTGTGCCAAGGACGTGGCACCCACTCTGAGTGTAAAGCATGTGTTTGACGACTCAGGTGAAGAACTCGAAGAATTCAATTATGGTAAATTCAAATCGTAATAAACACTAGAAAATATATATAAATATATCAGCAGAAAATATTTTTATTTTTATTTTGAATTTTCATTTTTAAATGATTATTATTACAATTAAAGCTACTCTAAGAAACGAAATAATGAAATTATGTTTCGCTTTTTCACATCAAATTAAATGAATAAGAACTGGCAATATTTTTAATTATTTATAAAAACCAGTTTCAATTGGCTTATGCCACACAAATACTCAAATTGCATTTAGAAGTAGATCGCCAGTTTGCAATAAATTGCCAGTTATACATATATAGATATATGTGAGTGGCTAATCAACTTGGGTTCCATTTGATAGATAGATGGATGGATAAATTTAGTCTTGTATCTACAAACATTTGCCACATCTGAGCCAATCAACACACAAAATCAAACATGCATAAAACGCGTATCAAACTTTTTTTCTTGTTGTGTTGATTTTTCTTTTTTATTTTTTTTTTTTTTTGGCGCTTCACAAACATCAAACAGTCAAGTTAGCTGGGAGACTACAAGTCTGGGGGAGTGTGAGAATGGGGAGGTCGGAGGGTTGGTTTGAAATTCTGGCTAGGCGGCCAAGCCAAACGTCATGTTTGCTGCCAAAAATAAACATGATTTTTTCATAAGGCAAACACACACACAAACAGACACACACATGAAGCGAGATAGCAAACTGACGGAGTCAGTGAGCCGCGGTGCACAGAACTGACAGTCAGTTGTTGGTTTGCTAACGCAACAATAACAACAGCAATTGAAATGACAAAAACAACATAAGCAAAAAAAAGTTTTGCGAAATTGTGAAACACAAACAAAAAGGCGACTGCATTGTAACTTACTCAGACCAAGTGGCAGCTGATCCTTAACAAACTCTTTGAGCTGTGCCAATTCGAGGCAATTCCACAATTTCAAATCCGAATGATAGCCATGCGGATCGAGATTTTCACGTATTGTTGCATTGAACAAATGCACATCCTGTGGTATTATCGATAATCGGCTACGCAGCTCATCTGGCCGTATTCTCTCAATATCCACATTATCGATGCGAATGTGGCCACTTGTCGTCTGTAATACACCAAATAGGGATAGAGCCAGGGAGGACTTGCCGCTGCCCGTCCGACCACAGATGCCAATCTGCAAGAGAAACCAAACAGTTAGTTCGACCAAAGTGAGTTGAAGAGTCCTGCACATGTCTCTCCTTTATTTGAATTTTAAATAACATATGCACCCAGCTATTTTATGCATGTATGTATGAGACTATATATACTCTGTATCTGTGTATCTGTGTATATATTCTCATCTGGTATCGAGACCCGTTAGCCATCAAACTAAATTCAAATAAAATATGCTACATATCCAACTGCAGCCATCGGGCTCGATTATCTTCACCAGTCGAACTGTCGTTGCAAATATGCAATATGCATCGAGTACACTGAAAGAACTATTGCTTAACTTACAATATGTAAATTCAATAAAGCTCGCTTGCAAAGTACATCATTGATGTATTCAGCTTAAAATTCAATGAAATTGGTTCACTAATTTATTCAACTTATAAAAAGAAGTCACACCAAATAATAAGCAATAATAATATTTTTGATATTTAAATAATTGTTGCCTAAATAATTTAATTATTATTTATAATGAAAAATATTTGCAACTGCAAACTAAAATTTATTTATTGGCCGACAAATTGCCGGCACCATAAAATTGACAATATTTTATTATCATCGTGGCTATAATTCGTTTAGTTTCAATACACACAATCAATCAAAAATGATTTGATTTTTGATTTATTTATTTGTATTTGGTACATTTTCTAACAAAAGTGTGAATAAAATGATACCAACAAAAACAAACAACACAACAATTTTCACGCAAATAAGTAAATACAAAAATATTTAGATGACACCAAACTTGCATAGATACGCAAATAACAAATATGTCTCTCAAAACAAGAAAAATAAAAATCTTTATAACCATTATTTAATTTTATTTTTAATAATACTTTAATTGACTTAATACCCCCATTTAAAAATATATCTATATAGTTTTTAATAGAGCATTTAGACTTCGCTTATATCTCTTCTATTTTTTATGCAAACAATTCCGAATGGGATTTTCGCTTTATTTTATTTAAATATTATTTTTGATTGCCTATTTTGAAGTTTTATTTATATCAGTCGTATCAAATTTAGAAGCTATTTTAAAGTATTTAATTTTTGAACATTTATTTAATGCATGAAATCCAAATTAGATATCAGATAAATTGACATTCGACGGATATAAAATATGCATATTAAAAGAATTTCTTCGTGTTTTAAGTTGAGTTCTAATTTATATATTAGCTGTCAACACATATTTGTATTTACGGTAAGTACATATATAACATATACTACAGCCATATATGGTAATTTATGTATATATTTTTTATATTTTTAAATAGCAAACCCAACTAAGAACAAAAATTGTTTAAGTTTGTTGCATGTAATTACATTTTATATATAATAAAAAGCAATTAATATTTTAATAACAATGCCATACACATTATTTAAGCAACATTCTTTAATTTTAATTAAATTTATATTTAGTACTGACATAGTTATGGTCAGAATAAATTATATGCATTAATATAGATATATTTTTTTATATTTAAAAAGCAATTTAGTAATCAATAAAAATATCACTCTACTCAGATTGAGGTGCCATTTTTTCTCGTCTTACCATTGTTGCATATATATATATATATATATAGGGTATATATGTATGTGCACTTTGCCATAATAATAATGGATTTGAGAATATTCAATCTGTAGAATATATTGTATCGCTTTTTGCAGGATATTCAATCATTTGTTGACTTTTTACGCTGTCTGGCTATCCTAGAGTTAGATTTGTGTGGCTTTGGTTAGTTTGCGGCCAAAGTGCACTCTCTATACACACACACACAGATACACACACACTAGCCACTGGGTGCTGTTGCAGCTGCTGTCACAGTTTGCTGAGCCCTGAGGTTTGCTAGTTGCATCATTCATTCGATTTCATTTATTGCTTACATTTCAGTCAGATTATTTACAGTACGTCGCACATTGAACCCAAACTCGTTTGGTCCGTTGTGGTTAACGGAAGAAAACAGACATATATGTTTAGTATAGATACTCACCCGTTGACCTGCTGGTATCTTCAGATTCAGGTGGCTGATAACATTCCGCCTTTGTCCCTCATAACGCAGACTGACATTTTGGAAACAGATGTCGCCGCGTTGTGGCCATGAAATTCGCACGGTTTCGTCTACCCAGACAAATAAACAAAGGAAAATTAAATGAAATAAATGTAGACAAATGCTTTTATTATTCAATTTCAAAACCAAATCGACAAAGCGTAAAATCTGTGACCCTTTCGCAGATATAAAGTGTGTTTGGAATTTGTGTCCGCAACTGTCAGTCGAGCAATGCACCAAAAATAAAAGCCAAAAAATTAAACCAACTGGCCAAAAAGTGATGAGGGCATGAGCCAAGCAAAAAAAAAACTTAATGAAAAAAGGGTCCTCATCCAGAGTCATGACACACAGCAGTTAAGCGCATGCTTTAAAAGTCAACTTTCGCAAATACTCTAAAGTAGTTTTCAAATGTGGTTGGAGGACTACAGCCAATATGACATTACAGTAAAAACAGAGTTAACGTTTTGCCCGAGGAGCTTAAAATTTAAGTAGCGGTGTTCAAACTACTTTTTGGCACTGAGAAGGGTTTAATGCGATAAGAGTTGTAACTCGTTCAAAGACTCTTTACACAAATTACGCAAATATTTTATCTATTTAAAAATGGCTACAAATCTGTCATGTCTACTCACAAACTTTCGACTTGCATATTCTCTTTTTGGTTATTTAAAAAACCCCAGAAAGTTTGGCATACTATTTTTGTTATTGCATAATTCAAGAGTTTGCTTGTCTTAGGTTTATTTTTTTCCAAGTCGATTAAGTTAATTATTTAAGTTGATTATGTGGAAAGGAGATGAAAAAAGCACACTTTGCTTATGCAAATAAGCTTAAACAAATATTTATATTTTTGAGAAAATTAAATATGTGAAAGACTAACAACATATTTTATACATAAATCAACTTAAGACAAAATTATAAAGAGCAAAATATTTTAGGGACATGTTAAAGTTTAGCAAGTTTATGTAAAAATAGAAAATGTAACTTTTATTATTTGATAAATGAGTATAAGTAAAGTGAAAACACTAATCGTATTTTGTTGCATCGTTTCAGTTCGTCACAAGTAAAAAATTAGAATATTGCTTGATGAGAAAAAACGATTAATTTGCTAACTTAAATTACAATTAAGAATAATCAGCAATTTCCATGTAGTGAATAACACAAAGATGCAATTTAAAACTGCTAAATAAATATTAAATATATATTCGGCATATATTATTATATATCTATATATATTCCATTTTCCCATCTGATGCCTGTTGTATAATTTTTCACAAGTCAATTATTCTAAAGCATTCTAAACATTAATCAGCATACACAAAATAATCAATAAGCCATTAAAAATGCCTGGCACATAGTTAATGGCCAAGGGTTAAGCAAACTGCTTCAGATACTTAGATACTTACAGTTTTTGGTGCCTCTCGCTTGCTCATTAGTTGCCGAGGCGACCTTGTCAGCAACTGCCGTTATAATCTTATCTGTCTCTGCTGCAGTCGCCGTCGTCGTCGTCGTCGTCGTTGGCTGCTGCTTGTCAACAGCTGATACTGTTTGCTGAAAGTTTAAGTGATTGCCTGCACTTAATTTATCAGCAGGCTGCTCGGCAATGGCATTGGCGTCGACATCGACGTCGACGTCGACATCGACATCTGCATCTGCATCGATATCAACGGCAGCTGACGTTGCGTCTGGGTTAACTTTGTCAACGGTTGCCGGGACGAGGAAGGACCTATCGAATTCATTGCTGATTTCCGCATTCGGCTGCTCTGCCCTTTGCTGCTGCGGCGGCTGCTGAATGTAGTCTGCAAAGCGTTCCACGGAGCCCGCATACATCTCCATTTCGGCCAAAAGTTTTACAACCCAATTAAGGTAAATCGGCACCAACAACGTATAGTTGATGACCAAGCCGACCAGCGAGGGTGTCGGTGTCAGTTCCTTGGGATTGGCGCTCTTATTGATGGCATAAGTTCCTGACAACGTCTCTGTGGCTGTCGCCTGCTGCTCCTTGGCGTATCTGCTGCAACTGAAACTGGCCGTTGCCAGTGCCGTTACAATGGCCACAAAAACAATGCAACCGCCCAGGTAATCCTGCAATAAATAGAGACAGAGACAGGGCGAGACAGAGAAAGAGAGAATGAGCGAGCGAGAAGGAGCAACTGCCCTGATGAGTGCTTGTTAGTTTTGGCCTTTTTGGTAAAGATTCTTTCCACATGACTTTTTAATCAGCCCACGTGCGCGTGCGTCTCGGTTTTTTTTTTTTGTTTGTTTTCTTCCTCGTGCCCCTTCTTCGCCCTTTTGTGGTGCTCTAAGCGGATGCCCTTAACGTGCACCCCGCGTGCTGCCCAAGAGCGGAAAAAAAAACTTTCTTCTCTCTTTCATCTTAATGAAAGTTTTACGGGGCAACTGCCAAACCACAATTGAAAAGTTTTTGTTTGCATCCTCTGCGGAACTGAGGCTGTCGCTGCCTTGATTGCCCTCATATGGATGGATGTGTATGGATGTGTAAGCTGTTGCATTTGTTGCTCCAGAGTTTTGACTTTGCTCGGCTTATGGGGGTACACATGTGTGCGTGTGTGTGTGCGGGGGTGTGGTGTGCGTGTGCGTGTCTGGTTGCATGTGGGCCAATTTACTTTAAAGTGGGTTGTCAGTTTGCATAGTCTAAAGATTTGCCCAACCAATTTGTTCGCTAATTACAAAATAATAGTCAATGGACATGGACAATCGGAAGTCCAGCTTAAGCGTATCAATTAAAGCAATTTGTTTTGTAAATTATCAATTGTGAATTTATTTTTAATTGAAGACAGTGGAAACCCCATAATAATCTGTGGAACTGGAATCGGCCAGTTAGAAATGCTGCGCTATTTTGTAGTTTTTTGTTTTGCTATTGCTACTGCTACTCTACAGAGCAATAAAAGAGTCAATAGCACATAATTAATATGAATATAAGTTTGCTTTGCTCTGCTTTATCCTTTTCAATAGCTATAAAAGTAGTTGGAGAAAAATATCTATAGTTGCTATCTAAAGTTGTAGCTATAGCAGAAAAAGAAAAATGTTTTTTCGTTGATGTTGTTTTAAAAATGTTGAATACGATTAAAACTTAACTTTTCTTTAAAATAATACTAGTAACTCTTAAGCCTGTTTTCAATAGAAAACTTTATGTTAATAAAACCTTTTTGACACCTTTTTATATGGATTCTTATATTATTAATAACTATTTATTTTCCTCTTAGCTTTGCTGAACTATTTACATTAAATATACATTATCCTTTCCGAGAAAGTTTGCTAATTTCTTTCCAACGGTCTTTTAATTAAGACTTGTATTATTATCATTTCCCATTTCAGTCATTTCAAGGTTTAACCTTGCCACACCAACAGGCATGAACTTGTGATAAATTAAGTACTACTTGCAACTTGGGGTATTCATAAGTCCCTTTGCCAAGAACATAGATTCCATATATATATATATATATATATATATATGTATTATGTCAATACAGGCAATAAAGCAAGCCAATTCGCCAGAGCTCTGCAGAATGCAAATGTTGATGTCAACAAAACATTAAGTGCACCCAACTTGAGCACAATCAATGGACACTTACGATCCAAAGCAGACACATAGACAAGGTCTGCACAAGCAGCTGGGTGGACTGCTCCCTGAGTGAGGCACATCAATTGCACTAGCAAGAACAGATGTAAAATATCTGATATCGAAATACTGAACTACCATATATATATATATATATATATATATATATATATATAACTGTATTTGCTGAGACCACACAGCTTACATTAAATGTCAGTTAAATTGAAAAGCACACAAGCAAAATTTACAGAAATCAAATATGCAAAGATGCCATATTGACTTGTATGGGGAGTGGAGTGTGTGTGTGTATAGTGTGTGTACGGCAAAGTAAATGCCGGACTTTGAAGACTTACCAATGATATGCCCAGCCAGCGTTTACTCGTATTTAGTAAGGTAAATGCAATTGTGTTTGCCTCAAGACGCTTGAAAAGTATCTCTGTGAAACGGGCCTGCTGATTGTAGGCACGTATTGTGGTAACACCCTGTATTGTCTCCGCTAAATGCGATATCATAGGTGAGCTTGTTGAATTCTCAATGCGTTGCAGCTCACTGAAAACATACAAATTTTAGATAAATTTCATTGATTGAGGCGTTGAGTGCCACTGGAAATTGCATTCAGATTGCATTTTGAGCACCGTAAACATTTCTGTGGTGCACTTGAAATGTTGTGGCTTTGATGATGATGAAAACATTATTTGCCGTACACACAAGTAAATGCTTAAGGTTGTGTGTAAAGTAATATATATATATATAGCTTATATAATGTAGCTTATTTGAATTTGTGTTAATTTTGCTTACATCTACATTTAAGCAGCTTATTATGCTACAATTAATGCGAAATATAGCTTTGTGTTATTCTGGCAAGTGCCTTATGTCGGTTTAATTATTATATAGCAAAATATCGTTGTATTCAAATATTTTCAAAGGAATTGTGAATGTATCTTCAAGGTAAACTTAACTAAATCGCTTTTCTGTGCGTTTTACTTGTAGCAGTTTAGGCACGTTTAAGTTTTAAGCGATTATATTTAAGATAATAATCTAGTTGAATTCGTTTTAAATTAACCAATTAAAATATATATGTATATTAATAAACAAATATTAAAAGTATTTAATTTAAGGTATCAAAATAAACACAGCAATGACACTTTAAATATTATATTCTTACTAAACAATTAAATTGCAAAAACTGCAAAACTCTTTAAATATTTTCATCAATATTTGGCTTTTTCTGATGTAACAAATAACAATGACCACAGGAATTGTGGTAAAGTCCTTTGACAGCATTGCTGGGATACACAGTAAGCCTGGTTTGCACACAATATGCTTGAATTAGTAAATGAAACAATTGCCCGGATAGAAATCTGTTAATAGTGCCACTCTCACTATTTCAAGAACAACAATGACACTTGAAACCAGACAAGGAGAGGCAAGAGGCAGCTGCAAGTAGCAATGCCACAATAATATAATATGAATTGCAAGAATCTTTTGTTTCTGTTGACTATGCTCGAGCGATACGTAGTTATGGCCAAGTTTAAGTGCTTATGGCCAAAAACTTTCGGACTGCAAAACGTTGACAGCAATCATACGACCCACTGGCTCACCTCAACTTTCTAAGCAATTTCCACGCCCAACAAAAAAAAATAAAGAAAATAAAATAAACAGAAAAACAAATGTTAACTCGATGAAAACAGCTCATGCATATTTGTTATACTTAAGAGAAGAATTATGAAAGTCGCTTTGTCAGCATTATTATGCGGAACAAGAAATCATCACTTACCGCGCCGAACACCTGTAGAACTTCTGTATGGCATAATAGGCACAGCAGATGGGCAGGGTGAGGGCCAGAAACCAGGGCGTGATGCTCACATTTATCAATATGGCGCACAGGCAGAGCAGCGAGAACTGCAGCAAGCGTTGACTGGTTGCAGCTATTTCCTGTAAATGAAAATATATATATGTAGCTTAAATATAGGTGGCAAACGGAGGCAAGTACACTCAAAAAAAATATGCAACTGAAATGAATATTTAAGACGATATAAAGAGCATTTATTAAAATAAGCAGGTTTTTTTTTAAAAAAAAAATGCAGGCATACTCAGAAAATAATCGCCTTAATCTATGTGTTTTTTTTTCGAGTGTAGGTATGTAAATATGTTACACATATATGTAGCTAGGATGAGGCATATGACAGGTTGTCAGGAAGGTTCTGTGGCTTTTTTGGCCGCCCTTTTGAAATGACATTTGCTCGTTTGCAACACAAATTGACAAATGACTAAATTTGTGCATGCCACAGGCGCCCTCTCCTGGCCACAAATGAGCGCATACACACGTCTCCATACAATAAGCAGGTTGCAGTAATTGCCATCGAATCCGTATACCGACCGACTCACGTTTCGACAAATGTGTGCCACCAACGCTTTCCCAGCCATGTTTCATAATCAAATATGGTTTGCAGGCCGGCTCCGATTTTACACAGTGCCAGACCACTTGGGCAGCGCACAGTGCATGAGGATTTATTTGCGACACACACGCACACACACACACTCACACAAATTAAAGGTGCTCATTTGTTTCAAAACGGATTACTACCAAATGCCAGCCAAAATTGAAAATGCACATTATATTTATTAATATCACTATTCATATTTTAAGTTTATGCAAATAGGCTTAAAATTGTGTGTTATTATTTAAAAACAAAATACTAATAACTGATTAAAATGTTCACTATATGTATTTATTTATCAAACATTAGTGAATTAGAAAATTAGTTGATATTGGAAAAATATTTTATTTGTTGAAGGCATAATAACATGGATTATGGAGCCAGAAAAGCATAATTATATAAATAAATAGAGTCGCTTTTGACAATATTATGAATCTATAGAAGAAGATATGAATTGTTATCCAGCATAGCGTTTTAATTTTTAAAGTAAAGAATTTATCTTGAAGTCAAGACATAATCAAAATTACTCTTAAAAATAATTATGATTTTGGACACTTATCACATTTGACACGCACTAAAAGGGCTTTTGAGGGTTCAATATTATATTGCGCTAGTTTTAAACATTAAATGTAGTGTTAAATTCAAAAAGCGGTGGTTTTTAAAAATCAGCGCCTTTTTTACAAACTTATGACCTTCGAAAAAATTAGTTTCAATATAATAATAAACAATGACTAAATTAAGTATTGCAATTAGATGCTTTAGTTGAGAATGATTCTGCTTCAATAGAATAATGTGATAAATGGGAAACAGTTTATAAAGAAGACATGTGTACACATTCACTGCATCGAAAATCAGTCAACATTGTCAGTTCAATCAAGTCAAAAGGACACTACACACACACACACACAGCCACATCGCAGA
The DNA here is from genome assembly GCA_035042405.1 of Drosophila demipolita. NCBI lineage: Eukaryota > Metazoa > Arthropoda > Insecta > Diptera > Drosophilidae > Drosophila > Drosophila demipolita. Next base: position 1,823,014 of record JAWNLI010000044.1, on the reverse strand, counting down.
GAGCTTAGTAAAATTTGTATGCAAAAGTGTCAAAGTGTGTGAACAAAAACTATAATGAAAGCAGCCCTAAAAATGGCGTCAACAAACTCATAATTTACACACGCGCAGACACACACGCACACACACACAGGCGTGTGCATAATGCGTGCTTATCAGCGGGATATCTAAAGCAGAGCAACAACAACAACAACAACAGCAGCAGCAGGCAATATGCTCATATTTTATGCCGCTCAATACAAAAAGCTAAACGAAAATTATGCAGACATATATGTATATGTATGTATATATGTATGTATGCATGTATATATGTATTGATAGGAAGTAACAACAACAACAACAACAACAATAGCAAGCGAAACAATTGCAATAACAAATCTTACCTTATCAATGATCGCCATATCGTTGCTGAAACGATACACAATACGTCCGAGCGGTGTCACTTGAAAAAAATGCAAAGTTTTATGCAAAATCGTTTGCAACAGTTTATCGTGCAAATTACGGCGCGCATTACAGCCGGCCCATTGTCCGGCCGGTGTTGATATCATTGCCATTATAATGCAAACACACGATATTGTTGCGTACATCCGAAAATAGTACGTGACTTCGTGGCTGTCCATATCCGTGCCCATATCCATATCCATATCAATGTCCATGTGCATGTCTGTGCTGTGCTGCTGCTGCTGCTGCTTCTCCCGATGTTCCACATTCAGTGCGACGTGGTCGCTCCAATGCTGCAGCCAAAAGTCCGTGTAGACACGCAAACATTGCCAAATTAGTGCGGTGATAAAAAAGACAATGATTATGGGCAGACCCGAGGCGCGCAGGTACAGCAGATATATGTGATGCGATATTTGGCCATATTTGCGTTCAACATCCGTCGTTCGCATCGCACCTGCCCGTTGACGGTCCTGATCCAGCACCTGCTCCTGTTCCTGCTGCTGACCCTCTTGCTTCAATTGCTGTCGCATCGACACGTCTGACACATCAACGTCATCCATGCCATTTCCAGCATCGTTGTCGTTGTTGTTATTGGGCTGGTCCGCATTTTGACCATTGTTATTCTTACCATTTATTGGCATTGCATTGGAGTCAATTTTAACATCTACAAGATACAAAAAAAATTATGCATTAAATTTGCACAGAAAATTTAGAGACTTGTGCTAAAGCACAACATTGTTAATATAGAAATAAATAAATATATTAAATGTAAATAGGTTAATTTTCTAGTGCACAATTCTTAAAACAATTAAAACACTTTCTCAAATTTTTACTCGATTTCTTTTACATGACAATCTAAATGTACATTTTTACTATTAGTTTGAAAATTAATTTAAAGCTGTTCAGATTTTCCATTACAAACACAGAAGTTAATTTTAATTAATTAACTATAAACCGTGAATTGTTCGCATTCTCGTATTAACTATTAAAACTATTAAAACTCAGAACTTATGCATTTGAATAGCCTCTCTATTCAAATATATAAAATATGCCTCACTCGTCGAATTATTTTTTTTATGAGGGTCAATATTGACATATTTTTGTATTTAATATTTATATATATATCGGTTACGCGTATATATAAAAGATACACATGTGCTAGTGGTAAAATAAATATTGAGTTATATTTGTATGAATTGCCAGAACAAAAGTTGTGACACCAAAAATTCGGTTCTTCGACACCTGTCAGGATTTCAATATGCTTCTTTGCTGATGCTTCTTTCAATATAATTTCAATTCAATATTCGTACACAGAACAACTATCACGCACGCCCTGTCATCAAAAAAATATATATTTTTATTATTCTGTACTATCTGTATTTATTCAATTTTTATTTATTGTGTATTTCCATTGCAACTTTATTGCAATATGCAACATGTTTGCAATAAACTTGTCCTACATGTGCTACATACACAATTTTTTAACCTGAATATGTTTTCAAATACGAAAATTACTAATTGAAAATAAATGCTGATTTTGGTTTCAAAATGTGAAGCGCAAAACAAAAAGAGTTTTGAAATATTTCCTAAAAAATAAATGATATCAGCTGACATTTCAGAAAAATTATCCTTTTTTTTGAGATTTTTCTAATTGAATGAGTATAGGTGCGATGAATATATTTTGTATATTTTTCTATATGTTCTTTAGTATCACAATTAACCTCTTAATGATTGTTCGTATAAAATCAAAAGATTAAATCAGCTTCGAGTGCTGAAGTGCAAACAATTTTCATTGCAATTTCCAAAGGTCGAAATCGCGACGATATCTGTGACAGTTGAGCATCTGATTAAATTGAAAGTTTCCGGCAACTTGGCCAACTTGGCAAGTTGTCAGCCCAATATTGACAGCGAGTAGATAGATCAATGCATTAAGTTAAGTAAAAGTTTCTTGCCCTGCTCAACTTGGGTGGCGAGCGCAGGACTCAGTGTTGTCTCTTTGACTCACCGCTGGGAGCCAAAAACTTTTAAAATCAAACTTGATTTAAGTTTTTTCTTACCAACACATATATACCGCGAGAACGGCGGCTTCTACAAATTGTATCGTACGCATAAATATATATATATATATATATATATATGTGGATATTCTTATAAATATGGCAATATATTGTTTGCAACATTTTGCTGCATACTCGCAGCAAATGTTTTGCAGTCTTGGCTGACGCCAAATAAATTCCATCTAATCAATATTCATTAGGACTTACAGCCAACGCCCCAAAACAGTTTGTAAAGTTTTCGCATTCAACGTTAATTGTAAACTCTTTTGCACATTGCCAAACGGTTATTGATAGTCGGATAAATTAAACTCGTTGAAGATACTTTTTAATTACCCCAAATGCAAAATAGTTTACAGATTCCTTTTTGTCGTTTATTTTGCTGTGTATTATTCCTTTAGAATTGCTCAACTCAAGTGAACTTCAGTTAAAAAAATAAAAGCACTTAGCTGAAATCAAATAAAAAATTGATTAAGACTTGTCAAGGAGATTTCACACTCTCAAAAGAAAGTCTTATTTTCCAACTGACCTTAAGAGTCCTTGACTTGTTTTTGGGCTCAAAGGGAAAGTTAAAAAATGTACGGAATGCAAGCAGACTGAAATGGTAAGATTTCGTAGCTGAAAGAATGTAATTTTAAATTGCCAAATATGCCAATATTTAATAACAACAAACTGCACAACAACACGACAGTTGAAAGTTATTTAAAGTGAAAATCACGTATGCGCACTGTCTGCCATCGATTAAGTTGACCCATATGGCGCAGAGCAACTTTCGTTGCATACAAATGTTGCAAATGCAGACAAGGAGCAGGCAAGGACTAACTTAAACCGCGTGGCAACTAGGCAACTACCAGTCCACTAGTTACAAACATGCCAGCTGCATAACTTACGCTTCACTGGTGTCTGGACAGGAGCAGGAGCAGGAGCCAGATCGGAAGTGGGAGTTGCAACTTCAACTTGCATCTTCCCTTCCAATTCTAAATCCAAAGTTGTTTGCGAATTTGTTGCTGGTTGCGGATTGGATATGTCAACAGCAGACGATAAAGGCACTGAACTTGGCTCAACTGTTGGCAACAGAGCAGCGGCGCTGGACTCCTCCGAGATGCTCCTGGAAAGGGATAAGGATTCGTTACGCATCAAGCATTTTGTTGTGACTTATTATTGGTTCTCTGCGTTGCAAGAAGATAAACTAAGATAGTTTTTTTTTATTGCCTGCAATATCGGCTTAGGAGTAAAGTGATCTATTCTGATTGAGCTTTATTTGATTGAGTCCCAACTAATTAATAATAATTGGTAATTACCTAATTGAGTTGGCTGCGCTGAGCGGTCGATGATGAAGTTTGGGTTTGTTAGAGCGACGCATGGACATGCGTCGCAGGAACTGCTGAAAGCTGCCACGACTTGTTGCCACCGCTTCCTCAGTTGCTGGCACAGCCACTGTGGCCTCCATGGCTGGCGGCGATGAGGCATTTCTTGTTACGGGCGGATGATGCAGTTTCTGTGTCGGTTGCCATGATTGCGCTCGTTGGCAGCAATCGGGCGGTGGCGGCATTCCTTCACCTGTGCTTAAATCGCCGCCATCCAAACTGCTCTCCGCATAACTGCTGCAACTGGCGGTCAACACGCTGCGACGCAACAAATCTCCACTGTTCGTGCTGGAGGTGGATGTGGTTGTGCTCAGACCGCTCAAACGATGCCACGAGTTCCTCGATCTGGCGCTGTTGCTACGCCTGGAGCGTCGACGCGGTCGCATTATGACATCATCAACCTGACACTCATCGATGGGCAGCGGCACGTCGTAGATCAGATGCCGGGAGCCGTAGACACTGCCACGATGGCGGTGCTGATTAAAGCTGCCTGAAGACTGCAAGCCGAAGCCACTGGCCAGCGAGAAGGACTAGTGGAGCAAAATAGGGAATAATTTAATTAATACATAGCATAACATTTAGTACAACATTTAAACAAATAAATCTTGATAAACTCAATTTAAATTCAAATAAAAATTTGTACTATTTAATTTCGTTTTTGATAGGTATTTAATCTAACTTTTGTCAACAATAATTTGTGTCACTAATTAATCGATTTACTAGATAATAGTTTAAAAAAAAAAATCACTTAACTTAAAATTATACTTTATTCTTTTAGTCGTTATTTATACTAACTATTTAATTGGCTCATTATGTATAAATTTTTTTTTTTTTTTTGTACAGTTTTTTAACAGAACAAATATCTTAAAGAATAAATAAAATGCGTGAGTTATGTAATTATATACTTAACTATTCAAAGATTAATAAATATTCAACTTACCGAAGGCAGTTCATAGTCCTCATCATCCTCCTCAACAGGATTGTGAAGGGCATTGCGAAATGATGCTGAGATGCTGCCATCTCCGCAAACGGAATCCAGCTCCGAGCCACTGCATCCACCTGCCTCCGAGTTAATCGATATTGAGCGCTGCAATCCTAGTTTTCTGACATTCTTAAATAGTTTCCATCGTTCTCGAGCCGTGCGCTCCACCATACTTCAAACAGAAGTGGGAAAATAAAAACAATATTTATTATGGCATTCGCAGGCGGAGAAACAAGCTGAGTAAATAATAATCGAAGGCAAACATTTTCCATGTTGAGATTTATTCCCCACTCGAGAAGTGCAACCAGAAAAATAAATATGTTGGCATATGAAAAATGCGAATAATTAATTGAATAACATTATTTAATATGCCATTAAGTTATTATATTTGGTCAATGCATATTGTTTAATTTTATTTCATAATAATAATGAGCTCCTTGTGTATATAAAGCATCTTCAACAATAATATCATAATCAGCATTTTAAGTAACATTTTTTATGCTAATTTTGCTATTACAATTTATATTTTGCATTCCGATAACACAACTAAAATTGAACTTAACTTTAATTGCCAATAAGAAAATGCATACGAATTTAATGTTTTAAAAATTTTAAGTATCTGATTCTAATAAAAAAAAAATAAAAAAAATTGCTCAGCTCTTTACGAAATTTCTTGGCTAACAAAACTGGAACTTTTCAAAAGTTGCTTTGTCGTAAGTTAACTTTAATGGCATTCACAGACTCGCACAAAAAATGTGGCCCAAATAGAAGGAAAAAAAATGAAATTGATGTGCGTCGTAGGTAATGTGAAAAGGATTCTTTCACTCTCCGCCTTACAAAGAAATAAGTCTATGAAAATGAGTCAGTCAGTCGTATTATAATCTGCAGCCACCTTAAGAAAACATACATCTTCTCAAGGACTCTCTGTCATACTCACTTTTGTTGTTGGTCCTTTGTGTTGGCATTTGCCTTAGCAATTATTGAGTTCCATTTGGCGATGATTTGCGGCTGCTTTAGCTCAATATCCTTATAACTGCCGCAAGCCTGCAGCTTTCCATCTTTCATCACAATTAACTGAAAGGTCGCACGAGTGAAACGAAAAAGTAACGAAAGAAAATGAATACACAGAAAAAAATTCATAGCATATAAGTAAGCATGTTAGATTAAGAATTGAACGACTAAAATGTACCCAGTAAACAAGGAATAAATCCGTTAACACAGGCTGAATTTAATCAACAATTATCAAGGAATTTTTAAATCCTTTCACGACCATTCGTCGTCGCATGAAACAGTAGGAATTGCATAAGCAATGTTTAATTAATAATTAATTTTAATTATTGAAAATAATATTAGCTAAAATATTTGTAAATGCATCCCTTTCAAATTTGAATTATTTAAATTCTTAGGTTGTAGTCATGTTAAGAATAATTCGAACTTAAACTATCCTAAAAGGATAATGGTATGGTTTATGTGTGTACGAAAATAGTTTTCTCTTAAAACTTTGCTCGGAAATACCATACTTAAGTAATTTAATTTTGCTTGCGGGCTATATGCAAAAAGAAATAGTCAAAACAAGTAAGGAAAAGAGGTGCAGCACAAAAGGCATTAATTCAATTTCCAAATTTAAATTTGAATTTTTTTCCATCTGCTGTTTTTTTCTTATGCGTCTTTGCAGAAATTGGGGGGAAGAGTAGAAATTGTGTGATGTGGAGTGGAGGGGGAGCCAGCAGTCCGGCAACAAATGGTCCTTCCAGGCAATTGCATTTATGGCCAAAAGGCGATAAATGGCCCCGGCATTTGGAGCGCAAAGTAACAAACGGATGTTGGTAAAAAGCCCAAAAGCAAGCAAAGAGTGCACAACCAAAGACAGAAGAGGAGCCATCACATTCCAATTTTGGAGGAAACGCAACTCCAATGAAAACTGAATTGGACCGAACTGAACTGAACAGTTTGTCAGTGCTGAGATATTTGAATCTGAAATGATGTCTGACCAAAAGGGAATGGCACAATTTTTGACAGAGACACTTACATAATCCGCCTCCTTGATCAACTGTAATTGCTGTGTCACCAGAATGATGGTGCGATTCGACTTCAAAAGCATTTGTCGCACACATTGCCCAAAGACATGGCTGGCCACCTCATTGTCCAGCGATGACAGCGGATCGTCCTAGAAAATATATAATTACTTTCACAGATGACAAGAATCAACGAAATTGTGCCACAATAAAATTATTGTAATTTATACAATGAGTTTACTTTACATTTCACAATTGAAGCACTTCGATAATAAATTCATTTTTCTTTTCAACTCGTCGTATTATGAATTGTATATATTAATTAAAGTTATTTACTTTAACACCTCGTCGCCTGGAAGTGCGAGCATTTGTTTTGATTAACCCCAGGCAAATAAGACAATTGTAATTTAACACTTTAGCAGATGGACTAAATAAACTTCTGTTTTGAATGTATATAGATATTGAATGTAATTATTAAAGAACTTCTGAGACTATCTTAACAAAGTTGCCAAAATGTATTTAGTTTCTTTTAACATCTGGTATTAAAACATAATCTCCTAATTGCATTAAAAGAACTAAATTTTTATATGGTTTTCCATAAAAATGCAAGTTTAGTTTTAGTTGAATAGTCAATAGTTTTTGTTAGTAATGAATACTACAAAAAGTTTTCGTTATGTTTAGAAATAGTAAAAAAAAAAGAAGAAAGAAAAGCTTTAATATTTTATGACGAGCCTCACAACATGGTCATAAAACTTGTTTACCCAGCTACTTGTTTACTAACTAAGTGTCGACTTTTTATGGCAAAATTTGAAGTTGAAACTTTACGAGTATCAAAAATAATCGGATGCATTCGCATAAAGTGCATTGAGGCGGCGGATTGGCTTGCAGTTAAATCCGACTACAGCACAGATTGTTTCGACTTGTCCTTGTCCTTGGCGTTTACTTACTCACCATTATGACCACGTTAGCTGATGAATAAATTGCACGTGCTATGGCAATCCGCTGCCGCTGTCCGCCCGACAAATTGATGCCCCGCTCGCCGATTATCGTAAAATCGGCGGTGGGCATCAGTTCAATATCCGGTCTCAAAGCGCACGCATCCAGCACAAAATCGTAACGCTTGGGCCGAAAGGACTCACCGAACAATATATTCTCCCGTATAGAGTCATTCAGCAGCCACGGACACTGTGGCACATACGAGATGGTGCAGTTTCTGTGGAGAAGAAAAAATAAATCCATGCTTATTAATGAATTTCTATAAAAAAAATAAATAAATACACATTTTACGAAACAGTTCATCAAATTATTTTTATATATGTCCCCATTTTGACCTAGTCTTAAAACACATTTTCTGCTTATAGAATACTTACTAAAAGTTTGATCTTATTGTTAAACCAAATAGTAACTAAAACTCACTTTTATAAAAGTTACATAGGTATTAATAATAATGAAAAACCGATATAAAATATTTTTTCGATTATAACTCAGAATATGAGATGCTTTTTATTAAAAAAAAAATTAATTAAAACCCTATATTAGATTCGTTATTATATTAATTATGATATTCATTTAGATCGATTTAATATAAAGTATCTTCCTATTTGTACAATTTCTTGTGTAGTGCCAAAAAGTGAAAGGTCATTAAATTTAAAATATCTATTAAAAAATTGTTCTTAAGAATTAATGCAAAACATTTTTTCTGCTAATTCGTTTGATTAGAATCAAACTAAACTAGTTTTGGAACTTTTAATATGGTGACAAATTACTAGTAAAATAAATAAGTTAAAAATGCATTTGGGCATATGGTGAACTAGTTCAACAACAACACTTATTACGCTGCTCCTGAACTAGTTCAAGTGCCTTTAAATTTATTAGGTTGAGATGAGAAACCTATTTGGCCTAATGTGAGCTAGTGTCTAATAAGTTTCTGTAGTGCGCGTAAACAACATTTTATCTAAATAGCTCTTAAGCTACCAACTTTGATCGTTAATCAAGCCAGACATCGTTATGCCGGCAAAACACATTAATACATATATAGACATATACATATATATAGACATATTTACTCAGACATGTGTAGGCTTTTGGTTTCACATGACATCACTAATTATTGCAAATGCGGGTGACTTCAATTAATTAGCTGCAATTTAGTTAAGCCGCTTATATGATAACTTTCACCGTGTTTGGTCGACAAGCGCATAAGCCCCAAACTACACACAAACACACACATAGGCAAACACACATACTTGTGGCATAATTAAGTGACTTGTAGTGAATTGCAGATAAGATGATTGGTTCTTATTGGCGGCCACAAAATAACCAAACCACAAGCACGGGAAGATCCTGTAATATGTCAAATCACATCAATTGCTTCACACAGCGGTTATCCCATTTGTGGTGCGGTTCTGGTCAATCTTAGATAATTTAATTTACAAATTTAAATTTACTTTAACAATAATTCGAATTAATTCATATTAAAGTTTCAGAAATTGCAGCAGAAATTAAAATGGATTAATCGAATTTATCCTGGGAGACTTTCACGATTTTATTAATATTTTAATATATAGAAAAAATATATATTTATAAACATAATTTTTGCGATTTTATTAGTACTTTGATATAGAAAAAATATATTTTTAAACAATATTTTTGCTGAGTGTATAAAAATTGTAATTCATTAAATGTATTACTTACTATAAAAACTGTCATTGCAATTAGTATTTAAGCGCTTAACGTTTTTTATTTTTGACTTAACTTTTAATTAGCCGCATTAGCTGATGTTTAAAGATTTAATTTAATTTCAAACGATTTTAAAAATAACAATCAGGTTCCTGATTTAAAAAACTCAATTAAAAATGCTTTAGTTTATTTTTTAAATAAAATTTGTTTAAAATGCTAAGATTTATCGCAATTTACCTTTTACAAGGGAGTAAATTATGAACAGTCTATTAAGATTGAGGTGCAGCCTTGTCAAATAATTTCAAGTGAATGCTGCTAAACCTAATGAATTTGCTTGCAGCAGCTGCTTAACGCGGCACGTAACTCACATTACGTGTGCGCCCCGTTGACCCGTTTAAGCCAACCGCACACACACATCTATACACATATATATATATATATATATATATCTATGTACACTTGCACATTAAATCACACTTTACACCTCATATCAAGCGAAACTGACTAGAACGCAATGTGGTTAGGCGTTCCCCTTTAGAAGATGCTGTTGCCCCTTGCTGCTGCCTCTTGTGGCAAGTCCGTATGCTCGCTTCGTCGTTTCGTGTGAGGCAGCTGAAAATCACAAAACTGCTCACACTTAACAATCGTTAAGTTCACGAGACCCCTGCAATTCATACCACTATATATACATGTGCAGTCGTACAATAAATTTCGCAAGCCAAAAGAAAAAGGCACAAAACTGACAGGGAGGCAGAGGGAGGGAAAGAGACGCAAAAACACACACACACACACACACACAGCTGAACAACACAGACATTTATTACTGTAATTGAAATTATTGCACATTTTGCGTTTGCCAAGGCAAAGGCGAATCCTGGCAAAGAGGCTGCACTCTCCTCTCGCGCTGTGCCTGCTGTGCTGTGCGATTTCTGCTTGTTAAATGCATTTTTATATGGCCGCCACGCCTCCAGATTGTACGGGCACTTTGTTACAGGGGGCGAGCAAAGGAGGCGTAACCAAAGTGGGCGTGTGTTGCCGTTTCGTACTCTTCGTTTATTTTATGCGCAATAAAATTAACATATACAGACATTTTGTGATAAATTACTGCATCACGTGCTGTGCCTGGAAACGACTCCACAAATATGTTGAATGACTGTGTCGGCGACTGCAACTGCAACTGCAACTGCAACGGCAACGGCAGTGGTAGTGGCAGTGGCTTCATTTAATTTGTGCGTTTTTCTCTGTCCACATTAAGAGCGAAATTGTGATTACAGCTAAAAGTTGTTTGGTCTGGCCTTAAGTGCCACAAGATGCATGCCACTGGCGACGACTGACTGATGACTGTCGCAATTGTCTCTCAGCACTCAGTTTGCAGTCTTACTTTGCCTTTAACTTTGCTCGACAACTGCAACAAATGCCTTTTGGCCCCTGCACAATGCACAATTCATTTAAGTTTGCTCAACGGTGCGTATGCGTGGTGCGAGCTGCAAGATGCGAGTTGCGTGCAACGCCATGTTGCTTCCGAATGTCTTTGTGAATACCTCTGTTCCGAGCTCTTTATGTGCAACAGACTAGTAAATTAACTTTGCTGCTATTACCCATATTGTGTGGCATAATTAATGTATGCTGCTTAGCACTATAAACCCCTTATTAACTTATACACCAATTAGATGTTAAATATTACATTTGAGGTGCGTCCTTTTAAGATGAAGCTGAAGCTGAAACACTTCAAATTGTTATTCCTTAATGGAAATCTAGTAATCTATTAATAATATTTAAGTATTTTACGAAACAAACTGTGCTTAAATTTGCAGTCAAAACATGTAAAATAAAAATTTTGTTTATACAGAAATACATTTAAAAATTTGAATTACGAATAAAGCTATATTTATATAAACAAAACAAATCAATTAAAAGCCAAAAAAATTCTAGTAAAATGTTATGTTTATATAGATTAAGTTAAATATTTTACTAAATAAGCGCTTTAACCCAAATAAACAAAATTGCTACTTATCTAAAACTCAAATATTTCGATAGAAAATCGAAATTGATATCATCGAAAATCTACTAAAATGCAATGCAAATATAGTTTAAGTTAATTGCATAACTAATTATTCTTGTTTTACCAAATATTTTTTCTGTATAACTTTACAGTTAGTTTGCCATTTGCCATTTGCCATTTAATTTTGTTATTTTTTGTGGTTCTGTTGTGGAGCACGTTGCTCATTTACCGTTCAGCTGTTGCTGTGTCAGATTACGCACGTTTTGTTTTTGTGTGCCCGCAAGCCAGCTGAACAGGACAAGGACAACAGCCAGAGTCCTGCCAGCGCTGACGCGCCCCCATGTAAATATTTAAATTATTTATGTGCCATTTTGAGGTGAGTCAACAGCAGCGAGTCGGGCAAGGGAGTCGGGCAAGGGAGTCGGGCAGAGGAGCCGGGCAGCCGGGGAGCCACCCACCACAAAGGTTAGTTGCCCTCAGTTTGTTTGCTCATTTGTTGGCATTTAATTGCATAATTTCTGTGCTGCGCTCGAATTAATTAACTAACTGACTTCGGTTACTACTACTACTACTACTACTACTACTACTACTACCACTATTCATTAAATTCTTCTATACACTGCGATTGCCCGCAGCTGGGCATAGTAGAATCTAGTTTCAAGGGCATATCAAACTTAAACAGCACTCAAATTAGTTTTAGTTTGAATCAACAATAAATGTGGGGAGCGAACAGGATATTTAGCACGTGTGGCTGAAGGTGAAAATTCACACAAACACACACACACACAAATACAAGCTAAAACCCTTTTCACACTCGGCTACATTTAATTAAAGTTTTCCAACTGTTTGTGTGTGAATATTCCGTTTTTGACTTACACTATTTTTTGCGTTGGGGCTGCCAATTTGGTAAAGCACACAAAGCGGCACTTGCAAGTTTTCTTGGCCTTCTGCTGGGCCATAAATAAAATGCAGCAATAAGCGCTACGCGTCTTCTGTTACCCCTTTTATCCAGTTTGTACACGTTCACCGCCCCCGCCGCCACCTGCAACATTCACACCCATCCAATCCAATGCCCCAAACGCCCCAATATGTCTTACTCTGTATCGCAGCGAAAGCGTCTTCAATAAATTGTATTTTACCATCAGGCATGCAGTGTGTGCAAGTGTGTGTTTGTGTGTGTGTGTGTGAGCGTGTGTGTTACATTTCAATTCACAAGTTTCTCGTATTTTCTGTAATTCCCCGCCAAGTGAATTGCCTACTTTTTGGTCTGTCATTGAAATGCATTGCCATAATATGCGTTTTATATGCAAAAAAGCAAGCACTTTACATACGTACACACATGTATACATATGTATATTAAATGGCTTGGTTACTGCCAAAATTTATTGGCTAACTGACATGTCAAGCAGCCATAAACTACTCTCTTTGGTGCATTTACGTTTTTTTCTCTGTACACACTTCGATTTTAGGTTATTATAAAATACGATTTTCATTACACCAATTTAATGCAACTTCAATTTTATAAATATAAAATTCAAATGAGCTCAGCTCAAGCTATATTTACATGTTCCACTTTTTAAAGTAAATAATTTAAAATAATATTTTAGATTTGCAGGCATATCAATTTAATTGATTTAGATTATGTAAAATTGATGTAGAATATGGATGAGTGAAAGCAGAAGGGGTTCATAACAACCCAAACTTGGCTCAAGTGGATTTGGTGGGTTGGGAGTCTGTTCTCATTATTATAAAGTGCAGTCATCAATTATTAATATATATAGTGAAAAAAAAGACTTTTCCACTCTTGTGCATCTCGGCTCACATACAACACTCAATGCAAGATTACAGAAAATTACTCCAAAATCAAGATAAAAATTAGAGCTTTTACTCACTTGTGCCAAAACATATTTCCCGCCAGCAGGGGCATTTCCATGAGCAGAGCCGAGAGCAGCGATGTTTTGCCGCTGTTAGTCTTGCCCACAACGATGGTCAGCTTGCCCTTGGGAATGGCCATTTCGGGCACATGTAGCTGCACGTCGGGCAGGCGTCGCTGCGACTGCGACTGCGTCTGCCAGGTGAAGAGGCCATTGTTAATGGAGACGGCTATGTCTTCGGGCATTTTGAGGAGCAGGGAATCACGACGCCAGCTGTCCGTGCTTCTGGCCCGTAACACTGAAAACTCCAACGATTTTTCACAGGTGACACCAAACAGTTTGGGCGGTCGTATTGCGACATACGGCGTATTACGCAATAGTTCGCGACGCTGCTGGACGAGATTGTGGTGACCCAGCTCGTGGTTAAATGATGCCGGTGACTTGTCCTCCGTCGATTCCCCACCGCTCTGCAGCAGCGGTGTAATCGGCTCCGATTGAGCTAATGGCGCTGGCGATGGCAAAGCTGGCGCCTGAGGCTGCTGGTCGGGAATGCGAATACGCAATGCCTGACGATGTTCGTTGAGCCTATTCTCGGCATGGGCGGTACGCAGAGTCATATTCGATTTCTCCTGCGTCTCGTACATGTCCAGGGAGGCGTCGCTCTTACTCAATATGCGTGCCATATTGCGAATTCCCTCGAATTGCTTTTGAATCTCCGGCGCGTGCAGAAATCGCTCGAGGCGGCTCGTGGACGCTCGAGCCGCAATGATGACGGGCACCGTTACGGGAAAGATCAGCAGTACCACGGTTAACTGTTGAAACAGAGCCAGGGCCGCAAACAGATGACTGGCATCGAACTTGGGTTGCGACTCCTGCGGCAGGTAAATGTACACAGCCAACGTGACAAATGTAATCAACACCGTCGAAATGTGCGTCAAAATGGCTATAAAGAGTAATTGATTTTCGATTAAGTAATCATCTGAACATATATATATATCTATATATATATATGCATTATTAATCTGTGTAACACTTACTCATTAACGTCCAGTACATGGCGTCCTTATTGAGATATTTGAGCTCCTCTTTGCGTGCAGCTTGTATCTTTCGCAGGAACACCTCGTCCCAGGCATTCAACTTGATTATCTTAATGCCCACCAGGATGTCGTGTATCTTCTTTAAGCGCTCATCGGTGTATTTCTAGTCGAGTCAGACAGAAACCAAATTAATAAATTAATTATTATTATTATTTATGTGTTATGCCTCATAAAAACATATTAATTTTTAATTTAATAATTAACCCTAAACAGCTTTTTAGCTAATTGCATCATTTTATGTTTATTAGGGAGAATTTAATCAAAATTATGTGGTAAAAATTAAACAAACAAACTTAAATTCACTTTAAATGTGCACTTGATGCAATAAATAAACAATTACTCACAATCAGCAAAAATGAAAATTCAGACTATAATTGCATGTATTAATATTTATAACAAATCAATAATAAATTTTTATTGCAATCCGTTCCAAAATTAGTTTTTAATTATATTATGTAATGTAATTGTTGTTTTTATACAATATCAAAGGCAAAATAAGGAATGCCTCAGATTTTCTGGGTAGTTATTTGCCTAACCCAATTAGTTTACTTGAACAAATTTCGCAAAATTGAAAAAGTCTGGCATTTATCAAATTACAAGACAGTTGTTAAATGTTGGCCAAAACTTGCGAAGAAAATCTAAACATGCCGCAAAAACCAAAAACCACAAATTCAATTAACTTATGTTTACCAGCCGGCAATAACTTTGAATTGACCACAAATCTGTTAACAATAAACTTTTTAATGAGCTAACAGCAACTCGTCAAAAGTTCAAGCACCAAAACACAAAACAAAATTCCTAACTTCGAACATCAAAATAATGCTGAAAATCTACGTTTGGCCAGCACAATGCGAGAATCTACAAAACCAGTGAAATAAATTGTTATGCAATGAAATCCTGCCAATTCACGCCAAGCAATTGTTGTACATTTCATTTACAATTAAATTAATTTCATTCATTCTCTTGTACTAATTAAATTGAACAATCAACCCCACATACACCCCCCAATACACCCCACAATGGGAGATTTACTGGCCATTGTTGGTTGGGTTACTTACCGCTATCACAACGGCATTCTTCGACATGGCCTTGCCGATGAGACACTGCAACGGTGTCATAATGAGAATGCAGACAATGGCTCCAATCACAGCACTTATGCCCAGCTTCAGGTACAGCAGATAGATGACCAGGGATATCTGCAAAGGCAACATGAATAAATAAGTATGTGGGATTCCGGTGGTTAAATGATTTGTTTATGCAAAATTATGCAGTCATTGCCATATCAATTGTTGTTGGTTGTGTGCAGCGCCAGCTTTGAGATATTATTATTGTGAGTAAATTATTTCGGATAATCAACATAATTTTATAAAATATGTACAAGAAATGTGCACAAGAAATTGAATTAGAATATGTAAGATGTGTAAAATGTGCAAATGTTGACAGTAATGAAATGTGCAAGCATTCAATAATATAGCAAATAAATTAACAGATAACAACTCAGCAAAATGGCCCCAATTTCAAAACTGAACATGGCCATAACTGTCGTCACAGTAGCCGTTACTACAATAATTAATTCGGCCATATAAACTGGCTTATTCATGCTTTCACCACCTGCTGGCCAATTCGTACTGATTTGTGAAAGCAACACATATAAAATATATATTCCAACTTATTGCAATATAAGTTGATCTATAAAAATATCCTTTATGCTGTGATTAATCGTAATTAAAAAACGGGTCTTTTTTAAGTAGCAACAAAACAAAAAGTGACAGGTGGTAAATAATTTATGTTTGCACTTTTTACCATTTTTAACGACCGGTCTTAAGCCAATTATAAAGTTATAATTAAAATTAAAAAGGATCATAGAATGAAAGTGAAAATTTTAAGAAATTCACTTGGTGTAAGATTAATAGGCTTGCATAATATTAAAAAGGACTGAATGAAATATAAATTAATATATACAAAAATCGATCCTTACTTGTTTCACAATTACTATTAATTTTTCAAGTCACTATTTAATTTAAATAGTTTAGCAACTACAAATGGTAAGGATTAAATAATATTACAAAAAAATTGGTTTTTATTTTTTAATTATATAAGTAAAACAAACAAATTGTAGTATTCCGAATTAAAAGTGGAATGAGTTCATAATTCGGACATAAGAAATAAAAGAGTTTTTTGACTTGACAATTTGATTTAGAATTGATTTTTAATCCAGAAACTAAATATTGTTTACGAGTTGTATCTGGTCTAATCCTCTATGCCAACATTATTGGTGAATTAAACTAAACCCTTAATCGATAGATGCAGAGCTTCCTGTGTATATGTATATATATATATATACTGTAACATATATTATTCTTGCACAACTTACGGCACAGAGACAAAGATGCCTCTACACAATCCGATGACCAAATATCTGCAACTTAAATGCTAATTAATTTTTTAACACGATAAACATTATGCTATGCGAATTTGCCAATGTTGTAAATCGGATTTGGCCTGCACACAAACTAGTAAATTATATTGCATCTGTTGTCCTGACAGTGCCACAGACCTGACCACCACCAGCCACAAATCCTAAAACGGGCAAGGTTCGAATGCGAATCGCACAAACATTTACAAATCAATTCAAGCCTGGACTTTAGCTGCAACTGGAACAGAATCCTTGACCAGAGCAAATACGGCCGTATAGCTAATTATGCAGTATTTCGCACATACAAATACAAAAAGCACACACACACTGACATTCAATATGCATAAATTAAGCCTACTTGTGTGTGTGTGTGTGTATAAGAGGAGAGCTGTATTTATGTGTGTGTATTTATCTGGTGTATTTATTTTAATCGTAAACAAGTTTGTTCAATAACATAAAATTCGCTAGCCATAAGCTAAGTACAATTATGTTTAAACGTATTTAATAACCAGGCCCAAATATTTGCACAACATTTGCTTAACCAACACATTTGAAATGCGAAAAGCAAATAAAATTTGCATACAATTTGTAAGAAATTGCACAAATAAAATACAAATCAAATGCATTGGCAATTACATAAGATAAATCTATAGTGTGTGATTAAAGTATAAAACAACAACAACATAAACTGGCTGCAAGTGTTATAAATAAGCATTGAGTTGCACACAAGATGCTCGTAAATTAGATTTTATACGAACCTTGAATGGTATTGCCCATGCATAGTGAGCGATCCAAAAGAAATGCATTATATTGCGAGTGTCCACCGTCATGTGATTCGTGATGGCGCCAATGTCACTGAGGCCTGTGCGGAGCAGTCCAAATAAATTACATTTTATATTGCATGTTTAAGCTGTCGCAAATTAATGTTAGTTCACAAACATAAAAGTTAAGGCGCAAAAGATTTTCAGTGTAGTTCTATGGAGAGCAAGTCAACGCATCTGAAGAGTTTTATTTATATTAAAAATATTAACAGTTTATTATATATAAATAAATGCATCAAAAGTGCACACATTTAAATAATTAGTTTCTCAATTTGAATTATGATAAATGATATTAAACTATTCTTTAAACACCCTTAGAATGGTTATAATTGCTACATCTCTATCTTTTAGAAATATTTTGTATTATTTAAAAATGTATTTCAGAAAATAATTAATTTCTATATTTACAAAATCTATAAACACTTCATATTCATTTTTGTTTTTTTTTTTAAAATCAATAAACACTAAAAATGAATTTTTGTTTTTTTGAGTGCAACTAACCTTTCGGTTAAATCCATTCAATATACACCAATGTCAGACTACTAAATCGAATTCTATTTACGTCATAAAACCTGTATTGCAATAAAACCAAATGCAAAAGCAATTTGGCTTTACCGGAGACTAGAACTACTCTAATTGCAACTAAAAACAAATCTCTATCCAATGGCAACACACAAAAACAGTACAACTGATGTGCGCCCAAAAGGGACCATGCCCACTTAAGCCAATTACACGTGGAAAATTTGTACAGCTGGCTGGCAGCCGAAAACACTTCACCCGTAAAACTTTCAATTAACACTAAACGCACATTTACCACTGACAAACACGAAAGGGTTTGATATAAGGGCATATTGAGTGTGTGTGTGGGGGGGAGGGGTGGTTTTGGTCATTGCGTAATTCCGGGGGGCTGTGAAAAGAAGTTAGCAAAGCCAAACACTCACCGCCTGAACTGGCCGTTTGTTTTGATGTGGCATCCACCTCTGCAGGCGGCTTATCGTTGGGTGTTAACCTACTGTTGCCATTTTGTTGCACAACAACAGGAGCAGCAGCAGCAGCAGCAGTACCGGCGGCAGTGGCAGCAGCAGCAGCAGTCGCGTCATCATCATCATAAACATTAAAAGCGCCATTGTTGGCACAACCGCTGCTGGCGTTTAGAAGTAAACTTTTGCGATAAATTAGCCCTTGTAGCGATGTTTTAATCCTGATTCCCGTCATATTGAGCACATGCGTGGAGGCCTGCGACAATGCGGCCTGCGCCAATGCAGCCAGCAGCACCAGCCAAGCAATGCTCCAGCCATTTGTTAACAAATCCGACCATCTGGCATAGTAAATTCTCACATCGCCAATGCCAATACCAATACCAAAACCACCATCAACATCATCATCATCATCATAGTAGTTGTCATAGTAAACAACATCTGTGGCCGCATTAGGGCCACTCGTTGGCCCAACTCCCGCTTGTATTGATCCATTGGCTGCAGCCGTCTGTGCCGCCGCATAGAGTCCCTCAATATACTGCACTATTTGCTGGATGGCAAGTGGACCAATCAGTGCAAATAAATCGCCGGTCAACTTCAAAATGCCGCCAAATGCAAACATTCGCCAACTGTTCTTCATATAACAATACCAAAGCGATGGCGGCGAATTTGATTTTTTCTATTGATAAAAAAATTAAATTAAAATAATAAAATATATATACCTTTAATATCTAAATTAGTCTATATTGCTTTATTTAATTAATACTAATTTAATTTTTATATTCTTGTATTGTATTGTATAAATAAAACCTTACAATTTCTAGATGTGCCACTACTAATATATATTTATCTTTAATTATAAAAAAATGTATTTTTTTCTTGTTACTTGTTACAATTTGTAAATAATGCATTTCAATTAATCAATCAATTAAATATTCACGTGCTATTCAGTCAATTAATCAAACACATTAACTTGCCCTACTTCAATGATAAAAACATTTTTGAGTCGTGCATCTCAATAATTACTTATTTAATTACTTTTAAATATTGATGGTAAATTTTTGGTGTATCAATAAACACTAAAATGAATACGTTCGTTTGGTTTGCTTTTTGCATACAATTCAATGTTCACTTCAACCATTAAGCATACGCCGCTTGGTTTGTATTAATAGCAATAAATAATTTAAATAATTAATGCCAGACATTTAATATATCCTACGGCTTCTTTTATAATTTACACGCCCTGTTGCCATTTTTGTCATTAATATTGCGCACAAAGTGCGGCAAATAAATTCACATTGAAAAATACACCAAATAATAATTACCCAAAGGATCAATTTCGACTGGCTGCTATCCTATTTTTCAGTTAATAACTTGTAGGTTTATTTTGAAATAATATTATCTTATATATACATTCGTATAATTATTAATAGACTAAATCGTAAATATTGACTTAGAGAGAAGTAAGAAGTATCATTTTGACTTTGGCATATATCATAACCACTTTTCGTCCTTTTAGGCTCAAAGGGTACAATGAAAGTAAGCAAACTGACAATGGCCAAACTTTCACTTTGTTATCAAGCAAATGGCCGCATCTCTGGCTACATCTATATATATATATATATATACATATATATTCGTGTGTGTTTTTTATTTCCATTAATAATTTATAGCCCTTATCCTACGGCGACGTTGCATTTAAATAAATAATTAAGCAATTTGCGTGTTGTGCTTTTTGCAAATTAAATACAATATTTTCTTAATGGTAATTCAACAGAACCAGTTGGCCAGGCCATGCCGCAAAGAAGTCTCAATTTTAACCGGTTTCTGGCCTGAGGCAATCAATTATTTAATTGCGTTTTTGTAAATGTATGCTTTGTAATTAAAGGCACAGTTCGCTTTAATGGGTTAATAAATAGGTCATAATGTTTATTCAAAAGTACGTTATTTAATTAATATGATTAATTGCACAACGCGAGTAGTTCAAAATTACAATAAGATCGACTTAAAAAAAAGGATTTTGCTCCGGATTTACTCACCACTTTCTCTGTGTATATATAGAGAAATCGATCATAATGCGCTCGAGCACTGTCTTCTAAACGCATATGTCCCAGATCTTCCAGTTCGAGCGGTTCTTTATAGCCCAGCCAGAGCAGCGATGTCAGCCACCAGAAACAGGTCTTGGAATAGAATGTGGCAAGCGTATGCTTATAGCCAATATTATCATAATCCTCCAGATAATCGTCTCGATAGCGCTGTATAAAGGAAATATATTCATGTTAAATTCTGTATTTCTTAGATACGAACTAAGAACTAAGTTAAAGCTTAAAAATAGAGATTGCAACTTGAAGTGACAGCTAAGAAAGTTTGTAGTGTTATTTTGTGTCTTCTCTTTGCACATTTCATGACCAGAAGTAAACAAAGCTGTGCGAAACTAGACCATTACTCAAAAGCATTGTGGCAACTGGTCTTAAGTCCTGAGAGCGAATTTAACCGTTTTTCCCCATCCACTCCCGTTGCCAAGTGCGGCATGCAAAATGACAAGTTAGCATTTTGTTGCCTCGTGACTAGCGTGTGTTCCTGTCACTTGTAGTTGCTGCAACGCTGCACTTAATCCCCAAAGGGTATATTATCAGGCAAAGGTTTAAAAAAAACCGTGATAAATAATTACAATTAATTAATTAATTAAAATAATAACTAATTGTAATTGCAAGAGGATTTAAATTGAAAGAGGCTTTAAATAAAATGTTAAATGTGTATAAAATCAATTAAGATTACAACTTTAATTTAATAGTTACTACTTTAATTATGGCATCAATAAATACATTTAAATTGAAAGTAATTTTAAGGTATTATTAAATGATAGCAAATTTTATTAATAAAGTAAATGTGATGGAAATCCCAACTTTTGATACGAATTCGAATAAATTATGTATTTACTGGAAAGTGATATAAATATAAAAGAATTGTAATCATATGTCTGAACTGTCAAGTAGACTTTTGTACAGGGCATTTTGTTATCTCTCAACACTTGAATTTTATTCTTTTCACATTTTTTTTTGTTGTTGTTTGTTGTTGTTTGTTGTTGTTTGTGGAATGCAACACGTTTTGTGAGCTGCTCAACGCATTAACAATGGCACTTCGTCTGTGCAGACTTTTGGCCTTTCTTTTGTGAGTCTTTTGTTGAGTTGAAGCTGTTGCTGTTGCTGTTTCTGTTGCCAGTTTTGTCAGCTGTCATTTGTTGTGGCATTTGTTGCACTTAAGCGCCGTCTAAAGCCGTTGTTTTTGTGGCACTCGACGTGCGGTCAAGCACGCAACGCCTTGAAGTATGCATTTGGCTTTGGCAAACTGGCATAAATAAAATATTTGCGGAGCACAAAATGCTTTGAGAGCAGCAAATCTGCGCTTAACCTCAATTAAAATGTAAACATATTAAAATCCAGCTGCAATTTATACACACACACACACACACCCAAACTCCATTACCCAGCCCCCGCTGAACAACAACAATAATCCCCTGTTAAATTAAATAAACCCTTTGCATTGTCATTGTGAGGCAAGTGCTTTACTTTCTCCTCCTCGGCTATTTGCTTAGCTAATTTAACGCACATCCTCTTCCCTGCCCATAATGCAAATGCAAATTGCACTGAAAACACCCCCTCGGCCCACTCCCCTTTCCAACTTATCTCCACTCTGAAACACTGACTCACACAATAATTCGCCTAACCCAACATCCGTTTCAAGCAACAACAACAACAACAACAATAAAAACATCAAAATCCGCATCCGCCTTGCAGCAAGCCCCCAAAAATATTAGGGTAACTCTGAATCGTACACATAAAGTAGTCCCTTTATTATTAACATATATAATCAAAAAACCAAATAATTATCAAGTTGAACTCTTTTGGCATTTTTAATACTAACTACAGAAAAATCTGTTTGGATATTTAGAAACACAAATTAAACTATACATAAATAAATAATTTAAGAAAGTAAAATATAATTCAATAAATGGGTAAATAAGTACAAGTAAAAGTAAAACTTAAAAAAAATAAACAAATTGAGGGCTCAAATTTTATTACTTGATACTTGATAAGTCATAATTTTGTAAATGAGATGTTTTACTATCTGGAAAGTTAAAGTTTGGCTTGTAAAACATTAAATACATTAATTGAATGAATAATACATAAAATGGATATTAGTTTAGATTGATTATATAAATAGTTCCATTAACTATAAAGCGTATGCAGTGGTTGAGCAAGCTCCATTAATAGTTGCCCCATCGCAGTAGTTTGTATTTTGAAGTTTTTGTTTAGCGTTGCATGGCATTATTTGTTCACTCCCCGGCTGACATTCCCATTTTGCAAGAGGCGGTACACGGGCAACGCCGCAAACTGGCTTTATTAAAATTATGCAGTGCATGGCGGCAACCAAATTAGGTTGGCTCTTCTCCGGGCATTCGAGGAGTGGCAAATAAAGGAAAAGCACGTGAAGCGGCATTTTGTCAGTGCCACAGTTTCCGGCTGCTTATAGTTATGAGCGGCCGGAAGTGTATGCGGAGGGAAATGTTGACAAATGCCCATCGTTCAATTGTACGCCATAGGCAGCTACTCAGTTTTTAGAGCTCCAATCGTTTATGCAACGTAATTCCATTGGTTGAATGGGGCAACTACACAAAAAAAAAAAAATCCACAAGGCTCCACTTACAAAATATGTAGGGCATCTTTCATGCGAAACCCAGAAATTTGCATATAGTTTTTTTTTTTTTTTTTTGGTGGCTTTTGCCGAAACCAAAGTTTGCCTTTCAATTGGCTTTTTAGCCTCGGCAGCCATTGATTTGATGTTTGATTATAAGTCATACGACATGTGTACGAACATGTCAATGGAAAAGTTAAGAAACTTGCCTGTGGGTTAAGTGAATACCAAGCATGCCCACACATAAATTAACCAGGAAATAATCAATAAGGGCATATGGAATGAAGCATCCATCTGCATACATTTACTGTACACGTAATGCATATTTCCAAAGTAAACGAAAAAAGGCTTAAAAGAAATGCATATCTCTGAATGTCGTTCGCGTTTCATTCAATTTCAGTCAAATTAAATGAAGAAACAAATAAAAGATAAATTCTGTACAACCATCAATATTTTTCTGTTTGAAAATGTATGGAACACAAAATTTATCTGTTGCTTTAAAATGTTTTTGTGTTTTAAGATATTTTCCGGTATATAGTGAAAGAAAGAAGGTTTAGTTGAGAGATGTACCCTTAACCTAGAGTTCATCAGTTCTAACGCTCCCTTTGATTACCCCCTTCATACATTTGCATACAGAAAATTTCTGCGCCTGCTGATAGTATGAGAATAAATATAAAAATACGTATGGGGCAAAATTATGGGAGGTTTTAATCCGAACTTCATGAAATTCTAAGAGTTGAAAATTTAATATCATTTGAAAATCTGTCTTTCATTTTTTCAATTATTAATAAATTAAACTAATATTTACAAGTTAACAAAAACTTAGCTCAGACACTGACGGAGAGATAGAGAGGCATATCTAGATCGACATATATACACAGAATATATATACTTTTTTGGAATTGAAGATGCTTTCTTTTGGCTGGTAAAATTTTGAATACTGGGAATACAAAAATAACACATTTTTAATACGAATCCAAACTACTTTCAAGATCGCTAATTCTACTTTATAAAGATCATTCCATTTTGTATTTATTACACACCGCAACTAAGTATGCAACATTTTCTTTAAACTTTCAACATTAATATTTGATATCTACATTTTTCTGGCAAACACAAACCTACACAGAGCCACCCACTCACAGAGATGCATTAGAGTGCAGTTGTGGGCTACTCTCGTATGCGCATTCGCCTTAAAGTATGCAACAGCATTAGTACATTTGGCTGCATAATAATGACTAAAACAAGTTGAGATACAAGTTGGGGCAAAGCCTCTGGTGTCGTCTCGCTTATGGCCCACAGCACCGGCACCTGCGTTGGCGTTGCACGGGATAAGCCAACGTAAACTGCAAGTTTTATATGAAGAACATGCTGGTCTCTGCCCCCGCATACCCCTGGCCAGAACCACACTTTCTTTGCATGGCCAAAAATGTAAGCAGCAAAATCGCCCAATGTAACTTTAATGTTTTTATTTGCTTTGCTACTTTTGGGCGCTTATTGCTTTGCGCCTCTTTGAGCTGCCTGTTGTTGTTGTTGGTTGTTGTTTTTGTTCTTGGTTTGTTACGGCTGAATATCTGTGCATTTGTGTGGCAAGCTGTGTGTCCTGTGTGACTACTTTGGATTTCCGGTCTCAAGCGGAAATAATGTCAAGCATGAGGAGATACAGCGACTGAAGGCTTCCTCGGCGACCATATTGCTTGCCTTCGTTCTTATTCCGTTTAAATATTTAACTATCTTTTGGGCCATATTATATGCATGCACTTTAATTCGATAATGCGACTTAAAATCAGGCATGTCGAAACATTACAGAGATATGTGAGATACTTGCTTAAAAACTACTTAAGACCACATTAAAAAACCAGTTCAAAATAAGCTGACTGTTATAAAAATTCAACTAAAATTAAAAGTTCACTTTAAGTAAAATACTTAAATTGAAAAGTTTGTAGGTTCAATTACAAATTAATTAATATGAAATATGTCACCAATTTTTAATATGTATTTGTTTTCGTTATTTTTTAAAAATGAAAATAAATATAAATTCAATAATTAATACCTAATATGTAGTTAGAGAAAATGCGAGTAAGCAATTCAACACAAGTAATTTTTAAAATTTTGATATTCTTTAAAAGTAAAAAAATGAGAAAATTTAAAAGCTTATTCCGGCTAAACTCACTCACCTCGCTATAAATGGTGTATCCGTCGAGTATGGCTAATGTCAATAGGCAAACCGTTGTTAGGCTGACTAGGCAAGGTTCCAGCTCAAAGATGTCCTCGTGGTAAACAGCCTCGGATAGTTCACCGAAGCGCAGGACAAAAATTAACATTTCTATGGCAATGCTGCCATACAAGAAGGCTGTGAAATGAGACACCGTTTGATTAATTCCCCTCGAAATATCAGTGTGATACACGCAGGTGTACACACACACACACACACACAAATAGGCACACTCATACACACATACATACCTGTCATCTTTTTGCGCTCCAGCACGCGATGAAAGCACATTAGCATAATTGTCAACAGAATTGCGGCAACTGCATTCCACACAGCGCCATCGCCAACGATGATCAAAACATTAAGCTCCCTGGGCGTGGGCTCAAAGAGACGTTTTAGCTCCTCATCATTGCGTTGGGGCAGCAGACTTCTGGCCAGCTCCAGACTGTTAACGGCCAGCAGCAGCAGCGAAACAGCTGCGCGAAAATTGTGAAATGCTAGCAAAGTTTTATGGCACCTGCAACGAAAGCAGAAACGATAACATAAACACAACAACAAATCACACACATACACACGCACACACACCCAAAACGTTCAGAAGGAGCCAATGAATAGATAATGTTGGGATAGGTATACACTGTACAAATTTTCAATTACATTTTTAAGCACAGTTTGTAAATAAATCATTTAACATAACATAATAAATATTGTTCACACTTATAGTAAACCAAATTTGCCATTAATCATAAAATTTAAATTGAATGTATTTAACGAAAATTAAATGTATATTTCTGGTAAATTTTGATTAGTGGTTAAATTCACTTGTTGCACTAGAGAAATTGGATAAATAGGAATGCCACAAGTAATTTATTATTTTCTATACATTTATAAAAGCTTGCAAAATTAATAGTAACAATAAATAAAATCATATTAATTTCTGATGTAGAAGCAAACAATAAATTATTTATTAATTATTCCTAAATAAAAATTAACTTAAGATTAACTCTCTCACTCTTTATCTCCATATCTATCCCTCTTTCCCTTACTCTGTCCATTTTTAAAATACTAAATGAATATTGCATCATTTCATATATTATTATTTTATTCCTTATTAAATTTAAATTTACAAAAATTTAAATTTTGCGTTGTGAACTAGTTTTAATTTGAATCGCTTGCGTTTGACATTATTTTGGACTCTGTAAGTAGAACGCAGGTTGAATACAAGTGGAAACCACAAGTTAAGTAGTGGATAAAGCTTTGCTCGCATTAATACCACAACGTCAACAATTTTGAGTTTAATTAAGTGGAGTGGCAGACGAGGTGGACCAGGTGGACAGACCACCACGCAGACAGTTAGCCAAAGGAGCAGACGCTCGACTGTCTGCGTGTGTGTGTGTGTGTATTAGTGTTTTTGCGTGTGTTCAAGTGTTCTTTGTAATTGCCACAATTATATTCAAGTGTTTATCACTCTTCTCTTTGTACAGCTTCTCTGGGATACGGCCTGAATTTCAGTTTCCACCAGCACGCTTCCTCCACTGAGATCTGCTCGCACAGCTGTTTGTCTGTTTGTCGGCTTGTTGGCTTGTCTGTTAGTCTGTTGTCTTTGTGCCGTCTGCCTGGCCATAATCTTAAGTGTGATATATGGCGCCCACTTGACTGGCGCACTTTTTGATTGCGTTGCCATGGTTGCTTATTCAAAAATAAGCTAACAAACTTTTAATTGCCACAAAGTGGAGTGTCCCACTGTAGATTATCCTATATCTGGGCATTCTCTCCAGTTGTATTCAGTTAAGTTGCATAATTAAAGAAAAGTATGTGCTTATGATATAATAAGCAGAAAGAAGATTATTATTTAATCATTGAAGTTACTGACTTGAGTTAGAAAGCTGTTGCTATTACAAAAATAAAAGTATAACTAGTAATATATAAATAATAATCTATAAGTAATAATAAATAAATAATAATAATACGTAAGGACAGTAATAATAATAATATTATTTTAAAAACATTTTAGTAATAAGCTAAAACTCACCAATAGATATAAAAACTATATTTCAACTTTAAATCCTAAATTGCTTTGCAAAGTTTTGCTATATAGAAACTTAAATTTGATTTAGTTCCGATTGCCCGATATAAAATGGAACAACTTAGATAATAGTAAAATAGATTTTGCCCCAAGAACCAATTCCAAAGTCACTAATAGAAAATACTACCAAAAAAGCGTTTTCTTTTCGCTCATTTTTTTTTTGCCACGAAATTTATTTAATGATGTGCAAAAATGTGACATACTTTTTGGCTGCACAACGTGAACATTTGCACGTTTGCACATGGTAGCACCAAAAAGACAAATAACTAAGACTGGGAGAGAGAGCAGGGAGCAGGTGGTGGAGTCAGTAGGGATCGGGTGGGTAGCAGACAGTTAACCTGCGTCTGCAATGCCGTTGAAATATTATTTATTGCGTACACTGTTGCATACTATTTGGCGCAGTGTTGTGCTCAGTGCACAGGAGTAGGTATTTATATATATATATATATATATATATATATATATATATATATATATATATATATATATATATATATATATATATATGTATATAAGTTTAATATGCAGCTTCTAGGCTTGCGAATACAATTGTGGCTTGTTTTTAATATTTTAGCTCGCCGCCAATTTTTTTTTATATTATTATTTTATTTTTATTTTTTTTTTTTGGTGTCTAGTGGGTGGGAGTTTTATTTATTGTGCACACAGGCAATCTATAAATTTAATGAAAAATGCCTGACTTGACAGCCGGCAGAGGCGTGAAGACACTGAAGACAGACGACAGACGACTGGGAGCGAAACACGTCGCTTACATATTAATTACATTTTTGACCGCTCTAAAAGTGCATGAATAATTGATTTCAATTTTTTGAAAAAATACGTGCACAATGTGCACATTTTGGTTATTCGGATTCAATGATTTTTACTATTTTTCGCCACAATGTGCATTTTGATATAACTTTCAAAAGTATAATAAAAAGAAAATGAATATAAAAATGAAAACTATTTCAATATTATTTACAATTTAGCACTTTGATCATTTTTAGTTGTTGATTTTCTGTTGCTGAACCATTTTATTTTCATTTGTAGTAGGTTTTAAAATTAATAGTCGTTGATTGAAAAAATACGAGCAGCTATATAATTTCTATGCCGGCTATTTGATTGTGTGTATCAATTTGTTGCCAAAAAGTTGATAAATTAAATATCATTGTGGCATGATGATTGCACTTTTCTATTTGGGAAGATAAATTTTCATAAAATGGAAAATATTTCTTTAATTTCAAATGAACTACGTGCTTGGTGTCTATTAAGCTGCAAACAGCATAAAATTTAAAGCACATAAAATATTTTAAATTATTTAAAAATCCATAAAAAGGAGCAAAACAACTTATACAGTATAATTTAGGATTAGTTAAATTTAATCTACGACTTTTAATATATTTTATATTACAGTTTAATACAATGTCGATGGACTTTAAGGCCAAAGTCATGTTCTCCATTGAACCTCAGTTCAAAAAATACTTATGACTTCAATATACCCATAAATCCGCGACAAGCAATAAGGTTACAAAAAAAGCCAAGATTTCTTCTGTTTTCCCTCCGAGCTAGTGGATTGTAACAAAAAAACTACCAACTTATTTACTCCAGAAACAGAGCTTCCATTACAAAAGAATTAAAGTACACATCATCTATAATAATTCAATTGAAATTCACTCTAGAATTTATGGGATTCCGTAAGATCTAAAAAACGCTTGAAAGGGACCTTGAGTTTTCTATTGAACTAGTCAATATTTGGTAAATCGAAGAACAACAGACAAACAATATCAAAACACAAGTGTCTCACATTTGGAATGCAATTTATAGTTGCCCCTTGTCGTGAAAACATTGGTGTGCTTCTTCAAATGTGTGTGGCACACCTGCTGCCCCACAACCATTTCTTGGCCTGTTTACGTAAGGCAGGAGTGTAAAATAACGAAAATCGAATAAAAACTGAAAATAGTCGAATCTAAACTCGCTCGCTGCAGCACATACAAAATTAAATATACCTCTGTGTGTTCAAATTGGAGCAACTGATTTGTTTACCAAATGATCCAAAAATACCAGAAAATTGCATCGAAATGTAGTTGTAGTTGCAGTAGTTGTTGTTGCAGTTGTTGTAGTTGTTGTAGTTGTTTTTATTTTATGCTGTTGTATCTGCAGCAGTCGCCTTGGCACGAGACGCTATTTCTCAAGTGCCGGATATATTATGGCTATCGGGAGTTGATTTTTTGTGAATGAGCAGAGCTGGGCACTCGCGATTGCCACAAATTGTTTGTTTTGCTGCTGCAGCTGCATTTGTTTTTCTTAATGCACTTGATTCAAACAGTTTGTTGATGCACATCAATACTTTTTTGAGGGCGGATTGGAATTATTCCCCAGCACTTACAGAAGTGCTATAAGTTCGATTAGTTCCGGATATCAATGATGTTTGAAATGAATCCAAGTGGCTTTGAATTAATTTGAAATTGCCTCAAGTGTCTGTGTGGTAAATGTACGGAGATCTGAGCATTTATATTTAAGCCATTTGACTTATTACTTTAAGGTGCGATTTCTGCATATGGGTAAATTGGAATTTGTATAAAATAGTGAGAAATTCTATAAAATTGAGTTGCTTATTGATAATAATTTATTCTTGCAGCTATAGAAAAATGTGCGTAGGCTTGGACTTGAAGTGTCTTAACCATTTTTCTGTTTATACAAATTTATAATAACTCAAAAGGAGTTTTTAAAATTTAAGAAAACTTATCCTTTTTTCCAATCAGATTATAGCTGAGTACTTGGAAATAGATATTAATTTCACATTCGAAAAATAATTTTAAATGCCTTACAGAAACTTATCATTAAACTAGAAAACCAATATTGAAATGCATTCTATTAGCCTGGAATTTGTGCCCAAATTGTCTTTGTGCAATTGTCTAAGTGAGATATACTTAATAATTACCAAACTCACATAACGAGGACTAATGTCAACAGCCATAATCCCAGTGCATAATCAACTATAGTTCTGTAACTGTATAAATATTTGTGTCACATTCCTAGGCATTTGATTAAGAGTTTACTTCAATTAAAAGCATTGCATCGACCACAGATAAATATGACAACAAATATTGAAATGACAATGCGAACAATTGTTTAACGTTTTGCTGGCTGGTTGCCGCTTCATTTTGCAGCTGCTCGCGGCAAGTCAGATGATGATGAAGATATATATGCGCATATTGAATGACCAATGACCAATGATCCAGCTACCATCCAAAACATGCAGCAGCATGCCGCATGCAACTCATTTCATTTACGACCGTTCAATGCCCACTGAGCCGATGACAAGTCCAAATAACCAAAACAGAACCAACGAAATTCCTATGAAAACTTGTACGCCTCTTGATTACATGCTTGTTTACCATACACACATATGCATATATAGCTGTATGCAAACTGGAGTAAACTTTTATTAATTGAGCGGGTATATAGAAAACAAGGCACACAAACAATAATATTATATCCAGAAAGACTTCAATGATGACGACGCAGTGCAACCACAGACACGGCCACAGCCACTGTCAGAGTGGGGCAGAGCCGTAAATGTCGCCACCTCCGACAACAATCTTCTTTGATCAACAAACAAACTAAATATGCGTCTTTTTATACACTTGCCACAAATTCATTAATTAATATGCAAGACAAAAGGGTGCTCAAATTAATCTTTTTAATTATAAGTAGTTATTATTAATAGAAATGAAAAAAGATTTATTTTTTTTTAGAGTCATCAACATAAATTTAATGACAAATTGTTAATTGTCGAACAGTTGAAATTTATTACTATTAATGTTAAAAGTCATATTTTTAATTATAGCTATTATTAGGACCATAAATATTCCAGAAATATATGTAAAGTTATAAACCTAATTAAAATTTAACTGTATTTTGCAATATATTAACTATATTGTTTTAAGAACCAATCTTCTGATACTACCATTAATCGAACCTTAATTAAACTAACCTTACGCAACCTAAACTCTATTAAAACCATCCCACAAAAAATATCTCAGTTTTAATAAGCTTGTTAACGTTATTTTAATCACAATTCATAAAACTATTACTACTTGAGCCATGTGAGAGTATTTTTGCGTCGACGTTTTAATTAATATGAATTCAATATTTAGTGTTTATGAAATTGCTGGAGTCTATTTTTCATTTGACTTATGCCATTGGCTGTCAGAAAATAATTCAAATGATTTTGCAACTCGATTTAGATTTCATGTTTTGTGTCGATGTCGTCGTCGGCATCGTAATTTGCTATAAATGAAAATGTATCTATGGACATGTATCTTATATTTACATTTAGCTATCCATATATCTGCGTATCTGCATCTGCACATACGGGCTTGTCATTGTCATCATGCAGTCAGTCAGTCATTCGGTCATTGGGCAAGTGTCTGGGGACGTATAGAGGCCAATTTTAAACATCGCGCCATGAGATTTTTACGAAAATATAAAATCACAACAATTTACTAAGAAAAATGAATGGGAAAAGACGACTCTATATGGAAAGTAATACGTAAAGCAAATTTTCAATATCATTGTTGTTCGTTTTTGGGGAATAGACACATAGATATATACATACATACATACATACATATATATATATTCAACAGCTGGCCTAGCGCCACATGAGTAATACGTATGCCTCGCAAACCCCATGCCCAAAAAAAAAAAAAAAATAACACATGTATATTCAAACACAGCGGATTGTTTATAAACTCATGCGCTATATTTAAACAAAAAGTTCACATTTGCTTATGCGTCTAGAATATTTATATGGCATTTAATCGCAGTCGAAAAAGAATTACAATGCTTTTCTCAGTAATCAAAGAAAAGAAACTTAGATTAACTGCTCAAAAGATAATGAATTTAAGATGAATTTCAATAGATGATACTGATACTGTATATTATTTTAATCATTCACATTTTGCATGTACATTTTCTGCAGAAACCTACATGATTATTAGCATTTAATAAAAGTACAAATAATTATCTGAAGCATTTCATTTATGCATTCATATCTTTCTTTAAATCAAAATAATTTGTCATAATTCAATCAA
Source organism: Drosophila demipolita (assembly GCA_035042405.1). Taxonomy (NCBI): domain Eukaryota; kingdom Metazoa; phylum Arthropoda; class Insecta; order Diptera; family Drosophilidae; genus Drosophila; species Drosophila demipolita. Next base: position 1,790,200 of record JAWNLI010000044.1, on the reverse strand, counting down.
ACCGAACGCTGCCAAAATTTTAATTGGAAATTAATTGAAAAAATATAATGCGTGACTAGAAACACAAAAAAATAATTTTACAAATCCACCCAATAATTCAATTAAGTTTGCAAGGGTGATGAATCAATGAGCAAAATTCAAAATAAATACTTTGAGAGCATATGATCAAATTCCATTGTGCAAAAACTATAACCAGTAATTAGAAATATTATCTTTACTATTTTCAATCAATAATAAAAATTCAGAACATTCCCATAAATACCAATTGGAGTACATTGGATTTTGATTAAGCATACTTGCATCATTCGTTACCATTTCAAAATAGGTCACACAACTTTCATCATCTTCCACATTTACAATTACTTGGAGTGTAACCAAATAAATATAGCTCGAATCAAAATATGGCGCTGTTTCCAGTTTTTTTTAAAAATTTTTAACAAAAAATTAAAAGTTTAAGAAATATCAAATTTGAATATCTGTTGCGCCAAAGAGTTCCATCAATTAGTCACGAAATTTTCCAATTTATGTTCCAATTCGTTTTTAAAATAGTTTCCCATTTAGATGAGCTTCACTGATGCAGAATGAACCCATAATAATGGAAAGTTAATATGGTTGAAGCATTCATATTTGTGTATTCGGCAATGTAGGACACATTTTTCATTAATGAGATACAGATTTATGGCTCTTTGGCGTAAATAAATACATATATTCAGCTGGCATGCAAATACAATTGAAAGTAATTTAAGAGAGCGAGAATAGATAGATAGATACAAATATGTATATATGTGTGTATGTAGTTTTGTATTAACTGAAATGATCTTAGGTTTAAAGGAAATACTTAAAGATAATCATTAAACTATCGCAATTTTAAATTATTTAACTTACCTGTCATATTTTCGACAGACATAAATGGCTGCAATAATCAGCAGAACTATGCAGAGGCAAGTTAAAAAGTATTTAACACGATCTATACCACAAATGTCGGTTTTCAAATTATCATATGTGGCACGTGCTGAAACATTTAACTGATCGCAGCGTATAAGGTTAAAGAACTGTGCCATTTTCTCGTTTTTTATACATTTAATATCATTATATTGTGCACAAGTATTAAAACTTTATCGATCTTTTATGTATATATAGATTCACTTTGTATACAACAAATATATTTATATATGTATATATGTTTCAACAGTCCCGTAACACTTTGTATACACTCCAAAGATTTGGCGCATCTGAGATTTAAAATTTGGAAACCTCACTAAAATTGTAATGTAAACAAATTATTTCGCAATTACAAATATACGCAGCAATTAGTTAACTCAATTGTTTTCGGCTTGAATTTTCCAAACGTCAATTTTGATTTCAAATACACACATATTCCAAGTATGTATGTATGTAGGTACTATTGACGTTTGTACGTAATTCTTTTAGTTTTGACTTTTTATCGCAATTATTGTGAATATAAACAAAACAACAGAGACTGACAAATACACACAAAGAATGTGCGCACGTTTTGACTGATTCGAAGAACGGCCGAAAACTGTTCTGCTTACAGCCTTAGCCGTGTAGAGCTGCCCAAACGTCTGCAGCCAACGAACGGAACGTACTGAAAGAAACGGTATACATTTAACAAGAACTCTCGCCGAGAAGCTGTGCGTGCGTGACTGAGAGACAAAGAGTGAGCAAGTAAGCGAGCAGGCGAGAAGACGAGCAGGCAAACAGGCGAGCAAACATGCACGTGCAAGATCATGCAAAAGCTCTCTCATCATTTCTTGTTCTTATACCTTGCACAACATTCTAATTGGTCAATGCCTTTATAAAGGGTATATAGTGTATAGTGTGTGTAAAAATGATTTCATTGCTCATATGCAAAAGTTACTCATATCCAGCAATTTGATATCAAGTTTAAATCAATTTGCAGCACATAATAAAGTGTGAATAATTTAAAAAGGTTTTAAGTTTATATGGTAGTTAATTATTAATTAATTAAGTTTAATTATTTAAATTAAAATTATATATATATATTTATATTTATTTATTTCAGGGTATCGTCTAGTTGAGCATACCTCTCCAAATTACTTTATTATAATGTTGCACAAGTTTCTTTATGCTGTTGTTTTGTGTGTTGTTTTTTTTTTGTTTACGAATGTTTTGCTTATTTGCCGGCATGATCTAATTCTCTCTGTGCCACGCCGCAGTTTGAGAGTCGCAGTGCTTGTCAAACCACATTATATGCAAACCAGTTCGAATTTCGGTCAATTGCACTCGGTAAACGCATTTTACTGCTTTAAAGTAATAGTTTTCTCATTTGATATTTAGAAATGGTGCAGGTAAGTTATAAAATTGATAATACAGCTTTCAGCTTTCAACGAGTTGCCGTCCACAAAATAAAATAATCAATTAAAATCCAAACGAAAATTATTCTACAATTTTAAATAAAGTTTTTCCCATTGCATTCTGCACTTCTTCTTTTCAGTACACTGTAATTTGTTCACTGCTTATGCTGTCCACTCAGCTTCTCCAAGTAAGTAATAAATATATTTAAAAAAAAATCAAAAATTTTTCACATAAAAAATAATTTTAATATTCTAAAATATAATTACAAAAATTGAAATCTTTTGTAGATTTCGTCAACAAATACGGAATAACATTTTATTTAAAAAGGAGAACAATTTGATATCTAAAATTTAAAGTTCCAACAGATTTTTTATTAACAAACATATTAAGCGCTCAATATGCGAACTTGCTTTAAATTTAATAACAAATTGCTAACAGTCCAAATCTTCGAAATGCAGGCGAGGCAATGTAATTCGGATGCCCCAAAGTTTAGGCCTACTGTGCTGGTGCATGGCGGAGCTGGAGCTACACGCGATGAAAACGTGGCTGTCACCAGGCTTGGCGTGAAGCGAGCGGCAAGCAAAGGGTATGAGGCACTGCAGCAGACGGGCAGCGTGCTGGACGCCGTGGAGCAGGCGGTGAGACTCATGGAAGAGAATCAGAATTTCAATGCCGGCTATGGATCCGTGCTGACGTGGCAGGGTGATGTGGAAATGGATGCGTCCATCATGCATGGCGCACATTTGGAGGCAGGCTGTGTCTCTCTGGCTCGTGACATTATGCATCCCATATCGCTGGCCAGGCGCATTATGGAGAAAACTCCGCATCGGTACATGGCAGGTGAGGGCGCAATACGCCTGGCCGTAGCCCAAGGATTCGATTTACTGCCCAAGGGTGCGCTGGTCACAGAAAAGGCGCTCAAGTACTTGGAGATGTTTAAGGCCTCCTCCAATCGTACGCAGGATGGCCAGTTATATGGTCCCCCCGGCACTGTTGGCGCTGTGGCAATTGATGCTTGCGGCAATGTGGCAGCAGCGACATCCACGGGCGGCATGATGGGCAAACTGCCAGGTCGGATTGGCGACTCCTCAGTGCTGGGTGCCGGCACGTATGCAGACAATGAGTCGGGCGCCATATCAGCCACCGGGCACGGTGAAACCATAATGGGTTTTAATGTTGCCTCTCGCATATTGGCACTGGTGCAGCACGCCAATCAGACGATACAGCAGGCCACGGAACACGTCTTGCAACAGATGACCAAACGTTTCAATCAAACAGCGGGTGCAATTGCCATTGATCATCGGGGTCAGCTGGGCATATACTTCACATCGAGGCGCATGTGCTGGGCCTACCAGCAAGCCAACGAGCTGCACTCTGGCATTGATGCTGGCGAAGATGTGGTCGAGACTGTGGGCGAAACGCCTAATGTGTAAGGTACATAAGAAGTAAGGATCAGATCAAATTTTATACGTTTTGTGGTTCTTACGGGAGCTATATTATATAGTGATTCGAATAGCAGCAAGAAAGGTTTTGAAATTTAACTCTGCAAATTTAGCTGATCGATAATTTATATGTATTTTGATGGGGATCAATTACAATTACAAAAATACAATTTTACCTAACTTACAAACACAAGATGGACACAAGTTCAAGCTGGGCGCAGCCAGCATTAAATAAAAATAATAAGTCATTCCTCAGGCAAATGCAATTTTCTGCGCTGCAAGTCAAACTGAGCAGCAATAATCACAGCTGCCACAAATGGCAAACAAGCTACGCGACACGGATTGCTCTTCTATGAAAAAAACCAGCGCCTGGGTGCAGGTGAGCTCGTGCTCGTTTATCCGCTGTTGGATGAGTTGCTGGAGTTGTGGCTTATCTGCTGCATGCTCAAAACACACCCCACACTCGCAGCTGTATTGGAATTTGTTGCGCTGCAGCGATTTAATCAAGCACACGGGACACAGCAATGGAAGTTCTTTGGCATCATCATCGGGCTCAGTGTAGAGTGCTTCCAGATTCTGCTCCTGGAGCGCATACCATTCGTTGACATCTGATAGCAGTTCTTCGTAGACATGTTGCTCAAGTTCCAAATCCTGGTCAAACTCATTAAGTTCCAAGCGCAAAATCTGCTCCAGTTCCGACTGCAATCAATTTACATTAATACATATTTTGATTATCATATGTTTTGTGATTTACCAATTCCATTTTGCGATTGCCATCCACATTGTCCTTGCGTGCATTTATAATGCGAATGCGGCATTTCTTTTAATGAGAAAACAGAAAATGTAATTCTTTGCTATAAACAAATCACACTTGGCGCACCTCCCGCAGCAGTTCACGCAATTTTGGTCCTCCCAAACGCTGGCGCTTGGCCACATCTTGTGCTCGACGCTTTTGCTCAACGCTTGTGTTGTAAACGACGCTGCTTGGACACTGCATTGCAACAAATACTTTGTAATAACACAACACAAAATTATTTGGCTTTTATTGTAATATGCGCGGGCAAGCATCAGCAGGCACACAGCTGTTTATTTATCGCTAAGTCGTTATCGAAATGCAACCCTAACCTAAATGTGCCTGTGCACAACACTGCTACCCAGGGTTGCTTTGAGCATATTTTGACATTTGCAACATGGCGCACTTCATGCTTCCGCTCTTTCTTTCCCTTTCTTTTACCAACGTGCATAGTGTCGAGTAAAAGGTTAGTGTACACTTTTTCAATTTTCTTAACGAAAACAACACATAAAATGCTGACAATTTGTGCCCCAAACAGATGCCAGCCCCGGCCGCTAAGAAACCAGCAGCTAAAAAGCTGCCCGCTGTGCCGGAATCCAAGCTAAAGTTCAGCAAGAAACAAATCGTCAAGCGTGTTTCGGAAACGAAACGTCGTCTGAAGCGTGCCGCTGTCGTTGCTCTGCGCAAGAAGGAGAATCTGGTTCGTGCCGAGAAGTACCAAAACGAGTACATCAAGACCGATCAGCGCGAGATTAAGTTGCGTCGCCTCGCCAAGAGCCGTAACCAGTTCTATGTGCCCTCCGAGGCCAAGTTGGCATTCGTCGTCCGTATCCGCGGGTAAGTCATCAATCTCTTGCCGATCCCATCTGTGATTTTGCTAATTTCGATTTATTGGCTTTCAGTATCAACAAGGTGGCACCAAAGGTGCGCAAGGTCCTGCAATTGTTCCGTCTGCGCCAAATCAACAATGGTGTGTTCATCAAGCTGAACAAGGCAACCATCAACATGCTTCGCATTGCTGAACCCTACATTACCTGGGGCTATCCCAATCTGAAGTCGGTACGCGAGCTGATCTACAAGCGAGGCCATGTCAAGCACAGTCGCCAGCGTGTGCCAATCACCGATAACTTTGTTATCGAGCGCAAGCTGCGCAAGGCGCACAACATTCAGTGCGTTGAGGATTTGGTGCACGAGATCTTCACCGTGGGACCTCACTTCAAGCACGCCTCCAACTTCCTGTGGCCGTTCAAACTGAACACACCCACCGGTGGATGGCGCAAGAAGGCCAATCACTACGTCAACGGTGGTGATTTCGGCAACCGCGAGGACAAGATCAACAGACTACTCCGCAAGATGGTCTAAAGTGCTACAGAGCAGTGCTTTGCAATGGAATAGTTAAAAACAACACAAAACGGTCTGGCAACAGCGAAAGAAATAAAATTAACTCTTTTTTTAAAAGTATCCAAATGCCGTTCACAAAATATAAGTGTTTTTAGTTTTATGGTTAACCCTACTAGTCATTCAGTCAAAGTTCCCTATAAGTTTTAAGGATTCTAATGACTAACCGAGAATATATCAAGTCATGTCCTTCATGAAACTTCGCAAATATCAGTATAGCTTCTACAGGCTGTGTTTATATCGCAGCCGGCCGTATCGGATATAATACGCATATTATTGTGTTCCTTAAAAGTCAACGAACAACTTTTTAGATTGAACTAGTTATCTAGTTAACTTTTTTGTTTATTTACTTAAATAAACTCATTAATTATGCGAGTGGTTATTCTTATAGCATTTAAACAAAACAATACATTAAAATGCTATTACTATTTCATATACTTTCATGGAAAGACTTATAGTGAAATTTGTATATTGGAAATTTGAGGTCCACATTGATATTTTATCTCACCTTCCTAAAATTGAGGTTCTTTGCAGATGAACAATTAAATTAATTGTAAGCTCGCTTCACTGTAATTCTCCTGGCTGAGCGGATTATATAGACTTTTTTTTTAAACAGAAGCAGCATTCTTCATTTTTATAAGCTACACCTATTACTTGAATATCCACAAAAGTTTACTTAATATGATACAGTTGGAAAGCTTTGAGGCTTTCTCAAAAGCCTTATTTTTGCGAATAGAATTTCAATGAATAAACTAAAAACCCAAAAATTCGGGCTGTTAGCTGATCAAATGTACCCAAAAGTCCCCTGTGATTACCTTGTAAATTAATCAAGCGAAATCTGTAGAGTTAACAGCAGCTTAACATTTACACTAGGAGGCTGGCTCAAACGCAGGCGCATTGCAGTGGAAGCGCGCTATGATAATTCAAACTAATTATTATTATTAAGTATATGATTTTTATTTTTTTTATACAGACAACTGGAACAGTAATGTCAAATGGCCATGTCCATTTGAATTTTTCCATACGGTTTGTAGTCAACGACTTCGAAATCATCGCAGCAGAAATCTTCAATTTTTGCAACCTGCCGCTTGATGTTGAGCTTGGGAAAGGGACGAGGTACACGTTGCATCTGCTCCCGCAACGGTTCCACATGATTCAGATACACGTGCGTGTCCCCCATTGTGTGTACGAAGTCGCCGGGCTTCAGGCCCGTCACATGCGCTATCATGTAGGTAAGCAATGCGTAGGATGCGATGTTGAAGGGGACTCCCAGACCCATGTCGGCACTGCGCTGATACAACTGGCAAGACAGCTCACCCCTCGACAGCGACACAAAAAACTGGGCCAGGCAGTGGCATGGTGGCAGCGCCATCTTTGGTACATCCAACGGATTCCATGCGGACATTATGATGCGACGATCCGAGGGATTATTGCGTATGGTATCGATCACCTGCTGCAACTGGTCGCTGCCCTGTCCGGTGTAGTCGTCATCGCAGCTGCGATACTCAGCCCCAAAGTGACGCCACTGGAAGCCGTAAACGGGACCCAAATCCCCTACAGCGCGATCTGTGTGACCGCATTTGTCGAGGAACTCGCGAGTGCTGTTGTTATCCCAGATGTGCACATTCTTCGCCTGCAGCAACCTGGCATCCGTTTTGCCGGCCACAAACCACAAAAGCTCCTCGACGACGCCACGGAAGAAAACCCGTTTGGTGGTCAGCAGTGGAAAAGATTCGCGTAAATCGAAACGCATCTGAGAGCCAAAAATTGACAATGTGCCCACCGCAGTGCGATCAATTCGCTTCTCACCCGTCTTGATAATACGATCTATTAAATCCAAATACTGCTGTTCATCTTTGTTTGTAGTCTCCTCTTGCGACGGTGCCTCTGTCGGTGATTCCCCCACTTTGAGCTGCTCCGACACACTGGGCCGTAGAGGTGATATATCCATTTTTCTAGAACAGCAATTTTGCAAATGTAGAGAAATAATTGCTTGCCGTCTTTCGCTGCCGGCCATTAAAGTAAACGAGATTTGCAGCTAAAGCAACAGAAAAACGCGCCAAAAGAGAAAATGCCCGCCAAAAACAGGCATTGAATACAACCATGCAAAAAAATAATGGGCGGACCATTTGAAAATATCACAATATTAAACAATTTTAATATATGTTTTAATTCAGTTACTGTTTTGAAAATTTATACTTACAGTTAATTGGCCAATGTACATTACACATTGAACATATATATAATAACATCAAAATGTTCGACAACATTTCGCAAAAATAAGTCGCAATAACGACGAGCAAATCGATAAACAGCACAGAAATCAGAAATCTTAGTTCCACAAAATTTACATACCCGTACATCAAAAAAAGTTTTTTAAATTAATAGACAAAAAGAACTTCAACTTCGAACTAGCTGTATATCTAATACAATAGTTCATTAATTTATTGTTGTTGTTGGTATTTTGTGTAAGTAAACTATACAACTGAAGTGGTGATTTCCGTTACTTTATAAGCAATTTTATAGTGTCTGTCGTAGGTAATTTTTTAAATTTATAAATCCTGCATAATCAGTCGCAAATGCTAATTAAGGATGCCATGGTTTTTATTTTATTAATTGTAAGTGCGATTAACGATTTTAATCTTATTGCAAATATATACTATCAATTCTAAAACACTTTATTGCGAGCTGTCAGTTTTATCTCGTATTATTCTACATTGATCTTATGCCAATTGATACGTCTTCACAGGCAAGGCTAAGAATATATTGTTTTGAGAAAGAATATAAAACTGTGCGATTTTTCTTTATATGGAAACAAAAAAAAAACAAAATGTATATTTTTAAATCCCTTTCATATGTCAGGACGCCAATTGCATTAGCAAACAAACATAACTAGAAATTAAATTATTCTTTATCAAATATGTTTATTAATATTGTATTTCGCAGATTTGTATGGAATTCTGGATTGTTTTGCCTTTTACCAATCTCCTTTAGCGTAATTTCAAACAAATATTATTTTTATTCTTATAGGATGCCGTTTCAAAGATAAAAAAAACCGACAATATTTAAATATATTATTTGCCTCACAGCTGGCAGTGTTTGCAATACATTTTATACATATTTATTATGTTTGTATTTCATTAAGAAGCAAAATGGGAATTGTATGAAAGCAAATTAAATCCAAAGAACATGAATAAGGTAATTGTCAAGTAAAGTGAAAACAGCATCCCGTTTACAAAATATACCATTTGTTCATAATAATTCTTGTCAACACATTTGCAGTTTATATATATCGCATTTTACAAATGTGTACTTATTTTATATGCTAACGATATTTATGCGTCATTGTCGCAATCGTTTCGTGTGTGTTATTCTGTATTTCACCTACTGATGAGTTGTGGTCACATGTATGTTCTGTACCAGACGCTGGCCCCAATACTGTTCCAGATCGAATGGCTTGAAATTTTTCAATTGATTATCAGAATCATTGCAGTCAATAACTTCTGTGTCCTGCTCGCGTACCTGTAAAAGATTAAGTTAAAATAAGATATAAGACACACACACTAACTCAAGTAATAAAAGTGACCTGCCACAATTTGCAACAAATTGTGCATGTCGTTTGCCAATTTAAATAAATCGACTCACTTTGTTCCAAGCCTCGCGAATGTAACGAATTAGCTCATCATGCTGTGATATGGTCACATTCTGCTGCTGCTGTTGTTGTTGTTGTTGCGAGGCCGCTGCATAAATCACATTAGTGTTTATTGGTGCATTATTAATGCTATTATTGGAGTATTGTGTATTTGTTCCTGCTGCCGATCCCGAAGATGATGATGGTGTTGATGTTGTGGCTGTTGCCGACGACGACGAGTTGGCATTGTTGTTGTGGTGATGATGATTGTGTGGTCCGTTGCCGCTGCCCTGACGGCGCATGTAGGGGAAACGTCTGTTGTAATATTAAAGGGAATTTAGTTTACAAAAAATCGCGAAACACTCACATTCATACGCTATGTGTGTATATCACCTCGTTTTTCACGTCTACACACGTACTTACATACATATAAGCTGTATGTTTACTTTTTTTCAATTTGTATGCGTCATTTGAGTCGCTTACGATAAACAGATCGTGAAAATGCACATATTAATATGTAGTACATACCCATTATTGCGGTCCATTTTGTATTTGCGTTGTTGAAAATATTGCTTCAGTTACTCTATTTTTTGTTTATCACACAAATCCCAATGCTATTATTGGGAGTATTGTGAACTATTTCTTTTCTTTTCGTTGTTGCATTTAATAGCAATATCGACAGTCTTGTTTCTATCGATTTTTATAAGCAGGTTGGCAGCCCCACGAGACGGACGATTAACAGTAAGTTAAAATTTGCGATTACAGTTGTAATGTTGCCGGGAGACGTTAACAATGAAATTAATTTTTGAATGTTTTCACAATTTCGATTTTCGTTTATTTTCATAAAATGCATAACATATATATTTGTTGTTCAACTGTTAATGATAAACGTAAAAATAGTTGCACGTATACACACATATACATACAATATAAAAAGGAAATATAGTCATAATTTAAAAATTGTACTTTACAAAAGAGTTGACATATTTATACACATATTTGTATGTTAAATATATATATATATATATAGTTTATACTGAGCATTCTTAAACACAACACAATGTTCGCGAATCAACAATCATCATGTCGATAATATGTTCATTTCATATGTATTTTGATAATATAACTAGTTTTGTCTTTAACAAAATAAAATGCACATTCCGAGTTTCATATTTGTCGTTACAATTTGGCAGCACCATGGAAATGGGAGGGTCGTGGGAAGAGGGGACGAAAAGATCGGTATGATTTGTTCGATTCGGGAATAATATAATATAACTTTTATGCCTATGTGCTTCATACATATACATATATAATATAATATATAATTAACGGTTAGATTTGTGCTAACAGTTACAATTAGTTTAAGAACTATTTTGGCGGCGCGCTGTTTACGAATGAACTAAACAACAAATTATTTTTTTTACATTTACTTACCACACATAAATACAAACTAGTGCAGTAGTGCTGGATAACGATCGATACTTACAGCATTCCCATTAATAATTGCAATTGCAAGAGTTAGTCAATGTTATTAATAAAATATTAGCTCTACCAATTAAAGTGATCGCTCGATAAAACAAACATGGTTCAATGCTGTGGTGAAAGTCTTTTAGGAAACCAATTTCATTGGATTTTTAAATATTCTATAGTGTCAAAAGCCAAAACTGATATTGAAAATATGTTTCTCAATATAGTGACATTGTGATTAAATTTACGAGCGATCACTGACTGCAAATTATCGATTGTTTTCACACCACTGCCAGGAAGTTTACGTACGTTTCATATACATATGTAGATTACAGATTACGGTTTACGGATTACAGATCATCGTCGCCAATTTCTTCAAATGCCTCGTTTTGCACCGCAGCCGCATTTGCATCGTTGCGAAAAAAAACGGCTGCAAAAGTGCGAGCCGTTGTCAGTTTGTGGTGTTGTCGGCTGCGTTGCGCTAGAAACTTGACCGGCGGTGTTGCCGCTGCTGTAGTTGCTGCTGCTGCTTGAGAAGCTGTTGCCGTTGTCGATGTGGATGTAAATGTGCAGGACGAGGCCGAGCTGGGAGTCGATGAGGTTGACTCCGATGCGGCACGGGATGTGCTTGCCTCCTGCTCATCATCGCTGCCACCCGGTCCGCTGCTGCTGCTACAGTTGTTGTCATTGTGGAGCAGCTCATCGACCATCGCCTGCAGCGAGACAGACATGAGCATTGCCTGTTCGCTGGTTATAGTTATCCAGCGCAGCGTTTGCTTCGACATTAGATACTCGAACGACAACTGCAGCTGGGTAGGTTGATCCCGACTCTCGAAGGTGTTGTGCATGGCACTCACCCGCCAGCAGCGCATGCGCGTCACCCGAAATTTCGTCTCATAGATTTTGGCACCTCGCGCCGTTCGTAGGCTCAGCTCCCGATTGCCGATGGTCACTAGCGCTGTGGTCTCCACATCGGGATAGTCGACTTGGGCGGCGCCAAATTGCAGACAGCCATAGGATGGCAGCTGACGCACTAGCTCCAAATATTGCACAGGTCGCGACTGCAATTGCAAGCCGTACAACTGCCGCCGCATCTCGGGCGTACAAATGATCCATTCGCGTGCCACATCCGCCAGCGTTTGATGATACAGCAATTTAAGGGCGACGCCATTGCCCAGCAGCTTGGCATCCCAGCGAGCGTTCCAGTAGCAGGTGCGCAACAACAATTGACATGGTTGGGCGTGCAGCCGCGTTATAAATGGCGACTCAAAGTCCATCAGACGACGCAGCAGCAGCACCGTTCCTGGTTCGTCTGGCGAGGAGTTTGATGTGGACATGGAGTTGGAAGTGCTGGCATCATCATCATTAGCACTCACTTTGCGCATTAGATACAAGCAAAAGAATTGGATCAGGTCTTCGGGTAGTTTGAGCATGCGGCAGACGCACTGCAGCAACGCACTCGCATTCTGCTGCACATGACAATTGACCAGCAACTGTGCACCGTCCGCGCCACTACTGTACACCTCCACCTGCAGCTGCTGCTGCTCATCCTCACCACTGATGGTGCACTCGGATAGCGCTGTGTCCAATTGAGCGCGTTGCAGAAACTGTTGCAAGTATGACAAGCGGGCAATGCGCGCATCCTGTCCAATGATCTGCAAATAGTGCTCTAGAGCGGCACGTCGCGCCTCCAGCTGACTGTTGCTCAGCGGTAGCAGTCGCTTGGATGGAAAGGGGGGCAAGGCGGCGTCTGTGCAACGGCTGCGCAGCTGTTCGTGCAACGCGTGCAGCTGCTTGTACCGCAAGCAGCAATGATAGTTGCCATTTATATAAATGTTATACACAGTGTAAGTGGGCGATCCAACCCGCCCATCTGCATACAGCTCCTGTGTGTCGGGTATTGAGAAATGCATTTTCTTTTGGAGTTGCTGCTGCTGTTTTTGTTGTTCCTGTTGTTGTGGGACGCGCTGCTGGTGCTGCGTTCACTTTTTCATTGCGTCAGACTTGTGCGTCATTGAGTTGGCGTCTATTGGCTATTGTTGGCCGATTAGTCACTATGTTTTGATTTGTACATGTATTAATTTAATTAATTAAAGAAATTGCAATTGTGAGTTTTTTCACCTACACGCTAGAGGTGGCAAACAATATTTGGCAATATCGATAACTTATAGACTGCCAACTATCGATTAACACCCTTGCTAAAAAAAAAAGCATTTGGTGTACGATGATTATTTAATTTATTTCTTCACATTGGAATTTCTAATTCTTTGCATGATAAGTGTTTTAATCCTGAAATATTTTACTTAAAACTATTAACTCTGATATTGCTCATGCAATTATCATCGACTGATAAAAGTTCATTCATCGGCATTGTAATTAAATTTTACGCGCTTGAGCACTAGACCACCCAATTATAGGTTTTTGTAGCAGTGCAAGCGACCAGTAGAATTTTAATTGAAGGCACAAATTATTTTATCTTTTTGTGTTTCACTTTAACTTTGGAACAAGTCTTAAGATAGTAAAATCAGTTGGTAAATATGAGTAAAATGAGTGACAATTGTTTGGTGTGAGCGATACAGCTGATCCAGCAGCTGATCAACGAATATCAGCTGAGCGCGAAACCATTACGAAAAAACAACACACGAGGGAGGCAAACTTTAATATTTAATAATATTAATATTTATGTACGAATGGAGCTGCCCAAACAGAGACACCACCATGACATAGCCGCACTCTTTGCTGACGCTCCGGATTTTGTGCGCGTCAGTGCGCCAATGGTCCGATACAGCAAGCTGGAATTTCGCAGATTGCTGCGGCAGAATGGCGTCCAGTTGGCCTTTACGCCAATGATGATTTCTGATTCGATAAATAACAGCGAGAAGGCTCGACAAAATGAATTCAGCACTGGCCCCGATGACCAGCCGCTCATTGCCCAGTTTGCTGCCAAGGATGCCGCAGAATTTGTGACATCGGCCCAGCTCATCTATCCCTACGTCGACGGTGTCGACTTGAACTGCGGCTGTCCTCAATCCTGGGCCATGGCCAAGGGCTACGGCTGTGGCCTGCTGCGTCAGCCTGACCAAATGCGCGACATGGTCCAGTGCCTGCGACGAACACTGCCCACGGGCTTCAGTGTTTCGGTGAAGATGCGTCTGCTGCAGGGCAGCGACAATGAGACATCCTTGGAGAAGACAATCCAGCTGGCCCAGCAGCTGGAGCATTGTGGCGTTACATTTCTAACATTGCACGGACGCACGCTGGCGCAAAAGAATACCACGGACACGCTAAACGTTGCGGCCATGTCCGAAGTGGCGCAATCCCTGCAAATTCCCCTCATAGTCAATGGAAATGTGGAGAGCTATCAGGATGCGTGCGAATTGCACGACAATACCCAAGCAGCTGGAGTGATGGCTGCGCGTGGCCTGCTCGCCAATCCGGCGCTTTTCAACAGAGATTATCGGCTGGCGGAGACAACACCCAAATACTGTGTGCAGCAGTGGCTTGATATTGCCCAATCCGCTGGCGAGCGATTGCATTTCCAGTGTTTCCATCACCATCTCACGTTCATGTGGAGCAGCGAAATGAAGCGCGCCTTGCGCGTCCAATTCAACAGCCTTGGCACCAAATCCCAGGTCCTCGAATTCCTCGCTGAGCACTACGATGTGCGTCCAAGCACAGTTATCTCCCCAGATACCTACACAAATTGCACCTATAAACATTTCACGCCGCCGAAGCATGCGCGCCATCTGGCAGCTGAGGCTGAGGAGGAGCAGGGCTGGGATGCGACAAGTGATGGAAAATATTTCACTGAGTTTAAAACTAACAAACTATCTGCCGAGCAGTCGGAGGATCTGGAGTGGGGCGATCTTTTTGCGGGCGATGACTGACATTCAAATTAAAAACTATGATAGGAATTAAGTGGAATTTTTGGCGATATGTTGCAATATTTTTAAAACAATAATATAATTAAATATCTAGGTTGGCAACGGGCAAATTATTATATACTTTGCAAAAACTAACCGTTTTCCAAATCTAAATTTATTTAAAATACAATTTGCTTCGAAAAGGCATAATAAAAATTCCCAATATTTGTGAATTATTGTTTGCCATTCACAAGCAAAGCGGACAGACCTATCGATAATTCCTAACGAATTGTTAGCCTACAAAGACAAAAAACAAAACAAAGGAGAAGAAAATGCGTCGCCGGGAACTGCAAACCATACAACTGAAGCTCTCCGAGCTTAAGGAGTACGAGCAGGCCAAACTGGAGCGGGCCAAGTTGCGCCAACAGGTCTCACCACGCACAGCAACACCCAGTTCAGACAGCGACATAATGCTGTTGCCGTCCAGCAGTGTGCCGGCAATTCTACTCGCCAACAACGAACCTGATAAAGATGCGGATGATGCATCGCCCAAAGGCAGTGCTGCATAGGCACAAAAATGATCTAACAATGCATATGGTAAGTCGGTCATTTATATAAAGATTAGTTTACATGTCAGTTTACAGTTAACATTTAGATTTAGTACTCATCGCTGCTATTGTTGTTGTTGTGATTATTGTTTCTGTTGTTTTGAAAACGCACTGTTTCAAAGCCATCGACGAGTATTTGCCGATCCTCAGTATGCTGTCGTTCGCGTAACCATTGCTCCCGCACCGGCACATAGCGTCTCAATCCCGGCCACTTGCGCCAGCAGCGTCGCTTGTACATTAGCCAAATCAAGGAGATAGTGCATCCAAACAGAAAACAGATCACAAAAATGCTAATTCCATGCCCATGCGAGTGTGCCTCAGTGGTGGTCACCTCCAGTTGCTCCCGTTGCCCCGCCCCTGACGTCCCTGTGGCATCACCAATATGCTGTATAAGCTTCAGTTTCTCCTGCTCCGTTGCCAACTTGATCAGCTGCTTGTCGCAAATAGTGATCGGCACATAGCTTGTGATGACATCCCCAGCCAAGGAATGGACACGCACGGCACACACATCGTAGCTGCTGTTCAATCTGGATGCATGCACATATTTTGCTCTGGCATGGGCAAGTCGCGTCACACAACTGAGATTCGTGTCGGACACCAGTTCGGAGACATTTCTCCGATAGTGCAGCACATAATTGAGAATCAGCCCATTGGGTTGTGCTGGCTCCGCAAAGCTTACCACATATTCCGTTGTCTTGGGCACCCGGCACGCACTCAGCTGTGGCAACAGATCCGCACCCAGAGTGAAGTTGGTGCGCTCATTTAACAATGTGGCACTGCTGCAACCGACAGCATTGCAGGCCTGCAATTGCAGCGAGTACAAGCGATAGCGTTCCAGCTTCCGCAACTCATACAGTGTTGTATTTGGGGGCATGCGGAAATGTTGCGTCGCCTCCGATGACTCCTTGCAGTTGGCGGGCGCAGCGAGGCTGCAGCGATACAACTTCGCCATTTCGCGAATGAAATGATGATCGTCGGCCAGCTCCGCGCGATTGGCACAGCAATCGTAGTAGTCGAATTCCTGCGAACGCCAACGTATCGTATCCATGTCCTGCCACAGAAATGCCGGCTGATGGCAATAGTTGCGCTGATCTATGTAGGCAGCATCATCCATCAGTTTGTACACGCTCAACACATACGAGTCGAACGGCTGCTCCACTCCACCCAAGAGCAGTGTGAATGTGCTGTCCGTCTTCTTGGTGAGCGATAGACTTGGTGGGTTTGGTACATCCAGCTGTGTCTGCACATAGATCATATCGCTGCGTGCATCGTGCTGTCCATCGCCGCCAAAGATGCGCAGCAGGCAGGCGTAGCGTGTGTTCGGCTCCAGTTGGTCCAACTCGTAGGTGTAGTGTGTTGCATTCGACTGCAGATCGTCGACGAAGAGCAGCAGTCGCTGCCAATTGATACGCGTGCAGACATGCGCCTCCAGTTCACTGTGTTCCACATACTCCTTGCCTGGCGGCATACTTCGATAAACCAACTCCAGTTGCACACTCATCTGCGTCTTGGGCCAACTAAAGTGCAGGGTATGTTGCGAGCGTGCCTGCAAAGAGATGATGTTAAGATGAGAGAGTATGCAAGGTGTGGACTCACCTGAATGGACAGCTGCAGCTTGGATGGACTGCAAAGAACTTCCTGGTCACTGGTCTGCAGCGAGTCCATCACCTTGTCGTGTTGCACGCCGGTTTGAAAGAGTTTTATGTGCTTGTTGCACAACTTGTTGTTGCGATCCATAAACATGCCGCCGTTGACGAACTCCAGATTCACCTTGGGTTCCCACAAGTCCGTGAGTTGCTTGTTGTCGTAGAGGATGAAGGCGTATTGGCGATTCTCCAGTGGATCGCCGTGGATGAATCGCAAGTTGCTCAGAAACTTTAGGCTGCTCAGCTGCGAGGAGCTTAAAGACACCAAAGATAAATATTTAAATATATTTATTGATTGATTGATAAAGTTGTTCAATTGTTGCAATCACCGATAGATCTTGAGGTGTCCGCGAATCTCACGTATGCTGCTCAGACTATCCTCCAGGTGCAGCTCATTGACCTCGTTGCGTATGGTGATGATGAGGCTGCCGTTGACAATCTGGCAGCCGCGCAAATTCTCCGCATCGGCCAAATTGTAAATGACAATCATGCCATTCGCAGGATCCGGCGCACAGACGCTAGTGCACGATTCCTTTGCAGCACAGGGTATGCAACTGGACGATGAATTGGCCTTGTAGCCGCTGGGACAGAACGAGACACACTCAAAGCCATGCGTAAAGTGGCCATGATGCGAGACGCACTCCTTGCGCGTGTAACAGCGCTGATACTGCTCCAGCACATACCTGCAAACGGACTACGACTAAGTGGCAATCAATAAGAACACGCCACAAGGCCAGGCCAGGCGTGGCTCAGTTCACTCACTTGTCCGCCGGACAGCGTTTCACGCAAACGCCAGCATCGGTTAGACCACGACAAACCACACAGCCAGCAGCGGTGGCATTGTGACAACCACCCAGGCACTCCTCGTGGCAGCTTTGTACGTTCCTAAAACAAATTAATTTCAATTAAACAACAATTTATCAAACAGTTGTTCACTTTAGGGAAGCTTGACTTTAATCAGCTGGCTAAAGACTGTCAAATGAGGTAAATTCATTCGCATACCGATCAATATGGACAACATTATCATTCTCAAAACGTTGGCATGTGAAATTGGACCAGCAATAGTTCGATGGACAACCGTTGCAGCTGGCGCGGCTTGAACAGTTGTTGGATCCAGTCATGATGTGGTTCTCGCCCGGACTCAGTGTGAGTCGATCCCAATTGATCTGCAAAGTAATTCAAAGTGTGAGTGGGCATATCAATGCTTGCCCCCATATTACCTACTCCGTTCAGCTGGCACAGTTTGTCACAGCTTCCAATGTAGACATGACCACGCTGGATGGCCACTAGTGAGGCAAACTCTACCTGAAATGGGAACATAAAGAGAATATTTTGTATGATTCATTTTCAATTACTATGTTTGCATTTAGACTTGAAGGGGTCATAAAAATTGTTAAAGGTGAAATTTTTCTCATAGTAAAAAAGACTGTTTTTTTATGAACAACATTTGTAATAACATAGAGAAGATTAATGTTCCCTGCTTACCAGCTCAAGATCGGGCATTTTGCTGATGCCCAGGGCATAGTTAAGGAACAGTCGACGGCCGCGTATTACAGTGAGATTGGGGAACATATTGCGGATGCTGGACAGATCGCGCACTTCTGTGAATATCATAAAGTCGGTGATTTCGCGCAGTTTGGGAAACGAGTACGTGGAATAGTTGCACATCTTTTGATAAATTAGGGTGATCATCACATAGCCAGTGACCACTGTACAGTTGTCAAGCAGACTCATTTCACTGCACTCGTTACGTATGTCAATGCTCGTGCACTCCTTGTGCTCGGCCAGCGGATTGGGCAGCGTTGCTGCTGGTAACCAGATGGCAGCAAGCGCCAGCAACATGTGCCCAACATTATTTGGCAACATGTTGCTGAATTGTCTGAGATTTGTGCGTGCTTATAATTATTGCTGTGACTGGTATGGTTTTCGTTGTTGCTGCTGTTTACATCGACGTGTTTTTAACATTGCTCAGCTTTTGCACTTTTATCAGATTTGTTTATTTGTTGTAGTGCACACAGTTATTGCATTTGCCGTTTCTTTTGCTCTTTGGCGTCGTTTTTGCGCCTAATTAGCGCATTTGCTTTGCGATCGATCCCCCCGAATTCACGATTACCCGCAATTTATGACTTTCTTACGTTAATATTTTATTTCTACTTTTGTTTTCTTGCGCACTATCTTCAACGAAAATCGTCCGAAGGGTTTCTGTTATTTTTTGTCGCTTTTACGCTTAGTCGTCTAAAAATGTGCACACACAACCAGAATACACATACACACACACAAACACCGTCAAAAACAATTCTTGAAATAGTACAACAACAAAAAAACAGTTGGTCGTCTTGAAAAATGCGAGATGATTTCAAGGGTTAGTCTTAAATTAATTTTATTTGATTTTTGTCTTATGTTTTTTTTTTTTTGGTAATATTTTTTAGCTTGTAGGGCTGCCACTTATTTCTGAGTTGGAGCAAAATTATTTGACATTAGTAAATTTAATTTTAAATTACCAAATTTTTTCTGTGGCTCAAACTATTTTTGAAAATACTCTTTGATTGCATATTTATTTAATAGCACTGCTCTTAATTATCTTTGCTAAATTTAAATAGGTTAAAATTTAGTTAAAAAAAAAAACCAAATAGAAAAGAACAAAAATAAAATTTGTAGTTCACGATCACTTTTTACATTTTAATTGTATAAGCCTACTTTTAACTGACAACTTTAAAATACAATTTTTGAATTTGCCACAAATTATTTTCAATCGCAAATTTGGGCTTAAAGATTCATTTTAATTTTAAAATTTTTATCATTTCAGTTGGGCAGCACATTTATACCAAATCTGGAGAGGATCACTTCGGACGTCAAACTACTTATCAATATTAATATTTTATACACTACACATTTAAGTTGAGTAGACACGTAAAGCATAATGTAACCGTACTGACGTAAAATTAATTTCGATTATTAGTTTTGTTTAATGGAAGCAAATAATAAATACAAAATTGGTATTTGAAAGTAATTGTCTTGACAGACTGCAGAGAAAGGCGCGCCCGACGATCTCGACGCCTTGACGACCAATTGCCGACTGTCGATTGCCGACTGCGTGCCACTCTCAGTCAAAGAGTCTGTGCTGTCGGCGTTGAGCCGGGATCGCAACGATCTGTGCAATCCATCAAATTGATTTTTCATTTAGTGTTGCCCCCGCTCCGCTACACTGCGCGTCGCGAATGCGGTTTCAGAATGTGCGGGGCCTTTGCGTCATCTCTCTGCCTTACGGCATTCGAAGGCGGGCCGTAAATTAATTTGAAGCGTTTGATTTGTCGTCAATGTTGTTCATGTGAACATATTCAGCAGAAGCAGTATACTAATTTTGTGCCATTTGTGCAGCTGAGTCGGTAGCTCTTTCATAATACCGCACAGCATATGAGAACAGACATCAAAGGTAAGCATTTCTCTCAGTGTATGCTGTTGGTCAGCAGTCAGCAGGGCTATTATTGAAGTCGCTCTCCTTTCCTGCCAAACGAGCAGCTGATCCATCGGGTCATTGAAACAGCTGACTCCAATTAGGCATATGTTGCCAGCCTCACAGGACACGCAGACATAAAATGCAACTGTCCCAACTGGACATCAATACTGAGAATTCCCATGCAGCCCAGCAACTGAGGCCAAAAAGCTATTAATGTTAATGGGTGAAGTGAATGATGCCAAAAAAAGGGTTAAATGAACATGATTTTCAGCTGAGTAAAACTTTTTTAAATTACATTTCATACGAGTTTTTTTGTGGGGATCTCTTTTAAAATCATTACTGAAATGGTCAAAGATATATTGAGTATAGACATATATAATAAAGTCACATAAATTATGAAACTAATAAATAATTCAACTATCATAATTAAAAGAAAATGCTGTTGAATGTGAACTTGAATTTAAAAAATATGAAAACGAAACCAAATGTCGCATGTTGTTTTCTTTGCAAAGCACTATTTGTTTGAAAGATCATTTTATATAATTTGTGGCCTTCTCCGTTGCTCGTGTGTCAAAGTTCAATTAATTCAATTAAATTATTTGTGTGCGTGGATGTATTGGATGGTCGGGTGCAGATCAACTTACTTTCAATACTTACATACGCAATAAATATTTTAAAAACAACACACTCTTTTTTAAAGATCAGAAAATATTGTTACGCTTTTTTCTTTTTTGCAAAATAAATATATATACGAAATTTGCATTTTTGATTCATACACGTTTTGAATTTGATGCTTAACTTAGGAAAGTGCTTGTGACTACGGCCTTATTCAGGCGGCGTATTATCGTGTATCCACTCCTGGAAGTAAACCAAGCTAGTATATACGCTGGGAATGCGAAGGCCGCCACAATTGTCCGAACCAAACGACATAATACCGATCTGCAACATGGGTTATAAAACAATTAAATAATTGATCAATATCAATCAATTGTATAGAAATCAATCAAACTAATGTATATCAATTTTGGGCACATACCTGTGAGAAGATGCCACTCTCCTGGATGAATAGAGGCGCACCACCAAAGCCCTGACACACATCCTTGCCCTCGCCGCCGGCGCACATCCATTGGCCCTCAATTGAATTGGGTGATTCGAGGGCGCCCGTTGAGCCATAGTTGCGCAGGCACAGATCCCAGCTAGTCAGTGGCACATCCAGATTCGACATCTCCGGCTGGCGTATGCTCGACGTGGACATCTTGCCCCAGCCGGCAATCGTTGCCCGTTTGCCCACCACCAAATTGGCGCGTGTCTTTTGCAAACAGATCGGTTGTGTGGCCACTGAGAAGATCAAGAACATTGAAAAGGTGATTAATTTTTTTTAAATTCGTTCAAAATGTGGATCACGGTGTAATGCTTAATACACGAATCGCTCCATTCATCACGAGGACGAGCCTCTCAGATTCAGCGTTGATAATTTGCAACATTGTTTCAGGCACGGGTAGAAGGGTATACAGGGTATAGTTTTGGAAAGGTGTGTAACAGGCAACAGATGGCAGTATCTTCGCCACAATAAATTATATATTTAAGTACTTGATCAGCTTTAAATTAAACTTCAAATGTGGAATATGAGCTCACAGATCAAGTCTAAGTGAAAATTAAGTTTGAGGGTAGCTTCTAGTCGATCACCTAAATTATTTTTACTCTGTTCGTTTTTCGTTCACGCACGCCCATTAAACATTATAAAGCCATAAAACCACCTGCAAACAAGATGGTCAGCAATTCAGGTAACGCGTCCATTGTTTTTTCATTATTGCGAGGCTAAGGTGTATTTTTAATACTTGCTGTCCAACAATGGGGGTAATCGGCTGTAATAGCCCTTATTTGTACAGATTGCATGGATATTGACGCGTCAAAATTCAATGGATTCGCAAGAACTTTGTGAGAGTAGCACAATCAATTTGAATAAGAAAATGTTCCATAATTGAACTTTAAATGTAATAATACAGATTTTGATCTAATTGGTTGGTAAATATCATAAATTAAGAATTACGAATCTATATTTAGAGCACTCAAATAAAAATTACAACAGACTAGCATAAAAGTGGTATGATTAAAAAAGAATTGTTTTAATTTTAATTTATATTTCTATAAAAAATCATATATTAGTTTTTATACTTTGCTATAAAGCATAAGTATATATATTTGTACACAGCATCAATGTGTACAAATATTAAAATCGATAGCTGAATTGTCATGCTCTAAAACAAATTTTTATAAATATTTTTATTAAATTTTGACTATTCTGTTTATTTCTGAAGCAACACAAAGTCCATAACAATTGAACTGTGACTCAAATCGAATACGGATTTTTAGCGACTAATGCTTTAGCTCATTACTTGCTACACTAAACACACATACACACCAAAAGTTGGCCAATTAAGCTAACCGCATCCCTCCCCCTTGAATGGGCGATGGAAATGGAAATGGCCCAACCTCAAATTAGCGACATGCAATATGAGAGACGCGGTTGACATTATTGAACTTGGGCAGCGAGTGCGACTCGAAAAATATCATAGAGCAAAACGATTTTTAATTAACGTTGACACTGCGAAGCGTAACCAGCATACAGTGCACCCCCTGCACCCCTGCACCACTAGTCCTCTAGTCCATTAGTTGCACAGTCCTACAGTCCCCGATGCTTACCCGAGTAGTTGAGGGGGGTTTTGAGCACTAGCAGCGCAATGTCATGATGATATTGGCCTTGCTTATAGTCTGGATGCACAATCACATGACTGATGGCATGATTGACAGAGCGCGGTGCACAGAAGCCAGTGTTGGCACAGTCCGGATCACTGGAGGTGTCATACTCGCCAACGCGCACCGATGACCTGCAAGGGAAAGTGATGCAGTTGCGGTTGCGGTTGCAGTTGCAGATGACCTTTGACACACTTACAGTCGATGGCCATCGGCCTTGGCCAAGGCACAATGAGCAGCTGTTAGGACAACCCGTCGAGCAATGATCGAACCAGCACACGGATAAGCAAATGCGCCCGTATTGATATCTAAAATTGAAACCAAGAAAATTATTAAAATCATTATACACAGTTATACAAAATTGTTGTAATAAATTAAACAATGAAACAATTATCATAATAAAAAATATATAGCAAATATGTTTATCATAGAGAAATTGATGAATTATTGCTTAAGATGTAAGGTATAAATACATACTAAAACTTAAACTTGTAGAGAACTATGTTGTGGAAGTCGAAATCAAAAAAAATATATATACATAATTATTCTTGATGGGCATTAGTAAAAGATGTCTGCTTGTTTCTCGGTTTTAAAACTATCTATGTAATACTTAAATCATTCTAGTACTGACACGGATGGATCGTATAAAACCATTTTTCGCTTTATTAAACTTTTTAAAGTACAAACAAATTTTGAAATCAAATAAAATATTAATATCTATTCTGTATACTTAAATATAGCAGGTATATTTAATAATTTAACTGGTAGACTACTTCAAAATAATAGTTATATACTTTTCATTAATTTTTATCTATTATAATTATGTTATTTAAATGATGCGTCAAGTATTTTCTTACTCAGTGGTATTAGCCTAATATAAACTCATATTGTTGGACATTTAATTTGATAGTCGATATATTACTTTAAGCATTCTATACTTTCTAGTTCTTAAATTCAAGCTTCAGATAATCAACTACTTACGCTTGAAACCCACACGGGCAACAAATGGATACGAGCCGAGTCCCTTGTAGAAATGACCCTGCACCAGGGATTTGCCGCACACCTGATTCTTTTCGAGCGGACTGCTGGGACAGCAAACGTAGGGCATCTCTTCGCCGCCGCCACAGTAGAGAGACTTGTCACCGTAATAACAGTTTTTGGCCACCTCGTAGATCATTGTGGTGCAGTCGTGCAGCGGTGTGCATTCCGTGCCAAAGGCGCACTCCGTATTCGATGTCTGACCCCCGATATAGGAGCGTGCAGCCACCGAGTGGCCGGCACTTTTATTCCCCCTGGACACGGTATAAGTCGGTGAAATAGCAAATTTATCTGTGGGGAAAGTTCCATTAGTTAGTTTCATTCATTTTAAAAATTACTCTGCAAACATTTTTATATTTTAATAGGTTATCTATTTACGGGAGTTACCACTTGGATCTAAGAAATTAATTATATTTATGCAAAGGTTAAAGATTTTTGTACAATTTCGGAATAGGAAAGTGGAATGAAATAAATTATTTAAAAAATGTTCAGTGTGTTTAAAAGACACCAAGTTAATTTTAGATAATTTAAGAATATATATTTAATATATATTTTTAATCGTTTGATGGATTAAACGAATATATTTTGTGCTTTAAGTGTATTTAATTAATTTGTGAAAGATTTTATTTTAGCCGCTAGTAATAGTTTTCTGACAGAATCACTTATTAGAAATATTTATTAGTTAGTCAAACATTTTATATACAATTTTAAAATCCAGTGTGTTTTTAAGTTGAAAATTTTAACTATCCATTTTCTTCTACCTCATTAAATTTAGCCGCAGGTTGACCTACCAAATACAACATCTTCACTTCGAATGCTTGCAAATATATTGCAAATAACGAAAATAGTTGCAGAAATCGAACGCATTTTTATTTAAACTGGGCCAACAGCGCTTGGGCGATTTAACAAAAATAATTTAAATATATCAGTTTTGTTAGAACTGTTAACATAACTACCGCTTTTATATTACTTTCGAACCGTGCGCGTTCACAAAACTTTTTGAACTAAACAGCTCGACGTTGGACCTGCCATTAAAGATCGTGCCGCCAAATGAAAACGAAAATTTAATGGCCAGGTGCGGGGACCGCTACTCGTTTACTCTTCGCTGGTTATTAACTGATTTTTATGACAGTTTGGTTTCAGTTCGCAACCATTTCCACGTTGTCGTTTTGTTTTGTTTGTAGATGGCTTTTATTACTCTGATAGCAGATGAGTCTGTTTCATGAATGATATGTGGATCACATTCGTATATATATATATATCGTATATACATATATATATCTATACTGTCATTATATAGTTAGTTGTTAGCGGTTTTAATGCATGCGTCTTGTTGCATTTTTTGTGTTATTATACCTAACACACGTTCCAGAATTGTGGTCGAGAGCATTCACATATTTGCACACATATGTAGACATATCAGTTTATTTATAATGTGCCTAGTCTGACAGGGCGGGGCATAATGAGTAAATGATGCGACAGTTAGTTGCACTTTTTTCCATAACTATTTATACTAATGAATGCTACAATTGATTCTCAGCCAAATAATTTATATCAATTTAATATAATAATCTAGAAAGTGCATTAATAAATATGTATTTGGAGGCTGAAAAATAACTTCTTTTAAATAAGCTTCTAGCTTTCACTCTAAGCTGGCATAAAAATAAATAATTCAATTAGTTATTAATAATAATTCATTTTTAAAAAATTTATAAATTAGAAGTACATAATTAAAATTTGATTACCATGTATTTATTCGTCATATTGATAACTTTTAATTATTTTTATTATAATCCATAAAACGCACATTTCAATTCCAGTTAGCCGAAGCTTTCTTCTGGCCACGAGTACGATGTTATTTAAGTTAATTTTATTTATGTTTTATACATGTGCGTACATATGTATGCATATATATATATATATATATATATATATATATATATGATAATAAAATATTTGGTATGAGATCATTTTGATTTGATAAGCGGCCGAGTGACCAGAGCGACGGTTCCACTTTTTTAAACATGAAAACAAGCGCGACAAAATGCACATTAAAATGTTTTAATGTTTTATCGCACATATATATTTATATGGAAATGTGCGTTTGCTTGTAATAAGCTAATTCGTTTTCTTTTTTTTTTTCTTTAGTTAATGGTAAATTTAACTTTCATTGTGATTAACATCATTTATCGCACTTTTACAGAAATAGATAAAAAATGGTGCACATAATTTACGCATTCCTTGACCAGACAATTTATTCAGTTTGCTTCATCGCCGTGGCCAAGAAATAATTTTACTTCTAGTTCGACTCTCAACTGATCCAGAGAATCGTTGTAATCACTGCGAACGGACAAGTTGGAGCCACAGCTTACGTAGATGTTCCTCCACTCGCTGTCACTCGATCCACCCGTAGTGGTCTTCAGCGAGGTGTGCGAAACGGAATGATTGTCGTAGGTCGGGTCGGGTCCAGCGTGCATCACCTGGCGGAACACGTCGAAACGATCAAGCAACTGGATGTCCACTTGCTCGATCCCTCCATCATCATCAAGCAGCGTTTCCAGCAACGAATAAATGAATATGGCATTGGCATTGTGGCAGTAAGGTAAGAGATCCACCTTCTGATTAGGACACATGTACCATGTAACCATGTACAAATATCGTAAGCTTCGCCTAGTTATAAATGAAGATTTGGAAAATTTTAATTTTATTAAATCAAACACAAGAAATAAATAAAAATGTATGATAATTGTACAATTCATTCCATATCTAAAGCATAAAGCATTGCCTACCAACTTTTCAACAAAACAAATAATCAGGCCAATTGAAAAATGAGGAAGTTAAACAGTTACTGTACCGCGACAGCGCTTCTATAAATGCATTGGTATTTTAATATGAATATAAACCAGATGGTATCTACATAGATGTATATTGTTGACAATTACAAAATAGACACCCAGTTTTTTTATTATATATTTTTAATATCCTTCTTCTGTATCTATATCTATACATCTGATAGTTGACCATCTAATAGTTAGACAACTATTTAAAATATATACATCAAAATCCAAAGTACAGTTAACAGTTAAATGTCATCCGATTTAATGACACACATTTGTGCCTAAATTGCCAGAAAATTGTCGAAACCAATTTAGTGAGTACTCTTTTTACTTTATTGAAATTCAAAATGTAATCGAATGTTGAAGCATTTATATATAATCATAATATTAATTAAGATATTTAAATTGTAACAAAAAAATAACTAAAACAAACTCAAACAACGGACCATGACTTTAAAACATTAGTACAGAAAAAATACACACATTGTAAATTAAAAAAGAACATATAAAAAACTACTTTTGTATATATTGGTTCTTAGACATTTAAAAATACAGTTATGGGGCAATGATCGCTGCCCAGGCATTGGCTGCGCATCACATTGTCCACAATACGTGGAACAAAACGCTCCGAGACAATGCAGTAATCCAAACGCCAGCCAACGTTTCGGGCCCGAGAATTGGACATATACGTCCAAAAGGTGTAGGCACCAGTGCGATCGGGATACAATTGCCGGAAGGTATCTACAAAGCCAAGGGACAGAAACTCAGTCATCTTATCGCGCTCCTCTTTTGTGAAGCCAGCGTTACGTGTGTTCGACTTTGGGTTGGCCAAATCAATCTCCAAATGTGAGACGTTCATATCGCCACAGATGACGACCGGCTTGAGTGCATCTAATTTCTGTATATACGCCTGGAATTGCTTTTCCCAGCGCATACGCATCTCCAAGTTAACCAGCTTGCGACCCGAATTCGGCACATAAACATTGATCAAAAAGAATTTCTCATACTCGGCGGTGATCATGCGGCCCACATCATCAAACTCCTGGTTGCCAATGCCATACTCCACATTTATCGGCATTATCTTGCTGTAAATTGCAACGCCAGCATAGCCGCCGGGCATGCAGAGCCAATACGGATGGTATCCGGCCAGGCGTGTAATCTCATCGGGTAGCTGATCGTTGGCGCACTTAGTTTCCTGCAAGTGATAAATCATATTAATTAAATGCATGCAAATCACTTTATAATATTATAAAATAATATATATAAACATAAGTTATTCTACAAAAAATTTATATAATACAATTCTAGCTAGCATACCTGCAAACAAAATATGTCCGGTTCTTCAACTTCTACAAACTTTAGACCATCCTTCTTTAGCCAGGCACGCAGGCCAGCCACATTCCAGCTGGAGATTTTCAAATTGAATGTCTTGTCCGTTGGCGACGTGAAAAGACTTTTATCATAGCTGCCAGCAGCATCCGCCTTTTGTGTTGTTGGCTTTTTGGTTTTGGACACTGGAAAACAAAAGTTGAGCACATTTTGCAAACTTTTCAATACCATACCGCCACAGCCGGGCTCCACCAACATACTTTTCGAGCCATCAGCTGCGTCGGCTGCAATGGCATCAGCATCCTCTTCGATGATTGCAGCTTGACGCTTGCGACTGCGTGCTGTAAGGGATACATTGATGAGTGGAATTCCATAAAATTATTAATAGTTTCTCTCTGTGCCACCAACCTGGTTTGCTCTCTGGCGCTGGCTTTGGCACGGTCAGTTCCTCATCCTCTTCCTCATTGACACGCTTCTGGGCACGTTTTCTGCTGGTGCTAGGTGCTGAGACTTCACTCATCTGTATCGGTGGTGGCTCAACAATTGCCGCTTTCCTGGCCCGTTTCTTGACGGGCACCTCTGAGTTCACTTTGTTGGTTTGCGCTGGTTTTGCACGCTTATTGTTCGATAGCTGGTCTTCTGCTGCTGGATCCTCCTCAGTCTGTAGAGCCGCAGTAATTTTTGTGGCTGCTAGACGCTTAGTAGCGCGTGCACGTTTTGTTGTGGCTGCTGCTGTATCTGTTGTTGCTGTTAGTGGTGGAGTATCTGCCTCGGTACTTTTGACTTTGCTTTTAGTTGATGTCTCAGAAATTTCTTTTTTGGTACGCCTGGCCTTTGGGGGCTCAGTCGATTCAGTCGCATCATTCTGTTCTGTATCCTTCTTTTTGCGTCCGCGCGCTTTGGATGCCGACTCCTTGATTGGTGCGTCAGCGTCCTCATCCTTAAGGGATGTTTTCTCTCTCTTGGTGCGTCTCTTACTTAGTTCAGTCTCCTCAGGGGCAGGAGTTTTTTCTTTTTTGGCGCGCGACTTTGTGACTTTCGTTTTAGGTGCTTCCACCTCATTGACCTCAGTAGTCGGTCTGCGGGAGCGCGCCCTCGGCTTAGGTGGCTCTGCGACCTCCACCACGATTTCATCTTTTTCAGTCTCTTGCTTTTTGCCCCGCGACGCAGTCTTCTTTACAACAACTTCAGTGTCGTTCGCCTCTGCATCGATCGCTTCGCCTGCAGCCGTGGCAGCTGCCAATTTTTTGCCGCGCGCTTTGCTTTTAGGTGGCTGTTTGATAGCATCCGCAACAGCACTATTTCCCGCAGTCTCATTTGTAGACGACGCATCATTGCCATTTGTTGCAAGCAACACTGACACCGTAGCTTTTTTTGCAACTTTAGCGCGTGGCATAATTCACTGTATAAATTGACTAATAAATCACAAAAAAAACAGTACTTCACCCTAAAATGATCTTGCTTTTCGCTACTTTCTAAAATGTTTCAAATGCCAATACCAACCAAAAAATAAAGAAGACAAGACAACCGACCATTAGCTCTGCGCGGGCAATGGCAATGCCACCACAAGCCGGCACCATTACTAAACCGCGTGAAGTTGGCAAAAAAAAAAAAAACAATCGTAAATTCACTCGATATTTTTGAGTTGTGCAGAAATTTAAAATTTTAATTTATTAAAAAACTAAAGGGTATCCGTTTTGATCATATATTGTTTTGGCTTTGCAGCTTAAATTACTAGTGCTTAATATAAAATTGGATATTTAAATAAATATTCTTAAAATCATTATTTACTTTATTGTTGTAATAGAAAAAGATTGATAACACCTTCCACTTATAATAAAATATATGTTTCGTATCGAAGCAAGCGTCTATCTTTAAAAAGCTGGTCAAAATTAACATAAGAGTTGAGAGCTGCATACCATACCCTAAAAAATATTCATATATATACTCGAAATCGATTGAAATCCAAAACGATAACAGCACGAGAAGCCAACTACATGACATCGATTGTTTCTTCGATTGTCTTTTGGACAATACCCGCTGCATCTTTTATTTAAGTTTTATCATATAAACAAATTGTTTTGGAAACAATTTTTAGTGTTTTTTGTTTAGTGAGCATATAAATTGAACAGCGCTTAGCAACATTTAACGACAAGACGCACAACTAAGTACAAAACGTTAAGAGGAATCGCATCAGTCACCAACGAAAACGCATCTCGTAAAAATGCCAAGTGAAATAATTACGCTGCAGCTGGGCCAATGCGGCAATCAAAGTAAGAACAATATGTGCTTCTGAGTCACAGGGTACTCTTATTTTTAACTCATATATCTTTAGTTGGGTTTGAGTTTTGGAAGCGGCTGTGCCTGGAACATGGCATCTCACCGAACGGCGTGCTGGAAGACTTTGCAACTGATGGCAATGATCGAAAGGATGTGTTCTTCTATCAGGCGGATGATGATCACTATATACCACGCGCAGTCTTGCTAGATTTGGAGCCCCGTGTTATAAACACTATTATGACATCTGCTTACTCCAAGGTAAGTAGGAATCCAACGAAATTTGTCGGACGTTCTTAAATTCCATTTCTAATACATTTTTATTTAGCTGTACAATCCTGAGAACGTATATCTTTCCAAGCATGGCGGCGGTGCAGGCAACAATTGGGCATCCGGTTACGGTCAGGGCGACAAATTGCAGGAGGAGATTTTTGACATAATCGACCGCGAGGCAGACGGAAGCGATTCGCTTGAAGGATTTGTTCTCTGTCATTCTATTGCTGGCGGTACTGGCTCGGGTATGGGCTCATTCCTAATGGAACGCCTGGCAGATCGCTATCCGAAGAAACTCATCCAAACGTACAGCGTGTTCCCAAATCAAGACGAAATAAGCGATGTGGTTGTTCAACCATACAACTCCATGTTAACCCTGCGTCGCCTGACCACCGCTGCGGACAGCGTCGTAGTACTGGACAATACGGCTCTTAATCGTATTGCCTGCGATCGTTTGCACATACAAAATCCAACCTTTACACAGATCAATACTCTAGTCTCGACCATCATGAGTGTGAGCACGACGACGCTGCGTTATCCATCGTACATGAACAATAATCTCATTGGCCTCACGGCACCATTAATACCAACGCCCCAACTCCACTTCCTGATGACTGGCTACACACCTCTGTCCAGCGACGCGAATCTCAGTAACACCGTAAGTTAATTTTGAATGACATTTTATAAATATTATTATTCACATATTAAGCTAACAAATAACAATTTATTACTTGACTGCATTTGATTTAATAGTTATCATTTTGAATTTCACATAAAAATCAATTCTATTTCAGAATTGAAATATTCAAACTTTTTTTATCTACATCTAATAAATTTTTTCATTTTATTTAATTTTATAAAATTCATAAAACAATTATTGTAGCATAATCCCTTGTCTTCTCATCAGGCCGTTAACGTGCGCAAGACCACAGTGCTGGACGTGATGCGGCGTTTGTTGCAACCGAAGAACATGATGGTGTCCACCGGCCCCGACAAAAGCAACCATCATTGCTACATCTCGATATTGAACATCATACAGGGCGAGGTAGATCCGACGCAGGTGCACAAATCACTGCAGCGCATACGGGACCGTAAAATGGCACAGTTTATACCATGGGGCCCGACATCCATACAGGTGGCGCTCTCACGCTCCTCACCGTACGTGCAGAGCAGCCATCGTGTCTCGGGCTTAATGCTGGCCAATCACACGAGCATTTCCTCGCTCTTTGAGCGCACCTTGAACCAATATGACAAGCTGCGAAAGCGTGGGGCATTCCTGGATCAATTTCGACGCGAGGATATCTTCAAGGATGACCTGAACGAACTGGACGAGTCCCGAGAGATCGTTGATGGTCTCATGCAGGAGTACGAAGCGGCCACGCGCATGAACTATTTGGAGTTCTCGGCGAACAAGCGGGATCCCAAAGTGGATGGCGATCCACGATCTGAAGAATCAAAATCGACGAATAGCGTCGTTTTTTAAGCCCAATATCTATTACATGTGCCATACGCGTACCGTGATCAAAGTATTCTTCACTTGCTCGAATATAGATTTATATATATGTGTGTGTATGTAATTATTTAAAAGTTGACGCGCAAGGATTCAAAATCCTTTAAGTATTTAATCAACATACATTGTTTTAACCACCTACTTACAAATTACACGTATATATATTATTCAAATATGTTATTAAAAGTAAGAACTTTTATGTTTGCACATTTTGTCATTTTATGGTAATTAAAATGTGCACAAAAAATAAACAGAAATCGCCTATTACCAGAAACAGACAGATTTATGGATAGTTGGGCTTAATGTTCTAAAAAAAACAGTTATTTTCAATGGGTTGTTAACTTATCGGCAACTTGTGGTGGCTGGTCGATAAGTAGTTCAAACATTTCAAGGGTGAATGGCATCAGCTGTTCTTGCTATAAGTCATTTGAGATTGTCATTGCAATTTATTTTAAATGCATCATGAGTCGTCGATCGCCATTTTGATTTTACGGTAGACGCACCCATGTTCTTATATGCATTATTCAATATTAAGTTTTTTCTAAGTAAGAAAGTCTTCAGTATAACAACATTTCCACGAATGGTGCAATTGCGTACACTTGTGAATGTTGGTGCATCTTCCATTTGTTGGCAAACAATTTTGAAACAGCTTCAATGGAGCCAAATGCACCTGTTAAGAATGCAAGCCCAGAGGTACCAGCACAGATCTCCACGTTCGCATTGCTCGACGTGGAAACGTCAAATTTGCCAGAGTTTAACCGTAATCGAGTTAGCATCACCGAACTTTGCATCTACGCATTCGATCCTGCAGTTTTAAAAGGTAATGCAGGAACGCAGGAACAGCTACAAACACTGGGCAGGATTTTGTCACCTAGCCCCACGAATAGAGTGCCAGAGCAGCCAAGAGTAATACACAAGCTAAATTTGCTATTCCAACCTTCAATGATGGTGCATCCGGAGGCAGAGAGAATCACAGGTTAATTAAAACTAAAATCAAACATTTACATAAATTTGCAAATTATTTTTTATGATTATTTTGGCTTTGACAGGCTTAAATAACTACATACTGGAACGGGAATCAAAACTGGATGAAAATGCGGCACATATTATACTGAGATTCCTGGAGCATTTGCGCCCGCCAGTTTGCCTGGTAGCTCATAATGGTTGGGCGTTTGATTTTCCTATTGTAAAGCATGTATTTGAGAAATTAAAGATGACATTGCCATCATCCATGCTGTGTGTAGACTCGTTGCGCGCCTTTATGGAAATCGACGATAAACTATCCGTGAAATATGATGATTTACCGCCTGAACTGAATATTGAACGGAAGCAGATATCGGAGTCAAACACAAACTGGCAGGCAGTTAATGAAACAACACCGAAGCGACCAACTCTAACGAGTGGGGATGCTAATCTTAAGCGGAAGATCTTAATCGATGGAGATGGCGATAATGATGAAGGCACAATTTGTTCAGATGCCAAGCGTATTTCCGGAGACTTACGCGCTCGCCGACAACTATTCACTGGCCTGAAATGCGCACAAACTAAACGTTTTCCACCACGCGGACGGTATAGATTAGCCCATCTATATGAACGCACATTCGAGCAGCCGGCAGAATATGGTCATCAAGCCGAAGGAGATGTAGTAATGCTCACAAAACTCATACAACACTATGGTGTTGATTTTATTGCCTTTGCCGAGGAGCAAGCCATTCCATTCGAAGATGTTGTACCACTTGGTGCCAAATCTTCAAAGTAATATTATTTTTTATCTATGATACACGTTTGCAAGCCATTCCATGCACTACCATTTGTCCTACTAAGTGTTTTTCAATGTAGTTTAAATTTAAAATGTACATCACTTGCATGATATTTATAAGGTGTTAATATTTTAATATATTGCAATATATTTTTATATTTGATAATTTTTATATTTTATAAAATTAAATTGTTTTCAATAAACATTTATGGAACCCAAGAATTTTAATAGCTCTTATTTAATTAATTAATCACACAAACTGAGTAATAACCGAAGCTTATTAACAAAGAATAGCCGATTTTTTGGCCTTTCAGAATCGTCTTTAAATTAAGTTTGATTATCCCAGTTTGTTATGCTGTGCGAAATATAAATTATGCAATTCAAACTGAAAGAAATCTACAATTGTAAAAATATTTTTGTGCTTTTATTCACGCCAAGTTACAGTGAGCAGATTCTGTGCATCGATGATATCTTATTCAAACGAAAAACAGCCCATTAGTAACGTATTTTATCTAAAGTGATTTATAGATTGGATAAAATTAGAAACATAATTTCGATAAGGTGCCAATCTCATAAAGTATCGATTAAATGCTATTTGTAAATGTAAATATATCGATAGGCATATATTCATTGTATGCTCGATACTTTGTACAGTCACAATTCGATAAGTCAAGGGAAAGTTCTCCCAAATCAGCTGTTCCCAAACAAAGAATCAGAACAATTTACGTTGCAAAAAACGACGCAGATAAAACGGACAAAGATCAAAATACAATAAGTGGGAATAAAATCACAAGCAGATAGGAACATAAGTTAACACCTAGGACACTTTATAAAAAGCACTGACAATATCAGAAATCAGTGAATTATGAATTTATCCTTCGCTGGCTGCGGTTTCCTCGGCATTTATCATGTCGGTGTGGCCGTCTGTTTTAAGAATTATGCGCCGCATCTATTGTTAGAGAAAATAGGTGGGGCATCGGCTGGCTCACTGGCCGCTTGCTGTCTGCTCTGCGATTTGCCGCTGGGCAGCATGACATCAGACTTCTTTCGGGTGGTGAACGAAGCGCGACGCCACTCGCTGGGACCCTTTAGTCCCTCGTTCAACATACAGACTTGCCTGCTCGAGGGCCTTCAAAAGCATCTGCCTGAGGATGCCCACAAGCGTGTCAATGGACGCCTGCACATATCGCTGACGAGCGTCTTCGATGGCCAGAACGTGATCATATCGGAGTTTGAGTCGCGCGAAGAGGTACTCCAAGCGCTACTCTGCGCCTGCTTCATACCTGGCTTCTCTGGCATTTTGCCGCCCCGTTTTCGTGGAGTGCGGTATATGGACGGCGCCTTTTCGAATAATCTACCAATTCTGGACGAGAACACGATCACGGTTAGTCCCTTCTGTGGCGAAAGTGATATTTGTCCGCGCGACCAAAGCTCGCAGTTGTTTCACTTTAATTGGGCCAACACAAGCATTGAGATTTCACGTCAAAATGTCAACAGATTTGTGCGCATTCTCTTCCCGCCACGACCCGAGTTCCTCTCCAAATTCTGCCAGCAGGGCTTCGATGATGCACTGCAATTTCTACATCGCAATAACCTAATCAACTGCAGACGATGCGTTGCTGTTCAGTCGACATTTGTCGTATCGGAAGCAATAGCGCAGCCACCAGAATTCGATCCAGAGTGCCATGAGTGTAAAAAGCATAGAAAGGTATGTGTAGCAATAAATATATAACTTGATAATTCCTCGAATTGTAGATGTATGTATGTGTATTAAATTATATATATATTTGTTTACAAAATTTTTATGATTTCTTTTTAATTTAATTGACCTGTTTACGATTCTGGGAATGCAATAATTTTCTTGAATTTTATGCAGGACGCTTTGAGTTCAAATATGCCACAGACAGTCCTCGATGTTATACAGGACTACATTGAGCAGGCAAACAAGGGCTTAGCCAACTGGATCTTCCGGCATCGTGGCATTAAATTGCTCTCGCTGCCAGCAACAGTTCCCATGGACTTTTTGCTGGCTACCGTATACAAAATCACCAGCCTAACACCTAAACTGACGAAGCAAATGCGACATTTGGTGGCCCAATTTAATACTGCCATTCAAATGCGACTTTTTAGTAAATTTACGCTCTACGATGCGCCACATTTTGATGCCACAGGCCTGCTGCACTCAAGCCGCTTATATGGGCCGCGTGTTTCGATACTCGTTGATGAGTGGTGAGTGGGTCCTTTATATTATTGTTTACTGATTCTTATCAATTATAAATTTTTTATTGTTTATTTATTTGTTTTTATTTGTAGCGGCGCTTCACCACTGAACGTAGATGTTGATAACTTCGAGCATGTTCTGAAAATGAGCACTCATAATGACGCATTATATGCTTACTACTACACCGATAATAGCACTAATCAGGTCAAAGTGACCGAAATTTTTGATTATGATGAAATGACGGAACACGGTGAACTGGGTACTGATTTGCAGCTATATGAAGGCTCAGTCGAAAATCATCCGAATCCTCGCCAGCCACATTCCCACAATGCAGTCGTCAGCGAATGGAATGGCGTCGAATCAGGTCAGTACACACGGTCATTTTAGTTCACCGGATCATGAGATCATATCAAATCCATTTAGTTGCATAAAAAATCACCAAGACATTTCTTACAGTACAATTAATGCCAACCACACCCGAATTACACGATGTCGCATTTTAAACCATTCCAACTCGCTCTCACACATCTACGAATTGGCACAATCATAAACGATTAAACAAGACTTCATATCATTTGTCAGGTATACTTGGCACATTTTCATTTCAATAGCTTTGAATAGTTTTTGGAATCATCTGATTTGCTTTTATTATTTTCATAACAAAATCAAGTATCTTTATGAACTTTAAAAATATTTTTGTTTACAGACTTTTTCATAGACGCTCACACGCCGAATTCGACAGAATCGTCTCTATCGAGAGCTCCAGAGTCGCCGTTCTACAACACCTTTAACATCGAACACAATTCGGCAGAATTTAATAATGCATCGACCGATCAACATTCCAACAGATCGTCGACAAATAACAACGATTTGTGTATAGAAATTGAACGAGAGATATCCACATGACACTCAAATTCGAATTTGTAATGTAACATTTCCAAAGCGGCTCCTAGCCAAGCGAAGAGCCTTGTAGCTTTCCGTTAGCTTTTAAGACTTATATAATCTTAGTACGAAATCGTATATATGTATGTATATCTGTAACTTTACTTTACATACTATCTTGGCTTCATCAATTGTTGTGTTGCAGCGTGCATATCATTAAACGTGGCTTTATTCTGCTCATGTATATAATGCGTTGTATCAAATTTATGTTGAATGTCTCCTAAATATATCAAATAAACAAAAATACACATTTTTATTTACTAACTTAAAAGAATAGGTCATGCTAAAGTAATTTTCTCTCTTACAATATGTTTTACAGATTAATGTGACATCTGTTGAGTTAACCTCGTATATTGCCATAATGCGCGCTAGCAAATGCAAGTATGCTTAAAACTATATAGGCTGACGTTATCAGTGCGAAACTATAGCAGTAATCTGGCACTGCATGGCCTCATCACTATCTTCAACTTCCAGTCTATATATGTTCTCTAAGGCTTAGCTGATCTGTACTACTTATTTTTTGATTATAAGTATGGTCATGTATATATGCCGCAGAACAAAATCAAGAATGAAAAAATAACGAACGGAACGGAGATACCCTAAAATCAAGTCAATATGCCCACCATACATACTTTAAAAATATAAAATCAATTACATAATAAATATAAAGATTTCCGATTCAAAGCCCAATGTGAATGAGGAAGCTGTAACAACAAAAACTGTATAAATCTATTCTTGAATGCGATTCATTTAGCTTGAATTTACTGTACTCATTAACAATATACATTGATTTTGGGTAAATTATTACACATGTTACAAAAAAAATTTCACTTTGTTAATTATATAAATTAATGAGGACATGCGATAAAATGTGTCAGTTCCCGCGCCTTTCATTCGCATTGAATAATCGAACATGTAATGCAATATGTTTTATAATATAATAATTTACATATTTATATACTTCAGAGACTAAAATATACTTTATATACCTAGTACTATATAGATTAAAGGTAAATAAATTACATTAACGTCTTCTAAGTCCGGCGGTATCTCTACATATTGTGTATATAAGTGCAGATGCACAGATATAGAACCAAATTCTTGCGCTTTGTTTTAATTATTACGTTTTGATAATTAACATAATTGCTTTATTCATTGTTGTATTTATAAATATAGTGAGAATTGTTTTATATTTTAAAAGCTTTCAAAAGACTTGTTAAATAGGCATTTGCACGAAATTAACTGTACAATATAAAAAGAGGCTTAACGAACAAAACTTAAAGCCTATGATTTTGCTTTATACAAGGTAAATTGTAACTTTTAGCTTATTTATGTGAAGTTGCCTGAAATACCGGCACTTATATAATGTGCGGCAATTTTTTCTTTTACTTATATATAGCATATTTCATAACTTGCTGCTTTATATTACTTGTACAAATGTTTACCGAATAATGTTAACTAATGTATATCATTTATATATCCGTAAGTGCTTCTGATTCTGTATATATATGTGTGTGTGTGTGTGTGTGAGTTAGTGTTTGTGCGTCTGTTTTGACACAGACACCACAGCACAGCTTAAAACGAACCTAATCTAAATGTATATACAATTGCTGCTGACAACGCTTACTTCTCAGTACTCTCACGTCTGAGTACGTCGCTCGTATTCGCTGCGTCTGTAATCAGCGGGATAGTCGCGCGGCATGACCGGATAGCCACGTGGCTCATTGCGATAGCCTGGAGGCGGTGGCGGCAATCCGGCAATGCCATTCGGCACATAGTAATTGGGCGGCAGGTAGTGGCTCGAGTAGGCGGCATGCGACGGCAGGACGGAGGCGTATCTGCACGAGGAAAATCATTAAATTTTAATAAATCACCGAATATAAACCAGATAATGAATGAATGAGTATGGTACAATCGCACGTGACCGACACTGAAATGCACTCATCCCAATTTAGTAACTAGTTAATTAAGAACTCAAAGAGATTTAGTTTTATTCGTTGTTGACGACAACATTAATTATAAATTTAAAAAGATCGGATCGTTCAAGCTTTAAACTAATTGCTAATCAATAAGTAATTTCAATTAAATTAAGAAAACAGCCCAATTTTAACTAAATATTATTTTATGTATTTAATGACATGATGAATTTGTTGCTGTCAACTCACCTGCGCTTGTCTGGTCGCCGTTCGCGATCGCGCTCGCGATGATCCCGATGATAACCACCACCGGGAGCACCGCCGCTTCCTCCACTGCGCTGATAAACCACCGTTTCATATCGTTCGCGCTTGTAATCAAAGTTGTACCTGCACCAAATTAAAACAAAAATTTGTATCAGCCAAATATTCAAACGTGCAGCATTATGCTGCATTGTGCTGCACATACCGATCACGTGCATGCCAGCGGTCCATCTCTGCCGGGTAGTTGGAGCCAACGGGTGGCAGCTCGAAGCGCCGACTGCTTGAAGGCGAGTTAAGACCCGAGCGCCGTGAGCTGCTGCCCTCGTAGCCGATGGATGCACCACCGCCGCTGGCATAGTAATCATCGGCTCTGTTATGCTTCTTGCGCTGATCGTCGTGGCTTCCATGGCGTGACGAGGCGGTTGCCGCATCCATGTTGAGGCGTTTGAATGACATCGACTTGAGGTTGTCGCTGATACCAGCACTGTTAATGGGCGTGCCACCGATGCTACCTCCTTCCGCATCGTCTTCATCGCGTTTTCTTTTTATCGGCGAATCGTTGGCAAAGCGGCGAGCTGACTTTTCCTCGGCAGGAGCACCGGAGAAATATCGTCCCTGCCGCTCCTTATCCTTGTCCTTTTTCTTTTTTCTGCCACTCTTGTCGCGCTCCTTCTCCTTTTCAAGGGTGGCTCCATTTTCAGTACGTGATTTCTTTGATTTGGCGCCATCTGAGGTTGCCGTATCCTTCGAACCATCTGCTTGCGTCTGCTGCTTGAGCGCGTTCTTATAGATTTTAAAAAGTCGCTTGGCATCCAATTCCGTAAATTTGGACACAAAGTACCACAGATTGCTGCGCCACTCCTTCTTCTCGGTCTCCCCATAAGGCTGCAGACACACATCAATTTGTCGCCCGATCTGGAACAGACAGTCCCGTGTATGTTGCAATTGATCCTGATCTGACAAACTAACATCGGGCTGATCAAGTGCCTTCAGCGCTTTCTTCACCGGTCGCATCTTCTCCTTGCATTCGTTGAAAATGCTCGGATCCAGATCGCCCAGCACTTCCAGAGCTCTGGGCTCGTTGTTTGCCGTAAAATGCATAGGCTTGTTGCCATTGTTGTCGGATGCACTTGCTTTCTTGCTGCGTCCCTTAGATTTCTTCTTTTTCTGTTGTGTGCTAGCATGCTCCGCGGCCGCAGATGTCGCAATGGGAGAGGCAAGAATGCAGCTACCATCTGCCGTTTGTTTGAGTGTGTTATCCCCCGGCAGCGAGGAGCTGCCCTCCTGCTCGGCAGCAGCCTCTTTGCTCTCCGGCGTGCTGACTGCTGTTGTGCTCGAGTTGAGATTGGGTTTCTGCTTGCGCGGTCGTCGCTGACGTCGCTTCTCGCCTTTGGTCAGTTCCACATTCTTCTTGATGATCTTCAGCAGGTACTCGGCTCGGGATTGCAAGTGCTTCGCCTGTGGTTTCCGCGTATCGTTGAGCAATATCTTTTCGCTGAGCTTGAGGGTCGGATCTAGCTTCATTTGCTCCCAGGAGCCAATGCCGTATTGATAAATGCCACGCAGCAAGTGGGTATCCTCATCGGCGCCCCACTCCACATCGAAGTTGGCGGAACGTGTCTTAATGTTGAACGCCCACTGCTGTCGCTCGTGCGCAGAGCTCGGCAAGAGCTCATTAAGCGGTTGCAGCTCCTCCTCGCAGGCGAGCAGCGTTTTCGCGTTGAACGACACGCCGCCCAGCTTCACGGAGTACGTGGCGCGTGTGCGACGTTGTTTGTTGTTGTTACCCGACTGCTGCTCCTCGTCCTTGACAGTCTTGATTTCTTCCTCCTTGTGCTCTTCCAGAAACTGCACGCAACGATCATGCAACATCTCACCAATGCGCTTCAATTCAGCCAGCGGTTTCTCCTGCAACTCTGCATCGCAAGCAATCGCCTCCAGTCGCAGCAGCGGCGCCGGAAACTTCTTATAGCTTCGTATAAAGCGCCGCAGCTCGGCATCGGTGAATCCATTGATTTTCTCCTTCATGGCGGGACGACCGCGTTTGCGTTGCCTACCGTCGTCGCCGCCGACGCCGCTAGCATCGGAGCCCAGCTCATAATCCGAATCGGCCGAATCGTCGCCCTGTTGCTTAGAGCGTGCACCGCTCTTAAGTGTACCCCTTTTGCCGGTATCGTTTTTATTGGCTGCTGCTGTTTTGCGGCGCGGCGGCAGGTACAAATCTTCCATTTCCTTGGCACGCTCCTCATCCTCGATGACCTTGCGGAAGCCCTCAGGTATAATGTCGTCCCAATCCTTGCTGTCATCCTCCTCATCAGCTCCCTGCTGATCCTTACCCGCCGTTTCGCTCGGCTCGTCCTCCTGAAATGCAGCAATGCTAGCTACCTTAAACGCGGAGAGCAGATCATCCCCGGGCATTTCGGGATCTTCGTTGCGGGTCTCGGCGCGTCGCAGTATTTCATCGATATCGCAAACGAGCTCCTCCTCATGCTCCTGTTCGTCCTTAAACAGCTCTTCGGCCCCAAATTTGAGAATGGCCGACAAATCGTCTTTGTTGAAGGGATTTGAATTGGAGGAATGACCATTGCCGCTCTTATCCAGCACCGTACGCCCCGTGGTATCCATGCGTTGTATCACCAAATGATCGAGCACCATCTTTTGCTTGGCCCGCTCCACTATCTGCTCCTCGACGGAGCGTGCGGTGACCAGACGATATATGTTCACCTGATTCTTTTGGCCAATGCGATGGGCACGCGCCTGCGCTTGCAAATCATTCTGTGGATTCCAATCTGAATCAAATATAATGACCGTATCGGCTGTGGCCAAATTAATGCCCAGACCCCCAGCCCGTGTTGACAACAGAAAGCAAAAATCCTGACTTCCCTCAGCATTGAAATGATCCAGCGCCTGCCGTCGCATCTCACCCTTTATGCTGCCATCCAGGCGCTGAAACGAAAAGTGCCTCTTCTGCAGATAATCAGCAAGCACGTCCAACATGCGAACCATCTGGGAAAAGATGAGCACGCGATGGCCC
The DNA here is from genome assembly GCA_035042405.1 of Drosophila demipolita. Lineage (NCBI taxonomy): Eukaryota > Metazoa > Arthropoda > Insecta > Diptera > Drosophilidae > Drosophila > Drosophila demipolita. Next base: position 1,747,407 of record JAWNLI010000044.1, on the reverse strand, counting down.
GTGTCCTTCAGCTTGCACAAGAGCTTGTCTAATAGCACCAGCTTGCCGGAGCCCTTAAGCAGAGTTTGAAGCGCCTCGTCCTGCTGCAGCCCGAACAGCTCAAACTCTGAGGGTCGAATGAGCGCAGCATGATTGCAGCACTTTTTCAGCTCGATGACAATGTTAAGGAAGGTGGAGGTAGAGCCTCGTTTGCCTTTGCGTAAGGCATCAAAATTTTTGGTCAGAATCCATTTGTAATACTGCTTCTGCAGCGATGTCATCTCCACGCGAAGTATCTGCTCCACCTTGGCGGGCAGAGATTTCTCCACGTCCTTCTTCACACGCCGCAATATATACGGCTCGAGCTGTTGATGGAGACGCGTATAGCCCTTATCCTCCGCATTCCCATGCTGCAGCTCAAAGTTCTCCCACGTATCGAATTTGGCGGGCATAATGAAGTGCAGCAGCGCCCATAGCTCCTTGAGCGAATTTTGCAGGGGTGTGCCAGTAATGAGCAATCGATGATTTGTCTCAAACTCCTTGAGCGACTTGTACAACAGCGAGTCATCGTTCTTCAGGCGATGCGCCTCATCCACCAGCAATGCCGCCCACTGGAGCGTTCCCAAATATTGCTTGTCTTTCAGCACAATCTCATATGTGGTCAATATACAATTGAATTTCAGTCTTTTCGAGCCCTCAAACTGCCATTCGTACTGATGAATTAGCTCACGTGACTTCACATCGCCCAGGTAGGTGACCACATTCATGTCGGGCGCCCACAAATCAAACTCGCGCTGCCAGGCGGTCATTGTACTGAGCGGAACCACACATAAAAATGGACCGTACAAGTGATGGATCTTGAAGAGCGAATAGAGAAAGCAAATTGTTTGGATGGTCTTGCCCAGACCCATTTCGTCTGCCAATATGACCGAATTCTCCTTGCTCCACGAATGCAGCAGCCAGTTGAGACCATCCATTTGATAGTCTCGGAGCGTAAGACCCTCTGACAGGAATTCCGGCTGTAATTTGATGCGTGAAAATTTAGGACGATATTTGATCACTCGACAGTGACGCGATGGTGTCCACTTGGAGTTCTCCCGCTCGGTGAATTGTTCCACGCAGCGTTGCCATTTCCGCAGTACGAGCGTCGCATCCTCCCATGTGGACTCGGCGTACGGTAATGATTGCCATTTGCAGAGGAACTCCTCGCTGCCGTCATCGGGTTTGGTGCCGCGTGCAATAATCCTATCCACATTGTTGTAAGATTTGAGCAAATCATGCTGCAGCTCCAGTTGGCACTCAAAATAATCAATGTCCTCCGGACCGGCATAGCGACGCCAGCACGCTGTATCCTGCTCCTTTTTAATGAAATTATCCAGCTTTTTCATGCCCTTGGCTTTCATGTCTCGGAGCGTCGTCTCCGACTCCCAGGTATTGTGTATGTAGCTCCAACCCTTCCATTTTATCAGATATTGTACCTCCGACGGGTCATCTGAGGCGTCATCGAAACCGGCATTTGGATCACAACCATTCTCTTCGATGGCATAAATCGTTGTCTGATTGCCGGTGCAGCCCTTCTTGCCAACACGCTGCGCAAGTATGCGTTCAATGGTCTCGCACTTCTCGTCCTCCTCAGCGGCAGCCGCATTTGCCGCCGCCTGACTCTCATCATACTCTAATTCTAGCAGATCCTCTGAGTCGGTGGCTTCGTTCTCTGACGTCTCTTTGTAACTGACAGCAGCGGCGGTGCGGCGAGTGGCAAATCTAATTTTTAAGACATGCAAATAGAATAGCGTTCTATTGTATTACTGACTTGGGATATGGACCTACCGTTTGCTTGCATCATCATCATCGCTGTCCTCGGAACTGAAGGGTTTCACACGGCGTCGCTGCTGCTGTTGTTGTGACTGTTTGTTGCCGCCAGAGCGGACACTACACTTGCGTTTCTGTGATCCAAACGGCACCTCATCGCTGTCAGCGTCGTCGCTCTCATCGCTCTCGTCCGAGTCCCAACTATATTTTTGGGTTTTTTTAGATTAAAGGTTTTCATATAATGCGCATAAATTTTATAAACTAGTTATTGGGCGCTCTACTAAGCGCATGAAGGCATCAAAATATAATCGATTTTAAAGAACAAATTATGATTCATTATGATTCTTAAATTTGGAAAAAAAAATTGTTTTTTATTGATCTTGTATAAATCTATTAAATAAATTCTATCAATCGACCTAGAACTAAATGAAAATAACTTACTTTTGCTTGTTCTTCTTTTTGGTAGGCTGTGGTCGTTTCGATTTGTCAGCAGCTTGTGGAGGTCCTCTTCGGGGCTGGCGCGTTGATCGCTGAGGTCTGTAATCATCTTCCTCATCCTCCTGTACAATATGACGAGAGTAAAAGTAAAGCTTATTTGTGACTGACAAGCATGATAAACTTACGCTACTGCTACTGCTGCTGGAGGATGTGGGGGAGGCATTGGCGGAGCTATCACTGGCATCATCTTCTTCGGCGCTGGCTTCGCTGGCGGCCTGTGATTGTGTCGGCTGCTGCACTTCAGCATCCTCATCATCGTCGTCATCGTCATCATCTTCATCATCTTCCTCGACAGCCTTTGGCAAGGTTGCGGCCGAGGAGCTGCTACTACTACTCGTATGCAATTTATTGCTGCTGCTGTTGTTATTGTTATTTGTTCCATCTGGCTCAACCTCGGCCTCCGGCTCAGAGTCGGAATCACTGTCGCTGGAGCCACCACTGGAGCTGTCATCTTCATTTCCATCTGTAAAGCCATTTGTTTTGGTATCTGCTTGAGCGGCCGCTGCTGTTGGTGGGAAACCAGCCACCGCCGTTTTGGCCACCGTTGGCGGAGAGCTGCGCCCATCGCTGGAATTACCTGAGGAACTGTCCGAATCGGAGTCGGAACCGGAAGAGCCACTTCCACTGCCGCTTCCACTGCCACTGACATCTTCACGTGTGTCATCTTGTTCGTCTGAGACTATACTTTGAGACGATTCATTGAGTGCCTGCGAGAAAAAAAAAATAGCCAATTTAAGATATGCACCAAGCCCCGCTATAACTTAATTGTATTTCATAAATCGTTTCTCAAAATCAAAATAAATTAAGCAAACAATTCCTTAACCAGAATCCATTAAAAAAATGCTTACAGAACTGTAAGATCAAAAAATTGTAAACTACGATTATTATGTCTGCAGAGACAGTTTGTAGATCCCTTAACCATTCTGCTGAACAATGTATAGCAGTTTCCGAAACCCCACTCAAATGAAGTTCGGAAAAGTCCGATAATCCTCTCCAGAATACAGATGCAATACAATTTAGTTCTAAATTTTCTATAAAGAGCTCAGGAAGAGGTTTAATTAGATTGCTATTAAATCAGACTAACTGTAAGATGTACAGTAATACTGAGATATGACAGAACCTTGACCTAATCCTGTCCAGCTTTTCACAGGGAAATCTTCTGATTATCTTCAAAGCCCGAAAGATTCCTGTCCTTTAAATGACTTTGGACGTACGAGAACTTACCACACACTCTTGTAGTAAGTCGATGCACAACTTAACGACTTCTAAAGAGTAAAGGAACTAAAAAAACACACTTAATCCCGTTCTGACACAGAAGCAATAGAAGAATCCTGCAAATTAAATCCAAAACACACTTAAATCCAAGAAACAATGGCTGTTGCCTCTGTTGAGAATATAAAATAATTGAGTGCCTTGTGTTTCAATGCCAAACACAAATGTGTACAGCATATTTATGGCCAATCCTCTCCAGAAATTTAGTTTTCAGTCTAACAAGAGCGTGTTTTTCTTGTAAATATTCAAAATTAATAGTTTCTACAAGTTGTCAGCCATCAGTACACAGGTCTACTATACAGAAATTAATGCAAATACTCTTTCTGATGGATCCTGGCCAACAAAGGCGGTAAGAACATCAGAAATACGCGGATTTCTTGCTTCTGAAGGAGTTTTCTTGGTCAAAATACACCAGGTTCTCGAAAAAAAGCGATGACATTAGGCATCAAATGCTTAAAATACGATTTTATATAAAATTTAATTAAACGAATGATTATTTCCTTAGCATTTCTCTTTTGGCGGGCTGATAGCTACTGAAAATTGGCCAAAAATCCGAGGATTGGAGCACGAAAAAAACTTTGCACCTGACAAAATGTGATTACGTAATCGATGAAAATTTTCAATTGCCACTGGAATTGTTAAAAAATAATGCATTTTAGTGCATTTTCAATGCGGCATTCAACAAAAACAAACCAAAATTCTTAAATTCAAATGAATTTTGCGAAAATGGGTACCCAATGGATTTCCAAAAAATTTATGCTGTCTGCCACGTTGGATCCTTAGGTACCGTTTGGCGTTGTTAAAATGTTGAAACAATGGTGGATAAGTGTGATTTAGGCACTTTTATGCAAAAAGTCACTCTGGCTAACGCACCAATTGCCGTACAAGTGACGGAGTCTCAAACGGGGGGGACACCTCTTGGGTCCATCTATGTGACTTTTGCTTGCCACACCCACAAAAATATCGTTGAAATTGATGACACAGTTTGAGAGAATTATACTCACACGACGACTTGAATTACATTGACTAGTAACGGTTTGTTTCAAATGATTGAAAGATTTCATAGATTCTTGTTATTTTTTTTGCTCTTACACGACGTTCACTGTCACAGCTTTTTCAAGGCCTACTTACCTGGCTCATTATATTTTCGTGGAAGCACACTGAGTTGCCTTGTAGCGCTCATTAAACATGCAATACACTTGTTAACGGTCCTGATGAATGTTTATTTTGTTTCTTAAAATAAGCCACTTGTTTATAAATGCAGTTTTCAACTACACAAAAGATGTTCACGTCGTCTTAGTCTATTAAAGTAAAAAATACGCCATTTTGTTTTACGCAAGGTTGCATTACAGTGAGCACTAATCGAATTTGCAAGAGTTGCATTACGTGATCGCAATATACACACCTGTTTTCGATTGTCACCAGCTGTGTATCGGACATCCATAGTTCACACAACAAAATCGAGTTGGCAGTCCCGCGGCAACTACACTTACGACTGCGATTTCCCTTCCACCTATTTTCCGTAAATTTTCGTGTTCTTGCCTTTAAAATTTACCGAATCACAGCATGTAGCTCTTGTGCACACATATATACGTGTACATAATGAAAGAAGTGGGCATTGCGCTGCCCAAATCGCGCGGCGTTGGCGTGGGAATTGTGGGCGCATTTCTGCTTATTTTCATCTTCTACTACTTTTATGGGGGTTACATGACGCTTACACTCTTTGCAGTCATTCTATTACGTATGTAGACAATAACATATCAATAATGGGTCTTACTGAAGTCTTTCTCCACTTACAGTCATTTTCTACCATGCACAAGACCTGCTCTTGTATCATCCGGACTTGCCAACAAACTCACGCATTTATATACCCATCCCAACCATGCATAATCTGCCACATCTTACCGTTAGCATTAAGACGCCTGATGATGTGACTCTGCACGCTTTCTGGATCAGTCAGCCCGCGGAGCGGTGTAAATCGGTGCCCACATTGCTCTACTTTCATGGCAACGCTGGCAACATGGGACATCGGATGCAGAATGTAATAAGTGCGAATCGAATAAGATATCAGCTTAGCATTAATGTTGAATTCTTAATTTCTAGGTCTGGGGCATTTATCATCATCTCCATTGTAACATTTTGATGGTCGAATACCGCGGCTATGGCCTATCGACGGGCGTACCTTCGGAGCATGGCCTGGTCACAGATGCACGCGCTGCAATTGATTATTTGCACACACGACACGACCTGGATCATTCACAACTTATACTCTTTGGCCGCTCGTTGGGCGGCGCCGTTGTAATTGATGCTGCCGCCGACACTGTCTATGGCCAGAAACTGATGTGTGCCATCGTTGAGAACACGTTCACCAGCATACGTGATATGGCCGTGGAGTTGGTGCATCCAACTGTAAAATACATACCAAATCTACTATACAAAAATAAGGTGATTCAGAGAGTTCTTCAACAATTTCATATTTATATCATATCATATCCGTTACTCCCTTTCAGTATCATTCACTTAATAAGATAAGCAAGTGCTCGGTACCTTTTCTATTTATATCGGGCCTTGCGGATAACCTTGTGCCACCGCACATGATGCGTGCCTTGTATAATAATTGCGGTAGTGAACAGAAGCGGATGATCGAGCTCCCGGGAGGCTCACACAACGACACCTGGATAGTGGACGGGTAAGATAAGTAAAATCTGCAATGAATTCGTTTAACTGCTGATTATCAATTCAATAATTCTCAAATTTTATTTAACACATTTTGTTATTATTTCATATCAAAAGAATTTAACAATTAATTGAATCTCCAATCGATTTTGCAGTTACTATCAGAGCATTGGAGGATTTTTGCTTGAGCTACAACAACAGCCATCTCCGCTGCAAAAACCACCGGAGAAGAGCAATGTTTGGATAGAACTGGAACATAAAGTTATTGATGTTTAACCCCCATTCTTTTTACACTCCCTCACACAAAAGTGTTCTATTGACTGTGTTAACACTGCGCTGCTATAATACTGATATATATATATATATATATGTATCAGAGTTTTATAAATCTGAAGTGTGCACTTAGGTTAAGCTATTTTAGGCGCTTGTAGTTGTGTTTATGGAGATGACAAGCATTGTGTGCTGTGTGTTCCATATTTTAAATGTTAAACTACTTATATATTTTAGAATAATTGTTAACAATTAAAGAAAGAATTAGCTTTAGGTTAGCCTTAAATCTAAATCAGGTTCCGCAAATGCTAAAACAATAAATTATTTTTTAACTTAAATCAGCTAAAAACCACAAAATTCTTCATCACTGCTGCAATTTAATACAAATTCTTCATCATCATCGTCATCGATGGCAAATGTCTTATTGGCTTTCCGTTTGGAGTGCGACTGTTCCTCGTCTTCGTCTGTTGTTGTGGCTGCAGGCTTGGCCTCTGCCTGAGAGCGATGATGAAACACAAACGAGACGCAATTCATTGCTGTCCAGGCCTGGGAAAGTATTGTATCGGGCAGGCCGCGATTATTGGAGCAGTGAAACCACTGCGACAAATGGGAGGTGCAATCGGTGTTGTCTGGCGGCGGCTGTCTCTGCACATCCTGGAAACATCGCTTACACTTAAGTCTGCAAGAGATAACATAAAAATATATATTCAATATAACTAATGCGAAGTAGAAACAAAAGTACACCCACTTGTTGTGCGTGTCGGATAGCACGTTGGCCTCAAAGCTAAACAAATCCTTGAGATCGTCGCGTGTGAAATGCTTCTCCACAGACTCATTATTGTCAATAATTGTGCTCGATAACGATTTCTTATGCGTCTGTCGCTGCAGTATCTTCTCCTCTATGGAGCCACTCTGCGGGATTCGAGAAATTGATTGAAAATTGGAGCAGCAGCATTTTTTTGTCAACAAACTTACCGCCACCAGGCGATAGATGTAGCAAGGTTTCTTCTGGCCATCACGCCACACGCGGGCCATGGCCTGCTCATCGTTAGCCGGATTCCAGTCGGGATCAAACATGAACAAGCGATTGGCGCCAATCAAATTTAAGCCACAACCACCCGCCTTACTGCTGAGCATGAACAGGAAACAGTCCGAGCTGGGATCATTGAATCTGTCCACAACTTTCGAGCGCTTCTTAATCGTCATGGTGCCATCCAGACGTACATAGCTGTATTTGCGCTTGCGCGCCAGCTGCTCGAACAGATCCAGCGTCTGCGTGTAGTTCGAGATGAGCACCACTTTGTCATCACTATTAGCGCGTATGGCAGCCAGCATAAAATCCAGCAGCATAAACTTTCCACTCAGTTCCGGATTGATATCCCTATAAATGGAAAGACACAGGTTATTGCTATGCGAAGATTTCGATAGTTTCGTAACGACTTTGGTTTGTAGTTGGCCGGAAGCACGTTCTGTGAGTTCTCGAAGCCTTTTTCACGGGCAGCCAACTTTTCGTAGATTAGATCCGGATGATTGCACAATTTCTTGAGTGTGGTAATATCCGATAAGGCAGTCAATGATGCTTTCTCGTTACAATCTATAAATAATAAAACCATCATTAATTAAATGCTGTATATCTGCACAGAAAAAAAGAAATTGATGAATTGACTGACTTAGTTATGCTATTTGGAATCAGAGAAACTTATAAAGTAAATTTGGAGCTGGTTTTATATCTTTGACTGCGCCGAACACGTTAACAACTAACCTGCCAGGCTGCGACGCACCTGATCCGATTTGAGAAAGTTCATATATATCTGGAGCTGCACCGCAGTCAGCTTAGCACAGACGACCATTTCAAACTTAACCGGCAGGTATTTCGTTAGGATCTGATTGGTGCGACGTATGATGCACTGGTTGACCAAACCAATTAGCTCCTGTGTCTTGAGCAACGCGCGGTCGCGCTCCGAGTCCGTGGAGTCGGTATTCTGACCGCGCAGAATGGCATTTTCAAAGTTACGCTTAAAATCCGTGGCAGTGCCAAGCATCTCCGGATTGACGAAGTTCACTAAACTGAAATATTCGGTCAGATCGTTTTGTATCGGAGTTCCGGATAGTAGAACGCGTCGCTTGGTCTTCAGACCCATCAGGGCCTGATATGTCAGATTGTCGCTGTTCTTCAGACGATGGCCCTCATCGCAGATGACCATGCCCACTTCCGTTTTGCAGAGTATGTGCGCATAGAGGCGAAATGTCTCGTAACTGATGAGAAGCACCGGTGTGCCGCAGCGGGTCGAAGTGTTCATGGCAAACTGTTCAAGAGTGCGAGTCGTATCCTCTTTGGAGCCACCCTCCATGGCAAGGCAGTGCATACGACCATGCAGCCACTTGGTGAACTCCTTCTCCCAATTCTTCACCAATGATGAAGGCGACACCACAATAGCTTTCGAAATGGTTGGCTTACAGTCGGCGCTCTGGCGCAGTAGTGTCCATGTCAATGCGACGCACTGCAACGTCTTTCCCAGACCCATCTCATCGGCCATTATGCAGCCATTGAAACTACCACGTTTACCCTCCACACACTCGTACATGAAGCGGACACCCTCGCGCTGATGTGGACGCAACACATTGCTCAGCAACGGATCCACGACGACATGCACCTGCAGCTTGCTGGGATCCAGGGACATGCGTTCGTGTTCCGTATAGAGGGGGGGGGTAAACAGCACAAGAGCATTACAGGCCAGAGGATCGTGTAACGCACGGCGCACTATTGAGCGACGCACTCCCAGCGAACGATTGCCGCCGTAATCAGGCACATAGTTCGCTATAGGCACCTTGAATTTGCGTGCCAGCACCTTGGCAATGCACTGCTCATATTCACTGTTGGCCGTGAATCGAATGGGCAGCGGCAGCTCAACAATATTAGTGGCATCGCGCAGGGCGCTTTGGCGTTTCTCCAGCTGCTGTTGGCAAGCGCGTTTGTTTTTCTTAAGCAACGGCGGCGTAAAGGCATCCTTTGATTTAATGCGCACCCCCAATCGTTGGCTGGGCGCCAAACTACGCCTCTGCAACATTGAAAATGGTTTAGTATAACTGCAATTTAAGGGGCATAAATATTTACCATTTTATGTCAATCTAATCGTAAGCACTTTTAAAAGCGCGGGGACATCAGCTGTTCAGCAGATGTTTAACAGCACTGTCAATATGCGTTCCTATGGTCACACTAAAATCAGAAACTACAATTAACCATTGGTTAAAGGCTAAGCAGATGCTGAATTTAATGCAGATATTTAATTTGGCAATTGTATAACATCATTCTTGTAAGTTACTACGAAGTTAATACTACTTACTACGTAAGAAAGTGTCATACCGGCATAATTTATTAAAGGTGACCATGGTGTTTAATATGTGCCGATATTTCAATACATTTGCCTATTTTATACAACACTTGTCTTTTTGCAATATATTTTACTAAATATAATTGATAAGAACTGCTCATTTACAATTTAACAACTGCCAGCAAAGCGTTACTTATTTCGGCCAACAACAACACATATGTTGCATATCATCTAAATACAATATGAGCGTAATAAACATCTAAAGCTTACAAATCGAAATTGCAGCGAGCGGTCGCTGCTCGCATTTCGGCGATTTGCAGTCGTGGTGTTTTGTTATTGGAGCAGGCATACAAAACAAGATTAAAAATAAACTATTTCGGAATGTTACTACTTTGATAGCAAAAAAGAGGAAAAAATAATGCTCCCAACGATGCTGAACATGTCGCTAACGCACAGATGCAAGAAAAAGTGCGATACGTATAAAACATATTTTTTTTCTTGGGTGAGCAGAGTTATAAATGTTAAATTATGCGATTATAAACACATGCATACAATATTTGTGTGTGTGTGTGTGTGTACACAGTATGCATATATAATATATTTTAATTATTGTCTTTCTTATACCAGTCTTCCACTCCAAACATTTAAAAAAGACAAAGCTGATTTAAAATTAAAAGCAAGCGAAACTCACTCAAAGCGGAAAACGTGATAAATTCAAAAACTTACCCAAGAGCAACGCAACAACAAATATCACGTTCAAAGTGAAGGTCAACGTCACAAGCAACAAGCCACAAGTAACAAGCAAGAAGCAGAAACAACAACAAACAACGGCAACTGTGGCTGCCCAAAACGATATACAAACAGCACCAGCTGCTTGGAATTCGAGCTAGCACTCCATTCCAGCAAAGCTTTCGCTCTTCCACTTCCGCTTGCAGTCGCAAGCTAAATTATTGGCAAGATGATGAGCTCGCAGTTATCGTTTGCGGCTCCGCAGCGCCTGTTGCTGCCCACTCTGGTCTCCCTCTTGGTGCTCATCGTCACTGTGATCAGCGATGACGCCAGCACGATTCCCACACAGAACATGTCGCACAAGGAACGTGCCGAACTGCGGTAAATACAAATGAATGCAATTATTCTTTTAGTACTTTCAACAATTGAAAATTTCAATCATCTCTACGGATGTTTAGCGAAGAGTCGCGCGAAATGTTCTATCATGCATATCACGCATACATGGATAACGCCTATCCTGCTGACGAACTGATGCCACTCTCCTGCAAGGGCCGCTACCGCGGCGTGACGCCCTCGCGCGGCGACATGGACGACATATTGGGCAAGTGAGTAAAAGCGGAAGAATATGAAGAACTCACCAATAATACAAAACTCTTAATTTAGTTATTCTAAGAGATACTTAGAAAATAGATTTTTGACATATAATACTCCTTCTATAATGATTAGATTAGATTCTATAAATTCAAGATAAGATTCATGAATAAGTAAAGATGTGGTAAGTTTCTATAGTTTGACAATGACAAGTTGTATATATGAAATTGCTTTAATGGCTTTAAGGTTCTTTGCAATGATTTGTATTAATATGTTTAACTAAACTATATCTCTTGCAGCTTCTCTATGACGCTGGTGGATGCACTGGACACACTTGTGCTGCTTGGCGACTTTGCTGAATTCGAGCATGCCGTCAAGCTTGTCATACGGGATGTACAGTTCGACAGCGACATCATTGTGTCCGTGTTCGAGACGAACATTCGAATGGTGGGCGGTCTGCTGTCGGCGCACATACTCGCCGAGTATCTGCAGAAGCAGGCAGACGTGATGCACTGGTACAAGGGTGAGATGCTGGAGATGGCACGCGAGCTTGGCTATCGTCTGCTGCCAGCGTTTAATACGACGACGGGCATACCCCATGCACGAGTCAATCTGCGGCAGGGCATGAAGGATCCACAGTTAAAGAAATCCCGCGAAACGTGCACCGCCTGTGCGGGCACCATTTTACTGGAGTTTGCCGCATTGTCGAGGCTGACCGGTGATCCGATATTTGAAGTGCGCGCACATGCGGCCATGGATGCCCTGTGGAAGCTGCGACACCGTGGCTCCGATCTGATGGGCACTGTGCTAAATGTTCACTCGGGCGATTGGGTGCGTCGCGACTCTGGCGTGGGTGCTGGCATCGATAGCTACTACGAGTATCTGTTCAAATCGTATGTGCTGCTGGGTGATGACAAGTATTTGGCGCGATTTAATCGCCACTACAACGCCGTGATGAAGTACGTCAGCGAAGGTCCGATGTTGCTGGACGTGCTGATGCATCGACCACATGCCAAGTCGCGCAACTTCATGGACTCACTTCTGGCATTCTGGCCAGGCCTCCAGGTGCTCTCGGGCGATCTGAAGCCGGCTGTGCAAACTCACGAGATGCTCTATCAGGTGATGCAAATGCATACGCTCATCCCCGAGGCGTGGACGGTAGATTTCCAAATCCACTGGGGCCAACATCATTTGCGGCCCGAGTTTATTGAGTCGACGTACTTCTTGTATCGCGCCACCGGCGACCATCATTATCTGCAGGTGGGAAAGCTGGCGCTTAAAACGCTGCAGAAATATGCAAAAGTCTCCTGCGGCTATGCGGCTGTCAACGATGTGCGGACCGGCAAGCATGAGGATCGCATGGACTCGTTTGTGCTGTCCGAAACATTTAAGTATCTGTTCCTGCTGTTCTCAGATCCTCAGGATCTTATCATCAATGTGGATGAGTTTGTCTTCACCACAGAGGCGCATCTCTTGCCTCTGTCCATTGCACAGCTGGGAAATTCCACTTTTAGTGAGTTAATCAATCAATTCTAATTTCGGCAAGACAATTTTGCAGTTGTTAGTGCCCATATCTAGTTTTAAAATATCGACATATTTAAATTGTACAAATTATTATAGGCTTTCGGCAATCGGACGAGCACAATGTACTCGACTTCATGCGAACCTGCCCCAGTTCCAATAAGCTTTTTCCTGAGAAAGTACGCAAACCATTGCGCAACTTCATTACGGGCTCGTGCCCGCGCACCACAACCGGCAAGCGACTCAGCGCCCTGGACTTTCAGGCAAGCAATGCAGATCATCTACGAGCTGTATACGACATGGGCATCACCATGGTTTCGGTAGGCGACCGTAGCCAAGGCAAGGTGCGACTGTTTCATAGTTTCTATAATGTAAGTTTTCTGTTCGATCTCTTCAGCCATTTTATATTTGTTGGTTAACAGTTTTAAAGCTGAAATGCCATCAGCCTTCCCCACTCAAGTACCTTAATTCTAATGAACACTTACGTTTGTATCTGACAGGCCAAGAGTCAGGAGGAAGGCGAAATGGGCTTGCAGTTTATGCAGGAAATGTTGGAGCTAACCAAAATGCAAAGCATCAATCAACTGGCCCAGCTGCAGGTGCGTAAATCACAAGAGAATTGTGCGAATAACTTAATGGTGAGATTTGTACCATAAAAATTTAATATTCAATATGCAGTAGAGCAAAAATAAATTTAGTTGCTTGAATAGACAAGTAATAAAAGCATATTGGAAACAGAAAAGTACAATTTATTTAAAAACAAAGTTATTTAAGTAAAAATTTAAAAATATTTTATTAAACCGACTGTTAAAATAAATTGTGCAAAGTAAACAAAAACTTCACACACAAATTAAATATATTATCACTAAAGTGTTAAAGAATTTGTTATATATATTACATGTTATTTATTCATATTGTATCTTAAACACACATTTATATCATATTTAATATTCTAGGCTGTTGCCTATGCCTTGGATGATCAGTCTCAGGACTGGACAGCACTGATGGCCGGCCCATCGCACTTCAGCCCGGAGCTGATTGGCGAACAGTTTGTTGAGGGCGATGTTATGTTTGCCCATCCATTCCGTGCTTGCGATGACACGCTGCAGTTCGCCGACCAAGTGGCTGGGAAGATTCTGCTGGCGGAGCGAGGCGATTGTACGTTTGTTAGCAAAGCGCGCTTGGCGCAAAAGGCGGGCGCTACGGCGTTGATCGTCTTTGATAATGTATCTGGTTCTTCCGGGGAGACGCAACCGATGTTTGCAATGTCCGGCGATGGCAAAGATGATGTGGCCATACCCGTTGTCTTTATGTACAGCCTGGAGGCCACCAAACTGGCCGGCGCGTTAATGCGAAAACCAAAGCTCCGATTACGCATCATGCAAATGGTGGAGTTCAAGCGGTGGCAGCTCGCCAAGGAGGCTCATCAGAACGAGACAGCGGCAGCAGCAGCAGCAGCGGCGGCAACGGCGGCGATGCCAAAGAAAAAGCCAGATAAGGAATTGTAGTGACGACTGCTCAATGATGGTCTGGGCCTTCATTATTATGCTTTAATGGCGGCTGTTTAAATTCTAGAATGGCTTTTCTATAAACATTTCACTAATTATACACGCAAAAACTAAGTATAAGTCATTTCCAAATACGATAAAATGTTGTACTTTACTCTAAGACTCGGAACCCCAACATGCACATCATGGCGCTATGGCTTAAAGTTTTTAGCATTTGAAGATAAACATTTAAGTAACGTTTTCAAGCTAATTCGTTAGCTTAACTCTCAGTTTCCTAGCAGCAATCAGACTACGCGTTATGCAATTGCCGGGCTATAAAACTAAAATATGGTCCGTGTTTGTATTTGATATGTATGATATAGATGATATAGATATGCATTCGCATATATATTGTATATGTATATGTAAACTAGATGTATTTGTAGTCCATCAACTTTCACAATTTTTATATGAATTTTACTTTCGTGTAAGTAAATCTTGTGTACATAAAATTAGCTAATAATGATAATTATAATAATAATTAAAATAATAATTGTAATAATAAATAATTAGCTCATAGTTGTATTTGTAACGAATGAAGGAATGTGTAGTTGAAATTGATTAGTTTATATGAAATTAAAGGCGTTTTAAATACATAATTAAATTAAAAAAAAAAAAAAAAACTAAACGTGTTTGCAATTATCAACTTACTTCCCTTTAAGTGTCGAGAATTAAAGAAAAATTCAGCTTTGACTTTGAAATAATTTTAGATTTTATTTTGAATTTATACGCTTTTTTATTCATTTTGGTGTTGTTTTTTAATTGTTAACCAAGAGTAACACATCTCCACTAATAATATAGTACATAGCTAGCAGTATGCTAGAGTTAAGCCTAAAGCTATATTTTTCTTTTAGAAAATAAAAATAAACACATTACAACTTAAATCTTTTATCAAAGTTTACACTAAAGTATAAAATAATTCAATTGACTCCACGATAGTAATTGTATCTCTTTTATAGGCAGATAAAAGTAAATTAACATATATATATATATATATAGATTTACAGCTATATGGTTGAATCAAAACAGTTTACTTAAAGAGCATCTGTGATATAAAAATCTATTTTTTAACTTAGTTGGTAAGGTTTTGCGAACAATTTTGGTAATCAAAAAGGGTTTTATTAATATAGCAACTAAAAAATAAATTCCATTGTGTGTGTTTTGTTCACAAACTAGATTTGAAAGACGCGACATTTTGAGTTCAATTTTTCGATTGTTGAATTTTGGTTATTTTTTTAATTGTTTTGTTGTTTTATATTAATATTTTGTTTCCCCATGGCTAGCTGGGGGCTGGAAGAGGCCGCCATCATAATTTTATGTTGATGCTCTGTAGCCAATTTTAGGACATGATTGGCAATGCTGTCCACGGCGAGCGTAGTCTCCGTCATTGTGATGATCTGTGACTTCTGACGCGTGTAGAAGCGCTGAGTGCCCTGTGGCGACACATATGTGAGCTGCCGTGGATCGGAGGTGCTAATCCAGACCTCGTCGTCCGTTGGCGCTATAAGTATCAGATGATCGCCTGTATTGATGGTCATCAGTTGGCAGTCAAACTGTGGGGAAGGCAGATGGTGCACGTGCAGCAAGCGATGCGAAGGTGTTGCATGCGACAGCTCGCAAGCAATTATGCGCAGTTCTGACCAACTATTTGGCTCCTTGATATGCTGATAGAGGATAATCATGCTGCTCTGGTCCATATCGAAGCTGGGAAAGTGCAGGACGCCCAGATTGTGGCCAAGATCAAAGCCGAAATCATAGTTCATCAACGTGTCTCCGCTGCGATGATCCCAAATGGTAATGCGCGTCTGCCCGTATCCAATCAATCGATCCTCCGTCAAGCACTCAATATGCCTTAGCACATGGCGCATCTGTTTGAACTCCCGTATACTGGCCAGAGTGTCCAGTGTGGGCGTGAGTGAGTATTTGCATATACCAGCCCGCGGCTTGCCCAGCACCAGCTCCTGTTGGCACACCATCACAAAGTAGCGTGAATCCCGTATGCTCGTATAGATCACCTCGTTCCAATCGCTACATGGATTATAAATGTATATATAAAATTGATAGATGCCAATGTTTTTTTTTATAGATTACCAATTGACGGCATCTAGATGCACCGAGTGAGTTTTAGGACGCAGCTCCTCCTCGCAGAAGTAGTAGACATTCACGTGTAGCGACAACAGTTTGCTTTCGCGCTTGTGGTTCTCCAGCAGATTACTGCGCATCTCGATGTAGACGGGCGTCGCGTTGTGCGCGCACAGCCGATTACCATGTGGCGTGGGTACCTCAACATCTATTTGGAGCGAGAACAGGTTAAGAAGGGATGTGAGTTGTAAATAAAATGATTGCTCACAATTTGTATCGCGTTCCATCTCTCCTAAGTATACCCAGCGCTGTGCATCGATGCCATCCGATTTGTTCGAGTCCGTTGATGTTTTTCGGGTATTCTGTTGGGTTGCAGCAGGGCTGGCTTCTGGCTTCCTGCGAAGCACACCAAAAAGATTCGAGTACTTCCAGAACGAGATGAGCTTCTCCTGCAGCACAATGAGCTGATCCAGCTCATAGTACATGAAGAGCACCTTGCCATTCTTGCTCGCCAGCGGGTTGCGCAGTGCCGTCGACCCCTGGCTGAGTGATAAGAGTTCACCCGATGGCCTCAACGGTACACTGGACACAATCGGTTCGTCTCTGCGGCCAGTGAAACCAGCCAATTGCCGTGAGCGGCGCGGGAAAAGCGGTGCCCGCTGCGATGTGGGTGGCGATAATGGCGGATATTGGATTAAAGTTGGTGTGGCTACAGCATTAAAGTTGACCTCAGACGATTGCTTCTGCTGTTGCTGTGGCAATTGCTCTTGCTGTTCTCCTCCAGAAATCAGTTGGTTTGGCTTGAACACAGCATTAACATAGCGACGCACTGCTGCACTGTAATGGGGCCGATTCACCACGTCCTTGAGGAACTCGTGCGGACCCACCAAACGCTTGGACTTCGACTTCTCTGGGCTCAGCTCAGGTGTTGATGGCACCCCCTCGTACTCACAAACGACTAACTCTGTCGGCAAAGATTTGGCACGCAATCGCACTCGACTTGGTGGCGGTTGCACCAGCTGCTCCTGTGCTGAAGGTGACAGCTGCTTTGACGATTTCTGTTTGTGCACTTTGGGCGACGATGTCGCCTGACTGTTCGCCGCATGTTCTGGCAACATCTTCACTTTCTTCGCAGTTTTCTTGACGACCTTGGGAATGCTGAGGCGTTTGTGGCTCGGCTGTGAGCCGCCGCTGTAACGCGCATCCGACAACTGGTAGGTCTTGAGCAGATTCACCTTGCGGTTGCGCAGCAGCTTCGAGTTCATTTGCGTCGTCGAACGCGTCACCAGCTCCCGCTCAGGCCGACCTGTTGTGTTGCCTATGGCGCGCCGACGGTTCAACGAAATTGCCACCATCTTCTTTTTGGTATTGCGGGTGGCCTTCTGTGGCGGAGCATGTTCTTTCGGCTTATCAATGTTGTTCTTATTATTGTACTGTGCGCTGCGGCGATCTAGCGAAACTTGCGGCGGCTTAGCTGTGCTCGATTGTTTGGGGCTGGTGGGCAAGGCATTGTTGGTGGACTTCACTATGTAAATGCCGGGCTTCCTCTCGCGCACCTGCCGCAAGCGATTCTGCGTACTTTCATAGAGATCGTTCTGGGTGGGCGCGGCGGAGACATAAGCCTTTGCGAACGCCGCCTCCAAGGACATTATGTGGGAATCGCTGTCGGGCAACTGAGAATGGGCATAGACGTGTGGCTCTTCCTGCTGCTCATGCAGCTGCATCATATCGCTCTGGGCACTGCAGTAGTACTGATTGATGGTGTCGTTCACGGTGCCCAATGCGGCAAACGTCGGATAGACAAAGTTATCGCTTTGTGGTTCCACAGAGAAAGCGTCCAATGCAGTTGTACTCTTCTTAAAGCTGCTCGCATTGCCACTGATGCTGCCCGTGTCGCTGTTCATCTCCTGATCAATTGTCTCCTGTTTCTGTTGCTGCAACTGCTCCCGTTGCTTGCATCCACGCCTTTTGCTACGCATATCGCTGCACATCCTGTTCAGCTGCTGTTGGGTGCGCACCCGAAGCGACCGACGCGCCAGATTACTGCTGGCCAGTTCCCGCATGGCAGTTGCCACCGCATTCGCCGTTGCCAGCTCGGTAAGGCCCAGGTAATTGCAGAACTCGTGCTGCTCATAGAATTGCGCATCATTCGAGTGCACTGTGGAAAGGCGAAAGAGATAGAATTAGACAGTTAGAGAGAGAGAGGAAATGTGAACTCACCTGGCGGTTGATGTTGTTCGAGATGCTGCTGTTGCATTTCCAGATGTGCCTGTACTGCTGCGGCATGCAACTCCTGAGATTCGCTAATGTGCTGCTGTGGCAACTCCACTTGCACCAAGCAGTCCATGGGAAAAGATGGTGTGCTCTGATTGACCAGACCTGTGGTGGATGTTTCCCTTGTTTCTCGCGGAACTGGCAAAAGCGTTTGGGTCTGCATTGATTTAACGTTGGGTCGCTGCTGCTGCTGCTGATTCCGCTCTGGCACCAGCGTCATTGCGGATGGATTATCGACGATCTCATAGCAGTCATTGTCATCCTCATCATCGCCCAGCACAATTGGGTCGACCAGCTCGGTAGGCGGAATAATGGGCAGAAGACGTCGATGGTTTGGTCGTTTATGCATGGCAGCATCTTCGCTGGAGTAAGGCGTATTCGATGCAAAAGCCGGGTTCAGTGTGCCGCCCCCAGTGCGCTCGAGAAGCTGCTGTGTCCTTTTGATGAAACTCTTTTGTAATTTCTCATAGAACTCGCTAAATTTGGGTTGCTTGGCGGGCTCAGCTTCTTGCGCTGCGAAGACTGCCTCAAAGTTCTCCACATCCTCATCAGCCTCACAGACGGACGAACAATCCCAACTGTCCAGCTTCTCGCTGAGAGTAAACTGCGGCTGCGACAGACAAGTGATTGCCAGCCGGCGATCAATAGCCTCCGCGCAGAGTGTATTCTTCAGCATGTACTTGCGCTGCCCCAGAGGAGATTGTTCCTCGGCGGTGCCTTGGTCATCGTCATAGTCATCGTAGTCGCTGCCATCTGGCATCGAAGTGGAGCTGACTGGAAACTGTGTGGGGCTGCTGTGTAGCACGGCAGCGGCAGTTGCATCTAAAGCAGCCTGCTCCTCCTCCACATTCTGCTGCTGTTGCTGCTGATGCTCTTCACTACTGATCTCCAGTTGCTCCATGACAACCTGCTGCTCTGGCTGCAATTCCAGTTGTAAGCTGCTATTTGGATCATCCTGATCATTCTCCTCCAGCTCGTGATCGTACACATCACAAATGTCCGGTTGCTCGTCGACAAATGCGTCACAAACCTGTTCCTCATCTGAGGCATCAAGCTGTAGCTGCTCTTCCCCTAGCTGCTGGTGATGGTGGTGATGCTGCTCCTGATGCTGGTAATAATGCTGCTGGTGGTCGAGAGCCGCGTCGCTCAGATAAACATGCGGCTCTCCGCTGTGCTCCAGCTCCTGCTCGCTGCCATAGTTGACGCCGTTATTTCGCTGCTCCTGCTCGGTGTTCGGCACATTCTGTAATCCCGACAGATAGGAATGTTCGATTTCCTGTTCCGTGTGGCTGCCGTGGGTACCTACAATGATTTCGCAGCAGTGATCATCATCGTTTAACATCACCACATCATCCTCATCAGCATCATAGATGACACATTCGGTGTGTTCTTCAACGATAACATTTTCACAATCCATGTCTAGCTGCTGCTGCTGTTGCTGATAGTTTTGCTGCTCATCCGACGGCCCCAGTTCCGACTGCCTGCCAATGAGATCGCCATTTGTGTTGTGCTGCATGTAGCCAGCAGATGTGCCTACGTCCGCCTCTGGCAGTACCAAATGTGAAACTGCAAAGTAAACAACAAATTTAGTGGGGATTGTGAAAGGATTACTGATGACTTACCCGCATTGGTCTGCGAACTGTGCCAGGAGTCTTTTACCGGTGATCCATAGACTAGGGGTTGTTGGACCGTCTGGCCATCGTCGGGATATTCGACAAAGTCATCGTAGAAACCCTTAAAGTCACTTCCATTGGAGCTGGCCAACAGGCTGTGTATTTCCATGTCGTCCGATATAAAGTCCACAATGTTGTCCCTCGAAGGATCCATGCCAAACAGGGGCTCGTCCTGCGCTGCCGCAACAGAAGCAGGAGACGCTGAATTGGCCACATCAATTGCATTGGGCAGTGTAACTGCGCCGCTTGTGGTCACCGCCTGGGCACCGCTCAATGGCGAGAAAATGTCGAGCAAACGCTCCTCGGCAGCTGCATATTCTCGCCGTGAAGTTCCCATGGCTGGTTTCCGCTTCGACATTTGGTTATCGATCGATCGCAAATTGCAGTCGAAACGCAGCGTTTAATATAAACAAAAATGCTAGATTGTAAAATTATATTTTGTTCGGAATTTAACACGTGAAATTTAAATAAAATAGATCAATCTTTTAACAATGTCTTTAAAGCAATACCGTAGTCAAATATGACATGATTAGGGGCGCCTGTTTTTGAACTGAAATCCAAACGCACTCATTTTTATTGGAACTTTTATTATAGCTAATTCTTTCTTCAGAACGTAAGAAAAACAAATTTCTTTGGGAGCAACAAATCGCGGCACTTGTCGGTATGTGAAGAAGAAGCACTGGATGTCGCTTATGCGATGAACCTAACCGCGATAACAGACACATCAAATTGTATATTAATAGCATAACCCACTGACACGCCTAATTGAAACTCTTTTAACTTTAACGAATCTGTATTATGTACTAGACCCAATGAAATATTGCTAACAGCAATATGTGTAATCAATTGGTATGTAAATATTTTGTGCGAATGGCAATTTTGGTATGTCAGCGCCCTTGCAATCGTGGTCACACTGGCGGTCAGCTGTTAGTGTTGCTTTAGAGAACGTCAATTGAGCAATACGCTTATAGCGCGACTAGAACTAAAATAACATACAGACATACTTGGGGGAAAAAGAAAAGCGTTTGCGCGCTGATAAGCAAATCAAAACCTAAGTAGCTGCTGCTTGAGAAATAAAAATATTGAACGTACACACAACTCGTCACAAATATCGTTTGGCGCTTGAACTGTGCACGTCGCCTATGTTATTTTTCGTACAATAATCAATGTGCTTATAAGTTGTTCGGTATTCTCAGTGTAAATAAAAAAATATATGTTATAAATATATGCATTATTTGTGATTCTTGTCTAAGCTAAAAAAGAAAAAAACTAAAAAAAAAAATTATAATAATGAGTGAGAAATTAGTGAACGGTAACTGCAACGGAAACGGCAACGGCGGTGCGAGCAACAAAAAATGCAACGGTAAAAAAGAGGAAATACGCGTATGGTGTGATGGATGGTGAGTCAGTTAACACAGACATATAAATCTGTGCATATGTGTACAATTGACATGTGTGCAATTGACGTGTGTGTGTGGTATTATATTTATTGACATTGAAATGGGCAGTGTTAAAAGTACACATTTATACATATGTGTGTACGCAATTATGTTGTTTATGCATTTGTAATATTACTTTTCTAATCATAACCGTTGTTTCCGATCCATTGCGTCACTTTTACTCTGTTGACAATCAGACGTTGGCATTTAGTATAAATTCCACTGATTTCTCATGCTACTTATCGCCTATATATATATATATATATATATATGTTTGGATGTACGTAAAACTAAATGTTGTTAATAAAGCTTGGTTGATTTAATTCGCTCAGGTTCAAGGTCAACTAAAATCGAAATCTTTAGGTTGTATTTAAATTCTTCATTGTTTGGTTTTTGATTTGTATTACGTAGTTAAACAAGGCATTTGTTGTTTTCCAAATGTTCCGCATCGGGAGCCAATAACAAAATTGTCTAATTATGGTGTGCGTTGCGCCTGACTGACACTATTCGAATTTCTACATAGCCCGTCTGACCGGTTTTTATCGGCAGACCGGGTTAGGCAAAAGCGATTCACTTTTTTATATGTACAGTGCAATACAGTGATTACTAGCATTGTGCAACGACTTGTTCTATACGAAAATCAAATATTATTAAAATCACAATTAGAAAATTAATATATTTTTTGGGCTATCTACATCTTTAGAAGTTCTCTTATGCGAGAGACCACTTTGCTTTTATTATATCTTATATTGTATTGTATGTGCATGCAAATGTATTTCTATATCAATCAAGAGACTTCCGGAATGGCTAGCGCACACATAGAACAACTCTTTCTCTCTGTCTGCCACCCGTGTCGTCTCTCTTTCTCTCCCACTTGCATCCAAGAGACGTGCACACGCCCAAGCGACCAACATCGAATGATTTTCTGTATGTGCACTGTGTACAGCTGTCTCAGCAGCATCAAGCCGACGTTCCCCCATCTTTCTCCCCTTTCTCATTCTTTTATTCTTCCATTTTATTTGTCGTCTTCGTGTGCTCTGCACGATTTGAATTTAGGCAAGGTTTACGTGGCCCAATGTTGAGTGTGGGCCGGTGCCTTGTCTGGCCAAACATCACGTGATTTGTTTGCGCGCATGCTCCTCACCGAAGTGTCCGTCAATAATGACGGCCTACTTTTCTGGGACGCCAGACGCGCCATTGACCCAACTGGCGAATCGATGACGTCATTACCAGAGCCACAGAATGCATTGCACTTATTTGTGAATACCCTGTTTTTATTTGGAAAGTACTAATAAATTTAATATCGTTTTGTAGGGTATAATATTTTTAAAATTAAAATTAAATGTTGTATTTTTTCTGATTATCCTTTATTTATTTATGCATATGGGAGCAGGATATGATTTAAACATATTACAGGGCATTCCATAGTCGAGCAGTCTATTTTACACGGCATTTGTATAATGAAATTGACATTATAAAGGTCAGCAGCTAAAAAAGCACGTGGCCAATAACGTAACGAAGAGAATTCGTTAAGGTCAAATAACTAAAAGCTTAAAGAGGTAAAAAAGCAAATGCGTAGAGCCCAATCAACGCTTGAAATATTCCCATTATAAAAGAAATGGAAAGCATTAACTTGGTATACCTTTTTTCCTACGTCTTTAATAAATACTAGATATACAAATTAGGTCATCTAATAATGCTAAGATTGATGTAAAAATATTTTTTTAAAAATAATCAAAATATTTATATGTTTATTCATAACATAAATTCATAAATATAAAGCTGTCCGAAATTAATCTGTTTCCGGGTAAATTTAGAAAATAGGGCCCCCAGATGGGTGGTGATTATGTCGGTCAGTTCCCTGATAAGACACAATGGCTACGTAGACTATCACGTCAAATGCCAGCAGAATTTGTCGCTGATATGCTCATCATTAAATTAAATGCTTATAGGGTGTTTGAATGTGTGTTTATTTTTGTATATGAAATTACAGCCCAATAATGCCAAAGATCATTAAGCTGATCAAGTATCAGTTCGATCAGCATCATTATGGGTAATTTCAAATGTTATTGTTGAACAGTCAATGAACTCGTGGTCCCTAAATCATTTTCAAAGCAACTGTAAATTCCATGAAGCACTTGTTGCCTTCCATAATATATATATATATATATATATATATATATATATTTATATATTTATATTTATATATATGTATATGTATATATGGGGTAACAATGCTTCGTGTGTTGCAACGGTTATCGCGAGAGCACAAATTCTACTCTGAATCGCGTGATATTTTTTAATCAGCAGTGGTCGACTTTAACTGAATTGATTAAGACCCCAGTACATTGTGATGTTGACTTGATACTATACACATGTGTATACATATAATATGTGCTTACGTCCATCCCCATTCGACATAGATTTTGCTGGAGTGTCGCAAAATCTCCGGGAGCAAAGGTTGCCATTGGCTCTCCTCGTATTTTCGTATCAATGAATGGCTCACAATCGGCTGGCCGCCCAAATATACAGTTTCGAATCGTTGTTATGCCAGATTTCATCCCTTATCATCTCAATTGAATTTGTTAATAAATATTTTGATGATATTCATTTGATGCTGATCGAATGACGTCGTTTATTGATTGTCCAGACGAATCACTTGACAAACCGGTTCTGGTTGTTGGATAGCCTTGATCATGCATAAAAGAACATATGCAAATAAATTCATACAAACATTTATATAAATACAGTAGTCGCTCGGCATTTGGCACTGTTTAGTTCCTAGTTTGACTTATTTATGTACATTTCCATTTTGGTGAGTTAAATAATTCTGAGGCTCGAATTGTTGACGTACTGGCGTGGCCCAATAAGGCTAGTCTGTCTGCCGTTTTGATAAAGGTGACGTCTCAGAAGATTATCTTTAAATATTTTTATGTCAACTGATTGGAATTTGATTACCATTATCGAGTGTTGGTGATGTTGGTCATGATATTTTCAGTTTCGCATTTTGTTTGGCTTTATTTTAATAAGTGGCCTTGTCTTTTGGCTATAGTATTTCTATAAATTAAGCGCGGTAGAATTATATACGCAATTATACGCTTAATCGATGAAATAATATTTAATTTCTATATTAAGAATAACAGGCTATTAACAAGTGTGTTTACTGAAGTAGATAGCCAAAAAGTGTTTTAGAATTGTTAACCAAATTATTATTATATATAAACATATATTGTTCGCTTTTTATGTCAATAATTTGTTTATAAATATGTTAATTTTTAATTCGTGCGCTTTTTAGCATTCATATTTGAATGTATATAACAACAATATTTGCACGAATTTATTTCATAAGAGTGGCACGATTGCTTGGAAAAATTCAACCCAAAAATGGCATAAGAAAACACTTTGGGCAGCTTATCACGTCGAAAGCAGTTGCTGCCCAAAGCGCGGCACGTGTTGCATAGAATTACTGGGCATTTGTTCTCTGAATATAACAATCGTACTACAGACACACATATATCTGTGCCTCTGTGTCTGTCTGAAAAAGCACAACCTGATGATTGTGTTCAAAGTGCGATGTTGTTGTGCCCATGGGGCTTTCTGAAGAGACCAAAAGTGGAGCAAGCAAAGCCAGCGGGGACAACAACAAAAGGTTTTCACAGCTTGGGCCGACCTTGAATTGTGCAGCGAACGTTGAACGAGCAACGATATGCTAAATGAGTGCGTTTTGCTTTATTTGTCTATTTATTTGCTTGGCGCTAATTGCGAATATTTAACTTATTTGCCAGCTGCATACATCACAGTTTAACTCAGTCGGCAATAGTTTGAAAACAGCGCAAATAATCTCGATTTGTCAAAAGTCAAATGCGCCCTGATTGATTCTCCGCTAGTCAATCTATTTTGAAGCCTTGGGGTATTTGAACTCGGCCTCACGGACTACTACGGCTCTGTTGAATGGAAAACTTTTGCGAGCCAGGCACTAATTTAGCCGCCACTATCTCCAGGGTTATCTTGCACACATTTCATTAACGTTGTTCCCCCAAATGAATCAGCACCAGGGATCGCATCATCGCATGCCAATATTACCGCAACAAGGTTATTTAAGTTCATTCACAATGTAAAATCATAATTCTAAATGCGCTTAGTCTGAAAATGTAACCTTTTAGTTAATTAGTGTTTTTACACTTTTTTTTTGGAATGCATTGATTTTTGTTTTGGTTCAACTAATTTTTTAGCAAGTTGTTTTCCAGCTGCGCGTGCTGTGATAGTTGGCATAATAATAAGAACAAACAAACATTTGTATCGCTTCCGCTTAGAGTCTGATAAGAAAATTGTATTTGTATATCTTTGTAGCAAGCCTCTTGTGCAATCCTATTAATTTGAATGTTTTCGTTTCCAGCTATGACATGGTTCACTTTGGACATGCCAATTCACTGCGACAAGCCAAAGCACTTGGCGATAAAGTAATTGTGGGCATTCACACCGATGAGGAGATAACCAAACATAAGGGCCCGCCCGTCTTCACCGAGAAGGAACGGGTCAAGATGGTCAGCGGCATCAAATGGGTGGACGAGGTGGTTCTCGGTGCGCCCTATGTGACCACCCTAGAAGTGCTCGATGAAAATAACTGCGATTTTTGTGTGCATGGCGGTAAGTTTTGCAGTTGGAACTAAGAAAGAAAAAATATCAAAAAAACTGGAATCATTAAAAATAATTATCGATGTAATTGATTTTTTCATTCAAGTTAAATATGCTTAAATTATTTCATTACTTT
Organism: Drosophila demipolita; assembly: GCA_035042405.1. Taxonomy (NCBI): domain Eukaryota; kingdom Metazoa; phylum Arthropoda; class Insecta; order Diptera; family Drosophilidae; genus Drosophila; species Drosophila demipolita. Next base: position 1,720,941 of record JAWNLI010000044.1, on the reverse strand, counting down.
AATTATCTACGTCTCTTTGATCCATATAGATGACATCACAATGACAGCTGAGGGCGTCGACACCTATCATCTGGTCAAGTCGGCCAATCGTTACAAGTAAGTGCTGACCTACCTAATTATTGTGTAACGGTATATTTCTATGACTAACCTTTTAATTTGGTTTAATTCTCGTCTTGTCCCTCGCAGGGAAGTCAAGCGAACCGCTGGCGTATCAACCACAGACCTCGTTGGTCGCATGTTGCTGCTCACACGAAATCACTTCCGTCAGGGTTCCGCCGAATATGATATCGAAAAAGAAGGTAGCGTCTATTTCTTAAAATCTTACATCGTTTTCTTTTTTCATCGATTTAAGTTGTATTCTTTAATGTTTTGTGTACCTCCCCGTTTTCCTCATCTGCCAGCATGTCATTCATGTTTTAAATTAACGTTTAATATTACTTTCGTCTGAGACTTTCTTTTTTACGATTCTTGTTTTATTTCCCTGCATGCTTCTCTAACATACACACATACACACACATACAACTCACAAAATAAAACTGCTCCAAGTGTGAAGAAAGAAGTCAAGTTTAATACTTGTATTTTGTTTACATACATGTTTAATACGAACCTGGGCCACGCACAATTAACTCTTAGTTTGTTGGATTGTTTTCCGTAGCAATTCGTTTGAAAAGTAACAGAAACATTTGCTTTATTTTGCTCTCTACATCTTTACTATTTCTCTTCTTTTTATTTCTATGTGCGCACTGTTTACCACTAACCAAAACTCAAAAATCAAATCAAAAAAACCCAATGAACTAAAATCTCAAAAATCCCGTGCGTGCTGCTGCCCCGCGTTAAATATCCCAAAAAAAAAACCACCTGCAATCAAACGAATCAAATCTCAAAATGTCAAATCGAAAACATATGTAAATGTAAAATACGCTATGTAATGCGATGCTCGTATATATATATATATATATGTCTGTTGCTCAAAAATAATATAACGACTACAACCTGATAATCTTAAACAAAAACCGAAAACAGCCAAAATTTTAAATCTTCAACAACTGCAATCCCGTTTAGGTTCATCGAACATGGGTCAGGATTCAGCGGCCAAGAGTCCCTGGACCGGATGCAGTCAATTCTTGCCGACAACGCAGAAGATAATACAGTTTAGCGATGGCAAATCACCAAATCCCGGCGATAAAATTGTAAATTTTACACAAAATCTCATCAAGTTTACGAATAAACCATAATAATTTCACTTACAGGTTTATGTAGCCGGCGCTTTTGATCTCTTCCATGTGGGTCACTTGGATTTTCTGGAAAAGGCCAGTAAATTGGGCGACTATCTGATTGTGGGCCTGCACACCGATCCCGTTGTTAACTCATACAAGGGGAGCAACTATCCCATTATGAATCTGCACGAGCGAGTACTAAGCGTTCTGGCCTGCAAGGTAAACAAAGTGCCCTTATCAGAGAAGGCGTCTGTCTACTAATCGGGCATTTTTTTGATTATATTATTCAGTTTGTCAACGAGGTTGTTATTGGTGCACCCTACTGCGTCACAGAAGATCTTGTGGATCACTTTAAAATTGATGTTGTGTGTCATGGACGGACGCCCATTGCACTCGAAAATGGAAAGATTGATCCGTATGCAGTGCCGAAAACGCGTGCCATTTTCGAGCTGCTAGACTCGAGCAACGACATGACCACAGAGCGCATTGTTGAGCGCATTATCTCGCATCGCTTGGAGTACGAGCGCCGTAATCAAGCCAAAGAAAAGAAGGAAATTGAAGCATTCGAGGCGCTGCAGCGACAAAAGCAAACGCAAAAGGCGGGCTAGAACCAGATTTTACCACAATAGATAATGTCCCCTTTTTCATAATTACCACCATTATCTTACACATTTAGTTTGTTTCGTTTTTATCGTTCTTAAATTCTATTGCATTTTGCACATTTGTTTTGTTTTGTGTTAAGCAATTGATACATTGCTGCGGGGCATTTATTATTGCCCCAAACACACACTCACACACCACATTATACAAACTTATATATGTACACACAAAATACCCTAAAATAACTTTTGAAAATCTAAATTGCATGTATGTAGGCTCAAATTTGTAAATTCTTTTACTATGTTTTTAGTAACGAGCGCGAGTGAACTCGACGTAATTATACGAAATATATATTGTAAGTGAGAATTATATAAAAATGTATGTGGATTGCTTGAATATTATGTGGAAACTTCTACTCGGCTAAGATGAGTTCCGAACATATTTACAGTTTTTGGTCGAACGGTAACGCTTGTTAAATTTATAATTTTCTTAGTTCAAATCTATGTCTGTGTATCATTATTATGTTTCCATATTCATCCACAATTAAGCGTAATATACTATTGCCAAAAACATTAAAAATTATTTAATTTAATGCCAAATGTGTTGTTTATTATATTTTTTGTTCGCCCCTAATGTGCAGCTCCACATTGAGCAGCTGCTGCCCATGATTCAACAAATCTTGATAGCTGATTATGATCATGTTGCAGTTCGTTTTGATGAGCTCGCTGCAACGCGCTTGCAACGCTGATGCCGGCAATGAATGCGTCCTCAAGTTTTTGACATAGTATCGTGCTGATTTTGAGATTTGCACCACACAGTGCACCGATACGGTTACGTCTTTCAGTAACGACGACACCCAGATGACAAGCACATCATCAGTTCGCTTTCGTTGACAAAGCATCGCATGAGGCGTGTGGCAAGCAAAGAGTAAAAGGACGCCATGCTTCGAAAACTTCCGGTATTCCTGTGTCAGCAACCTATTGCTTTGACAGTTGAGCGGATTGAGCCCAAATCGCTGGTAGCCAAATACGCCCAATAAAGTGTTAACATCCAGTTCGAGACTACCAAAATTACAGGTGGCGCGCAACGTTGTCTTTTCGAAGGGAAACGGTACTTCCAAAAATGGCACGCCCAACTTGGGCATATGCACATTCAGATAGTGCGCCAGCCAAGCATTTGGATCTAAGGCAGAGGAGCAGCCGTGACATGCAACCATTCTTAATTGCACCCATCTTGACTTCTGGTTAGGTACCACAACAACGGGTGGGTGCCGGACTTGATCATCATTGGATTCATACCGGCTTAGATGCACAATGTTCGAATCTGTTGTGGCTACTGGCACTGGAAAGCGATAGTTTGAAAAATTCTTGGTGAACAGCATATGCCTTGTGGCCGCCAAGTGTTTCTGTCGCTTCTCTTGGCGACGCCGCTGTTTGTTCTCACTGTTTGTTGGCACTGACTCAGCTTCCAAGCCATCGGCGGACATGGTGGGCTCCATTGTCAAACCGCACAAACAGTCAATGGGGCAACATAATTAAAAAAAAACAAATTTAACAGACTGAAATATCCAAATAGTAATGAAACTTGTTAGAAACTACATCATAACTTTAAAAAGACTACTGAGTGTATTTATTTATTTTAGTTTAAATGGCATTTTAGTTTTAACATTTCCCTGTGTGTAACCAAAACAAAAGAAAATATTTCATATCGATTAACAGCAATCGATAGATGGTCACGCATAGTTGTAATGATTAAATGATTTATGAAACATAAACATTAATAGGCTCGAGTTGAAGAATTTGTTTCAGCAAATACGATACATTTCATTTTCGCCATATTAATTTTGGTTTTCGCTTTTAAAAAGGTTAACTTTGAACTACTGCGGAACAATCAGAGGCCGGCTGTTGCTGCTGTTACTTTCCTGACTAACTACTAGATAATAATACTAAATACTGGGTGAGAGAATAGCATCGAAAACGTTAACTGGTAACAGAGCGTCAAGCTATGGCTTACAGATAGAGCACTACGTTCAACTTTCAAATAGAGCAATTGGAGAGTTTGCCATGTGTCGTGTTATGAAGTTATTTATGATTCTAGCGTATGTAATCGAGGTGTTGATGAGTGAGTTAATATAGTAGAAAGTGAGTGAGAACGTTACTGGAGAGTTAAGGCAGGGCTACAAAGGGAGTTGGAGGAGTGCGTCTTAAACAACTACGGCGCCTGCCTCGGAACGACTGACCGGCAAGTCGGGGCAGTTCTTCCATGTGTCCGACAGTGGATCATAACATTCGACGTCGCTGATGGTAACTTGGTCGCGATAGAAGTTCGCCTCACAGGGCTACGAAAAGACAAAAGAATATTTATGCTTTACATATACTTTGTAGATACTTCGAAGTAATTTACCTGAACTCCGCCGGCTACGTAGAGCAGACCATCGGCAGCGGCCACAGCGGGTATGGCGCGTGGCACGTTCAGCGCACAGACCGTCGACCATTTGTCATCGTCAAAGTTGTAGCGCTCCACGGAGCTCAGCACGTCCTGGCTTATGCTGCTGCCGCCAACCACATACAAATAACGATCCAGCACAGCCACGCCCATTTGACAGCGTGCCGTTTGCATGCGTGCCAATTGTGTCCACTCCTTGGTCACGGGGTTGTAGCTGCACATATGAAAAGAACAATTAGATAGCATCAATATACGACACAGAAATAGTTCAATCTCAGTCAAATACCTTATTAAATCCGGCAAGTGTCTTGTGGTCGTGGTGCAACCACCCACTATGTAGATGAGTCCCTCGAAACTGACGACGCCCATGCTGAAGCGAGGCTGTGGCATGCTGCCACACAGTTTCCACACATTCTTCTCGGGATCAAAGCATTCCATGGTGCCGCCTATGTCGTCGCCAATCCAGCCGCCTACTGCAAACAGATTGCCACCCATGGTGCACAGTCCAAATTCGCAGCGCGGCACAATCATTGGTGCGATTGGCTGCCAATTATCATTCTGTGGATCGTAAACCTCGCCATTGGCCAGAATTTGTGATCCTCGCTCGCCGCCAACCACATAGATCTTGCCATTCAGTGCCGACACGCCCGGCAGAATTCGTCCAACCTCCATGGGCGCCGTTTCCGTCCACTCTCGGCGAAATATGTCAAACTTGGCCACCGTCTCAAAGGTGCAGTCTGCCGAGTTCCATGTGCGCGGCGTGTCGCGATGTGAGCCACCGATGATGTAGATGTTTTTCTTGGCCAGTTGACGGGGGCACACGCGCAGCGGCACCAGTTGGCCCCGTTTCGATGCAATGTCCCGGCAGATGGAGCGTAGTGCTATCTTCACGGACATGTCGCGACAATCGTCCTTCAGCGCCTTATCGATCACCTTGACCGGCACCAGGGCCATGCGGACATTCGAGAGTATGTCGAAGACATAGCAGCGACGTTGCGTAACATCGTGCTTGATCCAACGCAGCGCTGCCTGGAACACCTGCGACTCGGAGTCAACGCGCAACAGCTCCGAGTTCAATAGCTGCGACAACAAAATCTGCGGTGTCTCCAGAAATTCATCTTCCAGCGTTATCTGTGCGGTGCAAAGAACTCGTTAGTTAAACTCGCTTGGAAAAAATAAAATAAATAGTCATAGTTTTCTATAGTAATGACAATTTTTAAACATAAATACATAAGTTGAGCCCATACAAATTTAATTCTTATGTGTATGATTCACAAACTGCAGTATAAAAATAACCAAATGAAAGAAATGGTGATCCATTAGCAAAAATTATTGCAAGACGACGTTGTTATTGAAACTTCTAAATTATGTTATTTACTATTCTTCATATTCTACTTAGGACATCATCTACGTGTTCGTTTACGTATGATGTTCATAAATAACGAACTATCCTATAAAACATACACTTTTACAACTAATTGTTCTCTTTACTGTTTTTAATGTATTAATTAGATGGGCCGAAATCCCGGCGGTACTGCAATACCGGGCCAACCCGTGACAGAGGTGGAGCAAGCCCCTAGCACTCCGTCTGATTCCAAAAATCAGTTTAACATTTGTTGTTTCCCAATGGGAAAACTATCAGATGTTAAGCTGATAAGAACAGATACTACACTTTGATCTTAGCCATAAGGCCGAGAAGCGATAACGTAACAACCGAAAACTCTAACACTTCTACTGCATACAGGCAAAACCAGTTGTGAATTACAAAAAAAATGAGCATTGATGCATTTTTACCTTTGCCTACTTTAAGGGGCATGTTTATTGTATTTGTCTTATAATTCGCAAGCAGTTTAAGCATGCATATGGACTAGAGCTGGGTGAATGCGCATGCTAAGTTACTCTGGCTTCTCTTCAGTTGTCGAATAAATCTTTCGCCTTTTACTAAAGATTTCCGTGGAGAGGAGCACTCTAATGAGTCTTAATTGAATTTTTTGTGGTGCCTAGCTGGACTTGTCCGGCTGGGTCATAATGAATACATTTGTTTAAACGATGGGCGGAGGGAGTGGAATGTGGAAAGCCGGTCATTATGAGTAATGTTTATACAACTAAGTCTGAATATGCTTGTGCACAAAAATTAAAGTATTTCATGCACATCAAAGTATAAAGTTGTTTAGGGCGTTAAATTAATCTCATGCTACCGTTCATTTTTCATTTTCAGTACAATATTAATAAAGATGCTCGGTTCCAAATTTATAGCTTGCATACTGATTAAACAAATTAATAAAAAGCGAATTGTGTCATGGAAGATGTATGACATGTTACAACACCCAAAGAAAATATTACATTGCATAAAAAAAAATCAAAAGCTATAAATTTCGTCTATTTTGTATATAAGCCATGCATTCTTACTAAATAAATCAAACCAATTTGTTTCAAATAGTGATTGGGACATTTTGTTACTAGTACATGAACCAGGAGCATATAAGAAGACAATTTAATTTGACAATTCAGAGTAATCGACACAAGAGTTTCATATTGCGAGCCACATCCCATCGTTTCCGTAGTGTAGCGGTTATCACGTGTGCTTCACACGCACAAGGTCCCCGGTTCGAACCCGGGCGGGAACAAGCCCTATTTTTTTTTTTTTTTTTTAAAGCTAAGCTAAAATCTATATAATCTATTTAAAGAAAAGCAACAATCAATTTGCTATTTACCGCTGGAAAGTTGGCTTGCACAAAGCTCATTGCACTCTTTGCTAGTGATTCACAATTGTGCGCTTCCGCGAAGCGCAAAATGCCCAATGCATTCGTAGCATGCAACTCCCGGCAAAGGAACTCACAACAGCCATCTACTACCTCGTTCAACTGCAACATATCCGCCGCCGCAAGTAGTTCCTGCACATTGGACTGATGCAGAGAAAGACAAAACAGAATTTCAAAATTGTTAAGAACGGTGGTTAAGATCTAATATGAAATGCGCATACCTGCGTAATTTCACAGCGACCTGAGTAGACGAACTCCAGAAGTATGTGCAAGATGTCGCCATCGATTGTGTGCAACACGACCGACTTCTGTTTCACTTCGTTAAGGCCTAGTTCGGGTCGGAACATTGCCTCGAAGTAGGCACTGGCAGCGCTCAGGACAGCACGGTGTGCATTGAATGTGGATTCGCCAGCGATGATTTCGATGTCGCAGAAGCGTGATTGCTCCCGCAATTGATTCAGATTGGCCAACACCTTGAACGGATATTGGGCGTTGCGATAATGGGGTCGATTTGTGCGTTGTGTGCTAGCAGCGGCGGTGGCTGCAGTCTGCTGGCTGATGTAATCGTTATCGTTATCGGTGGTATTGTCATTGCCGTTGTGACAATTTGCATTTGCATTGAATTCATGGTGAATGGAGTAGCTCTTCAGTGGTGGCATCTCGTTGTTGTATGTGGCTGCGCTGGCTACGATCTCTGCTGGCTTCTCTCTATATATATAAATGCACTCTGGCAGCCTGTTCACATCCAATTGATGAGGAGTTAATTAAACTTAATTGCTATTGTTGCACTTTAGCACACCACTACGAATACCACTGTTTCCATTAATCAAGCACCACCACCATGCACACTCTCACACAAGTCACACACACACGCACACACACGGAGACACACACACACATGCATAAGTCCGCAGAGATGAAAACTAACTAAGCAGTCATCAGCTTGTACATATTATGTTGCACTGGTTGTTTTTGCTATTGTTGCTTAAGGCGTGGTCACTTCCTTGGGCATGCACTATTTTTTTGCACTGATATGTGACAGAATATTATGAATTAACTACAAATATTTTGCTTCTCTCAAGTAAACATGTTCACTTTGATGAGTGATGATGTTTTACACAACACTAACCTACAAAATACTACAGCTGTGGTCACCCAAATATTTAACATTTGGAAAGTATCCGAAAAACACTGCAAATACAATTTAAACAGCTGTTAGCTTGGTCATTATAAAGACGTGACAGAACAGCTGAGCAGGTGTTGACTTTGCTTCCAATTACAACGAATTTTGACTTGTTAATTAACTGGTAATGAACAGTTCAGCAACAAAAATAACCAATTTGAATGTTAATAATTCAACGCTAGATAGCATAATCTGCTTGGGAAAAGCAGAATATTAGATTAGATTGATAACATTGTGTGTGCTCACTGACAATTTCTAACTGCTTTACAATTTCATATCAGCCAGCAAAATTTCTACTAAGTCGTTATTTAACCACAAACTTTGTTATTGTTAATGTTTTGGCTTGAGAATGTTGCCTCGCAAATTGTTGAATATGCGCTACAGTTGCCTAGTGCGACGCTGGGCCAGCACAGATCTGCTCAGTTTGCAGAACGAGAAAATGCAAGCATATCTCGAGTCGTTGCGTCAGGAATACTACGCACTGCGCGTTAACGCAGCCGGCAACAGCAGCCTCTATGCACGCCTCACCCGCTTGGATCCCGTTGTCAATTCGCTGGAGAAGCACCGCGCCCTGCAGCGCAACATAACACCAGAGCTGGAGCTGGCTGCCGAGAAGGATGAGGATATGCGTGCGCTGATGCAGGAGGAGAACAACGTGTACGCAGATTTGTTGCACAAGCATGAGGAGGACATGCTGCAAGAACTGCTCACGCTGGCCGACAATGATGACTATCCGGCGCTGATATTCGAAGTGAAAGCTGGGGCCGGTGGTCAGGAAGCAATGCTCTTTGCCCAGGAATTGTATGACATGTACACCAGTTACTTTGAGCACATGGGCTGGGAATACGAGGAGTTTGCATACGAGACGACCGACATTGGAGGGCTGCGACATGCCAATTTGCTGGTCAATGATCCCGATGCATACAACTGGCTACGTTACGAGGCTGGGGTGCATCGGGTGCAGCGTGTGCCGGCCACAGAGAAATCCGGTCGCATGCACACCAGTACCGCCTCAATCACAGTGATTCCCCGTCCGGCCGATGTGCATGTGCATATCGCGGACCGAGATCTCAAAATCGAGACAAAACGCGCCAGTGGCGCAGGTGGTCAGCATGTGAACACCACTGATTCCGCCGTGCGCATTGTGCATCTGCCTACGGGTCTCGCCGTAGAATGCCAGACGGAACGGTCACAGCTCAAGAACCGGGAACTGGCAATCAAACGGCTGCAGGCCAGACTCGTGCAGCAGCAGCTGGAGAGCGTCGCGGCTAGCAAACAGGCCACGCGTAAGTCGCAGCAGGGCAATCTCAATCGCAACGAGAAGATTCGCACCTACAATTTTGTGCAGGATCGCATCACCGATCATCGTGTGCAGCAGGGCGGCACGCTGCACAATCTGAGCGGCTTCCTCGCGGGTGGCCAGCAGCTGAGCGTGCTCATTGAACGTCTGCAGCTGGAACAGCGCAAATCGAAGCTAGTGGAGCTACTCGAGACGTGGCAGGCTCCCCAAGAAACATCCGAAAACAAACAAAACTAAACAAAATCCGTTGCCCAGTCAGAAAATATAAGAATTGTTTTGCTTAAATATGTATTTATGTTAACATACTCGCGCCCAGTCGGCGGCACTGCCAATGTGGATGAGATGCTCCTTGACGGCAGCCTCGAGAATATCTCGGATTTCCCGACAACCGGCCATTGCTGTCTCAATCACCGTCTCCAACTGATCGATGTGAAAACGTTCGCTCATCTCCATAAACGCAATCTTCTCGGCTGTGGGCAGTGCCGCAATGGTTAGCGTTGCGCCGCCAACCATCTCTTCATTGTGAGAGATGTCCGTCAACGGAATGTTGGATTTACTCAGTGATGCGGTGCAGGCGACAACGAATTCGTTCAGGCAGATGCCCGCATCGATTAGGGCCAGTGTGGCGGCGTTTAGGGACACAGCATAGTTGGCTCCATCAGCCTGCAGCACCTCCACATAGATGTCGATCTGGGAGCGGGGATAGAGCTCGGACTTAATAGCTGCACTCAGCGCCTGCTGCAAATACATTTTAAACTCTTGCGATTTGCGATCGCCGCGTGGACGATTCTTGCGCTCTGCCGTGGAAAACGTCGCCTGGCTGTACTGGCAGTTTATGATCAGATCGTTGCCTTCGCTCTTTTTGGACTTGGCCTGATGGGGCCCGTATACGGCGGCCAACACCTTTGTGTTGCCCTGTTCCAAGTAGGCGCTGCCATCGGGCTGTTCGAAAACGCCCAGCTTACATTTAATGTAGCGGAGTTCGTGTGGACGGCGACCATCTAAACGCAATCCTTGCTCACTAAGCAGCTCCATTCGACCAGCCATGTTCTAATTAATTAATTTATATTTAAATGCAGCACGTGCAGCGGCGTTGTTTACTGTATTTTTGGACTCAGCTGCTTGGTATCGAAACTTCTTATAGTTCATATGACTTATCGACCAGCCACCACTACAAGAGTTCTGGTAAATTTGAACATAGCAAAAAGCTGATTGAAATAAATCTGTAACTCTTATACGAATCAAATTCAGAATAATAGTTTTGCATTTCGGTTTTATTCTGCACATACATATAATGACATACATACTAATTCATAATCATTTTTTGTTATGTTGTTTCTATTATTTTCATTTGGTTTTTTCTCTCTTATTGCACATGGTTGCTATTATTTGCCCAAATGAATAAATTTATCTTCATGTAATTTCTTTAATTTCCGATTTCATACAATCTCGGCTTATTTCATATGATTTTAAATCATTGTTTTCTGGTTGGTTTTCGCAAGTTGAAAGAGCCAGGAATTATTGTTTGCATTTTGAATGTTGCCATAGATTTTAAAAATTGCCTTAAGAAGTGAAAAAATCATTGAATTTTAATCGGTATGAAAATAAATCATTTGTTAAACTTTAAATATTGCATTGAGATTTAACGGAATTGAATCGTAATCCTTTTTTATAATCATATTACTGCTCAATAGCTCTTTCAACAGATATTCTGGGAACTTTCTGGGATTTGTGATTTTTTCTTTTTTTTCTTTTGTATGGTGCCCAATGGCGTTTTGTGGGTGATGTGGGTGTACTTATTGTTAAACCTGGGCCATTTTATTTTTATTCATTTGTTACATTCAACTACATCGACATTCAATTTCGGAATAGTACATATCTAATTAGTTTTACATATAATATGCATGTAGGTTTCTTAGTTTTCATAATGCCCATGCACAAGACCAACTGGACGACGGTTTTCGCACCTTGCTAACGCAACAGTGTTTAGTTATTGTTATAAATATTCTATTATTATTATTTGTTTTTTGTATATTTATTTAACGATATGTTGGTATACAAACTTTATAATACCCTGACTAAAATAGGTATAGCTTTAGACAGCGCGGGTTGGCAATTTTTGTTTGCTGAGCACTTGGCCAAATTGATGCCACTGAAAGAGCCGAAACTTTAAAAGGATCCGGTCAGGAAAGTGCATTTAGTCGAGAAGTCTTCGGAAATTGCCAAAACTATACATACATATAGAAATGTGTATATATATATATATTCCTTAAAAGGAGCAAGCCCTAGGAAATAGACACTGAAAGCTGTATAAGGTTGAACAATAATTTTGTTGTATTTTGCAATCATGCTCCAAATTCACCAAAAGCTCAAAATTACGAAACAAATTAAGTACAATTTTATATAGACGAGTATATCTTTTGCAATATATAAAAATACTTTATGCTTAGAGTATGCAACTAAAATAATATTATTTAAATTAGAAAACTATTCGAATCGGTTTCTTTTTAGGATTTTTACAAAGTAAGTCTTGAAAGATGTAATTGGCTTTGGGAATTTAGAGCACGACCATTGGGCGTTGTTTTTTATCTTTGTCATCTGTTTAGCTTGTTCTTTGTGGCACATTCAAAAGAGAGTAGCTACACACACACACTCCCATACACACACATTCACACATTTACACCCTCACACACACTCACACAAACATGCAGGCATTCTAAATGGAACCTAGACATATACAATAAGTAGTTAATAGGTTTTGTGGCTGCATGAAATCCTAACTAAAATCGTAACTAACTTGTGTCGCATAAGTCTACTGGCCAAGCTTCGCTGGACTGAGCACCAGCTCCGGCTCCAGCTTGCTGGGCGCCAGTAGCAAACTGATGCCACGCCCCGTCTTTGTTGAGCTGGCGGATGACGGCTGTGATTTGTGCACCATACTATCGAATATGGACGCCGATGTGGTGGCCGTTATCGAGGATGCCGTCGCTGGTCGCATCGGCTGCAGTATGCTCAGACTTGTGGTAGCCATGCCAGTCGTTGGATCCGGCACCTGGCCGGGTATTAAGCTGCTTGCAGCGGAGGATCCACTGTTTGCAATGCTCGCCAGTGGCGGCGCCGGCAGCGGCAGCAGACTAATCGTCGTTGTGGTGGGCGGCGTGGAGAGTGTGCTCATTCGGCTGCTCATAGCGGGCATGGCATATACGGAACTGGAGCCGGTCAGCGTCATGCCGAGCGGACCGCGAACCGTCGCCGCAGCGGAATAGGTGTGCGGCAGCGCCGGCGGCAGATCATAGCTAGTGGGATGCGATTGAGAGCTGGTCAGGCGCGTGCTATAGCTGCTGCTGTAGCTGCTGCAGCTGGCGGCGGCGGCGGCAGCGGAGGTGGTGGTGGTGGGCGTTGTTTTGGGCGTGGCACCCGTCCAGATGCCCGGTCGTTGCGATGCTTGCGTACTGCTGCTTTTGAGCCGAGTAATGGCGCCAGTGCTGCAGCTATTCGGCATTGGCACTATCGTCGCACTATCCGCGTCCATCAGTGAGGTTTCCTCCACAACCACAACGCCATCCAGTGAATCTTTAATCGTGGAGGACGACGACAGCGATTGAGATCGTTCCGCTTCCTGTTGTTGCTGTGCCGACGACGACTGTTGCTGTTGTTGTTGTTGTTGTCGCTGCTGCTGGAGTGCGACACGTTGGCGCAACAATTTGCTATTGGGTCGTTCATCTACGGTGCTCAGGGATGTTGTTTTTGTTGCTGTTGGTTGGTTGGTTATGGTTGTTTCTTTGGTGGTACTACTCGTAACGGCAGTTGTTGTTGCTTTTGTTGCTGTTGTTGTTGTTGTACGTTTGGCTAGCTGCACTGGCTGCTGCTCCTCCTGTTCCTCATCGCTCATCTCGCACAAATTCAGCGCCGTCTGCAGCTTCTTCATCTCCAGCGGCGCATCCGCTGTAAATTCGAATTTATATTGTAAAATATTGAGCACCATGGATTGAGGCGCCCGATCTCTTACCACCCATGTGATCCATGCTCTCCGGCTCGTTAATGATGGGAACTACACGATTTATGGCCGTCTTCTGTTCGTTCTGCATGAAGAGCGATGTGGTCGCTATTTGACGCAGTGCCTCCATTCCCTCATTGAGCATCTTGCTCTGACTACGCTTGTGCGCAATCGGATATTTCGTCTGTACAAAAATCATTCACAGATATATTTAAATAAATAATTGCATAGATAATAAAACTTTTAGATAATTTTAGTGTTCAGTATTGATAATCAGGATGAATCGTATTTAAGATTGATCAGGTTTCAAGTTGCCAGTAAAATATCATTAAATTATACTCAATTACATTTTATGAAATATTCATTGCATTTAGTTCTATAAAAATACTATCTTATATATAAACTCAGTTCTATAATACATAAATATTTCTTTTTCAATTATGCAAAAGGCCAACTAGTTTTTCTAAAAATATTTTTTTTTCTATTAAAACATTATTTAACCAAATTATTAAATGGGAAATTGTAAAAAATAATTTATTTTAAACAATAAAATATAATAGTGTACCTGTATAGAGGGTCCTCTGGCTATTGAAACGCGTTTGCTCTCATTGCGCAGCAGCGAAGTTGTGTGATCCGCATCGATCTTGTTACCATTTTTCTTGCGCGTCTTTTTGCTGGATGAGATGCAGTGTGATGGGCAAATGCAGAAGAGAATGCGTAAAATGCAACAGATCAGACCCAAACCTGAATTTAAAAAAAAAACCAATTGAATAATGTGACATTATTTGGATATGCTTAAAGAATTGTATTGCCTATGAGAGAGGGCCCTATAAGTCTTAGCTCCACTGTTTTAAAACCCTTCTCGCCGGTGCCGACAAATGCAATGACCAGTCCCAGTGCAACAGTTCCGAGGCCCACATAGAGAAAGGCATTCGCAAAGGTGCTGGGGCCTCGTAGTACGCCCAGAAAATCTTCATCGTCCGATGAGCCGCCCAATGAGGCATCTTGTATCTGGCAAATGGAAGGGTATATGATATATTATTATCATCAGTGGTTTATACTAGAGATTAGACTAGAGTGCTGTCCCTAAGCTGTATGTCACATATAATATTAGATTAATTGGAATCATATATAGAGAATCTATATATATTTTTCAATATGATTCCATTTGAATGAATATTAACTCATTTCAGTTATTGTTAGGGACAGCACTCTTTTAGCTATTTATTTATTTACAATTATTACAATGTTTAAGAAGGGCATGAAAATCGCAGTTAAAATGAAAATATTTGGCATTTGGGGTTTATTTGTTGGATAATAATGGTATATGGCTTCTATAAGTTGTTATCCTGCGCCACCCAGCGTCGAATGCGCTGAACGTTTGCTCAGCTGGATATGTGGTCAAAAAGAAATACATAAATTATGCAGTTGAAGGAAAAAAAGGTGTGTTTGTGTTTTTTATATTTTTAGAGAGAAAGAGGAATTTATTGTGGGAATTTAAATTGTTGAAATTATTGCACGAATACATGTTGTTGTTAGAAGATGTTAATTAAAGACAAAAGTATACAAAAATATGCATATATTTACACAGTGCGACGTGAGTTACTCTACGTGATGAACTTACTCGGTTGCGCTTCACCCAGCGTCTATGGTAGGTGGCCTGTTGCTGTTGCTGTTCCTGTACGCTGCAGCGGCGGCCGCGCTCCAGCCAAGCGGCGCGTCCCTGAGCGCACTGTGCGATCGGGTTATCGGGTGAGCGGGTTTATCGATATGGACAACGAGCACGAACATCAAAGACGATATCGATATTGATTACAGCGATGACGACGAATACAACACGAGCGCGCACACACATACACACACACCCGCACAGGAACACACGCACAAGCACACACACACAGACGCAGACACACACACACGCACACACAAGGAAGCGTGGTGTGGTTGCATAGTGTTGTCGTTGGCGTTGTTGTTGGCGGTGGCGGTGGCGGTGTTGGTGTTGGTTGTTTTGGTGTTGGTGGTGGGCAAATGCATAGAAAATATATACAGTTACTGTGATTAGTTCAACTGTGTGAGAGCAGAGCTCCGTGGATTTTATAAATTCTTTCATATATTTTTTTTTGTTTTCTTTTGACTATTATAAATATTTATTCAAAAGCATACAGGAAACATAAAAAGAAATAAACAAACAAGTACAACTCATCTCACAAGAGTAACGACTAATGCATAAGCAATCAAATTTGTAATTTTGGATTTTCAATACTCAATTCAATATTCAATTTCATAAAGTTGTTTGCGGTTTTGGGTTACAAATTCGCCATCAATTACAACAACAATAATAATATACTTGGCAGCCAATTAAAAAGACTTCGTTTGCAGCCTTTATTTATTATATTTTTTTTTCATCAGTATTTTGAAAAGGCATAAACACACATAGAGTTAAGTAGGAGTAAACAGTTAACAGTTAGGAAACAGTTATGAATATAGAATATGGAAAAAAATATACACCAAGTAAACGGGGGAATATAGTTTGGTTTAGGGGAAAGAAGTGAAAATTGTTAACACACATAAATCAAACATAAAAACATATACAAATCACTTTGGTAAATGTTATAAATAATTGATTAGAATGGGGCGAAATCACGGCAAGGCAGAACTTGAACTGCATTCAAAGAAAAGTATTTAATATTCATTATTTTATGTGCGTATATTCTCATGCCTCAGCAGACGTATTTTAAATTGTAAAGCTGACAGCAAGACATAAATATATAAGTATATATCGACTATTTAACTCCCCAGATCACTCATGCAGCAAAATTATAGAGAAACCGCATTTATAGCGTGTGTGGCGCAGTTTTTTCCACACACACATATATTCGAAACCTCAGCACAAATTTAAAAAAATTGATAACTATGTTCATTTTTACATAGAAATTAAATTACAGCATTTAATAAAAATTTTCAAGTTAAAGAAAAAATATTATCCAATTAAATTATAGAAACACAGAAAAGTATGAAAAGTATTTCAAATAAATATTAAGCGATCCACTGATTCAAACCTAAAAATAGGTTTTTAAATTACATATATATTATTTTTTTTATGTATTAATAAAACACAAATATAAACATAATTTATAATTTACAAAATAATAGCAAATAAGGAGCAAATCATTGTAAAAACAAAGTGCAATCGAATACAATTAAAATTAATTGAAATATAAATTATACCTAAAACAAATTTAAATTTTCATTGATGTTAAACCACGGTAGGCGAACACGTTATTTACGTGATACACCATATATGATTTATTTATTTGATTTTTAAAGTGAACTCGCCATTAAATCAGACAAACAAAAGTCAATGCCATTTTATTTCGCACACACAAACACACACACACACACAGACTAAGGGGCTACACACCTACAACTCGACAGACTTAATGAGTCGAGGCGAATCGCAAGTCGCGACTGGTGGGCGCTACAAACCTAAGCTAAGAGCCACAGACTATTCGAGGCACTGCCGCTAAGCAAGCTACTAAATATGCTGCGTGTTAGTAATAAGGCAAATAAAATGACACACACACACACACACACAGTTAGACAGAGAGCGTCCTATATACAAAACTGACAGATATATATATATATGTATATATATATCATGTATAGCAGTTGATATATGTGATAGCCTCAGGTCGCACGCTCTGTGGAGTTGAGTTTGCTTTTGGTTCTTTTTTAGTTGCTGTTTCTCGTTTCTGGTTTCGTTTGCTTTTCGTGTGCAAAATCGCAGTCACATGGAGACTATCGATCGGAACTATGTGGCCCGACTGAGTGCTCCATATATAAACCAGAGCTGTAACTGTAACTGCCCTTGACTTGCTGTTGCTGTTGTTATTTTTCTTGTTCTTGTTCTTGTTGTAGTAGGTGTAATCAACAATTTGCGACGATGATTGACGAATGACGAAGGCGCTTTCAACCTCAAAGCTTACTGTCACGCATTCACGCAGTTACGGAAGTGGGCGGAATGGTGCAGGAATGGAGTTGTTATGCTCGGTTTAGGTAAACAAAATACTATTGCCGAATAGTTGACCCCCACATAGCAAGTACGCCTGACAGGTGTATTTGTTTTGCACTCTGTTGGCATTATACATCCTTGCAGCAAAAGCAATAGCCAATTTTGAGGCAACAAATATAATTATTATTATTGTTCGTCAGACAGCGACACGTGTCGCAAACATATTGCAAATTTCCACTCGAGACACACATATAGAAAATAATTTGCATATTATTTATTTGCATTTTACCACAGGCACGCAAGATGTTCATTAAACTTTCACCTTTTGCAACTAATCGCTAAGCATATAAAATACATTTCAAAACATATTACCGCTATTTATAAACACATATTGAGAAACTAACACAAGTTAACGCCTAAAAGTCTTAGTCACCCCGCCTTCTCAACACGCACACACACATACTGTGCGCTTTTAAGCACACGCAACGTAGTCAAAAATGTAGAAATTACTGCAAAACCCCCTAAACATATGTACAAAAATGTATATATATATATATATATATATGTATGTATATATATGTATATATATATATATATATATATATATATATATATATATATATATATATATGTATATATATATATATATATTTATATATATATGTATTTTGTTTTTGCCTTAGCTTGATTTTTTTGCCTGCTGCTGTTGTTGTTTCTGTAGATGGGTGACAAAACGCTAATGAACACAGCATACGGAAGCCAATGGCAGCCAATCTGATGCCCAAAAATGTAGCTGCCCTAAAAAGTGTGCTACAAAATTTTATGTTATGTGTTCAATGCCTTTATGGCAAAAAGAAAATATGGTCACCCTAGCAGAGGCTAAGTCTGATAGATTAAAATAAAATAAAATAGATCAAATTTCAAAAATACTATATTAGAAAAAAAATTAGTCCGATTACGAAACGACTAGAGAAATAATTGGTACAGGTTTTATTTTTGTAATCGCAAAACATTTTATCGACATTTGCCTTAACTTGTTTAAGTCGCAATCGATTTGATTGATGTTTGCTTTGCAAAATGCAATTTTGTTCTTTTAATAGAATTAATATGATTTTTCTTTCCTAAGCGTTTTATAGTTTTGTGAACTTCCCAACGAGCAGAGCCTAAGCAAAAAGGGCTTGCTTAAGTTCTCTTAACTTCTGCTTGTTAAAAGGCGTAACAATTTCCAAAGTATGCAAATTGATTTTAGCTAATCTTTTATTAACGAAATGTATTTAGATGTTGGGTTGAGCCTTGGGTAGTCTACTTTAAATGTCGGCATTGATTTGCATAATAATGAATTGTTGTGGCGCGACAAATTAACATGTATTTCCCATCCTATTACTGGGGGTATCAGGAAATATGCCCCATTAATGGCAGTCATTTATTTTGGTTCATTGATTGTTCAAATTGTTATCGGCTGTTTTTTTTTGCTTTTCTTTTTTGCTGTTAACTTGTTGTAAATGCTTGGTTTGAATAAAATATGAACTCGGCTTAATTAGAGATTTATCACGAATCGGATATGGATATGTTAACATGAAAAATAACAATTATATCTGTGGAAATAGAGTTGTAAATTCGATTTAAATATTTAACTTTAAATAGTCAATGATATGGAAAAAATGTACTGATATTCAATGAGTGACAAATTTATTATTTTTGATAATCGGATTTAGTATTCAATGACATGGAAAAAATCACTGGCTTAGATTTAGACTTAACAAGAGACAATTTTATCATATTGTATATTAGACATATTTATATTTTGAAAAAAGAGAAAAAACATTAAAATGAACGATTTGGCAAAATTAAAGAGTTACACTCTTGCCAACTTTGACTAAAGTATTAGAGTCACACAACAATTTATTCTTATACAAATTTAAAGGTCCACTGATTGGAAATGTGTATGAAAACATGGCAGCAAGCTAAATAAATAGAGACAGATAAATAGAGAAGATGGTCTAAGCAAAGACTATATAGTTCAGCATACTTAAGGAAGTTAATGCACATGTCGGCAGGTACTGACTTGAAACTTGGCATGTCTGCTTTTTTATTATGCATCTTGATAGAGACGACTTGAGTTGAGTTGAGTCGAGTTGAGAGCTGGTCTGAATCAAGTGTAAAATGCACTTGAAAAATCAACAATCAGAGACTCTGGCTGGGCAGCTTGTGGAAGGCTTACAGGTGGGCTGGCAGCCAAGCTAGAGTTGCAAGCAAAAAGTGCGCAGGCTAATGAAATATGCAGCTGCAGCAGTGGCAACCACAGCTGGCACTGACACACGGAAAAGCGCATAAAGAATGAAAAACCCAAAACCAACGAGTGGCGTTTAGACAATGCAGCTGCACCTACCAAGTGACAGAGAGAAAAAAGATAGATAGATAGAGAGAGAGAGAGAGAGGGAAGGGACAGAGTGCGATGAAGATGCTGCTGCCATTCAGGGACAGGGGCACATAGACATTACAGGCAATTTCACTAAATGACACTGAACACGTCGCCCCATTCTTAGCTCCACAGCTGTGGATGCTTCTTTTGTTTGGCTGTCGCAGCCCTTAGGCAAAAAAGCCTCAAGGTGTTCTCAGCTCATGCGGCGAATGGTTTTTTGTCTTTACTACCTGCCCATAACTGGCACAGGGCCAGGGACCACAGGCCAGGAACCACTTTCCAGAACCCAACACGTGCTGAGAGGCTTTGCAGTAAATTTGCGGCACAAATCAGCATTAAATAGGTCCAAGCTCAGGTCTGGGTGCAGCCCCAGTAGCAGTTCATTAGAACCAATAATGCCATTGGTCATTTCAAAGGACGCAACCGCAAGGCTCAAAAAGTCCCACTCAAGGGTCCCTCAAGTCAAAGATGCTGCAGCATATGCCTGAGCATCGAATGGAAGGCACACACAAACAAATATATTGAAATAAATTTAAATGCTTCAAATATTGGAAATATTAAAGTGTGTTCAGGTTCGAATGTTGTAATAACTAACCAGAAGGCAATAAAAGTACTGCAAATAGCTCAAGCATTGATTTGTGCTTATTATTTTAATAATTATTTTACTCAATTTTCATAAAATAGTAAAAAAAGAGACTATTCATGGTTATATACAATGAATATAAACACCTAATTTAAGGGAAAAATTAAGCCTAAAGATAACTACTCTTTAATAAAACCATTACATATTTTGATGGCTTTTAGTATACCTTTAAAAGAATCAACCACAGTTTCAAATAAATATCTCAGTTAACGAATCACTATTATAGAATAATAAAAACAATACAGCTATTTTCACTAAACTTTATAAACACATAAATAGCATTTTATGAGCTTTAAAAATCGCTGGGGCAGATCGAATGAAATTCAATTGAAATTCAATTTAGTGAGCGTTAAACGCATAAAATCTCTAAAACACATGCAACACATGTGGCAAACATACATACCCCCACACACACGCACACATACAGATTGACTTCAAGGCTAAAACTATAGAAAGAACACGCAGAGCAAGCAGAAGATGCAGTGGACGTGCTGAGGAGAGGGAAGAAAGGAGTCCACCAAAACAATTTGAAGGCAAAGCCACAAAAGAAATAAAGTAGCCAAGTTCTGTTACAGAACCAGGAAGCAAAGGCAAGAGCGCAGATTGTATAATGAAATCGGAATCGGAATTGGACCAGCGGCGCATAGTCTGGAGATATGGCAAAGAGAGGTTGGTGTTTTTTTTCTCATTTTTTTTCTTAATTTTTTGCTGAGACCATGACAGGATCTACCCCATGGACACCGCAAATTAAAATCGTTTTGTGGGTAAATGCGCCACAGACTACAAGTGTGTGAGTTAGTGTATTGTTGTGTGTGTTTCCGTATGTGTGTGTTTCCGTGTGTGTGTGTGTGTGTATGTGTGTCTGTATAATTTTCTGTTTCAGTGCGAATGCACAGCGGAAACAAACGGTTCTTTCAGCTTTTCTTTTGTGGCCCTTCCGGCCATGAAATACAAACGTCGCTTTAGCTTTTTTGTACTCTATAGTTTAGCAAATTTCCAACAAAGGGTATGAAGTTGACCAAGTGTAGAACTTTATAAAATCTTAAAAATTAAGTAAATATAAATGAGTGGTATTTCTTTTGAGAATCAATACAAGGGCATTAAAGAGTCAGCTTTAAAACTATTACTTAGACTTTTTTATACTTTTATTTTAGAACGCTGTTAAATTCACCTAAAAATTTCCTTTAAGACTTATTTTATTATTTTTTAGTAGAGGAAGTGGCTAATCTATAAGGCGAAAAGATTACGACATCGTTGAAATGTGAGCTCGGATTCATTTTGTCTTTCTGACTAGGTCAGTTGGAAAATGTCTCGTCCGAGAACAGCAACAAAGGAGTCGTTATAAAATGAAATGACAGCGTGTGGATTTCAACAAGGTGTCTGCTAGTCATGTCGCCCTTTTCCAACTACATTCCACCTTACATGGAAAATGTCAAAGGGCCGCCGAGTCGCCAGTCGTTGGCGAAGTGCCGTGCTAATTGTACACATATCATGGGTTGATTAAAGTGAATTCAACAAAGGACTGAATCCATGGGTGACTCCTGGCGCCCATCGATCAGAGTTGCCGCCTTTGGTTGCGCTCAATTTCACATTTAAGCAGCGACGGAGGCGCCACACTCATAAATCAAGAGGGTAAGAGTGGCGAGACGAGCTACATAATTTGTTAGCAATAAAATTTTTAAAGTGCTGCGCCAAGCACTGAAACTTACTCGACAGTTCTCAAGCAGAACAATGCAGAGTGCAGTGGGGGGTGTTGAAGGTGGAACTTGATAGAGCGTGCCTTGGAAGGGGGGGATAGTGGGGTATATGGGGTGATTTCAGTTCCATTTCATTGCAGTTCTGTATGGCAGCTGCATTTTGGCTGTCTAAGGGAAATGGTCTCTGGCAGCAGCCTGAAACTTGAAAACATTTTTGTTGGCAGCCCCCAAGTTAAATTTGTATTTTGTTTGAGAAGTTTCTATTTGGAATATTATCAAAATATGTAAAATAGTTTTGAGTTGGTTTTTACTTACTTGAAAATCGATAAGGACGATTTTTTGTTAATTCTCGAGCTTACCATAATGTTTAGACACGAATATATACAGGCGCGAGCGAGAAGAATTACATCGAAAATCTCATTTATCTGATATCTTATAACTTATATGGATTTGATGGAAGACATGAGCTAAGGACATTTAAAAGCCTGGCTATGTAGATAAATAAGCAGGGGATCTGGTTTTAATGATTGCTTTAATATGCTATTAAATATCAGCTGAACTATCTGAAGAATTATTTACCAAGACTATAAAATATCCTATCATATTTCAAGAAAACGTTGCCAAGGCCAAAGTAAGAAAGCATTTATTAGTAGGTTAATTCATCATAAAGTGCATAGTTCAGAAATCTGTGAGTGGTTTTTTTTTTCAGAAGCAGGCTGGCAGCCCATGTTATGCCGTTGCTGCCATAACGTATTAGTAGATTGTCATGCAATTATTGGCTGGCCCACTTGTCAAACCGAAAATCAACAAATGCGAAGATATAAACAAAGACTATAAAATAATATATAATACTTTTTTTTTAATAATTAAGCGCATGCGAGCAACGCACAAACAGTTAAAAAATAGGAGAGAGAGATAGAAACATACAAAGAAAGAGAAAGAGAGAGAGAGGTGGAGAGCGAGTTAGGAAGTTAGAGGGAGAAAGAGAGAGCGAGAGTGAGAGCAACAACCGTTGTTTGCAGTTGTTAAACATAAAATTAGCGTCAGGCAATGCAGGCATGCAAAAGACGATATTTATATTGGTTTACAAATTATACGATATTACGATAGTTAGCGTGGTTTGACGATACTTTCTTTATGCAAAACACACACACGCACGCACACACACACACACATAGCCATACACACGCATACATATAGAGTCATACTTATATGTATAAGCTATTTACTAAACCTAGCACGCTACTAAGTTTTTAGTCACATAGAGCACGGGCCACAGCACAGAGAGAGAGAGTGAGATATTGACAGACAGAGAGAGAGAGAGTTATACAATATATATTTGATATTGAGAGCGAGACAGAGACAGAGAGAGAGAGAGAGCGTTGCGATTAGACGATTAGACACCAATATTTATAAATTATTTGCTGACAACTAGTTGTAACGTTAAATTTTTGACTGTACCTAATTCTCGCTGGGATAAATCTGAAAGTATTTTTTTTATTGGCAAGCGCGTTGCGTACTTTAAGGCGGTGGGTGTGAGAAAAAGAGAGAGAGATACAGAGAGAAAAGAGAAGAGAGAGCGCATGATAAATTGTAATTTGATGTCGCGTACCTGCGTTGAGAAAAAAATTAACAGTAAGGTGTAAAGTGTGTGCTTGTGTGTGAGTGTAATATCTCTTTTGGTTTTTTCATTTGATTTTTTTTTTGTTTTAAATTTTTGTGCGTGCTTCGATTAGAGGTTGAAGTAGAAACAGAGAGAGTAAGAGTAAAAGATATAGAGAAATTAGATGAAACGATAAGCAATCTGTTCAGTGTGTGTGTGTATTGTTGTGTGTGTGTGTGTGTTAAAGAATATCTTAAAGATGAGCGCCACAAAATAAAAGCATTTTCAAAACAGTGCATTTCGTAGATGCCACAAAATGTCCATTAAAAGAACATAGTTAAATAAAATTTAATAAACAAAAAATTATAGTTTATGTGAATGTGAATGTTGAACGCATAGACTGGTATTTCATCGTCAGTTGAGTTCTTAAATTCCAAAAATATTATTGAAATGCAGCAAACTCTTTTGATAAATGCAAAGCTCTGCCTCATAAATAAGTATTTTGGTTGTGATGCTCCAAATGGCAATTTTTCAACGCTTTTATATGGGAAAAAATTAAGCATTTAAAAACTCATAAATCACTCATATCATCATTTTATGTTTATCACTAATTATGCAAATGTATGCTTTATACTTATGAGCTGATTTGATCGGGTATATAATTTTTTTTTTACAAATTTTAATTGTGGTCAGATAGGAAATTTGTACATATGGATGGGCCGGCAAAGCTAAACTCAAAGGCTTGCTAAACTACTAAAACACAGTTTCGTTATAACGTATTTATTATATTTAGTTATTTGTAGGTAATACGCCAGCTTCGACTTACCCAGAGTGCTGCAATTGGGCAGATATTAAAAAAAATGTACAGAACCCAAACTAAAACAGAGAATACAAACCCCAAAGGACCTTTTTGTTTTAACTTATTCTATCGCGTACACGTTGTGGTATTTTATTTTTTGGTTGGTTTTTTGTATTTTTTGTATTGTATTTTTAGTTTTTAGCGCTTGCTTCAACGCTGTGAATGTTCCACAAAAAATGCAATAAATTCTTTTTGATCCGAAATTAAAATGGTGCATTTCAATTTGGGGAAAAGTATTTTTTCCGCTTTGGCAGCTGTTTTCGAGTTGTCAAAGCGAAAACTACTTTAAATACTTTTTGTACAACATTCAAAATGATTTGTTTGTTTTTGGAATTTTTTGTTTTTAGAGGTTTTTTGTTATGTTGGGCGATTGGTTTTTTAATAATTGGCTTTGTGGAACAATTTTCGCAATTGAATCAAGTTGAGCTCCTAGATCGAAAACGGGAATGAGAGGCAAGTAAGCTTTACAGAATCTTTTTGGGAAAACTTGATACCATTTATCATATTTATAGATTTAAATGCATATTTTTGCTTATGTGTGTGTTTCTTTGTTTTGTCTAAGTATTTATTTTAGTTTTTTTAATGGTGGTTTGTTCTGGTTGTTAGTTAATGTTGCATACTTTCTTTTTGTTTATCATTGAAGTTATTGATTTGTATGTTTTGTGTTTATTTTTGTATACGTATGACTACAAATCAAATTGAAGCTTTAAGATGAGTGTAAACTATTTTAAAAAAATATAATCTAAACTTAACTCGATTCATAATAAAATGCTGCGCACACAAAATATTCTTCTGCAATGATATTATTAACAAATATTTACAGTTAAATTTGGTTCAGTTAGTGGTTTTCGACTTGTTGACTATGCTAATCTCTGAATTGATGTAATGTGTATTTAACAGTTTCGAATTTGCATGGGCTAATTAAATCGAATTTATGAGAATTCCAACACAGAAGCGACTAAGTTTATTTTTACAAATTTGCTATTGTAGTTAAAAGTTTAAATTCTTCTGTTTATCTAAATTTTAATGTAATAATCATGCTTAAATATAATATTTTGTGTGCGACTAGATTTGTTCCTATAATATTGAAAATAAAACATGTTGATGACATGAGTTGGCAGTCTGGCATTGTTTCGCACGTGTGGCTTAAGTTAAGTTGGCAGCTCTTGCAGTACAGTCGCTTGCGCTCTACATGGATTTTGGGGGTAGAGGGTTTGGTACTTTGATATGTACATTGGTCGTTCAAATCAAAGCAATGAAAATGCTTGTAAATATTCAATGCAATCTTTATGCTTCTTCTTGCTTCTTTCCTTTTGACTACGGCCCGACTTTGCATTTATAAATTATTTAAAATATGTAATTGGCTTTTGGCATAATCAAAAAAAAAACGAACAAGATACAAAAAAGTGGACACAAAAAATGAGAAGAGATTACACCAAATACAGACCAACAAAACATTTTAAATAATTTATATGCAACGCGTAGAGGCAAATTATAAGCAATACAGTGGCGAAAACTGTGTGTAATTTCGACATTTACAAATATAGATACTGTATTTAAATAGTGTAGAGAGAAAAAGAATTCAAGGCAAAAGCAATTAGATTTATTTACAAGCATTTTCATTGTACTTTCAAATTACAACCAACTGCAAGACGGCAACGTAAACGGCACAACGTTGTTGCGTTTACGGCAATTACGTAAATGTTCATTACGTTACACATACAAAAACAAAAATAAAAAATCACGTAACGGCAATAAGAGAATTCATGTGGCATATGCTCTTGGATTTGTGGACTTGTAAATGAAGGAAGGAGTAGGTGGATTCGTTTTACAAAATCCTTTTTGATTATCACTTACTTCCGGCGGTGGCGGCGGCGGCTCCGGCAGTGGCGCCGGTGGCGGTGTCACATATGTGTTTTTCTAGTTACGCAATTGGCATACAGAGTTACGTAAACGTAATGTGATGATGGTTTTTTTTTTCGTTTGCGATATACGTATTTCGCAACAACATCGAGACGCAAAGGGAGAGTGAATTTGAGACGTAAAAAAAAACGTAAAACATACTTAAAAAACAATGGCTCGTTATTGTGTCACGTTGAGAAGGTAGCGTAACGCACATTACGTATGCGCAACAAGTTACGTAAGTAGCAGCAAGCGAAAGTGACAGCGCGAATAGTTTAGATTAGATTAGAATAGAATAGAATAGAAACAAATGTACGAGATATATGTGGGTGAGCAGAAAACAACAGAGAATTTAGAGATTTGAGTTGTGTTCTATTTGTGAGTTTTTTTTTAAGGAACCTAAAGCATAGATCTCACAGATCTAAGCAGTGGGTGGTCAACTTAAAAGAAATGCGTTTTTTTGGTTTTCTAAAAACTACAAATCAAATACATTTGGTGAAAGTGTGTGTGTTTTTTTTGGTTTTGTGTGTGTGATCGCAAATTGATTGATGTGCTTTATATTTGTTATGTAGGTAATTTGTATTTGATTTTCATAGCTCGTTTTTTACTAGTTTATTAAGATTTAAGTTTAGTTTATGTGGATAGTAATTAGAAGCGTTTGGGCTTATTTAAAGTACTACGGGGCTAGTTAATTGGAGGTATTTAAGGTGCAACGTGTGTGGTTGTTGGAAGAGCGCACTAAATATCTATTGTTTATTGTCTGTTTGTTCAGTGAGTGAGTGAGTGAAAAGCTACACACGTTGTTTGTTAATTTATTTATTTATTTAGAGAGAGAGAGAGATAGAGATAGGGAGAGTGAGTGAAAGACAGAAGCAGAGATTATTCTCAGAGCATTACTTTACGGTTAAAAGCAGGTGCAAATTAGGCGATTCAGGTGGGGTGGGGGTGTTTGGGTGGTGTTAGCAACTACATTTAAAGCTAGGTGTGGTGTAGTGATAGACAGAGACAGAGATAGATAGATTGGGTAATAGCTTTCGAAGCATTTATAGATAGTTAGAGAGAGAGAGAGAGATACAGAGAAAAGCCGCAAAGTTGGATAGAGGTTGAGAGAGAGATAGGAAGAGAGAGAGAGAGAGAGAGTGGTTGGGAAGTGTGTCTTAGAAGTAGAGCAAAAGCACTAGTTATTTATATATATATTATATTAATATATATTTCTATTAAGAGATTTATGTAAATATATTAAAATTGAAAAACAGGTGAATTGAAGCTAATTGTACAGCGCATTAAGTAGTTGGCTGGCAGAGCGCTCAAGACTTGAAATATATATATCTAAGATTTCAATATATGGAATATTATTTAATCACTACTAGACGAGACAGAGCAAAGTTAGGTTATGTACGTTCCAAAGCGGTTAATTGATCTATTTTGTGGGGGGAATTATGTTTTCAATGCCAAGCAGCTTTGGGCACACGCTAAAATTTAACTGCGAAATTGGAGCAAAAACTAGAGCTAGAAAAAACCTAGCGTATAACTTGTGCTTCACCTCTAGGCACACTACTATTCTAAAAACATATTCTCTGTGGGAATAACTGTTGGGGGAATTTGACAAAATCAAAATGGAGTGTGTCTTGGAGTAAGAAAGAGAGAGAGAGAGAGAGAGATAGAGAGAGACATGGACGGAGTACAGTACATAGAGAGATAGAGAGAGAGAGATAGTTGGATAGAGATAGAGAGATTGTTTGAAATGATAGTATAAGAGAACTTGGGTTTATTTTTAGTATTTGGTTGAGGGTATATCGTTTAAATGGATTCGGATTTGGGGCTTCGGGACTTTAGAATTTCATTTTAGCTGATGATTTTCATTTGACGGCTTTTTAAAAGAGTTTTGCGCTCGTTGCTTATTCTTTTAGATAAGTTTAGATAGAAAGCAATTGAATGGTTTAAGTACTTTGCCTTTCTATCGTTTTTTATAGATAGGGAGAGAGAGTGACGCATATAATTAATTATAGTTATTTTTTTTTTTTTTTTTTTTTTTGGTATTTTATATTATTACCCATGACTCAGGTGGATAACGAGGAAATGGAGCTATTTCTTTAGTTGCTACATTACTAGGCAACTCAAGTCTTCCACCTAATTTTCGTAGCTTTCTTCTTCTCGCCACCCGAGATTTCGATCTTAGCATCAATGCGGCCTGCATCTTGTTTGTTGTTGTTGTTTTGCTTGTTGTAAGTTCTTAAACGGTCAAACGGTCAAACGTTGCGTACTCGTAACAAAATATAAACAGTGTAAACAGTGTTTACGTTTTGCGTTACGTTGAACTTTGGTTTTACGGCTTACAGTACAAAATCAATGGGATGATACAGGTTACGTTTAGGAGCTTAAATACGTCAAAACTAAAAGTTACGTTCGTCAATCAATCAGTTAGTAAATCGATTTGCCTGTCGCTGCATCCAATTGATTAACGTTATTTACGTAATGCTCACGGCAACGTTAACGTAACGTTCGAATGAAAGAAAACGTAAAGTGAGAGAGCACGTTCGATTAGGCACAAGGAGGAGGATTATAGAAATATATTTAGAGCAAAGACTTTCTCTTCTTCTTCTGTTTTTCGCTAAGAGTATTGTTGTGCGGTTATTGTTGGTGTTGAGCAACTGCGTCAGTGATTAGGTCCTGGCGCAGTTGAGTGGCGGGCTGAGGATGTGCTGCGTTGATTGCCAGTGGTCGGCTCTGCTATCTAGCTCCGTTACGTCGTTGCTGTCACGTGCTGTCCAGCGATGATGTCTGCCTGCTGCTGCTGCTGTTACTGCTGCTGCTGTTGCTGTTCTTATCTGTTGCTATCCAAAATGAGTCTGCCGTTGGCTTAATGTTGAGTGTGATTGACGTAACGTAACGAATTGATGATTACTTCAACTAGTTGAATATGGCAATGAAGTGTGTTGATTGTTAGGCTATATCGTTTTGCGTCTATTGTTTTGCCCGTTACGTAGCGTAACGTAACGCGTTGCTGCGTTGCTACGTTGCCACGTTAACGTCGCGTAGCAACGTATTCGTTGGTGATTTCATTTTCGTTTTAATTTTGGCATTAAAAGCTATAAACATTTATTGATCTCTATTTATTGACAGCGGCCTTTGGCGTAACGTTAACGTAAGCGCACTATCACGTAACTGTAATTGATTGCCCGACTTAGTCTATGCATTGCCTAACTAATCTACAGCTAATGCATACGTAGAAAAGTTTTATTGTAATTTCTATGTTTTTAGAGTTGATTTTTTTTTTTTTGCTCAAATCCTATTGATTGAGGTATTTAACTTAGTTGCTTGTTAATTTTAGTTTTTTGTTTGGTTTTTTTTTTTTGTTTTTTAAACTACGATTTCGATTTACGTTTTGCAATGTAAATGAAAGAAGGCAATGTCGTTGTTTGTTTTGTTCTATAATTATTGTAACTTGTTCTTTTGTTTGTTCAATATTTAATCATGTTCGATCACATTTGGTGTGTTTGTGTTTTTTATCCATCATTGTTTACAATTGCTTTTCAAGTAGAAAATATATTTAAAGCTTTTATCGTAGCTTTCCAAGTATCCACTCCGTTTTTTTTATTTAGTTTCATTATTCGATTTGATTTGGTTTTTTCGCTGCCAGTTGCTGTCATGTTGTTTTAGAATATATTTTAGTTATATATTTATTAGTTTAGTTCATATCACATATGTTGCAGTTGTTTTATTTTTCACTTTTTGTAGCCGTGTATTTATTTTAATCATGAATAGTAACTTTTAGCCATTCAATACTTGCTATTTAAATGAATTGAAATTTTTAGTAAATTTGAACTTTTGGTTTGTTTGTGTCCATTTTAAGTCAAGCCAAAAGTAGAATTCATTTATGAATATAGCACAATCCAATTTCCAATCAATATTGTAAATTATTTATTGACTGCATATTTAACAAACGGTTTTGAATTGCAAATTAAATTAACTTTGCAATTTATAGTTTTATGTCGAATAAATATGCTCATTCAATATATAAATTGTTGTAGAGAAAATATACTAAATGTTATATGTATTATAGTTTTTAATGATTAGTTTTTGTTTTTATTATCATTAAGCTTTGCAAGTTTTATTATTATTATTTATTATTTTTTATATTATGTGTTTATTATTCCTATTATATATATTATTTCTTTGATGAATATAAATTTTTTTAAATGGCTTACTTTCTTTATATTATTTAAGAGTTTATTCAAATATTATTGACTGAGGTATGTTTAGGGCTTTTGTCAATTTAAATGAAGCTCAACTTAAACCAACCAAAACAGCCTTAAGACAAGGTACGAACCCTGCTCAGTGAATTTGATGCAGACATGTAAAATACTCAGTTTTCACTTTAGATAAAATAATGCTTTTATGGCAAAACATTTCCAGGCCATTGCAGCTAAGACTCATTCAAATAAATGTAATATTTGGCTTAAATCGATTTGCTGCTCATTCGCATTCGGATGCAGAGTTTTCATTGCTGTGCGCTGCTCAGCTGAAAGTCAAGTTTTCCGGCCGTTTGCAAATCTCGAGTAAAAATCATCTAAGTAATGCAAACAGAGTAAATATTTATGGGCAAGACTCGCATAAGCCATGTTATAGCACTGCTAAGCCATAATTCAAAAGCCAGCCCAAGAGATGCAACTACTCAGCACATATATACACCTAAATATGTATGAGTGTTGGCTGTGTGTGGGTGTGTGTGTCAAGATATACTAGGATGCTAAATGTATGAATGTGTCAGAGAGCATTTCGCGGCCCCAAAAATCAGAAAAGTTACAGAGAAACGACTGCAGCTGTTGGAATTCATATGCAAATCTAGCCGGGGCAGCTCTTTTGTGGTTGTTGCTGTAGCAATTTCTTTTTTTTGTTCGTTTTGTAGTTTTAGAGCCGGGAGCAAGTTGCTGGCGAAACGACTGTGCGAAACTGGCAACTGTGAAAGCCAAAAAAAAATTTCAATAATTCAACAGCGCAAAGCGGAAAAAGTCACTCGTTGAACGATGCGGATGAAATTTTAATGAAATACAGATTCATGCAACGATACACACACGAACACACACACACACACAAAGCAATGTTGCAGTCAGGGTCGTTAATAGACAATAACATGGCGCACTGAAACACACACACACACACAACTATACACACACAGCAACAACTAACATAGCGAAAGCTGTGCTTGTAACGCCTAAAAGATTGCAACATATTTGCAATTAAACGCAGATGCATAGCCACACACGCCAACACTAATACAAACACACACACTGCATACATATATACTAATTTATATATATATATATCGAAATGAATTTTGGCACTGTGTCCTGCACATGTTGCAGCTGCTGTTGTCGCATGCTGACAACAAGAGCGCCTAAAAGTGTGCTATGAAAATTAATTTGCCACACAACTCGCCCTTTCCTAATATATATCATTTCGCCATATGTGTATATTATATATATATATATAAATTTGTATGTACATGCATGTGCACGAGTTGCGCTTGACAGCCAAAGCCAAAAATAGAAGCTTTCAATGCCTGCATTTAATGGACCAATTGTGTTGAGTGAGTGCATTAAAGATTTTCGGCTCTTCAATTTTGTTATAATCGCAATAAGCTAAATCGATTAGTAAGCGACAACAAAAGAGTTTCAGTTTGGCCCAAAGGATACGTTATTCGATATGATAAAAGAAAAATTATTTTTAGCTTTAGTGCAAATGTGGTGTATGAATGGAGCTTCTGGCTAATGCAGATGTATGGTTTTCCGGACAAGGGCAGACTTTGGCTTGGATTTTGGTCAACTAAGATGCTTGATGCCATTGTCGAAAACGGTTCTATTAAGTCATCAAATTGGGCTTTTAGTGGCCAAAATTATCTTCAATCTAGTGCAATTGCTGTTGGGCAGTGAGCCATAGAAATGTCTGGAAGCCAAAAGTACTTTTTATGATGTCTAAAAGCCAACTTCAACTTTCACATTTAAATGGCGTTGCAATCGTTTTGGACTTAACATTCAATGTGGTTGCTAAATCAATAATGGCTCAAAGGCTGTGTGTTTGCATATGCAAAATGGGCCTATAAAAACCGTAGCCAAGTATCCATAAAGTGTAAGTAACCGTTTCGACTGTTGCATGATGGGTCAGTGGTTTTCACAATGTCGACAAAGTTGCAACACCCAATCCTGCTCATTAATTCCAATTGCAAGCACTCGTTGCAGATATTTGGTTTTCAGTACTGTTCGCTGTTCACATTCACTATTCGCATTCCACTTGGTAGTGGCAACAATTTTTGGCACGGCGCCCGCTGTCTTGTTTACATGTCATCTTACGAGTGGTGAATGCGGGGGGGGGAAGGAGAGGGGAAGGGGACGGGACTGTGTTACGAGTGCCTTGTCTACAGGTAATTAGAGCCAGTGAAGCGCCTCGCAAAATTTGCATATGCCACATGCCATGTAGAGCTTGCCACACGTGCGAAATGCCAAATGTTCTCTACAAAAGTCATGTTATTTGATTGTCCAAGGCAATCATAAATATCTCTTTGTGTGTGTGCGTGTGTGTGTGTGTGTTTGTCTGTGTAGGTATTGAATGTAACTTATTCGACCGTATGAACCAAATTTGCTCCGGCTGACCAACAGTTAAGTTTATTGGGGCATTTGATTTGTGGTGAGTTAATTGAATATAAATAAAATTTAAACGGCCCAAAAATGGTAGGAAAGTGTTCCCTAAATCGTATACTCTTTAATTTCGCAGAGCAACAGATAATTTAAATATGTTGCTCATTATAAAAATAAAGAGGGCAAAAAACACATAATATTATTTAAAAGTGTCTCAAGACCCATTTCAAATTCAAACAATTTTGATGTTTCTCGTCGAGAATGTTTGACAATTGGATAAACCGCTTAAAACATAGACAAAAATTGAAATAAAAAAAGACTGTATGCTAAACAGATACAATGACGAAAGTGATTTTCAGAACGACTCTAGAAAATTGTATGCCCATTAAAATGTCAAATACAATTGAGATCTGTGGGGAGCACAATATAATTTGTGTCTTTTTAAATGCTTTTTATTGTCGATGGCAGCGACAACAATCAGGGCACACTTATATATACATATATATGCTCGAATAAATCGGTGGTCTTACACACACACACACACACTGATATTTAATGGGCAAACATTGAAGATAAATGTTAGCTGAGGAGAAAGCAAAGAAAACGAAAGCGCGCAAAAAACGCATTGAGCCAAAAATCGAAAATGAATTTAAATGTGGCTTCGTAATAAACGAGATGCGTTTATCTTGTCCCAAAGATAGGAGCTGTGTGTGTGTGTGCGTGTGTGTTGTTGTGTATGAGTCAATGAATTATACAAGGGAAATTCAATTTAGTTAGCAACAAAAAATGGGCAAACTCAAGAGTCGCTTAGTGCCGCAGATTGTCACTTAATTGTGAGATGTCATTGAAAAATGCATTGGAGCTGGGGAATGGGAGTGGGAATGGGATAGCTGGGAATTCAATATGTCAATTGCAATTACGGCTACGGTAAGGACAATAAAAAAAATGAGACAACGACAGGCCTGTCAAACAATTACGACAACAACACAAAAAACAGAACGAGTCTCTTGTGGGTCCGGCTGGTCAGCTCCAACATGCAGCCCATGATGAAGAGCCTGTGAAAGGACGAGAGTTGGGAGGAGCATGTGGAAGTGGCAGCAGATCGCATGCCACAGGCGACAGTTTGAGTAATTATTGAGACTGCAATTTTGGACTGGCAATTCTTGTTGTTGTTGTTTTCTTTTTTTTTTTGGCAACCAACGCGTAATTGAAAATTAAATTGCTGTCCGTTGACAATGTCGGAAATGGGCTGTGGAACAAGTGTGTTGGTGTCCTTAAAGGAGGCTGTGCACTTGAGCGTTAACGATTTGATTCAGTCGTTATGCCACACAACTCAGCAGCTCTGATTGGTCAGCTTTTGCAGGGACCCATTAGCTCAAGGACAGCAAATTTCATTGAAATGTATCCATCCGATTTTTAATCAACGATAAATTGCAAGAAAATGAGAAAATCACTAATTGAAATGAGAAACAAGAGAAATTTTAAATGTAATGTAATATAAAATTACATACAGACAATGTATAAATAGTTTTTTTTAAGTAATCAGTTTAATATTGGTAAATATATATAATCAAATGATTTTAATTCACAAATTATTTGAGTGCAATCAAATTATAATTATTTGGTTGATAAATCAAATATTTAAATTATAATTATTTGGTTGATAATTATAATTTGATTGCAATCAAATAATTTATGAATTCAAATTGTAAATATATGAGAAAGCAGATATAATTTCCTACTTAAATATATTAAAGATTTCGGGACAAAAACGAAGCGAAAATGAAATGTGTAATTATGTTCACCTTGTGCAGTCAGGCAATTAAAGCTAATGCAGTTGCTAAGCTCAATCTCAATGCCGTCATCTGGCTTATTTGTGCTTTTGTCTTTTACAACCCAGTCTACATGTTTTTTACACCTTTCGGAGAGCTCCTTGCTACCTTTCTAACACGTTATTTGCCATTTACATTTTCACTTTCATGGCGTTGTTTTTTCGCTGTTCGCTTTGTGTTTTTCACATTTTTGGCGTCCGCCATTTTGCCGCTCAGTTTTTCCACTATTTTTCAGCTAATTTACCGTTGCCGTTGTTTTTGTGCAAGCCATGTAATATAGGCGAGATAGAAGGCGACTATATACATATATACGTATATATGTATATATATATTTATATAATATGCACTTTAAGTGCTTTCCACATATATATCTATGACTCTCTTAGAGACTTGAGTGGCCACTCAGCAAGTGCAAAAGAGATGGGAGAACTGAAAGAGTGGGCGCGGAATATAATAAATTTTAGTCAACATTCGCTTTTTCTGTTTCCTTTTTTTTGGTTTTTTGTTTTACTTTTATTTTATTTTTCAAACCATTTTCCTCGGTACACAGATTTTTCTTTGTGCATAGCTTTGTTTAATTTGTGAATTTTTTAATACCCTGTAGATACGAACTGGTACGCAACGGGTGTTATACAATTTGCAAATGCAGGTACAAAAAATTCTCAGCATCTACAAAACGTAATATTTTTATTACAAAATGAAGTGCTTCTAAAAGCAAAGGGTATTGGCGATTCCAGCATTTTGAAGTAAAAGTTTTGTTTTATGCCATGCTTTTTAGTAACTTTTTTCATAGCTGCGTTTGCAAGTCAAATAATTGCACTGCGTTAAGTTTTTTAATTCGTTGCTCGCTCGTTAAGCGCGAGCGAGGGAAACTTTAAAGCCGCAGCTTGAACCACTTTACTTCCGCTATGCCGCACCACAGCCAGCCTCACCTTGAGCCAGTGGATGTTGCACTTTTATGACACACATTGCAGGCTGCCTTTTGCCTTTTACACAACATTTGGCAAACGGTTTTTTGTGGCGGACAGGGCAGGGCAGGGCGGGGAGGTTGTCTATCGGCGTGGGTGATTCTGTGTCTGAGCTTGCCAAGCTTTTTCGGGGCGTCGCATTATCAGGCCGATACAAAGGTACATTATGCGCTTCCGATTTGCTGTTGTTGTTGTTGTCAGTTATGGCATCAGTTATCGCAACAAAATGAGGTTAGCTGGGGCAAATGCTGCACGAACGCAAACCCAACGAAACAGAATGCCACCAATTTTGTGGTCCACTTGCGACTAGTGGGTCAATTGAAGCTGTTGACTTTGGCAGCAGCCGTTCAAGATGAGACAACAAAATTCAAGATAAACCAATTTCTTAAATTCACCAATTTTCTACCAAGATCTGCCTAAGATGCTGGTACTTTTTTTTTTCAAGCAAGTTGAAATTCAACTGCAGCTGAATTTTCCCATTTGTCAATTTATCAACAATGTCAAGACTTTAATTTGTTCACAGCCAGTTGGTGCTTCTTACAATTTAAGCCAATAAATCAAACTAATGGCTAACATTTATACGAGCCATTTATGTATTGCCTTGCGAATACCATTTGAATTTGAATTTGAATTTGAATTCACATGACACGCACCCTGACAATAATCATATTTTGTGGGACTGCTTGAAAATCGACATTTAATAGTAAGAATATTTATACAATAAAATGATATGTTTTTTCATCTTTAGACTTAAATCAAGTATGCCTTGTTCATTGAAAGGCTTTCTCAAGTAAAATAACTCATTTACTTGAAGTCAAATTGGCATAAGCATTCAACGATTATTCATACAAATATTGTATTGTAATAAATATATGGATATAAATCAGATGTACGAGATGGAGATGCCCATCGACGAGATTGTTGCCGCTGTAAACAGTAAGGATCCGAAGGATCAGCTTCTGGGCATGGAGCAGGTACGCAAGATGCTCAATAACCATCACAACGTATCCACGATTGATGATATCATTAACAGTGGCATGGTGCCAATTTTCGTCAGATTTCTACAGAAAGACGATAAGTAAGTTGATGCTAAACTAATTTCAATTTCCTTCCCTCAATATTTGTTTTCACTGTCTGAATTAGCTTTTTGCTGCAGTTGGAGGCCGCCTGGACATTGGCTAACATTATAGCGGGCACAAGGGAACAGATACTATTTGTCATCCAGATGAATGCAGTGACGCATTTCATTGCCCTCCTACAATCGCCACACATGAATATAGTTGAGCAGGCTGTTTGGGCGCTGGGCAACATTGCCGCTGATTTTGTTGCGGGCGCGGAGATTGTTATCCACGACAGTGTCATTACCAGCATTCTGCCCATGATCAGTAATATTACACCACTCCCTCTGTTGCGCAAAATTGTCTGCTTAATGACGAATTTGTGCCGTCACCATTTTCGATTGCCTCCCTTTTCCCACCTCAAGCGTCTGTATCCTGTGCTCTCGCAAATGCTTCTCAGCCAGGATGCATCGATTCTGACCGATGCCTGCAGGGCTTTCTTCTATCTTACGACTAAAGATCGTGACGAAATAGAGGTTTTAATCGAGTCGGAAGCAGTGCCACGCCTGATCCACTTAATGCAAAGTGACAACAGCAGTATTGCTCAGCTTGCCACACGGTGCATTGGCAACCTTATGTCTTGTGGCACGGACCTGGTGAGTTAACATTGAACAAAACAAATGTTTAGCAAATTGTCCGAACATTTTTTTAGATTTAAAAAAATTAGAAAATGGACAATTTACAATTTCATTGCCGATCATAGAACTAACCTAATATTACCCGATACTATCAACATTTTAGGTCGGTTTACTCATTAGCGCAGGCGTTTTGAGCAATCTTCGCCCGTTATTGCAACACTCTAAGTATGCAATTGTCTGGTTGGCAGCAACCTTAGTCAGAAAATATACGGTTGGCAACGAAATGCTGATACAGGCCGTATTAGATGAGGGCATCTTTGAGGAGGTACGTTATTTACTGGAGAAGGGTCATGGCAAGGCACAAAGTAACGCCGCCGCAACAGTGACCACTACAATCGAATTGGGCAACGCTGAGCAAATTTTAAATCTAATAGAGAAGCATAAGATAATGAAGCCATATATTGATCTGCTCGATGGAACCAATAATCAGAACCTCTATTGGGTGCAAAGGGGTCTAGCGCATCTCCTTCAATTTGCCGATTACATCTGTGGCAAAGAGAATATATGCCTAATGATCGAGGAGCTGGGTGGTCTCGATAAGATAATAGCATTGCAGATTCACGAAAATATTTTAATTAAAGAGCAAGCCTCTGCCATTATAAATGGCTACTTCAAGTCTGCAGAATAAACATTCTCTCCTACACACTTCACACACATTTGCTTATCACAAATTTGTATTTTAAACTTATATATCAATTTTTTGTGATGCATTTTCACATTGTCCTGCATATGGCTTATATGGCTTATACATCACAATTCGTGTAACACACACACAAAACACATAATATTTTCATTAATTCATATTTGGGAATACCTAAAAACACCTGAGTTTTCACAAGCAACATAATAAATTAAAATAGGGTAAATTGTGAGCGATGATTTGGAATTTGTCCCATTTTAAATGTTAAATACAGCTAAACAAATTAATTTCTTAACACGTTAAAAGCCCTTTTTTCAAAAAAGCTTACATTTAAATCGATAAATATAAATCCCACAGCTTTATAAATAGCTTATTGTAATTAAAAATGTGGTTGTGCTAAAATATTTTACCTTAAAATATATTTATCTATTTCGCCAAAAAAAAGTTCTTATTTCTAACCCATAAAACTTAATAGTTTATGTAATCTTTAATAAATTGGGGCATGCCTAAGTTTTGGAGAGATAAACACAGCTGACATTTAGAATGCAAATAGCACATGCAACATTTAGGCTTATAATTAAGATGAAATTAATTTAAAAAAATACACACACACACACACACACATACACACAAATAAACATAATCAGTATCAGGCAGCGAATGGAGTTGGATCCGGATTTACCTCGATGTGCTCACAGACGCAGATGCCCTCCTCGCAGTAGGCGCACAGCTGCCACTTGCGCCCGTTGCCCAGACCCTTGAACAGCAGCTGAGGCTCATCGCTGACCAGTGGCTCGTATTGCGTCTGCTGGAATTGGAGTTCGCGCAGTTGACGCTTGAGGCCGCCGGTGACCCCGCCTCCTCCTTCATTGCTGCTGGCGTCGCTCTGCTCGAAGGCATCGCTGCGACGCATGCGATAAACGCTGCATTTACGCTCGAGCGGCCCACTTGGCGGCTGCATCGCCTCGTCCTCGTCGTCGGCCTCCGCTGAGGTCAGTGGTTGACGCTCCGCCGCATCGTGCGGCTCCTCATCATCATCGGCGCGTCGCAGCTTGACAACGGCAGCGGCTGCCTCTGCTGCCGCTGCATGACCCGGCGATGCCATGGGCGTGGCTGGCGTTACAATGATCGCATCATGATGGCCAGCAAATAAGGATAGCTCCGCTTGGGCTGCGGCGGCAGCAGCTGCTGCTGATGTGCTGGGCATGCCTAAGCCCAGACCCATTTCGGCTGGCGACGTTGGCGGTGTTGCCTCCATTTGGGAGACCAGCGGCAGCGTTGCCGTTGCCGATTTATGCAGCCGACCGCTGTCTGATGCCGCCGCTGCTGCTGCTGCCGCTGCCGCTGCCGCTGGTTGGAAGCCAGCGCTGCTGCCGCTGTGCCGATGCACAAGTTTCGGTGAGACACGTCCGTGTGAGGAGGCAAACTGTTGATAGGGCGTCTGTATGGGTGCCGCATGCAGATGACTGTGATGCATATGACTGTGGCCATGGCCATGATGTGCATGACCATGCCCCTGCCCCGCCACCTGGCCATGTGTGTGCGAGTGCATGCGCAGCTGCACCGACTGCGTATCGCTGCCCGCCTCCTCGATGGGCAGCAGCGAGCGGGATTGCGTGTAGGTGGCGCTCAGCTTGCGTCCCTGGGGCTGTGGGGCGCGCAGATAGCTGGTGGGCAGCTGATGGAATTGGCGCGACTGGCTAGGTATTGGCGTCGAGGCGCCGCCGGCTTCGAGAGCCGAACCCGCCGCTTTCGGTGGATGTAGTTTCGCTTGTATCAATTTGTTCTTCTTCTCCTGCCGCTGACGTTGACGCGCCTGGCGCGAGGCCAGCGAGGCGCCACCCGCAGCTGCATACATTTTTGCTGTCTGCTCTTCGCTTAAATTTAACTCTAGTTACACACTAAATTTACACACTTATTTAACATTCGCTTCGAATATTAATTGTTTTTATATGTATTTATTTTATTTTTTCGCTTCGTTTTCAGTTTTCAGTTTTCAACTCAATTTTTCTACGTTTCTAACACCAATTTGCAAATTTCTCTAATCTTACTAAGCAGTTCTAAACTTCATTTGCACTTTTCTATTATTTTTTTTTTAATCTGTATATTTTTTATTTTAAACTGCAAATTGTTGTTTTTTTTTTTTTAGCAATTCTAACCCCAATTTATGCTGAGAACTTTCAGTTCTTCAATTTCAATCAAGCAGTTTATACAAAACATAATCTCATTGGATCAATTTAAGCCTCACTCTTAGCAAACTTTATCTCGATGTGCAACAATTTTCAGTTGTTTATGTAAAGAGTGTTTTGTAAAATAAATGTTAAAATTCTTAGCAAAAGTTTCGTTAATGTTTTTTGTTGTTCTTGTCTTGATGTCTGTCCCTGTAAATATGCCTAATTCGCAGCGACTCTCAATTTTAAAATGCTGTGCAATTCGTTAATGTCTTTTTCAAATAGGTCTTTTTGTGTATTTTTTCTTTGCTTTGTATTATGCTTTTTTTTTATTGTGTTTATCTTTTTTGTTTGTTTGTTTGTTTGTTGGGTGTCTGTATTGACAAAAATGATTGTACTTTGGATTACTTGCTTAAGCTTCAACCGAGTGACATATAAAAATCGTTTGAAATAAACCTTCTTGAAACCATCAAAAGTAAATATTTTTTTTTTTGTTGGTTTAACAATCTTTAAATATAAACTATTTTCGAATCTGAACTGAAGAATCGAATTCACATAACTTAGGCTAGGGAATACAATTTTGCTTTCTTGTGCTTGTTGTTGTTTTTGTTGTTGTTGGTTTGGTTTATCAAAATATATATATGTATATATATGTCAAAAAATTTGGTGTCTATTTAAAAATATGTTTCTATGTTGGGCATTTGATTTGCTTCATTTACAAATACATTTTACTACTCTCTGTTTATAAACATTTAAAAAATATGCTCTGCTCACAATCGAATTGCATACTTTCGGGGCGTATTGTCTGTGTGTATTCTCCTCTCGTAACTGTACTTCTTCCCTCGGCCCATATGATAAAAATAAATGTAATTAACATTTATATATTTGTAATAATTTTTAGTTTTTTCTTTCTTTTGTTTTCTTTTGTTCGGTTTGTATTGCTAAAAGCTGCCTGGATTATTATTATTATTTTTATATATAAAATGTACTATACTTTTAAGAATATATATATTTGGTTGATATTTGTCTAACTAGTGTTCATTAGAGTACAAAAAGCGCTTAAACCTTAAAGCACACACATACACAATTTAATCGAATATTTTCTAACATTTTTGAATTATAATTTTTGCAGCTGATCTAAATGGAAGCGTCCTAAAGCCCGTTTTTCAATAAATTTCCTATTTAGTTGTCTACTTTTTTCTGTTTCGGTTTCTGTTTGCGCACAACTAACACACTTTTACAGTTTTTTTGGCCAGTTGAAATACACACACATATCGATTGATAATCCTTGTTTCACAGCAGCTCGTCTACATTTTCATTTGGTTTTTTTTCTGTTGTACTTTAAATCATAATTACATTTTTGATGTTATTTTGATATTCGGCTTTGCACATTATTTTGTATAAATTTCTCTTCGCTTTATCTAAACTTATATATAACGACGGAATTTCTGCAAGGAACACGACGATAATTGATAAAAACTGTACTTAAAATAATATAATTTTATGGTAGACGCATATCTAGAATGTTACAATCTTTAAGCTGAAATATGTGGTTTAAATAGGTGTACAGAATAGAGAGAATTATTTAGTATAAATATAATTAAAGGATCTTAAAAATACATCGCTATTGCAAAGTTCTCATTGGCATGCCCCAAAATGTAGATAAAATATATTTGGAAAATTTAAAGGTCTGAAAAATATTTAAAAAGTGCTTAAATAAAAATGAAGATTTTTTTTTTTGGATATATAAGATAATAAGCTAAAATGTCAGAAAGCTGACCAAAGAATATCAAAGTTTTTATAATATATAAATAGCTTTTTATTTTCG
The DNA here is from genome assembly GCA_035042405.1 of Drosophila demipolita. Taxonomy (NCBI): domain Eukaryota; kingdom Metazoa; phylum Arthropoda; class Insecta; order Diptera; family Drosophilidae; genus Drosophila; species Drosophila demipolita. The sequence goes on along the minus strand of JAWNLI010000044.1, from coordinate 1,678,469 downwards.
CTTTTCTCACTTGCATACAGTTAGAAAATCAACCATCATTAATCAATTTCACAACTCGTTATGGATGATTTGTTGAAAAAGAAAAGTAAAGCGAAAAATAAAAACCGTTGAAAACAATTTTCACAATCGACACACCTATTGCCACACCCTTTTCAAATGTCATCAAACAATGAAATTTGCAAAACTTTTTTATTTTGACTTTCGCTTCAAGTTTGCTGATAAAACTCAACATCAGCGAAAGGAAAACTAAATTTCATCTCTTTGGCAAAAATGACGGTGAGGTTTTCGATCCCGTTAAAGTTCTGTGTGTGTGTAAAATTATTGTCATAACACAAATTTAACAATGCGCCAAATGTTGCCAGCGGCAGTTGAACTGTAAAACTATAGATGACAGTTATCGGAATACGGTAAAAACTATGTAAAAACTATCTGTGCCCGATTGCAACAATTTAACTTACACGTTTGCTGCCGTTTTAGATTTGAATTGTTTACATTTTTATATCAATGTTACTGCTGATATTTTTTTCATATTTTTCAAAATATTTCGTGGAGTTGTTTTTACTATTTCAGTTTGCTTGCTTTAATGCGAGGAACATGCAATGTTGTCGTAAACACGCAAATTAAAAATGGTTTTGTTTCAGTATTTGGCTTAGCTCGGGCCACCCTAACCTTAACATTAGCCATGGCGGGGCCAGTCCTGCACAACATTCAGGGTTATAATAAATGCCTACACACAAGCCAGAACCACAACTTTTGCCTTCAATGATGTCGTCTCCTGTTTGCTGTAGTTATTTTTTTTCTGCCGTCCAGTGTAACTTGGTCAACTGCAAATGCTGGCTAAGTGACGCTTAAAACGCTTTGTTGGGCGTGTGGTTTATATAACAATTTGTTGATGCCTTTTGGCCTAACACACGCACTCAAGGCTAATTAAAACTCAGACCCCGGCAACGCCCCTGCATTAAATGTGAGAACCTTAGCCAAAACCGATGACGAGCTCTATAGCAATACGAGTTTTTTTTTTCAGCAACTTTTCCAGCTGACCAAGTACGATAAATGATAGTTGGCCTAAATGTGCTGACGTGTTGTGGCTCCCTTTTAAAGAGCGTAGCTTAATATTGATTTACATAAATTAGCCTTAAGGTTCATATGCAAAAAACTTGTATTCTATTATATACAAGACTTAAAAATATTTGTTTTAGGTTTTAAAATAAAAAATTGTTATAAGTACAAAATTATAATATATTCAGCTAAATGTAGAACAGCTGAGAAGCTCAACGTTTGTATTCAAAATTGGTAGTTGGTTTATTTTATAAAAATAAAACTCCCAGAACTATTATAGAAAAATATTTATAAAATATTTATATTATTTATAAATATTATAAATATTTATATAAAATATTTATATAAGGTAAGAGATGTATTTAAAAAGCAAATATAATAAATAATTTTTATTAAATTTGTGTGGCAATTTACAGAAGGTCGCTCAAGGCCCCGACAATTGTTTAAGTATTCGTATCTTGCGTGCTGACCACTAATTAAATTGGGACCTAGGGTAATACGAATTTAGATGACAGCAATTAATAGAACGAAGAGGCATTCAACAGTATTTGGCTGGCTACCGAAAATCAATACAATTGCAAACTAATAACAATTTGTTGGCCCACACAAAAGGCGTTGGCCAAAACGCAGCCCAACCACTAAGTAAGCCAAAATGAAATTACATGACGCTAAATTATGCATGTTAGCTAATTACAGTCTGATGCTGCTGCTGCTGTTCAGGCGTCTGTCATTATGGTTAAAAGAAACCCATCCATCCGCCCCTTTGCCAAACAGCAAGCCAAAAGCGGCACGCAATATAAACAGAAATGAATGAGTCAACTTGTGCACAGTTACGCAAATCGAGCGAACCGACCGACTGGCCGCTGGAGACATCGTTGTATGAGGAGTCTGCCCCATTCGAGTCAGACAACGCGGCGTATACGTCATGCGGCTGGCAAAGGAACAGCCAGGCAGCTAAAGGTAGAAAGCAGCCCAAGCGATTTCGCTTTATTCATTCATGGCCCATGAATATCTAACAGCCAAACACACACACAATTCCCTTGTCCCCACACACAAACACACTCGTCTACACACACATAGCACAAACAAGCCACAAGCGAGGAGAGCGTTCCAAAAATCTGACACATTTCACATTTTTATAAAATTAACTAGAAAATGTGAATTCTGATTATCTGCAGTTATATGAATTATATAAAAATTTTGAGATTATTTAAATGGATGTCTCAAAAATCGGACTTGTTGGCTGATTTTGTGTTGATTGCGTATTGTGGAACACATACGATTAAGTCATTTATACGTCAGTTTGGCCGGGTGTGCAATATGCATACACGCTGTCTCTCTCTCACTCTCTCTCACACACTCACACATACACACACATAAATTCTTATAAACAGGCGGTGCCCAAAAGGGGACCTGCCAATGCTTGCCGTCAGACCGCACACAAACACACTAAGAGAGAGAGAGAGAAGGAGAGATGGTGAGAGAGAGAGAGAGAGAGAGAGAGAGAGATACGGCAACGTGGCAGCTGTGGCACGTAAAGTTGTCTACGCAGCAGCAGCAACAGTGGCGGCATTTTGCGATTTCTGTCGCGGTCACATTTGGCTTTTGTGTGCGCTTGTTGAGATTGAAATTAAAATTTAAATTTATTTCCAGTTTTTGATATTTGTGGCGTGGACAGTGCTTGCTTTGTTGCCACTGGCTATGCGCCACAGAATGCTGCACATAGCAGAAACAGTTGCAATTTGAATGTAAATTAGAGTGGATATTTGTTAAATACAATTATGTCTAAGCCAGGGAAAGAGTCTAAGCCAGTTTTAACTGAAAACTCTAAAGTAGGCAACATTTTTTAAGGGGAGCTTTTAAGAAAAACTTAGAAATCATTGAACAAAAATTAGAGTTTTTCATAGAGTTGGTGTGCATAGCATGCAGATAACAATATTCAGATTTTTGCCAAAAATAATGTAAATGTTATGTATTCTTAAGTAATGTTAATTTAAGATTATGAGAAGCGCCAATGAAATAAAAATCAAATCAAATCTAAAAATCCAATCAAATCTAATAAAATTCAATATTGTATGCAAAAGTAGCAGGTTATTGACTCTTCATTTGATTGTTTTCATGATTCTTTGCTTGTCTGTCTATTTTTCAATATTTCTTGGGTAAAAAACAGAGAGGGAATTACATATTGCGAACTCATTGACAGCACTCGACGGCGTCAAAATTTTGTAGAATTTACTACAAACAATTTCAGAGCCATTGCCATGCAAATTTGTCAATAAAATTGCCACACACACACACACACGGAAACACAGACACACGATAATGCATGGAGATAGACGTGCTACGGGGACTTTGAAATTGAATGGCTGACAGGCATATGTATATATATATATATATATATATATATATATGTTGTCCTTAAATGGAGTAAGTCGGAAATGCTTGTAACCAGCGCGAGCCGGAAATATTATTGATTATCCAAACGCTAAACGTTTATATTCCCTTTAGACTATTATTATTATTATTATTATTATTATATCATTTCCATTTATTAGAACATTCTGTTTTTTTTCGCTGGTGGCACGCGTTACATGTGCAAGAAAACATATCAATTTGATAGCAACTATTCTTGGGCCATTTGGGTATTTTTGGCAAAGAGCTCGTTTGATTTCTTATGTAAGTGGAGCAAGTGGCAAAACGCAACTCGCAACTCGCAGCTGCTGCTGCTGCTGCTGCTGCTGCCGCTGTTGTTATTGTTGCTGCCTTAATAAGCAGCTATCTGCACCGCCTTGCCCACTCCATCCCTCTCCAGCCTTCTGTCTGCCCTTATTTCAGCTGTTTGCCTGGCTGACTACTTCCGTTTCCGTTCGCGTTTTTCCATGTTTTTTTTTTCGTCGTCAACACTTGAGGCAGACAGCTAGTTGGCAAGCGCGCAAATTGCAGAAAGGGGAGAGTGGGGCTGTAGTGGCTGCTGTCATTCATAAATTTTTTCAGCTTTGATATCAAATTTAGGCACATTTTTAATTAAAGTGTTGGCCAAACAACTGACTGACTGACTGGCATGAATGGATCGCAGTTTAGGCACATCCTTGAACATTACCTTCAACTCTGCCTGGGTCACGTCTGACTTTGACATTGAGTTCACACAAATAGTTGCTACAAGTCGATTGACACAAACTAAATGTTAGACATGCCAAAATTTGATAAGATAATTTTAAAGAATAAATAATACAATTTGTTTACAACTTAAACTCTACAAAAGAGCAAGAGTTAAAATGTTAAGTTTTTGATCAAATTTATTTAAATCAAGTTCAAACTGAATCAAATTATGTCTTCTTTATCTCTTTATTTTTATTTATTTTATCCACAGCTGTGTGTATAATGTATGATGACAGGATCTCTCTCGTTATAAGAAATTTGGTTTAGGCAGTTATGATAAATGGCTTGGCCAAATACGAATGCGAAGCAATTGTAATTAAATTCCATGAATAAATCAATAAAAGCAAATATGTGCTGAAGTCCCCAGGCTGCGTATAATATTTCATATTAATTGCTACTTAAGTTTGCTATATGATTAATAATTGAGGGTAACTTGAGGGCAATGCTGGCATTCAACTGTTCCGAGGCCAAAGCGATAAACACCATTTATTTCCAACGGATTGGTAAATGGGTTTAAAACTTAATATCGGAATATCGATTACCTTTCGCCTGCAGGCGTTGGAGCGAATACAGAATATAATTTGCTATCACGTTTGCTTAATTGAAGTCGTTAGGGGCAATGTTGCGTCGAATGGACGCCAGATTAAGACAAAGCACCCATGCAACGGCTTTGGGGCAATAAGCAATAGGCGAGCGGCAACAGGCAGAGCAGGTAAAACATCTCGAAAAGAGCAACAACAAGAACCATTCCATGGAGATACACATAAATTGCAACACCACAAAACCACCAGGCCAGCCTGGCCAAGTGTGTTGCTCTGCTAAAAGCGCCCAGTGGGGCGAACCCTTCGTGCCCAGCTATGCCACGCCCCTTTGGGGCGGCATGTTGGTCGTTTAACCATTTGGCCAGTTTAAAGCGCAAAATGGCATAAAGAACGCTGGAAAGCGACTCTGTTTATTGCCTTTTATGTGCAGGCTTAATGGCTACATTTGGCGGCCAGTTCGCCATTGCCGCTTGCAACTGAAATAAAGTTGCAAGCAGTTGTGCACTTGACACAGTCACAGTTGCAGTTGCAGTTGCAGTTGATCACAATAAGCAACAGTTTCGAGTTTTACACAAAATATGTTGCCTGCTTGTGTGGACCCTAAAAGACAGACGACATTTTCGAATTTCTAAAACCTTGGTTACATAAAAAACCATTGAAACTAATTTTTTAAAAAACTTAATAATGCTCTAGTTAGCACACAACATATTTTACTAAATAGCCAAATAACTAATTAGCTAACTAAGAAACTTTATAAACCTTTTATTGAAAAATTTATGTAAATTAAAATCTGAGAATTTAAATAAAATATAAAAACATTTGCTTGAACCGATTCAGCTGAATGATTTTGTAAATATTTTAGCTATTTTGATTCGCAAAGAATTTGCTAATAAAATAATCAGTTAACGCATAAAGTGATTATTTTCTTACAATATGTAAGAGGTACTAATTTAGTATTTATTTTAACCATACGCATTTTAATTTCTGCACAATTTTAATTGCATTAAATTCCAATTTCCTATGAACCATTATATATATCAATCTAAAGAATATTCTATATATATCACTACACAGAGAGTAAAGAGAGATCTATGTTTTATACAAATGATTGTCTGTCGGCCTGAACAACTTCCAGAAAAGTTTGTTTTATTTTTGTCAACTGAAAAACAGTTGCACTAAACTCTACATGCAACGTTCGCAAAAGCATTTTGTAACAGCTGGAGAAATAGAGAGAAAAAAAATAGAGAAAAAGAGAACCTGAATTGTGTCTCACATATTTTGTTGACCCTTTTGTTTCTTCTGTGGGTGTCGAATAGACTCGGAGTTTATTTTGCATCGTTTTGCATTCAGAAAATTTGGCAATTTATTTTGCTTTGTGTATTGAGGTCAGTTTGGTCGGTTCCTTAGCTTTGTGTTGACCAATAAAAAATGAGGTTAGTTTTGTTTGGACAGGCATGGCCCAGAGACAAAACACAATCGGCTACAAGCCCAGCAAAATAAAATATTATGCATAACCATTTGCGACCACAAACAAGGATAAAAAACATAACACTCGAAGACCAAAAAACACCAAATGCCTTGCGATTCGGGTCAGCAGAAAATGCTTGACATATTGGGACACTTGGTGCATGATTGATTTTCCATGGGTCTCCACCCATATCAAGTTGACCCTACTCGAAAGGTCTTTGCTAGAAATATGCTTTGTAATTAATAGCGAACACAACTTGTTGATTCGACACGCCCCAAATCAGTGACAAAAAACAAAGCTCGCCAGCCCCAAGCCCCAAGCGGCATGCGACATGATAATGCCACAATATGGACATTTTTAGCAGGCAGAGCGTGAAAGACAACCCTCAACTATACAAATAAATTGCTGTGTAAATACATCAAATAACAACAAAACTGAACCTAAAAACATTGTCATTGTCATTTTTATCTACTACACAGAATGTTTTTCTGCCCTTCAGCTGTGGCAACCCCATCAAATACACGCTCCCTTCCCTGCCCCCACCCGATTGAATTGACAATGCTAACTGCCAGTCAAAGTCAGCGCAGGCAGCCAGGTGAAAATCGGAAAAGCAACGCGTTATGCAAATGTTAAATGGAAATTTCTGTCTTGTTGACGCTTTTGCTGTGCATTAAACATTGCAAATGTCATGTTGACCCAACCCAGTCTCGCACACTCCTACATCGTTCAAAACATGATATAAATAACAATATGTACACATTTATATATTCATATATTTGTTGGCCTAGAATACACACGAATTCATGCATCAATCTGAGACAGATAAATCAATTGGATTGAAGTATTTGCAATGCGGGCTTGTTAAAATCCATGTATCTGTCAGAAGATATGTATTGCAAATCTTGACCTATCACATTTAAATACAAGGCTGGATTTTGATTGAAAAATAACACAATAAAAGCTCGAACAGAAGGGTTCCTTCAAAATGTCATTGAACAAATTCTTAATAAAGCTGTAAAAAATAAATAAAAATTGATTTTATAATTATTAAAAATATAAAATAATATAAATATATATGAGGATAAAAATTAAATTTACTTATAGAGAAAATGCATCAGCTTTGTGCGTGCAAAAACCAAGTACAATAATTTTAAATAAGTATTAAATAATTAATATATTATGCAATTAAAAATCATATTAAATAAAATTACATATGAAAGTGAACAGAAAATAAATAAATCAGTACTGAAAATTGAAAAAAGTAAAATATTAAATTAAGTTTTTGTTTACGTTCAGAACTTTGATGTAGATCATAAGTCGAGTCCATTTGACTGCTCCGCATAATCCAAATGAAGCAGACCAGACAGATTTCGAGACGGAATAATTGAATACATCGCTTGACCTCAAAATGTATCTGTGGCAGTGTGCGATTTGTATCTATGAGTGGGCTGCTTGTATTTGTGTATGCTGATTGTGAGATTTCCATAGATGTGTGTGTGTAACTGTGTGTGTGTGTGTTTGAGTGCAATGAAGTGCGCTTGAAGTGCCATCAGCGTCATTGCCAATTGGTAGGGGGCTTAGTGCGAGTACACAGAGCCTGCCACATGCTACATGCCACATGCGAAACGCCACCTGCCGCCCACCTGTGTCTTTTGGGAGCACATAACCCAATTAGTTGAGACCGGCCACGACATATGCCAATTGATTTTTGGCATTAGCCAGAAGACGAGCTTTTGGATTTGGAAGCGGTCCACAGTTGAGGCCTGATGGAAGCAACTGTAATTTTTTTTTTGCATTTGCATTTACGTCACGAGAAACATTTGTTTTTTTTTAATTACTTTTATAATAGAATTTACTTATTTAAAATGCAGACGAGAAATGCAAAATGCATAAGATAAAAGACAAAAGTCTTCCAAATGCAAATGAACAAGTGAGAAAGAACAAGGACTAAAATTAAATGAAAAAAAATGACCCTGGCAGCATTGGAGGGCAGTCCACACACTTGAGCCTGAGGTTGTAGAAATGAAAAAATAGTCAAAGGGCTCAAACAAACAATGTGCAACTAGAAAATACCCTGTAAGCAAGTTTAACGTAGTCCAAGAAAAATGTTTGAGTCTGAAAAAAATATATATAAAATATGCATATGCTTATACAAAATGAAAGAGATCTCAACAAGACTTTAAATAGTCAAAGAATGTATTCAAAGCAATTTGAATTCATATCAATTTGAATAACATACATTTTACTTTGCACTTTTTATGCTTGCGGGGTATAAAAGAAATAAAAGAGAGAAAAAACATCTCAAGAAGCGGCTTAGAGTGTTTGCTTCCTGGCACACAACAACACACTCACACACACACACAAACACTTACACCAACAGCAGTGTCAACAGCTTGCATGCTTCTTTGTGCGTGTGTGTGTGGGTTGCGCTCATAAGTATGCTACAAACAGCGACTTTGCTAAGGCAGTGGGACAGAGGGAAAGGGGTTAGGGGTTAGGTGCTTCGCAGCTCAATAAAAACAAAGCAACACTTAAAACCCGAAGCAAATGTAAAGCGACTCGCAAGGCGGGAAACTGGTTACGTGACGCAAAATAAAAAATTATGGTGAGGCAGGGGGAAGGCAAGTTAAGTTGGCTTTTTTCGGTCTCTTATTGAGTAAAGCGATGAATAGTCTACGCTCTGTGAATTAGCTGCTTACTCATTATGACTTGTTGGCTTTTTAAACAGAGACAAAGCCACGAACTTTTTTTTTTAAGTCTCTGTGGTACTGGTGATCCGCGAAAAAGCAAACGCATCAAAATGATTAATAGTTGTTAATTTAATTGTTATGGAGATTAAACAATTAAATTTATGTATGAAGCGATTCTGTTAGAGCAATGCCGAAAGCAAGTTAAAGCTATTTAAAGGAAACATGAATATTCGATAGAAAATGTGTTTCAAGAAGTTGGGTACAATTGAACTAATAGGTCGAAGTTTAGGTACCACATTTATAATAATATTTCTAAAAATGGCATATGTTGCTCATTAAATATTCTCATTGAAATTTCTAGCAAATTGTACTCCCTTTTTATATTTAAAATAAATTCTTTGCTTTATATGGCAACAATTTCATATACCACAATGTTTTTAAGCATATTAATTAAGTTTCAAAACAATCTCTCTGACTAAAGTACTGAGTGCTAATGAATAATTTGTGCACAATTGTGGTTAAGGGAAACATGTATATTTTAGATGTAAAGCTTAACGAGGTTTCACTGTTTAATTGTGAAAGAAGTGTTTTATAGGGTGTACAATGGCTGACGTTTATTTACTTCCAGAAATGTTAACTGCTGTTGTCTTAGGCCACGTTCTCACCAATCCTTCTACTGCCAGTTCGGGGCTTAAATGCAAATTCAAGTTAATAAATGACTGGGCCATCAGCATATCTCTACGCAAGCTGAGGCCATAAACAAGCAGGAATCGCAGAAGCGAAGCCCTGTGGCCTCAAAAACACAGACCGAGGCTGATTCATTAAAAAACATTTGCCATTGCCCCAGCTCCGATGTCGATAAGCGTAAATTTGCCAAATACAAATAATCTTTTTTGTCTGTTGTAGATGGCCTAATCCTTGACAAGATTAAAATCTCAACAAACAAAATGCGTAACCTGATAAGTATGCCAGCCATAAAATTTAACGAGCTGCCTTTAATTTAGATTTCCAATTTGCTTTTTGGTCTCTCAATTCATATGCAAAAAGTGAGAAGAACAAAAGCAAAATCAACTAACTGGGCCCATATACCCAGTTGGTAGCTGCCAAGTTGTTACGGTGCATATATTTTTATGACCCCATTGCTAAAATCTTAACACTCGCTGGGAGGAGAGTAGCGGAGGACTGAGTGAAATTGGACTGTAGAGCGATGGGCTCCATTGCATTTCAAGTTGTGCAAAGTTTTTAAGTGCTGCACATTGCCTGATTGGCTGCGAGTGCCTGTGATTTAAGCTAATTGCCTTCATGGCTGACTTCACCAAGTGGAGAAGAACGGCAAGAAAAACAGCAGCGAACTGAGCACTTTTCATTTGACTACAAGCCTGTTAGTTTATTATTTTATATAGATTTTGTATTTCAATTGTCGAACACTCCAGAAAGCTGATACATAACTGCGTAGAATTGTTTAAGTCTACCTTGGAAAGGATAACTTCGTGAGGGTTGTAGACGTAAAAACCTCCAGAGGAATTTTTAAGCGAGAAATTCAACATGTAGCTCCTATATTTAATGAAGAGGAACCCACCCACAAGCATCCAGTTGATGATCCTATAGAAGGCGAGGAATCAGATGAAAGCTCACATCCCATGAAAAGAAGGCAAAGATGTGAGTAGTTTAGGCTACAACGAGCTACAGGAACTAAAACGGGAAGTCATACCAAACCAACGTCTTCATCTACCACACAATATCCAACCAATCGAGCATCAACATATTGCAATGCAACATCGGATTATCATTTCTGATGACAATGCTAACAATTTATTGTGTCAAAAAAATGGCGCATAATAAATGGTTCATCTCAGCAAGCCGAAACATCAATGACACCCAGATGCGAACTTCCCTCTGGAAATCAACATTTCACCATTAGATTAAATGATGGTTGAATCTACATTCAACGGCCGGGAGTATGTATGATTTCTTCAAAAGTAGAAAATCGTACGCTGATGTCAGCGCACAGAATCAACAAAACGAATACACACTCAACTCATTTGGTTGCATGCCAACATTGTTTCTTAGAAGTTTAAGCTCAGCTATTTTAAAATAAACAAACATCACATTCTTGGCTCAGCTATTTGTGAGTGACAAAATATCACATAGAGTCGTCACTCAAGTGCCTGCAGTTAAATCAGAAAACATCAAATGACTCTCGACTCTCAAGTGGCTGTATTAGTTTAAAAATAAACATCACATGAAGTCGCCCTACAAGCGACTCCGTTAAGATAAACAAATATAACATAAGGTCGCCTTGCAAGCGTATGTATTGTATGTATTTAGGTCTAAGAATTTTGTATATAAACCACGCATTTCCATTGAATAAACAGAACTCTTTGCGTATTCACATCTAGCCCAATTTGTTACAAGTACCGATTGCGGCGACTCTTTGTTACTGGTACATAAACCGGTAGCATACCAAACACACTTTTCAGCATACTCTAGGAAATGATTTTATAGATCATTTTTCCTACAATAACAAAAACATAATAAATCAATTTTCAGTATTCATTTTAGTTTTTATTGCATTATATATTTGTTTCAATAAAATTAGCATGGACCAACGAGTTAAAATTTCAACTGTCATTGAAATAAATAGTTGGCAGCGAAAGCGGCAAGGAGAGTTGGCTAAATCTAATAAGTTAGCCAGCAGAAACGTGAAGCACAACGCAAACAGACTGTGCCTCATTTATCTCAGCCGCAAAAATGTCTGCCATATTTCATTTTAAATGCAGCACCTGCAGCTCAGACAGGCTCCTGCCACAGAAACAGCCTCGAAAAGGACACAAGAAAGTGCGGCAGGACAGAGAGAGAAATAGAGAGAGAGACAGAGAGAGAGAAACATTGAAAACAAAATGTCAACGATAGAAAGTTAAGCACACAGAAAAACAAGTAGAAGAAGCCAAACCTTGATTTCAAACTATTTCCAAATACTCTTGCATATATAAATAATTCGATTTGTAGTTGAAGCTGGCTGAGTTTGCGTAATGTTTTATGCAAATGCGAATAATGCGATTTACTTGCCACATGCACCGCAAATGCATCCAACGAATGGCTGAATTTGTACAAGATTGTTTTAGACATTTTTAGAAGCCGCAATTAGATTGCTTACAAAGGTTGCTGAACATTTTTAGTCGATCTTTACATAGGATTTTTATTATACAGAAATAAAATCAGATTATGGTTTTTATATAGTTAAGGTAAAACGTTATGTAATAATAAATATTAGATATTTCTGAACACTCTTTTATAACTCTCTTCTAAAATAATCGTCGAGTAACCGATTCCTCGTCTACTGCAATTATCTCTATAGATTTTTTAAGAATGTTTTCAATATCTTGAGAGATAAAAATCTAGTTTTATAAGGATAATATTAAATTTTTTCGACTTGCACGCAACAGTTAAGTAATACAGCAATAATATAAAGTTGTTTCTGACATAGTCATTTTTATTCTAATATATAATATTATAGTTAATGATATATATTATATAATTCTTGACACTCCTGCAACACTCTCTGCTAATGTATGAGCCGAGTTAGCAAGCCACTGTCTAAAGTTAACTAAAACTGGCAGGAATAACACACATATACACACTCAATCACACACACACTCACAGGCAGTTTCATGCTAGTTTTTTAATGTTTGCGACAAGTGAGAAGAGCCCTTTTGGAGATGGTCTCTGAACGAAAACATATCAAATAACATTAAGTAGTTAGTTGGCGCATCATTTGAATTATGACCACGTTCGCCAACGCAGCCGGCACGTTGGGCCAGCCCACGCCTCAGGCATGTTGGCTCGAAATCTTGACTGGGCAAAACACAAACAACCAAAACACACACACCCACGTACGCAAACACACCGACACACACACATATGAGTGTTTAATTTGTGTGTTGTTGTGTCCGGTAGTTTGTTTCTTTGCACTATTTTGGCTGCTCGGCCATGTGGCTAAAATTGAATTTTCAAATACGGTTCGCATGTAAGAAATTACAAAAAAAAATTTAAGAATAGAAACCAAGCAAAAAAATTATGACTTGAAGGTCGACTGACCAAAGACTCGGTACCACAAAACGTGGACTTCAATGTCAAGCAATGCATTTAAATTCATTTCTCTCTTTATTCTTTAAAATCACTCAAATAAATAAAATATTACCTATAAAATCATTTGAAATTAGAATTGTCTTCTGATCTAAGATCTGACACAGATTCCATATAATTTTGTAATAATGTTTATTTTACAATTGCAGGTTTCTGATGTTAGATAGGAAACAGAATTAAAATATTTTCCTATTATTATTTATTATTAAACTGATGTATTTCATTAGCTCCCCGAAAATTTTAATCAAAATCAAAGCGAGTTTTATAAATTACGTTTTCGAGATTTTGTTAAGCAAACTTTTCGCTTTTCCACACAGCATATTTAGTTTCAAGGATTTTTATCGCACTCACTCATATTATATGTGTTGAGTATTATATATAGTATGTATATCATTATCAGACTGTTGGAAATTGAGACTGCACGTGCTTTAAGCTTGCCACGCTGCCAAAAAGGCCAAAGGTAAGGCAAGTTGGTGTGACAAACACACAAATATACACACATCAGACCATCCAACGCTCAAACCCGACCCAAAGATATGCATAACACTTCAGAAATAGTCGAGTGGGCGGCTGAGAGGGGAAACGAAGAGCATGTGCTGACAAACAACAGGAACCTGAACAAAGTTGTCACAACTAGCTGCTGGCGGTAACAGTAGATATGGGAATCTTATAGCAAAACAGGCAAACAAACAAACAAACAAAACAAACATTTTCACATTTTCATTTGTTGTTTTGCTTATGTTTTATTTTTTAATGACTCTCATTGAAGTGCAGACCCCTAATTAAGTGACACGAATTAGCGTAATTGCTTTAAAATTGGGGCGAGGTGAAGGCGTTATGAAAGTGCCGGGAGGCACATGGCGTATACGCAATGTGGGTCGAACTTTGCTGCGGGCTCAGCGAGTTATAATTTGCAATTAATGGAGTCAAAATTAAGTAAAATCGATGCACGATTCTTATTCGCATATCCTTTGTGTGGGTAATTAACTCATTTAACAACCGCCAACTGTCCTCCCCTATAAGCAGATATACTATTGTATATGTATTGTGTATGTATATATATATATATTTATATATGTATATAAGTAATCACTTTTCGTATTGGCTGTGGCTACCACAGTTGCGGCTGTCATTATCATTTTTCACACAGTTTTGTTGCATGGTTTGTTATTTTTATTGCTGTTGTTGTTGTTGCTATTTGCTGTTTGCTGACTGTTGTGGTTATTGTAAATGTTGTTGTTGCCACTGACATGTGGCAGCGTTAGCCGCCATCTCTTCATATACGATTTGGTTTATAATACATTTTTAGGTGTTTGCTTATTTTACACATTTGCATTTATTATTTTTTATCTGCAATTTTCTGGGATTATATAAAAATAAGGTTTCAAATTGGAATAACTTTTGATAAAAGCTGTTTCCCATTGATTTGAAATTGACTATTTTTTTATTGTATTTATTTTGATTTAAGAATTGATTTGTTTTCGAGTCGTATTTAAAAATGTTGGTGATAAATTTTTAGGCATATTTTAGATGGTTAATAATTTATTTAGAGTGATATCATCTGAACAAAAATTGTATATCTTTAAAATTGTTAAATAATTTGACCAAATTTAAAGAAATATGGATGATTTATTAAGTTACGCGCAATTAGTTAAATGAAAATAACTAATTTAATATTTAATATAAATTCAAAGAGTTATTGGGATTTATGAATGGTTATTTATTACTTATTTTTTCATTTCAATAATTTTATAAATTCGAACATATTTTATTTATATTTTTATATTATTATTAATTATTATAAATTATATTTATTTGTAAGACGTGTTATTGTTTATTCAAAATTAAAAATTTCTTTAAATTGCATTTGTATATTAAAGATATATGACATGCATTGAGAAATGGTTTCGGACTATTTGTGCTCGAAGTAAAATGGACACACGACAATCAAAATTACATATTATTATATATGTTGGATTTATATATTTTATTGATTGCATTTCACTGCATTGATTGTTGTTCTTGCTGTTGTTGTCTGCATGGTGACAGTTGTCAGTCAAGTGTCGCCATTGGCCAGGACGACATTGATGACTTTTTAAAGATATTGTATGATCAAATTGCAGATATCTGCTGTGGTTGCCTTCGGGGAAATACAAATAAATTTTTACGTATTCGCTTAAAAATTGGTCATACATTTGCACTGTAATTGAAGCATTATTAATAAACAATGCACTGGACTCGCATCGGCAGCCATATTCGTATTGTTGAATTATTAACGTGATTTCTTGTTGTAAGGCGATTTTTTGATACACAAAATTATTGCTAAGGCATTTAATAACTCAATGGCTCAATGGCGGATTGGCGAATTGCACTTGAAATTGCACTGAATTGAACAACTTGCGTTTAATTTAATTTGTAGAAAAAGTGTAGAAATTTCATGTTGTTTTTATAGTATTTTATAAATAGTTCTATATATATTTGCTGTTGTTGTTTGTCAGACAAAGGGAAACGCGACATGCAAAGTGCAGGCGAGAACACGGACCGAGCCTCGTAACAAGACTCCCAATGCAAAGTCCTGCTGCGGCTGCTGCTGCTGCTGCTGCTACTGACGCCGCGACGACAACGGCAACGACGACAGCGAGACACGCGCGAGGTACTACAACAAAAACACGACTGAGCCGTCCAACGGCCAGCAACGAATTACAAATACGAAATTGAAAGCGAACACGATACCAATGCCGAGGATGGCTATGTCGTCGTGCCTCAGGTTGAACGAAATTGAAAGCCATCCCACACGAAGTGGGTCGCTCGGTTGCTCTGCATTGCAGCAGCAGAAACAGCAGCAGCAGTGGCAGAGCGAACGCTTTGTTTACATGTCACACACATAATCACACACAGACGTACAATCAAACGAAGACGAAGCTGTGCGTCAGGTAACGGTAACTTAACGAGCAATGAACGACTCAGCCAAGGCTCGTTAAAAGCTCAATGCACGCTCTCAGTCAGCTGTGTGTGGGCGTTGCATGAGTTATTTTTTCGGCTCTCTAGCTCAAGCTCTCCCTCACTCTCTCCGGCTGCAAACAGCTGTTTGTGCTCTCTCATTCTTTCATTGCTTTGTCCTAATTTGCTGACATTGCTAAGGCCGCCTCTCTAAAAGCTTCGTCTACAATGAACACTTTTCATGCGCCTGCATGTTATCCTAGCTGACATTGTAAACATGACCAAAATGCATGTTCCCCAAGGTGTGTGTTTGTTTGTGTATGTGGGTGTGTGTATAAGGGTGTGTGTGGGGTGTAAAGACGCATTTGAAGTGCCAGCGCCACATTCATTTGCATATTTGAGCACAGTTTGTGTCGAGTGCGTGCACACTCAGAGAAACAGAGCGTATGAGAGAGAGAGAGAGAGAGACAGAGATAGTGCGAGGGATAGAGAATGTGAAAGAGTGGGAAAGCGAGGCCTTTGGTCTCATAAGAGATAAGCTCAGAGATAAGTTCAACTTAATTAAAGTTTCAGCAAGGAACAAATCGCTGGCTAGCTCGACCTGCATTAATTATGACAATTTTCCATTTTAGTTACAAGATGCTCACAGAAACTTTGCTATTTATACGGTTTCATAATCATCCTTAGGTAACTTGTAAAGCCTCCATGAACTAGTTGCTTATTTGCATTAATTTTAAGTGTCGAATCATCATAGTTTGACAACTTGAGTTTTAGCTCTTGTCACTTAATCTCACTTTACATTTTTAATTGATTTGATTTCTGGAAATTCTGAACGTTTGTTTTTTTTAGCTGTTGTAATCCGTAATCATTTTAACAATCCTTTGTTCTTATTAATAAAGTAAAGTTCTTCATCAAGCAATTCCTGCAGATATTGCAGTTCTGCCTGGTATTCAGCCCACAGGGTTGCTCTGTCGGTCGAATACGGTGGATAAGTTTTAGCGATAATGGTTTCCCGTCGTGTCATCTCTGCAACAATGCGCTCATCGACCAGTGCCTCGTACTCCTTCTGGGCCTCTTCGATAATGCGATTGATCTCCTTGCCCTCACGTTCGTGTGCAGTTCGCAAAAATGCTGGTCGTCGCTTCTTGGTTCCATCCACCACCTCAAAGGCTGCTGGCAGCTCGGACATATCAGGCTCGGAGAAAGACATCGAACTTCGAAATTTTCGTGGTGGAGAAAATATTTGATATTTATTTCGTGGTGCAGAAAATATTTGATATTTATTTCGTGGTGCAGAAAATATTTGATATTTATTTCGACAAGTTGAGATTATGACATATAAGTCAAAGCCTGTTCCTGACCAGAGTGACCATTTTTCAATTATGGCTACAAAAATATCGAAACGATGAAAATCTGAAACATTTGATTATTTCAAAGAAACTTATATATATATAAATAGATATGTGTATACGCTTTTTTAGTCTCTCAGTATTTCAACCATTTCGGTTTGCTTATATTTCAAATTATATAAAATAAATCTTATACTCGATCAACATTTACATTATTTTATCTTTTATTTGTTACTGCGGTGTGGTTCTGATTTTTTTTGCCGGTCTCCATCCATAAAATTTTTCTGCTGCTTAACCTCATGTTCAAGCGCTGCCTGCCTGATGATCTCAGCTACTTCCAGCTCTACTGCTTGATCTTTCCCCTGGCAAAGATGGGAGTTGCTGGGCACCTCCACGTAGGCGGCAGGCTCGATGCAGTACCACAAGCTGGCCAGTTTGGTGATGTTTGTAGACCCTGCTCAAACTGATTACTGAAAAAATTTCGCGTTCTCGCCCAGCTGGTGTGGCATACATTGACTTTAGTCAGCGCAATTTCGAGTAACATAAACAAATGCTATATGTGCACATAATATGCGGCACCATCTCAATAAACATTTGCCATAAACAAAAGCAAATGTGCTACATCAACAAGTCAACTTGTTACTCGATTTCAACGCGACAACTCCGCACCGCATCGTCATCGTCATTTATTTCAATTTGTGTCAATTTTCAATGTCCGATTTATAATGGCTACAAACTCTGAGGTCACTGAATGCCTGCCCCCGTCCAAAAATACCGCATAAATCTCCAGTAGTTCATTAATGGCTTAAGAGCTAATTGGTCATGGACCTGATTTCATACTTGCAACTTCAGCTTTGTAACAGTTCCTTAACAAGGGCTTTCACTAAAGCTTTCTGCAAAAGCTTTTTGGTTGTCGTCTTTACTAACTGGGAATCAAGGGCACGCGACTATGTGTTGCCATAGGCTTAAGCACACTGGGACCATTAGGTTAAATAAGTATCGAAAAAAAGTTATTTCTAAAACTGAAACTATCTTCAAAAGGATAATCAATATCGTTTATAATTAAAGCTGAATTTTGTATGGAAAGTCGTTAAGTCTTGGCAAATTATTGAACATTTGTTATTAAAATAGAGCGGTTTCTGTGGCAAATAGGTAAATCAAAGTGTTAAGCTGGAAGCAATATATCAATTAGGACTTGTGTATGTTTTTTTCATGAGAAAGTTAACTTGTAGTTACAGAATTATCTTGTATATTCATTGGAGTGTAATTCAACCCAATAATCCACCATGCTTACACAAAAATTGCTTGGATATACACACTTTTACGCCTCTTACTTGTTACAGGAAACTCCCATTTTGTTTGAGAATTGTCAATCTTAAATGGCTTGGCAATTAGCATAAGCAATTGTTAATCAAGCAACTGGCGTGTCACGGCCAAGACCTAATGCATATTGATTGGTTGGGCAAACAGTTAGGTTGTTTTACCTCTTGTTCTACTTAATAAATTATTGTTTGTTTTCATTCCCGTTCAACTGTGGAAACACACAAGGAAACTCGATGTCACCAAATCAAAAATAAAATACGACACCTTTTCAATTACGTGGCAATAGCATTTAAAATTCTGTTTGGGGCGTTGAAGCGTTTATTAAAGAGTGAGAAAATACAAGTTGGATATTTATAGTGTTTGGTGAAACGAATGACATCAAATTGCTTTAACATTTATCGAAAGAAAATCACGAACAATGAATTACAATTATTGTCGCCTGGACAATGGAACTGGTTGAATAAAATATTGGTTATACCATTTGGATTTTTTATAAATAGCATTTGATAGATAATATCTGGTAGAGTTATTAGTTTGAAAAAGGTATGCTACATGTAGATAAGGGATAAGTGGAAGTGTGTGTATATATTTTATATACCATAAAAACTAACTTAAAAAAATTATATGTTTACTTTTTAACTATGGAGATTTTAATATAAAATATAGGGAATATATAGAGTCCAATAAAGAATTCTTACATCTATATTTAAAATTTTGAACCAAGAATTTATAGATTTAAATTCATTGAAGTTTTTATAATACAAGCAGCTGGATAAGATCTTGTATTAGTTTGAGCTGATGTTCCCAACAAGTATAAAGATATATTTGAAGCATTCAATGGAATTTTCTTAACTACATGCAAATAAAAAATCCTGCCCAGCGGCAACAACAATGTAATACAAAATAATAAAAAGGGAAAACAGAAGAGAACAAAAACAACATTCCAAGTCTGAGGCCAATGAGCCGCATAAAGTTGGCGCCAGTCAAGGAAAAAAATAACACGAGTAGAAAACCGAAAAGCAAACTAGATAAACAGACGCAGAAATTGGGATGCGGGCAGTGGCAGTGAGTGCCAGCAGAAGGCCAAAATGTATAAGAAGCGAGCGGGCCACTTGACAATGTTTCTTGGCATGCAACGCACGAGTTGAGCCTTAGCACAATTGTTATTGCAACTTGTTGCACTTACTACGGCAGTGTTGCTGTCCCCAGCCTGCAACTCCGAAGGCTGCTGAGCCGGCTGCTGCTGCTGATCCGGTTGCCCGTTGATGTAGTCCGCCAAACTGGGCACGAGAAGGACGCCAACCTTATTGCTCGCCACCTGCTGATGTGTGCGACGACGGCGCGACGGCAGCATCATGCGATGCGCCACCAAAGCCATCTTGCCAGCTGTTCTCTAAGACTCACTAACACACGCACACACACACACCCACAAACACACACACGCGTAAATGGAACAATTGCAGGAGCGCGCAGTAATCCAAAAAACAAATTCGGAAGTCTTAAAATTAAAAGCAGCCGCGTGGCTGCCCGCGTTTTGATCGAAGAAAACGCTCGCCGCCAACTGAAAAGCGTCGCGTCGGAAAAACATGGCAGCGACACTGAAACGCACCGGAAAAGCCAGCTCAAAGCACATGTCAACAAGCTCCATCTCGCTCTACAGCTTACACACACACACACACACGCCGCAAACAGACACACTACAGTGGACTCTGTTCCAAATGGTCGAATTATTAATTATTTTCAACTTATTTATTTACAATGTGCTTATTCTTTTATTTATTTTTCCATTTACAAAAAAAGGATGAAAAATGAAACCGAAGTTCTAGTTCTAGTTTGCGAGTGACTACTGTAATACTATCTCTTTCGTTTTTTGATTGAGTGTGTGTGTGTGTGTGTGGGTGTGTTTAACTTTGTGTGTGTTTGTTTTCGTATTAAACGGAGCTTGTTTGATGAGACTTTTGTTGATGTTATTTTGTTGTGGCTTTAACGTTAATATTAATGTCCGTCGCGACTGTTTGCCAGCTGTGTCTGCGTCTCGTTATATATATGTGTGTGTATGAGTGTGTGTGTGTGTGTATGTGCATGTGTCCCGACGATACTGTGTTTGTATTAGTTTACCAACACGTGCGCAAAACATTTAATAAAAACAACAATAACACGAAAATAGACACACTTACAAACAAGCGGAAAACATACCGCAAATATAATTTTTTTTGTTATAATAAAATTAGGAAAAAAAATTGACAAGTTCCAGACAAGTAGCGAATGGCTGATGCCTTATATTATATGGATATCTATACATGTAGTATCATACTTTTCAGTTTTTATATTAAATAACATTTTTTTTTTTAAATTTTTATTAGTTTTAAACCCAAGTTTCGGACCCAATCCCCTAATACCTAGTCTATACTTAATATTGGAATATCAGCATTTAATAAGTTTGAACCAAATAAATAAAACCAAAAAATTATGTGCATATTAGAATAAAGAGATTTGATAAAATAAGTCTATCTATGTAGAAATTGATAAATTAAAATCTTAATCATAAAAAATCAGCAAATGTAAAAAAAGCAATTAAAGCGCCAGATATTAACAAAATTGAAGTATCTGATTTATTTCAGCTAAAGCTTAAACCTTGTAGAGGAGAAATTTAAATCAATAAATTTGGAAACATGGATTTTGCACTGCTTTTAAAAAATCCTTTTTTGTACGTTGCATTATTCTCTGTGCTGTGCAGATGTCTCTAATTTGTGTAGTGTATCTGTCCTTTTATTTACTGATATGCTCAGAGCGACAATTATAATTTAACACGCAGGCACACATATGAGTCTATACACATACATAAACATACACATATATGCACAACAAAAACAGTTATAACACATACACTACAACCAATTTACCTCTTGCTAAGCAACTTGTTTACTTGACCTTTGCTAGTTAAAAGCAACAACAAAAACAACAGCAACATTAACAAGAGAAATAAAAATTGAAATAACTAAAAAATATTTGGGAGGAAAACGAAACGGAAATTAGCCGAGTTTTCATGTTGCCCGACATTGAGTCTAACTAACAAACTGTAACTGTCATAGTATTAATGTATATGTTAGCTGCTAGTTACGCCATAAACAAGGACTGTTTACAAGGTCAATTGGCCTAAAACACATTTATGTTCAAATAATTATTGTTCGACAATAAATAAAAGGTCTCAATGAAATAATTAAAATAAAGTTATTTTTATTAAATCATTCTGGGGCTTGCACTGAGAACTTTGCAATCGAAAGGATGTTTAGTCGTTTATTCGATATTTGTTGTGTATATATATATGTATAAATTTCACTTACCTTTCCTATGACATTTTAGGAGCTCAGCGAGCTACACCAACAGCATGACGTCATTATAGTGAGCTCACAAACACACTCACTGACGTTTATATATATATATATATATATATATATATATATGCAAATATGGTGCTATATAGACAGTTGGACAGATAGATTGGGTGGTCGGTGTGGAGACTGTTCCATATCAACGGTTTTTGAGAAAACGAAACATTTCATTGTTGTTACTGCTTTTGTGTGTGCATAAATTAGATGAAAATTTGATGTGCTTTGTGATGCCTGCAAAGTAAAAAGATTTCATGTAAAAGGGGAAAGAGATTAAGAAAAACTAAATCAGTTTCTAAGCCTAATGTCTCTTATAACACGTATGCTCCATTGTTCGATGCTGTCGAATTGCAAAACATTGCTTTCTTCTCTTGTTTCAGCACTAGGAAGAAAGTAAACGGCGGATGGATATGAAAAGCACAAAATACTAAAATAAAAAACACGGCCAGTTGCAAAATTTGAGCAGCTGGCCGCAACAGAAAATGCCCTCAGCTGTTCAGTCATTTTGTCTGCGGGCTTCCAAGTGAGCCTCATAAATCAAATTGACCCAAAACCACTTACAGATACCCTCCCAAACACAACCATCCACACACACACAAGATAGAGTGGCAAAAATAATGTTTATGATAAAATTAAGTGGATCAAAACGATTTTGCCAAAATAATTTATACATTTATATTTATTTTGCATTTTATAATTTTGTTTTAGCACAATATTGCATGAAAAGCCATTAAAATATATTTATATTTTGACCTTACTCAACAAAGAGCCTTAACAAATTTTTTGAATATTGGCGCCCTTTATTTGCCGTTGATGCATAGCGGCGAGTGCCGTAGCACTTAGCCGCTAAGCGTGTACACAAGGCACAGCTGACTTATTGTAATCGAAATGAGCAGAAACTATCGAACAGGCTGACAATCTTGTTTGCTCCTGCGCATGAAAAACATTTACAAGTTGTACGCTGAAAAAATCACTTGTTTGACGTTTTGCAAATGCAAAAAAAAATTCATAGTTTAATAATAACTTTTGCGGAGACCTGCTGACAATGAATTGTAAATTAATGTTGCTACTATCGCAGGGAATAGCTTAATTAATATTCAGATAATAAAATTTTGTTATCCAAAGTCCGACAAAAGTTGGCAGAACCCACCCAAAGGAAAGAAAGAAATATGTCACCCATGTCTAATGCAAATCCAATGGTATCCACCAAGTTAAGTCCATTTGTGTATTGGTCGCAAACAAAATACACGCTACTGCTGAAGGTGGACCTTAAAGATGCACAAGTGAGTTCAAGCATAATTATTTCGCAGATAGCGAAAAATCGATAAATTGTAAACATCACCGAAAATGTGGTTGCAGGGCGTCATTACGGATCTCACGCACACAACGCTGTCGTTCAGAGCTAATGGCGTTGGAGCACAAGGCCGGAATGCATACAAATTTCAGCTGCATTTCTATCAGGAAGTAGATGATGAGAATCCCGCACTAACTGTAACAGACCACAAGATTGAGCTGGTCATTAACAAAACGCATCCGAGTTGGTGGGAACGTCTTGTTGCAACGCCACAGAAACCACATTGGCTGCGTGTTGACTTCGATCGCTGGCGCACCGAGGATGATGGTGAACCAAATGAGCCGCCGGGCGACGAGCGAGATGTGCGGGATGTGCGTGAGGATTATGTGGAGGAGTATAACAATCTCCAGAAGCAGGAAATCGGTTACGTTAGGGGTGAGCATCTAAACGGGGACCCTTCAAATTGTCGTAACAATTATTTGTAGACACTTTACTTTATCACCTAATTCTCACTTTACAGAAAATGCTAAGAAGGTTTATTTAGTCATATACAATCTGGCCATGTTTGTTGGCTATCTGCACATTCTGATCATCATGGGCGTGCTCTATATCCGCGACGGACCCGCCAGCATAAAGCATACGTACGAGTATGTGGGCACATCGTTTAAGTTTGTTCAACTGATGCAATATATGGAGGTAATGCATCCACTATTTGGCTACTCTAAGGGCAGTCCGCTGGTGCCCTTCTTTCAAATCTCCGGACGCAACTTTATACTCTTCCTTATGATCGAAATGGAGCCGCGCATGCATGCCAAGCCGGTGGTCTTCTATGTATTCATTATATGGTCATTAGTGGAACTGGTGCGGTGAGTATGCAATCTACATTTGAAGTAAATAGCAACTTACATTATATTTGACCCTTAGGTATCCCTACTATGTTAGCCAGTTGTTGAAACGAGAAAATGGTTTGCTCACCTGGCTGCGCTACACTATTTGGATTCCGCTCTATCCCATGGGCATTATCTGCGAAGGAGTCATTCTGCTGCGCAGCATACCCTACCTGGATGAAACGAAACGCTTTAGCGTTGATATGCCCAACAAATGGAACTCGACCTTTGACATGGTTATGTTTGTGAAAGTATATCTGCTGCTTCTCGCTCTGCCGGGCAGCTATTTGGTCATGTCGCACATGTCCAAGCTGCGCGCTAAGAAACTGGGTCGCGGTCGCCCCAAATCAAAACATAACTAAAAATACCTCAGATCTTTAGAAAGATTTAATTTTCTGTGTTTACACACTATCTCCCCAATAAAAGTTATGTATTCTGTTTTTCAAAATTTTGTTCAACTGTTTTCGTTGAAGCCGATTCAATATGACATAAATGTAATAAATAGTATGAAAATGTTATATACCAAGTTAACAAATGCACAGTCAAAGATTTAAATTTACACATTTTGCAATAAAAAATAACTATTTAATAAGATTTGACATACTTTCAATTTATTGATATCAATAAAATCACTTTGAATTTCATTGAAAAGAAATCGTGTACAAAAAAGGGTGTCAGTAGACGTCTAAAATATCTGGAAAATCTGATAAAAGCTTGTTAGCCATGATCATGGATGATGCTAGGCTGTACTAATTTTAATTTTAATATTTGTTTTAAATGTTATAGTCATTTATCATTAACGACACATGTTTATTATTTTGTTTATTCGGTGCGGTTCCTGATTTTATACATAAACCACTTGTCTACTTTTGCTTTAACTATTTAAAAGGTATTTGCATACAGAGTGTTTACATACACCCAAATTGTCGCTTAATCTACATTTAATTATGTGTCCAGATGTATGTATGTGTGCTTTGAGGTTAGTAAATTATACATTTGCTCGAGGCAAGTATAAATTAGTTCCTGTTATTTTTGCTGACAATGTGGTATTAGATTGACTAGTAATGTAAATAAAAAATTGTAAGAACAGAAATTTGTATAAAAAAAAATTATGTATATTTTTTATTACGTTTACAAGAATAATTAAGTGGGCAGAGAGATAAGGATTAAAGACAATGGCTGCTATGGCAAACGCTAAATCGGGTGTTACCAATATTTTACGCCTAAATTCTAATACCCTCTGCTAGATGTACAATCTAAATTAATTTGAACAAAAAAAATATATAGATATAGACACATACCAACAGATCACGAGCATTCAGCTTCAACATTCTCTCCAGCATTGTCGATATGGTTGTTGTTTGTTATCCTTTGTGGCTGTTATCCTTTGTAGTTGCCACTCGAACCACTCGAAATGTTAACTGACTTTTGGATTGGTTAACTAGCTTCTGCGACCTCACTGCGAGCACAATTGTTTGTTATTTGATATACGATTGGTCGCTCATAATGAGTTGGGATTTACCACTCAATAATGAATGAAATCGTGTGTATTTTGGGCCTTTAGTAAATTGCTTTTGTTCGAGGTGTCAATCAATTTAATTTGTGCTGGCGCTTTTCATATTCAAGACGTGGCGAGTGCGGCAAGTGCAACGAATTTCTGCTGCCACTGAAGATAAATGCCACGAGTGGCGGTATTAATTGACAGAGTGCTGTTGCCAACACCCAACATCTACCACGCCCGCCTGTCAAGTTCACGCTGCAAATTTATTTACAAAAAAACAGACTTGTCCAAAAAATAGGAAATTGGCAACTACAGACCGAAAGATACTCTGTTCCCACAAAATATATTTATCTCAAATTTTTTATCTCTATAGAAAATTGATAAAAGCATTAAAAAATTAAATTTTATTAAATGCTATAATAATCTTTTTTTTTAATAAAAATTTAGACAATACTTTTAATAATATGTACATTTGAATAGTGAGTTTTTCTTATTTTTAAAGTTATTACTGTACCACTAGCTCTAACTTTAATACTGATATTCATCTACATATTGTACTCTTATCGTCCATTGGAAAAATATTGCCAAGGCAGCAAAACGTCTGCACTGGCCCATAAATGAATAATTCAATGCAATTTGCAAGCGCATTTGGGCAAAAACCAACCGAACCGAACCGAACTGAACTGAACTAAACTGCAGCGGACACAACGCACAACTAATCACTTGGGTCTACGGACTAAAGGCAGTGGCTAGGCCTCAACAAGAAGGAGCCTCTGGCCGCACAAAATGAGTTTTTGATTAATGTGTCACACAAAGTGGGGAAAAAGAGGTGTGTGTGGTTTGAGCGATTGATTTTTTTTGTCCCGTTTTGTTGACATTGGGAACTACACTTTGGGAAGACAAAGACAAATGCGTGGATTAATGTTCGATGGCAGATGGCGCGGATTTAAGGCAATGCGATTGCAGCTGTCAACAATTGTTTCTTGACTTAGATTTACTTGGTATTACGGATCGTGCTTCTATAGCACTTATCAAGAGCGAACCAACTGACCAGTTGGATTTCCGACGTAATTCTAAATTACGAGCAGTGGCTATGCATAACGGTTAACTGGGCTAGAATAGGACGATTTTTTACGTAGATAATGCCATATACTAGCTTGCATGCACAACTAATTGGATTACCTAACGTACTGGAACTCTATTCAGTCATATTAATTCGTGGGTATAATTCACAATCAATTGTTTGATTTGCTTAGTAATATATCTCATATGTGGTCAATAATAATTTATTAATTATTGGGTATTATTATAAGTAAGTAGCGCATTAAATCGATTCCACTTTCCAATTTGTGATGATCTTAAAAAATAGATTAATTTTAAACTCAACATCAAAGTTGTCTAGGCCATGTAAAAATACATATTTTTTTTTTACTTTCATCACAGGCTACTAAAAATAAAACAGGTCTGGGAAAAAAATTTAAAGTGAAGCTAAACTTGCAAAAAAAACCCATTCTATTTAAAATTGGATTAATATAAACGGAATGAGATTATAATATTTTTTGACTTCGTTACACATTTAATTAGTTTTGCGACTGATCATTATTTATACAAACCTAAGTGCTTTAAAATGCAATTTTTGGTATTCTATTGAATTTGAATTATTCATGAACATGAACTTGAATTAACATCCACCATTGAATCACCAGACAAATGAATATTGCACAAATATATTGACATATTTTAAAATTTACTAAACGCGAGCTTTGCGAACAAGTTGTTAATAAATTTCAGCACAAATCTATTGCGGATAACCTCGATTTATGAAATTTGACATTTTGTTATCAACAAATACTATGGACTATGTCACGAGTATATACTTATCATTCAAAACGGGAAAACATAAAGCAAGCAATTGGAAATAATTAAAGCCAAGTCTCACTTATAAATCTTGCCAATATGTCATTCTAGTTTATTGTAATTAATTTTCAGATTGAGTTTGAGTTTATTGAATTTAACTTGCATATATTGGGTATTTTAAATTAATTTAAAAAAATTAGTATGATTCAATTCGATTTATATATATTGTTCAATCTTACAATGTTAAGATAACCAAGGAGGATTCTTATCGCGAAGATATGTAAACACGTGAAAAGACACGTACGCGGCACCCATAGTGACCGTAATAAAACCATCCGCGACAAGAGCTCTCCGAACTGATAGGATAATGAGTATAGACTCATTTGCAGCAGTAAATATGTAACTAGATAATGTCCTAGATAGGATAAGAATAATTGTATATAGCTGTAAGATAATTTAGAAGTTTTCAATAAACCTGCCGAAGCAATTCGGCAGTAGTCTGTGTTCGAACCTTAAACAACATCGTCGTATTATTATTTTGCTCTTCGGATCACCTTTCAGTGAAAGTGATTATTATTCCACCGCTTATATATAAATTTATATAAATTTCGTTAGTAGCAAATTAATTATATATATATATGTATATATATATATATATACTCCTTACATCGAGTTAAAATCTATAAAATTGCAGGTTTCATTTTGTATTTGTGGTGCAACTGATGCAGGCTGACTATAAATTTAACCCAGCCAATAACATTCGGTTTCTAAAGGATAAATGAAACCTCAGCAAATTGTGGGACCCGGCAATTGAATCAAAAGCAATCAAATGCAACTGCAGCCAGCACAGACAAAAGCAGTCGTCAGCAAATAACATCGAATTGATCTATCTATATATAAATAAATATATATATATATATATATATATATGTGCTCGTTTATTATGATTTGTGTGTGGCTTATAATGTGTGTGTGTGTGCTTGTTTGGGCTCCTGTGTGTAATAGACACACCCACACACCAATATACATATATATATAGACAATTCCACACCCATCCACAGTTTTATATATATGAACTTATAATGTCGGCTTTAATCCCTTGTGTGCCGTGCACACTCGACATTTGGCCACTGTTTTGGGTCATCGGCTACAGTATCGCAAATAGTATGCACCCGACTAGGTCACGTACGGTCGTATACTTTTGGCAGCAAGGAACAAAATTTCTGGAAAAAGGCTGCAGCAGCTACAAGCAGATTTTTATAGTTCCCTTTCGAGAATTATGATAAATGAAGAGCAGCTCAGAACAGATGCTTGAAATAACTACGCCGGACAGCCGTCCAAACGGACGGCAGCCGTGTTTGGAAGTATATGAAAAACGAGCTAAAATGATTGCCACGGCATCAGTCGTTAAGTGTGAGTCCTGCAATCAATTTCCATTTACTGTTTCGACTTTTTGAGTTTGCCATTACTTAAAAAAATAATGTATGTATGTTATTATATAGCTGCCATTATGAAGCTGCATAAATGGGAAATTTGTAAAGCATTAAGCACATAATTTATTAAACTTCATTCAATGAACGGAAGTGTTATTTATTATTCATTTTAATTATACTTTCAATAATTAAAAAAATGCTTACGTTGTTTTTTTAATGTTCATGTAATATATGCAGAGTAATGTCAACATGAAATATAATATTACATTCTGATTTGAGAGTTTCAACTGTGTATTTGTCTTAGCCTCCATGCCATTTGCTTTATGACACTTATAAACGCCCACAAATCTTTGGCCAACGGGCCAAGATCCACTTAAACACACACACAAAAGGCCAAGCAATTGCGGCCAAAAGGGCTGACTGAGTAAAAGCGAAATTTGCCAAATATATTTTTTCATTTTTTTGTTTTAGTTTTTCATTGTTTTCTTTATTTAGTAGCTGGCCAATTCGCCATTTGCCATGGGCATTCATTTGAGCTCTGGTCTCTCCCGTCTTGCACCACGCGCTGACTACTCCTTGGCGCCCTGGAGAAGGCCACCACAATTACTGAAGTGGATAATTAGAGTCTGACGTTGGAGTTAGACCCGTTTTGGAGCATGTGGCTGAAAAAATATTTAAGTAACTTCATCGAACGGAAAGCAATATTAGTCTAAAGAGCTGTTTGGTTAAATGACAATATAAATTGGCTGCGCTTTAATTAGTGTCTTATATATACACAAATAACAGTCTACGAGTTAATTGCATATTGTAATTGCAGACTCAAATGTTAAATTAGCAATTATTGATTTTTTGCGTTGTCTGTCGTTGATTCAAACAATATACAAAAATTAACTTTGAATATTGCTTTCTAAATATTTGAATATTGCTTTCAAATTAAAGAGAGTTTTTATTATCAAAGCGCTGAAATTGAGTTCTAATTTTGTCGCAGCTTAGCCACACGAATAATATTTTCTGCTATAAATTATAAAATTTTTGTTGGCCACGACCGGAATGTTTCCTAAAAAAGACTCTTAGTAAATGAAAAATATATGACTTTAGAACAGCTTTACGCTGTATGATTATAAAAACGAATAAGATTTGAATTTAATTAAACAATATCTTACTTTCAGACAAAACAAAAATGCGAAAAATATTATCTTATTGAATATAATTGTTATTTTAATAACCGTAATTCCAATAATCTAATTTGAAATAATTGAGGATTCTTCAAAAAAGAAAATTTTTATTTCGAGAAAATTGCGTCTAATATTAATTTATAAATTGTGGAACATTAATTTAAATAACTGAAATAAATGCCTCTCACTATGGATTATACTTGATTAGCTAATAATCCTAACACATACCTATCCTTTAAGGATAGATCACAGAAGCGGACCCGCATGCTTCTTCTGTCCCTTGAGAACGCGTCTGTTGTGCGGCATGGCATAGCGCAGTTTGTTCCAGAAGAGAGGATCGCCCCACTTGAGATAGGTGTTCAGCTTGAGGTAGGCGCACAGTTCGCTATCGATGCCCTCAAAATGCTCAAGGTCCTTGTAGAGGATAATGATGATGCGTTTGCGCTTATCTCGCAACGTAGCCTGGTAGGCAATAAATTTTGGTAGTTTCTCAGCTATTTAATCTACTCGAAAAATGATTATTTGGGTCTTATAAAATCTTCAATAAAACACCAATTTTATAAATATATTCCGCCTCAACTACAGATTATCTCAATATTATTATTTTCATAAATAATTAATATTTGTATAAATATTACAGTGACTACCACCAAAATCTAATTCGTTGTCATAAACAACACAAAAAAGTTTGGGTATTAACTGTTTGTTCAGTTTAAGGTTACTTGTAGAAGAAGAAACCATATTGTATATGATATATATACTTAATCAGAATAATGATTTGTTTCATATCGCAAAATTAATAATTTAAATTAAGCACTGTAAGCCAAGAGACCCAAGAGGCTTTGATAGATGGACACACATTCCTCGTATCTTGAGTAGTGTCATATTTGAAACATCACAAATCATAGGCACCCACCTTGAAAAGCTATTTAATCTATTGCAGGATAGATCCAAAAGCGTCAGATTAACCAGGCCATTGAAGAGATTCTCTGGCAGTTCGCCAGACAGATCCAGCTGCAGGAGATTGCCCTGATCAGCAAACAGATCGCTGGGTAGTGTATTTAGCTGGGCGTTGGGATTGATGGCAATGATGTGCAGATTAACACTTCCCTGGAGCATTGTGACATTCACGTAACTTGTGGCGCGCGACATACGCAACTCCTCCAGCTGATGCATGGAGATGAACAGTTGTAGCTGCCGCCGATGGGACTTGTTCTCAGGTGGCTGCGATAGCTTCCAATTTAAACGGCCCAGTTGCCGGAGCTTCCTCAATAGATTTTGATCGAATGGGAACATGTGCGGTTCTCGAATGGACAGCGTTTGCAGGCTTTGTGGAATAATGGAGAATTGCTTCTTAGGCAACCGTTGCACAGACAGACGCAGCTCCAATGTTTTCAAGTTGTCAAAGGGATGGCAAATGGATTCGTTCAGCTCCTGCCGACGGCTCTCGTATTTGAAATATTCCAATGACGGCACCGAACTAAATATCCAGCTTCTTAAATTTTTTGGGTTTTTTTTTCACTGGGTTGGATTTCCGTATCGGGACTGTAATCACGAAAGTGTATGCTGAGCACCTGTTGCACTCCGAGCGCATTCAGTAGATCCCTGAAAAATGCCTCCGACCAGTAATTGTATGCATCGATTTCAAACTTGTCCACTGTGACGTTGAACTGCGGCAGCCAATTGACGTCTCCATCGGAAAAGTAGCTCATGGAAATGTTTGTCCACGTATCCGTAATCTGCAATATAATTGTGTACTCATCCCGGCAATAGACTCGCACGAAATTCGCCTGAGGCGCACAGCTGCACCCGTCGGGCACATTGTGGCAATACCTCGACAGAGGTATGATCTGAGCACCTGCGCTCCCAATCGCACAAACTACGAAAAGATATAGGTAGCAGAACATGTTCTCTACACACCACATTCACACACACAACACACTAGTTTTAAACATGGAATTCACGCCTTTAATTCACACTTTCACAATTGTCTGAGGCTCCTCCGTTTCAGCAACTTCGACGCCTCAACTCTGACTAAACAGTAGACGATTTTGCTCGAGTCTCTGCGACCTTATCAGCATGCCTCGTGTATTAGGGGGCTCTTCTTCAGTGATACCTACAATTACCCATACACACACTTATCTATGGGTTCGAAGTTCAAATACATTGAGTTGGCTGCGTGAGCTCTAAAAATAATTTTAATAAGTTATTGAAAACTAATCATTGTATTTACAAAATCACTGGTTTTCGAGACATTTCTAATTTCTTATATAAAAAAATACAAAGAGGAAAAAAATAATATAATTATAAAACTAGCTTGAACATAAAATAATAATATAATTTGTACACAGTGATGAAATTAATTTGAATAAATTTATGTAAAATATTTTTACCACATTGGGTATACGTAATGTTGCAACTGTTATTAAGTGGATGTGGTATGGGTTGCATAATTTATTAAACTTTATTTAATGAGCGTAAGTGTTAATTATTATTTATTTTAATTATACTTAGCTGCGAATAGTACGAGATTTGTCGTAAATAAGCATTCCCGGACAATCGTACTGACGAGGCGTTTGTGTCGCAGCCTCTTCAAATGCATTGCCTCACACAACCCCAAACTTCCCTACCCCCACATCTAACTCCGGGCCGGACTAAGGTGTGACTTCGACCTTGACAAGAGTCAGCCTGGCTGGGGGCCGGGTTAATAACTGGCCCAGTCTCTTAAGGTGAACTCAGGCAAATGGCGACCGCTTGTTTTAATTAGCCTTACCCGGGTAATGCGGATCACTGCCCGGGCGGACATACCTTCTCTGCAGTACGTGGGACCAAATATGAAAAGTCCAATAAATATAAACATACCGCGGGATCTACCCGCGGAGCATGTCGTAAGAGTGCCTCAGGCACAGCATGCCACAGCTTAATTGCGCGGGAATGTGGTTGACCACCACAACCCGCAACGAAGCAGAGGGCAAAAAGCTGGATGACCCGAACCGTCGCAACCTCTGCGGCTCTAGGGTCAGGTATCTAAGATACCTCCAGCAAGGACTTACTTCAGATGAAGCCATAAAGAAGGCGAAGGAGCCGAGGGACCAAGCAGCAGCAGCACCAGCTGCCAAAAGACACAGCAGCGCCTCCGGTGACCACTCCTAAGAGAGTATAATGAGGTCACCAAGTCAGCTTCCGATTTGAGAACATCCCAGTAAGCGGACTAAAGAAGAAAGGGAGAGCAAGGCTAACACCTGCTCCATCGAAAAAGAAGGGTGATGTAGCAGAAGCTCCCACCACAGTAACCACTCTCGCAGAGCCGAGCCAACACTCAATTCAAGCCAACGACTTGATCGAAGACCTTGCGGAAGACGAGGAGTTGGCAGACAGTACACTCTGTACTGAATCAGAGGTAGGGGAGGAGGACATCATAATGTCCTTGTGTGACGTTGACGGTGGCAACCCCAAGCTACAATCGCCGGACGCGCTGGGACATACCACCCAATAGATGACTGAAGTCATCAACACTGGGCTAGCCCAGGTGAACATCCATCACGCTTCAGCAGTCTTAGCTATGACGTTCACCAAACAGCACCTTGTGCTAGCCCTGGTACAGGAGCCATGGGTGCACCATGGAGTGAAAGGCCTGTACATGGCCGTTTCAAAGGTAATCTGGGATCAAAGAGACCCAGCACCCAGAGCATGCATTAAGGTGAGGAGGAGTAGTCACTATACTTTCCTTTCAGAGTTCTCCACCAGAGACTGTGTCCCGCTACTACTACAAACTAGTGGTATGGTAGCGGTGCCTGCATACTTCGCAGGAGACGGAGCCTGCCCGCCGCCGGAGGTGGAGAGACTGGTGGACTATTGCACGAAGGAGAAGATGCCGGTGTTAATCGGTTGCGATGCCAATGCGCACCACACGATATGGGGCAGCACTGACATCAATCTACGAGGTGAGGACATCACAAAATTTATATTTAGATATAATTTAGAACTTGGCAATGTCGGATCTACACCGACATTTATAAATAGAATCAGGAAAGAAGTCTTAGACATCACCCCTATTAGTCGGTCCCTATCCTATTTAGGTTACAACTAAATACGAATAGTAGTCTGACAAGTCGTAACCCCAGGAAAACGAACTGGGAACGACTCAACAGGTCCCTAGAGTCCAATTTATCCAGAGAAACATCTGGAATACCAACAAATTCACTCACAAAGCTGGCGGACTATAATATCGGAAGCACTCTGCATCCAACGCAGCATGAATATAGAGTAGGCTGGTCAACTGATACAGCACTTTATCAACTGCGGCGTGCTTCAGGTGCGGCAGTTGACAACAAAGAAGCAAAAAAAAATGCTTACGTTGTTTTTTAATGGTCATGAACTGCAGAATAATGCGGAATAATGTCAATATGAAATATAATATTACATTCTGATTTGAGAGTTTCAACTGTGTATTTGTCTTAGCCTCCATGCCATTTGCTTTATGACACTTATAAACGCCCACAAATCTTTGGCCAACGGGCCAAGATCCACTTAAACACACACACAAAAGGCCAAGCAATTGCGGCCAAAAGGGCTGAATGAGTAAAAGCGAAATTTTCCAAATATATTATTTCATTTTTTCTTGCTTTAGTTTTTAATTTTTTTCTATATTCAGTAGCTGGCTGAAAATTGGCCGCCATTTGCCATGAGCATTCACTTGGGCTCTGGTCTCTCTCGTCTTGCACCACCCGCTGACTACTCCTTGCCGCCCTGGAGAAGACCACCACAATTACTGAAGTGGATAATTAGAGTCTGACGTTGGAGTTAGGCCCGTTTTGGAGCATGTGGCTGAATAAATATTTAAGTAACTTAATCGAAAAGAGCTGTTTGGTTAACTAACAATATAAATTGGTTGCGCTTTAATTAGTGTCTTATATATACACAAATAACAGTCTACGAGTTAATTGCATATTGTAATTGCAGACTCAAATGTTAAATTAGCAATTATTGATTTTTTTCGTTGTCTGTCGCTGATTCAAACAATATATAAAATTAATTTTGAATATTGCTTTCTAAATATTTGAATATTGCTTTCAAATTAAAGAGAGTTTTTATAATCAAAGCGCTGAAATTGAGTTCTGACTTTGTCTCAGCTTAGCCACAAGAATAATATTTTCTGCTATAAATTATAAAATTTATTGCTTGTTGGACAACTTTTACGACGACAGGAATTTTTCCTAAAAAATACTCTTAGTAAATGTATAATATATGACTTTAGAACAGCTTTACGATGTCAAATGTATGACTATAAAAACGAATAAGATTTGAATTTAGTTAAACAATATTTTACTTTCAGATAAAACAAAAATTCGAAAAATTAAAAAAAAATCTAACAAACTCAACAAGATTGTCTTATTGTATATCAGTTATAATTATAATTTTAATAACCGTAATTCCAATAATCTAATTCGAAACAATTGAGGAGTCTTCAAAAAAGAAAATTTTTATTTCGAGAAAATTGCGTCTAATATTAATTTATAAATTGTGGAACATTAATTTAAATAACTGAAATAAATGCCTCTCTCTACGGATTATACTTGATTAGCTAATAATCCTAACACATACCTATCCTTTAAGGATAGATCACAGAAGCGGACCCGCATGCTTCTTCTGTCCCTTGAGAACGCGTCTGTTGTGCGGCATGGCATAGCGCAGTTTGTTCCAGAAGAGAGGATCGCCCCACTTGAGATAGGTGTTGAGCTTGAGGTAGGCGCACAGTTCGCTATCGATGCCCTCAAAATGCTCAAGGTCCTTGTAGAGGATAATGATGATGCGCTTGCGCTTATCCCGCAACGTAGCCTGGTAGGCAATGCGAAACTCCATTCGACCCCAGACGGACTCAATGAAGTGCTGTGATAGGATGATGATGACCCGTTTCGAGTCGTTTACCGTACGCACAATCTGCACGGGAATGCAATCGCCGATGAGCCAATCGCGTCCATGGAGGCACACACGAAAGGAGTGCAAGTCACTCTCAAGCTTGGGCAGCAATTCCCCAATTAGAGCCTCGTCCTTGTGCGAATAGGATATGAAGGCATCGTACGTTTTGTCCTTGTCCAGCTCCTCCTCGGACACCCAACACAGACAGCAATTATGATTGTACAGCCAAATCTTGACCTCCTGTTGATAGATCAGATAGACGACACTGATCAAGCAAACCACAACCACAATTCCACCCATTATGCACCCAATGAGCAGCACGTACGAGGGGCACAGCTCGAACACCTCCAGCTGCTGGAATGGCTTGTCCAGGCGACTGCTGCAGTAAATATTTGATATATCTTGGAAACGTTGAGGGTGGGCATGTATAAATTCCAACAGGGGCAGAGCTGAACAATCGCACCTGATCGGATTGCCACCAAGTGCCAGGCTCATCGTATTATTGTTTAGATAGTTGATGAACTGCTGGTCTAGGACAGTTATCCGATTGCGACTCACATCCAACAAGCTCAGATTGCTTGGCAGCTGCCTCTCTCCATCCAAGCTGCTCATCTGATTGTCGGCCAGAATTAGTCTGCTCACATTGGCATAGCCCACAATCTTATTGGCATCCGGCAATTGAGCAATGCTATTGTTATTCATCTTGAGCGTAGTCCTCACCAGCGTCGTGTGCGGTAACAAGGACACGTCCTTAAACGTTGCTCCTTCACAATCAATGAAGAGCTCCATGCTATCGCGATGCACCTCACAGATGCACTGCGGATCGCATTCCCAGTGCTCCGAATTGTACTTACAGATGTCCTCGCTGGTGCAGACGATCGCCTCGAACGGCATCCACAGCGGAGCCGCATTATATTCTGTGTCACGCATATCGATAAGGTTCAGACTATTTACACTATCAAATGTGCCCGGATCCAATGTAGTCAGCGGGTTGTGATTCAGCAGCAGCTTCGTTAACGATGTCAGTGTTGTAAAAAGTTCACTGTGGAACAGTGTTGGTTAGTAAAACATTTAAGATTTTATACTCATTTATCACATCGCCTAGTCTAGAACACAACAGAACTAGTCTAACTAACCATATATATAATTATTTATTCAACTCATAAGATTAAAGTTTTAAATATTGTTTTTTTTTTTTCTAATTTTGAAATGCCGACGGTTAATTGACTACAGAAAAATAAATTTTGGTAGTTTCTCAGCTATTTAATCTACTCGAAAAATGATTATTTGGGTCTTATAAAATCTTCAATAAAACACCAATTTTATAAATATATTCCGCCTCAACTACAGATTATCTCAATATTATTTTTTTCATAAATAATTAATATTTGTATAAATATTACAGTGACTACCACCAAAATCTAATTCGCTGTCATAAACAACACAAAAAAGTTTGGGTATTAACTGTTTGTTCAGTTCAAGGTTACTTGTAGAAGAAGAAACCATATTGTATATGATATATATATCGCAAAATTAATAATTTAAATTAAGCACTGTAAGCCAAGAGACCCAAGAGGCTTTGATAGATGGACACACATTCCTCGTATCTTGAGTAGTGTCATCTTTGAAACATCACAAATCATTGGCACCCACCTTGAAAAGCTATTTAATTCATTGCTGGATAGATCCAAGAGCGTCATATTAACCAGGCCATTGAAGAGATTTGGTGGCAGTTCGCTCAATGCATTGTTTGACAGATCCAGCTGCAGGAGATTGCCCTGATCAGCAAACAGATCGCTGGGTAGTGTATTTAGCTGGGCGTTGTGGTTGATGCCAATGATGTGCAGATTAACACTTCCCCGGAAGCTTGTGGCATTCACGTAACTTGTGGCGCGCGACATACGCAACTCCTCCAGCTGATGCATGGAGATGAACAGTCGTTGCTGCCGCCGATGGGACTTGTTCTCAGGTGGCTGCGATAGCTTCCAATTTAAACGGCGCAGTTGCCAGATCTTGCTCCATAGATTTTGATCGAATGGGAACATGTGCGGTTCTCGAATGGACAGCGTTTGCAGGCTTTGTGGAATGACGGAGAATTGCTTCCTAGGCAACCGTAGCCCAGATAGACGCAGCTCCAATGTTTTCAAGTTGTGAAAGGCATGGAAAATAGATTCGTTCAGCTCCTGCCGACGGCTCTCGTATTTGAAATATTCCAATGACGGCAACGGACTAAAAATCCAGCTGCTTACATTTTTTGGGTTTTTTTCCTCATTGGGTTGGATTTCCGTATCGAGACTGTAATCACGAAAGTGCATGCTGAGCACCTGTTCCACTCCGAGTGCAATCAGTAGATCCCTGAAGAATGTCTCCGACCAGTAATTGTATGCATCGATTTCAAACTTGTCCACTGTGACGTTGAACTGCGGCAGCCAATTGACGTCTCCATCGGAAAAGTAGCTCATGGAAATGTTTGTCCACGTATCCGTAATCTGCAATATAATTGTGTACTCATCCCGGCAATAGACTCGCACGAAATTCGCCTGAGGCGCACAGCTGCACCCGTCGGGCACATTGTGGCAATACCTCGACAGAGGTATGATCTGAGCACCTGCGCTCCCAATCGCACAAACTACGAAAAGAT
The DNA here is from genome assembly GCA_035042405.1 of Drosophila demipolita. Taxonomy (NCBI): domain Eukaryota; kingdom Metazoa; phylum Arthropoda; class Insecta; order Diptera; family Drosophilidae; genus Drosophila; species Drosophila demipolita. Next base: position 1,639,697 of record JAWNLI010000044.1, on the reverse strand, counting down.
ATAGGTAGCAGAACATGTTCTCTACACACCACATTCACACACACAACACACTAGTTTTAAACATGGAATTCACGCCTTTAATTCACACTTTCACAATTGTCTAAGGCTCTTCCGTTTCAGCAACTTCGACGCCTCAACTCAGACTAAACAGTAGACAATTTTGCTCGAGCCTCTGCGACCTTATCAGCATGCCTCGTGTATTAGGGGGCTCTTCTTCAGAGACATCCATAATTACCCATACACATACATATCTATGGGTTCGAAATATATTGAGTTTGCTGCGTCAGCTCTAAAAATAGTTTTAATAAGTTATTGAAAACTAATCATTGTATTTACAAAATCACTGGTTTTCGAGACATTTCTAATTTCTTATATAAAAAAATACAAAGAGGAAAAAAATAAAATAATTATAAAACTAGCTTAAACTTAATATAATAATTTAATTTGTATACAGTGTTGAAATTAATTTCAATAAATTTATGTAAAATATCAGCTTTTGCAAAGTAGTAGTAATATTGTTGACATCTCCAATATTTTAATTAATATATATTATTCAATTACAAGGTATTTTTTCTTATCTCGTTCTCATTTCAAGTGCTGGCGCACAATCTTTCCTATTACTTGACCATAATTCAACAACTCAAATTAATGGATTATTGACATCTGCTTTTTTCAGATTGTGCACCATAAACGAAATCAAATTCACTCACTTAACCATAATATTTTTTTTACATTCGTTGATTACTGAGCTTATCATCGAAAAACAGTGGAACTATTTTAGGGCCCCAATTATGAGTCAGTTGTTTTGAGAAATAGCCATTCCATGAAATAAAAATAAAAAGTAATCAAAATATTAAAGCACTTTGCATTTGACCTTAAAAAACAGATTTGAAATATATTCATGTACATTCCTTTTTTGTAGATGTCTGTGAACAATGGCCTGATACATAGCTTTAATCAATAGGGCGAAAGCAATATTTAACTTAAAGACACACCCCACTGCCACACACACTCACACACAAAATAGGCGCTGACAGTTGTGTTCAGGCCCAATATATGAATAGTTTTGGAATAGGGACTGAGTATGGGACTGGGACCAGGTGAGACGTGTCTCACATGTACGAATACGAGTACACAAATGTAAATTGCGTTAAGGCCAAGTCAATCATATAAATAGCATGAATACCGATTGACCCTGAACATGTCAAGGAAGTCTACGAAGAAGCCCACTCCTAAATAAGGACTTGCCAAACTTTGGAAATTTGTGCTGGCAGCCACGTAAATGTTGAGCACCCAAAAACAAGTTTTTCATAATTCATTTTCGCGTTGACGCCTGCAACTCAATTAGCACTTTTTAAACAAGTGAGCCAAAAGCCCGCACTAATTGGTATTATTTGGAGAGCAACGACAATAACTTATGCAATTTATTGCACACATCCACAAACCTGACCTTTACACAATTTTATGCCCAATGACAAACAAAGCATTTAAGGTGTGAGTCGCCCCTTGTTTTCCACTGCCTTGTGCTACAAATTAAGCATTCGCCGCATGTTGCAAATTGAACTTATCAGCGTTTTCACCTGATTTGGTGCTACTCCTACTGCTTAATCAAGTTTTACATATATAATTTAAGTATGATTGAACCTCATTGAAATTAGTAGATAGCTTTAAGTTGCTGTACTTCAATTTAATCTAATCCAATTGTTTCGTATTTGTTCATTGTGCCTTTATAGGTTTTTAATATTATTAATGATATAATTTAAATCAGATGTTGCTTTGTGTGTGTGCTAATTTTATGCCCCAAATATCTACACATGAGACAGCATACAAATTGCCACATTGGGTATACGTTGTTGAAGCTAATTCCGTAGATTAAAGACTGCAGATTTAGTTATTTGTTAATATACGTGTTCTTTATTCAATGACGTTCACTTATCAACTCCCGCTCTGCTCGTGGCGCGATTACTCTTCATTACGATACATCGATATTACATCGATTGTTATAAGGGCTACCAGACTTACTAGTAGTTACATTTTGTGTTGCTTAGCATAACTTAATTTTAACAGTCTTAGCCTCCATGCCATTTGCTTTATGACACTTATAAACGCCCACAAATCTTTGGCCAACGGGTGGGCAATGAATCTTTAAGATCCACTTAAACGCACACACAAAAGGCCAAGCAATTTTTTTGTTTTAGTTTTTTATTATTTTCTATATTCAATAGCTGGCTGAAACATGGCCGCAATTTGCCATGGGCATTCACTTGAGCTCTGATCTCTCCCATCTTGCACCAGCCCCTCACAACTCCCTGGCTTCCTGGAGAAAGCCACCACAATTACTGAAGTGGATAATTAGAGTCTGACGTTGGAGTTAGGCCCGTTTTGGAGCATTTGGCTGAATAAATATTTAAGTAACTTTATCAAACGGAAAGCAATATTAGTCTAAAGAGCTGTTTGGTGAAATGACAATATAAATTGGATGCACTTTAATTATTGTCTTATATATACATAAATAACAGTCTACGAGTTAATTGCTTATTGTAATTAAAGACTCACATGTTAAATTAGCAATTATTGATTTTTTTCGTTGTCTGTCGTTGATTCAAACAATATATAAAATTAATTTTGAATATTGCTTTCACAATGATTTCAATTTAAAGAGAGTTTTTATTATCAAAGTTATGAATTTGTCTCAGCTTAGCCACAAAAATAATATTTTTTGCAATAAATTATAAAATTTATTTCTTGTTGGCCAACCTTCACGAAGACTGCAATTTTTCCTAAAAAATACTCTTAGTAACTGCAATTATATGACTTAAAAACAGATTTTTCTGTGTCAAATGTATGACTGTAAAAACGAATAAGTTTTGAATTTAATTAAACAATATTTTACTTTCAGACAAAACAAAAATGCGGAAAAGATTGTCTTATTGAATATCACTTATAATTGTAATTTTAATAACCGTAATTCCAATAATCTTATTTAAAATAATTGAGGACTATTCAATAAAGAAAATTGCGTCTAATATTAATTTTAAAATTGTGGAACATTAATTTAAATAACTAAAATAAATGCCTCTCTCTACGGATTATACTTGATTAGCTAATAATCCTAACACATACCTATCCTTTAAGGATAGATCACAGAAGCGGACCCGCATGCTTCTTCTGTCCCTTGAGAACGCGTCTGTTGTGGGGCATGGCATAGCGCAGTTTGTTCCAGAAGAGAGGATCGCCCCACTTGAGATAGGTGTTGAGCTTGAGGTAGGCGCGCAGTTCGCTATCGATGCCCTCAAAATGCTCCAGATCCTTGAAGAGGATAATGATGATGCGCTTGCGCTTATCCCGCAACGTAGCCTGGTAGGCAATGCGAAACTCCATTCGACCCCAGACGGACTCAATGAAGTGCTTTGATAGGATGATGATGACCCGTTTCGAGTCGTTTACCGTACGCACAATCTGCACGGGAATGCAATCGCCGATGAGCCAATCGCGTCCATGGAGGCAAACACGAAAGGAGTGCAAGTCACTCTCAAGCTTGGGCAGCAATTCCCCAATTAGAGCCTCGTCCTTGTGCGAATAGGATATGAAGGCATCGTACGTTTTGTCCTTGTCCAGCTCCTCCTCGGACACCCAACACAGACAGCAATTATGATTGTACAGCCAAATCTTGACCTCCTGTTGATAGATCAGATAGACGACACTGATCAAGCAAACCACAACCACAATTCCACCCATTATGCACCCAATGAGCAGCACGTACGAGGGGCACAGCTCGAACACCTCCAGCTGCTGGAATGGCTTGTCCAGGCGACTGCTGCAGTAAATATTTGATATATCTTGGAAACGTTGAGGGTGGGCATGTATAAATTCCAACAGGGGCAGAGCTGAACAATCGCACCTGATCGGATTGCCACCAAGTGCCAGGCTCATCGTATTATTGTTTAGATAGTTGATGAACTGCTGGTCTAGGACAGTTATCCGATTGCGACTCACATCCAACAAGCTCAGATTGCTTGGCAGCTGCCTCTCTCCATCCAAGCTGCTCATCTGATTGTCGGCCAGAATTAGTCTGCTCACATTGGCATAGCCCACAATCTCATTGGCATCCGGCAATTGAGCAATGCTATTGTTATTCATCTTGAGCGTAGTCCTCACCAGCGTCGTGTGCGGTAACAAGGACACGTCCTTAAACGTTGCTCCTTCACAATCAATGAAGAGCTCCATGCTATCGCGATGCACCTCACAGATGCACTTCGGATCGCATTCCCAGTGCTCCGAATTGTACTCACAGATGTCCTCGCTGGTGCAGACGATCGCCTCGAACGGCATCCACAGCGGAGCCGCATTATATTCTGTGTCACGCATATCGATAAGGTTCAGACTATTTACACTAACAAATGTGCCCGGATCCAATGTAGTCAGCGGGTTGTGATTCAGCAGCAGCTTCGTTAACGATGTCAGTGTTGTAAAAAGTTCACTGTGGAACAGTGTTGGTTAGTAAAACATTTAAGATTTTATACTCATTTATCAAATTGTCTAGTCTAGAACACAACAGAACTAGTCTAACTAACCCTATATATAAATATTTATTCTACTCATAAGATTAAAGTTTTAAATTGGTTTTTTTTTTTCTAATTTTGAAATGCCGACGGTTAATTGACCACAGAAAATATAAATTTTGGTAGTTTCTAAGCTATTTAACCTACTAGAAAAATAATTATATGGGTCTTAAAGATAATCTCATATATTAATGAAGTTTAATAAAATAATTAACGAATCTTCAATAATTAAGCCAATTTTATAAATATATTCCTCCTCAACTACAGGTTATCTTAATATTATTTTTTTCATAAATAATTAATATTTGTACAAATATTACAGTGACTACCAATAATATCTAATTCGCAATGTCATAATCAAAACAAAAAAGTTTGGGTATTAACCGTCTGTTCAGTTCAAGGCTACTTGTAGTAGAAGAAACCATATTGTATATGATATATATACTTAATCAGAATAATGATTTGTTTCATATCGCAAAATTAATAATTTAAATTAAGCACTGTAAGCCAAGAGACCCAAGAGGCTTTGATAGATGGACACACATTCCTCGTATCTTGAGTAGTGTCATCATTGAAACATCACAAATCATTGGCACCCACCTTGAAAAGCTATTTAATCCATTGCTGGATAGATCCAAGAGCGTCATATTAACCAGGCCATTGAAGAGATTCTCTGGCAGTTCGCTCAATGCATTGTTTGACAGATCCAGCTGCAGGAGATTGCGCTGATCAACAAATAGATCGCTGGGTAGTGTATTTAGCTGGGCGTTGTGGTTGATGCCAATGATGTGCAGATTGAAGCTCCCCCGGAAGCTTGTGGCATTCACGTAACTTGTGGCGCGCGACATACGCAACTCCTCCAGCTGATGCATGGAGATGAACAGTCGTTGCTGCCGCCGATGGGACATGTTCTCAGGTGGCTGTAATAGCTCCAAATTTAAATTGCGCAGTTGCCGAAGCTCTTCCATTAGAGCTGGCTCAAATGTGAACATGTGCGTATTTCGAATGGACAGCGTTTGCAGGCTGTGTGCAATGGTGGAGAAGAGCTTCTTAGGCAACCGTTGCACAGATAGACGCAGCTCCAATGTTTTCAAGTTGTCAAAGGCATGGAAAATGGATTCGTTCAGCTCCTGCCGACGGCTCTCGTATTTGAAATATTCCAATGACGGCAACGGACTAAAAATCCAGCTGTTCACATTTTTTGTACCTGAATCCTCATCGTACTCATACTTGAGCTGGAATACCGAATTGAGACTGTAATCACGAAAGTGTATGCTGAGCACCTCCGAGCGCATTCAGTAGATCCTTGAAGAATTTCTCCGACCAGTAATTGTATGCTTCGATTTCAAACTTTTCTACTGTGACGTTGAACTGCGGCAGCCAATTGACGTTTCCATCGGAAAAGTAGCTCATGGAAATGTTTTTCCACGTATCCGTAATCTGCAATATCATTGCGTACTCATCTCGGCAATCGACTCTCACCAAATTCGCCTGAGGCTTACAGCTGCACCCGTCGGGCACATTGTGGCAATACCTCGACAGAGGTATGATCTGAGCACCTGCGCTCCCAATCGCACAAACTACGAAAAGATATAGGTAGCAGAACATGTTCTCTACACACCACATTCACACACACAACACACTAGTTTTAAACATGGAATTCACGCCTTTAATTCACACTTTCACAATTGTCTGAGGCTCCTCCGTTTCAGCAACTTCGACGCCTCAACTCAGACTAAACAGTAGACAATTTTGCTCGAGCCTCTGCGACCTTATCAGCATGCCTCGTGTATTAGGGGGCTCTTCTTCAGAGACATCCATAATTACCCATACACATACATATCTATGGGTTCGAAATATATTGAGTTTGCTGCGTCAGCTCTAAAAATAGTTTTAATAAGTTATTGAAAACTAATCATTGTATTTACAAAATCGCTGGTTTTCGAGACATTTCTAATTTCTTATTTCGAAAAATACAAAGAGAAAAAAAATAAAATAATTATTGTTGAGCTATTGAGCTTTTTCAATAGCTATCGAACTTTTCAAAATACATAAATAAAAATGCCCGAAATTTGCATTAATATAAATGTAGTTTATTTGCCTTCGTGGCCAAACTTAAAAGAGTTATAATTGTTAATTGTAAGCTCCGAGTTGAGCACTTAAACAAATTATATTTCGGCAAGCGATGTCGAATACCGCGCCGCGACTTGAATTCCCGATCGATCAAAGAGAACTAAACTGATTAGCTGCCGAATTGCAGCTGCAGCTGCTGTTGCTCCCAGACGTGGAGCAGCCACAAAACTATCTAGGAGAGTCTTATCGCTCATATGCAAAACAACACTTATGTTAACTTGTTCTTATGCTGCGCAGAGCATAACTTATCGAAAGGTTATATTAAGAGAGAGAAGCTGCTTTAGTTGTTGTTTGGCGCGGATACATGCGAAACCAAACAATTATAAAACTAGCTTCAACATAATATAATAATATAAAATGTATACAGTAATACATAATTTGAATAAATTTATGTAAAATATCAGATTTTGCAAAGTAGTAGTAATATTGTTGACATCTCCAATATTTTAATTAATATATATTATTCAATTACAAGGTTTTTTTTTCTTATCTCGTTCTCATTTTAAGGGCTGGCGCACAATCTTTCCTATTACTTGACCATAATTCAACTATTCAAATTAATGCATTATTGACTTCTGCTTTTTTCAGATTGTGCACCATAAACGAAATCAAATTCTTTCACTTAACCATAATATTTTGTTTACATTCGTTGATTACTGAGGAGCTTATCATCGAAGAAAGGGGGAACTATTTTAGGGCACCCATTAAAGATTCAGTTGTTTTGAGAAATAGCCATTCCATGAAATAAAAATAAAAAGTAATCAAAATATTGAAGCACTTTGCATTTGACCTTAAAAAACATATTTGAAATATATTCATGTACATTCCTTTTTTGTAGATGTCTGTGAACAATGGCCTGATACATAGCTTTAATCAATAGGGCGAAAGCAATATTTAACTTGAAGACACACCCCACTGCCACACACACTCACACACAAAATAGGCGCTTACAGTTATGCTCAGGCCCAATATATGAATAGTTTTGGACAAATCAACAAGGAACCGGACAAGGAATAGAAACTAATGATGGGACTGGGGCCAGGTGAGAAGTGACGCACATTTACGACCCATCCCGAAATAAAAGTTGAGCACCCAAAAACAAGTTTTTCATAATTCATTTTCGCGTTGACGCCTGCAACTCAATTAACACTTTTTAATCAAGTGAGCCAAAAGCCCGCAATAATTGGTATTATTTGGAGAGCAACGACAATAACTTATGCAATTTATTGCACACATCCACAAACCTGACCTTTACACAATTTTATGCCCAATGACAAACAAAGCATTTAAGGTGTGAGTCGCCCCTTGTTTTCCACTGCCTTGTGCTACAAATTAAGCATTCGCCGCATGTTGCAAATTGAACTTATCAGCGATTTCACCTGGTTGGGTGCTACTCCCACTTCTTAATCAAGCCTTACGTATATAATTTGAGTATAATTGAACCTCGTTGAAATTAGTAGATAGCTTTAAGTTGCTGTACTTTAAATTAGTCTACTCTAATTTTTTCGTATTTTTCATTGTGGCTTTATAGAATTTTAATATTATTAATGATATAATTTAAATCAGCTATTTTCTTTTGGAACTAAATGCATAAAGTTCTTTAGATTCCTAATATTTTAAATTAAATATTAAACTATAGATTTATATTTTGCCATTGAAGACGAGTCTGCCACAAATACTTCAAACGTTAGAATTCTGCTCTCTACATGGCACAAAATAAACAAGTTGGTTACTTTTGAGCCATCAAAAGCATTTGTTGCTTTGTGTGTGTGCTGATTTCATGCCCCAAATATCTAGTGGGACACATATGAGACAGCATACAAATTGCCACATTGGGTATACGCAATGTTGCAACTGTTATTAAGTGGATGTGGTGTGGGTTGCCATAAGCACTTCAATGACTGATTTTGCTTTGCACATTATTGATTTGCAACAAAAAGTTGAACTTGTTTACAATGCTGTCAAATTTAATTTACTTTGATTTTTCGAGTGCACCACAAAGAGATAGAGAGGCAAAGAAAAACCACAAAATATTTGGCAGAGATGCAAGGAAAATGCATTTTATTTGTTGATTGGTTATTTTCATTATAGCTTTTCCTGCGTATTTATCAAACAAGTTTAGGTCCTAGTCATGGCTATGTATATATTTTGATTTAATTTGCAATGCACTTCATTTGGCTGAGCTTGCACCCAGTGCCAAATTTTATGTGCAATAGTTGCTGGGTGGGATGGCGGTGAGTGGAGAGGGGTAGTTGGTTGCTGCTGCTGGTTTAAGCTGCCATAACAATTGCATTAGCTGACAGTTGCCAGCTGCCGGTTGCCGACGCCTAGCAGCTTGCCACGCGCCAGCACAGACATAAATTAGCTCTTTCTCTATATATATAACTCTTTGTGTCTCACTCTCTTTCTGTCTCATTCTCTTTCTGTCTCTCTTTCTCAGAGTGTTTTTTGGGTATGCAGCAATTTAGTGTTGACATTTATGTGAAATGTCCCTTTAAGCGGTCCAAGCCCTAACTGATTGATGTGGCTTTCAACCGCTGCTCATTGCCATTACCAAAACCCAACTGGCATTTGCATAACGAAATCTGTGTAGCACACTCGGCCCAAAGAGTCCATGGTTCGTTTTATTAACAGCTGGAGGAGTACACTAAACTTTGCTCAGCAAAAGTTTTTATAGAGTGCAATTTGCGAATGAAAGACAGACATAATAGTTATATATTATTCTAACTATATGTGGGATGGTATAAAATAATAATTACCTAACTCCGAAACAGTTGATTTTTTAAAGCTTTGTTTCTATATTTTGTTCTACATGTTGCAAGAATGTTAAATATTATAGCATATTAAATGAGTCAAAGGATATTATATTTTTTGCATTCTTATATTTAGAAAAATTAATTATATTTATCTTCCTTTCAGTTTTTTAAATTTGTTTTCTTGAAGTATTTTTATTATCCGATTTGCTAAGCAATTATTCATTTTTTCGCCTTTGCTCCCACATTTTGTTTTATCCTTTTTCTTCTCCATTGCCATTTCCACCTTAGCTTTTGTCCTTCAGCTTCACTTTGTTCTCAAAGCTTATTTGGCTTCCTTCAGTTCAGCTACTTGCATTCGTCGTTTTTTAAACTCTTTTTAATCTTTATCATTTAATTTTTCTAATCCTTTGTCGTTGCTTTGTTCTCTTTTATCTTTTAAATTCTATTCTTTTCTCTTTGGATTAAAATTTTGCTTAGGTTTCCGTATTTTCTTGTGAGTCATAGTTTTTCGTGGCACTAAATGACAGTTTTCTAACTGGCGAAAATATTAAGTATTAGCCGTTGGTGTACTTTTTCTTTGCTATATTTTTGCACACTCCTTGGCCACAAACTTGCAACTACTCAGCTGTCCAAATTGTTAAAATGCCGCAACACATAGCGACTGTGGCACGTCTGCCTTTTGTTTTTCCTCTTTCATATGTGCGGGGTAAGTGGAGAGTAGTGAGTATGTGTGTGTGTGTGTGTATATATATTCTTTCATCTTCTTTCATTCATCATCCTCTCCTGTTACACGTCCGATTGTCTTTCTTTTTTGTTGCTCTGTTGCCGCTGCTCTCATTTTGTGCAAAAATTGTTGTCAACATTTCCTGCAGCTTGTCGCTTGTTTACCCCGAAGGCGGCTATCCAAACGGCCGGTCAGCACTCCAAGTGTTTAGAAAGAATAATTGCATAACATGAAATGCGACATTAGTTATGGCATTCTTGAAAACTTCCACACATTGCAGTTATCTAAAATATAAGTTCAGTATACGCGATGCAAAGATATTTTTGCATACCTATGAATTCTACAGTGAAATGCCACATTGGATTTAATAGTCCGAAAAATTTGTTGTCGTATTTTTAGCGAGATATTTAAACTATCTTAAACAAAAAATGACAAAAATTTAAATATTCCTTGTTGTAGCGGTTATTAATATTAAAGACAATGAAAAATAAGTGGATCATTTAACGATTTTGGAATATTTTTTAGATATTTTTCGGTCTTGGATAAAGTCTTATATCCGAGAGGAATTTAGCTATGTAACCCAACCACCGTAGTTTCCCAGATTAAATAAATTCTTGTGTTAATGTCGTTTTCTATTAACTTACGCACCTGTGTGTAAAAGAAATGGATGTGTTTAAGATGTAGAAAATATCATTAAATTTAACGCTCAGCAGCAGTTCAAAGCTGGCAATATATACAGACTTTGTTTTTTTATATATAGTTTCAACTATATTTTTTGTTGTGCTGCTCAGAGTCCGCATTATAAAAGCAACAGAGACTGCTGTTTGAGGGCGTGTTTTCTGGCCTATGAACATAACATGGGCGTGGACTTGCCCATGCCGTTGAACATGGCAAGGACATGCACAACACCAAACACACACACACACACACAATAATATTCATATGAAAAAAAATAAAATAAGATAGTAAAAAAAATTCAATTGGTAGCATATACCCTGTGGTTAACTTTAAATATTATTAAGATAATCTTGAGTTACTTCGAAAATATTTTATTAATAAAATTGAGTTCTGATATTTTCAGTATTGTAATAAAAAATTACTAAATTACTATAAAATATAATATTATACTTCGATCTCAAATGGAATATTGCCTCTTCTGGACATCTTTTATGGTATATGTGTATGGTGTAGGGTATTAAATATTTCATGAAATATTTGATTTGCCTCAACTCGCTGCAGGATTGAAATGAAACAACAGCTGCTGCAGAGTTTCCCTCAACTTTGAATGCAGATGCAGGCGACATCGCAAGTGTTCAGATGCAGCGGCGCATGAAGCGACACGAAATAAAGCAACAAATTTGACAGCAAACAGCGCTTAAAGTTTAAAATAAATTAAAAATATAGGGATGCAAACTTGAACGCCTTTAGAATACTCTACAAATACAGGTTGTGTTTTGAATTGCCCACCGCAAAGAAATAAAACATTTTCATCAATCATTTCTCAATATTCTTATCTTATACTACACTAAAGATTTCCCATCTCTGTCGAGCAAGAGTTCAATATGCCCTAAGCAGCAAATGCACACAGGGTATATACAATAAAAACGCCAAATACGAATTCCTCTGCACATTCCATGTTTCACGTAGAGCTGCGCACAGCGTGTGTTTTTATTTAGTATGGTTAAATATATGGAAAGTTGGATAAAATACTTTAAGATAACATTTTTTGCAGGGAACAGCTTAAAGTTTTAAGTGAAATATAAGCGAATACACTCCAATGTTTGGCATAAAGGGCCACGAACATTGAAACTGTTGGCCATAATAAATGCAGCGCAAAAATCATGCAAGTTTGGTCAAGAGCAAGGCACACACGCACACATACACACACACACACACACTCACACACACACACACACACAGAGAGAGTGAGAGAAAGAGAGATGTGTGTGCATGGCTTTCAGTCATCTTTTGCATCTGTTGCCACTTTTATTTGCATAAGCAGCAAAGTTGCATTACAAAATTGTTGCTTTTTCTGGCTTTATTTATCGTGTGGCTAGTTGTGGCCGCTACCGCCCACACCCACGCCCCCATGTGCCACTAAAAATTCCAAAGCCACTGACGCAGTAACCCAACCCAACCACCCCGTCATCGCCCATCCGCTCGAGTGTAAAACAAACATACAATAAATTATAAGAGCAGACACACGTCCAAACACGCACACACACACACACACATATACATACACACTCACATGCCACATTGTGTTGCATTTGCAGCTAGTGGAAATTAATGAGACGTAAAAAGGTGCTGCAGGAGCGTATCGTAATGCGGCAAGTTCCATAGTTGAATAACGACGTCAGTTGCATCATTCGATTCAGTGAACTGTACAATTCGCATTTTGAGAAAAACTTCTTGCGATGCTGCGCTTTGGCATCGCCGGCAGCTGCGTCTAATTGCAATAAAATTCATCGCTGCAGCAAAGCGTGTGGGAAGTGGCAATTAAGCGAGTCGGAGCGAAGCCATAAATATTTATTTTGCAGGGCATTAATAATGGGATCATAACTAATAAATTAAACTTTCTTGTGTTTTTCTTCATTTCTCTATTTTATTTGTCTCGCATTGAATTGGATCTTTGTTATTTGTTACTGCGAAAGTGTACTGAACGCAGTTTTAATAAGTTTCTTTATGTCCAGAGCAATTCAAGATATAAAGCAAAAATCGTGCGAATTGAGTTTAATATATTAATAATTAAAGCGGAAACATTATGAGTTATCAGTGATTTGTTGTTGATTTCTTGGTAAATTCAGTCTAAAGTCTTGGCTGTCAAATTGGTAAATTGAATTCTTTCAAGAATTTAAATGATATATAATAAACGTTATTTAAACTGTTTAGTTGTAGAAAGGGTGATAAGTATTGTGTCACTATCTGGATTTAGAAGAAAGTCGGATATATTCAAGATAACTGACAGAGTTCTGTTTATAAAAATAATCTATATACTTTTTGGTCTCAAAATGTCAAACGATATTTTTTAACAAAATTTTTTAATCCATTTTTTCAACTGTATAAGAAAATTAAAATAATTACAAGGACTTTATTACTGATAGGCCATATCTGCTATGCATCTGAATTCCTACTTTTGGTAACTCGCTTTCCATTAATAAACGAAAAATGATAAATTATGTTTGACTGAACTTTGGCTGTTTAGCCATAAAATGTGGTGAGCAAAACCTAATCAGCATTATCGTAATTTTTACATTAACAGCAGCCACCCGCATTCGCAGTTCAAATGCAATTAGCTGCGACAACGAAAACTTTGATATAACTTTTTTTACGTATATTTTAGCAACTTGCCCACAAGGTCGATAGCCTAATTAAGAAGTTTTCTGCTCGAAGTTGAGCGGCGGAATGGAAAATAAAAAAGGAGACACACATATTTGGGTACATATGTATATTATATATGGGTGTGTGTATGCTTATCGTATCGTCATCTTATGACAGGAAGCAGCAGGAAGCTGCTACAGCGCCCAAATCTCTCTGACATCAGGCGGAAACTGCAGCGCTCGATTATGTCATTCGCACACCCGGCACCATCGGAACTCGGTCATATTTGCTATATACTCATAATGCATGTCATATCTGCCACATCAGCGATGCCAGCACAACACACACACACGCACACATACACACAACAACAAGAGCCAGAACAATATGCTGCAAAATTAGTGCGTGTCTTTATTAGCCATGTGTTTGCTTATGAGCCATCGGATAAGTTTAATTACAAGAGCCTCGTTGATGTGCTTAAAGTTAACTCTTTAAACATGACACAAAATGAGTCATTAAACTTATAAGCAGAAACTGCTATAGGACATTAAGTCTGTTGTTCTTTAGAAAGTAAAATCTCTTAGAATGTATATTCAAAACAATGTAAAATATCCCAGAAAAGCCGTTTATATTTGAAACACACTTTTTTTCGGTCATCTCCGATCAATTTACTGCTGTCAGCAAACATATTAATATATACAAAGATTCATACTGATGGACTTAAGGGACTTCAATTTCGGTGAACATATCGGAGCTAATGCTGCTGATCACAAATATGTTAATGAATCCTTTAATGCGTTGCTAATTTGATATACAAAATACATTTTTATATTAATCCGTAAAATATGTAAAAAAAAAAAACTTAAGCTTCAGAACATACATTTGATTTTAGCAAAAATTAAAGAGACAAATTACGTAAGCACAATGTCCAATTCTTGTCAAATTAATCACAATTTATGGCTATAGTCGTTGACGCCAAATGCAAAAGCAGTTTAGCTGCCAAGTCATAAATATAAATAAATAAGCCAAATGGTCAATACCAACGAGAAAGAAAACTGACATCATCGTCATATTTATTGATGGTCTAAAGCAAAAAAAAAAAAATAAATATATTCATCTATATATATATCAATTAAATTTAAATAAAAGTGCACTCACATAAATAAAGGCTGAATTGGGTGCTAAATGAGGCATAACCACTTTTGCCTTTTGGTACACACACACACACACACACACACACAAAAACACACACACACACAAACACAAACACACACATATACACACAACAACACATTCTGTCACGCATTATAAGTTTATGTGCTTTCTGGCGGCGAGTGCAGTCGAAGCTGACTTCGATGTTGCCAGTTGTGGCTCTGCTTGCCCCGTTTTACGAGAATGTAAAAATTAATGTGCATAATTTGTCAGCACAAATCACTGTCGATGGGCCCCAACCGAAAATTGTCGCTGAAAGTGACCGACCGGAATACAAAGTGCAATAGATCAAGGATATTGCGTTGTTAATTGCCTTACTAATTGAGCAGAACAGGCGCATAAAAGTGTCTTTTAGTTGCAGTTTCGTTGAATTTTTTCAATTTTAATATTATACTAAAAATTACAAAGATTTTAAGTTGCTGTTATTTTTCGATTTCTCTTTCTGATTACGTCTTTATAGGTGAATAATTGATTTCAATAAAAATGCTTTATAAAAAATGTGTAGATAAAATCAATTATTTGCTGACTAATAAATCCCATTCAATTATTTATATAGATTTTCAGAATCACATGAAAAGTGACTTCTAGGTGTGCACTTCAGTTAAGCATTATCAGTTATATAATGACAAGGACATAGATATTCCTAATTAATCTACATTTAAATTACCTGTAATCTAGCTGCATTGCAGCGTGTCAGCTTTGGCCCTGAGCAAATCGAAAGCAGAGAAACAGGCTAATTTCAGATGCAACAGTCAGCGAGTCAAGCAACAAGGCAACTGAAGGTAAAATGTTCGGGTTTTATTTCCAGTGGTTGTTGGCGTTTGTTTTGGTTCAACTGGCTAATGCACGAGTAAACACGCATGCCACGCCCACCACTATAAAGGGCACCCAAGGCAGGCGAAACTTTTGATGTCGTGATAAGTTCAAATGCAGCTGCAGCTGCAGCCGCTCGACTCGGCCTTGCCTGAGTAGCGTGTAGAGTTGCTATCCACCCACCACCAACAACAGCCAAAAGACCCCCCACCTGGCCGAGACAAACGTGCGAGTGGCATGGGTCCTAAGACGCCAAATGCGTCCTTGAGCGCACTTTTCTGCCACTTGCCTTCTATTTGTAATTTTAACGAGCTTGCCTTGTTGTGTTTGTTGCTCTTGTTGTTGCTGTTGTTGTTGCTGTTGCATTTGTTATTGCTGTTGCTGTTTTGCCTACTGTTTGTGCAGCTCAACGAGTGACGAGCACTTGTGCAACATATTTGCTGCACAATCTCAAAGGTCTCGCTTAGTGTTGTTGTTGCTGCCATTTTCTTTTCACCCACTAAATTTTTTGTTTCTTGAGTCCGCAACCCAAACGAAATGAATTTCCTTTGGCGTTTCCTTGTCTTGCTGTGCATTTGAGAAGATTTTATAGAAAATTCCCACCCACTCGCACAATCACCCAATCAGTCCGTCTCGCTCTTGCACTGGTGCAGCAATTTCCGGCGGAAGCGCGCAAAACTTTTGCAGGTATTTAAGTGGCCCTCTCCGCGTAGCCAACTCTCCACTTAGCCAACTTCTTCGACGAGCTCTTTCAACTTATTTAAGCCAAGCTACTCACACAACATGACTGCTAGGCGACTTTGAGTTGCCGCGGTTTCCGGCGCAAGGAGCTACAACAACAACAAATAGTCATCATATACAAAAAAAACCGGATGTGGTACTAAAACTGGCTCAGACTGTTTGCCAAGATATCGATTAATAAAATACCACTAATATGAATTCAAATGTGCTTAAAGAAAACGGTCTTTAGTGGCATTTTTGTGTATTTACGTTAAGTATTAATTAAGTATTAATTTGGAGTTTATTGATAGTTCATACTCTATATATGAATATATATTATGCAAAGAAGTAATTATGAAATTAGACTAAATAAATCTTGAATTAATAATCTAATACTATAATGAATCGCATAAATAACTGGTCCATTGATTATAAGCAAGAAAGAATTGTTATTTTTGGAAAACACAAGTTTCAATACTCTTTCAGACCAATAGAAGAACATATTGTTGTTTCTTTATGGCAAATTTATAACACTCTTTGCTAGAGTATATATATATATATAAAGGTCCTTAAGTTCACCACACTGACCACATACATACATACTTTGATTCTCATTTGCATATTTTGTTGTGTGTGCCAGGGGCTGACATGATATACGATTTTGCATTTACTTTTACAGCAATTCGCTTTTAGCACCGGCTCCTGAGACGAACCTAGCGTATTATGTAAGCATTCCACTCGACTGATTTATGATGACAAGCGTCAGTTGCGAATAGTTTGGACGAATAATCACAAGTCGCACCTTCCACATAAGCAAAAGCTTGAATTAAGAGCAAACATTTTAGGGTATTTGTAAAGTTAAAGCCTAAATCTTTTCTATTCCATGATGCAAATTGGCAGAGGTTGAGGAAACCATCATGGGCTTTTATAATCTGATTTGAGGGTCAGAGCAAGCAGATATAATGCTTTCTTATAATTAAGAAAGAAATAAAATGGTATCTAATAATATTACTTTGGCTGAATGATTTACATTTCTATTTTATTTTTCGAACCTTAGGAACCTGATTTGCTTGACAGATATATTTTTTGCTATATACCAAATACGAACTTCGTATTTTATTATATTTGACTTACATATTTGTATTCAATGTGTAAAGAAAAAAATAATATATAGAATATATATACACAGTGTTGTACCATTAAAAATTTTTTTACGGTATTTATTTTAACAAATTAACCGTAGTTTGATCTTATGGAGGCTGCCGATAATCGGCCCGAATGGGGTAAAACCTGTAGTAAAGGTAAATAAATATTGATTCGCAGTTGTAACTATTTGGTAATCTCTTTCTATACCCATAATGCCAGGATGCCTGTTGCCGCAGCGCGTTGTTACCACTCTGATGGGTTTCTTTGCACTAATCTGGGCATATACGCATCGTGTCTCGATGTCACTTGTTATCACTGAACTGGTTGTACCCATAAATCGTACAGCTTCACATACAAAAGAGGACGTGTGTCCACCAGAGGAGGCCGGGGGCGGCAGGGAGGTTGGTAACACTTATCGACTGTTTTGCTCATAAATTTTAAAATGATAATTCGAGAACAGCCAAATTAGTTATTCTCATAAAAGTATCGGGTAAGAATGCTCTTGTTTAGAGTACTCCGAGATATATATATATATATATATATTTTTTTTTTTTCATCGTGGGGTCCTTTATATCATATCTTCATTATGCCTGTTCTTCAATTAAAATTAATATTCTATTCACACACACAGCATCTGGGCATATACGAATGGTCGGAGCAGATGCAGGGCTACGTGCTGGGCAGCTTTTACATTGGCTACCTGATCACCCATATGCCCGGTGGCATTGTGGCTGACAAATACGGTGCCAAATGGGTATTGGCCTTCTGTGTGGGAGTCTCAACTCTTTGCACTCTTTTCTGCCCGTTAGCCATTCAATATGGCCATGAATGGGGCTTGATAAGTATCCGCATTTTAATGGGAGCTGCCCAGGGACTCTTATTCCCCTCTCTAACTACACTCATTTCGGCGTGGGTGCCGTCGAAGGAGCGAGGTAAATTAGGCACCTTGTGCTACAGTGGCGTGACTGCCGGAACAGTTATTAGCAACCTATTCTCCGGGCTTTTGCTCCATCAATTTCATTGGTCGGTTACGCTGTATGTGTTTGGATTTATAACTGCGATCTGGTTTATAATCTTCGTAAGTATTGCTTATAGACATGCATTCACTTTGCATATAATTTGACTTTTATTTCCGGATGCAGGTTTTCCTATGCAGCAGCGGACCATCTTCGCATTTGTGTATTAAGCCAAAGGAGGTGGCTTATCTAGAAGCGGAGATACCTAAAAAGTCTGGTGAAAAACTCCAAATACCATGGAAAGAAATGATGCTAAGCAAAGAAATGTTCGCGGTGATCGTCAGTCAGATTGGACACGACTGGGGCTACTATGTGATGATATCTTGTTTGCCCAAGTATATGGCCAATGTTCTTCAGTTTTCAGTTCGGTCCAATGGTATCGTTACAGCCTTGCCATTTATAGCCATGTTTCTTAGCACTCTGTTGTTTGGCCACGTAGCTGATTGGATTATCCGCTCCGGCAAACTGTCGATTACAGCCGAACGTAAATTGTTCACATTAATTGGTAAGTGCAATTAAACATATATCGAACAAATCGGTCTATAGCTATTGATTCTGTAACTTAGGTGCCATTTTGCCGGGATTGTTCATGGTCCTTGCCTCGTATGCTGGCTGTAATAAGACTCTTGTTGTTGCCCTATTTACCATATCCTTGTTTGTTATGGGCCCGTATTATAGTGGACAGAAACTGACTCCATTAGATATGGCACCCAGTTACTCGGGCACTATCATGGCTATAACTAATGGTCTTGGATCTTTCGCCGGCATGTTCTCACCACCGATTGTCGGACTTCTTACGCCCAATGTAAGTATTCTGTGTAGAATTGGTAGAAATTCGAACTCCTAATGAAATACACTTTCATTGTAGGCAACTATGAATGAGTGGCGTGGGGTGTTCTGGTTGGGCTTTGCTATATTAATTATATCGTCTACCGTATTTGCAATCTGGGGCACGGCCGAGGTACAGCCTTACGATCCAAGGTTTGCCGAGAAGAAGGAGGGATAAGTGTATAAAACACAACATATAATTTATCCAAATATGCTGCTTATGACCCAAACCACAACATCGAAGTCATACAAGGCAAGTTAATCGATAATATCAAGCGGTTTTAATCAAGACCTGTCAGCGGCAGTCTGCCCTTGGAGTCCACTCAACCTGACAGACGGCGATGTAGGCTGACATGCAATTAGATTTGAATAAAGATTCTAGTTTGCTCGTTTATTTAATTTTCAGACATTTAAACTCTTTTGCCTGTCGTTCGATACGCAAATTTTCCTCTTCTTGGCTTCCCTATTTGGTTAATGGCTCAGTGAATAATTTATTGTCCCGCTTTGCGACATATTTGATAAGCCAAATAGCCCTGCTATGGTTCTCAAACATGTCCTTATAATTTGAGCTGAGTTTGTCCTCGTAAATCTTAAAAATAATGTTTATATTTGCTTTGTTCTTGTGCCTGACCATGGCTTTGATTTGTTTTGTGTTTTTGTGTTTTTGTGTGCCCGGCGAGTGCCATAAAACAATTACCCAACATGTTTAAAATTGTGTGTGCTATTGGCTAACGGCACAAGCAGAAACCAAACACACAACATAAACACATACACACACACACACATACACACAGACGCACACAAACACGTACAGACATGTATGTGTGATGGAACTGTTGACTGTCTGTGATTTCAGCTGGTAACATTTTGTTTGCTTCACCTTCGACATTTTTTCTGTATTTATGTCAACGTTTTGACAGTTTGTGCAGCATTAAATATTGATATTTGGTAAATATTTTCGACGTTCAGTTTGATAAATATGATAAATATTACACATACGGCCCATTGACAGTTCAATATAATATAATTCCCACAAAAATAAAAAGTTAAAATTGAGATATATACTATCGAGCTTTTGATATATCCAATATACATTTATATAAAGCGATTCGGTTTGCTTTTGAATTCTACTGTGACCAACAAATTCTATCTGAACAATGGAGCATACGTGATGAGCATAAATTGTTGTAAATATATGTAATTTACTATATATATATCTGAATAATGTTCCAATAATAGCGTGGATTACTCATTATTATTTATATATCCAAATAATCAAATATACTGGTATATAATTTTAATTTTTACAATTAACTCTTTGCTACTTTGTTATTGGAAAAATTCATGATATTTAGTATTTTGTAGAAAAATCATTTATATTATTTAGTTGAACATTGTACTTACATTAGGAGCGAAATGCCAATTAAAGCCGTGTTTTGCTTATTTCAGTTTGAACATGAATTTTCATTTTCCATTTAAAAGCATTGTGGTAATTATCATTGTGCGATTGTTTTTGAAACCACACTTTGGAAACACTACACTAGACACTCACTTCACGGTAATGCGCTTTTTTTACATATATTTTTATAGAATTGCTTTTAGCATTTTAGCATTCTTTTGTAATACGATTAAATCTGATGTTTAAGCACGCACAAACAACGATATTTATACACGATATTTTAGTAGACACCAAAACAGTTGTGAACTGTAGGGATTTAACAATTTAAATTATATGCTGCGACAGGAGCTGAAAGTAAAAAATTGTTGAAATTAATATAAAGTAATGTTATGTGTATATATTCAACTTAGACACGCTAAATCCTTTAGATAATATACCACAAAAAACCATTGTGTGACCTTGGCCTAAATTAATTACAATTTCCTCTAATTTATTGAAAATACATGAGTAAGTGCCAATAACACAAGCGATTTACCCGACAACAACATCAACAAAGTCCACAAATAATAATAAACCGAACAAAAACAACAACAATTTAATACTTTTATTTGAGTGTCCGCTCAGCCATTGTGAATGTAATAAGGGATTTAGCTATGCACACAAAGCTGAAATAATATCTTTGTATGCATAGATAATTTTTTGTTTTCGAATATCAAATAGTTTGCTACTGTGGTTCGAATTTTGCAGAACAAAAATATAAGTAAAAAATATAAAATGCAACATTTATTACGAAACTTTATGAATATAACATGCACATAAATATGAAAATAGGTTTTGCGCGTACTGATAGTACAGAAATCAATATATTCTAATATAATTTCAGTGTTTCTCAACAGATGTGGATAAAATTTATTGAAGTTAACCAATAATATGGTATTTTTATTATCAATTGGGAGGCTCTGCCTTAATTGTGGCTTTTATTGCAATCGATATACGCGAAACTGAAACAGTTATCGATAATAATATATTTCAAACTATAATTGTCCTGAACGGTCGATCATTGCTATATTGACTTTGCGGTTGATCCCAGTATCTCAGTACTGGATGAAGTTTTATATTTTGTGTCAAACTACTTAATTTTTCTGCTGTTTGTATCACTGTCATCTATTGACAATTTTGTTGTAATTTTGTAGTTCATGTTCATATTTAATACAATTCCTATGCATCTCATTTAGTAATGTGTCACTTCGTTAGGATTTGAATGGGATTTACATATGTAAATGCACCCACCTACGCGCCATATAAATACATAAATAAATTTAAATTTAGCTTAAGCATGTGCATGGTACTTGAAATTCAAAAAAAAAAGAAAGATTTTATATCTTTAAAAAATACGATTTTACGGCGGCTATAAAATTCGATAATATAAAAGAAAATATACGTTCATATCAATGGAGAAGACGTCCAAATTTACGAGCGCTATCTACAAGCTTACACACATACACATACATATTTACATACACAAACACAAGTAAAAAAAGGGTTTGAACCCATTGCATTATGGACCTCATAAAATTCGCATCGCAAATATTTCCATTTGCCATCGAATTCCGCCACCAAAAATCTTCTTGTCACTCTGAATAATTGAATTCGCTGTTTGAACATATGACTCCTGAATAAGTATTAGGAGTTTTAATAATTGAATTCATTTATGAATGTTACGGAATCGTTAAATACTCAAATTAAATGTATGTATAAGATTCCAGCCACATTTCAATTTTGAGCATTATAAGACTACATAAGACTACATAAGTCGGCTTATTGCTTTAATGACCAAAGAATTTATTAAGTAATTGTGATGTAAATTAAATTTAAAATTAATTAATTTATCTTTCAGATATTTATAAGAACAACAACTATTTCGTTAATTATTTCTGCCGTCTCACACATTAATTTAAGACCAATACCAATACACCTTGATATCTACTATTGTATTTTGTATAATAGCCTGTTTTAAAATGATGGCGCAAATAAATTAAAATATTCATGCATTGAAATTTATAAAACGCGCGGGCTGCTGGATTAATTAATTTCCTGTTAAAAATGTACAAAGAATGAGCGTAACAAAATTTATGGCCAAGTGTCATAATTTGTACGAAAAGGCGGCCGAAATAATATTCCGCCCACACAACCGTAATGAAAGCAACGGTAACGGCAAAAGCAACAACAACAACAGCAATATGTGAAAATGTGGGTCAGCAGTGTTGAATTGAAAAGCAGCCATGAAAACGCGACAACAACAATGAATTACAGCTCATATGTACACACATAGGTGTTGTGTGTGTGGGTGCGATCATGAGTGTATATGTGTGTAGGTGTGCGTGTATGTGTCTGTTTTTGCTTGAGTGCTTTGTACTTTGTTTGTCACACTGTCAAATCAATTTTCATTAAACTATGCCATGCGTCGTATGCGTAATAAGCGAGCAAACAAATAAACACAGACAAACGTGACGTATACGTAATTCGTATTGTATTTTATTTTTGTGCCTTTTGTTAGTGTTATTAACATATTGAGATATTAATCAATTTTACACTAATTTATATAAAAACACTTAATATTATTGCTGGCCGATAAAGCAAATCCAAATTTTATTTTACTATTTTGTATATAAATAGTGACATAAAAATAAAGAAAAAAATATTATAAAGAATAGTCCAAATTGATGGAAATTTTTCTATTTAATGTACATATATTAGTAGGACATTTATGGCTGTTAATCTATATTTATTTATATTTAACATGGCTAATGTATCCATATACCATATAAGTACGCGGATAGACAAACGGATGTGTAGATATATAGACAGAGAGATCGATAGATACATATATATGAGTATAATATGTATTATATCCTGCCCCTATTTACTTATACAAGTAAGATAATTAGCTAGTCGTAGTTTACATCAATTGTAGGCAATAATTTTATACACCAAAGTGCTAATTTGTGAAATTGCTTGGCTTTAAACCATTTAGATTGCAATCTAATTATATGGACACTCTAATAACAACGTTTTGAAAGCATTTTTTAAACTTACTATATCTGCATTATTTATAGGCAATTTAGGTAGTATCGGAACACTTTTATTGATTCAGGCTTTGTGTGTACCAAGATTAATGGTAATTCCGCGCCCCAAAAGTAAGCAACAAAAAATTACCTGCTAAGTAAGCATTGCATGTTGTTTGAGTGTATTCTATGATAAATTATTTGTTTGTTGTTGTTTTTTTAATTGTAGTTGAATTTGGTGTGTTTAAAGCATTCGGTCGGTTTATTCCTTTCCTAGATCAAAATGACAATAAGGATAAAATAGCAACAGCACATCAATATTTTAAAGCCCGATAGCCTGACGCCCTTAGCGGATTTGCGTGGAAATTGCAATTGAAACTGGAACTGGCTGACGTTGTCTTCTGGCGTTTTATTCTCGTTGTTTTCGTTATTTTCGTTGTGGTTGTTGTTGTCGTTGCAGTTGTTGTGGTTGTTGTTGCTGCTGCCCCCGTACTGAATGTTGGCGAAATTTTTAATGCACATTTTCCTTCTTAGCTGTGTCAGCCAAAAAAATTTATTTGATTGCACTTTCCACAGTTTTACAATAGCCGTTTGCCGAATTTGTTTTTTTTTTGTATTTAGTTTGTTATCAAAGTCACCGAAGTTTTACTTTCAGTTTTAGTTATAGTAATAGTTATAGTTTGTCTAGTAGTTTAGCCTTGCTCAGCGTATAATTTGCATAAAATGTCCTGAAACATGAGAAAAACCCAAAAAAAATTAAATGAAAAGACCATTATAAATCGTCTAGCCCAAGCCAGCAAGCACAAAGCTCAAGCTCCCTGAAAATCCCAAGAGAAAACTAAAGAAAATAATGACGAAAACATAAGAGAAACAACCATATCAGCAACAGAAAGATTTTCATAGATAATAAACAATGGACAGCTTTGAGGGTCACACAAACTTAAATATGGAGAAACTTAAAGCAATTGCAGATGAGAATGTGAATGACAGAATGGAGGACTTTAGTTCAAAATCTTTTGCTAAAACACAATTACAATAAACATATAAATTGAGCACAGATAGTCCTTAACCCAAATATTAAAGTGTATAAAAAAAATAACTACGACAGAGATCGGAAAATTGGCTTAAGATAGAAAAGGAATCATTTACATATTACATATGGGTTACATATTTTTCTTAAAACAAAATTTAAGAATTTGTATTAATAATGCCAAATTTTTCAAGCATTACTGAAAACTATAACACTCAAAACTAGTCATTCAAAACACAGCTCAATAAACTTAATGTCCTAGATGATTAAAGCTTAATTAAAAAATGAAAATTGTAGCTCGTAATTTATTCTTTTTCTATTTCATCAAAGTTCAAGGCAACTCTAATAGTTTTTTAAACAAAAAATGTATTTATTTTTGAGAAATTTTATTTTTTGATTGACTAACAATTAACTTCATTATCAAAAAAAGTAATGAATTTTCTTGTTGAACATAAAATGTAAAATGTAAAAAATGAAAAGGTCGATTCTGCTCTTCAAAATTAGAGAAAGCATCAACATATAAACACCATTTTTTATTTTGTCACATGCACATTTCTAGTTGATTGCTTTTCACTCAATTTTGTTTGATGTTTGTTGAGCGTCATTCAAAATTGTAATCAGGCCCAAAAGTACGCATTTCAATGGCCAAAGAGAGCTGGAGAAACATTTTCATTGACAAAGTGAAACTCGTATTGAAAGTCAACCGTGTAATATTACACATAAGTGGGTAGAATTGTAAAGGTTGCAAAACTTTCACTTTTCACATTTGACGGGGGTTTTGGCGCTGCTTCACCTGCTGCTGCTGCTGCTGCTGTTGCTGCTGCTGTTGCTGTTGCTGCCGCCTGTGGCACGCGTCTCGTTGCCTGCTTGCTGGCGTTTTGTATACTAAGGCCAGATGCCCGAGCAGCTGCGTCTCAGCTCCTGTGGGAAGAGTGCGTGTGAGTCTGTCCTGTGCGCTCTCTTCTGTTGAAATGCGCGCGCAGAGAGTGAGAGCGAGAGAGAGGAATCGGGAGAGTTGACTTCGTTCCCGACTTGTTTATAACAACAAGAAAAATATCTCAACAATAAAGTGTATAGTCATAGTCGTTATTATTGTTGCTGCTGTTGCTGCTGCCGCTGCACTTAACTTGAACTTTTGAAAAGTTGGCAAGACTCATGGGGTGTCCTTTTTTTTTTAGCTGATTTCAAGGAATTTACTTACATTTCTACGCTCTCTCTCTCTTTTCTTCATTTTTTTCTTGAATTTTTTTTTTGTCTTTGTTTTTTTTACTACTGAGACAGTTAGGCGTTGGAAAGGCCACACATATGGCTGAGCCTTGCCAACTAAGTTGTGATTGTGCTTGTGTATATACAAATGGATATGTGTGTGCGAAGGCTTGGCTCGACTCACACAACCTTAGTCAACCACCCACATGATGACGACTTTGAAAGAAATACGCATTGGCCTTTGGCTTTGGCTCCGGCTTTGGCATTGACCAGGCACATTAAAGCGACAAATTATTGGCATGTTTAGCATTCGTATTCACCAAACTGGCTTATCAGGCAGGCAACAAACTGAAGCACTCCTTCAGCTTAATATCCATCAATCCACTTGGTAAATTGACTTTCGGCCATTTAATTGGACTTGGAGAAGTTCACACAATAACATTCGTATTGTCAAATCGAATCCCTTTTCAAATTATAGTACTATTTGAACAAAAAAGTTGGCCAAACTATTATTATACATGAACATACTATAATAGTCTGAAGTCTAAAACTTAATAAGTTTTATTTTAAATTTTGCTTTCTATTTTTGATAAATAAATAGAAATCTACACAATAAATATTGGAATCGGCTTCAATGTTGAAAGTCTAATCTCAGCTGAATAACTAACAAACAAGATGGCTTACCAAAATTAAATAAATAAAAAAAATATGGCTCATATTATTATCAAACTTGGTTTGCCAAAAAACATAACGATTCTCTGACCCAGAGAATTATTTAATATTAAGTACATTTTTTGTTTATACTAAGAAAATCATCTTTAGAAAATGTTAAAACATGCTTTGGGCGTAGATTTTGACAATTGCAACCCAGATTGGCTTCCCAAAGTCGATGCTATAATCTGTTTTGCATAGCAGCTCAACACTCAATAATACTCCACAACCTTCTAACGACCCCCTGCACAGATTCCGCATACGGCCGCCCCATCATTATGTGCAATATATGTATGCGAGGCTGCCTTGTAGAGATGTATTCAACGAAATTATCATCTGGCTTTCGTACGTGCCGCCTAGCCAAGTTAGAAGTCTGGCGTGTCCTTGTGCCTCGCAGCTCCGCAAGCTTTGGCTTGTGCAGCTGCGCTGCCTGCTCCACCAGCCCTGCCCCAAGCTATATTTTTTGTGCTTATCTCATGGCAAACACTGGTTGCTTGCGACTGCTTTGGCAAAATAATACAACAAAAATGAGAATTTTCGAGTGAAACGAAAAGAAAATAAATGGCAAAGGTGGAATTGGAGCAAGAAATTTTAAGTGAAATGTCGAAATGTTTTTGTTTTTTTTTTGTTGTTGTGAATTACAAAATGTTACTTAAAAATTGTGCACTTGTTTATGGCAAGCCAAGTGATAGAATAGTGCTTTATTTGCTATAATTCTAGTCATTGCTTGCTGCCAAAAGGCGTAAAAAGAAACAGCAAAACCAATGCCTCAACAAGTATCTTAGTGGACAAAAAGCTTGGCCAACATTTAAAGCTTGCGTTGTGGCCAAGTTCAAATTGTGCAAAGGATATTCACACAGTGTATGTCTGTGTTTGTGTGTGTATTTATGTACAATGGATACGAAAACACCAACAAAATATACTGGCAGCTAAAAGCCAGTTTTATATTCATTACGAGTCAAGCACCACAAGAAACAAGAGCAACAACAACCTCAACAATTTACGACTTCAAAGCAAGCAGGTCCACTTTCTTTATTGCTATGGGCCGCTAACCTTATAAAAAAAATGCGCTCTCATGCACACCGATAAACACACACATACACACACACAGCCAACGGTCCTGTGATAGCCACACACACAGAAATAACTTAGAAAGTAAAATATTTAAAAAAAAAGGAGAATAAAATAGGAAAGAGTAGTTATTAAGATAGTCTAGATTTGATATTCATCAAATTACTATTGAATATTCGAATGATTCTTGCAAATGGGATTTGTATAAATGGAATACAAAGCTTTAAAAAAATTATTTCTACATAAAATAATAATTTAAAAATAAGGTTAAAGCTTACTAGAAATATATATACTTCTATATTTATAGATAAGAAAAAATTCCTTCTCTAGTTAAACGAAAGGATAAAAATAATAAATGAAATAACACAGGAATAAATCTCAATGTTGTCAGAAGTTCAACGATTGCCAAATTGTTGAAGGACGGTCAAGCACACAGAAAAAGCAATAGACACACCTGAGTGTTGGACGAACACACTTATACAACCTGGATGTATGTACATATATGCGTCTTAACTTGGTTAAGGCAGTCACAACAATTACAACAAACAGCAAGTACCAAAAGTCCGAGGCAGCAAAAAAGCGAAAGTAATGACATAGTCAAAGTTTCCATTTTCCATTTGCCTTTTGCTTAACTAACTCAAGTGAAACTCAACTTGGCTCATTTTGTCCGACTGTTTGGCAGTTGCTCGTGCCTTTTTGCGATTGTTTATTTATTTTGCGCTAAAAATTAAACGTCCCCGAAAGTTTCGTTAGGCGAGTAAATTACTTTACACGCCACTTGAACACGCAGGCAACGTAAATTCCAGACTCGACATGAGCTAAACATTTAATTTAATTAAAAAATAAGAATACAATGTGAAAAGAAACTACCCAAAATTTGAATGCCATGAACGTAATCAAAACGCATTAAATAGAAATTAAATCTCTAACAACCCTTTGTAAGTTACATTTACTATTAAAACTAAATAAAAATTTGTAAAATTCTGAAAAAACTTGCATTGTCGATTTGCGTTTGGCTTGCATTTAAACAGCACGAAAAAAATTAAAAGTAACAATTAAATGTGCTACTTTCACGAAACACTTTGCTAACGTTTTGTTTTGAATAATCACAAAACATTTAAAAAAAAAAATGGTAAATACTATTTTTGATTTGAATGTTTTGCAGCTGAATGTCCATGTTAAAAGACACAAGGATAACGACAATGCCTCTGTCTCTGTCTATAACTTCAAGGGTAATAATTACAAAGAAAACAACCAATTTTAAGAAACCTGATTAAGGAAATAATATAATCACAAAAAAGAATTAAAGCAAAAACGTGACATTTAAAGTAACTCATGCAATTGCCATACACTAGAAACGACAGCATTTTTATCAGCATTTTTGTACTGCTATTTGGCCATTAAAGCGCTACGCATAACTTGGCTGATAAGAGATACATTTTTTTACGTACTTTCGTTTTGGAGCAACATTAAGAGCAAGAAGCACAACAAGGATACGCACTCGACGCTCACGGCAGGAAATAATGTTTAACAAGGACGACACGTTAATCAAGAAATATTGTAGTTGTTTTTTGTATGTGGGTTATATTATTTTTAATTACATTAATTAGTGATATATATTATAATACACGACCGTTAGACAGGTGCACACAGTTAAGCTCTTTAAACACTAGCATATCATTTATATTTTTTAATAATTTATTATACGGTTTTTGAAGCGTTATTCTGGGGTTTACATTGATAATAAATATAAATATATTATTTTGTTGTTTTATTAGTTACGGTTGCTGGAGTTTAAAGCCAGTTTTTGTTGTGCTGCGTGTTTGTGTGTGTTAACGAAATGAGGAAAGATTGTCTACTGAATTTGCAAAACTTGACCCGAACCAAAAAACCCAAACGAACTGAGTCGAGACGAGGCGAGCGAGCCAAAGCCAAAGCCAAACTCAGAGCTTTGCTGCTGCTCCTGCTGCTGTTTCACATACAACGTTGCGTATGTGTGTGGTGAAAAGTGCGTGTGTTCGTGTCCCGTACAGTGTTGGGAAATGCGCGCGCAAATTGCCAACGCTTGCACACAACAGGCAAATGGCAATGTCGCCCACAACAGCTGAGCAGCCGAGCAGCTGCTGAGAGAGCAAAAACGAGCGCGACCGCGTGCGGGAGAGTAAGAGTGAGAGCGAAAGAGCACGCGCACAGTGTCAGGCCAGTTGAAGTGAAAGTACTTTTGGTTGATTAACAGCCCAACAGTCTAAACCGACGCTCCCCAAACCAACCACACGAACCACCCATCCAACCACTCACTCACTGAATGGCGAGTAGCCATTCGAAAGGTCGCCAAATTCACTGATAATAATTCGACATTACTGGTGGCAATGCTCTCAACCAAAATTGAGCATGCGTTCGAAAGAGATAACTATGGTAAAAAACTCGTTTTATTGTTGTGCTGTCCACTCGAGAATAGTGGACCGGAAGTACCTTTGTAAGTGGAATTTCCTACAGCAAACAATTGTTAGCCTAATAAAATGCATTTCAAGAAGCGAAACTTGAGCGCATAAAATGACAGATAAAAAATAAAATTTCAACAGATTCGTAACCAAAATTGAGGTAATTTGAATAAAATAAATTTTAAAACATAATCTTATGCACTACAGTTCTAGTTTTGATTTCGGTTCATAATGCCAAATATTGGTTTTTTATGTAAATGATTCTAATACAACACGTTTCTGTGCATATGTAAAATGACTCAAATCATTCAAAACTCAATACGTGACTGTCGGTTGTTTGATATATGGGAGAAGTTTCAGAACGTTATCTAAGTATCAAAATGTTGTCAAAGCTACATTTACATTTGGATTTGGACGCGAAATTCGATCTCAATGCCAGCTGCTGCAATATCAAAATCAACATGGCTATAAAAACAAGGCAAATTCCACAAAGCTGCAACAGTCAGCTAAAGTCAATAATATGGAGAAGAAGCAAAATTTGACCATTATCATCTACACTCTGATAGCAGTGGGCAGTGCAATGCCAGTGGATGTGTCACGATATAAGCAACTTGGGTAAATTCAAAGTATAGACAGCTTTTATGTGGTCTACTTTAACTGGCAACTATTAAATGAAACAGGTATCAGAAGCCAACAGGGACCAATTCCAGTGGCTACAACAACAGCATAGCGACGACCACAAATCAACTGGGTGGAGCTGCGATGACGACGACGACGATGCCAACGCAACAATTTGAGTATGCTCTGTTGGGTCAGGATCCAAAGGATCAGCACTGGTATCGTGTAAGTCTTACGCCGACAGACAACATGTCTGGTTATCGTGCTCAGTTTGCCACAAGGAGATCACCACCATACAATGCAGAGCAGGCGCACAAGCATGATAAGACCATCAAGGAGCTGCTTAATTTCTTAGAGAATTCAGAGGAGCACAATCTGCTGAAGGCCTATGGACAAATCTTGGACAGCCAGGATTACAACGATCAGGACGCAAAGGAAAAGCGCAACGTGGATAAAATTGAAATTGATGTTGGTAACGATTTGGACATTGGGACTCTTTCGAAAACCGATGCCAATCAACGGTTGGACTTAGAGGGCGAGCAGTCAGTGGCCACGCCTCCTACTAATATTCAGAATGACAACAATTCGACCATGTTTAAAAATTTTGTTTACTTCATTAAAGGCTTGAAATGATTTCACAATAATTCGGTCTAATTAATAATTCCAGATATTAAGAAAGCGAATAAGAGTATATTTTATATATAAGACTATGTATTGTAATTTTAATGTTAAGAGCAACAGTTGAAAGCTTATATTATAAACAAAATGATGTAATACATTATACATTGTATTCTTTAAATTAAGTTGTGAACTTTTAAAAAATCAACTGTCAGCCAATTGTGGCACTTGGGTACATATCGATAGGCAGCTATCGCATACCACCACAAAAAAATGAAAAATTAATGGGCCATATTGCTGAAGAACAAAACAGGTTGGCAGGGTTAACTAGAAAATGTTTTTATCCGACCACAGTTTCAACAAGGTGTGGTTTAATGGGTTGTGTGATTCGCCACATGATACAGAAATAAGTGAGGCAGGTCTTGTTTCTTGGCGGATACATTTGTTGTATGGTGCGTTTTTTTTATTTTCTTCAATTTTGGAATTTCAAAATTGAATTGGCGCTTAAAAGAATATATCGCCACCTAGCGGTAAGTTTTCTTATTACCTATTTATATTATGCAATGCTTGTTAATAAAATTATAAAGAAAGATAGTTGATGAATAAGTTACATGAAGGCGAAAGTTGCCGGTAGTAAATTAATCGTCGATTATATTTTTAGGATAATGGGCTAACAAAACCTGTACAGGAATATTGTAGGAAGGCGGGTAATTCGTAACCAGGCTGCCAACTGTTTCGTTTGTATTGAGTGAGCATGTAGGTCTTTATTTAGTGTTGTGTAGGTCGAGTTTGTTTTGGAGTCTGTACCGGCTATGGGCAGGGCTGGACAAGTCGTTTATGCCTCTCTGGCTCTAGGTTTTGTTGACACGATCTGGCAACGCCAACGCACTCAAATCCCACTCAAAAGCATATGCACTCAGCGCTCAAGTTCATTCAACTATTGCTACTGTTGTTGCTCTCTTTGTTCTCCGCTTTCTTACTTTCTACTTACTGAGATATTTACACCTTGCAATTACCGCCATAAAAAATTCTTATTCGTACGTAAATACAGTGTTTTAGTTGTTCTCTTACACATAAGAGAGAGCCACATAACAAGAGCAAATCGCGCTTGTTATGTTCTATAAATTGACAGCTAAATTGAAACTGCAATCGTAGCTTGCTCTTAGTCTCCAAGTTTGCTTAGCGCCATCCGTACGCTGAGTTTTCGCTAAGCCAGCCTCGATTGCCTTTGTAATTGTTATTAAACATTGCCAAAAAGAAGGAAAAATAAAAATAAATCGTTAAAGTTACAAGCTCAAATAGATGCATTCAAAATACTTTCAATAAGTATTTCAAACGCTAAATGGAGTGAATACTGTACGAACACCCAAAAAATGGGCAGCTTATCAACTGCGATTCAAAATACTCTCCTTGTTTGATAAATATGCATGAAATTAAAATATCTAATAAAATCTTATCTCGAATGCATTTTTTTATCAATTCGCAGTTACTAAAATATGAGACCTATAATCTTAGAATAAATTGATGGCAAATGGGCCGCCAAATTAATCGCCCATCGGAACAGTGACTTCAAACCGGATCCCGACAAGTAATGACTACTAAATACACACGTGTGAAAAGTAAAATTATTGATTTCTCAATATATATTCCAGATACTTTGTGCGGTGGCACCTCTTAGGGTATGAACAAGGTGCTGATGGATTTTGGCATGCAGGTCAAGGTCGTCTTTCAATATCTGAAGACCTTCAAAATGGACGAGTAGGTGGGTGAGTTTATTTTCCGCACTTGTGCTATTAAAATAACAAATCTATTTATTGGCAGGTTTGCCGCGCGATCTTCCTGAGAGCTTTCTTTAAGCTCTTCGTTTTTGTTGCCGAGTGCGTTAGAGCAGCTGATTAAGGAAGCTGAACTTGATGGACATATTCAATTCAATAAGCCCGGCTCATCGTTAATTTCGCGAACGCGTGTCAAGCCTTTAAGAAGTACTACAATACGTACTCGAATTATTTGAGGTGCCTAAGCAGGTGCTCACTGTAGACGTGGAGCTCACTGTGGACGTGGAGCTCACAATGCATTCGCCTTGTACAAGACCATTGAGATGGGCATCCATCAATGTGGACTGTCTGCGCATTCCAGCAGCATGTGAACAGCGCGTTCTGCGATGAGTATGAAACGCTGAAGCTGCGAAAGTATGCTCAAGGCAATTTTGGGCTGGTTAACATGTTGGTTTTCTACGGGAAGAGCTAAGCTGTTTTAAATTATGGTCATATAGTTTGTGCTCATTTTTGTTACAAGTGTTATAACTTTTCCATATATTCACCCATTGTCTACAGTTTACCCGCCTAGTTGTATGGCTATAGCTTAAATTTGCTAGTGCCTAAATGGCATCAACTTTGATAATATTACATTTTTTCAAGGTATAGAGAGTTTGTTTTAAGATGATACTGTAAAAAAATATAAACGTCAACCAAATTAAAACATAAAGTCAAGAAATCTTGATCGTAATCTCAATTAATTGTAGATATGTTGAAGTTCTCAACTTAATGTCAGAAGAATTCTTAGATATAATTCTTGTTTTGTTATCACATGTTTCAGTTAACTCAATAAATTCAAAATATATTCTGGAAAATACATTGAACTTAAATAAAGAGATTTACGGAACAGTTGTCGCTTTAATCGCTGCTCACTGGCAAGTTTCGGACTTACTCGCTCTGGCTACAGGCAAATGTCCTCCTATTGCCACAGCTCTAAACGATTGCCCATCGTTGCACTTGGTCCAGGCTTCGTGTGGACGCATTGTGGAATCTCTGTTTTGCGGGACTCCCATTTGGCGAGCCAACTTGCAAGTCATTCAAATTGCAGCCTAAATAGGTAGTCAAAATCGTATATAGTACCTGTGTTCAGGTTTATATGAGGTGAGTGGCTGAACAACTGATTGGGATTCACTAAAGTTTTCCCAAATATGTAGATGGGCAAAAAGACGACCAATTATAATATTTTGCTGTTAATCAAACGCTTGTCAGTCGCAGTCTTTCATAGTATTTTTCTGCGGCAATAATAACAGTTTTGTAATAAAGCAAGTAACTGTTAAAAAATAGTGTTGGTAAGCGGAACGAATGCATTAAGCAGCATAAAGTGATGATATGGATACCATCCAATCTGCTGCAATCTCATCTCCTCGAAGAAACCCAGCAACGAGGAAAAGCATCGCTACTAAACTTAATTAGTTAACTATTAATCTAAGCAGTTTATATAATTGCCTATTTTAATTTATTTGTGTTTTTTTTATATTTAAAATTAAATTATCTCGCTGCTGACACTGATTTAAGTTTAAATGTAAACTGTTTTTTGACCAACTTCTCTACTGGCTCAATTCGATTACATTGGGCTGGCAAAGTTCAATGTGCTCGCTTTGTGTCCTGTGTCTAGTGAGTTGTGTCCCAGGACGACCGCTTAACCCTTATTGCATAATTAATATAAATCCCCAATCGGCGGTCGTAAATACTTACCGACTAATTGGCGACTGACTCTGACTCTGACTCTGGCAGCCAGCTCCAGTTTTAGTGGAGTTGAGTCCAAAGGCCTTTGACACGAGATTGGCTCACTTTTTATCTGGCTTTTTGTGTTTGTAGAATAGGTTGGAATGGCCGGAAGAAAGGCATGTCGATTATTAAATACCCTATAAAACAGAAAAATATGGAAGCTAGTTGGGATAGTTGCCCGATGTAGATGGATTGTTTCCCAAATGTAAAAAGCATTATAATATGCATATTAAGTAAATTTAGTTTTAATATTTTCATGAACAAAAGCATTTGTTTCTTTTAGTTATATATGATATATATAATCAAATACGGACAGCTTCGAAAAATGTGTTTTGAATACGCATATATGGTAAGTTTCTATAGATATTAGGGTATCGGGTAATGTATTATAATAAGACTGGATGATTTTGAGATGGTGGGGCCAACTGCTCCTCCCTGCTCTTCCAGCGATTGCCCATTCCCATATATCCCTAAACATAATTAGCCACATTAATTTCTGTATTAAAAATTCACACTTACTTTAGATTTATGTACTCAGAGCAGGCACTCCAACAAAACGCAGCATTAACCTCAAAATATACAACTTTTCTATGTCATTTAACTGTAATTTGAGGTAAGGCTCACATATAATAAAACACTTGCCCCCAATGGATTCTTTGAACTTGTCCCAGAAACGTGTGCATGCAATTAGAAAAAGTGAAGCAGCAATTATGGTGTGCATTGTTCAAATGTTTATATGAAATGCTTTTCGATTAAACAATTTTAATATATAATTATACAACTGGTATCCTTTTTGGCTCCCCTCGCACACCCACTCAACTCCTGCGAGTTGCACTCACGCACTTCTGCATACGCAGACAAGTCGCCAAAGAGCCTGACACAAATTTCCTTTCAACTTGCATAACACACTCTCAAGCTACCCGTCCAAATGGCAATCCCCATCCCAGCTTCATCTCATCCTCTTTGGACAATTTAGAATTCCTTGCAGCAGCAGCAGCAGCAAATTAAATGGTGACATGTACAGTGGAGCAATCCTATTTCGCGCTGGCGTTATGAGCGCTCCGGCCCCCAAAAACAATGCCAGCCTGAATGGCTACGTGGCGTCCACTCCAGCCATCAACCCAACAGGAAACCAACAAGTAATATCACTGTAAATAATAGTGTATGACTAGCAGATACCCTGTACACAGTTCATATCGTTAGACAAAAATATATTAATTTAAAAAAGAATTTGTAAAAATTTGTAAAATTTTTCGATTTTTTTTAAAATCTGTTTAGTTATTAGAAATCTATGGTAGCTGGGAACTTGGTCCAGATGAACCAGTATTTAATATATTTATCGACATTTTAAAAGCTAAGAATTTTGGAAATAACTTATTTGTACGTTATGTTATCGAACCTAAATTAGAATAAAATACAAATTTTACTATAACAGTATCTGAATTGTAGCTCTTGCCTTAAAATTCGATAAGACTCATATATAAAAATACTATATGGGTAGATTGATTTACCTCTGACTGTTAAAAATATATTCATAGTCTTCATAGCCAATTCTTATGTTTGCAGGGTTCAAAAATATGTGGCACATACTATGCTGCATTGACAAGGGGTGAAGCAAGTGGAGGATGGGGGTGTTGCAACTTGGACTCTTCTGGACCACGCATTTGTGTGTGTGTGTGTATGTGAGTGTGTGTGAGTGTGTGGTGTTTGTTAATTGCTGTGCAGGCGGAAAGCGCCAAGTATTTTGCTTTAATTAAATATTTTCAGTATGAAAAGCCTTTTTTATTAATTGCATAAATTTAGCTGTTAGCATTTTGAATTCTGGGTAGATGCCACCATTTAGGGGGTAGTTCTTCGAAAATCCTGTGGTGACTTTTTATTTCCTTTTTGGCCAATTTATTACTGCTTCTTTCTGTGACTAATTTTGGTTCTTTGGTTGGTTTTTTCTCGGAAACTTGTGGCTATAAATTATTAGAAAGTGATTTGTGTCTGAATGTGTGAAAACAACCACCCAATGCTAAAAGCAAATTTATATATTGTTAAGAGGCATACAATATAATAATATGTTTATAAAATAAGATTTCAGTTTTTTCATTTATGATTCAAGATTTTTAGTATTGGCGTTTCAGGTTTCCAATTTTATGCGACTATAATTTTTAGTTAACCAATTTTCCATGTAGTTTCTCTATCAAATTGTTTCTGCATTTGAAATAGTTATTCGATTTGCTCTTTATTTTAAGTAAATGCAGAACTTTAGTTGAATAAAATAAGCAACCTTTGCATAACAAAATAAGAAATTATAGAGGGTCTCAGTAGCCTTTGAATATTTGTAAGCAGCTTTAAACTCGTAAATGCCTATCAAGTTTATTTCGTTTTTGAGTCGCACAAAATTAACACGTTCTCGTATATGTTTTGTTTTAATTTTCCAAAAACCCAAAATATTTGTCTTTAAAAAGAAAAATTTAAATTACAAAAAAATAATAATACACAACAATTGTTTAGTAACGTGCAATGTGAGTTTTATTTTTGTTATTGTTAGTGGGATAAATAAAATAATTTTAATTCACAGAATGGAGTCCAAGAGTAACGATTCGGCTGTGGAACAGGGGCAATATCAGTGCCACAAATGCAAGGAGATGATTACAAAGCGGATTATCTGCGCACTTGGCAAGAGATGGCATCCAGAGCATTTTCTCTGCCGTGAGTGCGACAAACAGATTAAGGATGATATTTTCAATATTCAGGAGGGAGAGCCTGTGTGCAACGAATGCTTTTTGGAACGCTACACGAGCACCTGTTCCGCCTGCAAAGAGCCAATTCTCGAGAGAACCATACGCGCCATGGGCACCAATTGGCATGAGAATTGCTTCGTTTGTGATGGCGCCTGCAAGCAGCCCTTGAAGGACTGCCCTTTCTTTGAGCGAGATGGCAAGGCATATTGCAAACAGGACTATGATGATATGTTTGCGGTTCGTTGCGCCAAGTGCGAGAAGCCCATAACGGAAAACGCCATCGTTGCCATGAATGCCAAATGGCATTCAAATTGTTTCTGCTGCAATCGCTGCGAGAATCCAATTACAACGAAAACATTCACCATCGATGGAGACAAGCCCATCTGTCCAGCCTGCACCTGCTAAATAGTATCGCAGCTGAAAACCGCATGGAATATATGTCCCACAAAATAGACAAGTTCAAAGCAAGTTGACAATATGTTTCACTTATAATTAATTGAGCTTTTTTTGGTGAGACTATGTTCCATTAATATCAATCTGAGACTCAATAAATTATGTAAAAATATGCAAATACTTGAAACTAATTAATTAGCTATTAAGCACCAAAACACAAGGCTATGGGTACGGAAGTCCCTTGGACAGATTTCGATTTTCTCGTGCATTCTTATCTTCAAAACCGGAGCTCAGATAAACATTGGCAAATCTCTTTTTCTTTTTGATTTCAAAATTCCATTAATTAGGTCTTCTACGCGGTTTTTCATTTATTTTGATAAGTTTTTGATAAGGTAAGTTGTTAGTCTTAATCTTTATCCAAACGCTACCAGCGGGTTAGTTCATTTATAAATGTTTACCCACATTATGAAAACCACAGAGATAAGCAACCCTTGCCCAACGTACACAGAAAAAAATCATGTAGCTCGTATTGTATAACTTCGATTTCGGTTAAGTCTGTATTTTATGAAACTGATAAAAATAAATCGGCATGATTGGTTATATTGTTGATATATTATATTATTTAAAATTGTTTGCAATTTCATAATTTCTTTACAAAATGTAGTATTCTTATTTTATTTTCTGTGTAGTTACTTTCAAAATAAACGCTTTGATTTTGTATTTGTCTATTTACCTACTTGCAGCGTGCGTTGAACTGATGAACATATTTCAAGAAGTAAGTGCAGAACGGGATGAGATCATGTTTCGAGAAAATCAACATGATTATCGTCATGCACGTATTAGTATATAGTATATATATATATAAATATGTATGTATAAAATATTGACTATCAGTGCGCGTTGGGATAAGGATTACCCCGATGATAAGCAAATAGAGTTCATCATTTACAGCCGCACACAGCAACAGGGCGAGCCAAGGGAAATATGCTGCAAGGGTGAAAATTAGAATCGTCACCACACCCACACACACTCCCACACACACCCTCACACACATACATACGAAGCCAACGATGACAACCGACAACGACGACGAAAAGTTTTTTGTGTGATTTTGTGGGTTTGCGGCTTTTGCAGTTGCCTCGTTGCCGGTTTCAGTTTCATTGGTAAAACGTAGCGCATGGAAAGCGGTTCCACAGCAGCTCAACGCGATTGTTAACGTGGCTCTAACCGCATACGCTTTTCCGACTCTTTTTCCAACGCGCATAGTCTCGTTAATTTAATACAATTGTTAAAAAAAAAAATAGAAAATAAACTGTGAATTTGCAACAACTTGTAAGGAGATTTTGTGCAGCTGCAACACATAAATAAATGCATTACGTTTTTTGTTTCGCAAAATGTGCGACACACTTATTGCATGTTTGTGGATATTTGCGTCTGATAAGAAAGCTCGATTTTGTCGCAATAAATGAGAAAAAATAAACGTTATTGCAACTTGTAGTCAAGCTTGTGTTGAAACCAAAAACTGAATAATTTTTGAACGATTTTAAATGTGCTATTATTTCTTTATCGTATCGTAATGTCTCTTTAATTGACATATTATTTTTCCTACTAACCTTACGATATATTGCAATTCAAGATTAAGCAAAATATAATTTAATTTATTTCTTAACAACAACTAATTGCATATACAATTTTTTGCGAGAAATAAAAGTCAATATCTCAATAACACTGAATCTCATTAGCTGCTGTTCACAAATGTGTAAAAAGTTTAATAATAGTTCAATAATATATGTTCAACTGGGTATAGTAATTATACATTGAGTGACACCTGATTAATGACTATATATATGACAGATATTAATCTAAGGCAATTTGCATTTTGAAATATACGGGCAAATTTTAATACAAATCGGCTTAAATTGTTCTACAGTCAGCGATGAATATGTTTTAAAATATTAATTTAATGACAATATATAGTAATTATTCAGATTATCAGCTTAGCCTTCTAATTAATGAATTGACTAATGACTTTGTCTGCAGTTAGTTATTAAAATTACGCATTCGCCACGGTTGGCAAACAAATATTTAAAATACCCATCATACCTTTTTTCTTTAAAATAAAAAAAGAGCTTGGCAAGCCAAGGTGTTAGACTTGAAGACACCCTGCAAAAAGATTTGGGAGTATATTGACAAACAATAATTCCTTTTGAAGTTAATGTAAAAACAGTTATTGAAAAATCAGGATATGTTTTCTTATCGGCAATCTATTAAAACAAATTAAGAAAGTACTATTTGTAAAATTTAAAATTAAGTCCGTATTTGTTGCTTAAGCAAAACAATAAAATTGCAATAATACTTATCAATATATATATCTATAGATATGTAATAAAATCCAGTAAAACCACAATTATTACAATAAATTTAATAATGTATTTTCTAGTAAATTAAGAAATATACTAAGTAATCAGTAAGTAAAACACCCAATTTCTTAATCAGTTTGACAGCGGGGTAAATGAAAAACATTTCAAAATTGACAGCTTCCACGAATATTCCGAAATTTCAAAAACATAACAAACAATTCTAGTTTTTTTTTTTTCAGTTTTTTTGGCGATTGCCACAAAGTCGGCGAATTAGCAGCGATAGACACAATAACAACAAAAAAAAAAACCACAATTGCGACGACAACAACGCTTCTGAGAAGCCAGAAATTCATGCAAGCTGAAACAGTTGTACTTTGACTTTTGCCAGCGACGGTTGTCGGTTGTCGATTGTCGATTGTCGATTGTCGGTTGTCTGTTGTCGCTTGGCCGTTTGTTTGCCGACTTGTCGGATGAACATTTCCCGTTTTATGGCGCTGTCTTTTTCGGCCGCAACAGGACGCACCTTAATAATACATATATATATATATATATATATATGTATAATATGTATGTGTTTAAATCGCGTCGGTTTGTGTTTCTAACCTTTAATTGAATAGAGGAAGTGAAAAAAAAGACAAGCCAAGCAGCTAGCAGCTGCCAATTGGCCGCATACAAAAGCCTTTTGGATGTTGAATGTTGTCTGTTGGAGTTGGAGTTTGAGTCCACTCACAAATTGGCAAGTGGCGGCTTTTGGCCCGGCTCAGATGCCGGCTTTGTGTCAGTTGTTGTTGTTGTTGTGCGGCGGCTCACTGTGTCAAATGTGTTGAACTTTAAAGTGGCTTCAGGTGCACTGCCAGACTGTCCGTCTATCTGTCTGACTGTCAGTTTGTCATTCTGTCAATTCAGGTGCAGTTACTTATCATGTCGTTTGACTTTGAGCCTCTTTTGAATTATGCCCCAATGCCACTCTTTTATCACACCTGCCTTTTTGTATAGCTCAAAAGTACTTCCATTTGGCCGCCTGGGCCCCATACAAACTTAAACAATCGTATGCCACGCACTTCAAACTAAACTCGTGAGCCTCACTTCCCATTAAAGTTGTTAAGCAAAGAATTTTCGTTACGCTTAAGCTGTCCAAAAATTATTATTATGTTCGAAATTGTCGAAAGAATTATGTACAAGATTAATTTTATTTAACAAGTTAAAAAAAGATATCAAAAAAAAATTGGAGAGTGACGAATTCTTAATACTCTTTTAGAATTCAGAAAGCTTTTCTTTATAAGGAACTTAAATAACAATTGTTCATTTCTATCACAGCTAAAAGTTTATGTAAAACGAAATTGAACAAGTTCTAGACAGTTTTATGATGGTTTGGAATCCTACAATACCTCCAGGAAGTGTATCGAAAATTGTTTCCATTTAAAGATCAATTAAATATGCCAAAATTGTGTTTGTTCAATGAATTGGCAAAATAAAAATCGAACCAGGGGCTTGCCTCGGCCTGTGTCTGACTTAAGACCTAGAAATTCCCATATAAATACAAAACGAGTGCTAAATCGATTTGCCAAAAATAGCACAAAAGCAACAGAAATTAATCTAAAAATATTGTAAAACGAGTACACGAAAAAAACAAGAACAATAGACACGAAATCGAAGTACATTTTTTAATTGCAATAATCAGAAATTGTAGGCAAAGTCCCTTGAGCTCGTTGGAACTTTTTGTGGCCTTAACTCTTTGATAAATTGAATTCAAGACCAGGCGCCAGCACTCGGTCATCGATGGAAGGGAGCCGTACTGGGGGGAGTACGACTCGTGGGTGCTATTATCAATAAAAATAAATAATAATAACAAAGTGCTGACGAAAGAACTATTGAAGAATTGTATGTTGTAATTGTTGTTTATTATTATTTAAAATATGTAGAAAAAATGGTTATAATTTAATTGTGAAAATATATATTAAGCATGAAACCTCCTAAAGATCGAGCTTTACATCAAGGGAAATACTTCAAAAATTTGGCATGTAGTTTTTAAATACGCTTCCGTTAAATACTTATTGATTGATATAATAAAGTTTTGATCGTATTATTTTACCGGGCTAATTGCAATGCAGTTACCCGACCAAGCGTACTTTAGATTTGTTTACAGCGTATCTACTAGTCAAATACTCTGAAAATGTAATTGTTTATTTTATATTCTATTTATTTTTTATCGCTGCTTAGATGTTGTTGTTTGCTTTTTCGCACATTAATTGATAAATGTGTCTTTTATCAATTTGTGATCAAAAGTAATTAAATGAGTGGAACCTGAACAAAAAAAAACACTCCAAGAAAGACACACAGACAAAAATGTGAAAAGTGCGTGAAAAAGATAATTGTCACACAGTGGAATTAACAATTACAGTTATAAAACAGAGCAAACAATTTACCAAGTGGCTGTGCCAAACTCAGAAAACCGAAACAGAACTCCAGACAGCAGACTTGAGCCGAAGAATCCAAAACATAAATAATAACAACAAAGATAAGGAGCAAACAAAGAGGCGGCCGAGGAAAGTTCTTCGTATTTTTGCAGCGCTGCTAAAAGCAGACGCAAAAAAAAAGATGGCGTTCAACAGCGGTACCGTTGTTCTGGCCGTCATTGTTCTGCTGAAGATGCACAGCTGTTTGGGTAAGTGAGAGAAAAAGATATACATTTTTGTGTGTGTTTTATTTTTTTTTATGTTTTCCGTAATTGAAATACAAATGTCTGAATGCCACATGCAAATGTCAACAATTAGATGTAAAAGTTTGATAAGAAACCAACAAGTTGGGCAATTGAGTGCACACTTGCCCCGATCACTTAAATTAACAGATAAAGTGCCAACACAAGTTTGAGATTCGTTAAGCTGAGAAACGAAGAAAACAAGATGAGGATGGAGGAGATCGTGCCAAAATGAAGTGCTGTTCCAGATGGGCGATTACAGTTTGAAATACTTTAATGTTTTGAGATACTAACATGAATATAAGAAGATGAGAATAGAGAATATCAAACAGAAAAGAGACAAGGTTAGATAGAAAGTTAGGTACACCTATCTCATAAAATTTAAAAATCTATATATAAAAGCGACAAAGCAGAAAATACGACAAAACAATAACTAGTTAAGATGACAACAAATAACAACAATTATAAGCCGATTATATCATAACATTAAGCAGGTGGCAAAGAAAGATGGGGAAACGAAATATATGAAAGAAAAGAGCTAGCTATCCATTAAAATCAATGTCATATTTACAGCCCTTCGATAAGCAAACATATTGTAAAATTTATTGGATTCAATAAGAATTCAAGTAATTGAACT
Source organism: Drosophila demipolita (assembly GCA_035042405.1). NCBI lineage: Eukaryota > Metazoa > Arthropoda > Insecta > Diptera > Drosophilidae > Drosophila > Drosophila demipolita. The sequence continues at coordinate 1,595,945 of JAWNLI010000044.1, read as the reverse complement.
GGTGGCAGGGCAGTGTACCACATTCCAACAACACATGAGTCTCAATGCAACTGATTCCAAAAAGCAATAATCTATGCATCTTTCCACGCCCCGTATCCAAAAAGCACGCCCCAACGCTACGATCATAAAATGTCCAATAACACTAATTTGCATCGTGTGGCGGAAAGGCGGGCAAATCACATCTCACAGATACGCGGCGTGGGAATGTAATTAAGGAATCAAACACAGGTACAGATACAGAAAGGGAAGAACCTGCACAAAATCCCTACTTCTCCACCACATTAACGATGCAGTTGGTGGCTCTTTTATTGTGGTTTATAATGCTTTACTCAATGATATGCTCAAAGGTACCGCATTGGTTTTTTTTATTCCCCATTTTATGAGGACTCGGCGTCACAGGTGTGAACTTCCAATTTGATGGCAACGCACACTTTTGACATATTAGTAAGCGATATTGGAGGCATGGCCCTGTAATACAGACTTCGACCACAGCTGACAGGCTGACTGACTGCCTGTTAATAGCGGGTGTGCGAATGTGTGTGTACACTGTAACAAATTTAGACTTAGTTCTTTCAGCTTATAAAAAAAAAAATTACTTATAACTCAACTTACTAATAAGAAGTTAAATAAAAAATATATATGAAAAGAATACATACTTAAATATAAATAACAGAAGCAAAACGAATTTAAATTTTTACAGATTTTGTTGTATATTTTGACAATTCTAAGCTGATTGCTAGCAATAAACTATTAATAATAATAATATAAATTGCGAATCCATTTTTTTTAACAGTGCATTTCAAACACACCCAAAATTATGTTCACCGCATATCAAATTTGTAGAGCCACCTTCGGGGGTAGGTTCAGCAGTCAGTCAGTCAGTTAGTCAGTAGCGTCAGCATTGGACAGCTGACCTCAGTCAACCCCACCTCCCCTAATGGCAAACGCGTCCCTCTCTGTCTGACTTTATCTTTGGCACATATTGACTCGGAGCTGGCTTTTATTTGCATTTGGCCCAAGTTGAACGCACTGCGCCGTCGTGACGGGGCACAGGGCAGAAATGTTTGTGCCTCGCATCCCTCTGTCCCCTCATTGCCCCTCTATCGTCACAATGATCAGGTTAAAGGTGTCGAAATCGACAACAGCTGCCAGCCAAAACAAAACGGTATAAAAGTGTATAAAAACTCAATTTATGCGAAATCAATTAAGTCAATAGTCAATAGGTGTATGTGCCGTACCACCATGCCGCTCTCCCCTCTCCCCGCTCCACACACCAATACTATCGTTCCTCGATTTTTGCTTCATTTACTTTGCTCACAATATTTCGCATTGTGCGAGCTTTTAAGTGGCCGTGGACGCTTTGCTTGCTTGGCACTTGGCACTTGGCTCGGCTTCTGGCCCAGGCATTTAAGCGTCCTCTCTCCACCCCTCCTCTGTACTCCTCTGATCATCATGTTAAGTGGTCACACGGCTTTGATTAAATTGTTGTAATTGTCCAATATGTTTTTGTGTTGTATACCAAGCAAGTCTTGTAAATCGGATCTGCTCACGTGTTTGTTTAAACACGACACGAATTGAAAATCAACTCAATCTACACGATCTAAACAAATATGGAAACAATGCCAAAATCAAGCAGACAACTATATTTAAGATATTTTTTTATTTATTTTACTTGAGAATATCAAAAGTATAGGGAAATATTACATGGAAACACATTATATATTTAAGTATTTTTTATTTGTTTTGAAAAACAAGATATTAAAATATTTGTGTATAGATTGTTTTATGGCAAAAGTTTAGAGTGACCTTTATTTTAATCACCTTTAATTACTTATTATCCCCTTTTATGTATTTATGCCTGATGTATATAATTAAATTTAAAGAACACTTAAAAATTAAGATGCAGATTATCAAGAGTTATCATACGACGGGTAAAAATGCGACGATTTGGGGTCTAACTGAATTTTAACGGAAACAAAATATAATTTCAGACTCATACGCCTGAAAGATTATATTGAGTAAAACTAAGCTGACAGACAACGATTTCTAAAGTGCATTTATTGCATGTAAACATAGTAGCTGTCTGTATTAAAAACAACTCTACAAAACCAACAGAGCAAAAGAGCAATTAGCATTTGCTTCACAACACGCAAATATAATTGAATAATCATTATAATACATCAAGAAACTTGTGTAATACACAAGGTCGCTGCTCTGTACTCATTGTTAAAATGCAAGGCAATAAATTCGTGCACAGATTGTCAAAAAAAATCAGCACAATTATGAGAACTGTCTGTCGCACCCAGATACGCCCATAAAAAATGCATTAACTGCAATACTTTTCATTATTTTTGCCTATGTTGGATGAATTGGTATAATGCGCTGCATTCAGTTTGCAATTCCTGTGTGTGGACAATATTTAATAGGTTTGCATTTGTCATACTTGCCAGAATAACAGATGGTACAGCGCAGACCATATAAATAGTAACACCTTCAAAAGTTAGACTTCTAATTAATTGTTTACTCCCCCACGATTTTAACAAATTGTAGGCTCCATTAATTAGTCCCAATTACCATATGAGAAAGTAAAACTGGTCCGCTGACTTTGACAAATGTGTTTAGCTCTCTCTCTCTCTCTCTGTCTATCTGCTCAATCTCTCTTACCCTCTCTCTCTCTCTCTCTCTCTCTCTTTCTCTCTGTGTAAGTGTGGTGACAGTTAACAATTACCGGAGGCAACCATCGATCACCTTTTTAGAGCAATGTGCTCCTATTCGAAGCGTCAGCTGTGTTTGTGTGTGTGATGGTGTGCGTGTGTGTTGGTGTGCTTATATGAATACTCGTATTTATACTCGCTGACTGCATAAATAAAGCGAACAAAGCCTTTCAAGTTCATTTGCATTCACAGTGGATGTTGTTTTCCCTTTTATCTGCTGAGACACTTTAAAGTTGAGACAACTTGTGGAAGTGCAACAAATGTGAATATAAAGCGATAAGTAAAACGATTCATTTCTTATACCCTATGAAACTCTCCTGAAGGAAGGGTTTATACATGATAATTGTTGCTTTAATGAACATGTATTTAAATGCTTCAAACAAGTTTCAGTTTTTGTACAAAATATTTGTCAAGTTATGTACGCATACAATTTACTTGAAAAGTTAATTTTATTTTAATTAATTAATATTACAATTTAATGATCTAAAAATGTATGGGTTTAATTTAATGTAATGGCAGGAATTATAGAAAATCTGGCTCGTTTAATGATATTTAAAAAATTCGATATATATATATTTTATTTTCATTTATTTTCTTCAAATTTTTATAAAGTGAGTTCATTTTTATCCAATAGTATCTAGAAAGCTTGTGAGCTTATTTAAAGTGTAATAGACTTTTGAAATTTATTTATTGATATATATTGTGGATGGTGTATCCTTTAATAATCGATTATATTGTTCACAGTCTGGTTATTTGTTATTCAATTTGTCTTGGCTGACAGACAAAGGAAATCTTCAGGGACAGCAGCAGAAAGCAAGCCAAGCAATTGGATGACACAAGTATTTCACACACACACACTAATAGATATATATATATATATATATAATGGTAAATATTTCAAGTACCGATGATTATATGTAAGTGTGTAGTGAAAGTGTGGAGACAAGCGGAACGAATTTTATAAAGTGAACACGAGAGCCTGTGCCAAAGACAATAAGCCACAGTTGCTAGTTGCCAGTTGCCAAGCTAAATGCTAGTTACAAAGACACGTCTGCAGACGTCTGCAAGGGTCGTATGAGTAATGAAAAAAAGCACAACAAAGAAGAGTAGAGAACAGAGTGGGAACTTGGACCGGAAAAACATTTGACACACACAGGCGAAAAAAAAAACACACAAAAATAATACAACTGTCACAAAGATAAAGTTTTCATTACGCAGACTGAAAAAGAGAAGAAAAATATGACAATAAAAACTAATGACCGGATGCTGTGTGTGGAAATTTGCGAACAAATGACTCACACGGCTAAAAGGACAACGCACCGAATGGGGGCTTAGGGTAAACAAACTAACAACAAACAACAACAAAAAGTACAAGCAAGCAAACAAGTAAACCAGGCAAACAGCTGAACGACCTAATTCGATGCAAAGTCAATTAATTTGAGCAGATTAATTAATTGAGTCGAAACTAGCCGCACCTCAGTTAAACTTTTCAGTCTCCAATTACCTGGAACCCTGCACCACGTCCTCCCCTACACAATCCCCTCCACCAGTTAGTCGTTGCGGCCAAGTTCAGGTACGAGTCGAAATGGCCCAAAGGACACTTTGTTGACTGCTGTTGTCATTAGCGTGTGTCCAATCACCCCAAAAAAAAAAAATAGAAGGAAACTGCTGCTTTTTTATCTAGCGTCAGTTGACTTTTAATGCGCCATTCCGACCCGTTTTAATTGTCCTTCTGATAGATAGTCCTTTTTTCCTGGGCTCGTTTTTTTTTTTTAATGTGTGTTTTTCTTACTTTATTCTACCACCAACTGCTTTTTTAAAACTGCACTATGGAAAAAAGTTATTTTCTTTATCTAAAAATTCAGTTACCAACTGACATAAATTGTTGCCATACAAATAGTAACATGACTTGTAATATGCTAAATTATGTAAAAGTACAGACTAATGGTAAAATTAAATTCAAATGAAATTCACTTTTTCTAAAATAAAAACTGCAATTTACCCATAGTAAACTGTTGACTTTTACTTAATTTTTGTGATACCTCCCCAGGGCATGAAGCTCAAGTTGCGTTGAAAGATTAAAGACGGTCAGTAAGCACTTACATGGGTTTATTTTTTAGATTTTGCTGGAATCACATTAAATATAAAGTGTTGAAAGTATTGGGGTAAATAGGAACACCCACTTGAGTTTTTTACTTTGCATGCAATCACTTAATGGATTACAATTCCCAATCGGCTCTAATGTTAATTCGCGTTGCATTTAGCAGCAGCAGCTTGGGTTTATACGATTTTACAATTAGCCCATCTGACAATATAAATAAGAAGTACTTTAAGAATAATTCAATCTGGGTGCAGTACAATGAGAACTACTACGAGCTACGCTACAAAATCTACCCCAATGATAATTGGATTAATAAAGCGGATTAAAAATTAGAAAATAAAGCTATAAAACTTTCTATACCCTCTTTGAAATAATTAGCATCTACACTTAACTAAAATGGCAGTTTAAAGTAAAGTATTCTTCTGTTTTTAATTCAATAAGTTTAAAAAAATCCTTTCAGTATAAAGAGTCTTTTTATATTGACTTTAAAATTAATTAATAAACGATTAAAGAACCAACTACTCAATACATTTTTTTGTTCTAAAAATTAGTTTTAAACGTTCGTTTAATCTTGCATATTTATTTTGTGGAATGCCATAACTCTCATTCAAAGTTGTAATCAGATTGGCAGATTGGCAACATTCGTTGGCTCCACTGGCATTTCCCACTAATCATAAACACAACATTTGTGGAGGGCAATGTAAACAACAAACTGTCGCTAATTGGATGCCGCAAAATGTCGGCCTAGCTAACTAAATACCTGTCATAATTATGGCAAAGAGCTCAAATAAATGAAGATGTGGAGAATTCTGATGAAAATATGCTCATGGGTACGCATACTTATGTGTATCAGTGTGAGTGTGTGTTGATGTACTCGCATTATAAATTATGAACGTTTTCATTACAATTGCTGACGCTCAGGCATGCGAAAAATGTCTGATAAAATATGTAGATGATATGTTGGAGCAGCGACAAGCACACAGACACGCATTTATAATGACATTTTAAATGTTTGGGGGATGTGTAACAGGAGGGAATTAGGAATACTACATATGTATAGAACAAATGGCGTCAGGCTTCGTGGTGTGTTCGTGTCCTTGGCGCTCTTTAAGCACGGACACACAATCCTAAAAACATCCACAAAAAAATAATTCAGTCAGCATTTGTTTTAATATAAGATATGCGTGAGTCCTTAGGTAGTAGGAGAATTAAGCTTGAAAATAGTTTTTTATGTTGGGATTATACTCAATGCGGCGCCAATACTGTGTTTATGGGCAACAGCAACCAGTTGGGACATGATAAAGTGCTTGGTCCTTGACTACGATCCAAATGGCAAATATTTGAATTTAAATACTTAAGAAATTTTTTTTACATACTTTGAATATTTATTGACTGAGTTTGAACATAGTTAGATTTTATTAAAACGGAAACAGAAACTAAAAAATAAAAGTCTTACAAGTATATAAACTATAGTTCATTATATTACCATTTGGCTGCTGAATTTTATTTAATTTCGGTAAATATCGTTACACAGTTTCTATCTATAATTTAATTACCATTTTCACGCCTCAAAAGGTCCCCCCACCAACCCCAATTTGAATACATCAGCAGCCACCTTATTTTCCACCCCATCCAAAATTGTTCCAAATTTTAATCGAACAACAAATATTTTGTTACCAATTATGCATTGAATTGTATTTTTACGCTTACAAAAATTGGTTGGTTTTCTCCTACACAATTGTGTGTTTATTTGTTATCACAAAATCAATACACGGTGACGTGGTCAAGAGAGTGGCGGGGAGGAAGAGTGGTAGGGCGTGGGTGATTTTGATTGTGTGGGGCTGGTTCATATTGATAGGCCATATGCTAATAACTAATATCTGTATTATATTTATTTATGGCTTGTATTGGACTTGAGCGTATGCAAGCACACGACCCAGCAACAATAATAATATCATCCACAATATCAATAAGAAAAACAACAAAAACAACAAATACAATCGGCGTCATTAGTTGCATAAAGAATCTTATCAAATTACGCATACGCCGTGTGTTGTGCGTAGGATTTAAAGCAGCGCTCCCCATCCTGCATTTAATGCTCTCTTATTGGGGTCAGAGCAAGCTTATTAAACTACATTCATAATTTTTATGAGTCTCAACGCCCCTCTATTTATGAGTGTGCTGACCATATAATGGGTAAATACTCGAATATTCTGATGAGTATTAGGGGATGAGAGAATCCAGCACAAATAAAGCAGGGGTTGCACTTGAGTAGAATTGGAATGGGGCTTGGGGTTAAGCTGGGAACTGGGAACTGGAACAATTCCTTAAGTACCACTTGTGGTCGCCACACTCTGCTGGCCATTGATTTGTATCAATCATGCACTAATAAAAATATAATTTACAAAGGAATCTGAGAAACTTTTAAGCTATGCCTGTTATAACTGAAGTGGAATTTAAAATAATTATATAAATACTGAGAATACTTTGAGTTAAAAGTAATACGTCAAAATTATAATTAAAATGTTTATTAAGATTATTTAAAATGAAATAAAAAATGTGTACCTTAAATATTTGAATAACAATTTCTATTGATTTAACTTTTGGTTTTCTTTATATATTAAATTGATAATAAATAAATATGTACTCAAAATATTAGAATTACTATTACCATTGCCTTAATTTTTCGCTTTTTCTCTCAGTGTATGGAATGCTTGTCCAATCAACTGATTTTCTTTTTGTTATTCTTTTTCTTTGACAGCTCTGGATGTTTATTTTCCCACCACTTCCGTGAAATTCAAGCTGCCCATCAATGAGGAGTCTGAAAGCATATTCTCCAAGATGCCCCTGGCCCAGTTTCAAGTGTTGCGCTTCGATAACAATCAGCTGGCCTACGACTATATCTACAATCTGGAGCAGAACACACTGCTCCGTATCAATGCCAGCTCTGGTGAAGTTTATATGCGTACGGATTACAAACCATTGAATGGCAGTGCGAAATATGTGTTGACTGCATTTCCGCGCCACCAGGATAACTCGGAGTCGGATTCGAGCTCACAGGAGCTGTTGCAGCAGGTGGCTCACCTAACGCTGGAAGTGATCCCCCAAAACTTGACCGAGTACTGCGCAGAGTTGGAACACATTTGTTTTTGGAACGGGGCGCATTATACAATTGCCGAGACAACTAGTCACAGCATGACCAGCTCCACCTTTCAGCAAGTGCAAATTGGAGCACTCAGTTCACGAGCTGCAAAATATCTGTGTCCACTGGTATCCGTGCAGTACTCATTGAAAATGGGCAGTGCTCATTTTGAACTCCAAGATAATCGTTTGTACAGCAAACAGCCGCTGGACCATGACGAACTCAATGGACTCCAGACACGAGCTGGTCAACTCCAGGCAGGCATCAGTTGCACCATCAAACTGTCGGCAAGGGAATCGCGTCAGTTCTGGCGAAGCTATAGTGTAACACTGCTCGATCGCAATGACAATGGACCTCGGTTGCAGGAGCGTCAGCCACACTTTAATTTCCGGCTGAAGCAGCCATTCTTTAAGGCGGTAAGTTATTGTCTTGCAGACTTTTGTCTGGTAGCTGTCTGGGGTTTTCCTAGCTGGGTGCGGGCTTTATTGAATTCGCGTTTGATAAACGCCCGCGGGACACGCAAACCCAAAGCGACGCTATTATTTGGCCATTATGTTGTCTGGCAGGGAAGTTCACTTTCATAGCTTCCATCATTAAAAACGCATAGCATTTCGACGAACTTTTATGATTCCTTTCACGAAGGGTGTCAAGTGCGCCGAGGCGAGTTCCAGCTCCAAAACAGCTTTAAGTTTCTGTGGTTGGGTCGTTGGGTGGTTGGGCTGTTTGCGCCTGAAATTATGTTGTCATGTTGTTGTGGCCAAGTGGAGCCCCAGCGAGGCCAAGCCTATTCCCACAGAGTGTCCTCGAGGAACCGCAAAAACTATGTCATTTAGTTGTTAGTTAGTTAGTTGCAAGTAATTGCTCAAACTTACTCAAATAACAACTAAACTAAAAAAAAAAACGTAAATTGCATTAAATGAGCATATTCGACTGGGAGTTGCCCTGTGACCAGGCTCCAGATCATCTCAGCATGTAAAGTCTGTGACCTTAAAAAAATTCGAATTGCAAATTTATCTAAGAAAAATAAAATGCTTGCTGCCCAAAACCAAACACTGCCTCATAAAATATCCAAATTAAATTTAGAATACATTTGAGTTAAGCAAGAAATTCGCAAAACACGTTAAGTTTACTCAAACTTCTTTTCTGTCTGTTTAATACAATTGCATTAAATAATTCTACACACTTCAACCATTTTTAATGAGTACACAAAATAATAAAAATTAACCTAAAGATTGAGCAATTACAATTAGTCGCAGCTAATTTGTATTTAAATTAAGTAAACATCGCATGGAAATAATTGTATATGAGAATAAAAGTTTCTTTTATGAGCTATGCGCCTAAATTAACAGTGAGCAATGAAGAAAGCCAGTTGAAGTTAATAGTAGTAATAGGTGTGTCCCGGTGGGAATACAGGTTGTAATTGCTGACAGGCTTTTTGGAATTTATGTCAAAGTGTCAACAGTTGAGGCATGTTTTTAATTTAGAAGTGTTTAGTTAGACTTACTAAGGTGGCGACTCCTGATGGACTTTAGATTGTAAGCAGCCTTTTAGAGAGTTAAGGCTATGCAGTCCAAAATGGATTCACTAAAAGTTAGTTAAAGCGATATAAAAATTATATTAAAGTGCTAATAAAATAATTGACAAATTCTTTGCTTTGATGAATGACTGTGTAATGATATTTCCATCTTCAATGCAAACATCTTCTCGACTCACCCAACGTCTAAAAGTAAAGGGTTAACAGAGACTGAGAAACAGGTTAATGTTCTGACATTGGGGAGTCATTACCAGTTCCTAGTACATCCAGCACAAGGGTCAGCTCCCTAAGGTCTCTCTCCGTATCCCCAATTGCTGACCTTGTGCATACAACTAGAGATAATGACAAGGAGTACTCAGTGTACTCCTTGGGGATTAAGCCGGTGCAATATGCGCTCGAGGTCACTGGGAGCGGTCCACGTAGCATTTAATTAGCGTTGGTCAGTTAATACAAATGCTAATGAAGTTAATGTCCCCCTCCCTCGTTGTAGGAGGAGTCGGTGGGCGACAAAATCATCTACCTGGACAAGGACACGCTGGCAGCGAATGCGCATCTGCAGTATGCCATACTTAATGATAAAGGTGGTTTCCTCCGGCCCGACTGTCACGCCTACGAGGCGGATCACACCGGCAGACCCCATACCATCATCAGCTGTCGTAAGTGAAGCAATTAAGTGAATTAATTAAGTGTTAATTAATATAAATAAAGTTTAACTTTTGAACTTTCATAAATTATATTATGTTTCATTATTTTTAGAGCTACGCTTTGCCACAAATGGAATACTACCTCAGTTGCCCTACTGCTTTGAATTGCAGGCGCGGGATTTGACCATTCGGTTGCGGAATGTAACGACGACGGCCACGGCGCACATCTGTCTGGAGGTGGACACCAGTCAGGATCAGGATCGACCACAGGCGCTTCCGTTGAGGGTGAGGCAGCAGCGGGTCTTTGACAGCACCGGCGAGATCACTGGGGAAACCGGAGCAGGACGTCGCCGAATGAGCATCGACTATGACAAGGATGTGTTTGTGCATCGAGCAGCTGCCTCATTTTATCGTGTCGCCCAGCCAGAGAACTTTCTGGAGCTGCACAGGATGAGGGGTTGGCGGTTTGCTTTGGCCGAGGATCGCAGTGGTGCCTTTGGATTAACGGAGACATCGGGCATTGTCTATGTGCGTGATGCCTTGGCCCTGGAGCATGCGCCGGAGACGGTGTATTTCTTGAATGTGACCTGGCAGGATGGGGAGAAGCAACCACATGCCTTTGTCATTAATGTGCATCTAGAAGAAGGTCGTCCCGCAAATACCAGCTGTGAACTGCGGCTCAAATCACGTTCGCAGACCTGTGCCCAGGTCAAATATCGGACGCAGTGCATTAAGTTCTGTGGCCTGGCCACAGATGGAGGAGCGTGCGTCTGGCGTGGCTCCAGTGCGTCAATGTTTAGTCGCAACTACGGCTCCTGTGTGCCGGATGCACGCTATTGTCCGGATCACATGTGTGATGCATTGGAGGAACTGAATACACATGCCTGTCCACAGGATTGCACACCAGCTGCCAGAATTGTTGGTCCTCACACCAGCAACGACCATGGACGGGGGATTCTGAGCGGATCGGGCACGTGCCTCTGCGAGGATAATGGAAAATGCAACTGTGCTCCTCTGCCGGACGAGGAGGAGACCAAGGCACGCAAGCAGCGCAAGCGGAAGAATGAATCTGACGTGGAAGTTGTGAGCGTTAGGCCATTGGAGAGGCAGGATCAGGTGGCGACGGATCGGGATGGTACACTGGCGCTGGGCGTACTACATTTGGCCGGCATGGAGTGCAATCGATCCTGCATCCTAGTCGTCATCAGCTGTCCGCTGCTCTTTGTGCTGCTGCTGCTCTGTCTGCTGCTCTCGCAGAGAAAACTCTGGCAGCGACGCATGGGTAAACAATCAGTCACACCAGGAACTAAGCAGAATCTATCCTGCAGCCTGGAAACAGGTGATCTGCCCCTCATGCCACTGCAAAGTGGATTCAAGTTCGAGAGCGCCGATGCCAAGTGGGAGTTCCCGCGGGAACAACTCCAACTGGACACCGTGTTGGGTGAGGGTGAGTTTGGGCAGGTGCTCAAGGGCTATGCCACTGAGATTGCCGCATTGCCCGGAGTGACCACCGTTGCCGTGAAGATGCTCAAAAAGGGCGCCAACTCCGTGGAATATATGGCATTGCTCTCCGAATTCCAACTGCTGCAGGAAGTCTCACATCCCAATGTGATAAAGCTACTCGGCGCTTGCACGCTCTCCTCGGAGGCACCCCTGCTGATCATCGAGTATGCCCGCTATGGCTCGCTGAGAAGCTATCTGCGTCTGAGCAGGAAGATTGAGTGTGCTGGCGTGGATTTCAGTGATGGTGTCGAGCCCGTCAATGCCAAAATGATGCTCACCTTTGCCTGGCAGATATGCAAGGGAATGAACTATCTAACGGAACTGAAGGTGCGTAAAACAACTGCATTTATCATCTAGTATATAATATGTAATGGTATAAAATCTGAACACTTTTCCGATAATTAAATACGCATATACTTATTTTCAAAATATTAAATATTATTTACAAATCTGATCATTAGAAATTTTATTATTATATATATAGAAAACCCTTTTATATTAAATTTTTTTTTTAAATACTGTAAATTGTTCTATACATAATATTCTACATTTTGATATCAATTTAAATAGGTAAATCCGATTTTTGTTTAAAAATTTAAGTAAAGATTAAATCACATCGAAATCTTCTTATCCTAATGCTTCTACTGCATTTTTCCAGCTGGTGCATCGCGATTTGGCTGCTCGAAATGTTCTCCTCGCCGATGGCAAAATCTGTAAAATATCCGATTTTGGATTGACCCGGGATGTTTACGAGGATGATGCTTATCTAAAGCGCTCCAGGGATCGTGTGCCCGTCAAAGTAAGTGGCTTAAAGGAACAGTCTATGTATATATATATATACTCAAACACATGCTGTCCTTTCAGTGGATGGCACCAGAGTCTCTAGCGGATCATGTGTACACTAGCAAATCGGATGTTTGGGCTTTTGGTGTGCTCTGCTGGGAGCTGATTACGTTGGGCGCCTCACCGTATCCCGGCATACCGCCACAGAACCTCTGGTCCCTTCTTAAGACCGGCTATCGCATGGAGCGACCCGAGAACTGTTCCGAGACAGTTTACTCCGTTGTGCGCACCTGTTGGGTGGATGAGCCCAATGCACGTCCATCCTTTAAATACCTCGCAGCGGAATTTGAGAAGCTACTCGGCAATAATGCTAAGTACATCGAGCTGGAGACAAATGCGGTGTCCAATCCGCTCTACTGCAGCGATGAGGCGGCACTGATGCCGAACATTGAGGAACTGGGTGAACCGGAGTCACTGCAACACTTGTGGTCGCCACCAAAGATCAATAGCTATGAATTGCATGATTTGGCCAATAGTCGTGATGAGTCTGTCACCGAATTTCAGGCAGCGGCAGCACCACTAGGCTATGACCTACCCCGTCCATTGATCGAGGCCAGCACCACGGAGCAGGTGTTGCGCTATGAAAACGATCTTCGGTTTCCGCTCAACATACGCAAATCCAGCTGTGCGCCCAGCTACAGTAATATGACCAACAACGGTGGGCCAATCTCTACGGCAACAGCGATGCCGGATTACGCTGTGCCAGTAAAGCGCGGACGCTCCTATATGGACATGACCAATAATACACTGATACCCGATAATCTCGATAATCGCGACTTTGAGAAGCATCTATCCAAGACAATTTCATTTCGTTTCTCTAGTCTGCTTAATCTCAAGGATCCGGAGACGCTGCAACCACATGCCGAGGATGCCGTTTAAAGTCCTTACAAGTTTTTTATCCTTATGCATTCCAATTTCCCCAATTACCTTTTTTATCTGCGCCTGATTTTCCGTTCAAATTGTTTGTTAATTAGTTTTAATCATATGTATACTTTATGATAGCTTTATAATGTTGCCAAAATGAACTCGAATACTCGGTTTGCATTTACAGTGTGAAGCTTTCTAGTGGGGTAGATTATATATCCGAAAATTCAACAATCTTTTAAACTGATTTTACTTTATAGAATCCCAAAGATCTCTTTTTTTATGTGTTACTTCTTTCTGTCGTAACCAAATTTTGGTAATATTTTTTATAAAATTTACAGGATTGTAATTCGGAGTATAGTTAACTTTTCTTTACGCTTTATTAATCCGGTAAATTTCTTCCATAAAACATACGTAATATCCGTATTTCCAAAAGCAGCCTATAAGATCCAAGACATTTAATAGAAGCTGCCATAAAGAAACATGCTTATTGAGAAACTTACCAAATGAAAGTTATTCTTAAAAGTTCAGGATTATCTAAATAATTCTTTGTGTTGATCAGCTCTGTTTCTTTTATGGGTATCCATTTATCGTACACTCCTATATGATTTACATTTTATAAATCTATGCATGCCATTTTAACAAGCTTCTTGTTACACGATTAAGTCAAGACTTAAGACTACACAATTTGCAAACGAATAATCCAAAATTACATATTTTTCCTAACGCCAATCGAAATATTTATTAACTTTATAAACTCTCTTAAGCTTATACCATACATTTAAGAAATCTCCTTGTATAATATTTTACAGCTAGTTAAAATCGCCTATAAAAGAGAAAATACGCTTCCTGTAACAAATGCGAAAAAAAGTCATGATTTAGCTTAAAGCAAATGAAATGATAACTTTTGCATTGTACAATTTGAAAAATGCCTATGTATAATTTTTAAAATCAATTATTTAGGACATACCAAATAACTATATTTATTCATATTGTGTAATTTACTTAAAACAAGAAGCGTTTAGAAATGTTGCTTAAGACATGTGCACAATAATTTTATTCCAAGTATTTCACGCATTAATCTTTAAACATAGGCACTTAATTTTGCCATCAAAATACATATACACACAAAAAAATATTTATATATATATATATGAAACATACAAAGATATATTAGGTTAAGCCATAAGACATTGGACCATTTGTACTTATTGATGTATATGCCAAAAATTAGACTGTATATAAATAAATATATAAATTTGTATGCTATATTTCCACATAAAACACGAATTAATACTTTTAGAAGACTACGTAACTCTATTGATCATCTGGCACTAGGAGATTTAGATTCGCCGCACTGGCCGTGCTGCCGAGATGGCTTTCCTCATCGCCACGCACCGATAGTGATTCCCTTCCCGTGCACACCTTTCGCTCCCGTATCATAGCAGTGCGCTCCCAGTGCGATCCCTTGCAGCTGCTGCAGCTATGTTTGGGTAGCTTGAAGACGGTGGTGGTGCGATTACCGCAATCCTTACACTCAAAGAAACGCTTCTGGGCATCCACCACTTTTAGGGGATGCCTCTCCTCCTTGCAACGCTCGGCAGCGGAGAAAGCGGTGTATTTACATTTCTGACAAATGACTGCCTTGCAGGGCATTTTAAATGTGTTCAGCATCTTCTCCTCCATCGCTTCCTTGCGCTCCAGCCTGTTAAAGTAGTCATTCTGTGCTTCCTGTTCACGCATCTCGGCCAGATTTGAATGCATCGATGTTGCGGCCATAATGCGTTCAGTGCGTGACTTACGCATTAATTCTCGTTCCTCTTCCTCCAGTTTCTGACGCTTTGCACTGCTGGAGAACTTATCGTTGAGCTCATCGATGGCTCGCCGCTTGCCTGTCTCCGTGCCCCGCGTGGAATTCGGATTCACCTTCTCAAGCGGCTTCTTCTTAAGCAGCGCTGCTGCTTTTAATTTGGCGCTCTGCGCCTGACGCGCACCAACATTTACCTCGAAGCTAAAATTCTCGCTTCCTGCCAGTTTTGGTGTGACGTTGGCATCGAAGGAGAAGCCGCGATTTTTAAACTTATCCGGTACACTTTGTGGCGTTGTGGGCGTGGCAACCTCCTTGGCAGGTTTTGCTGGAGTCGTTGCTGCAGTTGCTTCTGCTTGTTTTTGTACACGTTCGTTTTCCACTTTTAATTGACGCAAACGTTCGAGATCCTGATAGCGCTGCTTTGTGGACGCCTGCACGTTGTCTGCCAGCCGGGAAACTGGCCCACCGCGCTCGGCATAGGGTATATCGGCGGGCATCACTTTCGGCTTGGACTCATGATCAACGCTGTGGGCAAACGGAGACACATCATAGCCAGCTAGTTTGCCCAAACGCTCGCGCTCCTTGTTGATAAGCTTGGCGCTCTTGCGTGCTGGCACCGCCGTAAAAGTCTGTCCGCCATAGAATACTTCGCTTTTGCCTATGGATTGGTATATAGATTAATATCGATAATAGTGACTTCATCAAATCTCAGCATGCTCAACTCACCCAACACCTTATTGCGCAACTCGTTAAGACCGCGACCGGCATTGGCCGATTGCAGTTCGGATCGCCTGGACATCTTGCCGTACTCCTGCTTCACGTGGAACACACAGTAATCGCATTCTGTGAGATTCACTACAGATGTGCACTTGTCGCCATTCTTTTTGGTTGCACGACAAGTGCCCAAATCCTTAGACTGGCCGAGTATCATCACCTTTTGGGAGGCGTCTATGGAGAGACAAGCGACATCTTTGCTGCCCGCTCGTTTCTCAAAGATCGTTGGGTTGAGCACTGCCAGACACATGCCTTCCGCCGTTTTCCATAGAGTTTTGTGCGCCTCCTTAAACAGAAATATGGATGCGGTTTTCACCTCACCACGCAGATCCGATAGCGTCCAAGTGGAGTATGGATCACCTTTTTTGGTATTGCGAACTGGCTGCTTGGACACTAAAGCACCAGCAATGACCCAATCCTTGGCCAAATCACCACGCTCGATGTGAAATGCAAGACCCGAAAATGGCACCGCCTTGCGGCTGTTCATGCGTTCCTGGAGCAAGGTGCTCGAGATGAGCGGATTAATCATGCGCAGTCCAAAAACCGGATCTGTATAGGTAGTTGAAATAGTCGATTGCTGAAGGGATGGACTAGAGCTGATAGTTGCTACTGCTGCTGGTGGGGGTTTTTGAAAGGAATTGCTGGCCAGCGATTTCCGCTGGATGGGATTATGTGGATTCTTAAGTCGCAGTGCTTCCGGCTGAGCCGTTGAACTAATGAATTTTGTTGTTGCCTTCAACGATTGATCCACTTCGCGTGCTACTTTGCTTTCATGTGCCGTTTCTCGTTGTTGTTTAAGTTTTTTATTGATATCACTGCCATACTCATTGTATTTGCGTTCCAAGAAGTTCTTGACCTCCTCGTCGTCGGATGAATCTAGTTCGGGTTCGGTAGATTTGGGTTTTTGCTGTAAAATTGTCTTTGCTGGTTTCACTGTCTTCTCGTAGCTAAATGCATCGGCAAAACTGCTATCGTCGCGTAATTTTGGAACTGCTGTGGCCAAGGTAGGTGGCTTAGGTGTTGTTGCTGCGTTTGCATTTGTTGCATTATCGCTCTCCACATCGCCGAGTAGTTGTTCCAATGCCAATATTTCTGCCTCGTCTTCTATGCTTATATCCGACTGTGATACGTTAGCTGGACCCATTGTCTTAGATTAGTTTGCAACACATTAAAAGTTGTTCACGAGTTAATCAAAATAGCGCGCATACAAATCACTTTTGGCGGGCCCAGCTGATGTGTATTGGGCAATACTGCATTGAATGCATTTGCCAACACTTAATATTTAGTTATCGTTTAATGTATCGGAAGCAGTCTTCGTCATGTAGTGCTGTATAATGAAAATTTTTGAGTTCATTTGCCAGGGAAGGTAACCAAAATGTAACTGGAACCCCAGTACGATATTGAACGACTTAAAATCAGAACCAAAACTGGACCTGGAACTAGAGCACTAATCGGATTGATTTCATGGCTCATAATGAAATATAGTTCGCTCCGTAGAGCAATTAGTTCTTTTTTTGCATGCGCAACCCAACACTAATTTCTTCGTCAATATGTCATCTTTCGGCTTTTATTCACGAAAAGTTTAGCAGCGGAGCACCGTAATATTTAAATTTTAATGCTCTCGACAGTGATAAATCGCGTATTTCCGCTAGTTAAATAAACTAGCATAAAACGGAACATCAATCACGCTGAGTACAGCGGCTCACATAGCGCCCTGAAAATTCGTCACACATATTTTTGCACGGAGACGGACGCGGTGCTGTTTTGCCCAAAGAAAAAATATAAAACGAAAAGAAAAGAAAAAAATCAGTGCAAAAATCAAACATAACGCGAACCCACATCTACAATAAGCGTACGTTTAGTGTTTAAGCATAGTTTTCTACCTTTGCTCTGCCCGGCAATCAATACGCAGGTAAGAAATGCAACATCAGCCTGCGTCGCGCATCACACATCAATTTTTTTCTCTTTTTCTTTTAACGTTTTTTTGCAATTAATGCGTGTGCGAAATGCATGTTTACTGACCGACTTTTGTATTCGCTTTCGCATGGCATTAAGATAATATGATAATATTGCTCACATTGTGGTTATAAGATTGACTCAAGACACGTGTGTGTGTCCCCCATGTGCTGCTCATATTGCTAACATGTTGTTGTTGTTGTTTTTGCTGCTTGTTGATAGCCTATGAGGTTTGTTATTTGTTTTGTTGTTTGTTGTTTGTTGTCGTCGGTTATTGCAGCGCAATCTGTGCGTTCAAATAACGGGCACACTGTAATTGGTCCAAAAGGAACTTAAAAAAAATTGATAAATGAATAGAGAGTTGCCAGACACGCAAACAATGCACTGCAAAACAGCAATAACAAGAGCTGTCAAACATTATACATTTACCGTTGCACTTTATTGCACACTGCACTTCACATTTTGTTTTACGCATTTTCTTCATTTAGCATCCATCGCCTGCGCGTGTTTTGAGTTTTCATTCGCCTCCCTGCCAGTCTGCCTGCTGTTCTCTTCTTTCCGTCGCACACATCTCACACACACACACACATAAAAACTCATACTCTCTCATGCTCTTTCTGCATGTCATCTGTCGCGGTCAGTAGCCGGCCCCGTCCCCATCGAGGGTCTCACACGCTAAACAAAAAAAAAAGCAAACAGCACTGTGCAATTTTCATAGTCAAAATCAGTTGTTTTTGCCTAGACTTACGTCAAGTTCACAACCCTTCACCCTCTGCCCGCCGTAGCTAACGTTCCTTCGCAGGCAGCACAAAAATTTGCTCGAATTTATTTTGAAGGCGTCGCCATTTGACCCCCTTTGAAATACATTTTTGTTTGTTTGTTTGTTTGTTATACTCATTGTTGTTGACCAAAATGGAAATGTTTGTTGTCTATCGTAGAATTGTGGCAAATAAAACTTTGGTCTGCATGTTGAATGATTCTACGTGTGATCCACAAGATTTTACCGGTATGTGTTTATGTGTCATTGTTTATTGCCTTTGATATTGCTCTTTTTAAATTCAAATTTGACCTTGATGCACCAGCTTCAGTTACCTACCAGAGTTGACATACACACAACATACATAAACACATACACCCATCTATATTTATTGGCATATAAATAGGCTTAAGAAATCAGAGAATTGACAGTTGCAATTAACTGCTTCATAAGTTTGCATTACTTAAACTGCATCTGTTAATCACGATTTTTTTTTAAATTTTCTTTTTTTGGGCAGTGTTGCAAGGATAAAGATATGAGTTCAAATATATTTCTAACGCCAGCGGAGAATGGACTGCGACACGATAAAATTGTTATACTCGATGCTGGCGCACAGTATGGCAAGGTGAGTTGTTATCAATAGCAAATCTGGCAAATCTTAAATATCATTTGTCATTTGTTTAGGTAATCGACCGCAAAGTGCGCGAACTTTTAATTGAATCGGACATTTTGCCGTTGGATACGCCGGCGGCTACGATACGTGATAGCGGCTATCGTGGCATCATCATATCCGGCGGACCCAGTTCAGTTTATGCCGAAGATGCGCCCACATACGACCCGGATCTGTTTAAGCTAAAAATCCCTATTCTTGGCATCTGTTATGGCATGCAGTTAATCAACAAAGAATTCGGCGGTTCCGTCCTCAAAACGGATCTGAGAGAAGATGGCCAGCAGAATATTGAGATTGAAACATCATGCCCGCTGTTTAGGTGAGATAGTCGGAATCATCTCGAAATTAACGTTATCAGCAGCAAAAAGAAAGCGTTCAAGTTGCTAGTTTATTTGAGCGCTGATACAATGCTGCTAGACTATAATCCAGATGCTAAGAACAGTTCAGTTTTGCGTAGTCTATAACCTGTTCTACACGTGGCATTACATATTTTTTCAACACGTGGCATTAAATATATTTTCCTTATCTTAGTGTTTGTTTTTTTTTAGTAATTTATTTGTAATGCCCTTAAGGCTTATTAGACATCAGAATAATTTATATTTAATTGATCAAATATAATATTGTTTAATTAATAACATATAATATTATTTAATTAATAAAATATTTAACTCTTGCAGTCGCCTAAGCCGCAACCAGGCTGTGCTGCTTACCCATGGGGATAGCGTGGAGCGAGTGGGTGATAAACTTAAAGTCGGTGGCTGGTCATCGAATCGCATTGTGACTGCCATTTACAATGAGGTGTTGCGAATCTATGGTGTTCAATTTCATCCAGAAGTCGATTTAACCATCAATGGCAAACAGATTCTCTCCAACTTTCTCTATGAAATATGCGAACTAACTGCGAACTTTACCATGGGCAGTCGAAAGGAGGAATGCATACGTTATATACGCGAAAAAGTGGGCAATAACAAAGTTTTGGTATGTATATATATTTATAAACCTATCCATCGATCGAAAAGTATCTTAAATTGTCTCCCTATTCCAACACAGTTACTCGTCAGCGGCGGCGTCGATTCAAGTGTGTGTGCGGCGCTGCTGCGACGGGCCCTGCATCCCAGCCAGATAATTGCAGTACATGTGGATAATGGTAATGTCAACTGCTAAATATATATATATATACATATATATATTTATAAATAAATTAGTTACGCAATGAAGTAAGAAAAATTAAAAAATTATGTCAACATAATGTCCGTCAGTTTCTATACTAACTGGCATGAAAGCATGATTTTTCGTAAGATTATAAATTTATTTACATCTGCCTAATCTTTGTCAACCGCCGAACATAACATATACTTTGCGCTTAACGACAATTCAATTGACAACTTTTATCCTACAGGTTTCATGCGAAAGAACGAAAGCGAACAGGTGGAGCGCTCGTTGCGAGAAATTGGCATCGAATTAAGAGTGCGTAAGGAAGGCTACACGTTCCTCAAGGGTACCACGCAAGTGAAGAGGCCGGGGCAGTATTCGGTAGTTGAGACGCCCATGCTCTGCCAGACCTACAATCCGGAGGAGAAACGTAAAATAATTGGTGATATATTCGTTAAGGTGACCAACGAAGTGGTCGCTGAACTGAAGCTAAAGCCCGAAGAGGTGCTGCTGGCACAGGGCACATTGCGACCCGATCTAATTGAGTCCGCCTCGAACATGGTCAGCACGAATGCCGAGACCATAAAGACGCATCACAATGACACGGATCTTATTCGGTACAGATAATTTTTTATTTATTTTTTGCAAAAAAAGAATGTTTTAATTCTTGTTAATGCTCGCTTCAATTATTGCAGGGAGCTGCGCAATGCTGGACGCGTTGTGGAACCATTGAGTGATTTTCACAAGGACGAGGTGCGCGACCTGGGCAATGATCTGGGGCTGCCAGCGGAACTGGTCGAGCGACAACCTTTTCCCGGACCCGGCCTAGCTATACGTGTGTTGTGCGCAGAGGAAGCATATATGGAAAAGGATTACTCGGAGACACAGGTATGCCAAAGTCGCGCAATTTTAAACCGTCTCCATTTAATCTGACTTCTATCTCTTCCCAGGTCATTGTACGCGTTATTGTGGACTATAAGAATAAACAGCTGAAGAATCATGCGCTAATTAATCGGGTAACGGGCGCCACCAGCGAAACTGAACAAACGGAACTGCTGCGGATCTCTGCAAATTCTGATATTCAGGCCACGCTGTTGCCGGTGCGTTCGGTGGGTGTGCAGGGTGATAAGCGCTCCTATAGCTATGTAGTTGGCTTGTCAACGACAAGCCCTGAACCCAACTGGGCGGATATGTTATTCTTGGCCAAAATTATACCACGCATATTGCATAATGTGAATCGAGTGTGTTACATCTTTGGCGAGCCAGTGCAGTATCTGGTTACGGATATAACGCACACAACTCTCAACAATGTGGTCCTAGCACATCTTCGGGAAGCGGATGCCATTGCCAACGAGGTGAGCTAATGCAATAATCTATTTATTATATTTATATTTATTTATTATTAAATTTGAACAGATAATTATGCAAGCGGGCCTGTATCGAAAAATCTCACAAATGCCCGTCGTTCTCATACCCGTGCATTTTGACCGCGATCCCATTATTCGCACGCCCTCCTGCAGAAGATCGGTGGTCCTGCGGCCATTCATAACGAATGATTTTATGACTGGGGTGCCAGCAGTGCCCGGTTCCGCTCAACTGCCATTACAAGTAAGCTTATATTATATATTAATTAAAAATACTTTAAAACAAATTTTAAACATTTTGTGTTGTAGGTCCTAAATCAAATGGTTAACGATATATCGAAATTGGATGGTATCTCGAGGGTATTATACGACTTGACAGGCAAGCCACCGGGCACCACTGAGTGGGAATGATGCGTTCATACCAAAACTTTCAACAGCCATTTCATAGAAATAGAGATATGTAGAAACAATAAGCTGCTGCATGGTAAAGAACACAAGAGACGCAAGAGACAATAGCAGGAGATTCCGCCGCTGATCGATCTTAATTCTGGGAATAACTATTATTAAATATACTGAGAGCAAAGCGTAAATACAATATAGAGTGCCGCTTAATTAACAAAAAAAAAAAAAAAAAAACAACAACAGAAACATCAACAACCAAGAAAAAAGAATATTAACAAAAACAATTCAGGTTTATTATATCGATTATTTTTGTGTAATTAAAAATAACGCGATACGATGTCAAACAAACAAAAATTAACACCAGGAAGTCAAAATTATATTGGCATATATATTTAAAGTAAGCATGTTCTAATGCATGTGCGATTTGTTCCTTTTATGAAAAGGAAACTTAAAACAAAACAGTAAGAAAAACAAAATCAATTTATTTACGCATTTTTAGTTCTATACATAATATATATAGTATATGCATACATATGTGTATATTAATGTGCGTATGCATGTATGTATATATTTATATATATATATATACAGATATTAATTTAAATGCAAAATCTTGTTCTGAACGTTGTATATTTGCATGAAAACTGTTTTCGAAGAAATAGTGTTTGCAAAACAGAAAATTGTAAGAAGTACGAAATAAAACAAAAAGGAGTTACATACTGTAAGCTAAAATTATGAATTGTTATATAAAAACGTTTTACTATTTAAATGGCAAAAAAAAAAACCACAGCAAAACAAATTATTACGATAAAGAAAAAACAAAACAAAAACTACAAGAAATGTAATAAAATCGAAAAGGCTATATGTAAATATATTCTCGAATTTTATGATGACAAATGTTTTTAGTTAATTTTTCAGCACAGCACCTTAAGGGAGTTTTGGACGAGGCTCCTCGAACTCTTCGACAAAGACAGTGTGTTCCCAAAAGGATGTGAGACTCTTTAGCAATTCTATATAATTGGCAACAGAGATTATAAGATACTATGTCCACTCGGAGTTAGTTTTCTCAAACATTAATTCTTTCCATTTGTTTCAATCTCAAGGTATGAAAAAATAAAAGCATTTTTTTAGGCTGTCCAATAAAATCAACAGTAAATCTATGTATTATCAAAATCTAATATTTTAAAGCATATCTTTAGGATGAGTAATACAATCAATGTCGTCATGTTGATTTACGCAATTACAAATCATTAATGCATATATTTAGGCTTTGCGAAAATAACTTTAATTTAACCAAATCTATGCAGATAACACATTATCGTGCCATGGCGTAACAAAATATCTTTTTCTTTACAGTGAGATTATATATAAATATCTTTCCATTGGAACAACTGACAGGTCAACTAGGGGGATCGTTGCCCCTGCCCCGTTCCAGTTAGGCGGATTCAGCGAATTATGACCAGTTCAAGCTATTGTGGTATTATTTTTGCTTTTATCAGTTTGCGTGTCTCAAGTGCATAAGAAGTGCATATGCGGATTTTGCAACGATTAAATTCAATGACTCCAATTTGTAATTAAACGCTGAAGTACGGCTAGAGCTCCAGCTGCGTGCTTTTAATTGGTTTCTGCAGTGCATCCTTGGTTGGCTTTTGGCGCAACGGTTACGCTCGACCCGAGCGCGGCGCCCCATAGTGGAGGTCAGTTCAGCTCCGTAGAGCCCAGTTAACTTCACATTCCAGAGGAATGGAACAGACAGATAGAGAGGGCGAGACAAGGGTTTGGTATTTGTAATGTATTTTTTTAAAATTTATTTGATTGTGAAAAATAGCTAAATATTTGTTTAAATATATAATATATATTTCAATAAAATAAATCAATTGTTTGCTTGCCTAAACGTAAACATATTTTTTAAGTTGACCGTTGCTGCTTGGCCAGTAGCAGATGCCTAGGGTTTAAAATATATAAGCATATATAAAGATATTTAATAGGTATATATATATATATATATATGTGTATTTGTATATATATAAGCTAACAATAATTAAATAAACAATATATACAATGCATTTGTTGTTGTTTGTTGTTGTTGTTGTATGTGTGTGTATTGGTGTTGGTATTTTCTTCAAGTCTTGGAGCTCTTAAATTATGGTTGAATTTTGAATTCCAATGTGCAATGGCCGCAAAATATAATTGTAGTGTAATATTTTGAACAACAGATTTTTGGGTGCTTTTAACAATTGATATTTTCTAGTATTACATATATATCATATATATATATATATATATTTGCTTTATAAAAATATAAAATAAATAGCCTTTTCTTTGCTAAACAAATAAGGAAATCAAATTTTAAAATTGAAATTTGTTTAAGTTCTCTGAATGTTATTAAATATAGTAATAATATTTACTGACTAGCAGTTATAAACGAAAATTTAAATATATATATATATATTTATGTATATATATATATATATATATTTTAAAATAAATTAGAAATATATATCTGTGTGTAAATGTTGTGCAAAATATTTGCGCTTAAGTACATTAATCATTATCGTTAGTTCATAATAAAAACTTTTTTAAATTGACTAAATTGCTTGATTAATTATCATATATTATTTTAATAACTTTAAGTGCTTTTTCATTCTTTTTGCAAATGGAAGACTTTTGCGATTGTTGTTGCCGTTTTAAAGTTTACAACTTTAGCTAACATTATTTTAGGTTGATTAAAATTAGTTAAATGTAATTTGATTTTTTTATGTGTGTGTTTTTTTTTTCTTTACATTTGAAAGCTCATTTGGTACAACAATTGCAGTTGAAATGCAATTTGTTAGCATATATATGTATAGATATATATTATTGTTACATTTTGATTTAATTAGTTTAATTTCGATTGTGACATATAAGAACTAGCTGGCAGTATCCTTGTTGTTGTTGTTGTTGTTGTTGTAACTGTTGCTAGTGTCGGCAGCATCAAAGCTGCAACGCAACAATGTTGCAGCAACATCACTGCCCATGTTGCAGCTATCTGCCGTGTTACTGCCACTACCGCTGCCGCTGCCGCTACTGCTGTTGCTGCTGCTGTTACTGCTACTGTTGGACAAACTATTGCAACTAGTTACAACAGTTGTTGTTGTTATTGCTGTCGGTGCAGTTGCTGCTGC
Source organism: Drosophila demipolita (assembly GCA_035042405.1). NCBI lineage: Eukaryota > Metazoa > Arthropoda > Insecta > Diptera > Drosophilidae > Drosophila > Drosophila demipolita. Next base: position 1,570,551 of record JAWNLI010000044.1, on the reverse strand, counting down.
TGCTGCTGCTGCTGTTGTTGTTGATGTTGTTGCTGCTGCTGCCTGTGCTCCTGTTGCTGCTGGTGCTGCAGCTGTTGTGCTGTTTGTAGTTGTTGCTGCTGCTGCTGCTGCCGCACCCGTTTGCAGCGCCAGCATTTGTTGCGCCTGCGCAACGCACGCAACACACGGACACGGCCCGCCCAATTTCTTCGCCAATATGGAGCGCAACTTCAGCGCCGGCCCCAGCTTCATGCCCAGCGAGCTAACCAAATGATCCTCGGTTAGCAGCGGCAAGCCCGTGCCATCAATGCTCTGATCACGAAAATGCTGCAAAGACAGACACAAAGTAAGAGAGGCATGAATTAGTTACAGTACAACTTCTCTATAACGAACTTGTAGCTAGGCTTAAGTTCTTCTAGCTCAAGCTATAAATTGCAATTATTTCAAATTCAAATAACAAAGTTAGCCATATTGAGAATATGGAAGTGGTTCAATGCACAGAAACTCCACTGTATGCTGCTGCTGTTGGGGCTTTTACGATGTATGCATGCTTGCAACATGCTGCTGCCTCCAATGGAGGGCGTGTGTGCCTGTGCCTGTGTATGACTATGTGTCTGTGTGTGTGTGATTAATGCCCCGCTTTTTTGTTAATGAAAAACGATTTTTAACTGCAGCGTTGCTCTGTGTTCGTCCAGAGCGCAGTAGCATTTTCATATTTGCAACGCACGACGCTACAAGCGATTGAAAGTGGGCTGGCTGCCAGTTGCAAGTTTGCTACTTGCCGCTTGCTGTTTGGCGTTTTGCCCCGCCACATGAGATTTCTATTATAGATTGGCCCTGATTGAATTCCATGGCCGTGGCTATGGCCGAGACAGAGGCTTTCAACCTGTTTGCCACATACAGCTCAGCACAGCTGCTGCCTGTTTGCTGCCTGCTGCCTGCTGCCGGCTGCCAACTCAACTGCCACTGTGTGGCATAAAAACTGAACTGTGGCCACACATTGAATATAATATGCATCGATCCCTAGTTAAAGTTCACTTTGTTAACCAATAACCATGCAGATCTTAACAAACTCTGTAAATGATTTGCCTAAAAACCTAAAAGAAAAATGTTCATTTTGTGTTTTAAGGAGCTGAAACCTGTTTTTGAAATTTTGTTTGTTTGGATGATAGAAAAACACTATATTAAATAATAATACGTTTTAGTGTTTGCATATCTTAATAAAGTGTGGATTTTTACGAGTCCAAAATTTGGTGCAGTGCCCAACTGGTCGCAAATCATAATCATTTTCCGACTTTCAGAGATTCCTTCTGCTGCACTGAACGGGCCTCATTTCATATATAAGAGAGAAAATTAATCCACTGCTGATTTGAGTATTTTAAGGATCATTAGCCTGGTGCTGCTCTGGCAGAAGTACCATTCGAATTTCTCGATCAACCATCAAACGGATAGTGGCGCTTGCTCGACCGGTGTTGGCGTTGCTGGTTGGTATAATGGAGCTAATACCCCTCAATTATCCGATAATGGGGATGCTGCACTGTATTGCTAGCACATTAATGCGAATTCTGGCGATGGCAGTGGTGCCCACAGAGGTAAGGGTAAGCGACATGATGATCATGATGCTACCAATGGGAGTCGGGCTGGAAGTGATACGGGTCTAATGATACCCGTATCGCTTCTGCGAACCAGAGGCTGGACACAGGATAATAGCTTCGTTGAATGTCTCCGACGGACTTTGAGTGCCACAAGGGTGATTTAATAGGCAAATAATGTAAGTTATGTATCTTTATAGCTTTAAATTCATATTTATTGATATTTATTATTGCTTTCCTCAAGTTGCACTGGCGACTTTTCAACTGCTTATTTTCCAGCATTAAAATTAAACACTAAGCAAAGCAAATATTTAAAAAATTATCAGTTATTAATAATTGCCCAAATAAAGTATCAATAATTTTTTTAATGTTTCGCTTGCTTAAGTTGTTTACATGAATAAAACTTATATGAATATTAAAGATATTTCTAATTCATTTACGATCAAAGTGTGTAATAAAAGTTAAATTTGCATGCACTACTTTTAACAGCAATAATCAAACCCAATTTACAATCTAACCAAATTATGCTTATCCGATTGAAACTAGTTTTATTTTATTAAGCATCTTTTTTATATGAATTTTATTTTCTGATCGTAAAGATTTTTCTTTATGACATTGATTTCATAAGAAATATTTATTTAATTTATTCACAATCAGTTCATCCAGAGACATAATAATAATATTTTAATTTGCCATATTATTATTTTAATTCCTTTCAGGGCCACTATCATCAGCTACTGTCGAAACGACTCTAATTCAATTCATGCCATCATTTTTTTCAGTGTACTGAAGTTTTAATGACGTTTTATGACAAATCGTACTCATAAAAGTTAAGCCAGAGCGCATAATCAATCGAAAGGAAAAGGTTAATTTCGGATCAAGAAAATTATCAGCCAAATGCTTAAAAACAAGCAACTAACGAACCAATTGTTATTTTTAATATAAAAACTCAAACACAGATTTACAATAGAGAATTTCTAGTTGCGAGTCCCTTAACTAACTTATATTTCAGTGTAATAAAATTCCCGCTACATTTCCCACAAACCAGTAGACAAAGACCAAAAAACTTCAATTAGCTGAATGCATACCGGAAATTGGTGGCTTTTTGTGTGACTTGGATTCGTATTTGAATTGGGACTAGAGACTGTCATAATTCGCTACACAACAACAACAACAACAACAAATACAAAAAAAAGGCCAAGAAGTTGCAAGGGGCTTTGGAATTGGTGCTTTTGTGGTTACTACCAACTATATTTTGCGTTCTAAATTCTGTGCCAACAACAATAATTGACAAGCCAGCGCCAGTGAGCAACAATAGAACAACAACAACAAACCAAAACTGACCGTCAACAAATCCCAAAAAACAATACGAACAACAACAACAACAACAATTGAGTCGAGCTTTAACTAGAAGTGAGCAATGCAAAACTTAACCATAACAATACCATCGAAAACAGATTTGAATGTGCGACTCGGTCTTGACTTTGAACTCCAATTCCAATTCCGACTCTGACTCCGACTCCGACTCCGAACATCAACTCGAACTTCAATTTCAATTGGAGGCCATGTGTGCTTAAATCTTGGAGCTTGCAACTGCCACTGTTACTGCTGCTACTGCTGCAACTGCTGCTACTACTGTGGTGGCTGTTGCACGCAATGTAATTGGACTCACATACAACGGGGGCAATTTACAAAAAATATGGAAATATGCAAATCATTTTGGAGCATCAAACAAAAGGCCAACAAAATGCATCTGTGGACCAACTTGTTAGCGTTAGAAATGAGCCTAGAAAGACAAAGCTCAAAAGACTGCCAAGAGATATTCGAACTGTAGATGCCCTGTAATATATATATGTACATATATATATTTATATATATATATATAAACATATACAATAATTTTTTGAGCTTCTGTATATTTTAATTTGACAGAATGGAAAGAAGCACCGGATCACAAAATAAACTGCCAACATTTATTGCTTCTTGTTAAATAACGCATAAAAATGTACAACTAAATTTATTTGCTGACAGATAATCTGGTAAAACTATAAAACATAATAATTAATTTAATGTGAATTTTGTTGTAATTTTAAAACAACTTTAATGAAAATATATGCGAATTTTGTGTTCTATGAGAAATTAATTCATTTATAGCCATATAATATATACGTTTCTAAAAAAAAAAGGTAATAAAAATTTGTTAATATAAAATCGGTACTACTCGAAACATACATAAAAAATGAATAAACAAAAGGTAAAATTAATTCAAATGCCTCGGGTCGATTAGGTTTATGAGGCGCAACTAATCCCTAAAACCCCAAACCGTAAATTTGTTGTCTTCGCATTCGATTCTGACAACCCACAACTTCTGAAACGAGCCAAGTTTATAGTTCAAGTTTTGACACTTACTCAAAGTATAAAAGTCGTAAAAAAAAAATTCATTAACTTTTGATTTGAACTGGTTAAGTCGTAAATATTTGTGGGCTAGTGATTTATAACATTTCAAGTTCCTAATTTATTAAATAGGCAAAAGTATTGGTATTTTTCATGTTTATTTTATAGATCAATAAAAAATGATTTTCAAGCAAATAAAGTCATTTGTTTTACATATTTACATAGTAACATCAAAAAAAAAAGAATTCCTGTTTCTCATTTTTGCTTATGCGCCTAAAAATAATAAAGAATGAATAACTCACAAAAAAAAATATATATAAAATGAAGAATGAACAAAACATGGGGAAAAAAAATAAATTAATAGCAATCCGTGTGGAAGTCAAGTGGTTAAGTTTGGATCCTGCGTCAAATGTGAAACGTGCCGCTCGCAAACTTGCAACCCTTTTTCAATAAGACAACAAAAGGAAAAATAAATGAAAAGAAATAATACTAAAATATACACAAGAGCGCACTAATAAGCGGCTACAAAAGTGCTTCTGGCTGCTTCTGGTCACTGATCGGCTGCATGCCTCTCTTTCCCTTGCTCCTGTGCAAGTTGTTGCAAGTGTTGTTGCTGCTGCTCAAAATACATTTTAATTTGAACGTTGCAGCACACACACAAAAATGAATTTCAAGCAGCAACAGCAGCAGCAGCAGCAGCAGCAGCAGCTCAATTGTATTTCTGCGCTCAATTTAGTTGTACGGATTTTGACCTGCTTAACCTTAAAGCCAGAGTCAGAGCCAACAGCAGCAGCAGCAGCAGCAACAGCAACAACTTTAAATGTACCACCAACAGCAACAGCAGCAGCAACAACGACAACAACAACAACAACAACTTTGAGGGGCACAAGCGAAGACAACAATTTGAATTCTAAATTGAACAGCTTTTTGTGCTACCTATGCCCGGGAGCAGTCCACAAAAAGCCGCGTCTCGAGGAACGTGGGCCGACCTGCTGCCAAAAGACTGTAGACAGCAACTGTAGAGGCCTGTTGCTGTTGTTGTTGCTGTTGCTGCTGCTGCTGTGGCAATTGCGCCCAACTACCTACTCATTGTAATTCTTCATGTCTGGCCAAAAGCGACTCGACTGCGACTTCGAGTTCGACCTGATTGCCGTCAGCAGCAGGCAACAGCTTCAGCAACAGTCGCTGTGGCCCATCAACAACCTTTGGCTGCTGCTGCTGCTGCTGCCCAGTTGGTTTGTTGGCCCGATCTGCCCACCTAAGAAAAAAGTTGACTTGTTTGGCTACACTCCACTTGTGACTTTGGCTTTGATTTTGGTAGCTACCAACTACGAGTATTTAATGATTTCGTATTTTTTTGCTTTTCTTGTTGCTGTCTGCTTGCTACTCGCTGTTGTTGTTGTTGTTCTTATTGTTGTTGTTGCTGTTTGCTGACTGGCCGAATCGAGAGTTGACCGGAGCACAACCAACAATTACGCTTAATGCCAAACATCCTCTGCTGCGGTGGCTGTGGTTTGATCTTGTTACGCATTGAGCACTGCGCTGGGCACCAACCACTAAGGTGGGCTCACCCACCCTCCCCTGTTCCCCCCCCCCTCCCTGTACCCACCCGCCCGGGAGCCAGTGCATGAGTTGGCTAGTTGGCTAGACAAGTTTGTTGCCAAACAATCGTTTGAGCACGTGCACTAGCCAAAAGGGTGTTGGAAATTGCCCGGTTTGTGGAATTTGGACCAAGTTTAGTTTAGTACTTGATTGATTCTAACAATGGGGTAAACGCTTCGCGCTGCCTTTAACAAAAAACCTGGCCTATTCTATTAGATAGTTTAGTAAATTACACAAAAGCCACCCTCAAGGCCCATCAAATGCGAACTGTAGTCGTTGGTTGCCCCAGTGTCTCGAGGCTGTTGCAATAAATAAGATTTTTGTGCTTTTCACAGCTACTGCCGCGGGGCATAATCAAGTCGTGCAACAATGGAAGTAGCAGTCGAAAAAAGTAAATAAATAACAATTTATATCAATAGGGAGGTTCATAGATATAATATCGATATTAGTCGAATCGATAGTTGACTCATCAATATGAAATATTAATATATAAATACATTTTTGACCTACGAGCAAGTTGCATATTAATTAAGTGCAACATTTTGTTGGAGCATTGCTATTTACTGGCAAATGAAGTGCTTTGGCCCATTGTACAATCATGACCGGCATGATATTAAATCTTGAGGTCAAAATATTAGCAAATTTGATGTGACCCAAGTGGCAGCAGCAGCCAAGCAAAAGGGGGCTCAACTGCAGCCAAGCAACTTGGAGGAGACCCCAAGAAGACCCTTGGAGGAACCTCGTCTTCGGATCGCTGTTAATTTTCTTTGGCAGCATCACGAGGCTGTGCGCTGCTGAGTTCGACTAAGGCACATAATCAGTTTATTTTAGTTGCCTTTTGTTTTGTTTTTCATTTTTTTTGTTTTTTTTTTTTATTTCCACAAAAAAGGGGCAAAATGGAGAAGCAACAGCAACGGCAGCAGCAGCAGCAGCAGCAGAAAGTGCCCCGGGTTACACGCCAAAGATACAATTTTAGATTATATGCCTCAACTGTGCGCATGCGCATAATAATAATGCATGCAACGAGCTGTGCAACACGGTCGCTGCCAAAGGGGAGGGGGCAGGCAAGGCAAGCAGCAAGCGACGCCGAGTAGCCAATTCGGAGAGACGCTCGAATCCGCTCAGCTGAAGCCGGGCTTCCTGTTTGGGGGTTTTGGGGTAGAGTTTTTGGTTGCTCGCAGGGGGCACTCAGCGAAAACACAAAAAAAAGGCGTGCAAGTGGGTATAATCATCATCAGCTTTGATAACACACCACGAGCGACGTCGACGCCGCCGTCGACCTGCCTGGACTTGTATAGCCGATCCACTGTATTTTTTTTTTGTATTTCTGTTTTTATTTTTTTTGTTGTTATTTTGCTTTTTATATTTTGGTTTTCGTGAAGCGGAGACCCCGAACCCGAACCCGACCCCGAACCTCAGGCATGATCTCTTGCTGCTTGGCATTTGACTTTCGGTCTCGGTCTCGGACTTGGTTTTGGTTTTTAATACCCTGCAATTAGCAGAGGTATAACGATGTCGAGAGAATGTATGCAACATGTATATATATTATATATGCATTGCTGATCTGAAGGATAAAAGGAGGTAATATAAAAATATCCCTTTGTATATATAATTTAAGGAACTCTAATTTGATTACTCAAATTCCAATTCCAAATTCAGCAAATAGCTTTAAGTTTTTGAGATGAAAAGGCAGCTCAATAAATATATAATATAATACAGCTATATGCTTACAGGGTATCTACTAGTCAGTGTCAATTGACAAGCTCACTTTTACTTATTGTTGTTGTTGCTTCCAGTCATGAGTTGCTGCTGCCTGACTTGGTTTTTGCTGCTGCTGCTGCTGTTGCTGCTGTTGCTGTCAGTTAAATAGCAGCTCTGTTGCGCCGTGTTGGCCACCTTTTAACCTTCGCTGCATATAACCTCTGCACCAGCATGCGGCAACTGCAACTTGCAATGGCCTGCAGCAACAGTTGATGTAGCAGCAGCAGCAGCGGCAGCAACATTCTCGTCGTCGATTGCAATCATTTGCTTTCGTGCTGTGATTTTTGCCCCCAAAAAGTTTGCCAAGTTCTTCAATGTAGGTGATTGTTCTAACTGCGCAACTGCCTGCTCTCTTGGCCATGGCTAACATCATCAAACAGACGACATCATTATCGTGCAACAATATCAAAAAAACAAAAACAACAACAACAAAAAACACAAAGAGCCATCCAAAAGGAACAGCAAAGAAATTGCTTGTCGTTGCCGATTTTTGTAGGCGGCCTCCAGCAGCAAAAACAACAACAACAACAACAACAACGACGAGGACGATGACGACGACGACGACGACGCCGAAGAGTTGCCAATATATTGAAATATGGCGGTAAGCGGGCAATTTATATGTTCGCTTCTGCACCCCCGCCCGTCTGCCACGTCTGCTACCTCTGCCCCCTCTGCCCCCTCTACCCGGTCCGTTCACTAGCACGGAATGTGGTTTTAAGTAATTCATGGATTAATGGCTAGCATATTGCTCTGGCCCCGATGCATCCCGGCTACCAATGGATCCAAGCAGGCAAAGTGACTGACTGAGAGTGAATGGTGGTCGTGTCTATGTCTGTGCCTGAATCCTAAGTTTGTTGAGGCTGCTGCTGCTGCTGTTGCTGCCGTGGCAAGAGTAGGAGTTGCATGTTTAGCACGTGCCTCAGTTGTTGTTGCCTGTGGTTGCCTCCTGTTGTTGCCTGTTGTTGTTGCCTCTTGTTGTTGTTGTTGTTGTTGTCTCGTGTGCGGTTGTTTTGTTGCTGTTGACTATGGCTAGCTGATAATGCGTTGACCGCCAACGCCGCAAAACAACAGAAACAGCAACAACAACAACAACAACAACAGGAACAGCATCAGTAACTGGAAAAGATTGTTACGTTTATTATCATTAGGCCGGTTTGCTGTTCGACCGGCTGATTTCATTTAGGCCACATACATTTTTCTTTGCGGCTATGAAAGTTCAGTGTAAGCTCTACAACAGTACCGTTATTAGTATGCAGTATGAAGGTAAAAAAAAAATATGAAAAACGGAACTTGAGGCGCTTTAATCATAACACTTAACAGATCCGATTAGATGAGATCGCAAGGCAGAAGGAAACCGCAACTATCCCTGGCTATATTTCCATTATTCTATCTATAAATAGGTAAATTTTAACTACTAACTACAGTTAGTTTTGAGAATCGGTTAATGGGCCTAACAACACATGTCTAATGCAAATTAAAAACATGCTCAATTTAAAAATAAAAGCAATTCAATTAAGATTGAGAAATTGGGAGAGGCTACCAAAAAAAAAAAAAAAACAGGTTTGGCAGAAAATTAGGAATTACATTTTTTGAATGAATATGGAAGAACGCAAAGTCAGCATCATCTTGGGATCTTTATTATGTCATTAACCCATTGAAGGGGCAAGTCATACAGTTGAAGTGCTGTAACAAATTCGAGAAATCAAAAGAAATCCCAGTTTTCAATAGACAGAAAATGCACTTGCCGGGGCAAGTCATTTCCCGAGGCAACAACTTCCTGCAACAGGCCAACTCATATGTGCAACAATTTGCTTTTTGTTCAAATGGCTCAAATTGCATTTTAATGCAACTTTCCAAATCAATTGAAGTGAGCACAAAGCGAAAGACAGAGAGAGAGAGAGAGAGAGAGAGAGAGAGAAAGAGAGAGAGAGAAAAGAGAGAGGGAGACAGCGAGATAGACAGAGTAAGATAGCAAGCGCATGCGCAACGGGCCAATAAAAGAGGTAGAAAAATAAAAAATAGAAAATGAGCGAAAAATAAATAAAACTTTAGTCAGCATGTGACAGTTATGGATGGGGAAGGTCTATGCGAAAAGCCAAAGTAACGAGTCGACTATGCGATAAAAAATCGAACTTTAATACGAATTGAGATAAACAAATAATGCACGATAGAGATGCAGATAGAGATATGTGGCAAACGGGGATGGGGATGGGGATGGGGATGGGTATATACATACAGATACAGCTGCAGATGCATGCGAGGCTGCTCTTTGAGACCTCTGAGCCCAGGCTCAAGTGACAAGTGCGCCCCTCTACTTTATATATATTTACATATGTGCATAGCTTGACATTTGTGCAAAATGCTGCTGCTGCTGCTGCTGCTGATGATGATGATGATGATGATTATAATAATGATGATGCTGAGCGCTGTTTACCTTTGTGTAATGCTGAAATATGAAACTATGCGCTTAGTAATAGGGTCGACTTTGAAATGCATACGACTGGCAATCGCAGTCGCGAGGTCCAAACTGTTATGTTTAAAGCGGGGGCGTTAACTGTGCCGCAACAACTAGAGCTAAGGCGATCTCTACTCCACATATGCACAAGTATATATATATATATATATATATTGTATATTGTATATATATAAATACAATTTCAACGACTTTGCATGCATGTGCGAGTTATGCATTTGTAGTTGCCTGCTTGACATTTATGTGAACCCAAGCAACAATAACACGTTGTGTCTTGTGCCACAGTTCAGTCTAAGTCTCAGTCTCAGCTACAGCCTCTGCTTCTGTCTCTGTCTCTGTCTCTGTCTCTGCCTCTGTCTCTGTCTCCAAGCAGAACGTTCGACTCTTGCGTTTGCGACACGACACCGTGGGCTAAAGCGTACCATGATATTTTTTTCTCTTTTTTTCAGTACCTTAGCGAGTATATTCAATTTGTCATGAGTTAAGTTGTAAGAAGCATTGCTTAGCTATATAGTCTATGTATATTGCTGCCAAAATGATAAGAAAATGAGAAGAGTGCTTTTATAAACAATGGAAAGCTGAAAGCAATGCAGATTACAGATTAGTTATAAGACAACTGGTCGGATTACAACACTTACAACTATAAGAAAACTTTTGCATAAGCCAATCTAAATCTAAACCATATCTAATCGTAAATTAGGTCTCCCATAAAAATGTTCTTAACTTAATGCGCATTTAATTAACATCATCAAAACTGCGATCAATGATTAGGGGATTAGGGTATTCACAATTCGTTAATACTGATAGAGTTTGCTATTTTGGTGTTGTATTTGGGTTTTGGTTTTCGGAGTTCGAGTTCGAGTCATGAATCTTATGACGCCTACGTGTGCTTTTGGCATTTGGCATGTCAAATACAATAAGTACAACTGCGACTGCGACAGTGACTGCGACGTTGGCTGAGACGTCGACTGAGACGGTCCGATGGCGACGTGTACACGTAAAGTACTTGGCCCGAGCCGCGAGACACGAAACACCCCGAAACACTCCGAACACCGAAGATGGAGATACAACGAGCCCAAGACAAACAAGCCAGCAAATAGCTATGAGCAGCCAGTGTAGGGCAGACAGGAAGGGTGACGGGGAGCAGACAGTTCCGCGTTGGTTGCCGTTTTCTGTTTTTTTTTTACTTCTTTTTTTTGACAGCTTTGTTGTTGAGGCTCAACGCTTGTTGCTTGGGAAACATTCCTGAATGTCATCACACACACACACACACACACACACACACACAATCAAACAACTGCAAAGAAAAAAATAGACAAACTAATTCGGGCCATTTAGGGCAAGCAAGTTCAAAGCTTAAGCATTGAAGTGGCTGTAGAAAATGGCAGACCATCGAGATGGGAAACTACAATATTACATTTTGATTAAGTACAAAAGTACACAAAAAATTCACATGATAGATAAGTGTGACTAATGGGCAAACGAGTAAAATTGAGGATATAATAAGAAAAGAGCACAAATTAAGCTGCAAACAGTGGTAGCTAAATTAAAGATATTTAATAAGTTTTAACGAATTTTTACAAAAATTAAAGACTTTCGAAGCACAACAACGAAAGTTTATTAAGTTTACAGGGAGATAAATATACATTTATCATGTATATTTTTATATAATTAGATATTTATATACCAATATAACATAATATTGTTAATTAATTTTCAAAATTCAAATTCAGATTTAATTAGATTTAATTAATTATCTATATTTTATTTTAATAAATAATTTATAAAAAAAATGGCAGCTCAACTTAATGTATGACGTCTGCCACTTTAAAGCCACGAACAACCTGCTGTCTCACTTAATCAATGCATAATTCAAGGCAGATGACACAAACTGAATTGCTGGTAATTTAGCAAACAAATTCCAAAAACCTACAGGCTGACCAAGTAGATGTGATAGACAGAGACAGACGCAAAAAGAGAGAGAGAGAAAGAAATTATTGGCTTGCAGCTGCAGCAGCTGCTGCGATCACGCATCAAAATTATTATTCTGGCTTAATATAGCCATGAATCAGTGCATTTAAAATGCAAAAAATATAAGCAGAAAAAAATGAGGAAGAAAATACAAATAAAAAATGTTGCATCCTGCTGGCATTGAGCTGAGCTGAGCTGAGCTGCAGTGCAGCAATGCTGATGCTGCTGATGGTCAACTTTAGTTATAACTTCATCTGCATTTGGAACACGAACGTGGCGATAATAAACCGTCGCATTGAGCCACCCATGCGTGGTCTCCGTCGCAGTCTTCTCGCTCAGCCACTCGAGACTCAAGATCATTTCAACTTATGGTTATATCTAGTTGTGAACAAGTGTGTGTGTGCTGGTGTGTGTGCTGGTGTGTGTGCTTGTGTGTGTGCCTGCCTTTCAGTGCATGCCAATCTGTGACCAAAGTCTGAGCAATATCAATAACACTTGCCAGCCACTCTTTGGGCCCAAATGCAACATGATGCGACAAGCGCAGACCCCAGATACGAGACCCAAGACCCGAGACCCAGACCGACACTGAGACTGAGACTGCGACTGAGACCCAAGCCTAGGTCCAGGCTCTAAGCTCGGCCAATGTCACTGAACCAGTTCTCAATGTCTTCATGCACACGCACACAACACAAAAAAAAAAAATATATATATATATATATATAAAGATATTTATATATGTATAGTATATATCTATTGGGATTGTGCAGCAACCTCTGCACTAAATATTTACAGCCTCCGCAATATCTCAAAAGCAGCAGACACACAGCGACAAAGTTTCATCTAACGTGCGCCCGATCAGGGACTTTGGCGAACAAGTTCAACTGCCACAACAGCCACAAAAGGTGTCTTTTGCGCGCAGCACAAAAAAAAAAAAAACCAGCAACAAGTCGAAGACGAGGAAGAAGAAGAAGAAGCAGTAGAAACTGGCAGTGTCGTTGTGGCCATAAATTCAATTGAATATTACGCCAATTGCCTTTTTGTCTATCGCAAAAATGGGGCGGAGTTGTTGGCGCTCTCTCGACAGAAAAAGCTGGGGGATTTGAGGAAATTGCATTACAGTTTCCCAATTGGTTGTGTGTGTGTGTGTGTGTGATAGGTAACTGGTTCGAGCATTGGTCGGTTGTGTGTCTAAATACCCTGTCTATATTCAAAATAATTAAAAAAAAAATTATATCATAAAATGTTGCCTCGTTTGTAATATGCAATGGGAGGCATAGCTGGCAACATAAATTATATATGTTCTTGATCAGTCGGTGAACTGAGTCGATGAGCTATAGAGCGAGATTTAGAATGTAGATTTGTTGTTATTTAATTGATAACTTGATAAATTAAATCGATAAATATCGGTTAGAAGATTTAGAAAGACCATATATAAAATCATAGATTCCTCTTCGCCGATTTCTTCCCTTTGTTTCATATTTTAGTTGCTGAAAATATATTTTGCTCTTGTCTACAGGGTATCTCCAGGTCGTATACACTACTCTAGAGCACTGCTTACTTGTCTCAAACTGTTTTGGTCAAACTAAGCAGATTGGCAGATGGCTCGTTGGTGGTGGTAAGCGGCTTTGAGCCAGCTAATTAGGCGACTTTTGACGCATCATCAAGAGGAGGCCACAACGAGAGGCAACAGGCAGCGGGAAGGGGGTCAGCGGGAAACAGGCAACGGGTAAACGGCCAGGCAGTCGAATGTGGTCGAGTTAGCGGCTAATATGCATCAAAATGTGTCAACACCTAAAGCCAACTTCATGTTAATTGTTAGCGCTATCTTTATTCTCTATTTTTTTTTATTTTTGTGTTGCAAGTTGCTGTTGCAGCTAGGAGGCTGGCCAGAGACACAGAGTAGCCAGGCAGCCAGCCAGCCAGCCAGCAGGCAGAGTCAAAGCCAGCTCTGGTTGTTGAGTTTGGTTGTGGCCGTGTTTTCACCTCCATTAACGCGTGTAGCAGGATCTGGGACTGGCTCTGGCTCTGACTTGGACTTGGACTTGTACTTGGACTCTGTGGCTTTAATGACGCCTGACGTTGACCGATCGTCGACCGCAAGCGGCTGACCGATCAAAAGTCGTTCAACTTGCCGGAACTGGTCGTAAAAGATCACATGGGCCACAACGACAACAACAACAACTAGAAGAAGAAGAGCAACAACGAGGCTAGCTATGTGGAGCAGAAGCAACAGAACCAAGCGGAGCAAACAGCCTGCCACAAATCAGCTAAGCTAGACCAGGCCAGTTAGTTAGATGCCACAGAGCACGAGCACTTGGCCGCATTCGTAGCTTTATTACCAACACTCGCAGCATTCGCATTCGCATTCGCATTGGCAATCGCATTCACATTCGCAATTCGCTCGCGTGGCACAAACACATAATATTAATGGCCGCCAATGGAGTTCAAATCGCCAACCGCTGGCCGCTGGCCGCTGGCCACTGGCCACTGCCGGCCAGGCCAGGCCTTATTGGCCAACAAGTTCAAAATGCAGACACATAGTTAATCTTGCGCGACTGACAGGGAAGCCTGAATGCAAAGGAACTGAAATGCATGACTCTCGCCAAGTGCGAAGTGGCATTTGGGTAAATGAACTTTGACAGTAATGGGACCACTGGATAGATGGCCATAAGCAAATACAGCCAGCAGCTGCATGCACGTTGCGATACGATTTGAGTTAAGACTTTTCAAGTTGACTTACTTAACATTTCACGTAAAATGTTTTTACTTATTTTATAGTTTGCGAAACTATCTTATCTGGCTCCATGTACTTCATTCCATATATATTAGTCTATTATCAGACTTATCGCGGTTAATTTGCAGTGATAAGTTCAGTTTTGAAATACTATCCACTTGAGAAGGTTTTTGTTGTTGTTGTTGTTGTTCAGCGTCATCAAGTAGGCTCAAAATATATAAAACTATAATTGCCTGACTTTAAGGTTTCATAAGTCAACCAACAATTATTCAAACTAAAAATTAATTGATATAATTTTAAATGTTATAAAATTATAATTGAATTTCCATGATTAAAAAAATTCTTGCTTTTTCTTTAAGCTATAATTTGTTTTTATATATTTTAAAGCTTCTAAGTTTATCATAATTTTTTTTAGTTCTTAATCATTTTTTTCTTTAGCTTCTAGGTTGATCATCATTTTTTTTTATGTTCTCAATCAATGTTTTTTTCAAGTGCAGCAATTGTCTTGCAATTTTGTTAGCCTAAAGATTTAAAGATCTACTGATTGGTTATACACTTTGACGACATGGTAATTGGTTCTGCTCCGGTTTTGCCAGCTATCTTAATCCGAGCGTGGGCTTGTATCTAGATAACCAAACAGTGTTCAGTTCCGTTCCCCGACAACAAGTCTCTGCACCATAAACATTAATTAGGAGTTGAGGGCGGGCCCTGGTTGGCGGCATGCGGAGGGGGGAGTGAAGGTGGAGCAATTTAGAGCAATTTGCATGTGGCACAAAAATCGAAGCTTTAATCAACTGAAAGTTGGCTCTCTTTTTGAGGACTGGTTCAAAAATGATGTTGTTGGTGCTTACCTGAACGTATTCGGCGCATATATCAATTCCACCCACAAAGTTGCAGACATCGTCCACCGACCAGGAGTTAACCTCTTCGCTCTGCGCCTGACACTGACGCACTGTGCCCGCTGGCGATGTTGCTGCTGTGGCTGATGTTGCTGCTGCTGATGTTGCAGCAGTTGCAGTTGCTGCTGTTGCGTTGGCGTTGTCTTGGCCCTCGAGTGTTTCTAGTGTTGGCTTCTGCTCTGAAAGTGGCGGGGATGGTGTGCTTGTTGTTGTTTGTGTTGTGCCTGCTGCTGCTGCTGTTGTTGTTGGTGTTGAGCTGGCACGACGTGCCGCCAGCAAGTCCAATGTTGCCGTTGCCGTTGCAGTTGCTGTTGTAGATGATTCAGCCTTAAAACGTTTGGCGGCTGGCGGCTGTGAGCTCAAGTCGAGCGGCGCCGCCGAAGCCGCAGTTGTCGGATGGGGCGCCGCAGCAGCAGCAGCAGCAGCCGCAGCCTCCGCATTGCAACGTGGACTAGACTGACGCGAGGCGTGATGCGATTGTTGTTGCTGCTGCTGTTGCTGCTGCTGCTGCTGTTGCAGTTGCGCCGAGTAGATTAAAGCGGGTGTAACAAATTGCGCCGCCTGCTGCAGTGCGGCATTTAAACTGGGACGCGGCGTGCTCGATGCGCTCGCATTGGGCGATGAGGCATTCGAGCTGCTGCCTTTGAGATGCAACTGTTGCTGCTGCTGCTGTTGCAGCTGCTTGCCGCGCAATATCTGCTGAATCTCAGCATCTTTCACAGCACGCGCCTAATAAAAAAAAACAGAAAAAGAGAGGGGCAGATTAGCATTTTGGGTGGTCAGCAGATATTTTTTAGCAGTTACTTTCAAGCAATGGTTAAAGGCATTCGGCCAGTAATCAACCAGTTGTCATTGAGTCAGTTCAACTTACCAGCGTTAGCAGCGCCTGTGTGCTGCTCATGTCCATCATTGGGAAGATGCCACCGGAGAAGGGCAGAAAGTTGCTCATAAACGGCGAAACACTGGCGGCGGCAACAACTGCGGCCATTTGGCTTTTGGCCTGTTCCGTGGGTGATTGCGCTGCTGCTGGCGGCAGACTATTGCCTGCCACTGTTGATGTCATACCACCGGCCACGCCCACACCCACATTAACATTGCCGCCCGTCAACGCAGCCTCCTTGACTTCTCGCAGACTGATCGCCGTTGCAGACGTTGAATGCTTTTTGCTTGTGCCACTCGCATTGTTGGAGCTGCTGCCGCTGCTGCTGCTGCTGCAGTTGACAATGTTTGACTTAATGCCGCTGCGCTCCGTGCCACCGACTGTTGTCGCTGCGATGACAGAGACACCAACGCCGCAGCCCGCGTTGCTGCTGCCGCTGCTGTCATAGTAGGAATTGCGACGCGTTGCATGATGACTGTGAAAAGAAAAAAAACAATATAGAAGATAAAATTTTAGGATTTAGTTGCTTTTTATTTTAATAGTTGATATTTTAGGAGTTGCTTTTTATTTTAATAGTGTCATGAAATGTGCCACTTATTAAAGAAGTCTTCTCTGATTTTATAAGGAATATATATTCTTTGGATCAAAATTAATATTACTAGTATTTTGAGCTAAAACACAAATATTTTAAGTATCAGCAGATTAACTTAGATTTAAAATTTTTAATATTATTTAAGAACACCCTTTTTAATTGTTAGTGTTTATTACTACAAATAAAACTGAAAAGCTATTTTTGGCTAATCAAAATATTCGTCTGATTTTATTAGTTGTAGCAAAAGAATATTTTAAACTGAACAATTGGTTCTATAAAAATATCTACATATCTTTTTTTTGAAATCATAAAGCATAATGAACCCAATTTAATTGTAAAGACATTTCAAATTTGATTACTTTAGCTACATTAAAGCCTAAAATTTACTGCTAATTTATACGTAAATTCAAGCTAAAAGTGGTCCATGCCACATAAATTATATAATCGTTTATAAGACATAATAACTGCTTAACAACTTAGATTGAATTGATACATAATCTCAATTAAATTATAGAAACTAACTGCGCTGCTAGCCATGCAACTAATTTGCATAGCTAATCTTAAACGCTGGAGTCGCCACTTACTCATTGGGATTGGTATTGTTGTATTTGGCTGCGAGGCAGCGCATAATATCCGAATAGTTGCGCGTGGAGAAATCTGTGGCATTTGCCGTTGCGCCACTTGTACTTGCCGCACCAACTGGGCTGGTGACAGTGCTGCCAATGCCACTGGCAACATTGTTGGCCGCACTGCTGCCGCTGCCGCTGCTGCTGCCACTGCCACCGACAGCATTGCGCTGACTGCTGCTGGCTGCAGCCGCCTGTTGAATGCTGTTCAACAGATTGGCCGACAAATTGTGCAGGGGCATTTGGGAGTGCGTCTGTAAGCTGGGCGGGCTCAAACGATGTTGTTGTTGTTGTTGTTGTTGGTGAGGCGTCTGTTGTTGTAGTTGTTGCTGTTGTTGTTGATTGGGTGAGATGCCACCGCCGCTGCCACTGCGATATGTTGCAGATGAGGGCGTGGCGCTGCGAGATCTGCAAACAAAAAGAGAGAAAAATATTTAGCTCAAATAATCAGTTTTTTTAACAAATAATTTGTCAAATTTGTGTATTTTTTTGCCATAAATTGGATTTAAATAAGTTAATTAATTAGTTGTCGCCAGGGATTCGCATTCAATTGGATTATTTGTCACATTTGCGAGTCGAGAATTAATATCTAAAGATTGTCGTCCCATTTGGCATGCTAATGAGCGGCTTCCGTGAGAAGTTCGAGAAGTGAGAGCAATCTGTGAGAGTTCGCTAAACCGATCTGATCCGTGTTGACGTCTGTTATTTTTAGTAAGTTATTTTGTTATTGCCAAAGCCGGCTTTTAATGCGATTACGTTTTACGTTGAGTTATGGCCAAACAAAGTTGACATGGGAAACGGCATCGGCTGTGGCAAGCAGGAAAGAAGCTCAAATCGCACCGATACCGGGAAGTGTTTGCCGCACTGCGTCCAAAGCACAGACAACTCGTCTGGAAAGAGATCACTTGGCGATAGCTTGTGAGCAATGTGGAGTTGTGCAGAGATTAGCTTCTACTTTAATGCAAATTACACAATTCGAACTGTAATTGAAAGCAGCAAATTAAGCGTAAAGAAGAAGATTTGCTGTCAAACTATTTATCGATATTTCCAAATGTCAGCTCCACCATCGGGGAGAATTCTTTTAGTATTTTTTTAAATACAAAAAGTGTTTTAAAAAAATTACATTAAAAAATCAATATTTATTGGAAAATTATGTCACATTTTTATTGGCTCGTGAGTTGAGTGTTCTTATAAAATCACATTAAAATTTTAACAGTTGCTCAATAATAATAAAATAAACGCTTTTATAGCAATCGTAAATCCAAACTTGATCTACGAAATATTTGTAAAGTTATAGTCTCAGAATGATAAATAAGATCGACTCGTCTGTTGTAGCTGATCAAAAATATATATATATATATACCTTATGGGCTCAGAGATGATTCCATTAGCATATTTAACAAAACTTCATTTAATAATTTCCAAGTATTTTTAACAGGTTCTAAAAAACGATTTTCGCCTTTGACGCATAAATCAATTATTAATCTATTTTGACAACAAATAACTACAACTCACTCAGAAAACTGTTAACAAATCGAATACATTGCACAAGTGTAATTTTTTTGCTGCAAAAACTGAATTTGAAGTCGAGTTTGTCAAGAAAATAAAGCATATCTTAACTGCAGACAATGTAAATTTATCTAAATAAACTGATATTATTTTTGTTTGTTTTTAAGTTGCGCTGCAGTTGGACTCTCGCAACTTGCACAGGTGTTTTTGTGGGGCGGGTGGGGGAAGGCTGCAAATATGTAGCATTTGCAACAAGCTCCTAACGTGGCCATAACTCAAACATGCCACCAACATGGCCCCATGGCTAAAGTCACAGCAAGCCACAGACCCAAACCTAAACCCAGGCCTAGGCCCAGCCTTAGCCCCCCAAATCGCAGCCGGCAGTCTTCCAAACCAGCCAATCCAACCACGAGCCATAGCTAATAATCAGCAATGGGTCAGTTACACTGCCACATCCCTCTCCTGCTCCCCAACCCTCCCCTCTAACTCCTCTCGTAGGCTCCCGCTATGTTTGGCAGCTGCAAGTGCCGTGGCATGCAAGTGAACCAGGTTCTGTGCACGGTTTTTGCTGTAGCAGCGTGCAGGGGGGGGTGGTGGCAAATGGGGCATTGGCATTGGTTGCTTGCCTCTCAACTCGTGCTGCACGTCGTCGCTCATTTCGTGTTGGCTGCTGCTGCTGCTGTTCCTGTTGCTGATGCTGCCTGCACAAATATATATATATATAAATATTTTAAGCAGCCAGGCAGTTGTTGTTGTTGTTGTTGTTGTTGTTGTTGTTGTTGTTGTTGCTGCTGCTGCTGTTGGCTTTTTACTGCCATTGATTTATCGTGATCTGTTTGGCTGTCGATTTTATGTTGCTGCTGCTGCTGCTGCTGCACCACAACAAACAACTGCAACATTTGTATACTCAGCGTAGAAAAGAGCATTTAAATTTTATCATAAAGTATGCACTACTGCCAAAAAAATATATAGTTCACTTTTTAGCCTTTGACACTACTAAAATTTAAGCCCAACCCGCAACTAAAAACCCCTTTTTTGCTTTATATTTTATCTGCAGTTAGTTAAACCTTCAAATCGCTTTTCTGCCCAATTCAACTCGTCAGCTACCTAAAAATAAAAATGTTCTTTTTTGAACTTATCTTTCTGTTACTGCACATATTATTTATGTTTATTATATGATTCATATCAGGGCATTTAAGCTTCGCTAAGACAGTCTTACCAATTTTTTGGAATTTTATTACAATGTGTATTATGTGTTGTCTGGCGTTTTGTTTCATTTTTCTATTGTTTTTCATACACTTGCTGAGGCTATTATAATTTTGCCATCAAGTTTGCAACACATTGAAGAAAACGTCACCGATCCATAAAGTTTCATCACTAGCCGAACCAATATAAAGATAAACTATCAGTCGAAAGATTTATTTCTGTATTGAAGGAATTAATTTTTACTCAGAAAATGTGTTTTTTATTCAGTTTATTATATTACAAAATTTTTAAAAAATAAATATGTCATAGAAATCGCTTGAAGGACGAGTTTTATGTTGTAGATTTGAGATATGGCTAGGATATATTTATAATTGGAATGGTTACATTAGTTGAAAGCCATAAATAAAGTAGATATGATTAGAAAAAAATTTTGGCTTAAATCGAAAAAGAGTGGAAAAGTGACAAAATTCATTCAAACTAATTTAAATATCGACGAAGAGTATAAAATCTTCGGCGTGACTCACATAAGTTTTTTTTCTGTCTTTTTCTGTTATTTTTTCTAGATATTTTTTGTTTGTTAAAAATGTTGATTATTGCAAATTGCTTTGGCGATTGGCAGCAGCTACTTGGTTGTTTTTGTTTTTTTTGTTTTGTTTGTCTTGTTGTAGTCTGGTTTTCCTTGTTCTTAGCAATTGTTAAAATTGTTAATGGCGCGATTATGTTGCCAGATCTGAAAATTCCCTGCCCTGCCCAATCATACATAGCCGGCTACTGTGGCGAACTATTGCGATCGCCTTCTGCTCAGGTGTATGTGTGTGTTGGTGTGTGTGTATGTGTGTGTGTGTGTGTATCTAACTGTTCTGATCTGTGGCATGCCTAATTGGATTTGGAGCTGGGCTGGAGTGGTTCGGCAGACAGACATATGCTAATGGTGTCTATTGTTACGCCTACGCCTGCTGAAAAATATATAGATTCAAAATCAAAACTAGAGAATAACACCAAAACAAAACTAAGAAAAATCACCAAATAAATGCCAATTAATTAACATATCACATCAATAAAAAAAAATATACATTTGGTTTTATATAAACAGCTAACAAACAGCAACAAAAATAAAGCATACAAATATTTATTCATTTAGAATTTGTCAAAAAGTTGAATAACATTTTGATGTTTTTTGTTTATGTTGCGCGTGTGAATGCAATAAATATGTGTTGCTTCTAATAAATTTGCATTATATCAAAAATCTATTACTGAGACAGATTTAAGAGTCAACTTGAAGTTGACTATAATTTTTCGCAATATTTGAAGAGTCTGTCTGTAACTAAATATTTAGACACTTAAGGTTAAGAGTTAACTTGAGTGTGCCTTGAAATTGAGCTGTTCTCGAACATTTTGAAAACGATATTTTACGTAAAATAAGCAGCGTATAAATCAGATTTTTATATCACTCTGTATTCAGATTTGCCTCTGTCTTTGATAGAATGAGCTAAAATATAAATAAGCCATTAGAAAACATTCTTCCCTTTTGTTTACTATTAAATTGAGTCGTTATTTGTCAGGTATATATATATATATTTAATAACAGACAAAAACAACTCGTCGTCTCAACAAGCTTGTTAAAAATATTCAAAAAATTCATATACCACGAAGTTAATCAGGCCCAGAATTCGTGATGTTCAAGTCATCAATTTGACAAGCTCAACACAGAATTCGATTTGTCTCGTTTTGAATTAAGTATGTATTTATAAATGTATTAAATGGAATTTATTTGCCTAATTGGCTTTTCCCACATAATTAATAATTAAAATAACAAAAAACCAAAAAACAAACAGGTGTTTTTTTTGTCGCTTTGGGGGGGGCCTCATTAGCAACTCAATTAAAATCGAAATTTGGAATTGGGCAAACTTAGCTGGAAAACGTTAAAATAAAAGACAACCCCAACAAGGGCGAATTAAAAAGATGCAAAGATACAAACCAAAACAAAAACAACAATAACAACAACAACCAAAATACAAACATAAACAAATACAAAAATAACAAGCATGGCGATTTTGTCTATGCTAAGAATTAGGCACACACCTCAGGTGGCAAAAGATTTTGGACAGCGTGTCTCATTAATATTAATAAGTCGATAAGCCAGGCCACAGCAAGCGAATAGGCCACAAATGTAAATGGCTGTTACCTGAGTATCTGTAGCTGTAAACTTAAATGTAAATGTATCTGTATCTGTATCTGTATCTGTATCTGTAAATGTCGCTCCATTTTTTAGGGATGGGCCTAGCCACGGTTTCGAGTTGTTCTTTAAATTGCTTATTAAGTTTTTAAATTTAATTTGAACCCCGACATTTTGTTGATATTAGTAAATGTAAATGTTA
Organism: Drosophila demipolita; assembly: GCA_035042405.1. Taxonomy (NCBI): domain Eukaryota; kingdom Metazoa; phylum Arthropoda; class Insecta; order Diptera; family Drosophilidae; genus Drosophila; species Drosophila demipolita. Next base: position 1,547,955 of record JAWNLI010000044.1, on the reverse strand, counting down.
ACAATAATCTCTGCTCCAACTTTAACGCCATTAATAAGGTTGTGCGTGTTTTGGATATTTTGTTTGTTATTTTATTGGCTTTTGTTTCTTTTGAATGGGTTTTTGTTTTGGGTTTTTTTTTGTTGTTGTTGATTTTGATTTGGCCGCAGGCGCTAAGTTTATTAATTTGTTTAATATTTAAATTTCGAGTTTTCTGCGTTTTTCTTTGGCATATTCGCCCATTCTTGTTGTTGTTGTTGTTTCTTTTTGACAGCAGAAGCGTGCGGCTTGTGTTTAAGCGTTTTGATTAATTTGCTGCTGTCTGTTTGCCCGTTACAAACAGTAGCCAAAATAAAACGATATCGATGTGGTCTTTTTTTTTTTAATTTCGTGGTATTAATTTGTTAAAATGTTAATTAATTTGTCAGGCGAGGCGACAGCTCAACAAATAATTCAATGAGCAACGATTTCACAGAGGCAAATGAATGGCTCAGCGGAAATGTTTTTTGGTGTTGGGTATAGTGAAATTTAACACTTGAGAAAATTTACATATTTTTGATAATTCCATAAACTATCAAATAGTAAAAACTATTATCTCTAAAATAAAAAATGACTAAATTGCTCAGCATGAGACAATATATGTAAAATAAAACACATAAATTCGAGATGTGTTTATATATTTTGCGAACATTTTTGCTGGTCAGAATTCATATTTTTGAGCAGCTGCGTCACAAAACGTGCTGTTTAATAAGAATTGTAACAGGCTAAGTAAATCCAAACCCACAAGATCAGATTCGGCCTTTGAGGTGAGTAGCTCAATGGAAAGTAAATCGAATAAATGTAATAAATCACAATAAATCACAGTATTAAAATGCAGAAGCATTATCAACTCAAAAGCTGTAAAAGTGCTCAATTTGAAACTGCACTTGAACAAATATTTTAGTTTTTGAATTTTAGTTGAATTAAAATAACAAGCTTAAAGCGAAAATCGTGTTTTCTAACTTAAGAGAATAATTGTTTTGAGATCCAAACTTGATTAAAGTTATGGCATTGGAGTTAAAAATTTTCCCAATCGTTTCTTCAACATTCGGAGAACTTTTAAAACTTTGTAATAGAATTCTAATTTGGCACAGTGTGGCAAAGTCGAAGCAATGAAGAACAATCCAAAGAAAGTAGGGAATTTGAGTAGTATTTAAGCACATTTCACTCCACGCAAATCCCCGCAAAATAAAACGATTAATATTGTTGCCAGATGTGGTAACTCACCTGGCAAATGCCGCTGAAACGGACAGCTCGCCGTTGTTGTTGTTGTTGTTGTTATTGTTGTTGTTGCTGTTGCTGTTGTTACTGTTGATGCTGGCGGGACTGAGACGCTCCCGTTTTACGTTGCTGCTGCTGATGCTAAGCAACTGTTGCTGCTGCTGCTGATGTTGATGATGATGATGATGATTGCTATTGCTACTGTGATTGCTGTTGTTATTATTGCTGCTATTGCTGTTGTTGTTGTTGTTGCTGAGCATTGCATTATTGTTGTTGTTGTTGTGCATATTGGCCATGGCCGTTGACTCCAACAGGGCATCCTTGAGCGAATCAATCTGTGCACCCGTCATGTGCAACGGCGACAACTTCTCATGCTTCACCTTTTCCAAATACAATGCAGCGTAGGCGGCGGCAGCAGCACTTGTTGCCGCCGCTGCTGCTGTTGCAGCTGCTGCTGCTGTCGTTGTTGCTGTCGAATATGGTGACGCGGATGGGGAGACGGTGGAGGAGGTGGCTGCTATTGCTGGCGTTACTGCTGCTGCTGCTGCTGCTGCTGCTGCTGCTGCTGTTGTGGCAGTTGTTGTTGTTGCTGCTGTTGGGCTGCTTGCCTCGCACAGCTTCTTGGCGCTATCGATGACCCCGTAGCCGCTTAGCAGCAGCGAACGCTCGCTAAGCATTTTTGCAGTGTTGCCGCTGCTGCTGTTGTTGTTGTTGTTGCCGCCGCTAAGCAACTGTTGCTGCTGGTGCTGTCGCAAATCGCTGGCGAGGCGCTCAAGATGTTTGCGCTTGGTGGCCGCCGCCGCGGGCAATGAATTAAATTGTTGCGCCTGCTCCTCGTTTTGGTGTTTCGTTGGTGTTGCCGTTGTCGCCTTCGCTGGCTTCTGTTGCAGTATGTCGGTGGGCGTGTTACCTGCAAGTGCAACAGACCAAGAGCGTACGTAAGACACAGCGACAGTGAGAGTGAGAGAGAGAGAGAGAAGCGGAGTGAGAGAGAGACACAGCACGTGGAAGAGCGAAACATATGGCAAAATGTGAATTTTTTGTTGTTATTTTCAGATTTATTTTTATGTATTTATGTTGAATTGAATTGACAAACAAATAAATTTAATTTGCAATTTATGACACATAGATTCTGTTTAAAGCTGAAAATTCAGGATTTGGAAGATTATTCTAATTTTATTAATATTTTAATTTGCAAGCAAAAAACAATTCAGATATTTTTCAAGCTTAGCTTTACTAGTGTAACATATGAAAAGCAATTAAAAACAGATATTTTTAGAGGTAGCAACAAGTTGACAAATTATTAATTTGTCTAAATTCTAGGGGAAGGAATTACCCATTTGTCGAGCAGTGCCGTGCACATACAACGCGTCAATTGTGTTAACTAAACAACTCTTTCACTTGAAAGCTGACTGCACAGAAATATGCGAGAGTCCGAAAGCGATTCGGAGTCGGGTTGAGTCGGTTCGGGTTTTGGGGTTTGGTTGTGGGTTCGCATGCAAATCGGCCAAAGGTTAAAATAACTTATAATATGTTAACAAAACCATTGACCTGCAATGTTGAACCCCTAAGCTAATTATCGGGGTGAGCGTCGAGTTCAAAACCGGACAACATACGCAGCAAATGACGACGCACAATAACAATAACAACAACAACAAAGACAACAACAACAACAAAAACACCAACAACAATGACAACAACATTTGGCACACATACGGAAATGGTTCGATTCGCAAATTCAAATTTAGACTGACTTAAATTCAAATTTTCAATTTTAAATTTCAATTGAAACGGTTAACTTATCTTTATGTCCATATTTGCAATGACTAATTGTTTATACGATTAATTATACTTAAATTAAGTATAAAGAATCGAAAAGATCAAAGAACGCTTTGTAGTCATAATAATTTACCAAAAAAAAACCCAAAATATTATATTTAAATAAATATATCAAATTAAATTTAGTCATGCTGAATCATCAAAGCCAAAGAAATTTGAGAAAACTTATTTCTTGTTAAATTAGGCCTATATAGAGAATATCAACATATTGCTTAACTAAATACTTGACTTTATTTTTTTTAACAACAATATTAAAAAAATATATAAAATAAAATATTTGATTAATTCAAAAAGTTTACAGCTATTTAATATAATTGGCAATTTTGTGAGTTTTGAAGTTTTTGTTAGTTTTTTAGCCCTCATTAATTGGGAAAGTTTTTGAGCAAATCGGATAAAGTTTCTCTTAAATTAGCATTGGCTAACCAATATGCCCTCTCTATTGAAAGAGTACACACACGAAAACACACACACACACACACACACACACACATACTCACACACACACACTGACCGCAGTGGCATACATTGAACTTTATGGTGCGGTTGAAGCTTCCGTCGCGCACAACGCATAAATTGTTTATTTACATAGCACAAACATTTCTTTTCTCTCTATCTCACTCACTCTCTCCCACTACCTCTCTCTCTCTCTCTCGCGTATTATCTCTGTCACTGTGTCTCTGACTTTCGACGCACATAAATAATTTAATTGCAATTCAACGGACAAATATTAAAAAGGCAAATACGATTACCAATGAGCCACTGCCAAAACATTGACCTTTTACATGTGGCTGTGGGGGGAAGCGGGGGTCTCTACCCATAACTAATAGCCAGGTGTAAATTAACACTAACACACACACACACATACACACACAGAAAGAGAGAGAGAGAGAGATTGCAGCACGAGCAGCATAAATAATTAAATGAAATATTTACAAGCGAAATTAACAACAATTTGTAGCCGAGTCTCGTTAGGATCATTGGCTAGAATCATTCGACTGGCCATAAGCATCCATGTCCCAAGCCCCAGTCGGACATCTCTCTGGACCCACATGGGGCAGGCACTGCTCACCCCTGCGGATTGTGCGTGTATCATATTTCTGAGATCGCTGCCACATTACAAAAACTATCTGCATAAATATTTTATACACTAAAACGATTAGTTTTTGTTTTTATTTTTTGCCTGCTGGGCTTATCATAAAATTGAGTTTATCATTTTTTAGCAGTAAAATTAAGTTGATTACTTTTGACTTAAGGAAATGTTTTTAAACGGGGTAAAAAGAAGCTGTGGCTTGAACAATACTTTTTAAAAGTCGTAGCAATTCAGAAAAAAAAAATCTTGTTTTTTAAAAAAACAAGTATTTTTAAGTATTTTTGAAAATTGTCTAACATTTTTTAAAGTACTTATTTTTTTGACTGATTTGTTTAGTATTATTTTGCTTATATAAAAGGTTAAGCAAAACTGTTTAGCTATTAATCAAATTTTACATTTAGGCTACGAAATCGGAATAAAACATGTAAATACAAAAACACATAAAAACTAAAAAAAAAGCTATTATTTTAGGCATATTTTGTAGCTGTTTTTTTTTTTTTTTTAGCTATTTAGACCAACTTTGTTAACTTTTAATTTTATCTGCAAAGCTAGTGAAACCACTGTGCCAACATTTTGGGTGCCTTCAATCGAGCAATCGTTGCCACCCCTCGCTCGCCCCCTCCCCCCGTGGTCGATGACCAACATGCCTAGCTGGCTGGTTGCTGGCTGGCTGCTGATTGGCATCGCTTGGTGCCAATGGTGCTAAGTGCCGAATGTCGAATGCCGTCGTCGTGGGGGCAAACAGTAAGCAGTGTTGGGAGCTGAGCAGGAGGGGGTAAAAGCTAACGTAGAACGGAGAGAGAGACCGTAAATCGTAAACCGTAGACTTGGCATATAGAGAAGATTGTAAAAAGCGTAGAGCGACATGCGCCGCAGCAGAAACTGTTGACTTTTCCAGTTGAGGCTTGTGCGGTTTTTTCTTCTTATTTCTTCATTTTATCATACTAATCGCTGGCATGTGTGTTAGTGTTGCGTGTGTGCAGAGTGTGTGTATAGGTGTGTGTGTGTGTGTGTGAAGTGTGTGATCCGCCGAGTGACAGGCGGCCGCATGTTGGGTCGACAAGTGTCAATAGTACTAATAGACGACGTTGGCAAATACGAGCGGGGCTAGGCTATGCTGGGGCTAGGCTGAGCTCAGCTCAGCTCGGCTCGGCTCTGCTCTGCTCGACTCGGGTTGTGTCTGGGCACGTTCTGTGTTTTAACCGAGAGGTTCTGGAAAAACGAAAACACAACGGTAAAGTTCATTGCCATTTAGCTGCCTGACTGTTTGGGGCACGTCACGCTGCTACCCCTCCGCTAACCGCTCGGCGCTCCTCAGACCCACAACTACTACAATTGGAACGTCACGTTGGCAAACACAGCTGCCGACCCACAGTCGATGTTTATTGTTGTTGTTGCTGTTGCTGTTGTTGTTGCTGTTGTTGTTGTTGACACTATCGTTCGTCATGTGACCAATTTTGAAACAAGTCAAACCTATCTCGGGCCCAGGGCCAAGTACCACAGTTCGTATCACTGCCGTAATTTGATTTCAATTTGATAAATAGTCCGATCTAAGCGCAGCTGCTGCCTGAGCATTTTGGTTGGTGTCTAGACTTAATGAGACCTTCGACGACAGAATAAAAGAAAATTAAGAAACTCGATTGTAAAGTGATTTTCAAAGGCAGGCCACGAGTTCGAGTCGGGGCGTTAAAATGTGTATAAAACATACACTTACACACACACCCACACTCGCACACACACACTCAATTGGCTTATCAGCTTTTGACCTCATTTAAAAGCCAAATAAAACACAAAGCTGGAGAGCAAATAGCGGCCACAACGATTTATGCGAACTTTGAGACGCGTCACATTAATAAATACAACGCCTTATCAACAACGTAGAGAAAGGCCTGCGGGGCGGGCGGCAGTTAGTAGTTTCAACTTTGAGCTAACAAAAATATATATAAAACTATATATGTATATATGTATATATATTTATATTTATATATAAACAACAGGAATAAAGACACATAAGAAAAGATTTGTTGTGTGGGTTGTTTGTTTTAGTTTACGATTTGATAACCAACGCAACACATAACATAAAATTTAGCTATTTATTGTGAATGTTGTTTGAATATTAACAGATTTTCAACTATCTTATCAAAACTGTGAATTGATTAGCTAGTTTTAATTTCATCAACATAAAAATAAAGCTCTTTATTTTAGTAACCTTTGTTGTTTATTTTGTGTTTCTATTTTGTGCCATCCAATTTGGTAGATAAACATTTATTGGGCTCTATCAGCAGCTGCATCTGGTTTAATTTTTCATTATGCACCCAATTTTTGTTGCCATTGTTGTCTTTATTCTTAACGTGATTTTCTTATGTATGTATCTCAAGTGTTCGGGCGCTAGTTCTTTAGGCTCGTTATTTGGGCTCTTATCGCTCGATGTTTGTCCAAGTGCCAAGTTGAACTATACCAAAAACCTAAGTAGTCTATATATATATATATATATATATATATATTTGTTTGTTTGTCTGCTCTTTTTACTGTATTATTGTTATTATTCTATGCCGTATTTGGTCTTCTTCTTCTTCTTTTTCGTTGGATTTTTTTTGTTGTTGTTCATATTTTTTTCAGTGTGTTCTAAATTTTCGTTTTGGTCGCATTTTTTTGTAAATCATGTCGCATTTATTAGATCATCAAGGTGTTAAAGATTGTATTGTGTGTGTGTGTGTGTGTGTGACGCGTTTCACTGATAATATTTGGTCTTTCTTAATTTGCCCTCCTCAACTGTTGTTCTTTTCTTTATTATTGTTGTTGTTAGTGTTTGCTTTTGGACAAGTGCGACACGAGATGCGGTGAAAGTAATTCAAAGTTCATTAGTATCTGATATTCCTATCTATGTCTGTGTGGAGTGCGCATTGACACGCCCACAAAATAAACAAAAATACTCCCCATATTTCATGTTGTATCATTTATCATTTATCAGATGATGATGTTTGCATAAAACTTATAAAAAACAAAACAAAAAAAAAACCATTGAAACTCATGCAACAACAACAAAATATTTTATCTTTATGGTGACAAACATTATGGAACAAAATTTCCATGTGAAAATTTCCAAAATATCAACAAAAAAAAAATAAGGAAATAAATGGTTACTCAGTGAGTTCAATAAAATTAACTGATTAAGTGAGCAATTCGTATGCCCATTAATAATATAAACTAATATTATAAACATAATCTCTAAAAGCATACAATATTTAGGGAGTCTTTTTTTTATTTACAATGATATTTGCTGAAATTAAAGTGATACTTTTCATTTTATTTTGTATATAGTACATATTACACAGAAAACTAAATAATAATTCGTTAAACTCGCAAGACAAAAATATGTAATATAAAAAATAAATAAATAAATAATTACGAACAAAATAGGAAAAGCCAACCAATTTTTCTTTTGGAATTATTTTATAATGTGAGGAGCACAATAATAAGGATAACTATAAAGTTGTTCATCGATTGAGTCTATAAAAACTATATGAAATAGTGAACGATGTCTGACGAATTTATGCCAAGTTTTTTCAAGATAGTTTGTAAGCTGATGTATCAGTTAACCCACAATCAAGACAGACATGGCTACATCGACTCGGCCATTAATGCTGATCAAGCCTGTATATAAGCCTTATGGAATACCTTTGCAAATTGCAAAAAAATAAGGCAATTATAAATAATAAGGAAGCTATTGGCCATAAGATTTGCATGCAACAGCCATATGAGGTCTGCAATTGAATATAATATAGCCAAGTTCTTGGCCAATTAGACGAAATGGAAATATAGCCGTTAGATAGCCGTTGTGGATCTATAAAACGCAGTTCGAAGCTCCAAAATATTCAACTGATGTGCAAACTATATATTTTATATAGAGATATATATATATAGATATATATATATATATAGATATATATGATTATATATTATATGATTATGGCCTGTAGTCAGGCCACGTCACACATAAAGAAACTAATTGCCGAGACTGAAGAAACAAATGTGACGGATTTATGGATATATGTGATGAGCAGCGAGTCGAGTTTAGTGTGAGTTGAGTGATAAAAACTCTACCCGTGTGCATTTAATAAGAAATATAACCAAACAGACAGACAGACGGACGGACGGACGGGCGGACGGGCAGAAGGCGCGCGCCAAAAAGCACCACTTAACAGGCAGGCAAAGGAGAAGGAGGAGGAGGAGGCTCATTTGGGTTGGTGTGGCAGCTCATGTGGGCATAGCGCACACGCGAATCTGCAGCGAAGCAGCAACATTAGACATGCAACTGTTGCAACTGTTGCAACTGCAACAACGAATCTCTCGCTAAATTTATGAACCTGAACCTGGGGGCCAAAGACAAGACAAGACAAGAAAAACAAAAAAAAAAACATAACAAAAACCAAAAAAAAAAAAAGCTTCAAGTAAAAATCAAATTAAAACCAGAGCAGGCAAGCACGAAAATTTCTAAGGAAATTTCACCCCGTATACGTAGGCAGCAGGCGGCAGGCAGCATGCAAGAAATGTGGCAGGCAGCGGCAACAGAGATGGTGGCAGGCAGGCGAATGACCAAAGCGCATTAAGGCAGCCAAGCGGCCAACCAGAGCAACCAACTAACAACAACTAACAACATCAACAACAACAACAACAAGCAAACAGCCAAGTGAAAAAACCTGTGCTAATTATTATTTAGTGCAGTTCAGGCAACAGAGCCGCAGAGGCGAGTGCCACAGCTACACTCACAAAAAAAACTCATAAACAAAAGCCAAATTATACATAGAAAAATCATACATTAAATACGCATATATTTATATATAAGCAGAAAATATTTTTTAAGTATAAAATATAATTTATGCTGCATTTCAAAATTAGTATTTGCAGAACTCAACAATTATTTTTCATAGTTTCACAAAAATAGTTTTAGAAATGTTCATTTTAAAATTTAGAAAAATCTTTTAAGGGTTAAAAATACCTAAATCTTCCAATAAAATTGTATTTTAGAGAAAAAAATATGCACACATATTTTAATTAACTTTTTTTCTGAAATTGTATTAAATTTTAGAGCGCATTTCTATTTCTGCGAGTGTAGCTGTGTGGCACAGCTAGATGCCACAAGAGACACTAGTCTGTAGACCCGGCTCTGCCACAGCAATCTGCACCAATTTAACCAAATAAGGCGCTTTTAGCGGCCAAATGCATTGCATGCAACGCGCAACTTGCTCTGCGATCAAAACGCATTTGCCCAGAGAGAAATCTGCAAGAGTTGAAAGGCCCCTCAAAGCCACAACTTGGGTGTGTGTGAACGATGAACGTATGTGTGTGAGTGTGTGTGTGTGTGTTGGTGTTGCACCTGTTTTACAGGAATTCAGAATGCAAGCGTCGTCGATAGTAAACTTTAATGCTAATAGTAGTTGTACATCATCAAGCAATGGTCCAAAAATATGCCAGGCACAACAAGTCGAAGGGGAGGGGCGTGGTGTGTCTGCATGTGTGTGTGTATGTGTGAGCTAAAAATCAAATTCCATTAAAGCAATTACAAAAAACAGAAGAAAAACAACAACAACAACAACAAGAATGAATGAACCTCTTCTTTCTCCTTTAGTGTAATTTGAATTTTTACTTAGCCAAGCCAAAATCAAATCAAGTCAACTTCAGTTCCCCAGTACCAGTTTGTCCAGTTCAAATGGCCGACGAAGAAGGTGTTAATCATTTATGAATTTCAAAGTTTCAATTTTGCTGACAGGCACCGTTAGTTTCTGCGCTCTTCAACTGTCAACAACTGGAACCGTTTCCTTTCTTTCAATCTTGACTTTTTAATCAAATAATTGTTAACTAATGCGAGACCAGAAACTTGATCAAAGTTGAGCTGCAAGTTAAAAAAAAAAAACCCCAAAGAAAATGCAATTGAAAAGTTGCATGATGATGCATGCCACAGCGTGTGGTCTGTTGCCAGTCGTATTAACTTTAAAATAATGCTGATAATGTAAAATGATCGAAATCGATATTGATATATTTTGGTAAATACATTTAAAGGATTTTTGTTTTTTTTTTTGGGATAACTAATTATTGAAATTTAAGAAATTATTTAAAGAACATATTATTTTCTATCAGTAATTTTTTTTTTCTACTAGATCATTTATCGAGATAATATATTATATTAAGATTAATATATTAATACTAATATAAATATATAAATACTAATATAAATATATTAATACTAATATTAACACTAATATATATTATATACCACTAATTGATTTTTTTTATGGCCTATCCTTACAAATTGGCTTTAATAGTAAAGATTAATAAATAAATCAACTCAGTTTGCTATATTTAATTATATTCCAAGCCAAGCAGAATTCTTGTTTTTATTGTTTGCTCGCTGCTGGAAAATGTGTTTTGTTAAAGTCAAATTAAATACTCCATTTAAGTTTCTGATCATTTGGCAATTCATTTATTCAATTTCCACTTATCTCGTGTCTTATAATTCCCAAGTGGTATTAGCCTTTTAAAGGAATTTGTAGCTCACCGCACAAGTATTTTCGAGCAATAAAAATTGCATTTAATACTCGGTGCAACAAGAGTTATAAGATCTCTTTGCGAAATAAATGTGCTATGGACTTTAATATCAATCTAAATGCTTGCAACTTTTAGTTGCACACACACACACAGACTCTCAGTCCCAAAAGATGTTATAGAAGAAAAAACATAATAAATAAAGGAAAAAAGTCAGTCAACATTTCGCTGTGGCAATTGACTGTTGCCATAAATTTGGACGCAACAAGAACAAGGCTTGAACTCGATTAAATTTATGTGCCACATGCAACGATTTTGGCCAAGCTCGACTTTCGAAACACATGTTTCTAGCCAGGCAGGCAGCAGGCAGTTAGCCAGCCAGCCAGCGATTGAGTTCAAGCAGCGGCTTTTGCTGCTTTATCGCCCAAAAAAATATCAATCAAGTGATTTGGCAGGCGGCTGCAAGTTGACGATGCAAGCCGCACAGAGACAGAGACAGAAAGACAGAGAGAGAGAGAGAGAGAGTAAGTGACAGTCTATAAAGTTCAGAGTTTGTGGCTTTTATCGCTCAACTCTGCAGCAAGTTGATAAATGGCACGCGGCAAGCTCTAAGAACGGCAGTGTGGCAAGACTTGGTGTTTTTGGGGAGGTGCAGGTGGAGGCAAGTGCCTCATTTAATTGCTGACAAATTTATAGAGCGCTGCGCATTAATTCGCTGCGCCCAAATCACAGAAATGCATTAGCCGCAGAGCAGTAGTTGCCACAACGGGGCAAGCAGGCAGCCTCAATGTGCAGCCAAGCTGCCGAACGCTTTCAACTAACGAAAAAACAAAAACAAAAACAACGAAGAAAAAAAAAGAAAGAAAGAAAAGCAAGCATAAGAAAAACCAAAACCAACAACTTGCAACTTGCAAGCTGCAAGTGCAACACGATCTCCGGGGCATTGCTGCTACTACTGCGTTCATTTAATTATCGAATTTAATTAATCTGCACTTGATTTTTTACGCCACAAAGCCGCAGGCGCAAGACACCAAGCTGAGCAGCAGCAACAACAATCTGAATGCCACAACCCCGCCCGCCCCGCCCACCATCTTTGCGCACTGGCTTAGCTGGTTTTTGTTGTTGTTGTTGTTGTCGCTGTTGCTGTTGGCCACAACCTGCACAACAGTTCGCATTTACAGCCCCTTTCCCCAGTCTCCCTGCTCCCTGCTCCCGTCTCATCATTGGCTTTGCTATCAGCCGACAATTGGCAAATTTGTCGTTTTTTTATATAATTTTGTGCAATTTAGTTTGTTGTCTTTTTCATTCATGAATTTATTAAAGGTTAAATAAAATAAAAAAAAAATAAAAAAAAAAAAAAATAAACAAAAAAAAAATAATAAATAAAAAAATAATAAGTAAATTAAAAAAGTAAGTTTTTGCAAAAATAAGTTTGAGGAAGCATTTCAGTCTCAGCAACAAGATTATTTTAGCCATTTCCGATCGATCTTAAAGTCTATAAAAGCTTTTCTAATCTTAGCAGACTTCAAGAGGCTAAATTTTATAATTTAGATAATTCTTCATAAAGGAAATCGAAGCTTTTTAGTGCTATTTAAAGCTGATGATTTCAATTCTTAAACTTAAAAGAAAAAAATTTCCTTTGGCAATAGTAAATTGTCAATCAACCACTTATTAATGAATTATTCCGACTATCTGACTGATTAGAGTTTTGAGATTTATTATAAATGAAATCAATTTTATTTTTATGGGTAACACACTGCGTATGCGTTATGCATTAAAATAATTCAGAAAAATCTGTTTAAACTTGGCCATAGTTCATATTGTTTATATTAAAGTAATAACTGCTTTATTTACCCCTTTTATTTGTCCCTTATGGAATTGTAAATCATATTCTGAACGCACAAAGGTTCTCTTGATAATCTGGCTTTGCACACATCGTACACCTAAATACATAGGTGGCATACATTGTAGGGGAGTCATGTATATTATATGCTGAGCCACAAGTTGTTGTCGCAGTTGTTGTTGTTGTTGTTGTTCTCGTTGCCTTGTGTTCAACAAGTTCAAGCAGTTCAGAACCTTTGCTCGCGAACTTATCGCCGATGTGGCGGCACACAAACATACTATACATACATACATATATATATATATATATATATATATGTACATATATTTATAAATATATATGTGTATATTTATTTATGCGTGTGTATGTAAGACACTCGACAGCATTGTCAGGTTAGAGTGGCCCAAAAACACTCACACCAAAAATACACCTTCAAATCAGAAATTCGGTTGTGTGTTTAAAATAATAAATGAGCCATTAAATCGCAGCAAATCTTAAGGAAAATACATTTTGATATATTATTTAATAAATTCTATGCTACAGCAGTTTATATAACGCAATAAATTATTATCAAAAAGTAAACATTTAAACTAACATAAATAAAATGCCAGTTTAAAAAACTCAAAACATTCATATATCAATAAAAATGTCAACATGTAAAATTGCTGGAAAGCCCCAAGCATTTTGTGGCAGTGCTGGGGGACCCTTTTTTGGTTTTTGTTTTGTACATTGGGAAATACAATTGAGCTGTATTTTGATTGTTTCGTAAAGTATTTATAATCAAACAATAGCAACAACAAAAACAAAAAGAGCAGCAGCTGCAACAACAACAACAAGAACAACAACAACAATAGCGACAATCAACAAACGAGCAGCGATGTCGCGCCTGATTATATAAAATAAATATCTTTGACTTGAACTTTTGCTGTGTTGACTGTTCCCATTTTGCCTGTACACACACACACACATATATATATAAATATACAAATATGTATATGTACAAGCATACGTACATATTTAAAAAAAAAACCGAGCAAAAAGTCAAAGCAGCAAAGCGGTCGCCGCGTACAAAATTCAACAGCAGCAAATATCAGCAACAACAAAAACAACAACAGCAGCGGCAAGCTGTCAGGCTACATATGTATAGCACACAGATCAGCCAACAGCTACAGCAACAGCAACAACAAATGTATACACAAACGTCAAAAAAGTCAACTGCGCCGCTGCCATTTGATAAGAGGCCACAAGTGTAAATATAGACGACGACACCAAAAAACAAAAACAACAGCAGCAACAATAACAACAGCAGTAGCAGCAGCAGCAGCAGCAGCGACGACGTCGACGCCAACGTCCACGACCGTTGACTGGCCGAGTCAAACGTGGACGCCTCTCTTATGCATATGTAGTGTGTGTGTGCGTATGCCTGCGCGTGTGTGTCAAAGAGAGCGCAATAAAGAGTAAGCAATCGACGCATTTGCTCTTACGGCCTTTGACGTGCGACACGACGTATGCGCAATACGCTTTCGTTCACACTTTGCATTCACACTCACATTCACAATCGCATTCGCATTGATTGATACTAGAAGAGAATGTGTAGTTGTTGTTGCTGTTGTTGTTGTTGCCTTTGTGTCCGCTGCTGTACTTCAGCTTTTGTGCAGTTCAGAAGAGTTCATTTTAGGCATTTTTGTCGTAGCTGTTTTTATATGTATATTCTTCTTCTTTTTTTTGGCATGTGCACAAGTGGGTGCGGGTGCGACGACTGTGTGCGTGTGTGTGTGGTATATATATATGTGTGTGTATATATATGTGCATATACGTGTCACAATGCAGTTCAAATTGCCAGCAAATTCGCAAAAGCTCCTTTTTTTCTAAACGCAGGCAAATTGAGTTCGATTTGCTAAACTGGGTCAAATGTGGTAGGGGGAGCTTACTGCTTGTAGTGTTCAAAGTGACAAAAGCTTCGTGAAGAAGAAGAAACTTTGTTTTTTATAAAGTGAACACAAAAAGGAAGTCAAGTTGAAAACGACCCAAATTATACTTATATCAAAAAATAATTAAAATTAAAGACGTACAATAAAATGTTAAAGAGGAACGAGAAAATATGATATTGATGGAATATTATTTTTTAAGATATATTTACATCTTTATTAAAGAGTTGCTGCGAGGCGCAGTTAAGTGTAATTTTCTAGATATTTTTTTTCACTATATTATACACATTTCATAAAGATAACGATGCTGTCAATCAGCTTTCGAAAAAGTGTTGAGTCCGTGGCCATATATAGATGGGATCCACCCATTTTAAGTATAGCATACAAAAAGTAATTTTCACGCAAGTGTCAAAAGATAAACGCCGTAATTTATGCAACATAAATGGTCATAATGATGCATGCAACAACAACAACAACAGCAACAACCACTGCTGTAAATGCGACTGCATTGTTTTTCTTGAGTTTGCAACGATGCGATTAAGTGACGCGTGCAGCAGGCAATTTAACAGCTCAATATTTGCATAATAACAGCGTGTGACAACAACAACAACAAAAAGTGGCAATAAAAAAAAAACGTCGTTAAGATGCGCCTCCTTTGCTTTGGCCAAGACAAAAAGCAGCCAATCGATGCAATTCAATTGCAATTGCAACTTTGGGGCACAAAAGAAACCCAAACAAAGGAGCCACAAATATGTGGGTGAATTATGTCGCAAAAGGCAACCCAAGACAAGGAAAGGGTATCAGTGCTGAAGTTTGGGGGGAGGCGGTGGGGGCGGACTGCAGTTGGATCATAAATTGCCCTCGGCACAAACGGCGCTCCAATGACGGATTGACAAATCGTCGATTCGGGGGAGTTTTGTGACAAATTTATGACAGACTTTTGTCTTTGGCCAAAAATGTGGACGAATGATCATAATGATCGTCATAATGATCGTAATGATAGTCATGATCGTAATGAGCATGATTGACGTTGTTTGTGCTCTTGTGGCACGTGAAGACGCGCCAATTATTTATGACTCTGTGGGGCAAAAGTAATAATTTGCCAACAATTTCTCAAATCCATGTGGCAAGACAGGAGGAGAAGGAGGAGAAGGCATGATGAACTTGATGATCATCGGTGCTGATATGCAATCATCATAATGAACATGATAATTTGCATTTTAAATGCGCAACAATGTGGCACGTGAAGTCGTATTTCGAATACGTTACACACTGCAAAAAATAATTGCTTCAAATTGACTAACTAAATTTTTTTTTATATTAAGAATCCAAGCGGGAAATTTAGTAAATCCAATTTTAATTATTAAACGGAATTTGAACAGTTGTGTGGTGATTAACAATAATAACAAATTTATTTAATTTTATAGTTTATTTTGGTAACAAAATCATTTAAAAATTTTTTGAAAATTATATTTAATAATTGAAAATCTTTCTGTATATTTTATTGTTTGATGACTTCCTTTTTATAATTAAAAAAGAATAGTTGAATTTATGTTAAGAAAGTTCGATATTTTTAGTAATAAAACTTACTAAAAAATTATTATAAATAAACATAAATTAATAAAGAAATTTCCAAATAAATATTTCAAACTATTCAATCGATTGCAATATTTTTTTCGCTGTGCACAAAAATAAAAAGCCAAGTCCAAAGACGATGGCATCTTTTGGCCATTTGAATACCGAACGAAGACGAAGCGAAACGTGGCGCAAAGACGCACAGACGGACGCACGTTTGTTGCATGTGGCATAAAGCACTCTGCACGCGGTGCCGTCTCCTGTCCATAGACACATACACACACACACACACACAGGTCTCAGCTCGACTCTCGACGACTGTCGAGTGTCTCTTGTCTCTTGTCTCTCGACTCTTGAGACTCCAAAGGAGTCGCCTTATTTGGCTGTGCCCCAAAAGATCGTCTTTCTTCGTCTTCCTCCTCTTTGAGTACGTTTACATTTTGCCTGAATCGCTCAGCCATACAAATTTGTCACACGAAATTGGTGTTTGTGACAAATCGGGTAAGAGCGGGATGGGGATAGAGTGGGAGTTGGGAGTTGGGAGGTGTGTTGGGGTGGCGGGGAAGTGGTAAGCGGGAGGATGGTGTTGTGACAAGTGATTGAACTATTATACGCTGCATATATGGAATGCTTTGGGTATAATAAGTGTTTATGCACTCGGCTCATTTGCATTTTTGTACAGTTAGCCTGGCCAAAAGAATGCCACAAAATGTTTATTTAATTTGAGTTTAGCTCAGTTCGACTTCGATTGTAGTGAATGTCAAATGACTAAAAGAAAGTTATGCAACAAGCCAAATAAATCGGCTTTTTTATGCATATATCTTTATTGGCATCCATAAAAGTGGAGTGGAATTTTTATATGCATATAATTTGGATTTTTATCCAGTTTGTGTTTAGATTTTACACTCTGTTTATAATCCGTTGAATTTTAGAGTTAAAGAAAATAATTATTTTATTTTTATAACATAAACATATATATAAATATATATACAACTGTAAAAATGTATGCATTTATTACAAATGTTTATTGCACTTAATCATGAACCATAAAGATATCAACTATACAACTAAAAAGTATAATTAATCTTATTTTATATTTTTTTTTTGGTTTAGTTTAAGTATTAAAATATGGCTACACAAAAAAGAAAGTCTTTTTGAGGATTTATGGCTTTTATAGAGTGGTAATTAATTGTTATTTTTACTTTTATTTTTATTAATGATAATCCTAGATTTATATTTAAAGTGTATCCGATTGTCTACCAATTCTCGCTGCTTTTTTAGGGTACCTAAAAACAGCAAAATTAAATTAGCTATGAACTTATTACGATTCACGTTTGCAGATAAAATTCAACTGATCTTCAGAGATGCATTTCGGCATTGGCAGATTATTGGATTTGTTTATGTTTATAGATCGAGTTATTAGTTCTGCAATCAGATCAGAGACTATCTTAAAGATAAGCCAAAGCACAACTTGTCGTGTTGCACTCACTCCAACACACTGCTTGCCTCATTTTTGCATCTCTTTGGTAATTTAGTGCCACAAAGTCCACAAAACGTCCCAAGATGCCGACTAATTGAGACATCTAAAGTCTGTGGCACGGTAGGCGGGGGGGAGGTGTGGTTGAGTGAGCCTACCTCTCCACCACTGCCATGGTTCTGAATAAGTAAACATTAAAACACACACACACACACAAGTGTAAAAAGCGCATAAAGCGCCAGACGATGTCAGCACAAAAAACGGCTGCAGATCATTGCAAAACTGCTGCTGCTAAAAAAAAAGAAGAAAACCCTTTCAAACGCAAAACTATAGAAATCTCAAAGATTCTCCTTGCTGCTGGCAACCGTTGAGCCGCATGCAGCATGCCGCATGCCGCATGCCGTTTGCCACACGCCCCACACTCCACTCCAGACATAAAATCAGCAACAATTTAATAGCAATTTTACAACGTGTGCACTTCAAGAATCTCCCCTCTCTCCCTCTCTCTCTCTCTCCACCTGCATCTCCCTCCTTTTCTCTCATATTTCAAGCCAAGATATTCCAAGCAAACATCTTCAGTTTTAGCCACAGCTTACACAGCTGTTAATGAAGATTTGATGTTGGCTAATTCTTTTCTTTTAGTTACTCTAACTTGTGGATCATCTTCGCTATTACATTAAAAACCCATCTTAAGATCAAAGATATTTTAAATATCATTTCAAATAAATGCAAATCTTATTTGCATAACTAAATTTTCATTGTTATTTATTATCTAATTATTATTTTATGCCACAACAATTTAAGAGTATTTCAGTTTCGTCATTTTGGCAACAAACTTTTCAATCGTATATTTTTCACTTTTTTGTGTTGTAATTTCAGGATTTGTGCAGGAAGTGAAGACTTCATTTAATGGCAGCTGCGACTGGCTAATCCCGAAACTCTTAAAGATGCTGTTATATCAAATGGTCGAGGGGCTGCCGAAGGGGAGGGAGGGGGGCAGCAACAGGTCGTTAAAGTGCGCAAGTTCATTAGACGAGTCATAAAAGAAATTAAAATAAAAGAAGACAACTAAGCAAAAATGTTCGACGTGTCAAATATTCAATTTGTAATTATGGCCAACGTTTCAAAATTGTTGACCAAAAAAACAACGGGAAAAAAAGAAGAAACCAAACAAAAAACCCATCTAAATTCCACAGCAACTGTCATACGAACATTGACCTCTCCCCCCCCACCTCCCTCTACACTCCACTGTGGATGGAGGTGGAGATGGAGGTGCAGGGGCGGGGCACTTAACTCACACACAAAATTGGTAGCTTGGGTTTGCGTACGTGACCGAATAATGAATAACTTTCAAATTGAATGATCAAACACGACCAAAAAACTTCGAATAAACCAAACTCAGGCTGCCTCCGAGAATTTGTTGTTATTGTTGTTGTTGCTGTTATAGCTGCCTGGGTGTCATAAAGCTGGCGAGGCCAGCATAGGAAAAAAAAAATAAAACATCTAAGAATACAAATAATAAAAACCTGGCCAAAAGCTGTTAGAGCCGCATTTGATTTTTTTGGTGTTAAGTTGGCGCGGAGAGCGTTATTTTATTTTTAGGGTCACGAGCAACGTGAAGGTGGCAAATAGTAAAAATAATATTCTAATAAAAAAAAAAACACAAATCATATAGCAGCAAATACATAAAACACTTGCAACTAGAAGTAAGGAAATAAAATATTTATTTAAAGTACTTGGCAAATTGAAGCTTAAAAAATTAAGTCTTTACATCTTATCGATCCTAATGATCTTAAAACTTTTGCCAAAATCTTTGTTCAAAATAACTATTTAAATCATAAATTGATGCTGAAAAATTTGTCAATAACTTATATATCTTTAGTTTCTTCTTCAGATGTATCTTTAGATATATCTTTAGAGTTTCAGATGCTGAAAGCTTTGGTAAAAATCACATCTTCAGTTATATTAATTCTAATAATCTTAAGGCTTGATAAATTTTGCCCCATATCGAAAAATATAACGATGCTTATATTGAGTTTATTTATATAATTGCTTATCACTGATTCTAATAATTTTGCATTGAAAATACATTTAAAGATTCACTAAAAATAGTTAGGGAAATTTTGCCCATGAGATACGAATTATATTTAAATAAAAACTAAAAAAAAATACTTGAACTGTCATAAAAAAAAACCCGTAAACATTAGTATAAAATTAGAGGGAAAAAAATAAAAATTACTGAAATCTATTCGAGTTGCTTTTAACTCAATTAGTACGTGCGATTTCCTGATATGTGCGCCTCATAATAAACTCTTTATTTATGTTAATTTTAAAGCAACACATTTTTTTTAAACTGTATTTAAAGATCTTTTGGCAGCTTCATACAAAAGAAAGGAACTTGAATCTTTTGTCAGTTACTTTCTGCAATTTGTTGGGGTCGTAAAAGGCCTCACCTTTGGAGGTTCTTGTTGGCACCGCACCCTCTACTCGGCTCCCCTGCCCTTCTCCTCCCCCCGCCACATCGCATACACTCTTTATATACTCTGAGAAATGTTAATAAGCAGTTGGCATTTTGAGCAAGCGGAACATTTTGGAGACACGCATAAAAAGACAGCGACGGAGACAGAGACGCAGACGCAGACGCAGACTGCTCTGCTGCCTGTTCACATATTCTATGCAAGCCTCTCAGCTTCTCTACCTCACTCTGTCTCTATCGCACTCTCTTTCTTACTCGTTCTATCTCTGTCGCACTCTATCTCTCTTTCTGTTATTCAGTCTGTTTCGATTTGCCGATTCTCATAAATATTTTGAGCACGTTGCGACATTTTGTCAATATCTGCGCCAATGATCATCAACGTATATGAAGGCAACCTGCCCCCGCAGTCCAACATACGCCCCCCTTTGTCCAACACCCTAACTCACCTCTCGTTGCCCACACTTTATCCTCATGTTTGAGACGCGTGAGTCGTTCAATGATTCTTTTTTAATTGAATTCTAAAAACGTTGTCAATTCTTCTTTGTTGTTGTTGGGGCGCTACGCGTTGGTATCTACATATGGAAAGGTATGTGTGTGTATATATACATAAATGTAGTTTAAGGTATGAGGTATTTTGTTATAGGGTATAGGGTATTTTTTTTATGAATGTCTCTCAGCTCAATGAGCGCAAGAGAAGTCAGCCTTTTTGTTCTTGTTGTTGTACATTATCAGACTTAAAGCATGTTGATGGACAAGACTTTATTGTTGCTGTTGTTGTTTTTGTTGTTGTTGTTGTTGTTGCTTTATTTTATTTTATTTTATTTTTTAGCGCGCTCTTGGACTTGACAATTACACGGCTATTTTTTATGTGCTTGTTGTAGCTGGCTACTTTTTTTTTTCAATGACGTTCGTTAAATTTGTTACAGTCATGGTTAACACACATACACTCAGAGACACACACACATACATTTGTAAAATATGATGAGCGCCCTGAAGTTTGTTTTTTTCTTTACACCCGCCTTGTTTAATGTTTATAATTTATTATTACTCTTTTTTTATTATTATTATTTCTAACAAACGGCAGCAGTTCAAGTTCAATTGTTAATGTAAAAAGCTACTCACAAAGCTTAACGCCATTAATATTGTTTTTTCTTTTTATTTATTTTTTTTTGATTTTTTCATTATTGGCATAATGTAAAACACCAAAGAAAAAACCACACATTGCTAGTAAAGAATAGCAGAACACATGTAACTAAACGTCACATTTTTTAAGTGAAGAGTGAACATTTAATTAATGTCAATTATTATTCAATTAGAGTGCACCTCCAAAGGTCATCGAAATTAATGAACTTTTGACTCTGCCACAAACACGACGGCAAACTCTTTAATGTTCACAGTTAAGCACAGCGAAATTCAGTTAAAAGCAAATATCTAAAATACAAATAGCAAATCATCAACTTCAAATATAAAGAATGATACTTGAATAGAAAGCCAATTATTAATGTTGTGGAGAGTTTCTAGTTTCTTGTGCTCATTTCACAATGAATCACCTCTCATTATCGAATGCCTTCTGTTAATTAATTAATTATTATTTACTCAATTATTTACCAATTTCATAAGTAATGCTCCTCTATGCAGAGTTGCATGCGGCAGCTTCAAATTGTAAAGCATTAATAACAGAAGTTTTGCGCATATTTATTACATTTTTTTTATGTTTTGATTTATTATCTTGTTTTCTTAATTTACTATATCTTTAAATTATTTCGCAGCTTTCCTTATTTTTTCCTGTGTCCAAAATCTTTCTTGACAAACTTTCAGTTTTCATAAAGTTTTAAATATAAAACGCTTTCTCAATGTGGTTATTTATACACTACACATTTTTCTGTATTTGGGATTGTAATGGAACTTTTTTTATAGAGTTTTAAAATATTCCCTACCACCCATCACACACTTTGTGCTTGAAAATCGTTTAAAAAAAAAGCTTTTGTCAACGCATTACAACATAATGCAGAATGTAGAACCGAATTTGTAATGGGATCTGGGCTGATTCTGTTCACGCGACAGACAAAGGAAGTGATGCAACGAGGCAACGAGGCAACTAGGACACGAAAGCTTTCTAATGCTTTGCTTAGCCAGAGATTTGCTGCAACAATTGAAAGGCTGACCTTAATGATGAATGAGTTAACGACAACGGGTTATAAAGCTAAACCTTTGACAAAAAAAAAAAAAACACAATGCAGCAAAACGCCCAGGAATGCCAAAACAAACAATAAACATAACTCAAGACGAAAAAAAATAAAAATAAAAAGTGTCAACGTCAGGTGAGACGACGTCGACTCATTATTAATGTGGCTCAGTTGAGGCTGATGAATAAACGTCAACGGTAGACGCAACTTCCACTGCACTCCCAAACTCTGCGCGCGCTCTCAGCGTACAAAAGGCGCGGGCGTCGCTGCTTTTGGGTGACAATGGCGGCGGCGGCGGCGGCAGACTCAAGAGAGCAAAAAGCAATTGCAAAAAGCATTAGCAAAAAGCAATAGCAATGCAATAACTACAGTCAAAGCAGAATGTATGTATGTGTGTATATGCTTTATTTGCGTTGGCTGTGACCGCGACGCGTATAATTTACACGTTTTGCTCATTTGCGATTCTATGGGCGCGCAGCCTGAAACAAAACACAAATGAATTAAAATCACACACACAAATATACACACACAAGGGCAGAGCGAGTGAGAGAGAGAAACACACTCAAAGCAAATCGAGTGAAATTCCAACAAGTGGCATAATTGCGCCCTGCGGCGGCTACCGTGCGGCCATCGATATTAAATAGATGGAGAGAGGGAGCAAGAGAACGAGAGGAGTCAGGGCATAAAAATCGCAAATCATAACTACAACAAACAACAAACAATAAATAAGTGCATGGCAGGCAAAGATAAAGAGCGAAAGAGCAACAAGTGTGCGTGTCTCAAGTCGTTTAACTGCCATTGCCGCCGTCGTCGTCGCTGCTGCTACTACGACCGAGTGCAAAGTTGAGCAGACATAATGAACGAGGACGCGTAAGGTGAAGGAGACGACAGAAGGCAACTGCGGCTGCGACTGCGCAGTCGTCATCAACAACTGCACGCAACGGCAAATAAAAAAAGTATCATTGCGCTGCAGATGCTCTTTTTGCTTAAGAGACGCAGCTGCATAAGAAATGCGTTGTTAAATTAGAGAACATTAGTTTTATGTTATAATTGAGCGTTGAGCGAGTGATTGAGTAAAAGTTGACGACTTGGCTACTAAAAAGTCAAGCTAATGAAAAATCAAGCAGTGCTCAGAGTAAATCATTTGTCAGTATAAGTAAAACATTAATATGTTGTAATAAATAAATTAATATCTTAAATAAACAATCAAGTAAATGGCAAAATTTAATATTCCATTTTGTATAAACAATTACATTTTGAATATATTTAGTGTTTAATACTTATTTACAAATAGTAAGCCACAATTATTTTATAAAAAATTAAGGAATTAATTGCTTATACAAAATTATCACTTTTATTTGCGGTACATGTTTGTATTAATGCCGTTGTTTACAAGCTATTAAATAGCCGAATAGAAATCCAAGCTCAAAGTGTATAACATATTCCACATAAATACATAGACTTATGATATATATGTTGGTGTATGTGTATGTATTTTTTCTTGCCTGACTGCAGTTCTCCATTCTCAGTTCTCAGAGTCTGCTCAGCAGTTGCAGACAAGTCAACATTCCATGGCCATTTGCAGGGCATAAGTTCGCGTCAAAGGTTTCGAGTAAGGTAAGGTAAGGTAAATAAATAAAACAAAACAACAACAAAGTACAGAGTGCCAAAGAGTGAAGCGCAACAAGCGACAAAAACAACAGCAACAATATCAACAACAACAACAATAACAGCAACGACAGACAAAGGTTATAAATGCAGCGCTGCTCATATTGATATTGTATAAGTGCTTGTTGTTGTTGTATTAGCCTTTAAGAAAGCGTGTGAGGGGTGCCAGGCAGGAGGGAGGACTCTCAGTCGGGTCGCTTCTGTTTCTTCTTTCTGCACCTTCTGTGTTTCAGCCCGAATCGCAGCGCCGACTCGTTTTGCATTTTAATTTTACTTCTGCTTGTGTTTTTTTTTTCTGTTTTCTTTCTTAATCATCATCATCATCATCGCGATCGTGATCATGATCGTCATCGTTGCATGCTTGTTTATTCTTTTTATACTTTATTTTTGATTATTTTAATTTTAAAGCCGCGCAACGTTGTGTTTTTTTATCGTCTTCCTCAACTGTGCGTGTGCGTGTGTGTACTTGTGTGTACGTGTGTGTTGCCTTATTTGAGGAGCCGGTCAAATTGAAGTCGAGTCCCAAGACGCATTCAAATTTTTGTGGCATTTTTTTCGGGGCGTCCCCCTCTTGCCGTACATAAAGAGGTGCTTTGTTTTAATGAAAATTTGCATGCTGAATGCTTAATTTTGCCAGCACTTTACTTGGGAGTGGCACCAATTTTGTTTCTTTACTCTTTTGTATTCTTTTTATTTTTTTGGTTTAATGTTTTCTGGTCAAAAGGTTGTGAACGTTTCCGAAATAAAAACAAAGCCACAGCTGCATAAGTATTGGTGAGCTTTTCAAAGTTTAAATGAAACAGGGCTTAAACTCAAGAAAAACTTTC
The DNA here is from genome assembly GCA_035042405.1 of Drosophila demipolita. Lineage (NCBI taxonomy): Eukaryota > Metazoa > Arthropoda > Insecta > Diptera > Drosophilidae > Drosophila > Drosophila demipolita. Next base: position 1,523,264 of record JAWNLI010000044.1, on the reverse strand, counting down.
TGTTATCAATCGATTTGTATTTAAAAACATATTTTATAATTTTTATAACGATTATCTAATAGTTTTAAGCCATGTATTAAATTTTTGTGCTTCCTCAAAATAACTTAATCAAATTTCAATATTTTTAAAAACTGCAAATAATAGATAATTTCAAGAACACTTCTTAGTATTCAAAAATATAATACAATATAAGTTCTGTTGTGAAGAGCTATTAAAATCATTGTGTTGCATCAGATAATATATAATATAAACTTAAAACTAATTAATTTGCGTTTTAGGAAATAAGTAAACAGATTAATGTTAAGTTGGCAAAACTCAGCACACTTTGCCTTTTACTTTTCGTGTGGAATTATTCTCATTCTCGTTTGGGATTTGTGCGACTGGTTCGAGATCAGAAAGAGCTACACAAAAGTCAAAGGTGAGTGCCATGACATCATCATTATGATTATAATAATCATGAGCATTCGAAGCGGCTGCAATTTGGCTGAATTCCAATTCAATTTGCATATATATATAAAAACTTAAACTAAGCAAATGAAATACGAATGTCAGAAGAAAATTGGTAAATATCTGTGAGAGTTCAGAAAATACATTTGTCGGTTTTCTTTTCATGTGCAGTGGCACAAAAAGTAAGCAAACTGACCCAACAAACCATATAAGTTGGACGGTGGAACCTCGACAAAGGAATACTAACAACAAAAAAAAAACACAAACAAACAAACAAAAAACCAAATGAAAAATAAATACAACAAAAGCAAAAACAAAGGCGTAAGGCGATAGTTGAACTTTCAACACCTAGTTTTATACCCTGCACTATGAACAACTCGTTTTAAACAGTGTATATTGAAGAAGTGTAGATGATGTGCAAAAGTTGGCAAATATTAAGAGTAAAACTATTTAATTGAGGAAATTAAGCAACTTGATCTCAAGGCAATAAAAAATAAAATAAAAAAAATTGGGAATACAAATAAGAGCTTGTAAAAAATTCTATTAAAGGACTGTTTGTAAATTTTTCAAGTATTTTTGAACAATTTGATATTTTCTATTCAAAATCATCGTAGAATGACCTTTGAAGGTTTGCAGTAGTTTATTGTTATTATTTGTACGAACAATTAAATGTTTTCAAAATTATATATCAAATTAAAAAAAAAATAAAAATAAATATTAAAAATGGAAGAACAATTTACGATTGATATTTAATATTTTTCTGATATTTATCAAAAATATATATAAATAGAAACTTTAAAAAATTGTAGTTATATCGAGGGTATTTCCACTTCGATATTTGAAAACTTGGACACTTGTGTCGTGTTTCAGTTTGGGGTCTCTGGGTCTGGTCTGGTGTTGGTCTAGCTCAATATGCATTGTTGTTATTGTCTATGGAGGCAGTTAAATGAATGCGATAAATGCTGCTTAGACAACGGAGACAAGCGACAACAGAAGTGGAGTCACAGAAGTAGCGATGAAGAGTGGGGTTATGGGCGGGAGTAGGCGTGTCTCACTTACCGGAATAACACCAGGCTGGCCATACTACTGTTGTCTCGGTATCAATTTCCTTCATTATGGTGGGCTCAACATATTGTCAAAACCACACCGCACCGATTCGATTTGTTTCTTATTGTTGTTGTTGTTGGTGTCTCTCTATCCCGCGCTCCTGTTGCGTATCCGGAAATAAACAAAAGAAATGCGAAAGGAAAAACGTTAGAAAGAGCGAGAAAATAAGTGGACTACAGTTATTAAGTTATTTGAATGCATTTTTTGCAGTCATCATTGCGGCGTTTATTTCGCTTCTTTTCTCTTTTCCTCCTAGTTTGTTTTCTTATACCCTGCACAAATTATAGGTTGGTTAAAAGGGAGTAAAATTAAGCATGCAAGAAGTGTTCATATATTATCGATTAGCAAAAAAAAAATAGAAGTGATTTAGTCATGCCTATTTATAGATTGGCCTAAATTAGGAATTATGATAAACAGATCAGGTTTATTTCGTGTTATCAATCGCTTTGCTCGTTTTACGATAATCCATATAGATCGCTTAGCGATAGCACCAAATGCCACAATTGAAAAAATATATTTTTTTATCGGGTTTGCTTAAAATTGAGTCCATTTTATGCACATCAATTTTTCTTTTTTTTTGGCAATTTTCAACATGTTTTGAACATCTAAGAATAATGGTTAGTGTAGTTACTTGTGTTCACAGGGTAACTACTAGTCGAACTGTATTGACTAAAGCATTGTTTTTTTCTGTTTGGTATTTTGGTCGACCAATTTTTCAATTATGCTCGCGCAACAACAGGTTGTTGGCCATTTTATGTCGCTAATTTGTCTTTGAATTTGTGGTGTTGTTGTTGTTGATATTGTTTTTGTTGTTCTTGTTTTTGTCATTTAAACTAAAATTGTTTGCGTTAATGTCTTCATGAGTTTAGTGTAGCTTTTAAATATGACTCGAGGCATGCATCTGTCTTCAACTAACCAAACAGCCAACAAGAGAAACAGCCAGTTGGGTGTTTCTTTAATTAATTAACCTGTTGTCTAAAAACAACTGTTTTTCCAATACCCTGCAGACACACTTATTTTGTGAAGTTGTATGCATTCACATATGTGTTTAATAATTTGTAAAATTATTTAAAATTAGGTGTGAGTGATTTTTATAATCACTTTTAAAACAATATTTAAAAATACGAATACGAAGATACATATATTGACAACAATATTTTCTTGATTAATTATACAACTTTAATTTCTTGAGAATATGAAGAACATTATGAAGACATACTTTTCACGATCACTTCCGCATTTCATAACTCTTTTAAGCAGTTTTGAGTGTAAAACTTATTTTGCATTTAGTTTGTGAAGACATGAATATTTTTTACCATTTAAAAAACTCATTTTAAACGGTTTTACCAAATATTTGAGAGATGTTTAGACAAATTTATTTTGTTTTAGTTTCAGAAAGCAAATATTAAATTTTTTGTTTAGTAATTTAAAACTTAAAAAAAATGTTTAAGTGGTTAGCTAAACTCTGTTAACAGTTTTTTTTCAGTTCTCACTTCCCTAACACTGCAATTTACAGGGTAAACGGCTAGTCTAATTATCATATGTTCAAATATAAACTTTGCTAATCGGGTTTCTCGCTTTTAAATTAAATGGCATTTTATGTTGTCAAATTAATTTTAACACAAACTCAATTTTAGCATGCCAAAAAAAAGGCAATGTGTTTAGGATTTTGCTGGATATTTAAAGATCTTCAAGCTAACAGCAATCAAGTCAAAAGAGTCTTGAAAATCGATCATTAAATATAATGGAATAAACAAGTGTGAACTCTTTTTGATGTTGAGTTAAGTTTAAGGTCGCGATTGGCTGAGAAATATTGAAACCGCTTTTTGCACTTCAAGTTTACCTTTTTGTTTTTGCTTTGATTGTTTTATATTTGATTTCAATTTATATTTATTTCATTAATTTATGTCGATTGTTTCACTTTGATTGCCGCCAACGACTTTTATTGTTGTTGATATTTTTGTTGCTGCTGCTGTCAATTTGTCATTCCAATTAACAAAAAACCGCGAAAGCAAAACTTTTGTTTTTTTTTTCTTTTGGCAAGCTTAATTTTTTTTGTTTTTATTTGCGTTGTTATTACACATAATTCTTTTTTTATAAAATCACCTCTTCAAGTAATTATTTTTATTTGTTATGGGTTGCATTTGCTGGATGCGTTTGTTTTGTTAGTTTTCCGCTGCAGTTTGCAATTTTTTGTTTAAATGTTGTTACTGTGTTTCCGCTCCCAAAAAAATGTATTTTTAAATAATCACATTTTTTGTTTCTTCGTTTTTTTTTAATGAACAACACACGCGTTGAATTTAATTTGTTGTTGTTGCTTTGTACACAAATATATAAATATTTCTTTCAATGCATAATTTTTTGGTCAAGTGAATTTATATTTTGTATTTGATAATTTGTTAAGCTGTCGCTGTGACCTTTAATAACTGCTCGATTCCTATGAAAGAACTTAAGTTGGCATTCACTTTTCGACTGATTTGCATTTCACATTTTCACGTTTGTGCTGCTAATTAATATTGTGTATCTCAAAGATACATTTTCGGCTATACTTTTGTTTAAAATTGAAATTTAACAGTTTTAAATTTTTAGCTTATTTATTGCTCGTTACGTGAATTTTGACATTTGAAAGCAGATTTCTATGCTTCGTCTTCTTCTGCTTTTGTTATGTCGCCCAACACGTGCAGCTTTGTTGCACAAACACACACACACACAGGTAAGTATGTATAACTGTGACTGTTAACTGGAATGGAATCGCTTAATCCTTAATCTCTTCTGAGCTGCGCGTTTGACGCACGCTAAATTTGCACGTTGCACGCTTGTTATTTTTTCTTTGTTAGAAATTTGTGGCTGGGTTTATCTGCACTGGAAATGTATTATTTTTGTTGTTTAAGAGCGCCCGCGCTTTTGCATACGAGTTACCGAAAAAAAAGGTTGCGATCAAGCGATTTGAGCTTCCTCAGTTTTTCTATTTTTTATGCTTGTTGTTGCTGTTGCCATTTAGCGCGAGCGCAATTCGCACGACTCGCAACGCAAACGGGCACGTACTGAGAATGAAAGCCGAAGCGGCTCCACTTTGGAGCCGCGGCTCAACACGTGTGCACACCAACACCAACAAACACATGCAAACAGCAGCAAGAAAGAGAGTGAGCGAACGAGCTCACTACAAGAGTGCGGCGAAACAAAGAGCAGGCACAGGCAAAGAGTGCGCATTGAGCTTTATCAGTTGGCTCGAGCGCTCTCTTACTTTAGCGCACGCTCTCTTGCTCTTGCTCTCTGTTTGTCACACGCTCTTTCGGTTAGATTAGACGTGCAGTGCGCAGCTGAAAAGGGTTCAATGAAGGTCAGCTGGTTCAGAGTTCAAACGCAGCCACACACACAAAAATAAAAGAGCAATGCATGCGGGAGTGTGTGTGTTTGTGTGTGTGCGTAACTTGCTGTAACTGTTTCGCTTTTGTCCATTTGATACTTTAGCCTCGTCTGTCAATCGTTGTTGTTTGTTGCACTTTTCCTATTGCCCAGTTGTTGTTCGGCGAAAAAAACACAAAACAGCTGCATATTAATTGCACAGCGTTCTAATGAAAAAACCTGTCCTGGCTAACAAAATAATATCCATATATATATCTATATATATATATATATATATATTTATATAGGGGTAATTCAATACAAGACGATATCATTTGATATCGCAACGACCTAAACAACCTTTACAAATGAAGGAAAGCCAAACAACAAAATTAAAATGAAATTAAATAAAACATATAAAACGCACGTCAAAAGACGCAGCAAAAATAAATACATATATGCATTCACATTTGTGTGTGTATGTTTATAAGTATCTTGGCCCATAGGCCAGTCGCCAAGATATACAGCCAAGAGATACAGCTACAGATACAGATACAGATACTGTGATACAGATACAGATACAGATTGAGATTCAGATACAAATGCGCCGCACACTTAACCCAAACGAGACCAAAAGCGAACCGACGACCAAAACGACGACCGAGCGACCTGAAATATTTTTAGAACTGCGACGGCTGCGTCGGCAGCGACTGCAAAGTCGGCCGCAACTGCGACGCGTCGCAATGGCATGCATATATTGTAGGATATAACCCCAACACACCCCCTCTCCCTTTCCATCGACGCTTTGACCACCCCACCATCGCCCAGTCTTCCCCCCTCTCAAAGTACCCAGGGGTTGCGCCTTTTGCTGGGACAACATTTTAACAGGGAGCAGAAAGAGAGAGAGAGAGAGCAAAAAAAGAAACAGAGCGAAAGATAGAGAGAGAGGGCAAGAGAGAAAGAGAGCGAGACAGCCAACGAGTGAGGTCAGAAGGTCTGTGATCTTTTTCAGGCGAACTGCAGCAAGCAAGCAAGCAAAAAGCAAAAGGCGCAACAAATGCGACTAAAAGGCAAATAAAAGCGACACATGCCACATGCCGCAAAGAACAAAAAAAACACGCCAAACAAAACAAATTCTTATAAGAAAGTGCGCTTTCTGTTGATGTTCCCAAAAGCAATTTCTTCTGTCTTGTTAAAATTGATAGAAAATAAATGCTTCTGATATACGAATTTTGAAAAGCTGCTTAATAATTTGATAAAAAGAAAACGAAAGGTTTAAAAATATTTTAGATTTAAATTTTAATTAAATAAAACAAAATTAGAACTGTTATAATCAAATATTAGTTGCAGTTTTGTAAATTGAGAAACTTTCAAACATTTAATAAGACTCTTTTTAACGTTTCTTTAATCATTTACAAAATGCATTTTACGCAGAATATTAAAAAGTCTTAAATAAATATATTTGTGGACTTTGATTTTTAGATCTAACCAGTCTAACTAAACTATTAATATGATCAATTAACCAAGGAACAGGTACGCTTGATTATTTATTTTTGAGAATTTACTTTGGATTTTGAAACATCGTGTCAAAAACATATTTATACCCTTAAAGAAACCATTATAATTTTGTCGTGATTTTTGTAACGCTTTGAAGTATACGTCGCTGAGTCTACAAATTAAATATAAATTCTTGAACATAGCCATATTTGTCTGAATCAAATTCAAATCTAACTTGCTACAAATTGTTTGAAATATCCGTTTCTTTGTTATAGGCGTGTTGAAGCCAGACCGGATCAGATCACTATATCATATCAAAAACTATTTTGCTTGCCCAGATATCCAAACAAAACACAAAATCTTCATTCTTTGCCTAAAAGTTTGTTTCGCGCAGATTGTATCTTTTTTTGCAAGGGTATTTGAAAATTGGGAAGTCTAAATTAGCATTTCTTACTTGTTTTTTATATATTTCAGATTTTTAATGTGTTGGATCAACATATTTAAACACCGAAAGAGTACATATATATATGTGAGTGTATATATATAAGTGTGTGTGTGTGTGTGTGTACTTTGCTGGCCAGGCAGAGCCAAAAAGTCAAATGACAAGACGCAAAAAGAAACCAACCGCAGAGGGTAAATATGTTGCCTGAGGTGCATATACGAATATATGTATGTATGTATATATATATATGTATATATATGAGCGACATACACGCAGCACATCAATGAATCAAAAATACAAGATATACAAGAAGAAGATGGAGCAAGCAGCAGGCAGAGCGAAGAGCAAGGTGAGAGGGCGAAGCATCTTATTTGTTTTTTTCTTATTTGACGTTGACAACTCGGCCGAACAGCACCCAAAAGGTGACTGTGTGTGTGTATGCGTGTGTGTGTGTGGGACGAACTTCAGTGTTGCAAAAATAAGAAAAATGAATATCAGTGAGTAGAAGAAGAAAACAAATACATCAACAACAAGCAGGGCAGCAGCAGCAGGCAGGCAAAAAGCGTGTTGCGGCTTTATAATTTATTTTTGCTGCAGTTCACAATTGACTCGTTGGCCTACACACCTCAAAACGTGGCAACAAGCGTCGCGCAGCAGCCACAATATTTCATGTCAGACTTTTGGGCAATCATTTAAAAAAGAAGCCAGTCAACCATTAATAATCAAAAACAAAAGAATTGCCAGTTAAATAGCCCTTTAAGTCTGTAATTTTGATCGATTTGCATTTCATCATTTAAAAAGATAATTTTTAGCCATGTAAATGTTTTCATCTGCTGCTCTTAGATTATTTTATTTATTTATTTTCACTATCAAGTTGAACTAACTAATTGCTTAGCTTAAGCCAATTTCTCCAACTTTCACACGTTATTTTTTTAATCACCACGAGATGATCCCGCAAGGAATGCCTCAAGTTTTAGCTACTGTCTCTTTATTTGCGAGTACAACTTGAAATGTTGACCTGCATTTTTGTGGCAGAGGCGCACGCAGGTGTCGTCGCGTTGAGCTGAGTACAGTTGCCACACCACGACCTGACCCCTTAGCAAAGTCTCTAAGCCTCTCGGAGACTCCTCGATCTTTGTCGCACAGTTTGTGCCTTGTTACTTATTTTTTTTGGTTTTTTTTCTGCTCATGTCCCAAAGACAGGCTTGGAGCATAACTGGTGCAAAAGTCTCAACACGCGCGCGCTGCCCACACGCCTGACTTGTGTGATCGAGCCTGGGGTATCTGCCCCAAACCCCCACCACCTTTCCCCTTCCCCCTTGTCACTGCTTGCCTCCTGATCTGCAGTCTACGGTGGCGTGGCCGTGTCTGTGACAGAGTTGAGTTGTAGTTAGTTCGCCACGCAGGCCAAGGAAAAAAGTGCACATAAAAAAGACAGCAGAAAAAAACTAAAACTTTCGCAACGAGCTCTTCTTACACACACACACACACACACATACAGCAAGAAATATCCTAGACTGTGGTTTGAGGCCAGAGTGTGCCGACTACACTGAAGAAACGCTTATCCTATCAAATATGCTCTAATTAAATATGTTAGGTATTTCAGAGTAGAACAATAATAAAATAAAAGTTTGTCTTTTGTGTTTGTTCTTAAAAAGAATAAATCAAAATAAATCGTACATTAAAAGAAAAAATATTAATAAATAAAAGATATTCTATTCTGTTATATTCTATCTCATAACAGATTTTAAGAATAATTCGTTAATAAGTTACTCAATATATAAGAATATTTGTTATAAATTCATATTGATAATAAAGAATCTTTTATTTAGTATGCAATAATGATATGTGATAATTATAATTAAATACATGTATTTTTAAATAAAAATACGTATTTGCTAAATAAGAATATTTAATTAGGCATATCAAATAAATTTAAAATTGATAAAGGTTTATATATAAGTATATATTTTGGGGACTAAATTGCATAATCATAGATAAATATTGCTATAAGTTGTCTTAAAAAGCAGAACTTTTTCGATAATAAGCCTAATGTATTGTTATATACATCTCTCTTATTTTCCGCTTGTAATCCTTTTGATTTCTTAAATAAATCAGGTTTGGTTCAGTGTATCCAAATATGTATATATGAAGTACAACGAGTACAAGTTGTATATTCAGATCGGTTCACAGTGTGTTCAGTTTTGTAGCTTTCAGTTTTCGGTTCAACTAAATTGAAGTGAACTCGACGCTGTCATTTTGGGTGCTATATATGTGTGTGTTTGGGTGTGTGAGTGTGTGTGTGTGTGTGTGTGTGAGGGCAAACGGGCGTTCGTTTGAGGTCTGGCATCGGTCGCCTCGATGTCGATCGGTTGTCGTTCCGTCTGTCCGTTCGTCTGTCTGTCTGTCGCCTGGCATTAGCATTTTTCAGTGTTGTTTTATTTTTAGATGCGCGCAAAAAACACACACACACAGAAACAGAATTGCAAGTGTGTGTGTGTGTGTGGATGTCTGCGCCAACGCTTCAACTGACTGACTGACAAACTGACTGACTGACAGCACTCTTTTTTTTTTTGTTTTGACAAACATCTTTGACAGCGCCCAGCGACAGTTTGCACCACATTCACATTCGCATTCACAACCACTCACATTCCTATTCACATACACTCATTTATAATATTCACTTTGGCATTTGGCTCTTACAATAAAAAAAAACTCGCTTGATCCTCTCTAGCTTCATGTTAAAAGTTAAGTTAAATTAAGTTTCTGAGCAAGAACATTCAATTTTTTATAGATTTATTTTTATATCAGATATCTTAAATTTCTTAAAGTTATTTGTTGTAGTTTCTAGAAAAGGCTGTTTTGTCTGTGTTATTATATATCATTTCTTTATAGAAAGCATATTAATTTTCCAAACGTTTTTGTTCTGCAAGCCCAGCTTTATTCTGGTCGATCAAATTGCATTTCCATTTAATTTGTACTTTATATATTGATTAAAAACTGCAGATTTATTACACTTTAAACCGCTCAAGTTAAACACTTTTATATATAAAAAAAAAATTACTTCTAGCTGATTTCACTTTAGTTCATTTGAACTTTCAGCTGAACTTTAATTTGAATTTTATATATCCGATTATAAAATGCTTTTAGAAGATTGCTTAATAATTAATATTAGATGATCTGATATTCAAGCGTCAATTCAAATTCCAATTTGATTTTGACGTACTAAAGCTGATTGCAATTATTATATATAGTCGATTTACATATATCTTGATCTGCATCAGCTTAACTGATCGCAGCTGTTGTTGTTGTTGTTGTTGGGGCTGTTGGTTGTTGATATCAAAGTTCAGTTTTGAAAATTTGCAAAAGCACACATTTAATTAAAGTTCAGCATCACCTCGGAGCAGCTCAACCCACTCTCGAGACAATATCACGACATTTGCAATCATTAAGCAGAGTGAACCGAACCAAGCTGAACCTCAGCCCAGAGTCAGTTTGAGTCAAGTTGAAGTGAACTCTCTATATTTTTTTTTTTGTGTTGTTTTTGTTTTTGTGTGGGCGCCAGTTTAAACTGGCAACTGTTAAAGTGGCAACTGGAACTGAAACTGAACAATCATTATTCCAACAAAAACAACTGAACAACGGCGCCGACTATAGCGAAATAGTTTTCGTGTTTGAGAAATCACCGACAAAGTGGGATGCTTTATGGATTTATGATTTCAGTCGGCGGCACAATTCAAACGAAACCAAAACAAATTATCCAAATTACACTAAGAAAAATGTTATAATATGTATTAGAAAATGTTTGCAAAATTTGAACTTTGTTAAAATTGATGAGAATGTTAAAGAACTTGAGTATTCACATTTTAGTACTAATTATAATTGAAATAGATTTGTTTTTTTTGACTTTTGAAAATCCCTGCAAGTTTGGTTGAGATTTGGTTGTTAAATTCTCTACCTTTTTTTTTCTTCCATTTTTTACTTTTTTAATTTAATATCTACCTTTAATTTTCTGCTCTTGGTTTTAAATGTGTTTCATAAAAACAGTGCACATTAAATAAATAAAATTATACCAAAGAATTTATGAAACTATAAACATTTTTTCAAGTGTATTGGCAAAAATGAAGAGCTGCGGTCGGCGTCAATGCTTAACCCCCAACCGAAGCGAGCAGACCTCAGTCAATAACAACAACAACAACGGTTCACACAACCGAACGATCTTTGATCTGTAGTTCGACTAAAAACGACAAAAAAGAGAGCAAAAGAAACGAACGAAAAAAAAACTGTCAACGGATCAAATTTCTAAGAGCATGACAAATGCAAGATCAACGCAACAACATAAATAAATAAATAATACAGGGAGTGTATCTCTTAATCGATGGTGATAGGGGGTTGGAAAGGGGTGCACAAAATTGTAACTGTGATTTGCCGCTGGTTGCGGTTCGTAAAAAAAGTGCTGACAGAATACTTGTGTGTATGTGAATGTGTGAATAAGAGTGGACAACAACAGTGCCCAAAGTGCGAGTACATAAAGCATCATCGACAGATTTGTGGATGAATTGGTCGAGGAGGGGAATAGGGTGGGCAGGGGAATAGGGGTAAAGGATCACTGTTTCGCTCAGTTCATGTGACAAAAATGTCGCATTCAGCGGAACAGCGAAACAAAAATAAAATGTAAAACATAAAAAAAAGATGGCGATATTCATCTCGGCGATCTTCACAATCTGCCATCAGGCACAACGAGACAATTCCACACCCGCGCCAACCCCTCCCAGCATTCTTCCAACAACCCATGCCCAGCTGCCCCCTCTCCTTTTGGGTGAAACGGGTTTGTTTTTTTCTTTTTGTATGTGTATCGTTCGTTTGTCTTCGTCAAATATTTGCTTTGGAGACCCGCTAATGACATGAAGCGGCAATATTGGTAAAAAAATTGCGAGGCACGCTGCTCTTCTTCAGGAAGTTGTTGTTATTGTTATTATTAGCATTTATTTTGATTACCCTCTGCAAGTGGGCATTAGCATTTTGTTAAGCTTTTGCAAAGGAACTGAATGAATTTTATTAAACTTTTATTTTATTATATTATAGCTGTACCCATTATTATGGCTTTTATTACCAAGAATATTTTTTCTTTATTTAATATTTTTATATAATTGTGTTCCAATTATTATTTTAAACTCTTTTTTTTACTAAAATTAAGGACTAAAATATTCGCTACGAAAACAAATTGGAGAGTGTATTCCTTTAGTTGACAATTCGTACATAATTTTTTCTTTTTTATTGAGAAGAACTGCATTTTGTTTGTGGACTTATCAAATGACAGAAACGAGGATCTGTGAGGTAAGCACTTATATTTATACATACATATATATATATATATATATGAATATGCAAAGTATATTTGATATAATGACATATGATATCCATATAAGGAGACAATTAAATGCTGAGTATTGCGTCAAAATTCGTTGAAACTGTTTGTTTTGAGCTGCACAAAAAAATTCCATTGACAAAGCAGCGCCAAGCAAATCGGAAGTTTATTGGAGGATCAGTTCTGGAAGTTTTACCCATAGGTCAAAATTATGGAAGACCAAAGAATTTCGCACCATTTGGAGGTGTTGATTTTAAATATCGGATTTCATGCTAATGATTTTTACAATGCTGACCTACCAAAAAAATAAAGCAAAACAAAAACATAAACAATCCGAATTGATGCGCTAAATAGCCAAGATATACAAAAAAATGAAATAAGATAAAAAAAAAAAAATACTTGTCAAACCTGTCCTCGTAAATGAACAAATATTTAATATTTGGACTTCATTTGGACAATGGACGAATCAACGAACACATTGACAATAATATGTTGCACGAAAGGTGCACTGAGAGAAAAAACGCATTTGAGTTGATTTTTTAATTATCAGTTATGATATTGGATGTCAATTTGAATATTATCGGCATTAATCTAGAAACCAAATCGTGATTAAATACCAAAACTTACAGACAACTCAACTGTAATTTTATTATCCATCTTTTAACGCTATCGAAAAATCATATTTATCGATAGGCGTTAATGGTTAATGTTAAATTTCAAGTTCGCTTTTAACTCGCTTAGAACGCATTGTTTTTGAATATCTATTCAGTTTTGATAAATTATTGATTATTTGATTATGTCTATTGTTAGATAATGATGTACATATGATTTTTAGCTGAGTGTGTTTGCTGCACTTGGAGAAGTGTTGATCTGAATCCAAGTTGTGTGAAGGCCATTCAATATTCTGAAACTCGTTGACCTGAACTCGTTAATCCACTTTCGGTTGACATTAGATGCTTTTGGGCGTCGTGCAAGATCACACGTCAGCTAAAGTTCAACAGATTCAGCTATTAGCCAGTATGCTAATCTCAAATTTGAAAGGCCCATTCACGCCACGAATCGATAAGCAGAAAATCACAGAAAGGCCCAAAAAGAAGCGCATTTGGGTTAAAAATGATAATTTAACAACTTATTCCACGTCCAGTTCAAAAGATCGCTGAAAATATTTTTATTTACATAACTCAAGCAGTGTTTGTTTTCATTAAAAACTCGGAATTTATGCATCTTGAAATATTATGTAAATTTGTTGCCTAAATCAATCTAAATGTGTCAAAAAATATGCCTATTGATGATATTCAGTCAAATACATAACACCCTGTAGCAGGTATACAAAAACGGGGTGTATAAATTGTGAATAGCGATACAATATATAACATCCATACAAAGAATTTATTTATTCTTAAAATGTACATATATCTATCTAATGAGTATTTAATAGTCTATCAGATGAATAAATTTGTTCTAAGACTGTTTTGGGCTTATAGCCGAAACGTGTGAAGATTTGCATAATATTCAAGCCAATTTTAAATATTTCTAATATATTTATATATTTTGTTTGAGCTAAATGTTATCGCACTTATGAATGGACTTCTGAAGGTCTCTAGTGCGAATATCTGTTGTGTTTGTATAACGCCTTAAATTCTTAAGGAATACGTTAATAATAATGGCAAGAATTATAATGGGCATCATCACTTAAGCATAGAGAAAAGATTTTAATTTAAATGCAAATCGGAATAGTTTTACATTTGAAAAGTTTTGCCAATAAATTAAGCTGGCCAAAAAGTCCAAGCCAGATGCGCACTAAAGTCCAGAAAACTGATTCATTTGGTCAACGAACAAAGTTAAAACTAAAGTCAAAATTAAATGCAAATGCAAATGCAAAAAAAAGAAAATACAAACAAAATGCATGCAAGCAACAACAACAGAAGAAAACGTAACCAGCAACAATAACAATAAAAAACAAGAAGTGAGTGAGAAGAGAAGTGCGCTTATCAGCAGCCAAAACAATCGCAAGCGCCGGATATGAGCGCCACTTAAAAAAACTGTAAAAACAACGCGACGACAGCAACAAGTGTGTATAAGTGTCTGTGAAAAAGCGAGAGAAAAAGCAAGAGCGAGAGAGAGCTCGCTTTGGTGCTGCTTTCTGATAGCAGTAACAAAAGCTGCCGTGTCAGGTAGCCGATGTCGGCGTCGCGGTCGACGCCGTTTTTACACAGGCCAATTAATGAACGCGACAAAATGGCAAATAATAATGTGAAGGGTATGTAAAAGGCATAAATGCAAACACGTAGCAAATAAACACACACACGAAGAGTTTACAAAAGAGAGCGAGCGAGCGAGCCGACTGCCTTTGCGGGGGAGAGAGTAATTTTTTCTATGCGCGTGCTACTTTGTTGTAATAGAGTCGGCGTTGGCAACCACAATAATAATTACGCAGACTAATTGCAAACATGCGTTGAGCAAAAGCTTTGTCACCGATGCCAACGCAGACGTCGACGTCGTTCAATCACTAGGAAAGAGCGATAGAGAGAGAAAGAGAGAGCGAAGCTGGCTGCAAGTGTTTTTACAATTTACTGTTGCTGACAATTGCTGAATCATTTGTTTATTGCCAAATCAAAAGTATGTTTGTATTAATTACCGTTTTAAGCAGCCGTCGTCGTCGTCGCTGTCGCCGCTGCTGTAGCCGTCACTGTCGCCTTTGTCGTTGCCGTTAGTTTTATTTAGTTGCTGCTCTGCCGGCTGTCAAACACTTCAATGAACTTTTTTATGTGGAGCAATTGATAAAGCTGCACACACACAAATCTATCCACACACACACACACACACTCACTAAAATTAAGTACAATAATTCACTGGCACTTGTTGCTGTTAATATTGCTGCTGCTGGTTTTTATATAAGTTATCAATGATCGCCGCGTTTTGATTAATTGTTTAAATTACGTTTATTATTGTTTGTTTGTTTCGTTTCGTTTTTTCTTTGCGCCGCCGCAGACAACTTTGTGTGAAAAAGCTGCGCTCCCCAAACCGTTGACGACCCGCACTCGAGAGCGTTGCAAATAAAACTGACCGTTCGGTTCGTTTGGCTGCTCTCGATCGTGTTGGCTCTCAGCTCTATTTGGGGGCCGTGTCGTTTTCGGCTCGTGCATGTCCATGCACTTCGTGGAACATTCGTATGTGTGTGTATGAGTGTGTTTGTGTGAGCATTTTATATGAATGAATTTTTATGGAGATTTGTTTAAGAGAGGCATTTAAAGAGATTGTATAAAGAGTAATTTGTGATTTAAATGCAGCAGGTTGCTTGCTTTGTGTAACAATCAACTGTTATGATATTTATTAACTAGATTATTATTATATGTTAAGAGATTCATATATGATATGTTTTCAATTAACAGCATTTGAGCTTATTAAACCAAGTACACGAAATTAATTTTTCGAACAGCACTGTGACATGATCCCGTTGAAACCTTTCCTTGCATGGATGCGTATATGTGTGACCGACGAGAAACAAACTATGTTGTATGCCGAGACAATGATACCCTGTTTTCGATTTTCACTATACATTTTGCGGTTTGAGGTCAAAAAATTGTTCAACATCAGACCACCCCAAATTATTAAACAGATCGGGAATAAGAAAATGAAAATCAAGTGATGATCGCATAGAGTATGTGAGCCACTTGCAATATTACTGCTATTTTCGCAGACAGAATAATAATTTTCCTGCTTGGATGCATAGTCATAAAGTGATGAATATCTTTTCTATTAAGAAATATGTCGCAAAGAAGACAAGTAAAGAGTGTTCGCTGTTCGAATCGTTAGTGTTGGCTGCCTTAAGAACAGGAAGAATAAGAACACGAATTTATTGAGAAGCACAAAATATTGTTCAGAAATTATTCTTACAAATAATATTAAGTGTGCCGTATAAGTAAAATGGTGCTACTTTACATAGGTTTCGATATAATTTCTTGTTCAGTTTCTTAATATTTCCAACTTATTTTAAATATATCCAGCAACGGATTTAATAAACATAATCTTTCCATCACTACGAAAAATTCTTTCCCCACTTTTTCGACGTGTGCTTCTGCTGCAGTTGCTGCTAATAGAAACTGTCAAACAAAGCACGAGTACACGAAGCATCATCAATGCTGAAAGTGTGCTGCGATTTCTTTGCTCTTTGCTTTGTTTACTTGTTGTTGTTGCTTCTCTTTTCAACGATTGCACTCCGCATGCAAATACAAACGGAGCTAAGTTGAAGAAAAGGCGTCAATGACGGCTACCGCTGCCGCTGCCCCTGCTGTAAGTCAGCGACGACCTTAGACTAAACACATTAAAAGGAAGCAGCAAAGAGAGCACCAAAGAGTGAGTGAGAGAAAGAGAGATGGCAACGCATATAAATTAACTGCTTTGAGCTAAGTAATGGAGCAACAACAACAAAAACAACAATGATGACGAGGTAACAATGAAGGTTGCGCAAAAAGGCACAAAGTAAAATGGCAAATAATGCCACTGCAAAAGGCTGCTGCTGCTGTCGACGTCGCTGCTGCCGTCGCTATTGCTGCTGCTTCTGCTTAATCTCTGCCTACGATCGGTCAAGTACAAATGGCTGCAAATGCAACAACAACAACAACGCCAGCAACAACAACAACTATTGCTGGCGAGGTCAAACAGCAATCAATAAAGGTCAGCGACTACTGCCACGGCACGCCTGAGTGCCTTTTGCCAATGCCAAAATGCAGTCAGTCAGTCAGCCAGTCAGTCAACCCACGCCCCACCTGTCCCAGCAGCATATTGCCCCCTGCTGCTGCTCCCCCTTTTGCAACAACACTTTTTCCCCTGGCAGTGCCCATTCATGCGGCCCACGATGAAGATGCTTTATGTTGCAAATTGAAAGCTGGACGTCCAATAATCGAGCCGACTGCCGTCCACTGGCCAAAAGCTGCAACAGCAGCAATCCAAAAAGACAAGAGAAACAACAAACGGTGCAACGGCAACGGCAGCGGCGACGGCAGCCAGACAAATGTAGACAGTCGCGACTGCGCAGCAGCCTAGTCGCGATTCAACTTAACCCTATAATGGGTCACTGTGCTACAAAGCACCAGCCATCTCATCCCAACAGTTAATTAGTTTTTGCCTTTAAGACTCTAGCAATTTATGAAAATTGTGAAAGAAAACATATTTTTAACATATTTTATAAACTAATTTTATTGATTTGATTTTTCGTGTTTTATTTTATAAATTGCTTCAAGTGTTTGGAAACCTTAAGAAAAATATTTAATGAATTTAAGAATATTTTTTAAAAACATAAAGCTTAATAACTAAGAAATTTTATTTTTTCCATTATTCATTTAATTCCATAATTTCTTAATAAAGTTCTTCATATAATTTATAACTAAATCTTATGCTTTAAGATTTTAAGTATCTAAAGATCGAAAAGGATAATGTTTTTAATATCAATAGATTAAATTGATTGCATGGAATATATAGGTTTATTTATGATAAAATAATAAATAAAATAATTATTTATTTCCAATTTTTTTTTTATAGAAGACAAACTAATTTAAATTAATTTACAAAATGATTTAACTTGGATAATTTGATTTTAGGCCACATTATATTTAAGTAGATCAGGGAAACTCTTTTATTAAAAACATCTTGCTGAATCACTTTAATATTAAAAAAATAATAAAAAAAGATTTAAAAAGAAGCTTGATTAAAAATTTAAGAGTTTTTGATGTAAATAACAAACGTGCGCATAAATTTAGGCACAAAAGGCACTGGGGGGTTAAGAAGTTAAATGGCGGATGTCGATGTCTGTGGCATTAGGCGTATGTTGCAAGCGTTATCCACGCTGCGCCTGCCTGCTGCCTGCCTGCTAGTACAGCCCCCTTTGTGCCGCCCCCTCAGCTGCTGTTTTGTTGCAAAGTAGCCAAGTAGTCAAGTAGCTGCCTGGGCTTTGACTTGTTGTTGTTGTTGTTGCTTATCCCTTCCCCCACACCCACCGACGTCGTCGTCGTCGTCGTAGTTTGTATCTTTAGCTCTTTGGCATCCACAAGATATTTTTAATGGGACTCGCTTCCTTTGGTTGCTTCTTCGACTTGGTTTTTCTTTCTCGCTTTTTTTCGTCAGATTTTTGTGAATGAAGTTGTTTTTAGACGCAGCACCATTATCGCACTGACATGTCTGGGGATTGGGTTGGGATTGGGATTGGGTTTGGACTTGGACTTGGAATTGGAGTTGGAATTGGTCTTGTGGCCTCCACCTGCAACAACTTGTTGCTGTGTCACCTGTTGATGGATTTCGCTGTTTGATTAACATGAAACGCATTGATGCATTGACTGAATGCAACAGCAGGCAACTTCGGCTACTCAAGATTTGCATTTAAGTGACTTTATCTAGAGCCTAACAAGCTACAGCAAACTGCACTCAGGAAAAAAATATTCTCTAGTATTTAGAAAGTCGATTTAAACAAAAGAAAAACGATACCTGTATTTTATAAATATTCTTTTAAATTATTTATATTCTTTAGAAATATATTCAGTATTCATATTTATGAAATTTGATTAAAAAGCTGAACCAGAACTACACTGCGAAAAAAATATAAATTTTTGTATTTAACAAATTAACTTAAAGTTTGCAAAACTCATTTTTATATATTATTTTTATATTTAGGAATTTGTTTAATTTAATTATATTTAATAAAAAGTAAGATATTTTTAACAAACAAAAAACATTTTCTCAGCATTTAACAAACGAATTAGAATTTTGAATTTCAGAAGTAAATTTTAAATTCAATTTAATTTGTTAACATTTAATATAAATATATAATATTTATATACACTTTTCTTAAATTTTATAATATTAATTTTAAATTTGTTTAGAATGATATATCTAATTAGCAGCACTTCTTTTAATTATACCGAGAACGTTGTGGATAAATTCAATTTATTCTCGATGTATTTAACAAAGAATTAAATTGGTTGCTTTGGTAATACACTTTCTGACGAATATAGGTCAATCTGCATTTGTCGATTTTCCAAAAAAGCCAGGTCATCTAATTTTCCCTGAGTACTCAGGTAAATCCTGCTTCTGCTGCAGCTGCCAGTTAAGATGCCCATAAACCCAAATCACATCATTAGAAATCGCTTAACGCATAACCAATGAATTTGCTTACCTGCTGTAAATCGGTATAAAACCCACTTCGTCTGGCATTTGGATAGATACTTCCTCAACAACTGTCAAGCTGCTAACATGTCAAACTTGAGATCAATTTCCATGCTGTTGTGCCTCGCCAGCATTCTACTTTGTGGCTGCTGGGCACGCCCCCGTATCTCCAACGACTCCGCGGCGAATGAGGTCACCTCCCGGGAAGCCATTGTCGATGACGACTATGGCAATAATGATGCAATGCAACAATTTGCACCTGTCGTCGGTGGCGCCTTCTACAAACAGAGACGTGCCTATTACGCTGCTCCTCCTCCCGCTCCTCCTGCTGCTCAGCTGTGGCGCAACTCATTTCTGCAACGCTTCTTCAACATGTACACAGATCTGGCAATGACAACCGGCGGCGGCAACTACCTCAGCAACGAGGTGATGCCGCTGTCCACCTACGAGATCATCGAACCGGAAGCAATTTATTAAAACTTTAGATTTTAGACCAATTTTAAAAACTTTCCAAATGTGACTTAATTTTAAGCTTACATTTTTTTTCATATATTTTAAATATACACTTAAATAAATAAATACAAATTTAATTATTGAATATTGAACTTTAATTTTGTTTCTCTAATTTGCTTAATTTATAAAACATCAACGGGCTAAAAAATTGTGTATATTTTCTTGATATATCTAGTTGATTTTTAAAAGATAAACTCGAATTTATTTACGCCACATTGAAGATAATTCCGAAAGTGTTATTTTGAATATTTTAACATAATTAATTTCTGTAAACTTCAATAATATTCACTAGTTAAATTATCATAAATCGTTCATAATTATTTATTTCTTTATTTAACGCAAGCGCAACGAAAGCGAGTGGGTTAAAAGATAATTAAATCTAAGATATATTTTTCATAAATGGTTAGGCTTTTGGCTGTTGGTCAAAATTAAGGTAATTTACAAGCTTTTATGAAAATATTCGTATTTAAGCCAATTAAATCTGTGCTTAAGTCACGCATTGAATAATAAATGAATTTATAGAAATGTTTAAAAAGCCGCAGCCACAATTCACACTCGAAACACGCACAATATAATTGATTCGGTTTTAATCAAAGGCGAGATGGCCTCTTCTGTGCACCACCACCACCACCTACCGCATTATGTTGCAACAACAATCAACACTCAAATCAACAACAATCTGTACAAACTACAACAACATAATCACAAACAAAAGCCAGAACAGGAGCTGCAAAAGAAGCCACAGCAACATGTGCGTGTGTGTGTGTGTGTGCGTGTGTGTTGTTACATTGTGTGTGTGAGTGTGTACACATCCCCAAGGAATTTTCAATGCGGCAGGACAAATCCTAAAGCAACAGCAGCAAGCAGCAGCAATAAGCAACCAGCAGCAATAAGCAAGCAGCAGCAACATGAAGCAACCAGCAACAAGCAACAAGCAACCAGCAACAAGCAGCAACTGCAACAAGTGTTCCAAATCAAAACGGAAGCCAGGAGGCAGAAGTCGGGAGGAGTTCGGCCTGATTCCACATATGTACATGGGTTTTTGGTACGACATGGCAAAAGCATTTGGAAAATGTAATTTACAACGCGCAACAACAACAACAACAGCAACAACAGCAGCAGCAGAGGCAACAACAAGAACTGTTCAACTGTGCAACAGTTTCAGCTCACCTGCCACCGATCTCACACTGTCAGTTTTGTGCAAAAAGCCATCAAGTGTTTGCCCGGGAGCCGAGAGTTCTCCAATGATGTTTCTGCGTTGATTTTAATTTTAACCTTTTTGTTGCTGATGCTGCGACTGTTGTTGCTGTTGCTGTTGCTGCTTCTGCTGCTGCTGTTTGCTGCTGTTGCTTCTGTGCAAAAGTTTTTCCTTTTTTTTTTTAATTTGCTGCTCCGCTTCATAGAGCATTTTTCATTAAATTCCTGAATTAAGGCATTCTTGCGACCCGTACAAACGATGCAACTTGTTGTTGCTGCCGCTGCTGCTGTTGCTGCTGCTGTTGTTGTTCATGTTCTGAAATAAGAGCAACATTGCTGGCAATGTCCAGAACGACGACATGGTGACGACGACCGAGAAGACGACGCCGCCAAAGTCTAGAGAGCCACCAAACAACAACAATAATAACAACTACAACTAACAACAACAGCAACAACAACAACAACAACAACAGCAACAACAAACAGCAGCAACAACTACCGGTTAGCTGGCAATCGCTGCTGTTGGGTTCCGTCTTGACCACCTCAAGTGTCCCGCAGCTGCTGGAATTTCATATTTCTTGCTGCTGCTGCTGCTGCAGCCGCAACTTTGTCGCTTGCTTGCCCTTTTGTGGCGACTCGCGACTCGGCCAAGTCAAATCTTTGAAACTGCACCCAAGTCACAAAAACAATAACAAAAACAAAACAAATCAAAAATAATTATCGCCGTGTCAGTTTTTCGATTAACAGCAATATTTGATTTGGCCTGCAATGAATCAAAATTTAGTTGTCATATTAAGATTTGAAAATGTCGGATCGAGCATTAAACTGTCTTTCATAATAAGTTAAATTATTAATTATATACACTCGAACGAAAAGCCTATAAACTCCTTTTGCAAAAGTCAGATAATGTTGTCAAAATTAAATGTAGCTTTTCAATTTTTAATTAATTGTTATTAAATATTGGTGTTCAATTTCAATTTATCAATAATAATTTTAAAAAAAAAACTTAAACGTTGACTAATTTTTTAAACATTTTCAACATTAAGCCTTATAAAATTGTAATTTATATCATTGTGAAAGCTAAATCTTTTTTTACTTTTCTAGGCAATTTTTATTATGATAGATTTCTATACATTTTTTTTTGTTTTTTTTTTATAGATTTTTCATAGATAATTTCAGTTAAAATTTTGATCCTTTTTTTCATGATGAACCTAAATTTGTTGACATTTTGTCAATGTCAAAATTATTACTGTATGCTGCCAAGATTTACCTTCTAATAATTCGAGCACTGAACTAATTTTAATTCGTACAAAATAATTGAATTATATGCGAAATATTATTAAATATTAAATATAAATATTACAAACTATAAGTAACAATAATAAATATCTATAAATATCTATATATACCTAAAACAAGATTACAATCATATAAAAGGGTTAGGCTAATACTAAAACTTGATATAAATTTCGGTTTATGGCTCAGTTTTGCTTAGTTTCGTGAAACTAACTAATTTCTACAGGCCGCTGAGACCAGCGTTGCAACGTTCAGGGGCAACTTTCCTCACTGGCGATACGCAATCAGCTGAAGCTGAAAAATGCCAGCGCCGGTGCCCACATGAATTCAGAGCATTTTCTAACTTCCTTTTACCAATAGAACGCGAAAGCCGCAGTGCAACCACAGCGCACATAAAGTGGTTGAGCATGGAGCAGGTGGGGATGGGTGGGGCTTGCGGGCGGCGTTGTATGGCGCTGGAGGAGCTGGAATCGAACCGGTGGCGACCCAAAGCAATGCGAACCAAAATGGGCGCAAGATCAGCAGCCGAGTCAAGAGGCAAGCCACATGCAACGGGGCGGTGGCTGCGACTCCAACCTCGACTGCGGTTGCATAGTTGACCAGATCAGAGCGAAAGAGCGAGCGAGAGAGAGAGTACAGTGTTGGCCAGGCCAACATACTATGGGCAGAATACACAATTTTGCTGGCAAACCAACGCAACCGTTAAGCGAAGTTAACGGATTGAAATTTTTAACCAAAAACTGAATTCAAAATCGATATTTTTAGATTCATTTACAGGGCATAAAAAATTCATAGGATAGCAATTTTTAAAAAATGCCGAAGATTAAATAAAATTAAATTTATAATAATATAGTTGTAATTTAGCTTAGTTTAATTGATCAAAAAACAACTATCAGCTTTGAACAACTTTATCTTGCAGCTTTCTTAGAAACAGTCAATGGATTTTATAAGATATATTTATATTTAAAAGCGAAAATTTATAAATTATTGCGTAATTTAAATATCCGTAATTTGACTTCGGTCTACAAGAATGTTTGTTATCTTTGATGTACCTGAGATAAACATTCCTTGTTATGTCTTGAAAATTTTATAAAATAAAAATATTAAAACAGACAAAAATAAATTTAAAAATTGTGTGATTTAGTGTAGACTTAAAAATTGCAGCGGCTAAATATTCAGATTTGTAACTAAAATTAGTTAACGTTTAAATTTCAAACCTTTACCTTTTCGCAACCGATTCGAAACATTAGCTACAAATAATTTGATACTTGAACTCGATAAAGTTCAAATTTACATTATTTTAATTTTTTTTGTGGGAAGCTATAAAATTGAATAAGTTGAGTAAACATTTGCACGCTCAACATTTATATTTTGTGTGCAAAAGCTTAGATTTGTTGCACTGTGCAACGGCAAGCAGTCGGACAGTCCGACAGCGAGGCAGCCAGGCAGACAGGGAGACAGGGAGCCAGGCAGCAAACTCGTAGATACAGATATGCGACGTCGTGTTTGAAAAAGTCGACGGCGCAGTCGCAGATACACTTTAGGGGCCATGACATGACTCGCATACGAATTATTATAAACGATCTGGCGCAAAAACTAACAAGCGATGTGCCTGCTGCTGCTCTCCCACCTCTCTCCGCTGGCTTCCTTTCTCTGTGGCATGCCTCCCTGTGGAAGCACCCCGCTGCCAGCCCCACCCCAGTGGTGGCCAGGCAAACTAGCCATCTAAAAGTTATGGTGGCCAATTGCAAAGTTAATGGAGTTTGGCTACTCCAGCAGCGATGAAGTGCAACGGATGCGGCTACCGGACACTGGACAGCGCTGCAGCTCAACTGAACTGAACTCAACTGAACTGGACCTGGACCTGGACTTGGAGTTGGACGTGGAGTTGGAGTTGCCGCTTGCCGCTTTTGCCAAGATTGAACTTAATTTTGCACAAATGCAATTTATAGAAAATTGTTGCCACTTGTTTTTACGTTGATGGCACTTGAGACTGGTGCAACGACGGCAACAGTCAGGCCAGGAATTACCAGATAATAAATGCAGGTAGCGCTCGCTGGAGA
Source organism: Drosophila demipolita (assembly GCA_035042405.1). Lineage (NCBI taxonomy): Eukaryota > Metazoa > Arthropoda > Insecta > Diptera > Drosophilidae > Drosophila > Drosophila demipolita. The sequence goes on along the minus strand of JAWNLI010000044.1, from coordinate 1,498,831 downwards.
GTAGCGCCTACCATCCTCTGCCTGCAGCGTATCCATTATTTAAATTTTTGCAAAAAAAAAAAAAAAAAAATTAACAATTAAAATGTCTAATGGGTAAATGCGTCGCGGTGCGGTGCATCATAAAATATCAGCGAGGGTCGCCAGCGAAAGCGAATAGGCAGGCGGCTTCTTGGAAACATCTTTGCAACTGCAACTGTTGCCTGATGAGGCAGCAAATGACTCCTTGCCATCATCAGTTAGCAGTTCAGCCAGCTACTGATGATGCCCGTAATTATTACACATACACAGATATTGTTGACGGGCTGCTGCCGCTGCATATCGCTGGCATTGAGTGGATATTGCTGAGTGCCGGGATTTGCATTATTCGTGCAGGAAGTGGAAATTGCCAATGGATTAGCGTATTTAATTCGCGTAAGCTGCGCGACACACACACACACACACACACAAGCAAGCAATACTTTTCCAAAAATCCCTGATAGTAAAATGGAAAAAGTAGCGGGTCAAAAATAATGACAAGCTATTAACAAATATGTTGGGTCTGTATTTCTACGCAAAAGTAGGTAAAATGTAAAAAATTAGTTTTGAATTGAAATTGTAGACAAATTATGATAATATGTGTTGACTAGCAATATTTGTATTTTTACCTGATCCTGATCTTGACGAATAATATAATAATGCAGATTGAAAATTTATTCATTTACTGATAGCAAATAATTGTTTATCGATCAAATAAAATAAGCTTTTTCTCAGTACGGTATACAATTACTAATTTTCCTATATATAATAAATATAATTTTTAAATATCCTAAGATTCCAGTCGGACATACGTTATTGTGCTGGTTTATACAACTTCAAAATACACTTTAATCCATTTTAAATAGCTTCAATAAAAATTATTCGTTTTACAGCAAATTGATTTATATTTGTTTCGGTTCTATCACGCAAAACCTATATACTCCATTACTGTTAAGAAACGGAGTATACAAAAATAAAGTGTAGCCAAGCAGCTTACCAGGAACTCAAGGGATGAATTAAGAAAAGTGTTCAGCTACCTGATTCCTGGACTGTTCAGGCTATAAAAGTCGCGATCCGCAAATGAGTGAGTCGCAGTCGAATTTTTGAGGCCTAGGCAAAGCAATCGCATATATTGTAAAATGTTGGTTGTACGGTATCTAATTGCATTGGTGTTCTCGATCTTTATGGTAGCCACTTCGCTGCGTATCGAGGAGCGCTATAGACGCAATGGGAACTACAAGATCTCAACACCCGATCGTTTGGCACTCCAAATGGATCGACGTCAAATTAAAGCGGTACACACGCAGCTGGGGAGGAGGCAATTGGCTATATGAGAAATCGATCATGGTCAAATTATATAAGACATACTCAGAACTCAACTAGCCGGAAATAACTGGAAGCTCCTGGAACCAAAAAGGACTCTGTTAAATTTAAACTCTTAGAGCTCTTCTAGAAATCCTCCAAACAGACTAAGATAATTCTTTAAAAAAAGCAACTGTGACACAAACTGAAAGACATTTATAGAAATTTAAGTTGTGCATTTAAATATTTTAAATATAGTATAACTTTATTAATAGTTTCATAATTTACATCGATAGTTTTATAAGTGTGTTCTATTCATGTGTCCGTTTCTGTTTCATTTCTTATATATTATATAGATGAAACATTAAAATTTACAAAAGGAAATTGGATTCTTATTTCTTTCATCCATAATTTAGTATATTTTATATATTATTTTACCACACCATATGCAAGCATAAGTTTTTTTTTAAATAAAAACAAAAACCATGTGCGAAAAAACATAAATTTAATTTATGTGCAAGTTTATTATTTAATACATATGTATTTTTTAAATATTTTTTTTTTAACTACAATGAAGCATTTTTCGTGTATTATATAACAATGGTAATAGACATTTATATACTTTGGAGTCTTAACTTTAGTTAATCGCACTAAGTATTGGCAATTTGGAATTAGGCTAGTTTTAAATTTTTTTTTTGTTTGTGTTTGAAATGTTAATTTATCAAAGGGCTGTCATTTTTGGCTGTTGTTTTTTCTTTTTTTTGGTTGTTTGTGCTATGGTTTTAGATCGAAGCTGAGGAGATTTACTTCCTGAAGCAGGAGATGGGATTGAAGTAGCACTGTCGATATCTCACTTGACGCTTGCTCTCTGGCAGGCGGTACAACTCGTTCATGTTGCCATAGGAGGGAGTGCGCAGATAGCCGCTGTAGCTGAAAACAATTCACAAAATTTCCATAATGCCAACAAAAATATATATCTATATGCAAAACTTACGTGGGTCTGTACTGGGCGAACAGCATCTGCAAGCGATCCATTGGAATGTTGGGATAAATTGCCTGAGAAGGCGACTCATAGCCCGAATAGACACCACGCACATCCTCAGCATCCGGAGTCTCAAGTCCATCCGTATCCTTTTAAGTTAATTGTTCAATTCGTGATTCACTTGGTCATTTTAGCTATACTTACAGCATTTGCCTCGCCTGCCGAGGGTCGCGCCTCGTTCAGGGCAAAGAACATGGTCAAAAGCAGACCGTAGCACAGCAGAATTTGCATAAACTTCATCATGTTGTTTTGTGTTTGAGCTAGAACTAAAATTTAAAAAAAACAAAAACAAGAGCTTCTTAAATATAAATAAAATAAATGTTGATTTATTTAAGCTTAATCACTTTGTAATCATTTTCAATAAATCTTTTTAAGTTATTGGCTATTGAAAACCATTTGAAAATTACAAGCCAACTGTTTATATAAAGATTAAATTACACTACAAAATATTTTTACATTATCAAAATATTAAGTTAATATAAAATATAACGAAGTAATTTTAATTTATTTCCTTTCACTCACATTCCAATTTGAGCTGCAACATTATCAAATTCAGATGGTAAAATAATCTTAAATATGTTTTAGTTAAAGGACAAACGTGCTTATTGCAATAGCTGATTGAGAGCAGCAACAAGGATAAAAGCTCATAGTAAAAGGAGCTCAAGGAAACTGAACACTTGTTGCCACAAACGTGACTCGCATGCCTTGGTGGGCTGCTGAAGCAGGGGAGCAGGGAGTGGCAGAAGGCGAGGAGGGTTGCTAGGCAAGATTCCATTTCCGCAATTAAAACCGGATATGAACTTGAACATAAGTATGAACACAATAGGGGCACCAAAGTGCGAGCTGTGACCTGCAACCTGCAAACTGCCAGTTTGCAACAGCAACTAAAAATAGAACAGAACAAGATGGACAACGTGCCAAAGCTGTTTTCAAAGTTTAATTGAATTTGCTGTGAAGTGATTCATAAAACAAATCGAAACACAAAAAGACCTTGAAATGTTTTCAGTTGTTTTTCCAAAAACGATTTTGTCTTTGTTTTCGATTATGCATTGTGCAATTTTAGTGCTGAGCAAACTTTCACACAGCTGTTTTTATGATAAAGTACAACTAAATAGAACAATTAAAAAGTTAAAATGTTAGTGACAAGTTAAAATGGTTAGAAAGGTTTTGTATACATATATGGAGTATTTAAGGGATTTAATTTATCTATATTAAGACTCTATGTATCATATTCGCGGGGGATAATCAAGTAAATATTTAAACTTATTTAGTCTGAAAATGTATGCTAAAATTTGAATATATTTTGGTTAATCAAATTGTAGCAAGTTAATCGTGTCTTAATTTTTTTTGATCCGCTGCCATGGCATATTGAAGGAGAACAATCAACCAACTGCAACTCAGAGCACAGCTGCGGAGCCAAGCCGATTGACCACAAGCGTAGAGGCCATAAACTTTAACATTCAGTGGAAAACAGGCGATTTGCAGTGCGAAGAGATCACACTGAAAGAAATCGGATTAAAGTAAAAGTCAAATCGATACAAAATTGTAGTAACTACCACACGAGATAATTGTGCATTTTGATGTCGAAAATAATGCTGTTTTCTAAGCATCAACGAAGTCTTGCGATGAGTTTGCATTATCCACTGGCACATCAGATCAACTATATAGCCATCTAGGGCAATAAGGGCATAAAGCACAAAGCCGATAATCTGAATATCAAGCGAACGAATTCGGGTAATATAGTAACCCAGAGCAGCAGCCGAAATGATTATAGAAAATCGGTATGAAAATATAATTAAACTGTAGGCTAATTTGATGCGATGCAAGAGCTCTGCCAGCTGCCAGTGTTGCCAGCTCAAATGATGCAGTTTCAGCGTGTCCCCAGCTGATTTCCCTTCGATCAGCTGTTCAACGCGTCCGTTGAGGCGCTTGAACAATCGACAAATGCGCCAAATGATCAGAAAATACAAATGCACTGTAACAGTTTGGCCATCCAAGGTCAGGACGTAGAGCACCACAAGCATTCGCAGCAGCGAGGGATGCAACAGCGATGTGGCCATATTTGTATAAGCCAACATTACAAACACCATTAGGATGGTAGTCGTCACCCACATAATGCAATTCTTGACGTAGTAAATGCCATCCAAATTCAAGTGACGCAAATCATGCCGTTGCCATCGATACCGATAGATGTGTCCAATACGGCGCAACTCCTCGGTAATCTGGTAGGTGGCTCGTTCTCTGGGAATACGCTGAAGGACACGCAGCAGGCAAAATAAATTATTTATAATCTCCTGCACGATAAGATAAGTCTCTGCACTCTCTTCCATAATGCTGACCGCCGAAATGCATAGGTCCATTGTGATGAGCAGGATAACACATAAATTGGCCAAAGTGGCAATCAATTGGGTCCATTTTGTATTTGTATATCGCTTCAGGACATAATCGTAACGATAGCTCGTAACACCGATAAATATCGAAAAGTAAGCGTAGAGCTCATATAGAAAACGTTGAAGTTTACGGGTTGTGAACATTTCCAATACTGTTAACACTTCCATTATGGCCACAACTATTTAAAGGGCCAAGTTGGCACAGTAAATCAATAGATCTAATTAGGTAATTAATCAATTTCTAACTAAACATGGATTGATGTGGGTTGTTGATAGCCTATATTAGATGTTATTGATACTTATAAATTATTTGCTTTCACTCGTAAAATTTGTTAAAAGATAGATAGGAAATCAAATTAACACATAAGTTAATTAGAAACCAAAAATCGATTCGGGCTAAAATAAAATACTTGCTTATATTTAAAGCTAAAAATGTTATTCATATTGCCTTCTGCTGAATAGTTAACCTAATTAAAATTATGCAAGTCAAATGCTGAGTTAAATCAGCATCCAAAACTAAACAGTGAAATTAACTATGCAAGAGAAAAGACTTTTATCTCAATGCATAACGTTGGCAATTAACTTTAGTTGGCGCTTCAAAGGACATGATCAGACGGGATTAAAGCATGACGTCACTAATTACACACAACACAGGAGACAAAACGGAAACGAATCAAAACGACACAAATCAAAAGCAAAGGTGCACAATTGTAATCAGAGCTCGACTCGCTTATATAAGCATTGAATTAATGCACTGACTGGCAAAAATTAAGCACATTTCTGCATGTGTGGCTACCAATTTGCAGGCACTGTATAAATCGCTCTTTCATCGCCTAATTACAGCAACGCATAACTTATCAGCAGCATGCAACACGCACCAGAAGAAGAAGAAGATCGAAAGAATAATGACACACTTAAGCTGTGAGTGCATCAAAAAATACGAAAACAAAACGCAATGAAGCAAGCAGTATATGTTAATGACATTCTTGCCACAGCTTTAACGTGCCACACATTCGAGCAGTCATCTTGCTCCTGTTGCACCTCATAAAATGTTGTTATACGCCTGCAGTAATGTCCTGTGGCAGCTGCAAATATTATCTCTGGCGGTGTTTTTATGGCTTTGCATTTTTTAGAATGTGGAAATGATATGCAAAGAGCTTCTAAATGACATCTACTTAAGAAATTAATCATCTGAGATCTACAATATTAGAGAATTCAACATAAAATTGTAAATTTCATATATTTAAGAATACGTTGCATCTCATAAATTATATTGATAATAGCTTTTCCAAATTATATATTAAAACTGAAAATATATGTGGCATATTGTTAATTTTTCAGATATTTTTATCTAATTATAGTTCTCGCCGTAAAAATGTAGATATATTTTAAGATTATTTATATTATAAATTATTAGTGGATTTTAATAAGATTTTTATACATAAAATAGTTCAAATATTTTTTGTAGCATATTCTTAAGCGCGATCAATCATATTTTAGGTGTTACACTTCTAAGAAAGTTGGATTGCTCTATATTACTATATTATTTATTGGAAAACTATATATTAACAGTTACATCCTCTTGCACAAATACATTATACCCTTTTCCACATTATTAATGTGTTCAGGGTACTTACTATAAAGCATATGCTAAAATATTTGCATACTAATTTTTCTGTGAAAAATTAACACTTGACAACTAATATTTTAACTGATTATAACTATTGCTGGTGCTATTGTACATATTTATTACTGGATGTACCCTGAAGCCTACCATAAAAGTGCAACAACAAACATGGTGACATGAGTGCTTTGGGGGGCTAAAGGGAATGTAGTACATCAGTCAGTTAATACCTGAGGCACTGATAATTATAATGCCATATCGTAAATGGTGTTTTCTCTATTTGGGCTAGCAGCAACAGGCAACAACAGACAAAAAATGGAAGCAACTAGTTTAACAGTTGGTTGCGGCGCAGTCTGTCTAGTTGTACAGTTGCTTTGGGTTCCGCCGGGCCTGCAATAAATTAAACTAATAAGAGAAAGTATGTGGGGAAGGGGGCGGTGGAGGAGGAAGCGATGGCGCTGATTGTGCTGGGGGCGTTGGCAAACAGTGTACGGTAGTCGACTGAGAAACCAAATGGAATAATAAGCGTGGGGGTGGCAGCGAGGGAGGGGAGTCAACATAATCAGGACATTTTTATTGTGGCCGATAAATAATGCAGCAACGTTAATTGGAAACTTAATATCGGCAAGAGCTACTACAGAGTAGAAAAGAGATGGATAACCATCCAGCGATATGGAGAAAATGCAATTTTTACGTGCTGCATTTTCTTCTGCTCACAAACAGATTACACAAGGATTACGCGTAGCTCCTGGCAACTGCTGTACCACAAATTCGATAAGCAGCTCAGTTGGTTTTCCTTTTCTTTTTTTCACTTTTAAACGTTATTTCATATTTTTGCATAGCTTTAAATTTATAAATTCATTCTTGTGCTTTGGGGGTTCATTATGATTTATTTGCGTCCGTCATGCGATACGATATTTGATGGCCAAGGGAAATAATGAGACGGAGCCGCGCCTTGTGTCAGAAGCACTTGTCACATGTTTTCATCTTCTTCTTTGTTTACGGCAACAAGAAATGGTTTATAGTAATTTTTCTGTTGCAAATTAATTTATTTTACTGCCAACTGTTGCCTGCTTTTTGGGGCGCAATTTCATTTGATACTCTCAGTTCTGATGTGCTATTGAATTTCGGCTCGGGATATTTACGCATTTGGACCCAAATGCATTGATAACATTGATAACAAGTGGGGCATCAATTGCAAAAAGTGGAAAAACAAATGTAACATTGCTAGCTGTCCTTTATTCTGGCCAATTCGGATTTTAACGTCTCATTTAAAAATCCATTTGAAGTACTTCTAATTTTTGCTAGTAAACTAACCCAACGTAATTACACTTTATTAAAACAAACTTATATCTTATTCATTGACTTAAGACTTCTAAAAGCTATATAAGTTTCAAATTAAATTAATTGATTTTTTTAAGTTTAGTAATTGCTTGGCAATTTTTCAATCCAATCAATTTTGGCAGCCATCTCTTGGGGCTGTCTAAATTTAGCTGTCCTATAGAAATTGCTGGGGGAATGTAATAAATATTAAATGCAATTTGATTGCGGGTTGGTTTTTACAAACAATTTTGTAAGAAGATGTTATAGGAACTATGCAAGAATTTGTTTAAAACCAAACAAATGATGTGAAATATTCTCTTATATATCAAAAATATTTTCCAGCAATTTCCATGTCTAACCAAGCAACCTGAAATTGGTTTCCTAATGTGCAGTGATTTACGTTTGGGACCTTTCCGTAACCTCATAGGTAATATTATTTTATGATTTCTTGTTTCTCATGAATTTAAATTTACCCAAAAGTAAAAAGGTGCACAGACAGTTGATTAATTAGCAACATTTGTAGACAAGTTTTAGCTGCGATGAAAAGTGAATTTTCCACGTTGGTGAATGTCTGAATGCCAATCTATTTGATAAACCTTTTCTAAGAAATATAATGGTTTGTGTATCACTATTTAATTATTAAGGGGTAAGTACTTTTTTGATAAAATAAAGTAACTTAAGTAACTCAAAGTCCTTCAATTAAAATTAGATCAAATTAAAGTATAATTGTTTGATAAAAACTCAGAAATTACTTTTAATGCTGAAAATATGCTATTATATGAAACTACTTTTTCTAGGTTTTTTTTTCGATTTTTCTACAAATAAATTAATATAAAATTGACAAATATTAAATGTTTCATACCTTTAAAAGCACCAAATATTTTTTAAACTAAAGGATTTGAAATTAAATTCTGTGCGTAATTTACTAAATATCCTTACTCTCAACTGGATAAAATAGATTTAATATTTTCAGAAAAGGTAAACTCAAATTAGAATAGTTAAATATGAGTATATATATTATTTTCCTTAAGATGTTGCCTATTAAATTGCAGAGGGTTAAATTAATTTCTCACACGAAAAATAGATAGAGCACCTTGCTAAAACACTTTCGGTTCCACATATGTTTCTATCACATTCAATTTTATGTGAGAGAAAGGCAAATAAATGTCACTTAACATAATTCACGCTTAACCAATAAATACATCAATTAGTGCCCAAGCCAGTTAAGAGTTAATATAAACCAAAATACAATATAAACGAACACTCACCGCTTTGTATGGAAGAATACCAGGAAAATTGTTGGCTAAGCAAATAGCGACGGCTGAACAATGTTGGCAACAATTTGAGCGCGAAAACTGATAACTGCTTTTATTATATTTTTTTTTATATTTATTTGCGCGAAATTGTCTAATTTATAGAGCTGAGGATCCAGTGAGATTGGCGATTTTTATTTGTTTGCCTGTCAGCCTATTTGTGGGTCGATGTGAACACCAAGAAGTGAAATTGTTAACTCGATGTTGGCTATGCACAACGCTCGGCTTTATATACAAAATAGCAGCAGCAGCATACGAATCGACGACAGCAGCGACGACAGCAGCGATGCCGGCAGCAGGAAGCAGGAACGGTGTTGGGCTAACAAGCGCTTGTTTTGTGTGAGGGTGAATTGGTGAATGTGCGTATGTGTGTGTGTATGTAAGGGGGGAAACACGTTAACTTGGCTTAGGCGTGTGACTTCATGTTGATGCCATACTTTACTGCAACAATTGTTGTTGTTGCTTTTGTTATTTCCAACATTGCGTATGGGCAACGTGCGGCTTAAGAGCCTGATTATTCACCACACACACAAACACACAAGCACCGCATGATAGGCCTGTGTGGTGAAAACTAAGTTCACCTGTTGATATAAAAAAACTTGTTGCATACTTGATGGCGCTTCAAATCAGTGACGTCATGCGAGTAGCTGTATGATTTATGACAGCAGTCTATTAATAAAAAAATGTGATTTTATTATTATTATGTTGCTCGTTGTCAACTGGCAGCTCCTGTTCGAATATCAATTAACATCTGAACTCGTCGCTCTTAAACTCACATCAATTTGTAATGCAATACCATTAATTTTACATATTGGCCAATAAAACTTGACTTGGCTCTAAGCCGGTTGCAGCCAACGCAACAGGCAATTAAACTTTGCCATAAAGCGAATTACGTGCGATGCACACGCAAAACGATCAGCTTGTGTGGTGCGGAGGGGAAAGGAGACTTACTCAACTAATAATTATATGCACTTTGAACTTTACTCAAAGCCGGAAACTAGTTGAGTTTGTGTTGCAGAGAGCATATCATTTGCATTAAATATTTGCAGCTTGGCCAAAAGGTAAGCGGTTGCAGGTAGCAATTTATATTAAGTTCTAGAAATACCTATGAGGACCTTATTACTTGCATAAAATATTTATATTATGTAAATCTGCTTTAAATGTTTGCTAAATTCAGCGCAATGTTAACTAGATATCAAATATTAATTAATAATATGCACCAAATATGCAGAACTTGGCCGAGAGGTAACACTTTGCATGTGGTAATTTAAGCTGTTTAGGGATCTCGAAATTCTAGAAATACCTATAAGGTGTATGCGTATAAAAAAATAAAGTTTTTAAATTTAAAAGCAGTATTAACCTACAGATCACATCGTAATTAAAAATATTTTGAATTGGCCCAGCTTTAAATTATGGCATGTGGTAATTTGGTATATTTTCAATTTTATATTTGGTTATTATTTTCTATTATATTTGATATGCCTGATAAAAGTATTTTTCAATTGTGCATGCAAATTGTGAGCATATTAATAAAGTGCACCATATTATATAATTAGGTGAATAAACACAGGGAAAGTGCTACTTCCGGTGCCAATCTCGACTAAGTACAACAAAGAGTATTATGTGTTTGCACCCAGAATTAGAGGCACTGATAAGAAAATGTTGTACGCAAAAATAAAAATGACTGAATGAAGCCTATGTTTTATGGCTATGCCAATCAATATTGGGCAGTCTGAATTAACATATCACATTTATGGATTATACAAATGATATATATACATATGAATATATATCAATTTATTAATTTATTGATTGAGGAATAAGCTAAGCAAGTTGATTTCAAGTTTATTTATTACGCAGTGCACAGCTGCATCGATATACAGAGAAATAAGTTGGTTTTTTTTTTTAGACACAAATACAATTACAGAAAATGTCAGTTTACAATTCATGTTTACAGATGATTTCAGTTAATCACGCGAACAACTTTCATAGCAGCCAAGGAAACGCGCAAAAATATGATGGTTTTTTAAGTGTTAAAAAGCTGGAGCCGAGCCTGGAGCTACATAAATTGGTGGATTTTGTTGGTTTATTTAATTATTCTTTTTTTTTTTAATTGGCGTGGATTGCTTGGCTGAATTAGAAGCAGCTAACGGCATTGAAATAGCAGCGCCAATACATGCGACCACCTCCATTGGCAACGTGATGGATGCGCCTGGCACCAGGACCAGCTCCAGCTATGGATCCTGCCGCCGCTGACGCTGAGCCGCCATGTGTTGATTGTGCCGCATCGTTGCCAGCTGCAGCGCCGGCTCTTCTCTGAAAGCTCTTTGCCATTAACTGAAATTTTCTTACACATTTCTACATTGCTAATTGCTATCTTTAATTGTATATTTTGGTTTCAATATCCAACTTACTGTTTCGCCAGTTGCGCGATTTATTTGATTTAAATCTTTGAAATCATAATCCATCATCACGCCAGGATCATCATCGCTATACATGTGAAAATTTTGGCTATTCATCGTTTTGTGCTTGTTACCTTTACAAAATATGTATTCAAATTTATCATAGATCTTATAACAATCTCTATCAGCTATCAATCATTACCTTCTTCCATCGGTTGCAGCTGCTCGATACCATTTTTGATCTGGCTGGGTTTTAATTGCAAGAGATTCTTATTGGCATAGAAGTCACCGATGCGATGTCCTTCACGTTCGTTCTCCAGCGCATGATGCAGTGCAACCATTAGACGATCCAGCAACAGAGCAGCCCTTTTTGGCACCACCATCTATAAAATGGGTATTGCAATTGGGGGTCAAGTTTTTGATGAGGAACTTATCTTTGCATGTTCAAATGTCTAAAATCTTGGGATTTTTTCGTAATCATAATTTACAATTTAAATTAAAATTATATGATCAATTTTAATATTGTATGTACGAAATTAAAAAGGGACGATATTAGTTTTAAGAAATTGACAATTTGTATAAATTGTAAGTTTACAGCTACTACTCTAATTTATTTTAATATTTGCCTCTCAAACGAACAAAATTTACATCTGTAAAAATAATTTGATTCGAATATATTTGAAATACTTTAAGCACCTGGCATTTTTTGTAAAGTAAGCTTAATCAAACTGTTTAAAAAATAGTATTCAACACTTGAACCTGGCGTATACGCAATTTCGGCCACATGGCGTGTTTGCGTTTTGCAGACGCCCATTTTTTCTACTTTTTTTTTGGACTTGACTTATTTTTAAATGATGTGACGTCAACTGCGAGTGTGAGATAGAAAAATAGACAGTTGTGAGATGGGCAGCGGGGGTGGTCCGAATCACCTTGCCATGTCAAAGCAAGAAATTCACCTGGAGGGCATGCAATCAAATGTAAAACATACAATTACAAAAAAAAATACTTGTGTAATACGAGAAGCATTTCTGGGGTTTGCCCAAAAGCCCACGCATCGAATTTTTTATATATTTATTTTGTTTTTAGTTGAAGAAGAGGGCGGAGAAGTGTGTACTGAGTCTAAGTAACTTTAAAGCTTAATTCTGTTAAGTATTTTAGTTGTTTTTATTTTGTTAAAAAAAATGTATCCAGTTGGCTTGATTGAATACTTATGTATTTGATTACCTCTCTTTGAAAAAACCACCACTGAATGGAAATAGAATATTTAATTGTAAAATTACAAAATTCTATGAAAATTGTTTTAGTTTTAATAAATTAATCGCCACTCTTCAAATACTATTTTTTGTGTAAAATATGTATATGAAATATGAAGAAAATTGTGTTTTTAAATTCAGTAATATTCCAGAGGCCATAAAAACATTCCATTGGAAAATTGCTAAAAATTTGATTAAAATTTCTGACTTAGTCAAGTTTTCTTGATGTGCCAAAAAGCGATGATGGGAATTATTGGCAACTGAGATTTGATGAAATAGTTCAGTTTGGAGCTTAGCTCAATTGAAGGCAGTGTGAACGAATTGGTACAACACTAGGATTCATCACTCACCGGATACTCATCGTAGCCCCTGTCATCCGCATCGCTTGGTGCACTGAATATCTCCTCGGGCTGGCGTTTCTCGATGGCGACCATATCCCTGTTTCTCTGGATGCCGGCCTCAGTGCCCATCAATTGCCTACACATGTGTAGCTCAAAATTCTGCAGCAGGACAAGCAGCACAATTAGCAGGCCTGGCAAATAGTTTGCACGACAGCTGCTGCTTCTGTTGTTGCTCCTGCCACACCTTCTGTCCAGCTGCAGGCGGCGATGACGTCGCTGCTTTTGGCTGCCCCAGCTACGAAGCTGCAGCATTTTACAGTTAATGAGTGGAAAGTGGACACCAGCAGCAAACTAGACTGATTACAATCACTTGCAGTGTGTCCCTTATTTTGGTAATGGTATTTGCAGTTGGATGCACTTTTCCGCTGGCTGTGCACACTTTGAAATTTCAACTGAAGCGTTTGCTTTATGGACATGTCGCTTTTATAGACGACTTTCCGCAGTGGCTGCCATTATTTATTATTTATTATTTTCGTTCCTTTTTCTTCATTTTTTACAATAATGAAACATTACAAACGCTTGTTAATCGCTCTACTTGGAAAGTCCTGTTGAGATGGCGGGGAGGTGGGAAGGGCAACAGTGAAATGCTCTTTTCAGGCGAGTGATTTACGCTCGGATGTTGCTGTTGTTGTTGTAATTATTGAACATAAAAATGCCATGTTTGGCCTGCAGCAGTGTGTTATTAACACACACACACACACACGCATACATACACGCACAGAACACACACACATACGTACATGTTGCAGTCAATTGATCCTTGCGTCCTTTTCATCTTTGGTAGCTACCATTTTTCATAACTAATGAGCAAAAATGGGCAACGCTGCAGGATATCCGTCAGTCAAAGGATTTGCATGTGGGCAGCCCACCCCAAAGTATTTTATACTGCTTGGAAACAGACCTAATTAAAACCATACATTGCCTAAAAATACATTTGAATCAATGAATCAAGTATTTGCAGCGATTGCGAATCAATGTTAAGGCAAACAATAAACTAAGTGCATAACTTGATCATTTTGGCAAGGGATTTATGGGTTTGTACCACATCTAAAACACACACGCAGCTGGATTGCCGTCAACGAGTTCATTGGCCATAAAAACAATTCATGCGTTTCTTGACCCCATAAATCTATCAAAATACACTCATTTTTGTATATTGATTAAGCAAAGCATGCAAATCATAATGAAAACACTCCACACACCCCTTCACACTATGTCCAATAACCAAATACCAACGAAAAGCAACAAGTTAGGCAAAAAAAAATATATATACTCACACATAAATCTGAGTATTCCTATTTAAACACTATTTAAATTGATTTAGAAACTTTAGTATTATAAAATGCAAATGCAATATTTTAGGCAGCAGAAGTCAATTTCCATCGTTTCAAGAATAAACTAATCTTAATACAAAATTATTTAAGTCGACCATTCCAACTTATCATATATTTATTTAAATTCACTAAATTTAACAATTGCTTAAAAAAAATAAAATTTGTAATAAAAGTAGGATTACTTCAAACCGCAGCATAATTATACATTTCACAATTTGCAAACACATATGCAAATAATAACAATTTAAATAAATAATTGCTTAATAAAAGCCATTTATAAAATCAATTCCTTTTTGGTCATTAAATGAATACTCAACTTATATTAAAAAATACACTTTTTAATTGCTTAACCAATCAGCAAAATTTTTTTTCAGTGTATTTTAACTTACAGCATCCCTGGCAGCTGTCAAAAAGATGGTTGTGCGCAGTCTCCAATACTCCCGTTAGTCCAGCCAAATGTCAAAACAGAGAGAGAGTGAGAAATCATTTGGCATGAAAAGGGCGGCCTGGAGCTACACAGCATCCAGTGTTTGGTAGGCAGCCAGCAAAGGCGTCTGCAGCTGCACCCAGGTAACCCAGGAAACCAAAGCTTGTGTTGGCAGCAGCACGAGTCTGTGAGACCTTTTTTAGCGAGGGGCGTGGAGCGCTCATTGTGGACGCAGTTGTGTGGAAAATCTTGTATTGAAAGTGCACACAAAAACGAGTGTTGCCATCAAAAATGTGACACGCAAGCAAATAAGAAACAAAACCACATTAGTGAAAATAGGACAAGAAAATGTCAAGGACTTAACTAAAAGTGGCAACGAGATAATCGTGGAAAATTCATTTAATTGAAAGCTGCTAAAATGCGTGCCTACTACACAACAAGGGATAACCGAAAATACGGCGATATGAGCTATGAGTAAGTATGCGTGTAGGTGTCTGCATATGTGTGTGTGTGTGTGTGTATGTGTGAGTGTGTGCAAGTCTCTTTGTGTCCCTTGCCTGCAGTCTGCTTGTTTGCATTACGGACCAACTCGTATGCCATTTGCACGGCGAGTTCTTTGTGTGTTTGCCCAAGTCAGAATGCAACTGATGGAATCAAACAAATCAGAAAGAAATCGCCGACAAATGGTTTTACCCGTAAGTTTATAAAGTTGTAATGGAAAGTAGCTGCTAGCGTATTAGTTATTTATTATGTGCTCGTTTCGCCAATTGCAGCTATACAACAATTCAAATTGCATGCATTAAATTTAAATTTTGATGTAGGAAGTACTACAAAAAAAAAATCTCTGCATATCGCGGGTACTTCAAAAAAGAAACACGAAAATTAGGTACAAGTGAATTTATCTGTGATGGTTGTTTATTATTAAAATAAAGAAATGATAATACAAGCTGCGCGGTTAATAGTTTTGTTCTCTCCTCGATTTCAAGCCATATTTAATCAATTATTTGCTTCAATTGTGGTAAAGTGGGTGCCCTTTAACAATATTTAACAAAAACTAAAGTCTACAAATGCTTTTAATGTGATTTGAATCAAATCGCTGCGCCCTCGTCATCAACTTGATATATATACATTAAATTTTGCTAGCGTTCGAATAGAAAGAGATGGCAGATGTATTGTGAACAGACACCGAGCTCTGAAAGCCTTTGTGCAGTTTTGCCATAGTGTTTTGTCTTTGCTCGCATCATTTCGTGTTTTGTCTCGCATCGTTCTAAATTCAGCCATAAATTTGCATTGCATACTTTCGGGCGCGCGCTAGTTGCACACACATAAACACACACACACACACACAAATATACTCATGAGTCAGCAATACAGCTCGACTCTTGTCTTCACTGATTTGCAACAAAACACATATAAAAATAGAAAAGAAAAAATACATTGACAACGTCACGTCCTTGTGCTCATAAAATGACACCTAAGTCTGACTAAAGGATGCTCAAAAGTTTGAGGACTCGCTTGTCTATATATGTATGTGTGTGTGTGTGTTGCCATTATATTGTTTGTCAGCTTAATTAATGATAGCTGGCCGCTTGTTTAGGCTCGATGTCATTGAACTTTGACAGAGCAGCTTGCGAATATGATTAAAAACAGGATTCAGCAAGTTTAAATTACAATTTAGCATTATCGAAATTATAAAACACTATTTTAAAATTGTTTTCAATATAAAGATATTTTCTTGAATATATATTAAAGTCTTAAAACATTTTCCAAGAATACTTTTTGTTTCGTTATTATCTTGTAATACTAATATAACAAATTGTAAATGCATTGCAGCAAGCTTTGATAAAAATTTTAATGTGTACAAAAAGTTTATGAAAAAATACATAAAAATATATATACACATCTAAGAACTTGTACAATTATTTATTTGCAGAAGCAAATATCTGCTGGATCCAAAGTATATGACAAAGCGTGATCTACAGCATTATTATCGATACTATAACATGACCAAGAATCGGAGCCAATTCAAGAAGATTGTGATTATCATATTCTGCGTGTGCGTCTTCTCCTATCTATTTGTCGATTACAACTTGAGGACAAAACTGCTAAGACTGCGGGATCGCTTTGATTTTATTGCACGCATCGATGACGAGTATAATGTGACCAGGGCATATTTTATTGACACAC
Organism: Drosophila demipolita; assembly: GCA_035042405.1. Classification (NCBI taxonomy): domain Eukaryota; kingdom Metazoa; phylum Arthropoda; class Insecta; order Diptera; family Drosophilidae; genus Drosophila; species Drosophila demipolita. The sequence goes on along the minus strand of JAWNLI010000044.1, from coordinate 1,481,818 downwards.
CCGGCTGCCGGATGCCCTACTTTGAGGTGTTCGACGACAACATCGCACAGTTTATGTTCCATCCGCGACCATTTTCATGTGCAAAGCCATTGATGCGGACGAGCGATGTGGTGCCGGGAAAGCTACTGCTCAACATGGATGCGAAGGAACAGTTGCATTACTACAACATCAAGGATGTGTCCAAAATCAATTGCAAATATACGGAAGTGCGTCGCCAGACAGACAATATGAATGATTATAGGCCGCAGTTGTCGTTTAAGTTGTCCAAAACGGTACAGCTGCCCAAGGATTTGGAGTATATCTATATGGAATGTCATGATCCGGCTGGATCGCTCATCTACAAAGATTGTCACTTCTTTGTCGTCGATAAGCCGGAAACGAAATGTAGAAATAGCACCAAGTCGTCGCTTAAGCGTAGCAGTTTTAATGATACACCAACGGCGGAGTCTGAGGAGCGACTGTCGGTGATGGTGCTGGGCATTGATAGTGTCTCACATTTGAATTTCCGTCGGCAAATGCGTCGCACGGAGGCCTACATCCGCAAGAATCTGACGCACGTGGAGTTCTGGGGCTTTAACAAAGTGGGCGACAACACTTTTCCGAATCTGGTGCCACTTTTAAGTGGTCTGGATGATCAGGAGCTGAACATATCTTGTGTGGCACCGCTGGCGCATCCCAGCTACGATGGTTGCACCTTTTTGTGGAAGCGCTACAAACAGGCCGGGTACAAGACGGTCTATGCCGAGGATGTCGGCTTTCTTGGATTATTTAACTTCAATCGCAAAGGATTTCGCAAACCGCCAACGGATTACTATTTGCGTCCCATGCTGCTGGAGATGGAAAAGCATATTGCCCAAAAGAAGGACATGAACATCCACCTGTGCATGGGCGGGAGGCGCACAGCAGATGTCCTTTTGGAGTATATGCGAAAGCTGGTGCCGCACATGCGCCAAGAGCTCTTCTTTTCGTTCTTCTGGTCGGTGGCGTTGACCCACGACTATTTCAACTCACCACAATTGTTGGATACGCAGCTGGCGTTGAATCTGCAGCAGTTGCAGGAGTCGGGTGTGCTTAATCGAACACTGGTGCTTCTGATGTCCGATCACGGTTTGCGCTGGGGCTCGTTCCGACGCACCTATCAGGGCATGATGGAGGAACGGCAACCGCTCCTAATCGCACTCTATCCCGCCTGGCTAAAGCAGCGATATCCACAGGCCATTGCCAATCTGGAGCTAAATGCCAAGCGTTTGACAACACCATTCGATCTGCATGCCACACTGCTGCAAATGCTCGACATGCGCCAGCTGGAGCCGGAGCAGCTGCAACGCAATGCCGCCGAGCTCATCGATATCGATAGCATAATGCCTCGTGGGATTAGCCTATTCCTGCCGATCCCAGCAGAGCGCAATTGTGAGCAGGCGGGCATTGCGGCCCACTGGTGCACCTGCCATCAGCGCGAGGAACTCCCAACCAATAATGACCGAGTGCAGCGCGCCGCCCGCTTTTTGGTGCGTCTGATCAATGAACGATTATCGGCGCATTCGCAATGCAGGACACTATATTTAAATTCCATACTGCAGGCGTTTATAGCGGCCCCACATCAGAAGATGGTCAAGGAGATTAACAGTGACTATGCCGTAGACATAACATTACGTTTGCAAACCAAGCCGGGTCTGGCTATCTTCGAGTCCACGGTGCGGATGACTGGATATTCGAGTGCTCTCACTGGAACCATTAGTCGCATCAATTTGTATGGCAGTCAGAGCTACTGCGTCAATGACTCCACACTGAAAATGTTTTGCTATTGTCACAGATAAGCATTACAATCCCCATCATCCTTATGCCCAATACGTAGCCTTAGATGTGTTTGATGCTTACACCATAGTTCTAAGCTAAGCATACAACTATTTCTATGAAATAATAACGGAAATAATTAGTGCAGATTTTGTACAAAGTTAAACAAATTAACTCATGACTAATTAAATGGAGTCTTCAAAATAGAATTCGATCGTTTATATATTTATTTAGTGACAATAAAAATAAATAAGCCTATAACTAAATATAATTTCAGAAAAGTCGATTAAATCTTGTATATTTATTTTTTATTTATTATTTATAAGAATAAAAATCTTACAAAAATATATTTAATATAGGTAATCAACTTGAACAATTTATATTTAATTCCCTATGAAATGTATTGAACAATTGTTGCAAATATCACTTCTCCAAAGGCACAAGTTTTATTTTGATACAACAGTACTCGTCTATATCCTCTTTTAAGGGCTCAAAAGAAAGTTTCAATTTACAATGTTGAAAGCACTGACGAATCTGCAAAGATTAAGAAAGAATTTATTTAAAAGAGATCTTCGAAAAAATGTTCTTCTTCACTTACCAAATTCTCATTATTGCCAGTATTATAACAATGTAGAGTCAAGGGACGAGATCGCTTGCTTAAAACATACTCCATGAAACGTCGACTTTGGCCAAAGAAATCGGCATATAACTGCATGCCTGATATATTTAACACTTTCAGAGTTGGACACATATCGATTGTTTGCCAAAGCTCATTCTCGTTGCACCAAAATTGAAAATCAATCAAATGCAATTGCTCCAACAAAGGCAAAGAAGAGACTAAAGTTTGAAGACTTTCAACTCTAAAGCCATCATCTTCGAGTAGTGTTAACTGACGCAAATTCTTGACCTGCTGGAGTTTGGCTAGATCGCACTCCCAAATTGAGTCACGAAATATAAGTTCCTCTATGTCCAGCCAACGCAAATCTATAATACTATTTATAAATGTTCCAGAACTAAGATGATCATAATTCTTAGTGTAGCTCAGCGCTTGAAACTGGGGCAATCTAGCCACACTGGTCAAAAATGAATCTCCAGTTGTAACAAAAGGACCAAGTATCAACTCTTCCAGCATCGGCAATTGACAAATATCTATTTTACCTATATCCCATGTATCGATTAAGTTAAGTTTGCGCAACTGCGTCCATTCGGCAGCGATACTGTAACGAAAATATCCTTTTGGACAAGCAGAAGTCACTCCTGGAAACAGTTCCACTAACAGTTTCTGTGCTTTCACCCAATCATCAACAGCATCCAAGCTGTACTCCAACTCTCGTACGTTCGGGAATTTATGACCCATCCAAGGTGCCATTGACGTTAACGCGACTTCCTCTAGGTAAAGACATTGTACCGTTGGAGCAATGCTGCGTAGGAAAAACTCCAACTGATTAGGATTTTCGATAAGCACTTTTGGCCACAGGGTATATTTAGTTTTGTGCTGCCAGGCATAGATTATATTGCTGTTCAATCTATTTGATAAGTTTTCTGTTGCTTCATATAGAGCTTGTTGGTCTTTTAGCTCCAAATAGCCAATAATCATCAATTGGCAATCGTCGTTAAGATTCTCCATCATCTATTTAAAAAAATTGTACGAATTTTGTTTTAAGTTTCCTTTAATTAGTCTCCTTGGTTTACTTACACATTTTGCACATGGTTAGTTACTCACAACTTTTCTATGATATCGATAAATTTTTGTTTTGGGAAATTTGGCTTACAGTGATGCCAATTTAACGCTTTTGTGAGCCAAAACATCAATTCTAATTCGTACAATTTAAGTAATTCTATTTAGTCCAAAAATTGTACTTAAAACTTAGTTTTATAACGAAACTTAATATCATTCTTCTTCAAATAATTATATTAGCAGATCTAATTAAAAGCATATCCCAATTTGGCAGTTATTTTTGCTAATGATTGTGACGTGCATATATTTCGTGCGTTCAGCCCTGGTGTTCTTGCGATAACAATAATCGATATAAACGAAATACGATAATTTGTTATTGTTCGTGTTCTTATCAGTTCGTTTTGTTTTGTACTGTAGTTAGTAAATTAATTAAAAATATCACTTTATGTTACCGCCAACATCACCAACATCAAAACCCACAACACCTGCATAAAGTAGGATGCCGCCAACAGAAACACTACGCGCTGGCAGTGGCAATGGTGAAAGAGGCGCCGGCGGCACCGGTGTCTCCGAACAGACGTACATCATCAGACAGAGCAACAAATGTTACGAGCACCGCGATTCGCAGGCGACGGCTATGTCTGTGGACTACTCTGGTCAATGGGTGCTGTTAGCCGGTCGTGGCCATTTGGCTCTGCAGCGTTTAGGCCAAGACGATGGAACACTGCGGCGTCACGAGCGTCAGTCCAAATACGACGTATCAGTGGCCGAGTTTGCTATTTGCCCCAGTCGTCGAGAATATTGTGCCATAGCGGTTAGTTTTTGCACAGCTAAAAAAAAGTAAAATTATATTTTTATGCTTTTTACATCCTTTCTTACAGACCAGTCAAAATATTGACATTGTGCGCTGGGGTCCTGCTGAACCCCACTACGAGAATTCGTTGCGTGGCCATACTCGCACAGTCACCGACATCGACTGGCATAACAAGAATCCCAATTTGCTGGTCAGCTGCTCCATAGACACCTTCTCGCACATTTGGGATCTGCGCGATCCACGCAAGCCGGCATTATCCTTGAACGCAGTCTGCATGTGTAATTGTCTTATATATAGATATATTTACTTGCTGATATTCATTGAAATCTTCTCATTTCAGCGGGCGCCACACAGGTTGGCTTTAATCGTCGTTCGGGCAACTTGCTGGCCGCCGCTCACGACGGTGACTTGCGAATCTGGGACATACGAAAGGGCAGCTGTCCCACACATTATATAACCGCGCATTTGAATCGCGTGCATGGCATCAATTGGAGTCACAAACGGGAGACTTGCCTGGCCACAGCCAGTCAGGATGGCACCGTAAAATACTTTGATGTGTGCAATCCCAGAAGAGCTGAGAAGATCATTACCACGCTATCACCCGTATGGAGGGCACGATACACAGTAAGACCGGGAATGGGCTTAACCCAATAGAAATTGTTTACAAGTATATGTTATATTTTAAAATTGGTAGTTCAGCTTAGGGTATACTTAGGTCAGTCCCTTTGAACTCACAGATCTTTTTTCTGTAGCCCATCGGCAACGGTTTGGTGAGCATTGTGGTGCCACATTTGGGTCGCGGCGAGAACAGTCTACTACTTTGGAGTAATAGTAAGCAAACAGATCCCATTTGCTCATTTGTGGGACACACCGATGTCATTTTGGACTTTGCCTGGCGACCCAATCGCGAGGACTCCACGGAAATTGTAAGTCACGCCAAATGACAAAAATATATTGATTGATTAAATTTCTGTGAAAACTGGCAGGAATTGGTCACATGGTCGCGTGATCGAACGTTGCGCGTCTGGAAAATCGATGATACAATGCTGAAGCTTTGCGAACCCTCGCCCGATGAGGATGAGGAGGGCGATTCATCACGCTACGAGCCGGAGTTAAGTGAATTGCGCGCTCTGACGCCGCCTGAGTTTATGCATACGCTTCAGCCACGTCCGATGACGGCTGCATCGCTGCCCATTGCAGCGACACTGGAGCCGGGTTTGGGTGCCAATGCCCTGCCGATGGCACGCTCACCAAGCTTTGGTGGCGTCTATGCGCGACGCGAGGAGACGCACATTGCACGCTCCCTAACAGATCAGCCAACCTGTTCGCTGCAGCACGAATTCTCGCTGCTTAACACAAATATGCCCCACGTGGATGTTGATATGCTGTGCGCGATAAAGCGTTATGCATGCTTTAAGATCTGCGCTGCGGATCACACGATCATATTGCAGGTGACATTTCCCACCGCCTATCCCAGTCCGAACGTGCCGCCCGATTTTCAGCTGTGCCAGGGCACCACTCTGTCCAGCGATGTGAGTGGAGTGCTTCTCAAAGTGTTGCGCACCAATGCGCTGCAACGTGTCAAGAAATCTCGCAGCTGCCTGGAACAATGCCTGCGCGCACTGGTCGCGGCAATGAAGAAGCGTTTGACGTCCGTTGGTGGCGCTGGTGCGGATCGCAGTCAGATGTTGCTGCAATCGCCGCGTTTGGAGGGAGCACTGTCGAGTGCTCTGCACGACGCCTGCATACCGTTTCCACGCACGTCTGGTGTGCACTTCAATGCCATCGGCATGTTGACCACCTTTGCCCAGGTGATGAACACCAAACGGTTGACATTGCGCCAGCATCACTCGATTACGCCGCGCACCCTGAGCGCCATCAATGGCAGCGGATTGCTGGGCAATGTGATGGGAACAACAACAGCTCAACGGGATCCGAACGCCTCGTTCTATCTGCAGGAGCGCATGATTGCCTGCAAGCGTCTTCAGGGCAAGCAGCGTGTGATGCGCCAAATTAATGGCACAACTCCCGTCGTTCATATCTACGATGCAAGCCAGTTGCTGCACCTTAATCGCGAAATGGCTCGCGATTTTACGCTGGACAAGCGAAATATTGTCGAAACGTGCCGACGCAATAGTGAAATATGTCGCGCACACGGTCGACTGGATTTGGTGCCCATTTGGCTGCTGGCTGAGCTGATAGCAACTCCGCATGTGCCGCACGAGTCGTCGATGAGTTGTCAGCTGCAATACTATAAAGATCCGTTTAAGAAATCACTGCTGGAATCGCTCATTATGCACTATGCTGGTGCTGGGGATGTTCAAACCGCTGTACTACTCGCTTGCCTCTTCGACAAGTGTCCGACCACGGCGCTGCTTGGCATGGACATAGATGTGGCCAGCTGCCGTCTACCCGCCCAGCTCCATGCGCAATTGTCGCCATATCATACAGTTTTGCCGCTCGATTTCAAATCATCCGCCCAGGCGCGTTCCTCGAGCGGCACTTGGCAACAGTTGAAGCAGTTGCGCAGCAATTCGTGGTCGGATTCGTTGGATTGGCTGGACTTTAAGCTGGGGCAGACGGATGCGTATGCTTGCTCGCTAATTCGACGCACCAAAATGCCACTCTTCGATCAATTCAAGCGCGCCTATGCGGATGTCCTTTTCGGCTGGCAGCTGCTAACGAAGCGGGCAGTAATCCTCAAGCATACATTGCACACACCGCCGCCTTCGCAGGGCGTTGAATTTGTCACCGAGTGTGCCGGCTGTGGCAAACCAAAGCGTACGCCCAAATGTGAGCCATGTAAGCGGCCAGTTTTAATCTGCGTCCTTTGTTGCCTGCCCGTGCGCGGTGCATCAAATGCATGCCTCTCCTGCGGCCATGGCGGACACTTGCAACACATGATACACTGGTTTGAGGTGCGTAACAGAAAATCAATTTTTCTTTTAATTTTTCAGTTTTTAATTCTACTCTCTCTTTGCACAGCATCACACGGTTTGTGCCACGGGCTGTGGCTGTAGTTGTTTGCAGCGCACCTCGGAGCTGCTGGCTCTTATTAGCTGATTATGGATGGCGCTATTTTTGTGCTTGAAATACAACTAGCTTTAGATTTGCTAAAACTATACGCTGTGGTAATCAAAAAACATATACATAATTGTTTGTTTTTTTTTTGTATGTCTCCAAGACAACATTTTGTAATATTTGCATATATAGGACGATGAAAAATATAATTTGTACTCTACTCTTTGACTGGCTATCAATTGGCTATTGGGTAGAAAAAACTTCTTAAAATATAACCCAATGTTTATATGCTGCCTAGATGACCCCATTATCTTTGAATGCACTTCGATTGGTTTGGTTCTTACATTCCATAAAGATTTGTTAAAATGTTAGAGCTAATTTTCTTAAATCCATAGCTGAGTCATATCATTCATGTTCTCGAAGGGATACATATATGTTGCCTTATTTTAAAAAGGACTACGATTTGAATTTATAGATTTTTTTAGATTTTACAGTTAGTTTGGTATTAGTCAAACTGAGAAAAGTCGAAAAATTCGATGTAAATCGGCTGAAATAAAATAAAAATTTAATGCAGTTCGAAAGAGTTTTACATTATGATTCAAACGCACCATGTCCTATACAAACCTCAAAAGGTTTGGCCCATGTAGCCATTTTTTCAATATGGGTTTGGAAGTATTTTCTTTCGTAAGGGCAATGTAGCTAATACACAAACCAAATGTTTCGTGGATATGATTATTTTCATTTATTAATTGGTGTTTGCTTATTGACCATGTGGGTCAATTGCAATAGATGAAAGGTTAATGGCCGTGCCCGTGCCGAATACAATATATAAATCTAATGTGTCATTGGTTTAGCTCCATCCCCTAAAAGGACAAACATGCAATAGAAATGTAAATAAATGTAATGATAGTTAAATTGATATTGATATTGATGTTGTCCCATATATCCAGACCAACATTTGAACATTTGAAGAACTTCATGTTTTAGTTTAATCATGCGAAACCTTCAGTGTCCGAATGCAATAATTATTTATTAGTTTTCAAATACACACATATATTATTATTTTATTTTATTATTACATTTTTTTTGTTTTTTTTTTTTTTGTTTAGTCTTAGCTTAATATTTACGCATTTACTTGTAGTTCTGTTATTCTTTTTGTTTAGCAAACATCAAATTTGTTCGTCTCTCGCATGAAAAGACCGTTATCGTTATTTTGAGAAAATGTAGCATTTTAAAAGTAATTCTATAGCTCTGCTTTAACATTACTCTTCGATAAGCGTCATGATAAATGGAAAGTATAGATAAAGAGCTCAAAAGGAACAAAAAGAAAAATACTCAATATTTCTTTAAATATATATATATATATCAGAAATATACAACTTATTGCAATTGTTGATCACGCGAATTGGACTTGCACATTTCTATTCTTCGCCATTCTTTTTTTTTTTTTGAAAACACAATATCGTGACAAGAACAGATAAGAGTAAAATTTAAGTATAATATTAAAAAACATATATACGCACAAAACACATATTTACGAAGACACTGTGAAAAAATTTCAGCTTACGGGGGGAAAGAGGACAATGTAGATATATTGGAAAAGGTATTGAAGTCAAATTGAAGCTAAAGCTAGAGATGGTTTAAATGAGATAAGCAGCTTAACTACAAAAAATTTGTGTGTATATGTGTGGTTGGGTGTGTTACTGTAAGTGTGTATGAGTTGCTTTAAATTTGTGTGTGTGGATATATGTGTGGGTCTCTGTGCATAGTATTGGGTTCGAGTTGTTGTCCTTGCCAAGCGCTGGCGGTTGCCGCCACGTCACAATATCATTTGAACTGATCACGATACGTTGCACTGCACATGGCGATCAGCAGCCGAACATTGCTGCATTGTGGACTCTTCGGGCAATTCTTAATGAACAGCTGGCAATTTCGATATAATTCGGAGAGTACTTTCGGTGCATGCTCACGCGTTATGGGATCCGACATATTGATGGCCAGCAGCGCCTCATTGAGGTAGCTAAAAGGGAAACATAATAATAAAATTAGCAAATTAGCAATAAAATTAAAAATGACTTACCTCTGTTTATCCTCATTGTGATTGGTCATGTCCGCTGATATTTGCTGTATGAGCGAGAGCAACACCTTTTGCTCCAGGCGGCAGCCCTCGGGTGCAAACACTTGCATGCGATCCGTGTGACGCAGCGTAAACTCCACCAGGTTCAAATCATTTGCCAGCAATGCCTGATGGAAGGCCTTGTTGATTTGACCCGCCTGCAGCAACTGTCTAATGCTCTCTCGTAAATCGTAAGTGGGTGCAGGTGTCGCCGCCTGTGAACGCAACGCCATATTCTGGTTATCCAAATGCTTGCGCAGTTCAATTCGAATTGTCTCCTGCAGTTGGCGGGTGAGCAATATTTCTAGGCTCTTGACTTCACGCTGTGTCTCCAGCATGGCGTCAGTAAGTTCGGTGCGATGCTTTAGTAAATTCGACTCCACCAGCTGCTTTAATAGACCCAGCTTGTTGCTCAGCTCTTCGTTATTGTGCGACTGTGGCATGCGCTGCAGATACGCATTAAACTCCACCATGACTATCAGGAGCAATGATTAAATTAATAATTGTCAATAGGCAATTGATGTTAAGTATTTGACGCTCTTACAGTCTTTAATGCCAATGCTAAACGCGTCGTGTAACTGCTTGAACATGTTCTGCGAGGACTTCTCATAGGCTGGTATCAGAGTGCTGCTCATTGATTCAATGAATGCCGTCTGCAGGCTGGTCTGCACGCCAATCAGCACGGACTTGCCAAAAGAGTCTAGGAATGGCTGAAAGTACAAACATATATTTATATATGACATATATATAAAGCGAAAAATTGTCGGTTTATTTTTCATACCTTGCTCTTGACCACCTGTGCTATGTTTTCCTTGACCGCCCTGTCAATCACAGTTAACTTTTGCACAATTTCTATCTGCATTTGAGCCTGCAGTTGATCCATTTTGGCATTGACGCGCGGAAGCAATTGACGTTGCAGCTCCATTGTCAGTACGTTGCCAATGATGTCCGTGAAATGATTCATAACATACTGATTGAGCACCTGTAGTATCGAATCGCGGAGCTCACGATTTTGAGTCTCACTAGCATAAGCAATGAATGAAAGAATAAATAAAAATAGTTTAATGTTCATGAAAGAGTTACGTATAATTAATATATTTTATGATTATTCTGACTGTGGCTCATTAAATTTGGTTTTATATCTAATACAAATCTGCAGTCAAAAATATTGACTTTAAATTGATCAGATTGAAATAACCATTTTATCATATATTGCTGCCTTTATAATATTAAACTTATTTACTTTTCCAAAACTTTCTAATTATTATCTTCTACTTACCGTGCGTGCAGAAATTCGGCTAGTTTCTTTTTGTGTTCGTTCTCGTAACGCTTGAGATACTGCTCCATCAGTTTGGACAATTGCATTTCAATCTTGTAGGCTAATTCGTTGACGCTTTTCGGCTGCAAGGCGGCCCCTGTGGTACAGCTGGCTTGTTGCTGCTGCTGTTGCATATGCAATTTGCTAACCTCATGTTCCAGTTTGTTAAGTTGTTGTGATTGCGCCTTAACAAGATCTATGAAGTTAAGTGGTGAATTATTGAATTGCTAATCTATGCCCCAGGTCTTTTTATACACGCACCTAATAGCTGTTCAAGTTTTTCATTCATATCTGCATTGCTCGGACAGTTTTCAGTTGTGGCATTATGGCTGTTGCTGCTGTTGTTGAGTGTTGTTGATGTGTTGTTGTTGCTGCCAAGTGACGGCGGGACATTGCCGTTGTTCTTATGCTGTACTGCCTGCGACATGATTTGTGCAGCGTTTTGCAGCTCTGCTGATTTTTTGGTAGGCTGCAGCTTAGCTTCTTGTGGCAACCAATTGGCCGTGGCTGCCGCTTTCTCGACGCTCTGCAATAGCGATGATGGGTTTGCCAATTCCTCATCCGTTCTAAAAGTTGTAATTTGAATTGGGAATAGAATAAAATCGAAAGTCATTTAGAGATTCTTACGTAGTAACAAGTAAGTATGGGTTTTCCTCGTCCGATTCTAAGTTCTCCAGTTCCGGTTCGTAGTCATCGGTATCCTCTTGTGTTGCCATAATCTCTTGCACCTCACGACTGGGACTGGAGCCGCCACTAGCCAAATTCTCAGCTGCATTGCGTTCCGGATTGCGATCGATGGCAATAAACTTTTTTCGCGCCTCCAGTTTGTCCTTCGCCTTTTGCTGCTCCCGATCCTCAATCAAAGTGTTGTTCACGAGATTCAACAGAGACGTATTAACCTGTTCCGTGCTTTTCGCGGTCACGGTAGCCAACATGCGAAGGGTGTTCATCACTTGCGAATTGATCGCACTTGGATCCATACTGGCAACCGTATTGGCCGAAGAAACAGTGGAGATGTTGATGGCATCGGTGCCAGTTGTATTGCTGCTAATGTTGGTCGTAGCTAAGAGCATTGTTGACGAGGTCCCGCTACTAGCACTAAACGCATCCGGTGTCATTAGATTCAGCTGTGGATAGGCGCTGCCGTATTGTGGGGACGAGGAGCGAGATTTGCTCACGGCTGTTGCATCCTGCAATATGGCCGATGGGGCAGTCGCTGCTGCAGCGACAGCGACAGCAATTGCCGAAGCTGACGTGGAGCTACTTGAGTTGCGTTTCGACTTGGCAAAGAGGGCGTCCAAGGGCACTGCGCTTGAGCCGCTGCTACTATTAAGCGGCGAACTGGACTCCTGCTTGATCTCATTGACACCTAGCAGTCCATCGGGCGTTACGGAGCGTTTATTGCTGACGACGCTGGTATTCATGCTGCTATTCAAACTGCGCTCGGACTTCATCTTTTCGGGAACGCAGGGCTGATAAATAATCTGACACTCCTGCAGACTCTTGGCTTGCACGACAAACATGTGCAACACCAGCGCGTCAGTGGTGGCATTGCTCTCATCATCATAATCATCAGGTTCCTCAAACGGATAATAGCTCTCATTTGTGCTCTTCAGGCGTCGCATGCTCGCATTCACAATGGAAAACGATAGTATGCCCGAACTCAACTTAAATTCGGCAACGTTCAGTATGCGGAGTTCGGCTTCACTGTTGCCAGTCCCGCTGATCGCATTGCCAGCATCGCTGCCATCATCCGAATCGTTGCTGTCGCTTTCCTCGGCATTGGTTGTGTTGATACTGCTGCCGCCGCCTATGCTGCCAATTTGCATAACATATACGGCTAAGGAGTCGAGACTGGATATAACCAAATAATTGGCACTACGATCAATGCCAGCTATGAACATGTTCGGCTGCACACTGGTCGGAATTGAAGCCATTACGTTGACCGTCTGCAGGCACTCCCACAGCGAGCAATTCCAAAGTTTGATTTCCGTATTGTGATCGCTAGTAGTGATAACATACTGCCAGTAAGCACTGTGAAACAAAGAAAATGAATTAAGTACAATCAATCAATCAATTTAATGTTGACTTACTCATCAACGGGCTTGTTAATGTTATCGAGGAAGAACAGCGAGGACACCGGCTTGCCGTCGTGCGGTTTCCATTCGTGCAGGCAGCGATGATTGCGTACATCAAACAAATAGATTTGATAGAATCGAACCAATCCATCGGCACAGGCGGCCGCAACGGTGGTGCCATCGGGCGATAGCGATGAACAGGTTATTAAAGACTCCATTTCAATCTTTAGATAACCATTTTCCAACGACGACGGATTAATCTGAGTGCGCTGTAAAATCCACATAAAATAGTTTTAAGTCTAAATTTTGAAATTTTGCTCTCAAGGCTTGTAACACTTACGCCGTGTTCGGTCACAATCATTCGGACAGAGAAGCATTGAAATTGTTTGCTGCGTGACCAGAGCAATAGTTGCTTTTCATCGTCACAGCCATTGCCGCTTGTGTTCTTGCTGGTGCTGCTGCTATTTGTAATGGATGGACACCAGGAGACCATATCATATTCGGGCGAATAGTTAGCAATAGGATCATCCACTTTCAGTACAAGTTTGCATATCAAATTTCCATCGATTAAATCGATTTTGTAAACAAACAGTGAGCTCACATCTATAACTGCCAGAGTGCGTTCATTTTCACTGTGGGCAAATTGAAGATCCAACACTTCACCATTCATACCCTTGATGAGCGCACGCTGACTGGTACTGGTATTGCACACACGAACCATGCCCTCCATTCCAGTGGCTTTGTTGTTAACTATATATATTTGCACACATTAAGAACAACTTCATATATTTTAACTGTCAGCATATGAGCATGATAATACATTAAAATACCCACAGAAAAATGATCAAAAGTATCTTTTATGAAAAATAATAATAATGATGAAACTCAACATGTTTATAAATTCTGACACATTTGGATCAAAAACAAATTGCTAAAAATGCCAGTCGAAAGATTGGCTTATGGTAAATTATTGGATATCAGTCGAATATATTTTACGCAGAGTTTTTCACTCTCATATTGCTTGAACAATAAAAAGTGAAAATGTGTATAGAATTTGGAGTGCGGCTTTTGCGTGCATACCTCTATAAATGCCCATATGTGTTTGCATTCGATGCGCTTTTGAGCATTAGTTAGCAAAAAAAAAAAAAACAATTTGGACCTTATAAAAATCCGATCCCTAATTTAAAAAAATGAATATTTTGAGCACTCACCATTAATGGCATAGGCCAAATGCTTGCCATCGCGATGCACAGCCACCAAATGCCCGGGATAATAATATTTGTGCTCCCATTTATAATCGACGACATTCTTAAGCTTTACCTTAGAGGAGCCACGGGCATGGGCAATGCCACAGCCATATACTTTCGTTTGATTCGTTTTGATGTTGTAGCAGCATTGCTTGTCATATGGTTGAAAGTTGCTGTAGGACAGTAGAGAAAAATTATAGTAATAAATGGAATACTGGAGTTTTTCTAATTGTAATTTTTGACATACATAACTTCGATTTTCTTGCCATCCGGTAGATGGCCGGTGGCGACTGCTGCTGCTGTTGTGGCTGCTGCCAGATCCTGTTCATTGCTTGTGCTCATATTGATGCGGGCGTTTCCAAGTTGAATATTTTTTGCTGTTGTCTGCAAATTACTGTTGCTCGTTAATGCCGTTAAATGAGGAGCGTTGTCAGTTGTGGTTGTATTTTGTGTAGTTGTAGTTGTTGCGTTGCTTTTGCTGTTGCCTTTGCCACACCTAGATGATTGCAATTTCAGCAGTTTACGAAAGATTGGCAGATGTGCGAGCGCAAAGAGCGCGAATAACATTGACGCACTCACTTACTAGGAAGAGACATCATCTTTTTGTTTACTTTTTAGCTCAATACGATAATATTAGTATTTTCCATTACCCATTGTGTAAAAGGTATACGTATGTAAACTAACCTGCACTTGAGCGCAGCGTTTAGTTGTAGTTGCTTGCTATTTTTTCGTTTCGCTGAGCTTGGTGGAGCGCGCAGATAATGGTCACATAAATCAGGCATGCACGCAGCAATTGTTTAATGCGTCTTACACCATTTAAACAATAAATTTCAACAAATGCACACTCACAAATTATATCGCAAATTTTGCGAAAATTTGCTCCAATGCCGCAAAGCGTTAGTGATGTGCAGCGGCGTATGCAAATCAATCGATATCAACGTGCGTTTGTTATCGCATAGCACGCAGGGTTGCTATTCGCGTTGCGGCGATTACAATGTGAATTCAATTCAAAAATAAAAATTCTTGCCTATACAGTATATTATTTATTGCCTTTAGCATTTGTAACATCAACTTAATACATTTATCAATATTTAGATGTATATCCTTCAAAACAATACGCAATTATTACGCTGCAACGTAACAATAAGTTTACATAGTGCTTAATATCACTTTTATTTTTGTTTCTTACTTTTTTCATTCACTGCATTGAGTTTTGTAGTTGTAAATCTTTGAAAATTGTTAACAATATTTTTTGCTTGATGAAATGTGAAAACATATATGTCAATTTATATAGAGATTTATATATTTAAAAGTATGCAAAAGAAAATGCGCACGCACTCATATGGACGATATACTCGGTATTTCTGTTGGCATATCATCTTGTAAATTCGAAGTTAGCATACTTGTGGTCCGATAAATTAAATAATTTTGTTTTGTTTTTTCTCTTCGTTATTCATTTGTCTTACTTGTTTATACGAATGATTAAACAAACTTGATAAATATACATAATATCAATTCGTGTGTACATACAAAATAGTTTCGAAAAATAACTTAACCTAAGCTAAGCTTTAAAGGAAATGAAATTGGTTGATTGTTTATTATATTCTTTTTTTATAATCCTTTTAACGTTTCGTATACTTATACAGTTTAGCCTGGCTTACAAAAGTTAAGAATTTTCTTTTAGCACATCAACATAATAATTTTGTTTATTTCATTGCCGGAATGAATGAGAAGGTCGAGATATTGTTTTCTCCTAACGGAACCAGGTTTCAAGTCTTACAAAATTAATGGCTTCTAAATAGCGATTTAATGCCGTTGAGCAAAATAAATGTTTTTTTAATCAAAGAATGAAATGTGGTTTATATTTTAGTTTGTTTTCTGTTTTCTCTCAGCCAAAGAAATACGCGTAATGTGTTGATGGTTTCGAAATAGAATTAGCGCCACTTTGTGGCCACATATCTGTCTATATATCTAGGGAGCAGGAGCAGTGTTTCATGTTAAAGCGAACGATGATTCTCATATACATTTACATTTACACATTTACGTTTTAACAATTAGTTCAATTAGCTCAGTGTTTTGAGTATACATAAATTGATTTGCATAAATATGTATCATTATAGAGGCGGTATTATTGTTATTCGTTATGTTATTGTTACTTGCTTGACTTTTTCATTATCTGTTTTCTTACATTCACTTCTGAAATTTAGATTTAACTAGCCTAAAATTAAATTAGCAAAAATTAAGCAGCGTGCTCAAACCAAAATTCGCATAAGCGGACGCGCAGTGCCCGCTCTTTTAAATAACTGTTTGTGTGGGTGAGTGTGATTACACATATATATGCTTATGTTTACATATATATGCGGTGCATGCAACAAACAACGGAAAACGCTGCTTAAACATTCGTATGGCAACCGGCTGAGCCGGATGAGCCGCCAGTCACATTAGCCGTCACCGGCGCTGATATTGAGGAGCTGGTGCGGGTGGGTGCAAGTGCAGTCGCACCACCACCACCATCAGCAGCAGCCACCAGACTCTCCAGTTTGAAACGCATCTCCTCCTTGCAGGTCTGCACGCTGAGCAGCTCGTCGCTGAGATCATTGCACAGATGCAGCAGCGAATTGTTTTGTTCACGCAGCCGCTGCAGTAGCTCAGTGGTGCTAGTTTGATTATGCTTAAATGACACATGACGCAACGATTCACTGATGGCCGTCACACGTTTCTCAAATGTATCCGCATTGGGCAGCTGCGATGCAGCTGTCGATGTTGTTGATGTGGATACTGCACCTGAAGCTGGTGCCGGCGTCTGCGGCTTCCGATAGACCTCAAAAGCAGAGATGCGCTGCTGTGTCTGCAACGTTATGCGCGTAGGCGGCACAAAAGCGGGTGGCGGTGGCACTGGCGGCAGTGAATGCTGTTGCTGCTCGGAAGTTGCATTGATATGGGCATTGGCATTGCTGCTGCTGCTACTACCACTGCCACCATCCAGCTGCAAGTGTACAAGGCATTAGTATCAATTTTGTTACAATAGCTTCGTTATGTTCTTCAATGGCTAAACTACTGAATTTTGTTGGCATAACACTAAATAAATAAGCTACTGCCAATTGCGGATGCATTTCATTTTAATGATGTTATTATGTTTGGTATGTCTTTTTGTTACACTTACAACATTCACATCGTCGGCAAAGTGCGTGAAATCGGCAAAACCCGCTGAGGTTTGCATATCGAAGCTGGCTTGCGCGGTTATCTTAATTGGAATTGGGTTTATGTTACAGATTGTTTACAAAATAAGTAAAATAGAAATTAATATGGACTCGCAATAAGGTAAACACTTTTCATCAGTTCATTGTAAATATTTATTCGGTGCACCGAAACAGTTTTTACTATTGCAGAGTGAACAAAAAAAAATTGCTTTAAGCTATCTCAAAAATGTGAGTTGACAATATGGGAATAACTTGTTTTCAAATTAAATTTCAATTATCAAGTCAAGCTCTGCGATAATATTAACATAACAAATGGAAAACCAGTAATAAACCCAACAGTGACAGGAATACCTTAAAACTAGAAAGCTGTCCCATCTTCATAAAGCAAACTTCAATAACTTCAATGTTACTAAGAGTTTGTCTACTTTTTTATTTTCATTGGTTAGTAGGTTTTTAATACATTAATGAATGAATTATGATTATGATTAGTGGTTAGTAAATGACACACAGCTAAAATAGTATTTGTAGCAGACTAAAAACAGCCTAAATAGCTGTTAGAAATTGAAGAACAGCTAAAGTTTTCAGGACACAATTTGAGACTGGACAATAGGCACAAATATAATGCATCTCCATATATATAATCGACTCACCTCTGGTTGTTGGGAACCCGCAGTGCCAATTTTGAACTTATTCAAATCCAAACTGCTGCTGCGCGCATGTCGATGGGGTCGTGGCGGCGGCAAAGGCGGTGGCTCCTTCTTGGCAGATATTGTGGTCGATGCATAGACAACTGGCAGTGGCACCGCTTGATCCGGTGGATCATTGACACCGGCCGACCCAATGCTGGGCTCACGTTGCGGCGGCGGTGGTAGAGCACCAATATTCTTAGCTGGTAGCTTCTTCGCCTGCGGACGTTGTATGGCACGGAGGTCGCTGCTTTGAATCGATATGGAGTCACGATCGCGATGCGTTCCACTTTGATTATTATGCGTCGATGACGATGGGGCTGTTGTTGATGTTGTCATTGCCATTGCCATTGTCATTGCATTGGGACTATCCTCACGCAACACAACAACACTGTCCATGTCGCTTGCACTTGTGCTGCTCGGCTGCTGACTGGATTGTTCGCCGCTTGTGGCAATGGCTGTGCCTGTAATGGAAAGAATAACAAGAATAATTAATAAAATGTAGCAAGAATCGCATTGTTAAACACTCACCAATGGGCGTTACACGCAACGGCACTGGATGCAAAATTTGCGGATTCGAGCCCACATCCTGGGCAGTGCGTTTCATATCGAAGAGCGCTGGCTTAAGACCGGGACTAGAAACGGCTGGCGCGGCAGTGGCCGCCACACCAGCTGACGCAGTAGCAGCAGCAGGAACAGGAATTGTTGCAGCACCACTTGCTGTGGATGTCGTTGTAGGAGATTCGCTAAACTTGGTCCATTGACTGGCGGCATCGTTGGAGGCGAGGGCTGCAGCAGCTGCTGCCACTGTAGCACCCGCTGTTGTTGTTGTTGCAGATGCTGATGACGCTGACTGATTTGATTTTTCCACATTTGGCGAATTGGAAATGCTGCGATTCTTAAGAACTGGCGGCGTTGTTGCTGATGTTGTTGTTGTCACCTCACGCCTCGAACTGCTTGTGCTGGCCTGCGATGATGTAGAGATGTTGCTCAGATTCATAATGTTCTTATCATTTGGCAACGGACGTGGCTTCGCCTGCGAGCTACTAATGATTGTGTTGTCGGTGTGCTCTTCCTCGTCGTCGTCATTCAAATGCAGGAGATCAGCCTCAGGCGGCTCTTGAGGTATGTGCGCCGTTGATGACGACGACGTCGACAATGTTTTAGCCAACACATTCGGATGCAGACAGTGTGGCAGACTGCTCGGCAATGGTATGTTATTACGACGCAGCACAACCAGATGCATGGCAGCTGTGAATTCGGATAGACTTAGTGCACCGTCGCGTGTCACGTCGCACAGCTGCCAAATGTGGCGCAGCTCCTCGATAGGAATGCGGCTCTTCTCAAAGAAGATGCTGGAAGGAAGTCAATAGTTTGTTAATTAAAATGCAATGTAATGAATATATACTAGGTAAAAACTTTTAATCTTTATCTAAAATTTATCTATAATTTATATAAGTGAAGTTTCAAAGCTTACCGCGCTGCTTGTCCGGAGAGCAGACCATGCGGATCACGTTGCACCGTTCTGAACTGTTTGTTGTAGTACACACGCTGCTCAGGAGTGATTTGATAGAGCGTGGTCAGTTCGTTTTCGTTGTCGTCATCGTCGCTGCTGTGACGATCCGATGACTCCTCCTCGGTACCCAATAGTTGGCGATGCTCATCACCCAGCAGGCCCTGCCACAGCGTATCTTGTGCCCAGGGGCGCTCCGCCACACTGTTGGTGGGCGTGGGACTATCGCTATTTGTGCTCCACGCTTCCGGCGAGCCACCAGTGCCACGTCGACGCTGCGATTAAAGTAAAAAATTGTGTTAACTTAGAGATGTCGAAATACTCTGGGTGATATATGATTTGATAAATAGCACAATCTTAATTAGTGAGTTAGATCAACGGGTTGAAAACAAAATATATATTTTTACAATTTCCGCCCGATAGTTCTGCAGCTCAACAAAATAGTCTCTTTTTTAGGTTATATTCATTATGAAGAATACGAGTATGCACAACAACATAAAAAATAAACATATATCTGTATACATTTCAACAAATTTGTCGCATAATCATAACATCCGCTCCAAGAGTATACAAAAGCGCTGTTTATATCTAAAGTCTATATGCATTAGCGTGATAAGATATAATATAATAATAATACGCACAGTTTCGCGACTGCTGCTGCTGCTTACAACAGCAACATCAGCACCGGCCAGCTCATCAAAATTATCGCCACAGCTAGATTCGTTCTGCTCAACCTCGGAATCGGTGCTGGGCACATCCGAGGTGTCTTGTAATTGATCTAGCTGCTGTAGTTGCTGTTGTTGTTGTTGCTGTTGCTGGGAATTGCGACGCAGCGAGTTGCGACGATCGGTGGGCGGCGGTGGGGGTAGTGCACCCAGCCCATTTTCGCTTGTTGTGCTCACTGACGGCGCTGTTACTGCATCCTTCCAGCCGAAATGCGGCAACGGTAATGGCACAGTGGCTGCTATCAGCTCCTGACGCAACGGCACCCCCTCCTGATGGGCCGCAATGAGTTTGAGGCATGAATAGAATTGGGCACGTGAGATATGCAAAGCTGTCGCCGGTATGCCAGCCAAGGCGGTGATCTGTAAAAAAAAAAATAACCGGATCACATAATTAAAAAGACTCGACGTCGACAGAAGTAAATTTCTTGCGGACCTACCTCAATAACCGTCTCGTTGGCAATGTCCGCTGAGCGAAAGAGTTCCGTTGCTTTTAGCATCGGCACCTTGCCGGCATTTTCCACGTCGCAACATTGAAACAGCTCGCTATAAAATCGTCTCTCGGGCTCCGTCAGCGTTACCTCTTCCATAGCCGCCTACTTGTTGCTGGAAATCGTCTTATGCGTCTTTTTAAAAGCTCTATAAAGCTAGCCACGCCCGGTCCTCCGTGTGAACGGCAACTGCGACAATGGCAATCTGTTTACTTAACTAAACAAACTAGCTCACTTGCTGACTGACTAGCTGACTGACTGGCTGGCTGTTGTCAGCTGTGCTTTGATGCCCCCCCTGCCTCGTTTACTTTGTCAAACACCGTAGGTGGAGAAAAAAGAGCCAATAAGCGACAAAAATGAAACGAAACACCCGAAATGCAGCAGGTTTGGCAACGGTTTTGCAAGCACTACACAGCCCCACAGCCAGCTAATTAAGTGTGCACATTAACGCATGTCTCGGCAAAGGCGGCACAGTTGTTCGATTCGAGTTTTAGCTTGCTTAACACTACACAATTTGTCAATCAATAGCAAATTTTACAAGAATTTTTCGCAAACTGTTGTGCACTGTGGTGGCATTAACATCGATAACATCTGACAATTTAGTGATGGTCGAAAAGTATGCACCCGTTACTTGTAACGAATACTGCGCTCATGGCACGGAATGATTAAATTTTCTAATTTGTATATTTATAAATTGCAATAGATTTAAAATGCAAATAAAATTATAAATAAAAGCTCCTTTAAAAAACATACATTATTAACTCTATTGAAAACATTGGCAGTTATTGATTATTGATATGTGCTTATCGCACTTTAAATCTAATAAGAGCTAAATTGGAAATAAAAATAAATAAGACTCTTATAAGATTAAAATTAAGACGTTGATGATGCGGCCAAATTAAATAATTAAAATATGTAGCAACTATCTCCCATCTCTAAATTCGATAACATACAAATTTTGTTATTATCTTAGAGCGATTGCAACGCAATTTTGTGTTCAAATATTTGCGAATAAAGAATTCGAGTGCCTAAGACATAGACATAGTGATATTTTCAGAAACTAGTCAATAATGTTCTCTCGCAATAGGCCAGAGCCAGCTAAGCGTCGACAGCATGATTTATCCCAGGTAAGCAAAGCACTAAAACACAAAGAATTGTTAGTCTATTTTGTATTATGAGTCATGCCTTTCCTTTCCTCTCCTCTACCCTCATTCTCATGGAAACGCACAGTTTGGATTAACGGAAATACCTGATGACTTTGATCCCAGCGCTGGCTATGGCGACGATGATGCTGGCGATAGCGATCTGGAAGCCGAGCTGGCAGCAATTTCTAGCGGTGGTGGCCCGTCAAAACCAAAAGTTAAACCAAAGCCACAATTGTTGCCCAGCAGCGATTTGGATCGAATGATTGCGAATAGCCTGCGTGACGTTAGCGATGATGATGACGATGATTCGCTGGAGAATGACAGCGATCTGCTGGGCGAGCTGCATGGCATTGCGGGCGATGACATCTACGACGAAGAACAAACATCTACTGCTGCTGAGGAACCGGAGCCGGTGCAGACTTTTCTGCCGACAACCACAGTGGACACATTGGGAATCATAAATCAACGCTTAGAAATGTACAATCAGGCGGAGGCCAATGCTAAAGCCGCCGGCGAATCGGGCAAGGCACGTCGCTTTGCCCGTGGTTTAAAAACGCTGCAGGATCTGAAGAAACAGTCGGCAGCTGGCAAAACTATCAACGTTGATGACATTCCGCCCGAGGTAACTGTGAAGCCGTCTGCGGCAGCGGTTGATGGAACCATCGAGGAGCCCATGCAGCCAACACGTGCCGCGCCATTGCCACCTACGCCTAGTTCTCCACCAGAAATATCACCCACTCAAGCTCCACCTGTTACGCCTACTAAGCCGGCCTTGCCTGCAAATCCATTGGTTTCTGAGATGCGAAGTCGCCAAGCTGAATATAAATCGGCTGCTGTGCAGGCAAAACGCAGTGGCGACACAGCTGCGGCTATTCAGTTTCTGCGCGTCGTCAAGCAATTCGATGTGGTTGTGAAGATGTGCGAGGACGGACAGGAGGTGGATCTCAGCGATATGCCGCCGCCGCCCGCCGAGTTTCTGGCGTTTATGGCTAAGATGCAGGACGGAGCAGGAACTGCAGAGACAGCAGCACCCGAAGTATCCCCAGCTCCAGCTGCGCCTGTTCCAGCAGAAGTTGAGACACCGGCAGCAGCGCCCACTTCCATGCTAGAGGCACTGCAGCAGCGTTTAGCTAAATACAAATCGGTGGAGGACGCAGCCAAGGCAGAAGACAACACCAGCAAGGCGCGTCGCTTTGGACGAATTGTCAAGCAGTTCGAGGATGCCATCAGGCAACACAAGGCAGGCAAACCCGTTGCATATGATGAGCTACCCGTGCCACCAGGTTTTGGACCACTGCCTACAGGGGATGCTGTGCCCGCTGCATCAGCAGCAGGAGCACCTGCACCCACGCCAACAATGTCGCCCACATCACCGACAGCCACAGAGAGCACTTCGGCTGGTGGAACGCCGTCCAGCTCCGGTACAGTGACGCCGACTGTGCCACGACGCAAGGCGCCATCACCAGCGCAGCCCAAGGAGCTAACAACGCGTACAAGCGGTAATCATCAGAAGAGCAACTTGGCGGAGCAACAAATGAAATTGCTGCTCGAGCGACAAAAAGAGTTCAAAATGGCTGCTGTAGCAGCTAAGAAAGCGGGTGAAATTGATCAGGCCAAGGAATACCTGAGGATCTACAAAGGATTCGACTCTCTGTTGAATGCGGCCAGCAGCGGTTTACCCGTTGATCTGAGCACGGTAAGCTAAAATGCTTATGTTATTTAAATATCGTTTTTACTACTTTCAATATTTATGTTTTCGATGACAGCTGCCTGTGCCGCCATCGGAGCGGGACAGTTTGGAGGCATCGTTTGCCATTGTGGGTAGCGAGGACTGTGAGCCCGGCGATGACATTTGCGAGATCGGGGTGCGCATAGAAGAGCAGCTGGCCAAGCAGCTCATGATGTGCAAGAATACACGTGATCACCACAAGGCCATGGGCGATGTGGCCGGTATGAATCGTTTCGAGAATCTCGCACTGACCGTGCAAAAGGATTTGGATCTGGTGCGTTATTCCAAACGCAAGAATCAAACACTGCCCAAATTTCACTACGAAAAGCGTTCCTTCAACATTGTCCATTGCAACACGGATCTGACTGACAACGAGCTCGAAATAGTTGTCGTGCGTGGCATTAACTACAATGTAGCCAATCCCAAAGACGTGGACACATATGTCCGCGTTGAATTTCCACTGTTGAACGTAAGTTGCCAGCATAACAGTTATGTTTATTTCCTATCACCTTTTCTTGCTACAGGATGAGTTTTTTAAGACGAAAACAAATGTGATCAAGGACACGGACACACCCGACTACGAAGAACGCTTCAAGGTTGATATTCAGCGCAGCAATCGTCAGTTTCAGCGCATCTTCCGGCGGCATGGTGTCAAGTTCGAGATATATTCTCGAGGGTGAGTCCCACGCTCTCTACTATATGCCTTTAAGTGTAATATTGAGCACTATAATTATTAATTCTAACAAATGACAAATCGCATATGCATATGAATTAACCAAGGTGAAGCGGAGGAATCCAAGTAATACTCCTTCCACGTCTTTACACATAACTCGCAAGAGAGAATTTATAATTATGATCCATATTAAAGATCTCGACAAAATCTCTTGTACGAGATAAATTTTCAAACATTAAGATTAGTCATAAACATAAATTCGCAAATCTTTTTTAAAAATAGTAATGCTCGTAAATTTGTACACAAATGTAATATGCTTATTTTGTGAAAAACTTCATACACATTTTTCAAATTATTCGTAAAAAATCGACATTTCTTACAACTTACCTATTCAAAGTTTTTAAAGTGATATTAATCAAAAAATGACTGGATTTTTTTTTAAAAATAGAGAATTTAAATTGTATTTTATAGTTAATTGAAAAATAACATATTATTTATGCGTTTGCTTTGGGTACTTATTAGTAATGCACCAGTATTTTGAGATTTGAAAATGGCTTTGTAGACATCCTGTTTTTATGTAATTGTTTTGCTGTTTAAGGACTTTATTCAAACACGGTTTTATTTCAATTTAATCATTTGAGTAGAAGAGCTTTGCCCAGTTGAGAGTTTAGAGCTTTCTACATATCCATTGTTGCAAACATTGATCGCATAATTCAAATGTTTTAATATAATATGTTTTATCAACTTTTACGCCACAAATCCCAACACAATTCATTTAAAAATGCTCTTAATGCTACGCAAATCGCTTAAATAATAAATTTCAAATGAAAAATGAAAAATGAAAAAAATATAATAAAACAATAAGCAGCTGCAGTATTGATTGTTGTGGACTAAGTCGTAAACTGCCCATATGTTGTTTCAGAGGATTCTTGAGATCCGACACGCTAATTGGCACCGTCAATGTCAAGCTGCAACAGCTGGAAACAAAGTGCGACATCCACGACACCTACGATGTAAGTCCAAGTCCAACAACTATATCATTTTAATTGAATATTTATATTTTCCATCTGCAGCTGATGGATGGTCGCAAGCAGGTGGGCGGCAAGCTGGAGATCAAAGTGCGTGTACGGAATCCCATATTGACCAAGCAAATGGAGCACATTAATGAGAAGTGGTTGGTGCTGGATGCCGAGGGATGAGCACAGTTATAGTCTCCATATTTGATTATTGGCTAAGTCAGTGTTTTGTACGCTTAAGCCTCTCCAGCGCAGAGGCATTAGCTTGTATTCCACACAAAACCACCTACACAAACATACACACACACAAACAATAAAACACGTTATGTTCTATTTATATATATAAATATATTTATATAGATATTTATGTATTTAAGATACTTGTATTTGAGACAAGACGCTGCGCTGCTCGGAAAATTTGTGCCCCATTTGTGTAAACAGCTTCAATCAAGAAAGTTGTATGAGTGAGAAACTTGAAAGAAGAAGATTTTTAGAGAGAGAGAACAGCGCCAGCAATGCCTGATTATGTTTCATCTAATATGCACGATATGTTAATTAAACCCATACAATATATATCTATATATGTATAAATTTTTTGTTTTTTGATAAAGTCGTTTGCTAAGATTATAACTCCAGATATTCGACTATTTGCGAAAAGGCGCTGCTATCATTAAACACATCCACGCCGCGCACCTTATAGAAACCTGCAAGATAACAATGGAGATTACATTGAAGATGCCTATGATAGTTGATTTCTTTTTTGGACCTACCGTCGACGCTAGCATTTAGGCCTGGCGCATATTGAAATGATGGATACGGCAGATGCCAATCCTTCGAGATGAGCTGCCAATCGGATGCGGCACGCTCCCTGAACCACACCTCATAGCTTTTCAGGCATTGTGTGGAGCGCGCCTGTTCGCTCCAGCTGATAAAGACCTCCCGTTGCGTCACCTCCACAATTTCCAGTTGCTGCGGACGCTTTAGTTTGGGCCACGCGGACGAACACACGCGCAGCAACATCACCCAGGGCAGTGGTAAACTGGCCGAGTTGACAACCAGCTCGCTGTTGTACTGCCAAATGGGTCCAGTCTCGTATAGCCTGGGTGCCTGCGTTCGTCGCATTGCCTCGCGTAATGTGGCATTGGGATATGCAGGACTCCCAGCCAGCTGCCACACATGCACCGGATCTGTGCTGTGCGGCACCAGCAACTCCGTGATGAACGCCGATTCATTTGCGATTGACATGTTCAGCGTATACTTGTGGTGATAGGCAGTTAGACGCGGTCCCGCTTGCTCGGGACTGAGGAATATAGTCGCCATATATTGCGCGATGCCATTGCCAGAGATGGTGCGCAGCACCTGAACACTGTGCTTACTATCCATATTCACCAGCTCCAGATCTGCCGCCCGTGTGCCCAACTTGGCCAACATGCCAAGCGCCGCAAAGACGGGCTTCTGCACAAACTGCGAGTGCGCCGGGTGCGTCTCATTCATTCGAAAATGGGCCAACAAAGTACTGAAATATTTACAATAACTTGTTATATATATCTCTAAAAATACAAAAAACATAAATTCAAAATGTTGTCATATAGTTATTAATCCGCATCTCATAAACCAAAAGACGGGCTACATTTAGAGAATAGAGAAATTTATGACTTTTAAGGGATCTTTAATTCCAGATATTCCTATTCCTTTTAAGACCTCAATGTAATATAAAGATTTTTTGTCAAACCCACTGATATAATATTCGGAATCAGAATATTTTGCTTACCGCTGGCTAAACTCGTATGGGTGATAGCTGAGAAAGGCATTGTCATGGCTAATGGACTCCAGTTGGGACATCACTCCTCCGGCGAGCTTGGCATGCCAATGCAGCATTACTGTGGATATCAAAGTGGCCGCATAACGCACATCCGCTTGAAAGTCTCTCGGCGTGCTCCAGCCCGCAATTGGATCAGCCTCACTGAAACGTAGACAAAAGCTTTAGCTGAAGCAAGGTTACAATCATAACTCACTCATTGGCCACCGGCAGATGCTGCAGCTGAGGATATTCCTGATATACTTTGGAGAGCAAGACCAGCGATCCATTGAGAATTTCTGTGGCACTGCCATCGAGTCCCTTGCGATGATAGGTGAGTATATCGATGGGACATTTGGCCAGCTCCTGGTTGCACACATCCAACAGCTGCCAGCACAGTGGATGACGCTCCTCAGACTTGAACAGACCAGCAGGACCGCGCAGTGCACGATAGAGTTGCTGTTGCCGCTTGGACTTACGCCTGCCGCCAGCTTTGCTCAGGCCACGACGCACTGCCTGCACGTATTCCAAATAGGATTCTGCCGTGAAATTAATGCGATTATAGCTGCGCAAATCCGGTTCGTTCCAGGTCTCGAAGCGCCAGTTGGACAAGCGAGCGGCGCCATGACGAGCTACGTTACGGATAAAATAACAATTGTGAAGCAATAAATTATTTTGATTCGTTGATGATAGTTTTACCTATCTGATGATTGATGATGCTCTTCACAAAGTGCTCCCATAGAAACCAATTGCGTTCGGGATTGGCAGTGAACACATGACCCGGATTCGCCATAAATTCCACAACAGGCGATAAATGCAACTCCTGCAGTAAATCCACAAACTTATCAAACTTTTCAAACTCATATCGGGGCACGCCCTCCGTGCTATATTCGAGAAACTCCACCAGCTCCAACAGCCAATGAATGCGTATGTGTGTGATTGCTCCCACGGGCAATGCTGCAATCTGGCGAAGATTCAGCTGCATTGCTGTTGACTCCAAGCTGGCACTGATGCCACTATGATTGATTTCACCGGCCGGACAGAAGCCAACGCTCGTCCAGAAGTGTGGAAACGTATGATAAACCACATCGCCACTGGTATAGTGGGCGTGGCTATGCCGAGGAGCCGCATCTAACACCAAGAGCATACCCAGCAACAGCAGCCGCATCCACATTTCAAATCAAATTATACCCAATATTATTTTAGATTTAATTTGGGAAATTAGTTGTTTATTATTATTTGCGAATTGCGCGTCGATTTGCTTCGATGGCGATGATGGCGATTAGAGCTCTTGCCCCCAATATATACTGCACACTACTCTGTGTCTGTATCTGTTGCCAGCCGTTGCCCATTGACCACGGCCTTGTCGTGACGTCAGAGCCAGCAGCAGCAAAAGCAACAGCAGCAGAGGCAAATGCAGAGTCAGAGCAACAGCTAAGCAACAGCGTGCCAGTTTCACACAATCTCCCCCTAAAAACAACAAAAAAAAATAAAGAAAAACGAGAGGAAAAAATTGCCGGCGCGCCGCATTGATTGAGAATTGCAATCCCTCATTAGGGGTGGAAAAATGCGGAGCGATGGCCAGTCCCGAGGCAGGTATCTACTCTAACATCGCATCTACACGCACATGGGCGTAGCAAGGGGAGAATAAGTTAATACTATCTTTAAAATCTAAACTATAGAAAAATACATGCATTATACGTAAAGGTATTCAGCTCTTGAGCGAAACA
Organism: Drosophila demipolita; assembly: GCA_035042405.1. NCBI lineage: Eukaryota > Metazoa > Arthropoda > Insecta > Diptera > Drosophilidae > Drosophila > Drosophila demipolita. Next base: position 1,453,049 of record JAWNLI010000044.1, on the reverse strand, counting down.
GATACAACTTTTTTTTTTATATAACTCATCAAATAATAAAAATAATTTTTAGTACATATTTTCTCACTGTTAGCAGTGCAGTAAGTGCATTTACTCGTTATTATTACACGGCTTCTAATTTTTTGTCGTAATTTGTTTGATTTTTATTGATTTATTGGTGTTTATATCATGTTAATAATTAAGACGTTTATATGGACAATTTTAAATTGGTTTATTTAAACCAATAGAGATTAAATTTGCTTTTAATTTTCAACTTATGTACTTAGTCTTTCTCTGACCCCTATAGCTGAGCTACTGACTACGTCTATGTCTACTCAGCATGTCTCGGCGCTCACAATGGGGGAGTGAAAGGTGTGACAAACATAATATTTTATGCTTGCGGGTGATAATAATACGTACAGCAATTACATACCATTTTAGGGTGGATTCCTACCAGATACAGCTATACATAGATACATAGATTAAATGCTTAGCGCGTAACTCTTAAAAGATTTACTCGCATTTAATATTCAATAACAGCAGCGTAGCAAATTGAATAAAAGGATGAATCCCTAAAAAAGACACTTCAAGAAGCTCTATGAAAAATCAAACAGAAATGACTTTGGCTATATAAAAAAAAATTATCGATATAGATTTTTGAACAAAATTAAGGCTTAATAAAATTATAGGAGCATTTTCAACTAATATTACTTATCTAGAGGTAAACATCGAGCGAAAATAGTTTTTTTCTAATTGAAATGCATAATTATTATAGAAGTTAAAATGTCAATGCCTTTGAAATGCGGTACAGTTTTGAAAAAGTTTTGGTGTGGAAATTTATGGAACTATGGTTAATAAATAAAATTGACCTTCACACAGCCTTATCGATTTCCAACTTACAAAATGTATGCAGAACATTTTTATATAATTGCCCCCAATAATTTCTTAATGACAACATTTAATGCTAAGGTCAAACCCAAAATGAAAAATGCTTAGGACATGCGGAGACTCAGCTCTGTTCCAACTTTATGTTGTAGTTCGCAGTCGACATAATTGCGCAACGGTTTGAGTTCCTCAACGCTCAGCTCGATCAGCTCACGCAAAAGAGGAAAGAGCTCTATGACAAGGACGACAATCTCATCGAGATATTTTGCAAATTTCGGTACATCACCGAGAATAAGAATGCGGGGACTGGTGTCCCGTTGCTCTTCTTTTTTGGATTCTCCTTCTACACGGTGAAGAATCAGAGTTATCTGGCATTCGCCACACTCACCATGGCTACGCAAGCGATACGATGGTCTTGTCCTGCGTCTTGGAGACTTGCGGAGACAACGATAATGGTCGTTATATGCAGCTCCTTTGATTACCTGACCTCCGAGGTGAGTGCGAGTGAGTGTGTGAGAAAAATCATAGTATTTATAACTGTTTTCTTTCGATTTAGATAGAATAGATAGATAGAATTCATGAGTATATTAATGACTGTACTCATGAGTGTCTTAAAGAGAGCTTATCCGTTTGTCAAAAATTCAAACCGAATGTTCCATTTAAAAACTCATCACTAAATTATGGGTGTTTCAGTGTCTAAATCCTTGAATAAGAATTTGTTTCCCAATTCGAGTATTGGGAAGTCTTTAACATTTGTATAATAACCCAATGCATTCACCATTATTAACGAGTACATTCACAGTAACACACACCCACCATTGGTTTACTCTACTTATTGCACTTTCCAATATTAACCGACATACAGATTAATTATTTTAATGGACTCGCATATCTACATCTGATATGGCCAAGTGCGTTTGGAATCGGGGTTCTACATGAACATACCCAATTACGCATCTAGTTAGTAAAATCATTGTGGCAGTGACTGTCAGTGTCCCATCGGCTATGAGTCCCAACACTTGGGTAATTAAAATGGCATCGGATAAATCGCGTATAAATCCGCGACGCATTTCACCTCATCACATGCCGCTCTTCAATGATGCATTTGATCGGCCAGAGACAACGCCATCGACTACTGGTCCGCTCGAGAATCCCGTTTTCGAGGATATCAGCATGATATTGTCAGTGTTAAAGGTGACCGGTTTGCTGCCCATCTATGAGCAGGTGTCCAACTATAAGGTTGCACCACCCACTCGGACCAATGAGTACTATTCGTTCTTTGTGCGTGGCGTCGTCCATGCCCTGACCGTATTCAATATCTATAACTTATTGACACCCAATGCGGCCCAGTTGTTCCACTCGATGCGCGAGACGGACAATGTGAATCAATGGATTGAAATGTTGCTCTGCATTATCTCCTATTCGCTGAGTGAGTTTGGCCAGATCCCATTCAAATCGGTTAGTCGCTCATTATCGCTTTTCACATTTCTTAGTGGTAATAAGTTGCGGCCGCAACACGAAGTCAATACTGCAGATCATGAACGATATCCTCGAGCTGGATCAGGAGGTTTTGCGTCAGTTTGGCGTAACGCTCAGCAATCAATGCAATTTCTCGATTAAATATCTCGTGGTGATCGTTATCTGTCAGGCATATATTCTAGTGATGCACATCCGTGAGGTTGAGGGCATAATAACGCCCATTTCATATATCCTGATTGCCTTTTTTGCAATACAGAATAGTTTGACTGCCACGTATATAGTGTTTGCCTCGGCTTTGTTGCGCATCGTTTGCATTCGCTTTCATTTCGTCAATCAGCTGCTGAACGGATATACGTATGTGCAACAGCGGAACAGGAGCCGTAGTCAATTGCGGACGCGCATGGAGAACTTTACAGAGGATTCATTATTCATTTATCGCACGCACAACCGACTGCTGTGCATTTATAAGAGCATCAATGAGTGCTGCAGCTTGATAATTGTGTGCTTTTTGGGCTACTCGTTCTATACGGTGACCACGAATTGGTATAATCTTTTCGTACAGATCTCCAACAATAGGGGCGGCATCTCGATTCAAATATTTCAGTGGTGCATGTCCTGGTTGTGCTTGCACATCTCCCTGTTGGCCCTATTGTCGCGTAACTGTGGTGCCACCACCCAAGAGGTGTGTCCTCGTTGGCTTAACTCCTCCGAACTCTGACTTAATCGGCTGACCTTTTTCACTCTTGCAGGCAAATATCACATCGCAAATATTGGCACGTGTCTATGGCAAGAGCAAGGAGTTTCAAAATATCGTAAGTTAGATATACGAAAGCAAATTGATGTGGAAATATCTAATTACTTGTTTATCTTACAATCAGATTGATAAATTTCTAACTAAAAGCATTAAACAGGAGGTACAATTTACAGCCTATGGCTTCTTTGCCATTGATAATTCAACGCTCTTTAAGGTTAGCCAAGGAGCACTTGTTAATTATAATCATATTTTGTTTATCTAATCGTTCTAGATCTCTTCGGCTGTGACCACATATTTGGTCATATTAATACAATTTAAACAGCTCGAGGATTCCAAATTTGATGAAGAAATTCATGCAGCAACTTAAACTTCTATACGACTTCATTTGTATTTTTTAACTACACATTTATTACGATTTTAAATTCTTACGACAATATTACTAATTTCATATATTAATTAATATACTCATTAGTTCAGAAATACCAAGCGCACAAAACAATCAAATACATGAGAAAAAATGCAATATTTGTATTCTTCATTAATTTAAACAATTAAGAAACCGACCACTACAACTTTGAATACAAGTTGCAGCCAAATAGAGCCGAGTGGGGAAATCAACTAACAAATGAATAAAAATCATACAGGAGAAATATTGAAAATATACTTATTGAACGAGAAGAATTTGGAATATGCGCACTACATTTTGCGCTGTCTATGTTAAGTGTGGTTGTTGTTGAGATCTAGCTCTAACAGTTTAACACTTTGGACTTTTTACGTGTTTCCCCAAATAGAAATGAACAAATGCGATCCAATGCAAACGCACCAAGAATATCCACAACCAGTACGAAGAGCAATGTCCTTCGGAACTGTAAATATAAAATTATAGTTAGATATATATGCATATACATACATATTTATATATTATAGTTACGCACATTTGGTGGAAAATCAACGATTTGAAAGAATTCAGTCATGCCAGGCACAAATCCAGTGCTGAGGAACAATACCAAAGCAGCAGAGGCCCCAATGGCACACATGAGCATGCGATTAGCGCGCAGGCTCTCCATAAACGGATATCCCTAAAATGAAAATATACAAATTAATAAAAATAATATATGGAGTTTGTGATTATGCCAGCAGCCAGTCAGACCTTATAGTTAACCGCAATGGTTGCCACCTGCAGCGATACGCAAATTATATAAACCGTGCTGCTGACTATATTTGGATCATATTTGGTTTTCTCTTCGTCATTCATGTCAATATACAGCTTCACCTTGCCCACTCTGCGAAGGGGAGAATCAGATATATTATACTAAATTAAACTATATTGTCATTTAGTTACCTGGGTGGCGCCAATGCCGTGGCTTCACTTGTCAGATAGTAGAGCGCACCAAAGTGCGCCGAAAATTGTGTAAGTATGGTTGATATGGTGTAGAAATTGAATATGTTTGGTAGTGGTGCGACCTTCGACAGCGTTTTTAGCGGCTGCCATGAACAATATATGTATATGCATTAACATTCAATAAATTATTAATGAATAGCAACTTACCTTGGAGCGTGTAATGAACAGAAAACAGGCCGCTATAAAAATGCCTTGCATGGTGGCCTGAGTATCGCTGAACTTGACGCCATCGACATAGAGCACTGACTGACAATAGGCCTGGATGAGTGCATTCAACGCCAGTATCTTAAACATTTGCAGTGTGGTGACCAGAGTGCAGCGGCCTTGCTTGATGATGTGGTTGACTATGGAGAAAAATTAGGCAGTTATAGTTATTAGCGTTACAGTCTATAAATTATGTTTAATCTTCATTTTTACCACACATTATTGAAGATAGTTTGCTAGTAAACGGCGCAGCAATGGACGCATCGCCTAGTTTGACCATTGTCTGCTCCTCCATGTCGCGCATGGCGTTCTGGAGACGAGCCTGTGTCCGATCAATATTCTCCTGACGTCGACGTAGGGCGCGTTCACGCGGCGACAGCAGTTCGTTTGAGTTGGCCGTTGCAACTGCAGCGGCTGCTGTGGCAGCTGCATTGATCTGCTGCAATTCTTGTTCGGTACGTCTGCGCTTTACGGGAGCACTGGTCAGGAGGGAGACACCTACGTGAGCGTGCTTGAGGGCGCCCACATCGTTGGTGCCGTCGCCGCACATGAGTGTATAGTAGCCGAGCTGTTTCAGTGTCGTTAAAATGTACTCTTTTTGCTTGGGTGCGAAACGCGCGCAGACGGTGACCTGTGGCAGAACCTTAAGCATGTAGGCAGGATGCGTCTGCTGCAGATACATTAATCCCTCGCCGGTGATGCACAGATCGTTGGTGGAAAGTAACATTTCAATGTTTTTGCCGGACTTCGCTTCGTTCAAGGGATAGGTTTTTGCGCCATCGACGGACACCCAGCTCCAGTTTTCCGTACTTTCCTGTTGCTGCGGCTGTCGCGTCAATATCAGAAGTTTCTTGGTCGTGAAACGTAGCTCCCGGGCTACATGACAAGCTGTCAACGGACTATCTCCAGTGATCATGAGCACTTTGTGCGATGAGTGCACGAGTTCTTTTATTACGGCCTTAGAGTCGGGTTTCATGGGGCATGAGATGATCACGAAGCCAGCAAATTTCAGATCACATTCGACCTCCTCACGTTTTAGTTCGCGTACGCGCTGACCACCAAGTGGTCCCAAATCCTTGATGCCCAGCGCCATGACGCGTGCACCACGACGTGCGTATTCCAAGTAAATCTGTATATTGAATATTTGCGAATAAGCTTGGTTTCTAAATTTGAAATTATTTTGTTGCTTTACATACCTTTTCGTAATCTGTGGGAATGTCCTTCAGCATGCCCATTATGACTTCCGGAGCACCCTTGACAGCACCAATATAATTGATTTCGTTAGAAAAGGGCATCAGATAGCCAGCAAGGACAGACATTCGCTTCAGAGCCGATGAGAAATGATAGCGTTGCACGATGCGCAGCGGCTTAAGCTTGCCACCTTTCGGTATCACACTATCCGACTTGGTGAGGGTCCAGTCCACTGCAGCCAAGGCGGCTTTCTCTAGCGGATCCCCGACAAGGCCATCGTCGAGCAGGGCCAGCGAATGGCAACAGGCGAGCACCTGAATGGTGGCATCCTCTGCCTCATCAATTGGCACACATTTACCATTTGGCGTCAGTCCGGCGATGCCCTCGACCATTAGATTATCCGTTGTCAGAGTGCCCGTCTTATCAAAGCAACAGATCTGCACCTTGCCTGCAAAGGGAATGCGAAATGGTTCCGTGCAGAAGACAAATAATTTTGTCAATTGTAAGAGCGAAGTATTCACGGCCAGCGTTAACTCAATGGGCAGATCGGGCGGTATAATCGAAGTCAGTATGAGAGCACACTCCAGAAACAGTTTATACCGGTTGCGTTCCAGATCCTCGCTTCCCTTGACCCACACATACGATGCAGCGGCGAGAGCGAAAACCAGAAGGAATGCAATGAACGCAAAGGTCTCCGAATTGTTTTCCGTCGCCCGATTTGCGCCAAAAAGAATAGTGCGCAGCAGTCTGCCCTGGGATGTGTTAAAACCAGTGCGGATGACATAACCAATACAACCGCCATCGGGTGCACGGATCGATCCCTTACTGGGTACCGTATGCTGGACGACCTTGGTGCCGCCAAAGAGTACGATCAGCTTTCCATCGCCGTCGACATCCAATTCGGTGTTGAGTTGTTGCAGCGATTCAAGGGATTCCTTCATCTGTGGCACCGACTCCCCAGTCAACATGCTCTCGTCCACGATACAAGTGCCACGCAGGACGACCACATCGCACGGTACTATGCTATCGTTTTGAGAACGGGTAATGGACACCAGATCGCCAGGTAAAAGTTCATTGCTGCCAATTTGACGCCATTTGTTCTGTCTCAACGCATATATATAATATGGTTTATTGCCCATCTTGCGTATTTCGGACATGTTGCGCAGCTGCTGTTTAACAATCGTACATTCGAAGGCGATCAGCATGAAGAGCGTCAAGAGCGAATAGTACCAGTAATCATCCATGCACCACAGACCCACCGAGAACACTTGGAAAACAAAGAATGGCGCTGTGGCGCGTTCAATAAATAACTCATGAAATTCCGGAACAACCATATCCATTTCATTGTTGCCATACTTCTGCATGGCGCTCTTAATCGATTGCTCCGATTCCAGGCCGCGGGAGATGGCGTAGGTGCTCAGCAGTTCATTAACAGGAAATTCTACGGAACGGAAAGTCGCTTTGTTTTCATCCCAAACGTATTTGGTTTTCTGAAAAACCAGAAAGTACTGCTGCTGGCCATCATCGAGCTTCAGGTTCTGTATGGGCACTATTTTAGAGTTGCCATTATTCGCTGTTGGCACCACCTTGGCTAGAACACCCAACGCCGGCTGCTTAACCCGCCGACACGTGAGAAAGGCCAGCACATGAACGCTCCAGTAGCAGAAGAGCAGGGTGAGCACATGCAGGAATGCAATGGCTACCACAGCAATGAAACCAATATCATTCCAATCGGCGCTCTCATTCTGACCAAGTCGTTCGAGCACATCATCCGTTTTGTTCAACTGCTGCACGGCGGCAGTCTCATCGGTGTCGTGGCTTTTGTACACGTAGATCCAAAGGTAAAATGCAGTCAGATAGAGCGGGACAAACGGCAGCACGACACCACTTAGCGGCGTCGGTTTTCGCACGTGCAGCGTCACATATTGCACCACATCATCCAGAGCTGTGGTTGCGATGAAGTTTCTTTTCTCGTTCTTATTTTTGTTGTTGTTGTCGCCGGCAGCGCCGCCCGTTGTCATGGCTGTCGCGCTCATCAGTGCCCGAATTTGCGATCCTCTTGTTTCCTCTTACGTTCTTTGTTTTTCCTAAGCGTTACCGCTTCACTCCCAATTATCGCTTAGAATTCCTACAATTTTGAGGTAACAAAAAGCAGAAACTGGTATGGAGAAAAACGCAACGTAGCTCAGCTGCTTGCGCCGTCGTGTATGCAATTACAACAAATACTCGTTTATGCACACTGTCATTGTCGATTTTATACCGGCCAGACACGATAATATCGATATATCAATATCATAACAATTGCAGCCCTGTTGTACAACCCTGCCTTCTGTAAGCATTTACAAAAGTTGTGCTGTTTATTAATGCTAATTTGTGCTTAACTAATATACAATATTAACCAACTGAACAACTAGAATGTGAATATGCTAAATTATATCAAAAGGCAGACGAGTAAGTTTTATAAAGCATACGATTTTCATTGTAATAAATAATTGCTGTGTTTCTGTGTGTTTTGTTTTGCTGGCAATTTGGCTTTTACGACGTACACAAAAAAACAGGCCGCCGACGCAGCTCTCACGATACGGATGCTAACAAAGATGCTGATGATGTGGTCGATTGCGCGGCAGCGGCGCAAAAGCGTCACTCGCTGCGCTCAACAACAAGTTTCTGTGATGAAGTCTTCATGGAGGAGGAGGCGGAGGCGACATTGTCAGCAACTTCGGATGCAGTCAGTTTGGGCAACAACAGCTTGCTAAATGTGGGGCCAGCTGATGAAGGTAAGTTTAACAATGTTGCAAAATGATAGGTTGTTCATATCAATGTGTGTGTATGCGAGTGTGCAAGTTTGATAACATGTTTATTTTGCATTAGACATTTCCGGACAGCTGTGATCCAGTTGAGAGAGCCCAACTAGCAGATACCCTGTTGTCAGATTCAAATTTGCATACATGCATATTCAAAACCATTGCACCACGTTATGAAATGAAATTATTTTACTGTCTGTATTGTCCGATCATCAGAAAGAATTTCAAGAAGTTATCCCATTTACGTCTCAACACAGTGATTTTAAATCGATATTTATCTATTTTTATATGCTCTTTCTTTATCGAAATTTTAAATATGCATGATTCCGCTTATACTATATTTGTAGTGTAGAAATACATATAATCCCTTTATGAATGCTTCTTGCAGATATATTCAAATATAGCTCTCGTCTTTCGATGACGCTAACGGCTATTGTCAGCGATCCCGATTGCCTCAGCTACTTCGTACAGTATTTGGAGACGCATCAGGCGCTCCCGCTAATAAAATTCTATTTGGACATAGAGAACTTTAAGCGCGCAGCATTAAATCAACTCCAACAGCAGAAGCAGCAGCGAACAAATGATGTCGAGTCTGCAACAGCAGAAGCAGAAGGTGCTTTAGTCGAGGCACAGCAGCATGAGGATGGGCATGATGTGAACGGGGGCGATGAGGAAAACGATGTACCTGAACTGAAAACTCTGTGTGACTTGTCAATGCGCAAGCCTCTGACCGATGACGAAAAAAGTCGCATCTATGCGGAGACTAGCAAGCAGATGAACAATAAACCAGCAATGACGACGACGACGTGTTGCCACAAAGTTTCTGCTACAATGGGGCAGCAGCCGATAAGTGCGGCGAGTATCAACGATGCTATTGCCATTTATCAAAAGTATTTAATTGTGAATGCGCCACTGATGGTGGAGCTGCCCATTGTCATTCTAGGACACATTTCATTACTGCTGTGCGGCAAGGGCAGCGATAAACCGATACCAGCCAGCTGTTTTGATGAGGCTCGCGACTATGTGCTTCAGCAGCTCGACCAGGATCACTTGCAGTGCTTCCGGCAGAGCAGCTACTATTGCAAATACTGTGTGGAACTAATCGAGGGCAGTGCCGCATCTCTGAATATCTACGATGTGCTGTACGATGAGCTGGCACTGTTCTACCTAACCGAATTTCTGGAACAGCAGCAGGAGCGTGAATGCCTCGAGTTCTGGATAACGGCTATCAATTTTCGCAAGAGCTACGATGATCAGCGTGCAGCTCAGTCGGATGCGATGATAATTTATGAGCGCTACTTTTCGCTACAGTCGGAGTGTCGTCTGTGGATGTCACAGAAGTTACGACTGCGAGTCGAACAGGCCATTTGTGCGCCCGGCCAGCTGGCGCAAGCCTTCGATCTGGCACTGCTGGTCACTGCCAAATATCTGGAACAGAAACACTTTTTTGCCTTTCTCAAATCCCATATATTCGACAAGTATGTCAACGAGCTAAAGTTGAAGACGTGCCACACTCAAGCGTCGGTTGATGCTACGGATACCTTTAGTCTGCAGCACAAACTAAGTCTACGTGGAGCAGCAAATCTGAGTACACAACAGCAGCAGCAGCAGCGGAGTCATCGCAAAACCATGTCCATGTCGGACTATACATCCATATCGCAGCACAATACTCTGCTCGCTGGCCAGGAGACGACACACATGACAACGGTAAAGTCGACGTCAACAACAACGGGGGCTAATATGAACATCGATGCCAGGCAGCTGACAAATCCCCAACTGCTGTGGCAGCGTCCAGTGAGTGCTCTTAAATTTGGTCACGTCAATTCGCTGGGCCGCTATGAGCGGGACTTTGAGGCTGTCGACGCTGTGGCGTCGCATAAGGCACCAGCCTGGTCGCTGACCGTTAAGAATGCTATGAGAAAGTTGGTCAATCTGCCGGAGGATAATGTGCAGGAGGAGATTGCCTGGCAGGTGGCCGAAATGATTGTCAAGGATGTCACAAACATTACACTCCATGGCAAAGATTAATTGTAATACAATATTTATTTAGTTTATACAATCACAAAACATATTTATGATTTGGCGCTCAAATGTTTCATGAATCTCGCGTCTCAAGAATTGCACAAATTCGAAAGTAAAGCTCTCCTACATCAGCGCTCTCTCTTTAATGCTCTCTCGTTTTCTCTCTTTTACTACACTATTGTACAAAACTACCGAACAAATAACAGTTTTATGTTTGAGGAAGCTGCTTAATTTGTATAACTAAGTTTAACGTTAACTTATAAAGCTTGCAAAGCTTTTAAAAATATTTTCTTGTTTTCTTGCTCATTGGTTATGTAAAACGCACACACTCACAAAGTTAATGCAAGTTTCCTTGATTTCGTACCTATATAATACTATATACGCATATTCTTACATATATACAAAATACACTTATCTCTCATATTACAAAGGAAAGCTTCTTCAGCAGGCTAATTATAATTTAACACTATTTGAATTTGAAAATTCATTCCGCTATAAATATTTAATTTTTGTTTTATATAGAATATATAAACTTATGCATATACGTACCTATTTTTGCATACTGAAAAACTATATATCAAAATGATTGTTACAAATACACTTTTTATTGTAACAATGGATACAAATATATCTTGTAAAAAATAATCCTTTGTATGCTAATAGCAAAAAATCTTTTTTATTTTTGAAATTGATCTTTTTATTCAAGTTAATCGCACAACAAGTACGAAAAACATTAGTTAAGAACTTTAAATAATATTGTAAGCATAAAAATGTTATTAGAGGTATTATATAGCCGCCTCTTAAGGCTCGCAATTGGCAACTGCTTGACTATGCATCGTTCTCGGGTACGCTGCCCGTTTCGCTGAACCAGCGTAGGATGCGCATCATCGTCTTTGCCGAGTACAAACAGAATGGATACTCATTGTAGCAACGGTCGCTACTGCCACGTAACGCCAATCCACGACTGAAAGCGCGTCCAATTTTAGCTGGAGCCATTTCCACCGTGGATTCAAGGTAATTCATCAGCAGCTCCGCCTCAGCGGAATGCGCCTCAGCGCCCGACATAAGCTGACAGATCAGCGATTGCAGGCACTCGAAAGGATCGCGGGATAGAATGCGTTTCCAATCAATAGACATCGCCGGATGCACTGCAGCGTCGACTCCAACTCTCGTTCCCCGCCTACCATGCACCCAGTCTAGCTCACGACTCACCGCGGAGCGTTTGCCACGTTGCAAATTCAATGCGGTGCTGGCCTGCCCAATCAGAGCAGGTATTCGCTGCAGATTCAGTGCGGTGCCAACTTGTCCTGCCAGATTCGTCACCTGTTGAATGGGCCTAATGCGATTCCAGTCCTGGGCCAAGAGATGCATCATGTACATGGCACCCAAGCCCATAACTGCCAAAATCATAACACTGCAAGCAAATCGAATATTTAACATAATTTAAAAAAATTAGCTGGTTAACTAAAAAATTATTTGAAATTCCCTCTTACCGGAATCCCATTGGTTTTGCGTCCGTTTGGCTTCGTTGCCAGCACTACAATGAGCAGCCTTTCTTCGAAATTTCGCCAGTTTTTTCAAAAGGCTAACAATCTTCAGTTTGGAATTTTTTTATTTTGTTTTTTTGGTGGGCACCTCAAAACAGGCAATTCACCACCATTTTCCGCAGTTGGGATTCATGACATAATAGGCAACCAATTGAAATTTGGCCTCCAAACGGGTTCGTGTGGTTTTTTCTTTGCATACAACTAGTTTTTCCTTGCACGGTTTTAGGCCATGTTTTGTTTACCATTTAACCGCTTGCTTTATATTGTTGTGGCAGTTTCAATGTTGCGGTCACACAAATTGAACTTTGTGAAAAGCGGCAATGACAATGGTCAGTGTGTCAGAAACACTGGCTCTACATAAACTGCAAACTGATTGGAAAGCCTCCGTCATTAGTTTGGAAAAATTACAACATTTTCCAACGTTTTTTTTTTGGTTGGTGGATGCGGTGATTGCTCGATCAATTTCATCGACGGAATAAAATCGAAGCTCATCGTAATGAAAATCGTAACGTAAAATAAAAATATGAAAGGTGAATGCGTAGAGAGAGTTTGCTCAACTGCGTGTAATTCTATAATTTTTTTTAGAAAATATCCAAACTAATAACTTGTTTATAAAACATATTTGTATAGTATTAAAATAGGTATAGTTATATACAAATTGGCAACCGTTCAGGGATATTGAAAAAGATACGATTTAGTTTTGATAATCAACTATAATACAACAACTTATTTTATAAGTTAGTTAGTCACAAATAACACCAAAAATCATTCAAATTTAATGGGTTTGCAAGTACCTAGGCAATAACAATTTTTCCTGACAAAAATTCGAGAAAAATTTAAATTTCGACAAGTCCTCGAAAAGAACAATATGAATTTATTTTTTAGATTAATTTTTTAGCATATAAAAAATGTTTGCAAAAAAGTGTACATTTTATTTCAATACTTTTGATGGAGTCACTATTTAATTTAAAAACCGAAATCAGAGTCACTCTAAAATAAAGCTGGTCGCAGATCGGCTCTCGGAGCATAACATGCACCTGCCAGTTTTCCTCTGACTCATGCATGCCGCAACCAGTTTGAAAGAAAGCTTTTCCAAAGGCGCTTATAAATAGAGATTGCGGCAAGTCGAAGGCTGTTTAGTCGGAAAAGTGTTTGACAACAGTGCAACAGATAACTTCAACGATAACTGCTGAAACCAAAGGCGCTGTGTTTGCAACTTCGGATTACACAACTCGCTCGTGCTGCAGCTTCAAAGCAAGTGAAAGCCACGGATGTTGCATCACTATTTGCCAATCCACAAATCAGACAAACACTCAACATGTTTTACGCTGTGATCTTCTTTGCAACAATTGTGCTGCTTTTCCTTATTAGCGGTGTGAGGAAGCCGGACAAGTTTCCACCCGGTAGGTGTTATTGGGTGCATTGGGGAACCTATTATTAAACATTAAGAAAACCTATTTCCAAATGGAATTGATATCATCACATGATGATAGTACATTTCATACTTACAAATATAGGGTTTATTTAAATGTCATATTAATATAGATCACAAGACATCTCCAAAAAAATTAATGCTTTTAAAAATCGGTGAAGTTTCGATTAAGTTATGATAATGAATATAGGTGAATGAGATAAGAGAGATTTTGATTGATTGCTTGTTTTGCACCACCTGAATTAATATATCATTCTAAATGTAACCCAGGTCCACGCTGGTTTCCGATTGTGGGCAGTGCTCTGCAGATATCTCAACTGCGTGTGCGGCTTGGCATGTTCTGCAAGGTGATCGATGAGCTGGCCCGGCGCTATGTCAATCCGTATGGTTTCTATGGCCTGAAAATTGGTAAGGATAAGGTGGTGATTGCGTATACGAACGATGCCATTAGCGAGATGATGACCAACGAGGATATTGATGGCCGTCCCGATGGCATCTTTTATCGCCTGCGCACATTTAACGCCCGCCTGGGTGTCCTGCTGACCGATGGTGAAATGTGGGTGGAGCAGCGTCGCTTTATTTTGCGGCATCTCAAGAATTTTGGATTCGCACGCAGCGGCATGATGGACATTGTGCACAATGAGGCCAGTTGTCTGCTGCAGAATTTGCGCTCGTGTGTAAGGGCATCGGGCGGCAAGCAGGCGCGGATCGAGATGCATGATCTGACCAGTGTGTATGTGCTCAATACGCTGTGGTGCATGCTAAGTGGACGACGCTATGAGCCCGGCTCACCGGAAATAACCGAATTGCTGGAAACGTTCTTTGAGCTGTTCAAAAATATTGACATGATGGGTGCTCTGTTCAGTCATTTTCCACTGTTGCGCTTCATTGCGCCCGACTACTCCGGGTACAATGGCTTTGTGGACAGCCATCGAGCTTTGTATGAATTTATGGGCAAGGAGATTGAGCTGCATCGCAGCACGTATCGTAATTATGATGAGCCACGCGATTTGATGGATAGCTATTTGCGTGCCCAGGAGAGGAGCGACAGTTCAATGTTTAGTGATGCGAGCCTCTTGGCCATATGCCTGGACATGTTCCTCGCTGGCTCGGAAACGACAAACAAGAGTCTGGGATTTTGTTTCATGCATCTAGTTAGGCAGCCAGAGATGCAGGAGCGCGCCTATTCTGAAATTAAAGAGGCGGTCGGATTGGAGCGCATACCCGAGTGGTCCGATCGAGCCAAGATGCCCTACTGCGAGGCCATCACCTTGGAGGCTGTGCGTATGTTTATGATGCACACCTGCGGTATTCCACATCGTGCCGTTTGCGATACACGCCTATCCGGCTATGAGATACCCAAAGACACAATGGTGATTGCCTGCTTCCGGGGCATGCTCATCAACGCCGTCGACTTTCCCGACCCAGAAATATTTGATCCGACACGCTATCTGATCGACGGGCAAATCAAAATGCCCGAGTCGTTTAATCCGTTTGGGTTTGGACGTCATCGTTGTATGGGCGATTTGCTGGCACGTCAGAATTTGTTTATGCTCACCACAACCCTGTTGCAGCACTTCAGACTGGTGGCCATTCCCGGTCAGATGCCCGAGGAAGTGCCGCTCGAGGGTGCCACGGCGGCGGTAAAGCCTTACGATGCCATGCTCGTGTCAAGATTGTCCTAAAAGGGAGAAGTGGCTATTAATTGAGAAATAAACACTGGTACACAATTCATAAACTCTACATTTTGAAAACTCAAAATATGACGGTTTATGTAACAATTACAAATTCTAAAATCAAACTGTTAGATTTGTTTTAAAACAGAATAAAGTAGGCTAAGCCTTACTTTTCAAGTTTTTTAATGCAAAGTAAAGCAAAGTAAAGTCTCAACAGTTTCATTAATACTGCTCAATTTAAAAATATCCGTAAAAAAAACGATGGATACTTATTATCGAGATATCCGCTAATCCCATTTTGTTTAATTATGCGATATAAATTGAACACAATTCGCTGTTACATTTTCTAAATATGTTTTTAATATTTCATATAACTATAATTATTATTGTTCATTGTTGTTGGTTTTCTTGTTGTCTTGTTATATTTGATTTTGTTTTAAGTAGTCTACAAAGTTGTCATTTAGTTAATTGTTTTGATTCACATTGACAATTCCATTTTAATTCTTTTTAATTTGTCTTTTCGATATTTCGTATGTTCTTCAGCAAACAACAAAAGCATTTCAATTGTGCATTACAAATTATGAAAATTAAATTTAAGCACTAAATTTACGATACAAACACGAATACAAATATAAATATATGAATAACAATTTATCAGCTTAGCGTACAAATATATTGCCACAAAATGAATTTCAAAACTGTAATTATATTATGAATGTGTATTCAACAATTCAATTTCATTTCTATTTGTTCTATACACACACAATATGTATTTTTTTTTCGTCATTCTGTTATTGTTATTTAAAGCTATTTGTTTATATGCATAGGTTTTGTGATTTATGCTTGGAAAACAACGGTTGCTCACAGCAAATCTTTCGATCTGCCATTTGTTCTAGTTCTATATGTATATATATAATATATTTTCATTCTTCACTTTTCTCATATTTATTTTCTTAAAAATTGTGTTTGTGTTAATATTCTCACTCTTGAGCCTGCTGCTAGACACTGGGCTTACATGATCTAATTATATGTGTATGCAAATATAATTACATTTATTGTATATATGTTGATGTATACGTATATAATATATATATATACATATATATATATATATATAGATTATGTATATGTGTATGTTGGGTGTAAGTGTAAAAACACTAACTATTGTTACACCAAAAGCAAAGCCCCAGCATTGTCGATTCATAACTTATTTTGCATGTTTCTCAAGCAAGTTTCTATAAAGTAACATTAACGTTTTCACATACATCTGTTGAATGTATATATATCTAAGCCATTAGATGATTTCAATATTGTTGCACACGTCGACGCTATCGATCTTGGTCCATGATTCCAACGAGCGAGAGGAAGAGTACCTATTTATATATATAAAAACTAGGTATCGATTGAGTTCGTAGTTGACGTGAAATAAATAAAGTGACTGTAGCCAAAGCTGTGGGCCTAAGGGGAGAGGGGGGGCGATATGTTCAGTTCTATGATGCGAGTTAAGTGTTAAGAGACTAGGAGACTAGCAAAGCGTTCCAAAAGTTTATGCAACAGCAATCTTGAGACGATAGTACAATACATACATTTAACTAAAATCAACAATTAAAAAAATACTAAAAAATATAGAAAACTAATGAAATTCCCAAAAACGTTGCAGCCGTTGACGAAGTGTCGTTGCCATATCTCCTATACATCTAGTGTTTGCGCCAAACGAAACTCGGCAGCTGCTGGGCACAGCAGCAGGCCACAATGTAAAGTATTCCAAAGAAGAAGTTCAGTTTTGCCGTCTGCTTGGGGACCGCATGCATTGTCTGCTCGTTGCGGAAACGTTTCTCGATTTGAAATGCCTGCGGCAATGTAATTAACGGTAGCAGAAACCACAGCGAATACTTTAGTCCAAAAATGAAGAATAGTGAGTAGGGTGTGAAGAGCATCATGGCATATAGCACATGGGAGGCAGTGCGTCCAATTAGTATGGCTAGCGTTACGATGCCCGCCTTGCCATCGCTTTCCGCATCGCGCGTATTATTGCTGTGCAGTATTGCCTCTGTGTTGAGGGCCAGCGGTATGGCATATCCCATCGTTGTCCAGTCCACGTGACCTGTTTGCGCCATGAACGCAAACAGCACCGACATCGGTCCAAACAATATCAAGATGACCAGATCGCCCAACGCAATGTATTTGAAACCAATTCCGCCCGTATATAAGAAGCTCGATGATAGGCCACCAAAGTAAATAAGCGCCAAATGCTCCATTTTAGCGGGGCTAAGCACAGCGAGCAGCACAAAGCCACCGCATCCAGCCAGGTAAAGGATAGCGCCCAGCGAAACCACCTAAAAAAGATAAATAAAATGGAATGATAAACGCTTAAAGTATACACAAAGTGACCAAAATATATATTAATTTAATGCGATTTATCAATAACAATATAATTTTAATAACTAATGATAATTTTAATAACTAATGAGTCAATTAATTATTATTATATTTATTATAAAATGCTGATATCAGTTGACTTACCTCATCCTTTGTGAGTATGTGATCGACCAGAGTACGATCGTCAGCCTTTTGTTTATCGATTCCTTTGATGAAATCAAAATAAGTGTTAACCACATTGCCGGCACAGTGCACGGTGACCACGGTGAATGCGGTGAGGAAGAAGGTGACCATAGAAAAGTCCGCTGACCACTGAGAGCGATAGGCCAACGCTGAACCGAGCAGCGTAGGCATTAAACTGGCGGACAGGGACCATGGACGCAAGGCCAGCAGATAGGTTTTCAGTTTCATAAAAGTGCCAGAGCTATTCGCATTGTTGCTATCAATTAATGATGCTGCTGCTGCTGCTTTGCCGTTCGACTGCGACGACTCGTGACCGCTGCCGCCATTAACTAAACGCTGACGGAGCAGCTGCGCTGCTGACGTCGTTACCGTCGCCGTTGATGTTGTGCCTGCTTCCTGCTGCTGTTCGCTTCGACTTGTTGCCATTGTACGCGCTGTTGTAAAACTGCCACTTGAAGTTTTTGCATTCGCTGGAATAAGTTTTCTTCTGTTTGTTTGGTTTGACCCCGAATAATTTCGCTGGCTCTCGTATTGTTTACAATAGCATAAATATTCCTGCCGTGTAATTTCAAATATTTTCCTTCTAATTTTGTATACACAGCATCTTGTTTGTGTATATGGCGTGTGTGTGTGTGTGGGGGGAGGCGAGCGACGGGGGGTGGGTGGCGATATTGGCTGTTGCAGCGCACCAACACAAATTTCACCAAACAGCCTGCGTGCTCCAAATCCAAAATTCCTCGCTACACTCTCGCCACGCTGCCCTAATTTCGCCTCCAGCTACGCCACGCCAAACAAATTGCATGTATGCAATGCTCACGTTTATTGATAAGATAAATGTATACAATTTAATTTCACTTGTTCTTTTTATTTATTTTGCAATCAGCAATAGCAGATTGCTGGCTGAGAGAAGAGAGAGCCTAATCAAACAAACCAACTGTCACGTCAGCGCCGCACAATACGGCCATACTGATCAAATTAAAGTGTGTTTATTGTTAGATGTTTTGCAACACTAATAATGCATAGTATGCAGCTCAATAATACTTTCTGAATATTGACTTAATTTTTAAACAGTAAAGCAGTTTTGTCCCGTCCTATGCATTATTTCCATGAGCAAATCAGTAATTCAGGTTGCCCTAAATTTTTTTTAAGGACTGAAAATTGATTGTTTACATTTTACATACCAGCGTACTAGACATACTCTCAACACAGAGCATTGAACAACAGCTGACGGACGGCTTCAACTGTTTACCTACAAATAAAGGAAGTAATCAATAAAATACAATGGATTTTAACTTTCACAAAAAATGTCGGGTGTGTCTACAGGATGGCGGTCAAAATCCACTTACTTCTATTTATAGCACAGACTTTGCCATGATGCCCTCGCAAATGTTAATGATGTGCTCAAAGATACGAGTAAGTTTACTAAACTATTTAGTACATGTTTGTTGTAAATGAAGATAAAAAACCATTTACAGGTTTATAAAACAGACGGATTGCCCGCTGGCATTTGCAATAACTGCCTCTATACCTTGGGCGTCTCCTATCACTTTCAGCAAGAGTGCGAAAACAACGATATGCTTATGCGTCGATATTTAGGACTGCACGAGTCCTGGCGTCATGATGCAGCCACAAATACCGATTTCGTACCTAACGAAATCAAACCAATGCCCGTCGATATACACCTTAATTCCAGCGATGAAGAGGAGGGTCATATGGAATCAGGCAAACGCAGTAAACGACGGTCGCGTTACCAGCGCAAGCCGCCCGAAAGTCACAAGAAACGTGGACCGAAACCTTTGCCAAAGTTGCCTCATACATGTTATGTGGCCACGTGCCACAAGAGCTTTAAGTGCGCAGCACAGCTGACACAGCATATACGAACGCATACCGGCGAAAAGCCATATGCCTGCAGCTATTGTGCCCAGCGCTTTGCCCAGAAATACAATCTCAAAGTGCACGAAAGGACGCACACGGGCAACAAGCCGTTTCAGTGCGAAATCTGCTCCAAGCAGTTCTCAGCACTGGGCAACTTTCAAGCGCACCAGAAAATACACAGTGGTGTACGCGATCAAATCTGTTCCCTATGCCAGAAAGCCTTCTACACGGCGGGGGATTTATCCAAGCACATGAGCACTCACACGCGCATTAAAAATCATCGTTGTGATGTTTGCGGCAAGTTTTTCAGCAGACGTCGCGATATGCGCACCCACAAGCTCAAGCTGCATCCCCTTGAATCGAGTACAGAGCATGATATTGTTGACGATGACGATGACGAGCCCATCGATACGGATCCAGTAGGCGTGGACACGCTGGAACAGCATTCCCATTTTAAGTGTCCCGACTGTGATAAAGCCTATGGTTCCGCTGATAGCTTAAGCCTACATTTTCGCACCCATGCTGTAAATAATAATCTGTTGAATTTGCCACTGCCACCGCCAGCACCGCCTCCCATATCACATCACTACCATCATCATCATCCGGGAGCGGCGCCACCATCAACAGCTGCCATGCATCATCACGATGCGCTGCAACTGCATCATTTGGCGCCACCAAATGCTGCTACACAGATGGGCATGGCGGCCATGGCACATATGTTGGCTCCGCCACCACCGCCACCCCCCACGCCCAGCGACGGCCGCTACACCATGTTGCATCACACGGCGCAACGGTTGCACTACTAGAAATTAAACCCAACTAATGGATACCCATATAACAAGCAAGGAAATATAATAAGAAAACATTTATGTTTTTTCCACTGCGTTACTGGAAATTAATAACTTTTTTTACTTTCAAAGTCTCCGTCTGCTTATAAATATGAATAGATAGTTTAAAAATTATTTATTTATTTTTTTTACTTTATAATATGAACACTTTTTATTGAAGCATCACAAATGCGAATTTGCATAGTATATAAAATGGAATAGTTTTTTTTTTTCTTTTTGTTTGTCATGTTTGCTTTGTACAATAAATATATATATTTATATGAATATAAGCTTGGCAAGCACAGCTTCTATAAGATCATTGCTAAAGTCAATCGATATTTCATATTTTTAATACTCATGATTAAATGCACAAGCTAAAATCACTTAAAAGTCATTATGTATCTCAACGCTATTTATACGATTGTAGTGTAAATAGAAAAAATTGTCATTATTCATATATATATATATATATATATATATATTTATATTGGTTTGTTTGGTATTGGTATGTATCGTTATCGTTGGTATTTGCTTCGGCTTCACTCAAAATATTTGCATACATACAGCACATATTTGTGGTGTGCATATATATTTAGCAAAACTAATTGTAAAATATTGCTTTAAGAGACGGCTGTAGTAGTAGTAATTAGAAACTACTAACTACTTACTTCTTGAGCTTGGCCTTCAGCCACTCTTCAGTCAATTCGTCGAGTTCGCGTATCTCGTAAGCGCGGGTCAGATCCACTTCGCGTTGTAGAGCGCTCTTCGTGCAGGCGTACATCATTTGCATTTCTATTTGACTGTCGCGCGGTGTATAGAATATGAAGCACATCGGATACGAGACGCGCTGATCGTCGTGCACCATTTTGTATGTGTAGATCACATAGCGAGGCTGGTGACCAGGCAGTGAGTCTTGCAACTCATCGACAGATATATCATCAATAAATTCATCGAGCACAACGGATTGCTTCTCGCGGTCGATTTTCACTACATAAAGAAAGACAACAAACATCAATCTAATTATTACTCAATTCGTTTTGATCACGAATGCCTTGGGCAATAATTGACTAGAGATGAGCACCAAGCAGGCACGCGTCCGTCTCTAGCTATGACTACAATGTTTGACATGGCATTGCGGAAATAACAAGAATAAATGTATAATGTATTTCTTACATATCAGAGCCGAGTTGTTCTGGCTCTTGCGAAAGCGAAACTTTTTCAGTTCCTCCAGCACCTCATTGCTAATGTCGCATATTTTGTTATCACCCTGCAATGCATTGAAAGTAATTAGTTACAATAATTTATAAATACGCCGCCCTTATCGCAACCAAAAAAATTCGTAAACACACACAACAAATACACCCATCAACACATCGGCTTCGCCGCGTTTAGCAATTAGCATTAGTCATTGCATTACTTTAATGCAATTGATTTAAGCTTACCATGTATATGGAGCCGCTCTTGGCACTTGACTTTGAGATGGAGTTGCTGGAGTTGGAATTAAAAGAAGACTGCGGAACATATACAAAAAAAAACTCTGGCGCAGTTTACCTTCTTCCTTTTGACTCAACACTTACTATAATGCAACTGTGGGCACCCTTAAACCTTAACATTCTCTGCACTGTTTTTAACAGTATCCATTGCGAATTTTGTCATATTTGTAGCAATTTGAATTTGACGGCTTGATATCTCTCTATCGATTATTATTTCTTAGTGTTATGTTATGCGCGATTTTTGCCGCCAAAAACAAGTAGGCATAGAGTTTACCGTTTTTTTCAGCAAATTAGTTAGCTATGGCACTTAGGCAGGTACATTTTGAGTTGGAGCCTTGTTGGATTGCAGGCGAAAGAAAATATTCGTCAACGCATTCAGCAAAACTATTTTCTCGCCATGAAATAAATGCCATAGACATTGTCGCCAGCAGGTGAATGATTTTTTTAATTATTAAACTGCTTGCTTTATTGTGTAATAATAATCTAGCAAACAAATTCACGACATTATTGACTCGAACCACTACAAGAGAGAATCAAACAATGCGCTACAAACTTCAAGCTGTAGTCCAGTTACGTTCAGGGGTATCACACAGCTCATATTCGGCGCTACCTACATATTGGGGCAACAGGTGTCTAACCTGCTTGGTACGTTTTGTATTTAACTTAGTTTTAATAATAGTATTATTATATTGAACAGAAGAAACCAAACATTTGCTCGATCAAATAATGGGCAACAAGTTTCAAGTGGCTTGTACTCGGCCCCAGGCATCTTATGGTTGCCGTAAACGTAAAAAAATCATCTCCTTGTACGTCTCGAAGCGTGCTCGAATCGATGGCCCAAAGCTTTTGGATAAGCAAAATATTCAATTCTATAGACACATGTTAGACGAATGTCTTCTGTGGAATGCGTTAAATAGTACTAAACAAATTGAGGTATATTAAGTTCTTATTAATACAAAAAAATAAAAATAAAATTTATACTTTGATACCGGAGGTATCATAATACATATGGTATCAAAGTATTTCGCAGTCAGTTACGCCCGACTGCAACGTTCTCTTTTGTTTTAATCCGTATTTGTGTACAGTCTCCAACGATTCAAATGCCACGCGCTTACATATCGGACCATCTGATCAGCGTCACACATGAACTGACTTTAACTGAGATAGATCAGGATTTAATGTTAAGCGAAGGCTTTGGCGAATCTAATCAAAAGGATCTCATAGCTCTTGAAGAGTTTATACAACCCAGAAATTACTGTAAGTCAACGATTTGGTATCTCTTATATTATTTATTCTGACTTATTCGCAGTAAAGCGCAGCTCAGCCGATCATTCACTAACTGGTGTGTCTTACAAAATGCCCAGACTAGATGGTAATGTATTGGATGTTTATCAGCCTAACAACGGTGCCCAAGCAGTCGATTATCGTCAAGAGATTGAGGATATGGAACTGTTACCGTTACCTCCACTCCCCCCTTCGAAAATTGTACAGTCACGAAAAAGGAAACGCAACAGCGAGCTAAAAATAGATAAATGCATTAAACTATCTCGTGAAAAGCTCATGAGCCATAGATCGGTCTACCTTAAGACCTACAAGGCCGCAAAAGCACTAAGGGCTGATTTAAAAATTTCTAAGCATCATTTGAGTTCTGCAGCCATGTTTAAAAGCTTTAGGCAAGAGTGAGTATTTTACATTGTGTTTTGAGAATTTTTTTTGCAATATTGTGGTTGCTAGTAAATTGTTTTCAGATTGCTTAAAAGCGTACCCCAAGCACTCCAGCGAAAAACTTCAATCTATCTGTGAAAATACATTACGTTCTATATTTGGTGCCGATTATGATGATGCGCTGGGAAAAGAGATACTGGTTTCAAACCAATCGCAAGCTCCCCAAAACGATGTTTCGGAAATGCCAACTACAGAGTTCCCTGAGCTACACTCATCCCAACCAAGGATTTTCCCTGGCAATAATAATAATGAATACGAGAATCGCAAAAGTTATAAGGATTATAATTTTGGTAGTAAATTTCTATTTAGCAATATGTAAATGTACCTAAGATAAATTATTTTAAACAGATTCGTACAGCACTATGATGGGTTTGCTGAACATATGGCGCATTAATCCCAAAAAAAAAACAGTAGATGCAAACTCGTATGTGAAATCATTTCCAAACCGCATAGCAGCAGCCTTGGCTTTTAGTCATTTGTTGAGTAAGTACAATTTGTGTTGATATATATGATAACATGTTATATTATCAAACCACATTACTCGACAGGCCTAAAGCGCGACGGATTTATAGAACTGTCTAAAAAGCCAGGAACTCTTGAAATTGATTCCATTACTTTGGGCGCCGAGTCAAACAGACTCATCAAAGATTTTTTAAATTAGTTTTTAAACATCGTTATACCCTTAAAACGGGTATTCAAAATTTTTTTTTCTATTTTGTTCATTTGTTATTTATGAAGAGATAATTATGATTTCAAATTATCTATGGAGCAATTTAATAATTGTGTTTAAACTGTACTTGGCGTTAAGGCATTTGTTGAGTAGGAACAATTTCTGTTGATATATATGATAACATGTTATCTTATCAAACTTAAACCACATTACTCGACAAGCCTAAAGCGCAACGGATTTACAGAACTGTATAAAAACCCAGGAACTCTTGAAATTTATGCCATAATTTTGGGCGCCGAGTTGAACAGGCTCATCAAAGCTTAGTTTTTGAACATAGTTATACCCTTAAAACGAGGATAAAATATTTTGTTTTTTTTATCATTTGTTATTTATGAAGAGATAAATATGATTTGAAATTATCGAAGAAGCCAATTAACATTTGTATTTAAACTGTTTTTTTATTCGAAAATATTTGAAATTTATCGAGCTAGTGAATTACGACTTGTTTTTTTCCTCATTTTATATTATTTATAAAAACTCGTTCTTGTTTATCGTTATTATCATAAATCATAATTTATTAACATCTTTTGTAATCCCTACACTGTTCATTGTTGTCTTTTGTGTTAAAAAACTGTAATTAATCCCACGACAACCAAAATATTTATGAAATAAAAAGATATAATTAAATGCCAATCTGTTGTGCAAGGCCAGCGTAAATGTGTAAAGAACAGAAGCCAATAACTGCAGCGACTAGTGCCTTAATCGCAATCGCTGACCAAGCGCCAATGCTGAGTATGTGCAGCATACCCTCTAGCCAGACGCCCTTGAAGACGGTGACTGCCAGCAAAATGGAGACAAGCGGTTTCAGCGCCTTGTTGAGGTCGTGTCGCGTGAACAGCCAAATCAGCGTGGCAGTGGTTAGGTGCTGGACAAGGAGAACATTCGACTCCAGACATTTTTGTATGTAGATCCAGCTAAATTCAGTGCCACGAGCGCCGACCCACAGCATAATGCCACGTGAGAGGATTACCTCGGCGGTGGCCCCTGAAATTCAAGTTGATCAATAAAAAATCAAGTAAATTTCTTAGATTGTTCTTGTTCTTAAGCACTTACAGCCAAGTCCAGCTGTGATTAGTTTTGAGTGACCCTTGCCAGGTATACGGCTAAGAATCAGGGCGAATCCAAGCAGATCGGCCACATCCACACTACAACGCAGAATCTCCTGTGTTTCAGGAAAAAAAGGTCTTCAATTTTGAATCGAAAAATTGGAAAATTTTTATTTACTTACCGCAAAGAAGTTAAACTCGCCGCTGTTGGAGGTGTCCGAATAGAAGAATGTGGCCAAAACGAGCATTTTACAGAGCTGTGTAAATATGTAAATGCAACCTGCTTGTACACACTTCCAGAATGCACCATATTCAGATCTGAAATGGAGGTATGAAATTATTATTGATTAATACAATTTATTGTCTTAGATTACGATAGTTGACTTACAGGCCCGAGTATTTGTAAGTGAAGTAATATGGCATAAGCAGCGCAACACAGTTTCCAAAATGGTAAAGCGTCATCTTTTATAATCAGCGACTTTTTCTAATTAATTAAGTTAAAACATCAATTTATTGTACAATTGGCACACGAGACGTCAATGTAAAAAACACTGCATAGAGAAAGAACGAGAGAAAAAGCAGCTGTCATTTGTTGCCGGTGGCGCTGTCCACTTGTGTCAACTTGTATTTAAATACCAACATTACGCTGTTTTACTAATGAATTCAAAACTAATACGACAAATATTAAAATTGTATCTTCAATTTTGAATAGAGAAAAGTTGATTTTTTTCTTTAAAAAGCATAGTTATGCTGTAATGATTCTAATTTATATTGAATTGGTTTTATTTTGATGTAAAGAAATAATATTTAGTCACCTAATATTGCAGTTAAATTGCATGTATTTTAAATTAAGTTGGCAGTACAGATCACCAGCAACACGTCATCTGTCATCTGGTTAGAGCTTGCTCTGTGTGTGTGTATGGTTTTTTGGGCAAAATATTCAGAAACTAATAATTAATTCGTTAAATTCCACTGAAAATGTGCAAGGATGTTAATAAAAATATTAAATAAAGAGCAAATACCAAATTAAGCCTTTAACTATAAAGCGTATAAGTGTGCCTCCTGCCAATTGCAACAAAAGATTTAAAAGTCCAACACAACAAAAACAACAAGAATAGTAAAAGCTAAGCGCAGTGTATGACGAATGCAAAAGAAACAACGTCAATAACAGTTAATTAAAAAAATAAATAACAGAAAACGCAGTGATCAAGGCAGCGAAGCAAATTGACTTGAAATGAGATGCAAACTCGACGACGCCATCAACAAACGGACCAGCAGGAATACAGCAGCAATTGCAGTGTCCCAAACACGTCTTTGCAGCAACAACAGCAGCAGCATTCATTAATCCAACTGGGACAGCAGCAACAGCAACAACCAGCGTTATACGTAACACAGCAGCAGCCAGTGTTAGAGGCTGCCATTAATATTGGCGAACTCAAGTCGATTTCCGCAGACGCTGACGATAAATACGATAAAGCAGCACGCCAGTGGAATCTGTTCAGCGGCATCTCATCCCGCTCTGGCCAAGCTTTACGCTCGTTCATCCAGCAGCCACTGAGCGCTGCTGCGGCTGTCGTTACAGGCAATCATTCCACCCAAGCGCCCAACAACGTTGACAACAACAACAGCAGCAACTATTACGAGAAAAACGTCTACAGTTTTGGAGGAGCGCAGCCGGGGCGTAAAAACTGTGATTTGGAACAAGAGGAACAACCGGAGGTATTCATAATGGCCGCCCGAGATCGTACGGGCGAATTTGCGAATGCGATTCGTTCGCTACAATCACGCAACATCACACGGGCCGTCAACATACGCGATCCGCGCAAGGCCAAACAAATCCAGAGCTATTCCGAGTTTATGATGGTCGCCCGTTTCATTGGCAAAAACATTGCCAGCACATACGCCAAGCTGGAGAAGCTGACCATGTGTAAGCCATAACCGAATTAGACTTAGACATACAGACAAATTGTTTAAATAAGAACGCTTCCAAATTAGAAACTTAATTTTCACTGCACATCTATAGCATTTACATTATATATAGTTCATTGACATGTTAGATTTGCACTCACACTTTTCTCAACATTTCTAGTGGCCAAAAAGAAGAGTCTCTTTGACGATAGACCGCAGGAAATTCAGGAGTTGACGTACATTATCAAAGGCGATTTAAATGCGCTGAATCAACAGATCGCCAAGCTTCAAGACATCTGCAAGGATCAGCGACGGACCACAAATGGCAAGCATCTGGTCTCACATTCCTCGAACATGGTGCTTGCCCTGCAATCCAAACTGGCCAGCATGAGCACGGACTTCAAGCAGATACTTGAGGTGCGAACCGAAAATCTCAAGCACCAAAAGACGCGACGCGACCACTTTAGCCAAGGACCCGGCCCGCTGGCTGCCCACACCGTTTCACCATCGACTGCCAAGCAGGGATCGCTGCTGCTCAGCGAGGAGAATCAGGCGGTGAGCATAGATATGATGGGTGGCAGCGATACGACGCCGCTGCTCGGTCCACCGGCGCGACTGCAGCAACAGCAGCAACAGCTGGCGATCTACGATGAGTCCGACACCTATGTCCAACAACGTGCCGAGACCATGCAGAACATTGAGTCAACCATTGTAGAGCTGGGCGGTATCTTTCAACAGCTCGCGCATATGGTTAAGGAGCAGGAGGAGATTGTAGAACGCATCGATACGAATGTGGCGGACGCTGAATTGAATATTGAGGCGGCGCATGGCGAGATTCTTAAATATTTCCAATCAGTTTCCAAGAATCGCTGGCTCATGATTAAAATATTCGGCGTTTTGATATTTTTCTTCCTATTCTTTGTTGTTTTTATGTCATAATTAATGCTAAATATCCCCATACCAAACACCCCAAATCCCCGAATCCCGCAATTCTAAATTATTGTGAATACATGGCATACACATACATCTATATATACATATATTTTTATGAAAATTTGAGTTTTAATTGTACAATAGCAAAGATCGAATGCAAAAGCGAGTCGTCGACGAACCATTGTAAAATAAAGTTATCAAGATACGTACACATAACGTAGATTGAACTTGTGAAATTTTTATATATCCATATCAGTGTAGGCTCTGATAAGAACGTGCTCTAATCTTTACGATGTCAAGTGCTTAGATCCGTATTGCTGCTTGAAGATATTGAAGATATGGCATTCTCAAACGTCAGTCAAAAAGGCCGCTGTCCTTCAAACTATTTGGAAAATAAATCCATTATCAGGCATATTATTTCTAGTTTTACTTTATTTGTTTCAGGTCTTGTCTACTACCAAAATGCAAACTATTATAAATAATAATTATAATAATAAAAAACTTTACAAATCTCCAACAATACACACAAAATATATATAATAGAAGATTGCCGTATATATCTTTCTTATGAACCTCATTTATAAATCACAAACTTCCAAAAACTTAACACATGAAAATATTGTTCGCTTAGCCACGGAGTTGCGTGTGTGTGGATGTGAGTATGTGTGTGACGCATACAAGATGACAATTTAGACGTTTGTAGATGTTGCAGATGTTGTACATAGTGGATGCGCTGTAGGTGCCAACAACAATGAGATCCCCAGGCAGTTGCTCTCCACCTTTATGTCGAGATGAGCGAATAAACCATGCTAAAATTAGCCAGAATTATGAACAAAAAAACATAACGTTAGACAGAAGAGTACAACAAACATGTTCTATAAGCGCATTATTACCCGTATATATAGCAGAAGAAGCAAATTAAGTAGACGGCCAATTTAATCCAGCCCTCACGCATATGAAGCGCTAATGTGTCTGTCTTCAGCACTGTGGTTGGGTCATACAAGCCGGGACCCGACATCACCGGACGATTCTTGTAGCTGCAAAAAATTAATGGAATCAGGGAAAATTTACATAAGACATATTCGCATTGAGAATCAATGGACGACTTACCGCCATATATGATAGGCAATGAGGGGCATGTTAAGGCACAGAGAATACCATTCACCGCAGCACAGGAATAATAAATTTATAAAAATGTGCAGCAAATATTCGGGTAAAACGAGCTACAAGAAATGTGGCATCGATTAGTCATTGTTAGTCATTGGCATTAGTTAAATTCGCTTACCGGATTGAGACTGTTGCATTGATCGATTGGATTTTTATAATCTGTTTTTAGCTCATCGAACGCAATAACTTGAAAAATTGCGAAAAATATTAAAAATGCATCGCCGATAAGCGCCACAATGTACGTGAATGCGGTGAAGTTAAAGGCCATTGTAATAGGCTCAAATACTGCTGGCTGGTTTTAAATTATTTGGAAATTAATATCCAAATTATTATTTAATTTTTTTTACTATTGTTATAAATTCGCACTACGTACCCTGCTACATGTGTGTGTGAATCATGTATGACAGATGTGGCCGTCGACTTCCTGTTAACTTAACATTCAAATAAATGTAATTAACAGCTAGCTTCAATTATTTACAGGTGAAAATGCGTTAAGCATCCTAGAGAATACTGTTCTTTTAATGTAATTTGCCTGAAAGTTCTCAAGATAGTGATTTCATTCAAAAGTTGTTATAACTAAAATTAATTTTTGCCGAAAAATCACTAAGAATTCCATTTTCTAACAGAGACATAACAGTAGGGTGTGAAATTTAAAATTATTACAGCAGCTGTTCAGGGCAGCAAAAACGATATGAATATCGAATATTAAATTTCAATTATACTCTCGAGGCGGATTGAATTACATTTTTAACAGAAATATAATAAAGTTCAGTTGCTTATTTATTTATTTTTTAGATATTACAGTTATTAACTTGTATTTTGTGATAAATGATAACTAAATTTCTTCTATATTGTAAGCTGAGACATCCTATGCTATGACTATGCAGCCCTGGTAGCATTTACCGCGAGATTTTTCATACTTTGCGTTTCCAAACCGCCATTGCGATTTTGACTTCAAAGAAGAAACACAAAATTTAAGTAAACTAATCATAAAATATATTTTAACTATTGAGTGACACATTTAATATTAGTATTATTGGTGTGTGAGAGATGTCTCAGTTTAATTTTGTAAGCGATCTACAAAATGCCCTTATCATGGACGGAGAGACGCGTGGTCCTGCCCCCCGTTGGAAAAAGAAGCTGGAGGCATCGCTCAATGGCAGCGTGAACACAACTCGATCAGTGCTCTCCGTGTCGT
This sequence comes from Drosophila demipolita, assembly GCA_035042405.1. Lineage (NCBI taxonomy): Eukaryota > Metazoa > Arthropoda > Insecta > Diptera > Drosophilidae > Drosophila > Drosophila demipolita. The sequence goes on along the minus strand of JAWNLI010000044.1, from coordinate 1,422,210 downwards.
ACAACACCAGCTTCTCGGGCGTTCAGGCGTCAATCAAAACACCGGGCAAAAGCACCGAGGCGGCCAAGGCCAAAAAGTCGACAACAACACCAACAAAGACGCCGGGCGGCGGTGATCGTTTCATACCAAATCGAGCAACTACCAATTTTGAGTTGGCGCACTTCCATTTCGCCCAGGGCAACAAGGAGACGGGCGATAAATCGGATGAGGAAAACGATGATCAGCAGCCCACAAGCAGCAGCAATAGCAACAGCAACAATAACAATAACGAGAATAATGTGAAGGCATCGGCCCATAAAAGCGAACGTCAGAAGCTAATCGCCGAAGTTGCCCAGCTGGGCGAAAACAATGGTGGACGCATTCTGTGCTATCAGAATAAGGCACCAGCTGCACCCGAATCTCATACAAATCCCTTGAAGGTTGTTTACTCTATCAAGACGCCCATTTCGGCGAAGAGCGGTTCACGCTACATTCCGACCACATCCGAACGCATACTCGATGCCCCAGATTTTGTTAATGACTACTGTAAGTAATGTGCAGAAATTAAATTAGAGTTTTATAACATATGGTACAGGCAGAAAGATGCTTCTGTCCTTCGCAGCTACCAACGTGAATTTGTACTTTATCATTTTTTACTGAATTTTTGGCTAATTGCGTCTTATCCATCTAGATCTGAATCTGATGGACTGGAGTGCTGATAATATTGTGGCTGTTGCTTTGGGCAATTGCGTTTATTTGTGGAATGCGGCCACCGGCAACATTGAGCAGTTGAAGGAGTACGAGGAGGGCGACTACGCATGCTCTCTCTCCTGGATACAGGAAGGACAGATTCTGGCCATTGGCAACAGCACTGGCGCCGTCGAGCTGTGGGACTGCTCAAAGGTAAAGCGTCTTCGTGTCATGGATGGACACAGTGCTCGTGTTGGCTCCTTGGCCTGGAACTCGTATCTGGTGTCGTCCGGGAGCCGTGACGGCACCATTATACATCACGATGTGCGTTCACGTGAACACAAGATTTCCTCACTCACAGGCCACGCACAAGAGGTGTGCGGCCTGAAGTGGTCCACCGATTTCAAATACTTGGCCAGCGGGGGCAATGATAATCTGGTGAATGTGTGGTCGCTGGGCAGCAGCGGCGTCGGCACCGCCACAGAGCCACTACACAAATTCAACGAGCATCAGGCGGCGGTGCGCGCTTTGGCCTGGTGCCCGTGGCAGGCCAACACTTTAGCCTCCGGCGGCGGTACCGCAGATCGTTGCATTAAATTCTGGAATGTGTGTAACGGTTCGCTAATCAAATCTGTCGACTCCAAGTCGCAGGTGTGCGCCTTGCTCTTCTCACGCCACTACAAGGAGCTAATATCGGCGCATGGATTTGCCAACAATCAGCTAACAATTTGGAAGTACCCCACGATGGTTAAGCAAGCCGATCTAATCGGACACACATCGCGTGTCCTACAAATGGCAATTTCTCCCGATGGCAGCACGGTGATCAGTGCTGGCGCCGACGAAACACTGCGACTATGGAACTGCTTTACACCTGATCCCCTGGCCTCCAAGAAGATGGCCACATCGACTAGCAACGCCAAGAAAAGCGTATTTCGGCAGAGCATACGCTAGATGACATAAAATTTTACTGCAACTCTCAAGTAATTTAGATTTGTGTTAATTAAATGAAAAAATTTGCATGTTCTTAAGTATAAAGTAGAGGCCAATTGATGTTTAACTTTTAATAACTTGATGTATTTCGATTTTAAGTTTTGTGCATTTAACTTGTCTTTTGTATATCATGTTTAAGTTTCGATTTGATATGTAAGTGGTATGTATAAATAAAATGCTTGCCATACTGCAACCTTATGCGCTTTATTCCGTTCGAATACTTTTTTTTTTTGTGGCTTACATGGTAAACAATGTAATATACATTAAAGTTTTTGTTTTGTGTGTTGTAGGGTGTAAGTACATGTTGGTTGGTTGCATTGCTGGTGACTCGTTCTTTGTGGTTGTTAATTGTTCATCGTCGTGGTTTTTGTGTGAAGAACTTGCGTCAATATATATCGCATATGGGTTGGCTTCAGCAGTTATTGGAATAATAGCGTTGTTAATTATAATATAGTAAAATGGATTGTTAATGCATAATATATTATGTACAATTGATGATGTGAACTCAAGCAACTGTCATCGGATTGCCGCCGTTGTAGCTGACAAAGTAGCGCGGATCACCAAAGCGATCGTACATCTGCAAGAAATAACAACACACAATGCATTTAGGAAAAATGTGGATAAATTAAAATTAAAAAAAAATGGAACTACAAATTTAAACTAAAGCATAAGGATGAAACCAAACAAAAATAAAATACCAACAAAATAAAAACAAAAAGCTTTTGAAAAAAATTAACTACAATTAAATACTTAAGATACATGCATTTATATAATATATACATACTCACATACTTTTCATAATACCTCAGCTCGAAAATAATTTCAATTTTGATATAGTCAAGTTTTTGCTTTTGGGTTGTTTGGTGGTGTTTTAGAATAAAATGTTTATTTGCAACATAATTCATTCAGTCAGAACATTGAAACATCAATTAGATTTAACTAACTTAAGTTATGGTATATAATTATTTATTTTCTTTCTTTTTTCCATATATATATCGTGGTTATTAAGAGTTAGGAGCCAGCATGTTTATCTGCCATATACGTACATTCGTATAATAATTAGTTCTAGTACTAGTTCTATCTTTAACATACATAAGATCTAAATATTAGTTGCCTACACACTCACACACACACGCACATTAAAAAAACAAAATACTCACACACACATACATACAGAATGAGACATATATAAAGAGAGAAAAAAGATCAAATAAGACGAATTACATTTGAACGGCTTAAAATAAGTGAATAATAGAAAAAAGTGAAAGGGGTACGTCATATAAACCAGAGATCACTCGAATTTATAGAACTTTTATTCTTCATTTTAAAAAAAAACATATATTATTAATCACAAATTATAATCATTCACGAACTGCTCAAATTTTCGAGTGATCTTTGTACCGCACAAGTGTTTTATATTCAGATAATGAGATGTTCTGATTTTTGTTTACAAAGCATATTTTAATAGATTGTACTATTGCCTTTTGTTCGTTATTTTGTTGGTTGGTTTTTTTAAAGGACAACTGATCAGCTTTCAAATTGGCGATCTACTAAAACATAGAGCGGCCTTTAACAGTATATATATATATATATCATTAAATGTTGGTTTGCTGCTCCTTTTTTTCTGATTTTTTGTTGTTTAAAAATACATTAATTGTTTACAATACAATTAATTTCTCTAATTTTTGTTGTTGTATATCTAGATGCAATACTGAATACCAGCATTCAGTAGTTTGGGCTCTTTCAAAGCTTATTTTCTTGAACATTTTGGAAGCTGTTGGTGGTGACCCGTAATGGTTACTCTTATATTCTAATGGATATCTCAATGATATTTTTCTATTGTTGATTGTGTTCTTTTTTCTATTCGAATTTTCTTGTATTGTTTTTTGTTTAGGCTGTGACGCTCACCTTCGTATCGTCTAGATCTTCAATATCGCTACTGTCATAATCACTATCTGGGGGCGTTAATGTCTCCGCGCCGCGTTTCTCGAGTATGTTCTGCATACGAGATTTGTTAAGTATGCTGGCAACCTGATATGCCGTCAGGCCGGCATAAGTGGCTGTCTCCAGATTGAGTTTCTCGCATTCATCTAGCAGAAAATTGGCCAAATCCTCGTTACAGCACTCTATAGCAATGTGCAACGGAGTGCGTCCACCTTTGCCCTCCTGTGAAACAATGCAAGCAGAAATATATTGTAGTAATTTATTTTATTATAGTTTATTAATTCGAGTGCAAACTTACTCTGGCATTAATGTCAGCACCGTGAGATACCAGAATGCGCAAGATATCAATATGCCCGGCTCCGGCGGCTAAGTGTACGCAACGCTCACCTGTAATAAGAAAAAGCGATAAACACATATTAAAATATATGTTAAATTATAATTAAGTAGATATTTTCTTGAATTCAATATTTATTCAGAGAAACCGCATTTCTGACCACTATACTTTATGCTTAAGCTTTATTTATGAATGAAATACGATCCCATCTAAAAAGCGCTCAGAAAAAAAGCTTTGCTGTGTTTTGTTTAACAAGTAGCATTTTGAAATATCAACAAGCAAAAGCAAATGGCAAAAGCTTTGATTACTGCAATAGCACATAGTAGAGCGGGGCGGCGCAGAGGGCTTAGCTTAGCAAGCGCTTTTGCCATATGTCAATATAAACACACACTCGGCACAAATTTGCATTGGTGTGCGTTGAAAAACCCAAGAAATTCCCACAATAAAAAAGCAGAAAACTAACAACAGATACAATAACAACAGCACCAAAACTCAAAAAACCAGCAGTGGCATAAAAAGGAATGGCAACAGAAAAAGCAACAGCAACAATGCAAAAATAAAAAATGAAAAAAATTAAATAAAGTAAAGTTAACAAACCAAACAAGCTGACTTTTGTTGGGCCGGCGGCAGCCAACAAGTTTGCTCAAGTTCAAATTGGTTTTAAATTGCGAAGAGCAAAAATGTTTGCACATAATATAAAGACAAAAAACAACTGAAACCAACAACAACAAATAAAAAATAACAAAATATGCAACGATAGCAATACTTCAAACCTCGAATAAGACGAGCGGAAAAAAACTGTTTGATCGCGCATATAAAACTAAAAACAAAAGAACAGCTGAAGCTAAAAATAGCTGTTGGCTTTGTAGTAATCAGTTGTTGCTTTCGCGTTTTTTGCGGCTGCTGTTAATTTGAGTTTGATGCTACACGTGCTCTTGATTGACTTTCACACACACACACACACACCGAATGCTCAGTTGATTTTTTAAACGTGATTATTGAAATTTAATTTCCGTAAGAACTTTCAATGAGATGCATAAAAGTTGCGGATGCAGCAACTGGAGCATTTTTGTTGAAAATTGAATTTTTTTAAGTGGACACTGATAAATTTAAGTTGAATTTGTCAGCGACAAATTCACATTTCCATTAATCATTAAGACGGATGGGAAGTTAATCATAATAATGATAAAAAATGCTGACTAAAACGAATTCCCGGGCATGATAAAACAAATTGACAGAGACAAAACAATCGATTCTAAAGTTAGCCACTTTATAAAATACAACTTTAAGCATATAAACTAAGTTTGAGATCTTAAAATGATCGGCATTTGGATGGGAAAGAAAGCAGATTTCTGGCAAGAAAGTTAAAGGCCGGTTTGTGTTGGGGCTTGATTGGATTATTAGCTTCAGTTCATTTCGGCTGCCAAAAGGCTAACAAACAATAACAACAATTGTGTCACAAGTTTTAAATATAAACGATGACAACATTTTTTTTTTTCAATGTTTTGTTTTTTATGTGTTCATTCGCCCAATGAGCCAAACGGAGCGAGATCGAGCGGCGATTAACAGCCAAGCATCTACATCTCTGCCTCTGGTCGGTCACCATGGGCATGACTGGCATGGAGCGAGAGAAGTCGAGATTATAATATTACAAGTGTATAAGCTCGATGGGGAAGAGAGGATAGTAAAAGTCAAGTCAAGCACAGTTCCACTGTTGCTATATTGCGTCGCTTGGGCACGACCATTAGCATACGATTAAAGACTTATATAGCTGGCTTGTACATATATTATACAAATATACAAATATATACTTACGTAAATACACTCATATATATTTTAAAAGCGCGTTTAAAGTCAAAAAGTTTGGTCAAAACTTGGGGAATTCCCAAGCTGCGTCACGCGTCTTAGATTTCAAATTGATATCAATTGGTTTCAGCGCCTAACCAGATCTGAGTTTGTTATTATCCAATCCAAAGCTGGGCTGCCAACAAGTCTGAGCGATAACACCCAACCCCCTCCGCTTCCAAGATAAAAATCCAAATGAATAACAAAAGAAAAGAAACGACAAAAGAAAAGAAGAAGCGAAGTAGTTTAACTTGAAATCGCTATTTTGCTGGATCGGTCTGCTTTCCAGAAAATAATATCAAAAACAGTTTAATAATCTCGCTAATAGAATGTGCGTTTGAGCAATTCATGCGATAACAGCGATCGCTTCGCTATCAAAACAAATTGCTACTGCGCATTGAGACTGAATCCTTGAGCAGCAAACCAATATATACCGTTACATTGTTTGTACATAACACACAACACGTCTGCATATATCGTGTATGCAATTTACTTGGGATTTTCCGCAATTATTCAACTGTTCTGTTCTTCTGTTATCATCTAACCTTCCTCCCCAACCCCCCCCCCCCCCCTCCATTTTTATGCTTTGCTGTTGCTCCATTTTGTTAGCACAGGCGGCCAGGCAAATGGCAACCTTCAGCCAAAAAACCCAGAGTCGCAAAGTTAATAAATTTATTGACAGCACAAATATAAAGAGAAGGTTTTTGTTATTGTCTTTGCTTAATTTTAATTAATTGTGCTTATTGTTAGCAACGAACTTTGAAGAGTTTTTATTTAATAATTTTGGGTTTTTGTTGCTTATTTAGCTGCTGGTATTATGACAACGTGTTTTCGTCTTTTTTTTATCTTTTGTGCTGCCCCCCCCCCCCACCCATCTGTTGTCCACTCGTTTTAAGCGCAGTTCGTTGGTTGTTTGTCCTTCAGTCAAGTGTATAAATTGAAAAGTTCATTGATTCATAATTAAATCATAAATTTGCTTTTTTGCTCATGAAATGTAATATCTATCAGAATTTGTTTATATTTAGCGATGGAGCAACTTGAACGTCATAATTTTAAATACCGATTGGAAAATACAATTTAAATAGTTTTTGAAGCTGTTATATCGTAATTTTTTTTGCCATTTTCAGTTTAGTATTTGGTTAATTGGTGAAATTACCTGAACCAACAAATAAAATAGAAAAAATAAATATACACAAAGAAAACTGTTTAAATAAAAGAACAATACTTCTGTTTTGGGTAAAGACTTCTGGCGTCACATTTGCCAATTTGTGGTTGGAAAGTTTTAAGTGGAAATTAAGTGAAAATCCCAATGTCAATTAACAATAAGCAGTAGCCAGTTGCCTAATGACATTATCGCATTAAGTCCCACCAAACAACAATAAACGATCATGTCGCATAAATATATATGTTGCCGGGTTTTCCAAGTCCAAACTAATCAATTTGGTTTTTCTACTGCACACACTCTCTTTCTCTCTCCCTCTTCGTCTCTATCTATCTGGTATTTCTTTCTTTCAAAAAGTTAATTTTGGTCAAGTTATGTCATGAGACTATTTGACTTTCTTTTAAACTAATGCAAAAATATGCGATACTTATGGATGGGAGAGTGAGTGTATGTGTGTGTGTGCACAGAGGTGTGAATAGTCGTGCCATGTGTTTGCGGCCACAGCGTAAATACTCCACTCCGCATGGCACTTACATACATATATGGATAATACTTACGGGCATATGGGCAAAACCCGGAGCACAGCGCCAAGAAGAGGTCAGGCGCTGTTGTAAATGAAATGCTGGCCCAAAAGCATTGTCAAGTGCTTGATAAATAAATACCGGTAAAAGTCGATGTTGACCATTTATGTGTGAGACTAGTTGCATTTACCCGTTATTGTTATAGTTGTTGTTGTTAGGGTTTAACCCATCCATCCATTGTAGGCGAGTACAACAAAGTGTGTCAACGTTGAGGTGAACATTGTCTCAGACATATATGTACACATATATATTTAATTATATATATATATATTTAATATATATGTCTCATTATTATAATGATCTTTCATTTCCGTTAGAGTGGCGATATTGCATTGAGGTTAACCAGTTAACTTTATGAGCTCATTATACTCAACACTCATTAAATCGCATATGTTGTTGTTGCTTTTTTTGTTTTTGCTATTGCTTTTTATTATTTTTCAATCGGTTGCTGGGAGAGGCCTTACCCCCTCGAGAGACGCTGGCTGACTCGCTATGACTAACATGTTGTTATTGTAGCGATAGAAAATGTTACTGGCAATAAATAAAACATTTCCAGAATGTAAGTAAAATAATCATTTTATTTATTTGCAATAGCAAGTGTGGGTTAATCCAGTTTGTTTAAGTACGCAACGTACTAGACCAGACCAGACCCCAGGTGGGTAATAGATCAAATGTTGTTCAATCGCGATAATTTTCGAGAAACACAGAAATAAATGAGCCCAAGAGAAGATCGCTTCCTATACGAACAGCTGTCAATATTAAACAATAGAACACCAAATACGGTTCATAATATGGAAACCACAAAGTGTCGGCGAACGGTATTGAGGAAACTTTTTTAAACATTCAGAAATTATACAATCATTAATATTCGATATATTTTGCTATTTGCTATGGAATATTATACACAATTCGATAATTATCGAAGTTGTTTTCTATAACATAGTATAATAATTTATGCCTCTCTGCTCAGTTTGCTATTGTTTAGATATAATAGTACCCCAAGTGGCTTCTTATCGAATAACTTCCATTAAGCTCTTGTTTTGCTTCACAGCTATAAAAACTTAATGATCAATTACCCATTTTGATCACATAACAGCAGTCGTTACTCTATATCTAAGTGTACACACATACCTCAATAAAACCAGTTTATTTAATAGCACTGCAGTTCAATAAGACTCCAAAGTACACCTAAGATTTTAGAACACATATTATGCAAATTCCGGTCAGCAACTAATACTTCTACTACTTCAAGTTTCTTAAATGCGTCATCTTGTTAATTTCCAGTATTTACTGGTTGGATTTCTTACGTTCCAAAAGTTCTTTGTATTTATCCACGGTTCCACGGCATTCCCCACTTAATTACGTACTGTTTGATAAATGTGCGAAGGCCCAACTTTTGACTTGTAGAAGGTTACAGCCAACTGAGAAAAATCATGCCTTAGAATGATCAGACTGCTTAACGTGTTGTCCGCATTCACATTTATTTGGAAACAGCAAATGTACTGGAATGTACTGGAATGTACTGGAATGTGTGTGTGTGTGAATATGTGTGTGTGTGTCTTTCTGCTCTTGATTACAGATGAGGCATGTTGAAAACATATTATAAATGGCTAAGGGAAAAAACCTAAAATAGATCGCATATTTTGTACAGCATTGGACTGGACGACAAGCTATTTGTGTCGATGTGAATGTGGTGTACCTACTTGCGCCATATGTACTCAATAATTTCCAACAGAGCAATAACAAACGACACCATTGTGGTTTTTCTACAAATGATAAGGATTTTGGCCTTAGCTTGCCGACGCAATCGCTTCAATATGCCTATGACAATATTGGATTTGGCTTATCACTGGTTACCAACTGGGCACAGACCCCAGCCCAGCCCAGCCCAGCTTTGTTGTTTTGTGTTGTGTTCTGTTATTATAAATGAAGTAATAACAGTTTTTGGAAAGCTCTTCAACAGATTCACATAAATTTGCCATATGTGCTTGTACACATTTGTTGTTTATCGTTCTGAAATTCCCCTTAAGATACTGAGGAAATTGCACATATTTAACTAGAACTATAAGATTGTTTTTATTTGAAAATACGAATGGCTTTGATGAATCAAATCATTAGAAACTTAAACGATTAAAATAAATAAATTAAAAATATGCTTGGGGAAACTCATTGGACCAAGCATTAATTAATAATGACATTGTTATGTTTAAACCGGTTTACTACACTGGGACAGAGTTGGAAGTTCGCATAATTGCTAGTTAATCTTAAAATTTAACCAACATCATCATATAGCAAGTTTGTAGACAAGTCTGCCAATGGTCCAATATTTAATCACCACAATTTAAGCAAATAATTTGCTTGGCTTATTCCCAAAAAAAAAAATAGGCATGTTAAGTTCCCATAAGACTGTAAATGTTACTCTTTTTGGGCCAAAAAGAAAATTAGGAAATTCTATTTTTAATGGGTCGTCGCGTGCATTTATTTATATTCCTTAAACCGTTGGCAATCCGATTGCGTGCTAAATATCGTAAATAAAGTTCATATATTTGTTTGTATAAATATATACAATTCTATTGTAATGACCACTTCAGGGCCAAAGCGATTATCGGTACTAAACTAATAGTAATTAGGACCATATTACAAAAATAGCTTGGAAATTCCGAATGCTAAAGAAAAGAGTGTGGTTGACATCAAGAAATATACATACATATAACGACTTTATATTATACGTATTTCTAGTGTATGAACAATACACACTTTGCTGATAAGTTGGCTTTTTGATAACCCTTGAACTCGCTTTGCCATTGCTTGCCACAATTATGTACTACACGTATAATGTGGGCAAAAATAACTGGCACATAGTTTCTGCCTACATATGTGCATTTGTTTCCGACATATTTACTTTAAATTTCAAATAACTTGGCTAAGAGCCAGGCGCGTCAAAGAAGAAAAAGAAAAACCAGCGACTATTTTCGAAACATTTTCCACAAGCGAATTGCATTAAATTTAAACAGAAAAATGCAAAAAGCAGGCATAAAAAAATTAAACAATACGAATAAGAAAATATCTCGTTAAATTTAGACAACATTTCTGAGGTACGAAAATATATATTTTTATATGAGACTACTACACCAACATGTATATATATGTATATATATAGGTATATATATATGTATATATATAGGTATATATATATGTATATATATATATATAAATATATATATAAATATATATGTACCCATGAGTATTATAAAAATCTGATTTATTTGTATTATTCACACTCGTGATTTCCTTACTTAAACACTGTGACGAATTCGTAGTTCTTCGCAGAAATTACATTCCATGCCTTTTATTATAGTTGTTGTTTTTTTTTGATAAGTTTATTTAATTTTAGGGATCAATCATCATATATTCAGTTCAAAAATGACGTCAATCAAACAAGAAAGTCTTGTGACTTTTTTGTAGAAACCTAATTATACATAATTTTATAACATCTGACATTTCAGACACATTTTAAATTGCCTTTAAAAAAATAATTGAATATTAATAATAACAAAACAAACACAAATAAATATACTAATTAATGAGTTTGCCTTTACATGGGAAAACCCAAAAATATCAAAGAAAAAGCTGTCGTTGTCTTCGTGTCATCGTTTCGCCTGCATTTGGATACTCTTCAAATGGAGGCAGATATCTTGACTTTAATATGCAACAGAGTGTCTGTCTGTCTGTCTGTCTGTCAGACGTCAGATTGTCTGATTGATTAAACGTTTTGTTTGACTAAAGAATTGGCTATGGAACTATTTCTTATAGAGATAACAATAATGAGCAAAAAAACCTGATTTATTAGTTAAACTTTTCCATAAATGGTCAAAACAGAGCATATAATTTTTTTTTTGTTTTGAGTGGACGTTGCTATCTGTCTGCATTGAGCCAGCCATGATATATATATATGAGCATAATTCCATTCCGCATATGTTATATGCAATGCCTACTCATCTATATATAGATTACAAGCATATACAAATGTAGGCGTGTGTGTGTGTGGTTGTTCCATGCCAGCAGCAGCTGTTTTATCTTGAATGTGGTAGTCATGTGTAACAGAGACCGGTTTGGTCTGGATTATAAGTAGTAGAAGCTGTCAAATGTTTTGTTCACCACATGTTTGAGAAAAGAGTACAAGCACTAAGAAAAAATTAATGGCGAACAATTTGTTTCTGTTGTGATTTTTATACTCTTAGCAAGGTTATACATAGCCCACAAGTGAAAATAATCGATTAAACAAACGAAAGGTTAAAATAAACACATATATAAGAGTCTATGTGTGTGTGAATGTGTGTATGTATGTGTTTGTGTGTGTGTGTGTGTGAGTATGTGCATGGCTATAAAAGTGAAGCTGAAGCCCCTTCAGCAGAGCTTAGCTCTGCTTTGCTTCGCCAAACTGTCAGGTTTATTAACCTTTTTGTGTCGACAGTTGCACAAACTTCAACACTTTTGCCTTTGAACAATATATAAATACTTTTGTGTGTGTGTTTGTGTGTGTGAGTATGCTCTTTCGACGACTTTTACTTTCTTCCGGTTTAGTTTCGTTTTTATTTGAGTTGCTTTGTTCAAGCTATTTTCCAAATTTCGATATTTTGAGCTTGGAAGCAACTACGAATTTGCTTAATAAAGCAAGAAAATTATATTCTTCTAATTTATTCATTATTTTTGGCACAATTCTAATTATAACAGGCCATCATTTTCGCACAACAACAACAACACACACACACCACGTTACTTTCACCTCGCCACACACACAACACATAGACACCTGTTGAAAATCAATTTGTATAAATAAAAAAATCGGGCGCATTTAACTCATTTGTATACAAATAAATCAATAATAACAATCAAGGAAATAAGGCCGCGCCTGTCGACTCCCAGGTAAACAATCGTAAAAGTATCTGAAGCTACGCATTCGTGTGTGAGAAGCGAATGAAATGAGCTGGAAAATAAATGGAATTACCCCATTTGCTGTTGTTGTTTTTTTTATTTCCTTGACGTTCAAGATTTGCGCAATTTTTAACTTTATTTGAAAAATCCATGTTCAATTTATAAACAATGCCACTCATTGCTGACGTCAAACAGAAACCACACAGCAAAAAGCCAATGAGAAACATATTTTCAGGCGAAAAATGTGGGGAGGCCAAATGTATTTTTGGCTACTGTTCAGCACGGGCCTTAGGAATATATTATATTATATAAATATGATATATATATATTTTGCTGGCAGACAATGTCTCGCACTGTGGCTAGCCGATGGCCCGACAGCTAAAATATAGAACTATACTATATATTTCATTTGCTTTTGGCAACAAATCAAATGTCTCAAAAGTGCTAACAAATTTCTTTGCGTACAATTGCAAAAAAACAAATTATTATAGTATAAACAGAGATATAGATTTTAAAAATTAACTTTCCTGATCTCTACCGAAATTCTTGGTTCTAATAACAGAGCAAAGGTATTGTATGTATGAAAAGATCAGTTAGGATTATCAATCTACCATAACCACTATAGATAAGTGTTTATTTATATAACAGCTCAAATTCAATAATAATTATAAATAAATTTATTGGCTTTAGAATATATATTTGTAGTAGTAAATGAAGCGCACTCACCATCATAGTTGCGTATCTCCAGATCGGCAGGCAGGTGGGCATAGCTCAGCGAGCTGACTGCCTTGTCATTAGAACGATGTCCATATTGGCGATGTGCCTCATGAATCTCCGAGGCGCCAAACTTTTCAGTCAAGGCGCGCACACACTGCTTCTCGCCGGCAATGCAGGACAAATGCAACGCCGTATTGCCATGACGATCACGTACAGTGGGCTATTATATTGCAGATTAATATACAGATAGTTAGATTGATGTATTGATTGATGGATGTTGCTCTTTGAAAGGTGCGCCTACAATAATTGTTGATTAGGGTTACTCACCTCGGCTCCGGCCAATAGAAGCATGCGAAGGATCGTTGGCTGCGCTGTTAATGCGGCCAGATGAAGGGGCGTCTGGGCCACATCGTTCTGGATGTTTAGGAGGCATGGATGTGGTGCCATGCGTATCAGTGCGGCTACAACATCCACATAGCCCGATATGCAGGCCAAATGCAGTGGACTATAGAGATAAAGAGAGAGCGAGAGAGCGTGTAAGTGAAAGAAAGAAAGAGAAAGCAGTTAAAATGTTGAGAAATGATGTAAATGAAACATTGTTACCTGGACATTTCCCACTTGTTGCTTGAACGTTTCTCGGTAAAAACCCACAAATTTGCAATGCCCAAAAACCGGTTTGCTGTGCGTTTGTATACCTGTACAGGCGGTACATACACACCCAGATATATACCAGGAAAACCCCTGATTGCCTGACTAACACGTGTCGTCGTCGTCGCCGCAGTCTAAGGTCGCTTCATTGTTTTGTGATTCATGAAAGTCTTTCCCCAGTTAGTGGTCATGTCTATTTTATAGCGATCTTCCCCAAGATGACTAAAAGATTTACCTATACATTAACTGTGTTTGCATCGTAAAAGATCTAATAAAAACCTAGAAACTATAAATCTACCCATAATTAACTTTCAAGTATATAGTAATAAAATTGTGGCTATTGATGATTCTTAGTAACATTATTCTTCAAAATGAAATTTATTTAAATTTATTTATCTGTACATCATTTAAATAGGTTTTTCGAAAAGTTCACTTATAAACGTGTAAAAGAAAAGATAAATGAAAATAAATAAGAGCATTTTTGAATCAAATGTCGATTGCAATTTCAATTTAAAAGTTCGAAGTTGTTAGACCCATTTGCTAATGCGTAATTATAAGTCCCAATCATTCATGTTTTTTTCCTTTGAGTAAATTACGTAATTCGAATTTCATATATTTTGTACTTACGTGTCGCCATCGTCGTTCTGTTGATAGAATTGCTCCCAGGCGTTGATGATGTTAATGTTGTTGCTTCCGCTTAGTGGTGCAGTTGCACTTGCAGTATTTCCAGCTGCATTTGTTCCTGTTGTTGCAGATGTTATTGCACTGCTGTTCTGTGGGGCGCTTCTTCGTCCAGCGGAGGCGTTGGCATTTGTTGTTGTATTGAGATTGTTTAAAGCAGTTCCGCCACTGGCGAGGCTCGATTGTACGGTCCATTGCGGTATGTCCGTATCGACATTGTGTTTGAAGCGCATCTGCTCAACGGGCGGCTGTCCGGCGCCAGATTCAGCCCTTTTTTGATTTGTCTGCCACTGCTCCTCGACCTCCTCGTCGGATGTGTCTTCTGTTGGTTCCTCGTCGATGATGCCCGAATCAAGCACCACTTGCTGTTTAGCCTTGGCCCAGGTCTGTTCCTGCTCCTGGTCCTTATCCAGATGTTTTAAATGTTTTTTCTGTTGTTCCTGTTGGGGCTCGTCGTCGCTTAGTTCGCCGCTAAAGATTTGAGCTGATTGCGGGCCCGAAATGAAACCAGAATCACTTGTTTCACTTTGTGCTGTAAATTCTTTTTGCTTGTTAATGGCGTCTGGTCTCTCTTGATGTTGTTGTTGCTGTTGTTGATGCTCGCTGCTTTTGCCGCCAAATGTCGTTGCTGATGATTTCGATTCTTTACTGTTAGTTTCAATTGCTGCTGCTATTGCTTTTTGATGCTGCTCAACACTGAGAGCCGGAAGAGTGCTGGCAACACTACCACCACTAGCACCAGCACAGCTACAATCCTCTACCGTTTCCTTTTCCTTGTTATTCTCACTTGTTGCTGCTGTTGCCGTTTGGTTCCACATTTTGAACTATTTGCCTGTTGCTGGCCCTTTTTTGCGGTTTTGCGTTAAAGTTAATATCTTCTTATTTTGCTTATTGCTTTGCTGCTTTTTAATGCCGCAGAAAAATTTCTTTTGTACTTTATTCTTTTTTTCACATATGTAAGCGCTCAACTGTTGCTTGTCGATTATTCTGCAAATATTTCTTCTATAAATAAATGGAATTTCACACGCTCAAGTTAGCTTTTAAGCTTTGCTTAGCTTAGCTCACTAGCTTCTCAAACACACAACCACACAGACATAAATTTGTCGCTCGAGTAACTGCGCTTTAAGCATTCCTCTACCGCTCGCGCATTCGCTGTGTGCCGTAAGTGTGAGTGAAACAAATGTAGTGTGGGACATACAAGTGAAAACGCAATAACAGCAAACGACAGACGAGATTAGTGCATATCGAAGTTATGATTGGCAACAACAACAATACTTGTTTTAGTTTCTCATTTAGTGGTAATAAGTCGCATGCAGTGGAAATTCTTATGTTTTTGAGTTGTCTGCTTTATTTTCAACTTGCGCACCTGTCTTGGTTTCGCACACACTTACAGCCATTCAACATGCACACAACCACACATATAAACACAATCACACTTACACATACATTCAAGCAAGTAGTCGAGGGTGTTTCTCTTTTTTTCAATGCACACAAATTATAAGTTTTTATCTGTGTCTGATATATTTTGATTTATATTATTATTATGTTTTATTACACGCGCACCTTTAGACTTGTCTGTTATTACAACTTGATTCCATATGAAATCAACGCGTTTCTCTTAAGCTTGCAATTGATTGAACTGCGGTTACACGTCTCAACACCTTTACGTTGAAAATATCACTGAGCGATACAATGAAGCTGCTTAAATTTAGCTGTTACCAATATTTACTGCAAAGCTCTGAGGGGTGGGAGAATCCAAAAGGCGTTGCCAGACTTTTGTGCTTTGTGTAAAAAGCTTTTAGATTTAAAGCGCGCAGTGTCGTAAACATTATCTGCAGTTTAAATGTGTAACCACTTTACAGCAACAGGAACAACAACAACATAAACACCACCAACATCATTAGCAACAACAACAAAAAGAGTAATTCTTAAAACTAAAATTAAGTACCATTTCCTAGTATTTTATTATTAAAGGAGAAACAAGCGTATGCAACGCTCCGCGTCGAAAACGAGAATGAAGTGCGTGTCACGAAGACGAAGCCTGCATGAATATGTAAACAGAAATTATACTAAAAATGGCTACAGCTGTTGCAGTAAAAAGAGGAACATTTTGAAACCTTTGTAGCGCTCTGATCCTTGGGAATGGCAAAGTAAATGCAACTCTAAAATTGAACAGAAAATAGTCTTTAGTTAAATAATATATAGTTAAAAAGTCACTAATTGGTACATAACTCAAATGTAAAGGAAAAAAAATCGAAACCAATGCCAGATTGTGACTTACACAAGTTTTATTGTGGTTTTTTTTTCTTTCGTCTTTCTTATCTCGTCACTTGGGATTTTCAACAATATTTTGCTAGTTCCGAGAATCAATTAAAAATTAATGATTAAATTAAAATTTGGAATCATTGACAGACGGAAATCCCTGGAAACTTAAATATTTTTAACACATTAATCTAATCTAATTAATTTTGCACAATCGTGTTTTCCGAATTTTTTTGTATTTATTTTTTGATCTATTAGAAAAATTACCTCAATTAATATGTTGTTCAAACAACCGCGAAAACAGGCTGTGCTGGAAAAAGAAGGCGTCACTTTTACTTGCGTTGTTGAGCACTGAATGTAAAGTGAAGAAGAAATAAGAGTACGAAACTGTTGTTCACAAAATAAGATCTATTAGAGATTGAGTTTACATATGTTAAGTTGCCTAGCCGTTGTTAGAAGCATGACCAAGCAAGCATGTGGGAAAGATTTAATGCATGTGGTAAAGCAGTTGGAGAGCTTTGCGCCCACAACCCTTGCAGAGAAATGGGACAACGTGGGTCTTCTGATTGAACCATCAAAAGATGTAATGCAACATTTCAGTCTCATTTTGCAACATTTTATTTACTAATGAGCATAATGTAATTTCCAGAAACTAGTTCGGAAAATTCTGCTGACCAATGATCTGACAGAGCCGGTGATGAGCGAAGCTGTTGGTAAGAAAGTCGATTTGATTATTAGTTATCATCCGCCAATATTTAAGCCGCTGACACGCATTACTATGGGCAAGTGGAAGGAGCGAGTGGTGGCTTCTTGTCTGGTCAACAACATAGCACTCTACTCACCCCACACGGCCTGGGACAAGGTGCCAGGTGGCGTGAACGATTGGCTAGCCAAGTCTGTTAATATAGAAGATATCAAACCGTTGATCCCAGAACCGGGGGCTGAACCAGGCACTGGTTCGGGCCGTATAGTGAAGACCAACATGCCCTTAGCCAAGATTGTGAGTGCACTTCAGGAGCACATTGAGAATGATGTGCACATGGCCTATGCTAATGGCCATAATTCAGAGATCTCAGTAAAAACGGTCGGCATCTGTGCCGGCTCGGGTGGCTCAGTGCTGCAGGGCGTGCCGGTGGATCTGGTCATCACCGGCGAGATGTCGCATCACGAAGTGCTGGACTTTAATCACAATGGTACCACGGTGCTGCTCTGTAATCACAGCAACTCGGAGCGCGGCTTCCTCCGCGAGTTTCAGCCACAACTCATCGAACGCTTGGAAGGTGCCTGTGAAGTGATGATATCCGAAATGGATGCGGATCCACTGACTGCGAAGCAGTGGGCCAATTAAGAATCAAAACAACTTAATAGAACCAAAGTGGCTAACAATTGCATTTTGAATGTAAGGAAATACAATTAATTGAAAACTTAGAACTAAACTTGATCCAGCCTGAATTTAAGTCCCTTGCTGGCTGCGTCGTTGCGATGCAACTGATACAAAAGACGCTCCTCCAAATGCTTTATGGCCTCCACAGTAATGACTAAGGTGTCGTGCTTCAGCATCGAGTAGACATTCAGTCCAAATGAGGGCATCAAATTCACATACCCAATGGAGTCGGTGGCATAGCAAATGTTCTCTGGAAAGATCTCTTGCCTGAAATGGAAATGTGTTAAGAAATATATATATATTTATATTATGTATATTGGTCACCCACTTGTCAATAATCAGCACAGATGGTCCCCAGTTACGCTCCGCTATCAGATCCCTAATGAATTGTGCATCACGTGTGGGCAAGTCCACGTTCTCAATGATGTGCAGATCATCCTGGGCGAGTTTAACACTTAGCGTCGATGTAAGGCCCAAGACGCGTGTGTAAAAGGGCAGCATATAGAAGTGGGATGTGGGGGATCGGGGACCATGTACGATGCCGCCGCCCTTGAACATCGGTGATCGTATCGAACCGTGACGAGCACGTCCCATGCCCTTCTGTGGCCAAGGCTTACGACCCCCGCCGCGGACCTCGGCGCGTGTTTTGGCATGCGCCATGCTTACATAACGATACTTGCGCTGCCATTCGATGTTCTCCTGTATGATGTCTACACGCGGCTGGGCGGCGAACACATCCGGATGCAGTTCTATCATGCCCACCTTACGCTCTTTAACTGTATCAACATTCTCAATCCATGCCTGTCTGGCACTATTCCGGTTTACGGGCGCAAATTGTGCATAGCTCTGTGGCAATATCAAAGCCGGCTTTGTTGCGACTGCTTCACTGCTTGTCGCTTCGACGCTTGCATTGCCCTGGCAGGGTGCATGTGTATTCGATATATGGCGTGCAATTGGATGTAGAAATTGTCGTGTTTTGTTTAAAAAACTCAACATTTTGGAAAATGTGATTCTAAATAAGCCACAATTGTTGATATTGTGCTAACTTATCGATAGATTTGTGATTGAGCTGCCGCCACATGTTATCGTTACAGTGCTGGCCAGTGCTAGTAAATAATCAAGTAGTATGAATCACCCTGTTTTTATTTACATAATATACATTTACAATTTTAATCCTCTATTCGATGGAGGAAAGATAACATTTTTTTGTTTTAGAACGGTTGGTTCTTTTGTTGGTTATTTTCTAGATTCTCCATTGATGATCGTGTTAAGTTTTGTATCCTTGATTTTTAGCGAATCTTCCTGCAACTATTTCTTCTTTCGGTTCAAGTTTGAAGCTGTAATCCTTACATGTTTATTGTTTTTATTTGAATAAGCGCGATATTGTTGTTAACGTTATAAATTGTTTTTTGCCATGTTGTTGCTCTGATTCATTCTGTGAATTGTCATAAGCCATTTGTTCAGATATTTCTGCTTGGACCTGTTTATTATGGCCAATGTTACGGGACATATTTACCATTTCGTCATTGGGTTGTTGGTAAAAATTAGATTGTTGAGTATGTGAGTGAACCTCATTATAATAGTTCTCGGGCATCATATTGTAAGGCAAAGAACTCCTTTCCAAACTATTTTGATCAATAACGAAAATCTTTTGACGTAACAATTCCTTTTGCTCTTCTAAACCGGCGACTGCATCCCGAAGGATTTCAATTATTTGATTAACATTTAATTTATCGTCCACAACCAGAGTGGCCATTACGCCGCCCTTTTCCATTTTCACTGGTGTTATTAGAAACTTGCAACACTGATTTCTGCACGTCTCAGTTGTGCAACAATTTTTTTGATAATCATTGGATAGGGTCTCATCCTTGGATGTATTTGTATTCCAATACGCATTCCTTGTGGCTATGGGTTCAGGCTTTTTCCTTTCTGTTTGAATTCCGTCTTGCAATTGCTTCGAATTACTTGGATAATGTTGATGTTGATGCCTCTCATTAGATGAATCTGTTAACATTAATATGGGTTCACCACAATTGCGGCAAATACAATTGCTCTTGTTCTTGATGCTGGTATCACTATATGCTGATGAGTTAATATTGGGACCAACAGGAGTCTTATTTGACTGCATTTTAGCGTTAGCTGATGGAACCTTTATATCAGACTTTGGCATGCTACTTCGAGGCGCTGCTGTTTTGATCATCCCCAATTTTCCTTTAGCCAATTGGTCATTTGCGTTATTCGGCTTGACTAATTTCGCTGCAGCACCTGGTTTTCTTGAGGGATATATCGTTGGACTTGGAGTCTTAGTCATGCGTTTGATGCAGACTGGGCATAGGCACTGATTGTGATTCGAACTTGCCATCTGTTGTCTGATTGGCTTACAGCAGTTTCTGTACTGAAATTTACAGCAATTCTCGGCCAAATGATTCGCTCTGACCACAATAAATTCGCGTACTGAATTATCTGGCAACTGTTGTGTTTTGGCACTTGAATAAATTGGCAAATGCTTGCCTGTCTGCTTGATCTTGGTGGTTGTTCCTGAAGTCGGTGGTAGCTCAGTAGCCCGAGTTGGAATTTTGTGGAGAGCTTTAAATTTGCCTTTGTCGATCTTTTCCGACCTCATATTGCCTATGGGATTTGGCTGTGTGCCATTCAAGGGATGTGGAGGTGCATCCTGCTCAGACTGACTTCTCTTTGAGCTCTTGTTATTAGTTACACCTGAAGTTCCAACTGGTCTTTTGCTGATCTTGTTATCAGTTTCCCCTGCAATTTCAGCAAATTTCTGTTTAATTTCTTCTGTTTGCGTCATGGCATTTGAGCAACGGGTGCTTGGAATTGACGTGTTGACTGCTGCTTCCTTTTGAGCCCGTCTTTTTTCACTGGGATAATAAAAATACTGATCAATTTTTTTCTTTTCATTAGATATTTCCCTAGATTTTATCACATTCCGATTGGGATAATTTTCTTGCTGTGGAATTGTAGTGCCCATCATGGCGGGTGGGCGGCTAATGTGCTCAATGATTTTCAAATGCTCCGAGGATGGATAATTCATTTTCCTGTCTTTATTGGGTGAATGACTGTCCATGATCGATGTATAGTCGTCATTGTTCTGAGACATCCTTGCTTCATCTACGGGGTGTGATGAGCCTGATGGGTATTTGCTACAGTTGCAACAACAATTGCTCCCATTTTTCGACAGATTTCGTGTCTCGCCGCTGAAGAACCGCTGCTCACCGAATCCTGCGGCATCTATGTCGTGCTCCATCTTAACTATATCCTTTGCCTTATAGCCCATATCACTCAGTATCGATTTGTTGCGCATCTTTTGCTTCGGCTTGTCCAAACGCTGTTTGATGTGTGAGTTGACATCAATTGTGGGCGTTTTCTGGGAGATCTTTGACGGAGGTTGCAGCGCGCACTGCATGCAATTCTCCATTTTATTTTGATGGTGGGCTTCTCTGGAAAAATCGTAAGTTGTGCGATAGAGTGCATCGCAATTGGTTATATCACTTGGAGAGACCTCTGCGGCTCCTCCAACAGCATCTTGCAAGTCGGCGACCATCTCCAAGTTCCAGCTACTTGGATAGCTCAACGAGCTAGCTCGGGAGCCTCGTGACACTTTGTCTGTAGGAGTTTTTATTAAATTAGTCATTCTCTTTTTATGGATATCTTACTGTTAGCTCTGCATTTCGGACACAGTTTCTTAAAGTTCTTTGGAGTGGCTTCTCCGCATTCCAGACCGTCTGCTCCAGAGAGCAATCTCACAAGATTGTGCTCCGATTTCCATCTGGAGTTGGAGAGGTTGCGCTGCATGTTGCGCACTAGTTGCGGGTCCTGGGTAAGTGGTATGCCACTTACCGGGGCACTGCACCTAGTAGTAGGCACATCATGCAGCGCAGACCTATCCATCGAAATTTCCGCCTTATGGACGAGGGCCCGTCTCACCATCTCCTGCTTCAGAGAACTTCTCTTTTCGCCAAAACCCGCCATTGTTTGTAATTGCCAGGTCCAGTATGAGTCAGTGGTTGGTGGTGCTACAAATTTATAAAAATGTGCTTACATGTTGACAGTTAGAGCAACTGTTTTTGTTTTATCCGACATGTACAGTTTCCCAGTAAGTTTGAGGTTATCTAATCTAAATCTGTCTTTACCAGGACCAGCATGAAGCGCAGCAGCGACAGGAATGCCAGCAGTTCCCATTGCAGCCATGCAAAATGTAGGTTTTCGGTTCGATGACAAACGGCGGATCAGCAAAACGATCGAAAACTGTTTTGGGCCGACGTTTCTTTTTTTTCTTTTTGATCGCCCTCTGTGCGGTAGTCAGACTCTTCAATTGGCTGAGGCCCATGAGTGTTCTCTCTAGAAGTCCCACGCTGCAATCGTCGTTATCCTCATTGGCATCTAATTCATTTCGTGCGACATTCTGCTTGCCACCTGCTTTGTGGTAGTCACTTTTCTCACGGCCAATTGGCGACTTAAGCTGATCTTTACAATTGTTAGGATTGGCTCCAGTTTGATGACATTTTGCTGTTTGTTTGTTACTCGGTTGTGAATTTTCTGCTTTACTAAATTAAAGAAACATTAAATTAAAATATAAATTGTAATGGTAATTTATATTGCCGTACTTTATCAGTATGATAAGTATCGAAGGTCGGCTTCGAGGATCATCTTCATTTGATGTGGTTTGAGATGAGGGTTGCATTTGATTAGTTTCAGGTTCCGATTCATTTTCGATCCAGGCACCTGACGCAGACTGATCATCTTGGCGTGAAGCATCCCATCCGGAAGTGTCCCATGCATAGGGGACTTGTGTATCGGTGGCAGGATCGAAATAGTTTCCGCTTCCTAAATTAGCTTTCTCTTGAGACTCAGAGATGCCTCGGACCCAATTACTATATTGGACTTGTGAATCAGAATCATATGTGATTCCCGACGTGCATGATCTGCTCGCATCTATTTCACGCTCAGTGCTACTCAACATTGCTCTGGAAATTTTGACCCCACCTCTCCTCAGTTCGAAATACTTGAAACGTTCTAAAATTTAATGTTGTATTTTTTGAGTTTTCCGACAGGGATCACTGAGAACAATGCCTCACTGCTGGTTAATCTCATAGGGTTAGATCTTGCTGCCTGCTGGGGACAATAGCAGCGACAAAAGTTGATACCATTGGTAAGTGCTTCGCACATTAATTTCAGCAGTTGGGGGATCCCCTTAGAAAAAAACCGAATCTTAGCCTTTTTATTGCCCATGAGTCGCTCTTCCCTCTCCTCTTACAGGTCACAGACTTCTCTGAGGTGTCTATGAAGCGAACGCTTTTTACCATGGAGGTCCTGGGTTCCGTTTGCATTAGCTTGTCAGAGAACTACAGGTTGGAAGTCATTGGAGAATCGGACTCCTTGTTTGAATAGTACTTTTCCTGCATTTCCAAAAGGGCCAAACTTCGGCGTTATCGAACCATTTACAGGTTTTGCGGCATCTGGTTGCCTGGCTTGGCTCAGTAGCCTTAGACGCTGCTTCATGTGCTTCGTATATATATCGGGATTACCTATCAATTTTGAGTGATGTGCTCGTAAATTGAGAAGAATCCCTTTTAACAACTTCAATATGTGTATAATGAAAATTTTTATATCGTTTCCATGAATAATTTGGACAATATTGTTATTTCTTATATAATTTTAAAATCAATCTTGAAATATGTCTTTAAGTAAATTAACGCTGCCTTCCTGTTGTTAGTACGTATAAACATATTAAAAATAAAATCTCATGCACCATGAATTTTATTTAGCTTGTACGTTTATTTTAAGTTAAATTGTGCTCAAAATGTTTGACTTACACAGTTATAATTTTGTTTAACTTAGATTAATCATCTTGAAATCAAATGATAAAATAAAATACATACTTTTAGGCTGAATAGTAAAAATACTGGCGAAACTCTGTTTCAATTTGAAAATTTTCGTAGCATACTTATAGGCTGAACCTAAAGTTGATAATTAAACTTTTCTCAGTTTGTCAGAATTTTAAAGCATACTTATATAGGCTCGACAAGGAGATCAGAACAATTGCTCTTTAAATAATTAGCACAGGCTGGGCAAATCCATTCGGATTTATAAAGGACCTTTGGGGTTAAAATTGCACATGCACATCCAACGGTATGCAAGGAATATGGAGTCATCTTATAACCCAAAATACTCCGGAAAAATGTATAATTCGCACCATCGCAGTGAATTACTTTCATTGAATTTAAATGTTTTTATTTTATTATGTAAATTAAATTATATTCTTTACATGTAACAGTTGAACTTTTCTTTTGTTTGTTTATTTAACACGCATATTTATATTCATATCTAAAAACAAAGCATTGCACTAAGTTGTAACCATGTTGTTGGATTTTTTAAAAATTAATTTCTTTTTGTTCTAGTTTTTGTATAAGTTACTTTGAAAGTGTTCCTGAGTTCTCAATGGCGGATATAGGTACCGAGTTCTATTCGCTGCTGCTGCTAAATCGATTCCAGCCGGTTGAAGATTAACATTTGATTATATTAGATTTATATAGAATTTATTAAATAAGTAAGATATTTAATAATTAACAATGAGCCTAATAGATGTTCACATCTTAGCGCTAGCTAAATCTTTGTTTCCTTTTCATTTCTGGTTTTCTTGTTAGTTAGTTGCTGCATTTGGCTCCTAAAATGGGACTTTAACAAAAGTAAAGCACACGAATAATAAAATATAATATCAAAAAATTTTGTAATTGATTTATTGCTGATCCTCTGGTGCTGGCAGCTTCTCCCAGGTGGGTTCAACGCCCCAAATTTCACGGGCATATTCGGCAATGGTGCGATCCGATGAGAATTTGCCACTGGTGGCAATATTGTTGATGGACATCTCCAACCATTTGGCTTGGTTCTGTTACGAGAAGTGAACATTATATTATTAAAATATAAATTAAAATATATATTTTTTATTGCTTACCTGATAGGTCTTGGAGACCTGATCCTGGGCCTTGATGTACGCATCGTAGTCGGCCAGCAAGTAGTAATGATCGTACTTGAGGAGGATATCGGCGATGTTCTTGAACTCGTTGGGATTGCCGGGGCTGAAGAACCCACCCTGAATCTGGTCGATGACCTGCTTCACCTCGGGATTGGCATTGTAATAATCGTAGGCATTGTAGCCCTTCTTCTTGAGCGCCTCAACCTCAACAACAGTCATGCCGAAAATGAAGATGTTATCCAGACCCATTTCCTCAGCCATTTCCACATTGGCGCCATCGAGGGTGCCAATGGTTAGGGCACCATTAAGCTGGAACTTCATGTTGCCAGTGCCGGAGGCTTCAGTACCAGCGGTGGAGATCTGTTCGGACAGATCGGCAGCGGGCATAATCTTTTCAGCCAGCGTGACGCGATAGTTCTCCAGGAAGATGACCTTCAGTTTGTCACCAACAATGGGATCATTGTTGACCACATTGCCAACGGCACAGATCAACTTGATGATCTGCTTGGCCACATAGTAACCAGGCGCAGCCTTGCCACCGATCATGATTGTGCGTGGCGTGAAATTGGCTGTGGGATCCTTCTTGATGCGATTGTACAATGTGATGATGTGCAGGCAGTTGAGCAGCTGACGCTTGTACTCATGGATGCGTTTCACCTGGATGTCGAACATTGAAGCCGGATTGACCTTGACGCCGTAGTCCTTCTCCAGAATGGCAGCTAATTTTAGTTTGTTCTCCTGCTTGACGCGTGCCACGTTGCGCTGGAAGTTGGGATCCTTGGCCCACTTCTTCAATGCGACCAGCTGATCCAAATGCACGGGCCACTCATCACCGATCTTCTCGGCAATCAGATCGGACAAGCCGGGGTTGCAGAGTAGCAGCCAGCGACGTGGCGTGATGCCGTTCGTCTTGTTCTGGAACTTCTTGGGATCCATTTCGTAAAAGTCATGGAACAGCGAATCCTTCAGGATCTGCGAGTGAATGGCGGCCACACCGTTGACGGCATGCGAGCCAACAATCGACAGATGAGCCATATTGATGCGCTTCTCGCCATCCTCCTCGACCAACGACATGCGACGCATGCGATCAAGATCCTCGGGGAACTTCTTCTTCACATTCTCCATATGCAGGAAATTGATGTGATAGATGATCTGCAAGTGACGTGGCAATATCGACTCCAACATGGACACGGGCCAACGTTCGAGGGCCTCGGGCAGTACCGTGTGATTGGTGTAGGCACAGGAACGGACAACAATATCCCATGCCTTGGCCCAATCCAAATGCTCCTCATCGATGAGGATGCGCATCAGTTCAGGTATGGCCAGCGACGGATGAGTATCGTTCAGCTGGATGGCCACCTTCTCGGGGAAGTGTTCGAAGGTGTTGCGCACCGCTTCGCGAGATCCAAACTTGGATGCCTTGTAGCGACGAATGATGTCCTGCAGCGTGGCGGCACACATGAAGTATTCCTGCTTCAGACGCAACTCTTTGCCCTCAAAGAAGTTATCGTTGGGATACAGTACGCGAGAGATGTTCTCAGCCAGATTACGATCCAACACGGCCTGAATGTAGTCACCATCGTTGACTGTAATTATGAATAAGTCACAAGTTAATCAAATGGTTAACAAAGCAAGTAATAAATTTGATTACGCACAGAACTTAAGGTTGAAGTCAATGGGCGACTTGGCGGACCAGAGACGCAGGGTGTTCACATGGTTGTTGCTGTAGCCGGGAATGGGATTGTCATAGGGCATGGCATAGACACGCTGGGTATCGACCCACTTCTTGCCCTCGGGCGTATCGATCACACGGCCATAAAAGTGAACGGGCAGCATGAATTCGGGACGTGCCTTCTCCCAGGGATTGCCATATCGCAGCCAATCATCGGGCTCCTCCACCTGTTCGCCGTTCTTGATCTTCTGGGCAAAGATGCCGTACTCATAGCGGATGCCATAGCCATAGGCAGCTAGACCCAATGTTGCCATCGAGTCGAGGAAACAGGCGGCCAAGCGACCGAGACCACCATTGCCCAAACCGGCATCCTCCTCCATCTCCTCGAGATTCTCAATGTCCAGACCCAGCTGATACATCGCCTCCTCGCACTCGCTCTGGATGCCCAAGTTGATCATGGTGTTCGTTAGCGATCTGCCCATGTAGTACTCCAGCGACAAATAGTAGACGCGCTGTAAAAGATTAAAAAAAAAGTGTTTAATAAAAACGTACTTTTTGATGAATTTAAAAAAAAAAGTTTTTAAAAAGAATTATGCATTGCAGTTTGCAAAAATATTCAAATTAGTTAGTTTATGAAACTGGTAAGGGTCATAATACATTCATCCCATGCAGGCTATTCCCAATGATCTTATTATTATTGTTCACATTATTTGAACTAAATCAAGATATTATATAGAAACAAGAATGTATGCAATAAAAATCATTTTTGTAATAAAAGAACAAAATCTCATAAAAATCAAGTCATCAAACGGACAATTGTCGGCTGTTGATGCTTTTCAAGACTATGTATATAGATATCGGTTAATCAAAGCGATTGCATAATAAAGAGTAACTTGGATCGAAACAATGAGTACATCATACATATAAGTTACTTTTATAATCAGCTGTTTAAATAGTTTGCCCCATCATTTATTATCATTATTTTAAATTGTGGTTTTTCGCAACGGGCGCAATCGGCAGAGCTGAACATTATTTGGTAGCGTGATTGGTGACGCGATCAGCAGTTGGCCAAATTACCCAATTACAAAGTTAGTGTTTTGTTATTTATTAAGAAGGGGCGACGGCTAGCGCCTTATCAACAATTGCTTATTTGATTCAGCACTGCCGGGAGACTATAATTAGACATTTTTACATTCACTGGTTTAGCGATCCAACAGATCAGACCCGGCCTGATAAGCATAATGCAATGAGTCTGATAAGGCCATTATTTGCCACACATGCTGTGGAAACATGTTATGTTAAATGCACCAGGCACCATCTAATGTGAAATGTAATCGGAGCCAATCGCTAAATCTCTGCTCAATGTTGCTAGCTGTTTTTTTAATGACAACAACAACAACATCATCGATTTGTTATGTCGCCAGTTTAAAATAATGATTCCATGCAACGCTTATCAGCACTGCCTGATATGTAAAATAGTGAAGAACATTGCGAGACAAGGTCTTGGCAGAGCGTAGCAACTAATTACAACAATATAAATGCATATATAAATATCGCAATTAAACATTACATTGTCAGAAAGTACAGATAAGATAGATAATGCTTCTATATTGGCACAAATGTGTCAATTTCCCAAATACAAATTACATGTGACAACGGACTGACCAATAAATAATAGACGGAAATTGTTGTCGTTTGATTATCTTTTGTCTTGTTTACGACCGCAGGCAAAGTCGATCAATTGAGTTTCGTTATGCATATGCATAACTGATAGAGGGGAACATATGTTTTGCGGCTTTTGGACCTAGACAAAATGATAACAAATACCTTTTGTTTGCGCTGGTTATCGAATATAAAACACGGATAGTGTCTGAATATTTTAGTAAGTAACAAACAGCTGCTCATATTAAAATTGCAATTTATAAACATATATCTTTATTTATATATATAGACGATTTTGACGATAATTAACACACTTAAGTTCTTTAATTAGTTTTTCATGTATTTACTAAATCAAGTTGCCAATTCGACTAAATTAAATATGAAAAGCAAGCAAATAAATTTATTAAAGTTATATTTGAAATTTTAAAAATATATAAATTGCCAAACGCATTTTTTTTTTAGTTATTCTTTATATTTTTGACTGATAAAA
Source organism: Drosophila demipolita (assembly GCA_035042405.1). NCBI lineage: Eukaryota > Metazoa > Arthropoda > Insecta > Diptera > Drosophilidae > Drosophila > Drosophila demipolita. Next base: position 1,393,240 of record JAWNLI010000044.1, on the reverse strand, counting down.
AGTTAGGCTGCGCTCATTAAAATAAATATGTGATAGAAAAATATATAGATAAAATAAAATTTAAATAGGGATCGTTTACCCCTTTTGACCTACCATCAATTGCTTCAAAGCTAACTCAACCATCAATTGGCCGCTTCAAAAACATAAAGAAGAAAATCACCCCTAAAAGAAGTGGACTCAATTAGCTTTAAGTGCAAATAGTTTCAATTTGTCGTCCATGTATCCAAGACATGTATCCATAGCATATATATTCCAAATTAGATACATATTTACAATATATTTATTGCTTTTATGGGTAGAGAATATATTGCATGTAAGTGCATAATGAAAGTGTAACAAACGTAAACGAACATTATGAATATTTGAGTTATTGTCGCATTTTTGATGGAACCGAAATGAATTTGTGTATCCTCAATACACATATATATATATATATATATATATATATATATATATATATATATATAAATATATAACACATAGGCACGCGCAACTACAACAAAAATAACTAGAGCGAAGACAATTTATAATGAAAATTTTCCTGTGGGCGCCACAGCCAACCAGCAGTCGGCTCTCATTTTTGTTAATAACCTTTGATTGACCTTGAAAATATATGTGAATGAGTCTTTGTGACTATTATGGTTCTGTATATGTATATACATTTATATATATACATGCATACTAATATTTTTTATATTATGCTATACTTGATAGTGCCTTAGAGAAATTACTTAAATTGAGCAACAATCAATAGATGCATGTTTGAATAGAATAAATTGGCCAGCTGTTTGCAGCTTAGGTAAATATATCTCATTGATATGAGCATTGTGAAAATTGAAAGTGATTTCGAGACGCAACTTGGACTCGCTGATTGACTGACATTCAGGCAAGGACAAACTTTTTCCTTCAGATATGTGCGAAATTCGCACGCCTGCCGCACGTGATTGCAACAGTCTGTGTGTGTTTTAATGTGTGTGTGCGAGAGAGAGAGACTGTTTCTGTACCCGCTGGATACGCAATGTATATGCAGCTTTGACTTAAGTGTGCTAAAAGCTGCTTTCAGCGCTCGCAAACCCGATTAATTTGAAAATATTCAACTTGAAGATACTCTTTACATTTTTTTAAAATATTGCAAAACAAAAAAGAGAGAAAACATATACATAATGATGCTTATTAAAAACAATGTGATCAATTTAAAAAAAAAGTCTAAAAAAAGCTTTTTTTAATAATTGTATTTTAACTCGTTAAAAGACAATTGTGACTATAAGTTCTATAAAAACTATTTCATTATGTTTGCTTTTTCGAATATCAACAAACATATTTTACAGAATTTCTATAATAATATAAAAAACATGAACAATGCTACCCTATTTTTAGACATTATTAAGCTTAGAGTATACGAATTACTTTGTTAATATTGAAATTATATTTGAAATGACCTCTTTCTTCCTCGTTCTATTTGCGCTGGACAGCGACATCTGCTGATTGCTAATAATAAAATTCAGCTATTTTTATTAAATTATGATTTTGATTTTTTCTCAAACAGCTGGTATTTAAAGACTGGGTCATCGGCCGTTTTTATCAGATAATTCTAAGACAATATGTTTATATGTATTTGGTCCACCCTCAGTTAAATGTGCCGCAGTGAAAGTACCCCAAATGTTTTTGGCATTGATCTCACTGCACTTCAGCCAAATTCTGCAGACGCAATTAGGCAGAATCAGAAAGAAAAAAACAACAACAAAAAACGAAAAAATTTAGGTGTGTGGGTAATAAATGTAGAGATGCAGCAGAATTGCAGTGAGCGAGCGACGAAAACAAAAACGAAAATAAATGAGAAGTTAATAAACAAGGCGAAAAAAACATATTTTTGGCCAATGCAGAGAGAGTCTGGCAAGAAGACAGCAGGAAAGCGGAGTGCGCAATATGTGCATGTCGTAATACCCAAAAAAAAAAAGGAAATCAAATTGAATTAATTCAAATTACAGAGCAATTTCTGAACCAGTTTGGAAAAGTTTAACGAAAGTTTGGTTAGGCTGGGTCATTTTTTATTCTTGTTTCGCTTCTAATTCAAGTCAATATTTGCAAAAACAGGAGGGAAGTTGATAACTAACCTTGGGATCCTTTTCGTAATAGTGCTGCTGTGTGCGTATCCAGCGTCCGACCATGTTGTCCTTGACGGTGTTGGCCAGAGCAAAGTAATAATCGCGCAGCGTGGACACATTGCGATCCTTGACGAGGGTGTAGTGCAAATGGCGATTGAAGTTCTTCTTCACCTCGGTTACGTTGCCAACCTCAGCGATGCCGCGCACCGAAATCTGCTTCCTGCGATCCGCGTCCGATTGTGGCTTCGACATTCTGCTTTCGACTCTCTGCTGCTAACTGAGTTATTTTCTTTCTTACACTGCTTCTAACTAACACTCAGCGCGCTGCTCTGCTCCGATGCTGTCGCTGTCACTGCGTGGGTGCGTTGGAAAAACTAGAATACGTTTTTTTTATGCGCGAACCAGCGAATATGTGAGTACGATGCGCTACAAAAAACAACCGTTCGCTGCAAAAACCGGAGCACTTCTCAGACGGCGTGCACTTCTCGCATGCGTTATTACACGAGAGCTTTTTTTGACCAGCAACCAGTGACGCATGGGGTATACTGTGACTTATCACTCACTAAAGCACACCTAGTTAATTGCGTAACGTATATATATATATATCAGTATTTTTTGGTCAACTCTTTATAAATCAGACACCTGCTTTTAGTTTAAGCCATTCAAAAGTACTTTTAAGTATTTTCACATGCATATCTCTTCGATGCAGGGTATTTCTATATCAACTACAAATTATTCACTTTTCGTTTTTTAACTCAAAGCTTTCACTCTCTTTCGTTGAGTTTCGCTCTTGTAAACAACTCAGATTAAGGCAAACTATTTCGTGTCTTATCACCGCTGTTGTCAGCGTCATTTGCCAGCTGGCATTGGCAAATTCGATGTTAATGTTAAACTGCATTACATGCAATACTTATTGCGGTTTTTAGCACTCTCCAGAGACACCTCACGCACTCTGTCTCTCTGTCTGACTCTTTGTCTCTCGCTCGCGCTCTGTGTCCCAGTCACCTTGTGCGAAGGTCATACATGCGTATTGTTTATTATTTTTTGTCGACAGAGCGTTGTATGCTTTTTGTTTGCTTTTTGGCCGCCCATGTTGTCGGCCCTCTGGCGTTAAGCTTTGCAAACAACGAATGCCAATCAGCTTTTTGAATGCCAACCAGCTATTGTATACTTTCTACCCTTAGACATACGAATGCTGTTTGCAATGTGCGCCAAGTCAAATAATTTAACAAGTTTGATTTGATTTAAGTTTATTTTTATTGAAATTTTTACGATCATATCATCAACTGTTTGATGTTCTGTTTGATTTCTGAATGTAATAAGTAAGAACATTGTTTTCTCTGCATAGCATATAGCAACCTTACGACACATTTATGTGACATACATACGTCTTTATATGAAGACCGTTTTAATTAAAATTAAACCGCGAAATGTTCATTTGCACTTGAAAATGTTTTTCGCTTTTTCATATTTATGCTGATTTTGTATTTACTTACATGTTACATACATTTATAGAAATATCATTTTAAGTGTTATATAATATGCAAAAATATCTATTGTTATCATAGTTATATAAGGGAGAAAAAACGACGCCTAAAAAGTTATCAGTAGTCCTTTATTTCCTTCTGCTTAATATTCGTTTTGTTTTTTTTTTGTCGAAAGCAACACAAAACATAAAATTTCACATTCATTATTTGTAGTTTTGTATAACAATGAGCAACAAATGGTTACAATAAAAACATTTAAGCTACAAAAAGATGTATTTAATGATTATGATCTTAAAACGTGTTGGCAAAAAACTCAACTTGCTGTGCTACAAAAAATTTTTATTAAATATTTGATTTACGATGTAAAAACTCTTACAAATTAATTGTACATAATGTAAATGTTTATTAAACAAGGCGGCGAAGCTGTTTGCAATTTTTATTTGTTTTTGTTTTGACATTTTTATGTTTAAGTTATGCTTCTACGGCGAAAGGGAATCACCAGAAAATCCTCTTTTTAACTGGTCTTTCCTTCTTTTGTTTTTCTTTATTTTCAGGCCAGGCCAGGCGCAACTCGAAACGTTCTATAAACAAATTGGTCCAATTGGTAATTAGAGCCACCTTATCAATGCTGAGTTGAGCCTGCTGCAAGGACGAAAGCGTTGACTGTATTTGTATATATATATATATATATATATATATATATATACGTATGATCAAGGATCAGACTAATATATATTTACATATATATTTGTATATATCAGTATATATAGATTTTGATATACATGTTAGAGAGATATAGAAATTAAAATAAAAATAGGGAAAAAAAGAAAAAATTCTAAATTATATTTTTACTTCACTTTTTATTTTGACTTTTTTTATAGAAAAATCAACAAAATTAAAATTAAAACTAAAGCAAAGAGTGTTTAATTAAAAAAGTTGCTAATATAAATGGGTGTACAATGTTGTTGTTGTTTTGTTGATTTCTTTTTTTTTTTGCATAGCAATATGCATTTTGTTTTAACTAATTAAAATAAAAGAAATAAAATGTTTACTTCGTTAAGAATCTCTCTCGTTTAAGCCATTTTAAGACATTTAATTGGAAGTGAGGAAATATTTTGTTTTGTTTGCTTGTTTAATTGCATTGCTGTGGCTGTTTTTTGTTTACTTTCTTTCAAATTTGTTTCGTTCGTTTAAAAACTTAAAGACACTTGGACAATGTTAAATCTACTACGAGTTGATAATATTCCTTTTGTTTAAATGTTTTCTTCATTTTTGTTATTTATATTTTTTTTAAGTTTTAAGTTTGGGTTTACATTGCGTGTTGTTGTTGTTTTTGTTTGTAAGTTGTAATTATACAATTTGATATATGTATTTATTTGTTATGCCCCGATGAATATATTAAACCATTCAAATAATGCTTAATAAATAAATAAACATGTTGCTGTTGTTGTTGTTGCATCTAATCTTATAGTTGTTGCTGTCTATTTGTCCTTCTCTGACTCGGTAGCAGCGGCGACAGGCTTCTTGCCAATGGGAATGGCCACCCGAATTCTAGAAAAATATGAATATTTGAATTAATACCAGCAAGTAAAAGATTTTCAAATTTTGGATACGAGTATGCAAAAAAATGCCTATATATAAAGTAGATGCTTACTTATCGGTGATTTCTGTCAACTTGGTGCGCACCAGATCCAAATAGGTATCGATCGACTGCTTGTTGTTCTCATAGACCTTGGGCAAGGTGAACAGCGAGACAAAGGCTATTGAAACCGATTTAATAATTAATAATTGAATCAGAATATATATTTATATATATACATATATAAATCAAATTATGTGATCTTACCCAAAATAACCAGGGTCATGCCATTGAACCAGGCACCAATATAGGTGAAGACCCACAGGATGACACCGAACTTAATCGAATCGATCAGATCCTCAACTAAGAACAGACGCCTCAGCTCCGCAGTAAAGCCATTGAGATGTGCAACAGCAACGCCTGCAATATGCTGCACCTTCTCCTGTGACAGCGTCAGGTCCAAATCCAAATACTCTCTACACACGAAAAAGATTTGAAAAATATTATAATATATCTATAAATAAATATTATAATCTAGTTTCAAGGCAACTCACTTGAAGGGATGGCCATCGTTTGTCTTTTGTACGGCCTGTGTCACTGATTTGTAGATTCTGAAGGCAACGGTGCCGAAGAGCGCCAGCAGCGACAAATACGCAAATACACTAATCACGGAGAAGCAGGAGATGGCCACCAGAATGGTGAGACCGGCGCCAAAAACAATGCCCGACTTTTTCACATCACGCCAATAGATGAGGGATTCCACTGCAAAGATGAAAAAAAAATATATAATTAAAACTTAAGTTACAATTTGAGAGTAGGCGTTATCTAATTTAAAGATTATAAATCGATAAAAGGCAGCACATGTTACAGTTGTGGCTTCATTTGTATATACCGTTTGACAGCTACTGAAAGTACTTTTACTCACAGCTCAAGTTTATTTGCATGCCTGGCAGTTACAATTTTGATGTCAGTTTAAGACGCACTTTACAGTTTTGCAAGGATTATTGTAAAATACCGAAATATACAAAGGCACACACATAAGCACAATTACACTCACACACAAACACATTCTCACGCCCATGCAAGGAAAGAACGATCATTAGACAGCTGTCTATATGTACGCACATATACACATAATACATTATATATTATATACATTTTGGTTTAGCAATTATGCAATCTTTGGGGTTTCTTCTTAGTATAAATAATTCGGCTGCAGGCCGAATGCAAATGGCAGATAATAATTATATTAGATAGAGCACGATTAGCAACAGTATAAGAAAACATATTCACATATAATATAAATATGTACATATGTTAATTATACAATATATTTATATATATATATATATACATATATATATAATATATATATATACATCACTCACATATTCTGCTCGACATTTCTTTCGTTGATTTTTCGTGGGTTAGCGCGCCGTGCTTTTGATCGTTGGGCGTTCGTTGCCAAGTTTTCTACTAGACAAATAATATTTGCCTCAAAATTAAATTTTCCGGACCACAGCCGGAAAAAACACGCATAACGAGCGCGAAATAAGAGAGAGAGCGCGAAAAAGACAAAGAGAGCGAGAGAATGTCTTTGCTATGGAACGAATGTGAAATTGAAACAAACGATTAAGAATCTTTTAGATATTCATTAGAAACTGCCAGACAACCCAATCCCCCACACTCCCCCAATGCTTCACATCCTAACATGTAGCGATAAGCAGTCAATGCACCCATCGATCGAAAAGCGAATTCAACTTAAGGAAGAGCATTTCTCAATTGAACTGACCTATAAATAGGTTCTGTTCGACAATAAACACATTTGCTGACGGCCCATTGAAATTCGATTAATTAAACAACAATTTTATATGTTTCTATTTTTAAAAAGCACTTTTCAAAATAAGTTTTCGATGGGTTGTTGTGCAAGAGATACCCTGTTAGTTGTGTTCTCTTAAATATACTTGTATTTGGGGAGAAATTGACTGGAATAATAATTTAACATTTTATTACCTAGCTGTAAATATGGCACAAAATAATAATAATATGCACATATAATTTCTACGTATACATTAAATATTTATTAGTTTAATGTTTTCTACATAACACATTTGAGTGTACAGTCATGTTCAACATTAATTTGTTTAACAATCAAAATGGGTAAAAGAAAAATAAACTCAAGATTTTGATTTACATATTTGAAAAGCAACACACAAATTTTCAAAAATATTCATTTCATTTGCATTTTTTGTTTTAATTGGAAAAGAAAACTTGGCCATGAATAATCCTCCAGCAGAAACACAGCTGGTGATATCTATGGCTAAATAAAAACAAAAACAAAAGCAGCTGGTGATGATCGGAAATATCCATGCGCTTCCAGTGTGGAGCAAATCTTCCATTGACTTGGTCTTATTGAAAGCTAAAGTCTGAGTTCATTAAAATAAGTTTTTGAGTTCACAATAAAACAAAAACATAGAATAGATAAAACAAGCAGCTAAGCAAATATCGACAACAAGGCTTAAAACCAACAAATAATACAAATCGTCTGGTAAACTAGTTTCGCAGGGGGTGGGCATAAAAGAAATAACAAAAAAATATAAAAGAAACTAACTGTTGCCAAGCAGATCTCAAGAGTCTAGAGAGTAGGTTATGTAAATCGTTAGCAGTAAATTAGAAAGGAAACACGAGCTGAAACCATGAGAGGGCTGGCTACAAATTGAAACTGGGCTAAGACAAATTCACTCAGACAACATGAGAAATAATTCGATATTTTCCCATATGCGAGCCACAAAGAAAGCGTTCCGAGAGAAAGTTTCTCTTTTATCAATTGAAAAGAGACTTTTCGACTTAGTTACAATTAGTGGCGTATCGAATGCGTGTAGGTTGATTCATCAATGACAAAAAAAAATTAAAATGCATTGTAAGTTGATGAATCTGGAAGGGAGAATTTGGAATGGAACGGGTAGGGGGAAATGGGAGAGAAGGCGCGGTGGAACTAAGAACTGGGCAACTCTGTCAACTGGTTTATGTCAATAACTAGTTTGCACTGAAAGTGAAGTGGAAGAAGAACGAAGAAGAAGAAGAACGAAGAGATGCAAGATACGCGAAAGAGAGACAATTGTGAGTGTGTGAGTGCGAGTGCATGTGTGTACTTGAGTGCGTAGATTTAGAGCTGTGCGTGCTACGTCACAGGTCAGCGAAAATGTTCATTAAATTCCAATATACGTTTTGTAGCTTAAATAAAGTTTTTCTTCTTAAACTCAAATGTTTATTACACGAATTCTTTGATGAAATATTCAATTTAAAATTAATAAATAACAATAAATTAGTTAAGTGCAACTTAAGTCTAGTCTAGTTTCGATTACGTGCACAAATTGCACTGCTAAATGTTCTTCACTTCCAGTGGAGCACTTCATTTCACATGCCTTCGGCATCGTGGTTGTGACGTCACGAGAATTGCTGAAAATGTTTGCATAGTTGGCACGCGGCATTGATAACCTTGAATTAGAATATACGCACATACAGATCCAGCAACACGCATATTTAAAACTGATAGTGTGGCGAGTGCACTGCAGGCATAAAATGATGAAAATTGCTCGCGTCGCTCATTTTGCTTTTAGTTGGTATGTTGTTGTTTGGTTGTCAGGCAGGAAAAGTTCGTTGACTGTCGCCGCCCGCCTACCAAAAACCAACGTTTCGACGTGGCAATCAAAATTTAAAAGGCAACTCCCCAACAAAAAATAAAACGACAACTTAAAGCCAATTATGCAAAAAGTGTTGTTTTATGTTGTTACTGGTGTTGGCTCTTTGGCAAAACAGAGAAGATTGGACGATTAAACAAACGGCGGCCACGTTGACGTCGCTGCTGACGTTGGCAATCAAACCCATGGTAGAGGTAATGCATAGATAGATAACGCTTAACGGTAAATCAAAGCAAACTGGTGATAAGCTCATCTGCTGTTCTTGTGGTTGTTGTTGCTATTATTTACCTGGGCCACGTTCGGGCAGCGATTGGAAGTTGCCATTGGAATTGTTGCGCGAGTAACGTTTGCTGCCACCGGCCATTTTATGAGTTTTTAATTGTTTTTTGTTATGTTAAAAAAGGAACTTTGCGCCAAAATGTATGCAAAGCACAAATAGCGTGTTTAGCGGTAATTAATAAATGGCTAATGCACACGCACGCACGGAATCACACAAACACACATACACTGTAAAACACAGTCACTGTTATAAATTTTAAAGCTGTTTGACGAGTGCGATACTGCCGACCGCCGTCTACTCTGAACGCAGCAAAAGAACTGGAAGAAGTTCAAACACAAAACAAACCAATAAGCCCCAGTCGTCGTTGCTGCTTGTGTTGCGGCTGCTGCTGCTAGTCAGTGATGCGCATTCAGCGCTTTAACGCCAAGACCAGCTTTTTTTAAAATATAGTTAAAACCATTTTATGTTTGTATAAACAAAAAAAAATTTCGATTGGCAAAACATAATTATACAAATAAAGCGTATGCGAGCGCAATTAAATCAATATTATGCATACAGTTCCAATTCCAATAGCTTTTTTTAATACATCATATTTTCTCTAAAACTAGCTTTATTTTATTAACAAAGGTGACAGCACTGTTGCTATACCATTGGAGCTCTGTGCGAAAGAGACAGAGCACACCCCAAACAAGTTTTCTGGAATGGAGCAAGATTTTTTTATTCACAGAGAGAGGACACGACAGAAAGAGAGCGTGATCCCATAGCGCATGAAAGTAAAACGATAACGCGCTATTCCAACAACAACAGCCACAAGCCGAGGCCCAAACTTGGCTACGTAGGCGCTCATCGTTATGAATATAAGCAACGTGTCAAAGCACACCCGAAGCGAACTGCGACCAAAGTTAGCAGCCATCGTATGGCACACGAACGTATGCATTACGTTCACGTTTGACGTAGTGGGTGCGGTTGTGGTTGCTGTTTGACTGTTCGAAACGCACTGTGAATCATGAGTGCTCACAATCATCAACAAGAACTATATATGTTAAACACTCAGCTTGAGCGTGACGAACAAATGCCTAAACTAGAGGTGTTCAAGTGCGACTGCCACTGCGTCTGTGTGTGTATGTGTTATACTGTGTTATAATATGAACACGCTCAAGTTAGCTGCACTGAATTTATTGCAATTTTACAAGCACTGTGTTCAATGAACTTCCCATCAAATTGCAACGCAAAATGAGAACAAATGGCGTTATATTCAATGGCAATGTACAATGTACAACGTACAACAGAAGCATGCATAATGGGGCTAGTGACATCATAATGTACACCCCGACCGACAACCCCTCGGCAGCAACAACCCCCTTAACACAAGATTTATTTTGGTTTTGCCTTTGCGTTTTTGGCGCGAGTGAGTAATAAGCTCTGCTTCAAATGATATCATGCTGACCAAAATCCAACAAAAATAGAGAAAGAGAGAGAAGTAGAGTGAATGACAGAGAGAGAAAAGTAGTTGCCGCTGACATAATTCGTATTTACAATCGTGTAGTGAAAAAAGACGATTATAATAAAAATTGCACCTGACATTGTCATGAAAAGACTGCTGAGAGAAATTGCATAAGCGAGCAGACGCATAATGTAATAAAAAGAAGATAATGAAATATAAATGAACATGTTAAAAGCAAAATTCAGTGGCAACAGCAAAAATGAGCAACAATCAAAATGAAAGCACATAAAATTGTTATAGATGATTAAAACGTGGGAACTGCAAGACTCAGAAATACCCATTATTATTAAATATAATATATATATATGTATACGTGTTGGGAAATATAAAAACAAAATTATTTAAGTATAGTATTGAAATGAAAACGCAATAAAATTATTTTAAAAAATAGAATTAAGGCTTGATATTGATCACAGACGAGCCAGTCAATATTATAGTAATGACATAATAGTGAAGCTTCTCAGCTTTCCCTACTGATAAATAATATAGCTAAACAGTAAATGTGTTATGTGGATGTACTGTACTAAGTTTAGTATTTAATAAATAATAGTATTTAAAATGATTGTCAGTTAAGAAATCAATCATTTACTGTCTTGCAGAATTAAAGATTCTTAAGCGGTCTCGTTTTTCAGCACTATACTTATATATCGCCATAGAACGTGTCATATTTTTCTTAAATAAATTGAGAAGCAGTACTACTATCTTTATTGCACATTATTATTGATGATAAGTGAAAAGTAAATGACAAACGAGCATTATCAGTTTTTGAAGTGAGTGAAACGAGACAAGAAATTAATATACCCATAGAAAGTAAGTTTATATTTAACAAAAACAATACTCGCAGCACAGCTTTCTTTGCTCGCCGCAAACAAAAAATGTTTAAAAATAAATCATAGCTGCAATTGGAAACAACGATCGAAATAACAGAAATATCTGTGAAATACACATACACATTCATATACACGTCCTTTCATATGTATTATGTGCAGATCGCGATGTGAATAATACCATTGGCAAATTAGTACTTACAAGATTCCCGATTTAAAGGAAGCTCTTTGATTTCGTTGAGCGTTTCCAGCAGCGATTGTAGCGTTTCCAAAGCGGCAGCCATTTCTTAATTCTATTCAGATTATATTTATGTATGTATAAATATATTGTTTTGATTAGCACTATAGAACTGCAACGAAGCGATGTAAAACGGAATTAGAAGGAAGTTCGACACGCGACGCGTATGGACTCGGAATTAGCATTAACCGTTAACTGAAAAGACGAGGCAATCGACCGAAAAAGCAAACGAACGAACGATCAGCGAACCCAGAAGGCCAATATAACAGAACCCAACACGATTCGAGACCCCAGACAACGACAACAGCAACAACAATAGAAGCGACAACTGTCGAATGACTTGCCGAAAAAAGAAAAAGAAATGCGAATCTATGTATGAGTGTGTGTACTTTCGTGTGTATGTGTGTGTAGTTCTTTTGGCTAACTGCAATGATAGATAAATGCCATAAACCTTCACTCAGAAAAATGCTTGCAGAATAAAGGGTTGAACATGAAATCTTATTCAATATTTTACTATTTTGAATGAAATGGTTATTATCAATTTGTGATTAAAATAAACTGCCTGACTCAATTGTTGAAAAATTTAGAAACAACTCTTTTTATTATGCTTAATTATCTCTGTTGGTTTTAACAGTATCTTACTTATTATGGTGAGAAAAATAAAATTATATTCTATATTTGTCCAATATAGTCAAATGGATTTATTAAATTAAGTTTTCTTCTTCACTTTTGGCATTTATAATATTTTCGCTGAGTGTAACTTTTTGACAAATTTGAAAGATATACGCAGAAAAATTAATTAAAACAATATAACAAAATTATGAAATATGTCAGGGTATATTCTATATACAAGTTGTATAATTATAGATTGCAGTTGGGCGAAGGAGAAGATGCAGATAAAAAATACTACACGCAGCCGCACAGTGAAATTCCTACCACACGAATGATTTCCGCAAAATGTAAATGCCAAAGAATCGAAAGTATTTATGTAGCTGGGCTGTCTGACTGAGGTCAGGCGAGGGGTTCAACAGCTGATGGGCACATTTCTTGTTGTATTTGTTGTATCTTACGGATTCAAAACACTCGACGCACACGCACTAACACAGAGAGAGAAACACAAATGTGAAGCGGTAACCGGAGCACTGCGCTATGTACTTCTGTGTTGTGACGTTGACAAAGTCCGTACATCAACTAAACTACAATTAAAATCAGATGCGCTCAGGGCACATTTTCCATAGGTACACAAGGTACATACACTTTCACAGATAGATGTGTTTGTGTGCATTTGTATGTTTATATGGGAATGCCGCACCCCTTCGGCCTATGGCCCGGCAAATAGAACGGTCGAGCAGTGCAGAGAATCAGAGAGAGTGTAAGAGAGCGTAAGTGAGTGAGTGCGAGAGAGTATCGGTCAAGCTATACTCACACATGCATATACGTAGCTGTAAATGTATTGTTCTCGCCTGCATCTAGCTATCCGTTTTTCGATAGGTAGATCCCCGATCACGTTAAATTTTTTGAACATGTCGTTGCATGCATGTCGTCGTCGAGAGCAGGTAAGTCCATATGCCCAGAGCAGGTACAACGGAAGTTAAATGGCGAGGGGTACGGGGCAGCGGGGAGTTTTATCATTGCCAGGGCTACCGCAGCACAGATTTTAATAATAAATAATAAAACTGTATTGAAAAGCTGTGCTAATCTCGTAGAAAACTAATGCATTCGCTACTGACTACTCTCTTAACGATCTTAGAACACTAAAAGCTCTCTCTTTCTTTCGACGCTTTTCTCATCTCAGTTGGTGGCCAGCCCTTAAGTTTTGTAAGGACATTGAGAAATTCTCCCGATTTATTTTTCTCATTCTCTGCAGCCCACGTCGTAATCCAAAAATCGAACTGCTTAAGCACGCACAAACAATAATAACTACAATAACAATAAAAAGATATGTGAAACAGCTAAAAGGCTAAAATTAGCAGACAAATGCGATCGCTCGCGTCTCAGACGCCGGCTAAATAAAATCGGCGAGAGCTCAAAGCACATAATGAAGAGTAAACAACAACTGAACGTCAGCTGTAGATAGCTGCATAGGCAACAATAACAAGAACAAAAGCAGCAATATCTCTCTACAAGTTGATATTTCAAGGCTAAATTCTGCTTGGGGAGCGGTGCCAACTGCTTGCAAGCAGTCAAAAGCTGTGAGATTAACGCACAAAAAACTGATTTCCTTTTCAATTTGAATTAGTTGGGGTTAAAATGTAGGTATAAGAATCGGAATGATTATTGAATATGATGGACATCTAGTTGTATGACGTCAGAGAATCAAACTCCACCGTTGACGTAAACGGCTTCATTTTAAACTCTACCAAAAACAGCACATGCCCCGAATTTGTTATCAGCCGAGGCGTTGACTATCTCTGATAAATTTACTTTCGCCAACCAACTACTTTTACACGTGCAAGAAGCATGCATGCATTTATAATAAAATAAAAATGTGCATAAGTCAAGAATTCAGTCAGTCAGAGAAGTTAATTTGAACGTTAAAAATATCTTTTTTTAAAGAACATAATGTAGGGTATTAAAATGCTATTATTTTTATCATGAACCATTTTCAATTGTCTGTATTTACTTTCCTTATCAATTATCAACAAAAAATCGAATCGCACATAAATGCAAACTGTTCTATACTATATATTCTTTGCCACTGCAAAAAGTAGCCAAGCAAATTTTGTGATGATCTAATATTCTTTATTATTTGCTTGGCAGGAAACAAGTGGAATTTATCTATATATGTGTACAGACATATATATATATATATATATATATTGAAATACGTAGTTATCTGCGGTTTTGACAGCACGTTAGCATTTATTTCTCTGTTATATTTTTAACCGGTAACAAATAACAAAAGCCGGCCGGCTTTGAAACTGGTGAAAGGCAGCTAAAATAGAAGCAAGACGACTATCGACTAAAAGTTCCTAAGTGTGGGTATTTAAAATGCTGTCATGACCAAAATTGGACCAAACACAAAGAAATTTCTAGACATGAATCAGAGAATTGTATGTATCATAATGTAGCAAAAGTGTTGAGGAATTGGATATTATTTTATTCAAAATTGTGCCCAACATAATAAACTAATATTTATAAATATTTCTCAGATTGCGGTGTTTTAATATAACTACTGTGAGATTAGAGTTGCTAAGTGTAGGTATTTAAAATGCTGGCATGACCAAAATTGGACCAAACACGAAGAAAATTCTAGACATGAATCAGAGAATTTTATAAATAAATATTGCTCAGATTGATGTGTTTTAATATTATTACTGAGAGATTATCTGAGTAAATATTTTATTAGACAAATTTTTGGATTTTTAGAATAAAAAGAAAAATGGTATCTGGAAAAGAAATGAAATAAAAGTGTTTCATTTATAAGCTTCACTTGTGAATTTTTACAACCATTTTAGTAAGTATCAGTGGTAAAGAACTTGTTCCATTTATAAGCTAAAATTTTGCTCTTCACTGTCCGACTTAAGACTTAATTTTTACAGTTGCACGAATATTGTCTAGTCTCGCCGCCTCGTTGGCTTTAAATTTTTATGTTTGGCTGGCTGTATGTTGGTAACTTAAGAAATAAGTATTGGTTAATTTACTCATTTAAGACTGCCGCAGCGACGCGACTGTCGAGTGTTCAGCACACTGGGCAGCTGTCCGGGGTGTCTGACAATGTCTGGGCGTAAATAGAGGGTCGACTCACTGCTTTTAATTGTTGTTGAGTGCCCGGTAACCGAAATTGGGCATAAGAGTAAAAATCGAGAAATTGCTTTTTACGTGCCACGTGGGTGGCATTAAAGCAGCCTCAAGTTTTAGAAGAGATGTAAGAATACTTACTTCTAAACCGAAATAGTTTTTACGAGCAATAATTGGCAGCTGTAGTTAATTTAATCTTTATTTTTTTTTTTTAACTATTTGCTGTGATCATGGGTCATTTTATTGCTCGTTTAACGTGTGGAATATTGATTTGTTGTCCGATTCTAGAACCTTTTTATGGAATCTGTATTTATTTCTAACGGAATGCCGAGAGTTGTTCATTGAAAATTAAAACAGATAAAATAAATCCGAGTCGCATTCAAAGCTCCAACAAAACACAAAGTGACTTAGTTTGTATATATTGTATATGTGTGTGTATACTTTTGCATATGAATGTGATTTAGTATTTGCTGTTACAGTTGGGTGCAAAGCTCAAGATACGTCAGTCACTCAGTCAAATGACGATGCTGATGATGCTAATGACAATAATCGTAGACGTTGTTTTATTATGCTTTCATAGACTGATGAAATAATCTCAGCTAACAACTGTTATACATATTTGCATACATATTTAGTTGTAGTGCATGCCTGTGCTGACGTTTATTGCATGCGAGCCTCGTGCGAAAAGGGGCTGCCGCTAGTCCCTATTCCGCACCCCACACCTGTCGTGAACCACTTCCCTCACTATAGCCCATATTAAATTGCATTTGGCGAGCAAACCGAGTGAAAAGTTTTTATATATATATATATGAATGTTCATATATACATATATATAAATATATATATTTAAATGTGCTTTAGCATGCGATCCGATTACGGTTTTATTTGCCGCTCCACTGCCACAAGCGCGACCTGGAGCGGGGGGTGGAGGTGTGTTGCGAAGGTAACTGAACTGCATTTAAGGCGTCCTACTAATTGGGGGGCGTCGGCGCGGTACAATAAATGCCCACTTCACTCTGACCATAATTAACGGTACACGTTTGTCTCCGCTTAATTTTAAGCGCTTTGCGCTGTTTTCCGCTGTTGCCTTTTAGGCGTTGTCCGTTGTCCGCTCAACTTTGGAAAAGAGAAAAGCTAAATAAAATTTCAATGCGCAAAACAACTGAAACAAAAAGCAGTTGTGATCGACTTGCAAATACTCTATGGGCTGGGCCATTTTATTTTGTATTTATTTATTTGTATCTATTAAAATTTAATTATCGATTCAAAAGTAATGGCTATCCTAAAAGGCAACGCTTTAACTTATATTATGTATGGAGACAGAGTTCGATTTATCTATTAATTTTTAAAATACCCTTCTTAACCGATAAATAAGGGTACAGTACAGGGTATGTGAATATGAATGGCAACACTAGCTTTATTAACTTGAGCATATATTCAGGGTTGTATTGAGCGCAATTACAAAAGACGCGCACACACACATACACAGAGAACAATAGCACATGTCGAGAGCAAGTGCATGATAGCAACATCCATATTAGAAACAATAAAAAAAAACACAAATGTAAGTAAAGTATGGCATACTTTTAGGCTCTATGGTGGGGGGAGGAAGGGTTGGTTTTATGTGGGCGCAACAATGACATCATTATTATATATTTGTTGTTTGTCTGTTTTATGTTTTTTCCGCATAACGCGTAATCGACAGCTTTCCAAATCGCTTGTACAGTTGTGCAAGCACAGTTTGCACACAGTTTGTAAGCCACCGCAATCACACAGGCGACACAAACACATATACACACATAGACACAAAGATACACTTACCTTGAGGGTGCAAACGTTCGGGCTTGAACCAGGCATCTGCAAATAAGCGATTGATTTATTGATTTTCGTTAGTTTAGCATTAAGTTTTGTTTTGTGCAAGGCAGATATAAAAGACAGAGAGAATGAGAGAGAGAGGGGTGCATTAGGCGGTGTATCATGTTAAATTAAGGCGAGCATCTAGGCGTAAATCCAAAAAATATCAAATAAAATCAATTTTACAAACATCATGCAGTTTTAATTTCAAGCTAAAAGCAGCAGGTTATTATTCATATTAATAGCTAAAGTTACAACATCATTGACAAAGGTTAGTTTTGCTTCAGCGTATAACAGAATGTTAAATGTATGTGTTAATGTATAGAGTATTGTATAAATGTACATATGTAAGTTTGTGTGTTTGTATGTATGAGTGCAACACTTACTAGGATCCAAAATGGAGCAAATCAAGGGGCGCTGTTTACAGACGCCATTTTGTCCGGATTCGCCAATTGTACACATTTTGTTAGTTTGACACAAGTTTGTAAAACACTTTATTTAGTATTAATTAAACAGTAGCTTTTCTTCTCTTTTTCCCTTTCTACGTGAATTTTGTCTGTATATTTCTTTGGAGAAGGTAACAAACAAAAGCACAGCGCAGTTAGAGAAAGAGCTAGCGAGAGAGCGAGCGCAACGCAGTTCGGTAAATTACGACGTAACGCGAAAAGCAATTATTTGTTTGCAATTGCGTATAAGAATTCACTGCCGTCCGATAGGCACACGACGCGTACTGAGACTGAGTGTAGGCTGAAAGCTTTCAAGCCTGTCCCGAATTCAAAAGGACTAGTTCATAACCGAGCGAAAGCGACGACGTCGAGAGAGAACGTAAATCAGAGAGAGGGAGAGCGAGAGAGTGCGAGTGCAAATTAGTAAAATCGATAAGGCGACCTGCTGTGCATTGGGTTGAGCAACCGCGCTTAGCCCTGAACTCACAGTAAAAAAGCTCAAGCTTGGTGCTCACATAAAGTGAGTACAATTAATCGATTTGTAATCGCAGCTGTTTAGCTGCTGCAGCTGACAATCAGTGTAGAGTGTAGAGATGTCTAAGGTAGAGCTGTCTACTTTTGATAAGATAAGTTAGAATAACTTAAAATTTTAAGTAAATTTTCATATATACAAATGCATATTTTTTTAAAAGCAAATATAAACTAATAACATTACACAAAACAACAAATACCCATATTGTAATTTTGTGCTAAATTCACATTTTCAGAGAAGCCAGATTCAAAGCGAAAAAAGCTTTGTTTTCAGCACAGCCTTTTCCGAAGCCGCATGCGCTGCTTTTGCACAAATTGAGGGAAGGTGCTGCTTAAGGGTTAGGGCAGGTGGCCCGGAAATTACCAGACGTCGGCTTTTTTTTTGGGTGCGGTGTTTATTGCACCTCTTCTGCAGTGACTACAGCTGTAACCACTCCTTTCTCTAATTGGGTGTATGTTTTGAGCTGGTTTGTTTTTCCGTTTATCGCTGAAGTGTTATTTACACTTTGGAAAGGAAGATATGAAATCAATCAAGCTTTTTACTTTTTCGTATTTTTTCACGCGAACTTGACCAATATTGGGTTAGTTTCTTAGGTACCAAATCGATTCGAGAGACTGAAGATGTAAAAGAAAAGGCATAAGAAGATGTACAACCACATGTCATTTAACTGCAAACAAAAATTTCGATAAGTTTTACAAATCGAGCAAATCTCTAAAAAAAAATGTTCACTTAAAGCACAATTATGCTAATAACTTTTAAATTACTTTTCCTATTTCACACAAGTCAATATTATATGAGAAGTTTAATGGTATTGCAATTTTGTTGCCTTTACTTCGTTCTACATTTTACTTCTCCGTTTTGACCTATTTGTGTCATATTTTGATGCGATACATTTGGATACATTTTGGTTAGTTTGTTTGTTTTCTTTTTTTTATGGCATTCATAAGCAATTTAGCTTCATAAAAAATTAGTTTTATGACGTCCATTCAATATGCTAAGCAAGAATAAAGAAATTTCTTTCTTAAATATATACAAATACATTATTTAACGATATGCTTTTTTTCTTTAGTTTTTATTTCGGTTTCTGAAGTCATTTGCAAACAAATTTTGATTCTTTCAAATCTAAGAATTTAATTTAATTTTTTTCGGGTGTCCCTACAAGACAATTGATGATCATAACGATTACAATTTGTACTCTAATAAAATCAAATGAAAATACAAATTTAAATATAGCCCAAAGTCAGTCTTCGAGCAGCGTCAGCGATCCAAATCAATATCGACCACGACTGCCTGGCTGGGGAGCATTTAAAAAAATTAAACACACAGACACACACAGGCAATCTAAAATTATATTACGGACACTTTGTTTACCGCCGGGTCGCGTTTCGCGGCGCTTTCACAGTTTTCGTTACGCCTTGTAAGTAAGCGCTTTTTAGACATGCATTTAATGCAAGCTAACAATGTGTATATTAACTTATGTACAATTGTTTAACTTCTTACATCGATTACATACACAGTCTATTTATAAGGACTTAATTGCCTTTGTGATAGAGAGCAAATGAGAGAAATTAACAGTTACAAAAGACGGGCGATTAATGTAAAGCAAAGGCGCCGATAAGTGCAAGCTTAACATGTGCTAAGCACACTGACTGACTAAGTGAAAGGCAGACAGAGACTGAGCAAATGGTAGGGGGAAGCCAAAACAAGGGCTTAACAGTGCAGATAAACGACACTCACACACACTATGATATGCAAAGACAATGTGCACAGAGCAACTAGTGAAGAGAAATGCGTAGCGTTATTGAAAATGCCGCCTCAGCTCGATGACAAGTGCCAAGCAGCAGACGCAGCCGCAATCAAAGTCAATGCCTATTGGAAAACGAAGAAGAAGAAGCGAAGAAGATAGACAGTCAGACTGAAATACTTAACATGTACTTGCCATAAAAATAGCATGGCAAATAAATACAAAGGCAATGCAGAGAAAAACAAAGATTACTAATTGGAAAATTTTACAGCATGCGGTGAAAATAAGGCGCAGATTGCAAGACAAAACAAGTAAAAATGTTGCACTCGCTGCTCCACCGACAGCTTAATACACTGTTTTCAGTGTCACATAAAAGTGATAAATGCATGGCTGGAAATCCTTTGTATGGTTTTACAATGTTTATGTGTCATAACATAATATATATTCCCTTTTCGCATTGAAAACAGTGTATAGTGAAAATGATAAAATAAATTTGCGCAGTGAAGCGGGCCCCTAAACTAGATAATTGGATTATGCAGGCAAAAGCTTAAATTAAACAGCACTGGAAAGAGTCAATATCACGCCCTCCCTCCCGCCTCTCTCTATCCAGTCAGTATTTCTCCATGTGTGCATTTGAACTTGATATAATTGCTTGCTAAAATGTAGTACAACAACTAAAAGAGAACTGAATATGAAATATGAATTAAGAGCAAATGAGACAAAGCAGCAGTAGCAACAGCAGAAATGCTGCTGATTCATGCACGCCAAATAAGAATAGATGAATAAGAAATTAGAAACTAAAAATATGTGATGTTTCATGCAATTCAAATGTAGCATTAAATGAGTTTTACTATTGACTAATTAAATACTATATGTGCAGCCGTGACTCAAACGATCAACATCAATCGTTATCGCTCGCCGTTCCGATACCAATTTGTAATCAGCTGCAAAGCTTATGACGATGAGAGCGTGTCGTCGTCAAAGAGAGAGGCTGTATGCAAATTTCCGGCTGTGCCGCAAAATCTTTTAGGCAAGTGAAATTCTATGCGCGATAAAAACATATATATGTATATACATAATATATTTAAACTTTATTGTCCAATAATTGTGTACATACAGAGTTAGTTACACGTAGCGCAAAACTTGATGCCCAATGACATCATGAGCGGCAAAAATAAACCAACACACCAAGCCATAAAGTAAAAAAAAACACGCACTACACCAAAAAGAGAGCGGGCAATCTGACTGTTTACTGCTCAAAAAAAAAGAGGAAAAAGAGAAATGCAAAAAAAGGTGACTAAGTACGAAACGAAATAAGTAACAACTCAAATACAAAATACGCATACAAATAATGACTGATTATTGTCAGG
This sequence comes from Drosophila demipolita, assembly GCA_035042405.1. Lineage (NCBI taxonomy): Eukaryota > Metazoa > Arthropoda > Insecta > Diptera > Drosophilidae > Drosophila > Drosophila demipolita. The sequence goes on along the minus strand of JAWNLI010000044.1, from coordinate 1,371,832 downwards.
CTTTAACCAGATGGCAACAAATATTATGAAAAAAATACAACAAATACAATTCTATCTAGATACCCCCTGCAGCAGCAGCGATTGCACTCATTTTAACAATAATAATAACCGGCTTTTCCCGTGGCACGTTTTGCCTTTGACATTTTTAGCATTTATTGCGAACAATTTCGTTCAATTTATCACGTAAATTTATAAATTAAAATCATGGTTTTAGGGTGACGAATATAAAGGCAGATTTTTAGCCATTTTCTCTGTACACATTTTAATTTCTCGGAAAAGCCTAACATTTAATTGGTTTTATTTAATTTTATAAACAATCTCCAATTTTAGAACTTACTAAATAAAATTTAATTTACAATAACTTATATATTATAAATTAAATTGAATCTAGTAAATACTAAAATTTATCTATAATTTTTTATTTTATAAGTAAAAGAATTATTTAAATTTATTATGTAATTTTTTACTGCTGCAAGGACATTAAAATGTCGGCGTGCCGAGATTGAATATACGGATAAATCAGGGGGTGCACTTACCAAGTCCGTATTTGTAGAAGATCTCTTCAACTGACACAATCTTTGGTTGCTGCTCCCGGTCTTGTTGTAGTTGTTGTTTTGGCGGTTGCGTCATGGCTTTGGGAGGCTCCACTTTGGCAATGGGCTTAGGTGGCTCCACTTTTGGGGGTTTCATCTCAAACTCTTCATCATCCAGATCGGTTACAAGTGCCTTAGGCGGAGCCGGAGGCCGCGCCTGAACTGAAACTGGAGCTCGAATCGGAGCTGGAGCCGGTGCTGGAGCGTGTGCTGGGACAGCTGGTGGCGTATCCTTAAAGTCACTCAACAGATCCTCGGAAGAAATGAATTTCTCATTGTCCTGCTCCTTGAGCGCAGCCGTAATTGGTTTCTTTGCCGGAGATGGCGTATACGAAACGGACGGCGAATCTGTATCCGAATCCTTGTTGCCCGCATCTGCAAAACTGGCAATAACAGGTGCAGCATTTAAACTCGGCTTTCCAAAGAACTCATCATCAACATCGTCATAAAAATTGCCTGGCGCTGTGGGCTTAAATGGTTGCAGTGGCACAGACATCGGTTTGCTGAAGCTGCCCATTAAGTCCACTTCTGGCTCCGGCTCCACGTACTTGGGTGCAGCCACTGAAGTGTGCAGAGGAGCAACGACGGGTGCTGCAACAGGGGGTGCAGGTGCAGCAGATACAGCTGGAGCATTGGGTTTATCACCATAATTATTTCGCTCCAAATTCATAAAATCACTGGTGATCCTGCCAATGTCCTGTTTAACGGCACTGTCTGTCTCCTTGAGATAATCGTCAAAATCATCCGTTTGCTGGGCAAATTTCGCATCCAGTTGTTCCTGGGCCTCCTTTGCGCCGGCAGACATGCGTTGCACAAACGCCTGCGGATCACCCAAATCCAAATTTTTTTGCGCATTGGCAAAAAAATGCTCGGTGTGCGCATTATCGTCCTGCGCTCCGCTGCTGACGTTGGCAGCTCGGTCGCTGCCACTGGCACCGTCACCGCCGCTTAGGTCACCCAATAAATCATCGTAGGTATTAGTTACCTTCTTGCTGGCGCTATTGAAAATATCCCCAGCTGTGGAGGCAGCCTCCTTTTTCAGATCAGCGAAATTTAGATCCATTGTGCCAAGTTAATATTTCCAATGCAGCTGTCGTCTGTTGTTGTTGTATCCCTTTTCTTATTGGATTAGCTTCGAGCTCTCGTACACACACGCACACTGACTTATACAATGTGCACATATACACACGGACGAAGGAACAGTAAAAATTCGCGACCGGCTTGCTTTAGTTGCTTATGATTTTTTATTATTTAAATATATTTAAATATTTAAATATTGATTTATGAAAAATATACGTGAAAATCTTCGTTTTGCAAACGTTGTCCGTTATACTTAAATTTTATTGTAGCGTACAATGCGATAATTGTGTGCATCGACGTCGTCGTTTGAAAAATTTATTGAGACTGCGCGATAGTGTGACAGCATACGGAAAAGTCAAAAATAATCTTATTTTATTCGTACATATAGTTAACTAAACGCAAAGTTTGTGCTATCGATGTGAAACAGCTGCCAACATATCGATAAATAGATGTACAATTCGAATGCCAAGCAGCAGAGCCAACCTAGCTTTGTTTTTTATTTAATTCAAATTTAAGAAAATTTTCGATGCTATAGTAAGCAAAATATTGACTAATAATATAAGCCAGACTATATGCCTACATAAGACTTTTACTTAACCACGTTTACCAAATAGCTTTTGAATATCGATAACAGTGTTCACATTTTGGTTTTATTGCATGCATTTGTATAGGATATGGGGGGAATAGAGCTCTACAAACAAATCAGGCGGTCCACTTGAGACAACGCGTGTCCTGATGGGTGCGCAGGCAGCGCACGCGGCAATAGCGCGTTCCACATGCGGTGCACGAATATTGCGAAAAGTTACCACAGACGGCACAGAAATGGCGGGCGGGTTTCTTTGGCGGCGGCGCAGCGGCACTTTCATAATTCGGCCTCTGCTTATCCTCCTCGAGCAGCTGCTGGAAATTTTTGCGATATTTGGCACGAAAGTATTCGGCTCCTTTGCGTTTGACCTTCTTCTCTTTGCCGTTCTTGATGCTCTCCTGGAATTTGGGCAACTTTTTCGACATCACTAGATCAGCATGCGGATCATCTTGAAAGTTGTCCTGCTCTAAGGATTCGAGAGCCTTGCGTGCGCGTCGCTTGCGTGCCGCTTCATCCAGGACACGTTTCTTTTCCGCATCCTTGATCCGATGCGATTCGCGTCCCGTCATAATTTAGCTTGCAGAACTTTTATTTTTTTGTTGTGTTTTGTGTAGTGTTTGTTGTTGTTGTTTAGGCGTCCTTCTCGTGCAATGGAAAGCTGATTTGATCCATTAACTCGTCGACACGCGCCTGAAGCACTTCAACAATGTCCGTGGAAATAAATAGATGACTCTCGTCCAAATCTTGTATGATGAATTTTCGACCCAACGCCAGCTTCTCATCCAAATGTAGTAAAAATTGTTTCATAGCCGGATCACTAAGGACAATATTTGAGTAGTGTGTCTGATTTATTTATTTGTTGGTTTACTTACCATTCGACAAGCACTCCTTTCATAACATTTACCATGGTTTTATTGCGAATATAAAAACATTTGTTGTTCTGGCTGTTCTTGTTTGGATGTTACTCAAGTGAACATGCTTACATGTGGGCACCCAAAAACCGCTAACATTTCATTAACAGCGCGCGTCTGAATTTAAAGGGCGCTTAAATTTAATTATATAAATTGTTCACTAGCTTAGAGCCAACTAACACAAATTATTCAGCTATTATTTCGTTATTTAACAAGCTTAAGAAAAAATTCGACAAGCTGCGGAATAAAGTATTAAGATTGTTGCACTTTGCGAGTTTCTTATAACATTGCCATTCACAGTGATGTAAACCTTATATTTAAAGCTTTGCTGTTCTTGCAATTTGTCACAGCTGTTTTAACAATTATAACTAAATAGTTTAAAATAAACTTTTATAAAATTGTCTCGTTCATGTCAATAATCCGACCTGCGGTTTGAAGGAATTTCTAATTAAATTTGGCTGTCTGAATTTGCATTATGTTAAAAAACCGGCAGCAGCATCGACTGCGCACATAAAATACCATCGATATATCGATGTCCGATAAATTTTAGTATTGTTCTAACGCGTAGCCAGGAACACAGAAAATAAATAAATAATATTTATTTAGGTGCATTGCGTGACGTATTCAGAATGTCGACACATTTTACAGTTGCGTTGGCGTTTATTTCGATTTTTGCCACTCTAGCGGCCGGCAAATCAGATCCTGGCATCATTGACATTGTTATAGATCAAGTAAAAAGCAAGCAAAACATCAACATTTTAATAAAAAAAAACTAATCATGCTGCATTTGTTTTATTATAGGATCAGCATTCGATTATAGAGCAGCGTCCGCTCTTGGCCAAAACGAAGATCTACATTAAGCGTGAGTATTGCAAATGTAATACGTGTAATAAATTTGCAATAACTGACAATATTACCCTCTTATATCCCCTCCACTTCCAATCAGTGGAGTGTTCGTCGGAGACTGAAGTTCCGCTTACCATCAACTTCAAGCTGACCAAACATCCATGCCTCTTCGAGGGACGTTTTGTAAGTAACGAAAATTTATTGTGCTTCAATGTATTCAAAAATAATTGTGTTCTCTTTTAGCTGCTCAGCGACAATCCGAATCTACAGCCAAATGCTAGTCAAATAACTGTTAACAATGCCACATGCACGCATCTCATTGTCCTGCAGGATAACACTGATCAGACAGGGGATGTGCACCGCTTAAAGCAGAGCCAGAATCCACTTTCGGTAAATATATTTATATATATATATATACATATATATTTCATAAGTGTGACTCAGTAGAAACCGCACCTAAAGCAAACACTTTGGCATTATCAAGCATTTCGCTTATCTTAGCTTGTGGCTGCGTGTGAGATCAATTTTGTTGCGGAAGTCTAGGAATTGTTGATAAAATGTTAAGGAAACTAATGATTTAAGAAGAAACCAGGCTTTTTTTATTGGGTTTGCTTGATAAAATAGCACCGCTAACATTTGATTAATATGCGTTCCATGTTAATAGTGTCACAGCTAACGCAAATTTAAAATTCTGTTGCGTTTTACAGGCGAAACCCAAAGCAATTGCAAATATTGATGAAGATGGCATCTATGAGATTGAGCTGACCATACTTGCAACGCTAACACCAACGCCTCCGCCCGCCTTCCGGGCAACGGTACACATTGAATTTCTGGGACCGCATGGCTATATATCGGCTATAGATTGGCCATTTTTGCCGGTAAATCAAGAGATTAGGCCTTTATGCATCTGTTGTTAACGCTTTCACGATTATTTGCAGTTCTATTTGACCATGTGCGTTGTCTATGTGATTTTTGGCATCATTTGGCTATTTGTATCGTTTGCCCAATGGCGCGATTTGTTGCGCATACAATTCTGGATTGGCGGCGTCATATTGCTGGGCATGCTCGAGAAGGCCTTCTTCTATGCCGAGTATCATACGGTGGCAAATACGGGCTATCCGGTGCAGCATGCCGAACTCGTTGCTGAATTTGTATCTTGTGCCAAGCGTACCCTGGCCCGCATGCTGGTCATTATCATGAGCCTGGGCTTTGGAATTGTCAAGTAAATATTTACATTTATTTGTGACTTAAACATATACATGTATTACCTATTATAGGCCTCGCTTGGGACCCATGCTTCATCGCGTTGTGGGCGTGGGCGCTTTGTACTTTTTGTTGGCTTGCGTCGAGAGCTACTTGCGCATTACCAAGGATAAGAGTGATCGCAGTGAGCTGCTGGTGGCCACCATTCCATTGGCCGTTCTCGATACGGGCATTTGTTGGGGCATTTTCACGTCGCTTGTACAAACCACACGCACGTTGCGTCTTCGCAGGTAAGTGCCCTAAATATATGTGACACCCTTGCAGTTTATTAAATTTTTGCATCGTTTAGAAATATGGTTAAGCTATCGCTGTATCGACATTTTACCAATACGCTGATATTCGCCGTTATCGCTTCCGTAATCTTCATGTTGTTTGCGTTGCGTTTGCGTAGAACTGAAAACTGCACGCCCGTAAGTTTTTACGACCATTTATTCCATTTATGTATTCATTTGTAATATCGTTTTACATGTCGATTTTTAGGGCTGGCGCGATATCTGGGTAGATACGGCCTTCTGGCATATATTGTTCTCTGTGCTGCTGCTGGTCATTATGATTCTGTGGCGGCCCACAAACAACAATCAGCGTTATGCGTTCACGCCTCTTCTGGACGCGCCCGAGGATGAGGACGAGGAGGGTGAGGCCAACTCAAAAATACCTGCTCTTATTTTGACACATTAATTGACAAACTAATGCATTTCATTCAGATGAGGAAGAACAGTTCGTGGCGGATGCGTATGGCATTAAAATGCGGGGTGCACATCAAAATGGCACCGCACGACCACCAGCGTCGCGTGGGGCAACCACAACCGAAGAGGATGATTTGCGTTGGGTGGAGGAGAATATACCATCGGCGATGGGTGATCCTGCGCTGCCAGTGCTCGATTCTGACGAGGAGATCATCAATACCAAATTTGAAGTCTCCAAAATGCAATAAGTTGCTGGTTGCGTTGCACCTAAGAGACTTTCACAATACTGTGTTGCACACTATTATTTATAGCTCTATTAGTGACCGCATTAATTGGCGGCAGAAGGGCATTAATTGCTGGACAACTCTTCTACTGCATCTCCTTCATTTACCCTCTTAAATGCTATCCATTTGATTTTTGCTTACTTTAGTTCATATCTCGCATTTGTCCAATCAGTCAGTAAAAACGCGATTTTCGAGCAGCCCGTGTAAAATATTGTATGTAAACTATTTAATTTTCGACCTCCTAAATAAATCTAATTTAATTTGTAATCACTAGCTTAAGTTGTAGATATCTAACGCGCTAAATATGAAACTAAATACCCAAAATTTCTTCAACTGAGATAACATTTCTATATACTTCTAACATTCACGCACACACAATACACACTCGAGTGTTCTTATCAATGTTGTCGCGTTTTTTGTATATAGTCGTTAATACACTTTATATATATAAATGTATATTATCTGTAATAATCATGATAAAACAAATATGAACGAAACGCATAACAGGAAAAAGTTTCAATTCAATCTAAAGATAACTGAAAAAAAGTAAAATACATTTGTATACATGTATTTGATATAAGGCCACACATCTTATCATATTTAATGACGAAATACATTGTAACTCGTAGGGTAGTTTGCGACTTTTTCATGAAAATAAACAAACAGCCATTAAAAACCAAACAAGAAAACACCAATTTCTTTCTGTTTCAAATCAATGGAACGATATCTAAGAATGAGATCACTGAGATATAATAAGATATGATATCAAACGGTGATTTATCATAAAATGTTTATGATTATTACCAGGTAAATAATTCAACAAGATTTTCGCTGATCGGTACATATTGTGTATTTTTCACATAATACAGAGCGTTTCAGTAAAAGAACATAATGTAAAATTTATGCTTCGAGCTTCTTATTGTTAGAATACACATACATACATACATTATTTATTTATTTATTTATATATAAACACATTATTTATTTTCTCGAGCGCTGCAAACGTTTACGAAAAAAAGAAAATTTAAAATGCAAATCGAATCGTATAAAAGAAAGAAACGTGCAAAACGAAATGCGAATATTTTGCATCACCTTTCCGTTACACAAAATTATGTTGTTTGCATTATACAAATACAAATACTTAAAAGATACTGTGTAAAAGGCTTCGGAGGAGCTGGCGCGACATTAGTAAGTGGACTTTAATGCTTTATATGTATATGTAAATTGCAACAAGGCGAGGGGCACGGGCATTTGAAATATGGGCAATCAATTTACATTTATACGTTTCTGTTTGTTTTTTTTTAATAATTTTTTTTTTTTTTCATTTAACAAGTTTTTGTCTATTTTGTCGTATTGTTAACAAATTTAATGTCTAGAAATGCGCATTGTATTTACTTGGTAAGTTGCTTATTTCGCATATAATGAAATTGAATTACGCGGCCAATTCGATTACTGTCCCTATAAGCGCCATTAGCGCAACAAGGCGCCAATTGCTCAGTTCGATTCGGGTTTAACATTGCGCCTCAATATTTCCGCAGCCAGATCCTGTTTCATGGCTGCCTGATCGCGCTGATCGGCCAGCGACTGTGTGCTGCGCAATCCATTCACAATGTCCTTGGTCTTGCCAAAGTAAATGGCATTCAGTGTATTACGTATTTTGTTCTCCATCTCCTCGACCATTCTGCCAATGTTTGCGATATGCGGCGATGATTCACTCACATTGGCATCCTGCTCTGTTTGCCGGGTCAACGAACCGCCCAAATTCATTGTGCCGGAGCCCTGTTTGTTTGTCTGCAGCCACAGCATCGCTGTCGACGTGAGCTTGTAGTGTGCCGTACGTCCCGTTGTCTTCTCCTGCACCTCCACCACGTGAATGGAGTCCCAGCAGCCGCGTATCTTATTACTGCCATCACCGGCTTTTTTGATGAGTATCACAGCGGCGAAACCATGATCCAAATCCCATAGATATACCGACGAGACGCCACCCTCATAGTACATCTCGCGATACTGATCGAATGCATAGTTCGCCTCGATCTCCAGTTTGCGTAGACGCTCCGATGGCATTTGTCCATCCTCCAACGCTGGATAGTAGGTGTTAGACCAGGGCGAACGATATGAGTCGCCATCGCGATTATAATCGCACAGCAAATAATCCTTGCCATGCTTCCTGTCTTTGGCTATCTTCAGTGGCTGGTCCACCGACGACAATAGATCCTCACACAAATCGGGCGCTAAATCAATCAAATCAATTAGATTTCTCTCAATCTGCTGGGGCGGCAGTCGTCTCATCAGATCCAGCGCACAATCCATTTGCATTTCCGACTGTAAGCAGAAAATAAAAAACGCTTTATCTTGTGGTTTGTATTCCCGCATTTAATTTCTTTCACACCCCTCCACTAAGCAGCACAGCCGGCAAGCCACGACGACTACCATATATGGGCATCGTTTTAGGTCATATGCCAACAACAACAACTCCACACGACCCAGTGCTACAGTACTCAAATACATTCGGCATTCAACACTAAATAATTTGTTGCACCTGCGTCATTTAGGGCGGCAGCCAACTATTTTTTTTTTTCATTTATTATTTTCATATCTTTTGTATTACTCACCATTTTGTTAACTGTGACTGTTTTTTTCCTTTTTTTGTATGTTTGTGTTCCTTGTTTGTATGTTTTACAGTTTAATGTGAGTCTTTTAGTTGTTTCTGAATCGGTATTTAGGAAGAGCTAGAAAATGTCGGCGGTCCGAAATTGACGAATTAAAACAACAAACAACTATAGTTAACAACAATTTGCTCTTACTCGATTCGTCAGCACGTAACACAATGGCGTCTGACCATTCACATTTCTCGTGCACAAGCAATCAGCTGTTTTGAAATAGGTGGGACGAGTAATTTATCGATATTTGCACATCTGCATTATCGATATATATGGCAGTTCGCTCTTTTGTTGGCGGTTCCCATTTGCTAATAAAAATTTAAATAAAACGACTGTTTTTTTGTATTATATTTTTAGCAACAAGTTTATTGAATTTAGATTTTTCGTTCATATACTTTTATGCTCAATATCTGTTTCCCCATTTTCCATGCTGTGTGAGTTTTTGTTACAATGCGTTTTTTCTGTACGTTTTTTTTGGTTGTGTATAGCTTAGATATTATATTTTACACAAAAGTTTATGTCATAATCGTAAGTTTTTAATCCGAATTGTCATTAAAAATATATTTAAGCTGTTTACTTAAATTTTGCGCTTGCACATATTCCAGATATATATAAATCATACGCACAGAGTGAAAATACAGTTTAGATTAATTTGTTTTCCTTTCTTTCCCATTTTTCTTACACACTTTTTTAATTTCGTTTTTTTTTAATTTATAGTATATAGCCAAATACAAATGTGTGAATGTGTGTGAGTGTGTGTGCCTCTCTGTCTGTTTCATAAGTAGTTTCATAATCATAAACTTAGTCAATTTTTTTTTTTTTTTTTTTTTCAAAGTTTTTTTTTATATTTGTAATTAGGTGTATACTTTGACCATATAAATGTAAAATCTCAGACTTTAATTTTTAACTAAAGTGCACTACATACAGAAAGTGTTCAGTGAAATGTGAACTAAATATGATGTTGTTTTTTTTTTTTTTTAATAGTAGTCGTAAATTTTTAAGTGTTATTGCAAAATGAAAAAAGTCTGAAAAAATAATTTGCAAATGACTTTCATTATTTTCTAATTGTCAAATCAATTTAATAAATAATTATAGTTTTTATTTTGTTTTTTTATATTAATTCTTAGAAAATCTTTTGAAGTTTAATATTTCGGCTAATTAAATATTTATTTAGTTACGCATTACGTATTCATAGACGTATTTTGCCAATACTCGTCATCATACATAGAAAAAGAAATCAAAAGCTGTTTAAGAAAGTTTTTCATTTCTTATATTTTTTTCATTTCGTATTCGTATTTCAACCAATCATTAATTATGCAACATTTTCTTATCAACGCATCGACAATCAAATGTAATCACAGTTTTATGTTTTCCTTCTTTATATAAACTCATTTTCATTTAGCTATTTATTTCACTATTTTCGCTTGTCGCTTTGTGTATGCGTGTGTTTTTCTTTGTGTATGTATGTGTGTGTTGCTTGTTGTTGTTTGTTGTGATAGTTGTTGTTGTAGTTGTGTTCTCTGGGTTGGTAATAAAAATAAAAAATCCATCAAATCAGTTAATGATAAACAAGTGCATTCTTGTGTGTAAGTATGCACGTATGTATGTATGTATTTATGTATTTATGTGTGTGTGTGTATGTACTATATGCTAAGTCGTCATGTGCTTCAAAAACTCACCATACTCTACCCAGCCTAATCCCATGCTTTTCATTTTATTTTAATCCTTCTCTTTTATGAACACTCATTACATTATCTTCATTCCTTTTTGTTTTTTATTTAGTATTATCTCTTGTTATTAGATTGATTAATACTATTACGTATTTAGAAAACTTTAAGAATATTGCACAACTTTCGAAAATGTTGACTTTATCGTCGTTTTCTTTGTTCTTTGATTTTTTAAAAATATTTCATTTAATATTTAATTCCTGAGTTGTTCATAATCGTTTTGCATGATTATTACACTTTCATCGTCATCGTCTTCGTCTTTGTTTTTATATTCATTTGTTGTAATACATATCGAAAAAATGTTTTTATATATTTTAGTTTTGTATTAAATGCATGTATACATCGTCGTGAGTCTTGATAATGCCCTGAGTTTGCTCCAAACGGATTTTTCTTTAAAACTATGTATTTATGCTTGCCTTTATCATACATATATATATGTACATCATATAAGTATTTATCGTTTTCTTTTCTTTTTTTTCAAATTTCATTATTTTATGTGGACTTGTTCTTCTTCATACTGCTTAGTTCTGCATTCCTTAAATCAACGATTGAAAATATAACTTTTTCTTGATTTATTTTTAATTTTGCACCCTTTGCAGTTCAGCACATAGTTAAAATATTGTTTACTTTTCTTTTTGTTGTCTGTGTAACTCAAGTTTTGTTGCATTTCTTTTCAAAATGAATAACTTAAAAAATTATAGTGTCAAATAATTCCATTTCACTTTTTAACTGAACCGTCCTAAAGTCACACCAATTGCCAGTTTGGCAGTTTTCTCTTAATTTGTATTTTTTGTTTTCTTTTCACTTTATACTTTATGCCGAAAAATTTGTACGTATTTTCATAATATATTTATTAATTTAAAATTTAACTGCTAAATTTTGTATTACCTGAAATTTTGTACTTGTTTTTGTTCCAAAAGTGTTTTGTATGTATTTGCCTTAAATTTTTTTACATAATTTTTTTTCCTTTTTATTCTTTTTTTAAGTGTGACCTACATTTAATTTAATTACAAATTAAGACATAAGGAAAACCATTAAAGTACAGAAAAATAGATGAAACAAAATATTAAATACGCACATATATTAAATTTAATTTGTACTCGCTTCGATTTCTTCGATTTCCATTTAGACAATTTTACAACAACTTGATTTACACATTCATAGAGAGGAGGGAGGAGTTGAGTACAAACACCGATTTTATGAGGTCTAAGCCTAATATTTTGCCATATACATACATAGATATAACGCTGAACTGAACTGTAAAGTCGCTTAGGCCTAAACACATTTTAAATTTTTTTTTTTTACTGTTATTAATTTTGTGTTCTGTGTTTGTATTTTTTTTTTAATTGTAGTATATGTATTTGCATTCACATAGGTGTATGCATTTTTAATGTGGTTTAGATACATATATACAAACTTAATTGTTGTTGTCCGCGTGCTAAAATAACTGCAAAAATAATAATAAATAAATTTGGTTTTTCTTTTATCAAATAAAGAAAATATACGTGATACCAATAAAAATTGCCAATTCGTAAAATTTTTCGTTCCTTTTTTTTGGGTTTTAACATTTATTTAGTTGCATTAATTTAGCATATATATATATATATATATGTATGTTTTAATATATATATATTGTGTGTATATATAATAAATTTAGTTTATTTTTTAAACATAAACGTTACAAATTATAAAAAGAGGTAAACAAGCCAATTTGCGTGCTGAATTAGCAAATTATAATTGTACAACATAAAACATAATGTTACAAAATAATATAGAATATATTTCACATACATTTCCACTTAAAATTAATTTCATTTCTGTTGCTTCTTCTTGATATTTCATTTTATAGTTATTTCAAATAACTTAGATAAGATTTTGTGCAGAAGAAATAAATACACCGGAGGTAAACCAAAAACGAAATTAACGCCTTTACATTTAGTCAATGTCCTGTGACTAGTTTGTGGCTGAATTCATTTTTTTGAGTGTAGTTGCAAATATGGAAAGTAAAAAAATTGTGTGTGTTGCCTGGATAAGTACAATTGGCTTGTTGTTGTATTTTTTCTGTTTCATTTTTATGATATTCAACTAAATATTAATAGAAAACAAGTACTAACAAAAATATATAACAAAAATTACTTACATCGCGCGTTTTTTTATACAACGAACTTTATTTCAATTTTCATTTTGAATTAAATTTTTTTGTTGTTGCTTTTCATTTTCTTTTTTTTTCTCTGTTTTTAGCATAGGTTTGTAATTTATTTTCATATTTTAAATGTAGCTCTTTGTACCTGTGCACATTACACTTATTCAAGTTTTACAATGTTTCGTTTTGGTTTTATCGAAAACTTCTCATGCTTACAAATTAATTTTTACAACAAAAAATAAGGTAAATTATATGAATTAAACAATTGTACAGCATTTAAAATGTTACAAACACAAGATTATATAGATATACATATATTTATGGTACATACACAAGTATTTATATTTTAATTTGTATTTATGTTTTAAATTAGTTGTATGTACATTAAAAGTTTACAGTTTCATTTTTTCACAACACATTTCTTATTTCGGTGCTTGCCTTTTGTTGTTGTTGTTGTGATTTTTTGTTTCAACTTTTAACGCTCTAAATGCAAAATGGCGACATTTGTGTTTTGTGTTCTTGTTAAATTTAGTGTTAATTTATGCATTTTTGTCACTTACATTTTTACAAAGAAATTATTTTAGGCCTTTTTTTTGTCGAAAATTGGCCTAAAACTTAATTTTTACTTTACGTTTTCGCTCTAAATAAATATTTATGCAAATATCTGGTAATTGTTTTGTTTTTTTCATTATATTTTATGTTCTGCGAGTGCCTAATGTTTTGTTTTTGTGTTAAGGTTTACATAAAAATATCTTGTTTTTTTTTTTACGATTTTCGTGTTTTTTTTTTGTGATTTTTTGTTGTTGTTAAATTTAAGCCGAAATTTTAAGCCTAAAATCGTTTATATGCTTAGTTTTTGCTTTTATGTATGCAAAATTTCTTTAAGAAAGATTTTTTTTTATTTAAGGTTTGTATTTTATTTTTACATATTTTTAATTTTTATAACCATTGGGTTTCGCTTTGAATTGAATTTAATTAAATTTTGTTTTTTGTTTTGTTTTCTTTGTGGCTGTCAACAAAATTTTTTGGACAGTTACGCGTAGCTTTAGCAAAAGTATACCGTTATTTAGCATTTGTGTTGGTTTTGTTTTTTATTTAATTTTAATTTCTCATAATTTTTATAGCCTTAAAATAATTTCTTTGTATTTTGTTTGTTATTGTAGTTTTACATATTTAGTTAATATAAATGTAATGTTAAGGTGTGTTTGTTGTTTTTAATGTTTTAATTTTGTTTGCCTCGTTTAGTTGCTTTGCCGAAAATTATGTATACACATTTATCTTTCTTACTTGCCTCTACACATATACATACATAGTAAAATTTTTAGATAATAGTTATAGTTAGTTATATAGCCAAAAATTGTAACTTTACATTTAATGTTCTTATTTTCGTGTTTTTCTTGAAACTTCGTGTTTAATTTAGCGCATATTTACAAAAACCTATAAAAAAAAACCATTTCTTGTTTGCCAAAGTTGTTGTTTTTGTCGTTTTTTTACAATCAAATTTTGTAGTTGTTGTTGGTTTTTATTTTTGTTTTTTTCTTTTATTCTAAAGCCAAAAAGTGTTATGCAAATGAATTTTGTTACTCAAGTGTTTTTGTAAATATTTCGAAATGAAAAGCCAAAAGTTCTGGAGGTGTGTGTGTTTTTGTGTGTATATAGGTGTATGTGTGTATAGTCTCTGTGTCACCATTTTACAAAGAAAACTAAAAAAAAAATTGTTGTAAAGTTTTTAATTTTTTTTTTTGCTTGTTGTTGTTATTGTGTGTGTGTTTTTTTTTCTTCTGTATATTTAAGGTTTTAAGATATTTTTTTTGCAATATGCGCAGTCTATTTGGGGCCCATTGAGGTAGTTCAGTTAACTATTGCAGTTCGATATTGTATTGCTGTTTGTTTTTGGTTGTAATTGTTGCTATTGATTTTTTTTTATGTGTTTTTGCAATTGTGTCTTTTGCATATTTACGTACGATTAGTATAATAATTACGCGATAGGATTTAAATCATATAAAAACTAAACAATAAAAATACATGACTAAGAACTAAAGCTGTTTTTTTAGCATCTTCAAATTAGATTGGATGTTTTTTTTTTTTTGTTTTTCATATTGTTTGTCTGCTTTTTGCCAAACCATAAAAAAAAAAAACAAAGAGGTAGTTTCCATTCTGAGGTATATGAGTTCCTGAGTTTGATTTACATACGTACATATACAATATGGTACATAAGTCTAAACATATATAAAACTAAGTGCTATAAAACAAAACCCTAAGCATATTGACGACAAATTAGTAATAATTATTATTTTCATAAACATAATTGTAATGCAATTACGCGTTTTGCAGCTGCCACGCCCACTTGCAGCCGAACGAACGCCCATCGGCAGCAACGTACTTAAAAATAATATGTAATTCAGACTCCAGAGAACGTTGCTGCCGTCAAGGCGTTGCTGCAATCCACTGGGAGGGGGGCGTGGCCAGGTAGCTTTTTGAGCGAGTGGGGATGGGAACGGGTGGGTGATATGGGGTGTGTGTGTGGGGGGGGGGGGGGCATAGACATTAATTATTATTATGTTTGTTGTAGTATTTAGTTAGTTTTTGTTTTTGTTTTGTTTTTTTTTTTTAAAGTAAGTTATTGCAAATATATTTCTTCTTTTTTTTAGTGTTTTCTTATTTATTGTTGTCTGCGGGTCGAGTTGCAACGGAGTAAGGAAATCGAGGGTCGAAGAACTATATAAGGGGCAACTATATTTAAAAAAAAATGAATATAGAAAACAAAAACTTTGCAACGTCAAACGTGGTTTGAGCGCTGCACATCACAGAACAAACTGGGCTTTTGGGTATATTTTTACGTAAAAACTACACAAAGAAAATGTAACGGTTCAAAATGGCCAATCTATGCCATTCGAAATGTGTGTGTGTGTGTGTGTGTGTGTGTGTGTGGGTGGGTGTGTGCGTGTGTGCTTGTGTAATAACATTTGATATATATAGTAGTATGTATGTAACTAGATATTTCATATACTTTAACATTTGGCTATTCCGTTATCTGAATACTATTTGAGTGTATTTTCTTCTTCAACTATTGTAAATTGTTTGTGTGCATGTGTGTGTGTGTGTGTGTGTTCACCCTGTAGTTATATGTAAACGAAAATCTTGCACTATTGTGTCAACTTAAAGAGAAAGTGTTAGGAAAAACTAAAAGAAAAAATCTACATGCAAGCAACTTTTGGCGAGCCTAAGTGTTCCTACATATGCGCTTAATATACATATACATATATGTATATATATATATACATATATAAATATATATATATATATATATATATATACATAAGATTAGGCATAAATCTGCCTATATATCATTTTACATCTGAGTCTTAATCCTTAAGCAGTGTTTGTGTGTGTGTTTTGTATTTTTCTTTTATAGTATTTACAGTGCCTTGGCACGCCCCCTAATATAAGAAGGCGTTGGCAATTCCATTTTTGCTTACAACAAGAATTTTCAATTATTTTGTTTTTTTTTACAGCATTTTGCTTACAAAAAATTATATAGATCCGAAAAAAAGAATTTTGAATTTACGAAATTTATTTAGTTTTTAGTTTTTTGCTTTTTGTCATTTTTTTTTGTCTGAATGTTGTTTGGTTTGATTTTGGGTTTTGGGCAAATGAAAATAAAAAATTTGTTTCTTGAAAAATGTTTTCCAAAGGTGTGCCAAAAGTTTTCGAATTTTGTGTTTGTTTACATTTAGCTGTAATTTATGTTGTTGCTTCTTTGTTGGTTTGTTGCTTGTTTCAAAGTTTGTTGAGAACGTTTTTGAGTGGTTTTCTTTTAATTTTTTTTTGTTGCATTTAACTTTTAAGTTTCTTTCTCACTTTTTGTTTTTTGCTATAATTATTTTTTTTTACTTTAGTTCTTTATTTAAATATATAAGAATTTTGTTATCTTTATTTTGTTTATAAAATTTTACTAATAGTTGTTTAATTTATATATTTTTTATAGGCACCCAATTTACCAATTGATTTAATTATTTGTTTGTTGTTGAAAAAAAAATGATATAAATGAATTGTTTTTTGTTTTTGCATTTGTTTTTGGCCAAAAGTTTCTTGTGCGTGTGCGAATTTTGAGAAGCCCAAAAATTGTATGGTAATAAATAAAAAAAAAATTACACGTTAAAGCAAAAAACGCACATCTGTGGGGAAAGGAGAGGGGGTCGTAAAAGCCAACTGTTTTTTTTTTGCCGTTTGTATTTATAAATTTAATAAAATTATTTACAAAAAACTTGGCAAAAAACTTGCAGCCGGCCTCACGCCAATTTGTTTGTCGTTATAAAAAATTAAATGTTTTTTGTATTTTAGTTTTTTTGTTTTTAGTTTTTTGTATTCGCTTTATACTATTTAAATATTGCAGGTACTTGTGGTTGCTGTTTTTGTTTCTATTGTTTCTTTGTAGTTTGTTGTTGTTGTAGTATGTAGCTATTTTTTGTTTTTATTATTTATTTACTATTTTAAATTCAATTATTTGTTTTGTTTTGTCTTTTTGTTTTTTTTTTTTGATTTGAGGCAACTTGCAGTGGTATTTTGTTTGTTTCTTGTTTTTTTAAAAAAAAAGTAAAAACCATAATTGTGATTTATATATAAATATATATATGTTAAATACACAAAAACAATTATTTTTTCAGCTACGTTTGGCGGCACCAATCAAAAACGTTCAAACTTTTTATTATTATTTAAGCATAAACTATTTAATGTTCAATATTTATGCGCTTTTCGCTGACTTGGCTTTTATTTATTTCTTTAAGTTTCCTTTTGTTTTAATTAGCACCCTGAAAACGATTTTTCAGCCGGATTGCATTTTTGTTGTATTCGCATTTTATACTTTTTTTTTTGTTGTTGATAATAAAAAATGTAAAATGTTTAATATGCTTTCTGCTAATTTGTTGTTAGTCTGTTTGTTTGTTTGTTTGTTTGTTAGTTGTTTTTGTTGTTGTCTGAAATTAAAATTGTCAATAAAATCCATCATTTAAAAACATCATCAAATACTGCAGTTGTGTACTTGTATGTATGCGTGTGTGTGGTGTGTGTGTCTGTGTGTGTCTCTGTGTGTGTTTAATGTTAGTTTAGTATTAGATTAGTTTATATTAAACATTTTGCCAAGACTTCTAAGAGTCTGGGACTTTTTTTTAGGTGGTCTCCGAGGGCAACAACAGTTGCAACAGTAGTCATTCTGCTTCTTCTTCTTCTTCTTCTTCTTCCAGATCATCTGATCTTCTTGATCTGCGCATAAACGTATATGTTCTTCATCAAATCATCAATCATCAATCAATCACTCATCATCTATCAATCATCTATAAATTCTTAAAATCTTAAAGGGGTTGGGGGGTGTGGTGGTGAGGGGGGGCTGCTCGTGGCGGGTGTTTCTTTCTTATCATTTGCTTACTGCTCACTTACATCCACATTGAGCTTGGGCGTTGAGGTCAATGTGGGCGCATCGTGTGGCATCATCATCATCATGGGGCTGGTGGGCGTGGAAGTGGGCGAGCGTTGCAATTCAGCTTCCGATTCATACAGCTGCTGGTGCTGCTCCTGCTCATGCTCCTGCTCCGCCTCCTGCTCATCCTCGCTGTCGGACAGTGGCTCTATTTTGGGCTCAACTACAACCAGCTCGGACTCGGGATCGGGCGAAGGCATCGGCTCGTCGATATCCATGGCGGCCGCCTGCTTGGCTGCCTCACTGACGTCGCTTGCCTCCGCATCGCTGCCATCCGTTGTTGTTGTCGCTGTGGTTGTTGTTGTTGTTGCTGTTGTATTGGCCGTGGTATCCATGGCCTCAGCTGCCTCTGCTGCCTCAGCTGCCTCCGCTGCTTCGGCTGCCGCCGCCTGCTGCTGCTGCTGTTCACGTTGCTCCTGTTCAGCGGCCATTGCCGCCTTAATTTGCAACGCCAGCTCCTGATGCACCTGCTGCCGATGATGCTGCTGATGCTCAAAACTGAGCAGTGCCGCCGCCGCTGCCGCCGCCGCCGCCGCCGCCGATGATTCCGTTGATGTCTCACCGCCCGATGATCCAACGCCCCCTCCAATTTGCTGTTGATGATGATGATGATGATGATGATCTCCCCCTGTCACTGCCTCAGCGGATGCCATCGCATCCCGCCGCTGCATACACTTCTCCAATGCCATTTTGAGTGATTTACGTTTACGCTGCTTTGCCGCCTCCTTGTGGGCGCTCATGACTACTGCTGCCGCTGCCGTTGCGGCCGCTTCCTATGGTGAATGATTGGCGGCTGCCGCTGCCGCCGCCGCTGCTGCCACATGCGCCGGGGCAATTGTCGCACCAGCAGCCAAGCCAATCTCCTGCTTGTGCTCCCGGGCAATGTGCCGACGCACCGTGTTGTTGCGCGTGAATGTCCGCTCACAGAAGGGGCAGGGCACACGGATGCCCTGATGCCGCTGCCGGATGTGGGCGCGCAGGTTCGTCTCATAGCCGTACAGACGATCGCAGTACAAACACTTCAATTTCTTGCCATCGGCTGTGTTCACACTGTTCTTGTTGTTCATCTTGGTGGCATTCCACACGTTCAACATATCAGCCGGTGCTATCGATGCTGCCAAATTGCCAGAGAGCGAACCATCCGCATTCTTCAGGTTCTCCAGCAGCGCATTCGGTGTCGTCGATGATGTGTTCGAATTTGGCTCGAATTTCGGCGGTGTAAAGCTGGAATTCTCCAGTTTCACACGCAAATCTTCAGCGCCATTCTGCGAGAGATGGAGAAGGATTATTGTTTATTATAGTAATTCTATATATATATTCTATATTCCTAGCTTGCATACATCTGTTGACTCATCCATCAGTTCGCGTTCGTCATCATTAGCCTCATTGGCACTGCCATTATTCCGCTCCGATTTCACAATGCGATCCAAACTGGGCGCATTCCCATTGCCGGCGGTGGTGCTCGGACTGTGGTTCTCATAGCGGCTGCAAATTGTTTGAGATTATTATTTAAATAATATATATAAATATTGGTTTGGCAAAAAATCAAAACTAGTTCGTAAAAAACTTACAAAATCACCTTTCAAAATACCTAGTTCTAAAACTAGATTTAAAAATTTGTCTAAATCTAAATGGATCAAAACTCTTCTAAATCGGATGGTTTTTAAAAAAATTTTGAATTGTGTGAATTCTTTTAAACTTAAAATTAAGAATGAAAATCAAAGCAAATCTTTAAATTACATTTAAATAAATAAATCAGAAATTAAACCATGATTTAAATACCTATTTTTTTTTTAATTTATAATTTCTAAAAGTTTTTCCAAGCAATTTTTTTTTTAAATAATTACCTTAAAGATTTTCGAAATGACTTTGTTTTTGTATATCTGATGAGTTTCAACAGATATTTATCTGATCCATCCCTTCATCCCCATCCCCATCTAATCATATTATCAAATCTTACCTGGACTGCGGTGAGGCACGTTCAGAGTGCATTGTGTCTGCCTCTGTGGGCGCCGTTGAGGAGGCGCTGGACGAGGGCCGATGGTAGGGTGGCTTATTGATGGGGCTGGGACACTCCGAGGAGTTCTTGGAGCCATCGCGCAGTACGCTGCCACGCAGCTCCTGTTCGGCGAATGGACTGCGCAGGGCGCGCTTGCGCAACGGCTCGTTGAAGGACATGGGACGGTGGTACATTGGCGGCACATAGCCAGACATGGCGCCCAGCGATGTGGAGCTGCTCGGATGCATCAGTGAGTCGCATTCCTGCTTCAGGCTGCCCGTGGAGCCGCCTAAATGCATTGCGACGCCAGCGCCGCTGCCCAAACTGATGGGTCCATTGTTGCCAACGCCAACATTATTGCCTCCACCAACGCCAGCTGCAGAGCCTGTGCTCATTGGACCGACACTGGACGCGGAGCCGCTAATGATGTTGCCACCAGCGCTGCTGCAACGATCCAGCGCACCAGCACTGGCCGCCAGAGCGCTCAAACCGCTTGCCGCAACACTTGCCGCCGCAGCCATGCCACCAGCAGCAGCCATGCCGGTGAGTGCGCCCGCCAGGCTCAGACCATTGCCGGCAATGGCGCCGCTATTAGCGCCACCCAAACCGATGCCGATGCCGCTGTTATTGTTGTTGCCGCTGCCGCTTAAACTGTTGCGCATGTTGCGCCGCCCAGTGGGTGAATCGAGCGGCGAGCAATCTCCGCCCATGTGTTGCTGCTGCGCCTGCTGTGCGGCCAAACGGCCCGTCTCTGTTGACAGACCCTTGACCTGATCCAAAAGAAAAATTGTGAGTCACAAATTGTGTCTTCAAGTGTCTTTCATGTTGCAACTCACCTGTAGACTCTCGGCCGATTTGAGAAAACTGTTGAGCGCCTCCTGGGAGACATGGACTTCGCCCTTATACATAAACTCCAGCAGCGCTGCCATGTTATCCGGCGTGGTCGCCTCCAATATGATGACGCACTGGCCATTTGTCGGCGTGTTCTCAAACAGATCGGCAAACTTTTTCGAACAGGCGGCCAATATTAATTTGTGTGCTCGGAAAACGGCGCCTAAAATGGAAAAAAAATAGTTTGAATATTGTTAAATTTGAGTAGGTAAAAAAAAGCTATTTATATTTATTTTATTCAACAATAAACTATATAAAAAATAAATACTTATTAATGTAAATACAACTGGTGCAATTTAAAGACAGTTTAAATTATATTTAATATATATTGACAGATGTTTGCCCCAAAAACCCGTTTTAATAGCGCACATTGTGGCGCAATGCGAATAGTAAAGAAATTAAAGCATACTTTCTGGCGCTGGGCTATAAAATGCAGCCAACAGGTGGCGCCGCAAGCATAAAACGCTTAGAGACCTTGAACCCATAAAAATCATGTCACACACACACGCACACAGCCACTTATATATACAAATATATATATATAAAAATAAGCATAGATATCAGGCACACAAAAGCATAATAAAAGTCGAGCAAGGAAATGATTTTCGTGCTCTTGAATCTACACACACACACACACGCACACATTGTCTGTGTGTGTCTGAGTTATTATTCAACATCAACGTCTTGGCCGACATCTTTTTCACTGCTCTTGCTCCTCCACTGCGTGTGTGTGTTTGTGTGTGTGTCTGTGTGTGTGTACCTGTGACATAGAAAACCAGCTGCTGCTGCTGCTGCTGCTGTGGCATATACGCAATATCCCTTTTGCAAACACCCCCACCCACCCCCCTCGACGGTATAAGTATATTTTTATGTGTTTTCTTGACTAGTCGCTGACTGCCTTTTGTTATATACCACATTTATCTGTGAACGGGGAGGGGGGGAAATGCGGTGTGTTTTTGGGTCTCGACTTTTCTGTGCTTGGAATTTTTCACGCTTTTACTTTTTGGCCAGCAATGGCTAAGACCAGTGGGGTGGGGGTTGGGGTGGGGATTGCTCTAAGTTTATGGGGCACTTGTTGTGCTTGTGTCGCGCGCTACTCAACACAAATTGAAACGGTAAATGCGCACTGGCTACAATCCGAAGGATATTCAATACCAGCTCGATTTATTTATACCTCCTTTCAAGGTTTTCAGCGCCATCAGTCGACTGCAAATATGAAAGTTGGCAAGCTTTTTAATCTAATCGAATTGCAGCTGTAGAGAATATTTTTGGCAAAAATATGTGTCAATTTCTATATTGCCATGCCAGGCTGATAAGCATGGCTTATCAGTCGATTCTAATAAAATGATAGAGGGCTCACCCTAAAGCAATATATATGATTTTTATTTTAATTATGCAATCAAACTAACATTATCTTCCAGTCAACTACAATTGTTAGTTTAAAAAATAACCAATTTTTGCCTATATACCATCGAAATTATAGAATTCCTCAGTTTTTAGCATAAGAACTTTTTTATGCAGTTATTATTATTCACATTTCGTTTATAATACACTCATTAAGTAATTTTATGCAGGGTATAAAAATGCACGGCTCTTGTATAATCGAAATGCCTGCGCAGCAATTAAAATGATTAAAATTTGAATTACGTTTTACTGTTTTTATTGTTTTTAGCAATCTTTGTTTTTTTTTTTTGTGCTAATTTTCTAACACTTGATATAACAGAAATTAGGTCACAAGCGCAAAAGAATTATAAACCCAAAACATATGCTGATTTCAACATTTATTCGCTGATAAACAAATAAAAAATGGGCGTGGAAAAAGAAATGGAAAAATGACAGCAAATGCCAAAAAATAATTGAATGGCGTTGTTTACGTTCTGCCTCGTTTGTGTTGTATTATATTTAAATATATAAAAAAAAAATACATATATAAATATATATATATATATATAAATATATATATGTATAAATATATATATGAAACAAACAACTAGCTTAACTATTCAAAATATGTTTTGATTTCGGGTGCACTTTAAAAATCCCACATACAATGACAACAGTTGAAAGCTGTTTTTTGTTTACCTACAAATTTGTAGCTATAATCTTATCGTCTCTCCGAGCTGATGATTCATTTATATGTCTTTTATTCACTGTTCTCAAGTGCAAAATAGTGCGGCGCCATTACCTGATTCTGGAAGTGATTAAAAAGCCAAGGTTTGCCTGAAGAGATAGGCTGAAGGCCTTTTTAAATGTTG
This sequence comes from Drosophila demipolita, assembly GCA_035042405.1. Classification (NCBI taxonomy): domain Eukaryota; kingdom Metazoa; phylum Arthropoda; class Insecta; order Diptera; family Drosophilidae; genus Drosophila; species Drosophila demipolita. The sequence continues at coordinate 1,348,432 of JAWNLI010000044.1, read as the reverse complement.
ATATCAATAGTTAGATTTACAGTTGCCTTAAAATCGCCAATATTGCTTTACATTTTGTATAAAAACTTGAAAAATTGGGATTTATTTTTTTGGCAACTCCAGAAGGTTTAGCCAATGTCTGAATCCATTAGTACTTGGTAATTACTGCGTTGCCATTCGGTGAATATCAACAACCCCCGTAAAAAAACCTTATACAGAATGGCCCAAGGCCAAGCAAATGTTCATTTCGTAAAAATGCTCATTTCTCAAGTGCTGAAAATGCCCGGAACCAATGTAACCCCATCTACCAATAAGAGGAGTGGAAAAAACCAAAGCAGAGTATACATGAATATTAAAAAACAATCGAAAACATACGGTATTTGCTTTTGTTCGAAGGACTGGCAAATATTTAATGCTTCATTTCGAAAATGTCCGAAAAAAAGAAGAAGATAGAAATGGTAAATCAAACAAAACATGGATATGAATACGTTAGAATATGTGATATTTTAAAACGAAAAATATTAAAAACCACAATTAAAAGCGGCACTCAAAAAAACGACAGACAAAAATAAACAATTTTTTTGAATTGTTGTTTTTTTTTTTTTTGGGGGGGAGCATTTCAAAATTTTAATCAAAAGTAGTAGCACTTCGATTGATATGGATGACAACGGCAGCTAGGCAAAAGGGTTTTAGAGTATGTAATTTTTTTTCTTCTTTTTTTTTTGGGTTGTGTAGGATTTGTGGAAAACCTGGCGAGGCACAGGACGTCTGGCCACAGACTGAGTCTATATAATAGGGAAAGGTATAATCCCACCGACAAAAATATGCACGACTACGTCAACAAACAGACAGACAGACAGACAGACATGTAAAGCGTACAATTGCTGGTTGCTTTTTTAATAACTGTAAATACGCGCAGGATACGCACACACGGCGTATGCGCAATTAAAAAAATAAAAAATAGAGTCTGCCAACTTAAAGCAAAGTTTTTAGTGCGCAACAATTTGCACATTAAACATTATGCTCACCCAAATTGGTCTATATATATATATATATATATATATATTTATATATACATTAATGGATGCCCAAGATGCTGACTCACGTATTCGTAGCATATTTAAACCCAAATCAAAAGGCGCGCATAAAAAGGCCGAGATGGGTCCCAAAAATGAAAATGAGTCGGCAAAGCGGCAAAAATAAATTACTGACCTTACACAATAAGCAGCGCCTTCTGATTTTACTTGGCAAATATAGACCTATACATAACCCATATATACAAACCAAATATATATAAATATATATATATGTATTTGTATGTATGTATTTGAGCTAAATGCCAACGAGAGTTCGTCCACATATATATATTCCTTTAATAAGCCGCCATAAAACTGTAGTAAAATGCTGTAAATGAAATAGTAACATAAACACACACACACACACCTACACCCACATACAAAGCGCAACAGACAGCGAGACGGCCCATAAAAGGGAGCCGCGTCTTTGGGCAACACGACTCCCCCGCAACCCGTAACCCGCGCCACGTTTTACTTCAAGCTCCGCAAGGAAAAATCAATGGGCGCTTGGAGAAAAAAATGTTGCCGGTCGCCGTTTGGCTTTTATGCCACTTTGGCGGCTTATTAGCCAAATAGAAAACAAAACAAAAGATAAATAAGAAAGAAACTGAACTGAACTGAATTTATGTGCTTTTTTCCGACTGTCTGTTTATGTTTTTGGTCTGTCCTTCCGTCTGTCCACCTCTCTGAATGTCTGGCATTGCGTGTTTATTACAGAAGCACAAAGTCGATTTATTGATTGTTAGCCATGCTAAGTGCGTCTAACTTATGTCTAAAAACCAGGTAATGTCTTCTTAGCCTCCTCCACACATTAGGTAAGTATCAATACGCCAGGGAATTGATATGAAAGTGGAATTCATAGAATAAAGAACTGATTTTTATATATACTTGCAACTTTTGTGGCGTACAAAGAAATTGATAGATATATTGATAGAATTTTATATTGATATATTGATTGAATTTATAATTATAGCCAAATTGTGTAACTTTTCAATCATCAAATAACGCCGAAGGAATATATTTTTACAAGCCTTCGAGTATTAAAATTAACATAACCAAACCAAAACTGACATCTCAATTAAAATTATACGATTTTTGGATGTCTTTAGAAGAATTTTAAAATAATAATTCCACTTATGTGCAATAAAATAGTTACTTAAACAATCGTAGTTTAAATATATCAGTTTTTATATTAAATTATTATTATTATTTATAATGAATGAATTTAATATAGCTAATCAGTTGAATATATATTTTCATATTTCATTTAAAACTTAAGCAAGGCAGTTCACATTGCTTTTAATGTCAAAACAAAAATTTGCAATAAATTAATATGCCAATGCTGAATTCTTATTTTATGATAAAAATATAAAGATTGTTGCACTTACCATCGCAGGATAATGTGACATCGGCTAACAGATCTGATTTGAACAGATTGGAGAACGTTATTGCCAAGTTGGACGAGTAACTGTTCCATTTGAGGCAAAACTGCTGTTGTGGATCCATTTTGTTGCTTGTACTTTTTTATCTTTTTGTGTTTCTTGATTTATTTGTTGTTGTTGTTGTTGTGTGGCGCTCGCTCGTTGGTTGGTCAATGGATCGGGCCAGGGCCAATGAAAGCAGTGGCTGCTGCTGTCCACAATTTGCAGACTGTTCGATTTGTTGTTGTTGTTGTTGTTGTATTGCGTGAATTGTTTGTAGTTAATTTTAACTTTGTTTCTAATGTTGCCAAAATGGAATTTCGTCGAATTGTTTAGCCGGCTTTGCATAAAAGCAATTTGGCCGCTATTAATTCTTAGCCAAAGGGAATTTTGCAATTGTTTCTTGCGTTTGTTGTCGAGCGTTGACAATGCCTTGCGCATGCAATTATTTATTTTTATTTGTTTTATTTGATTTATTCAGCTGCAACGTCGAAATTTATTTGTTTGTTTTGGTTTTGGTTTTGCTTGGTTTACAGAGAGCGAGAGAGCAGTTGAATTTTAGGACGCGCACTCCGAACACGACAAATGCTGCAACGAGAATGACGAAAGAGAAATTTTTTTTTATTTTGATTTATTTAAGATGTTGCGTTGTTGACAAAACTCAATTGTAGACAAATCCAACGCCTGCTTAGCTTTGCACTTTCTCAGCTTCACATCATTCCGAATGTAATATGCAACAACAACAAAAACACATAAAGCTCATAACAGACATAAAGCTCGCTCTCACACAGCCTCCTAGGCACACACACGCACACGCACGCACGCACACACACACATGCGAGCTCTCTCGCTCGTTCGCTCCTCGTGATTCGTCAAGTTCTGAGAAAAAGTTTAGAAGCCTCAAATTTCAAAGTCGCAAGGCAAAATCGAACGAAATGCATTTGTATGCGTAATTCTATATATTGAAAAAGGCGATGACTACGACTGTGACTGCGACTGCGACTGCGACTGCAGCAGTATTTCCGTTGGCCAGAAAGGCCAGCAGCCAGCAGCCAGCAGCCAATTTATTAGAAATTAATCGAGCATTTAGAGTGGAGCACCCCAAAAAGATATACGATTTAATTCCTGGAATTAGACGCGCTCAAAAATGCCGCCGCCAAGCGATGCAACCAAAACTTTTTCCCTTTTCTTTTTGCAGGTTTTTTTTCTTTAATTTTTTTTTCTTCGCTGCGCCTTTGCTGAAGTCCTCGTCTACGGTTTCCCTCCTTTGCGTGTCTTAAAACCTTGGACGCTGGCCAAACTCAGCTCAATTCCTGGAAACTGCAGGTGACGGATACTATAGAAGTCAATGAGGATGTTGCCGCTGTTGCGGCTGCGCGTTGCATGGGATGCGCTTTTTTTCCTCGAATTTGTTTAATCGTTAGAAAAATGCGACCGCGCCACTTTTTTCCTTTTTTTTCTGCTTGTTTTCTGCTCACTTTTGACTGTGTCTGCCTGCACCCAAAAACTCTGCAACGTTCCGGCTCGCCCCACTTCGCTCCGCTTGCTGCGCTGTTATGTGGAAACAACAGTCAGAACCTTCTTCGCCTACAGGCCATATTGCCCTTGATGTGTGTGTGTGTGTGTGTGTGTTTGTTTCAAAATCAACGGTTTCGGTTGCCTTGCTGAATGATTTGGCCCCAAAAAGATATCGGTAAAAAGCTATTAACAAATTCCTGGGAAGTTTGCAGTTGTGTTCTTCACTTCTTTTTTAGGTTTTGTTAACTCAAGTAGCAGCAGCAACAGCAACAGCAGCGTCAAATTGGCTCGAATGCTAGCGGATATTTTGTGAGTGAGTGTTTTGGCCACAACAGAAATTGGCCAAAGTTTCGACGAGTGTTATTTATTTATATGTGCTTGTTAAATTAGCTAGCTTAATTTATGAACTTTAGAAAAATTATTCTTAAATATGAATATAAGCTGAGTGAGAACTGATCTAGATAAAACCAGTCAACACCTTAAGAGTCTGAATGCTAATAAACTAGATTATTTAATTTTCTAATACGATTTTCAAACATTTTACTGCGTTTTAATCTGCACTTTTATTTAAGAATTAACCTTTTTCCATAAAGCTAATGCGCATTGCCAGGCACTTTACAGCTCAAAAGCATATCCTCAAAAATTCCTATGTAAGACTTTGCAATCGACTGTACTTCTTGACGAGCAAAAAAAAAAAAAAATCAAAATTTACGCAGCTGAAATGCTTTTTTTTTACTTCAATTACACAAGAAACAACAATGTGAGGCAGCATGTGATAAAAAAAAGTAGAGCAAATTCCATAGGATCAGTGAGTGCTGCTTCTGATTCTGTTTAGCTTTCAATTCTCAGCTCAGTGGCTTGCCAACCAAATGACGACACCTGAAGGCAGTTGGGAATATTTTGTTTGTACCTTTATCGAGTCGAAGACAAAATAGCTCTCAGGTATCTGTTGAGCTATCTGCTTTTGAGACCATGTGCGAAACGTACAAGCGAAATAACAACGCGTAAATCCTTTTCACACAACACACACACACACACACACAAACACACAATCTGTGTTCCTGGAAGACGCACACACAAAGAAGCTGAGCAGCTTTTTTCTCGCATTATTTTATTTGAATTATTTGAATTGTTGTTGTTGTTGTTGTTGTTGTCTTCTGGCTTCTGACTGGAACAGGAAGGGATTCGCATTGCGTTTTGGGGGTTGTTCTCTCCTGACAAAACGCACTTTTCTAACAACAATGAAATCGTAATAAATATTCAAAACAAAACTGCAAAATCAAATTACGCAATAGCCGCTAAAATCAAAAGAGGAAAAAAAAAAACAATACAATAAACAACGCTGCAAAATGCAATATACAAATTAATACATAAAAAAAACACGTCAATTTTATCTATAAATAAAATATAAAATTTAATTGCTATATTTTTCTGGTATTTCAACTAATTGACCTTGTGCACTACTTTGATATGGCCATAAGAATATAAATACAAATAAATGAATCACACAATTCATTTTCAAAAGTTGCACTCCGTAAATTGAAGCCAGTTTTCTATTGGTTTTGTTCTTTTTTTTAATATCTTATTTTTTATTGTGTATTCCTTCTCTCTTCTGCTTCCTCTCTTTCCACATTTGTTTTTATTGCCATATTCGCTTGTTTATTCGAAATTATGACACACTTTAATAGGAAATACCAGATTTTTGGAATATTTATGTGTTATTTTTCTCTTGTTCTGCTGATTCTTCAACTTGTCAATAAAGTGCAATTTCAAGTGTTTTTCGGTGATTTTGATTGGTTTCTTATTTGAATACTAGTTTTTAATTTGTGCAGCATCGAATATCTTTCCGGTCATATTGCGTAATAATTTTATTCTTCTGCTCGTCAAACAAATTTTTGCAAATTTATTTAAAGTAAGAAAACTATGAATTTTTCCTGAGATTTCACTAAGGAATTTGAACTAACTAACGAGATATTTAAACAAACTCTGGTAAAAAATATTATGTTAAATTTTATTAATTTTTTTCTCTGTATTTTGATAATGTCAAACTATAACTGAACTTATCTGAAGCTAAACATAAACAGTAAATTATCATAGCAATAAATTATAAGTACGATTTACAATTTTCAACTGATTTGCCAACTTGCTGAGAAGCAGTACAAGTATTTTAGGCCTGGCTGTGGAACAAGCCTTCCAAGAAGTGGGTGTGTCAAAGAAAAGGGGGACTGATTGGCAACCAGGTAGCATCTGTCAGTGGCAATGGTCTACAGCCAAAAGCAAGATGTGGCACAGGAAGTGCTGCACTTGACAAGTCGCAACTTGTAAAGGTCATGTGGGGGGGTGTGGCATGTAAGCATATATATTACACATGTTCGCATAATGTTGCAGTTATGCCACAAGCAGCAGTAGCAGTTGCAGTCGCAGTCGCAGTTACCGCACTTTTGTGTGCTCAAAAATAAGTTAAGAAAATGGCAAAAATATTGCCCAAAAATAAATGTTGCATAGCTAGACTTACCGCAGTGCTTTGGGGCGCCCCATGGTGCACACATCAAAGCCTAGTGCATATCGAAGCTGTGTGGCATATTGCATAAAACGAGGCACGCATTATGGATTATCAGAGAGGAGGCGTGCAAAACTCTGAGTTATGACATGCCTCCAAAATCGCAGTGGGTGTGCGTGCAAAAAAAATGGGTGTGTATCACCGAATACCGTTAGATATCATAACCTAGAAATTGGTGTTCAAGTGTGTGTGCGGTAACAATTGAGTAATTCAAGTTAGCTGCAATTGACAGGCATGCGAAATTCACATTCATTCTGCATGTGGCAACGACATCTGTCAGCAAGTCTGATGACAACATTTTGACATAACAGTTTAAATGTCAGAGTTGAATTATATCTTGAAATTTAGCTGTATTCTTACTCATTAATATTCAATTATGTTTCTATTCTGTTTATTTAATAAAATACAAACTTTTGCTGATAATAAAAGGGACTAAAATTAAATCAGTTATTTTAGCTGAAATTTAATTAATAGTTTGGGTGCATTTTTTTTCATACAAAGTTTAGAGTTTTTCTTCATTAATTCTGAACAACACAAAGTGCATTTTATCGTTTAATATCAGTCACACTTAACTCGCTGCCAACTGTCAAAATCCAGCTTGATTAATTAGTTATGCAACGTGTTGCAGCTCAAAGAATGATGATGGAAATGCAAGTGACTGATAAAAAAAAATGGGGCAACATTAGAACGCAGTCCAGAACAAATGACAGTTATGCGTTTACGCAACGCTGCACACAACAAGAAAAAAATGTAAAAAAAATAAATAATAAAAGAAGAAAATGTAGAAATAAGCTAAAAAAAACTTTGTGTGTTAATTTACGCGTATCTTCAAGATACGCTTGCCTTGTCACAATTATAAATTGTAATTGTAATTGTAATTTTGATTGTGATTGTTATTGTTGCAGTTGTTGTTTATTGTTTTGATATTTTCGAAACAAGAATCTGAGCGTAAACCAATTAATTGCTTAGAGAACAGCATAATTAGTATGGGAACAAGCATTTTTTGTGCACTTACTAAATCGGAATGGAAGCAGTTAATTCTTCTATTGTGGGAAAGCAATACACTGCAATAAATAATGTCTGGCAATGCATAGTTACCTGCAAGAAGAAGAGCATAAGGGGAATATTAGAGTTAATCATAGAGTAAAACTGGAGTAAAAAGTATTAATTATAATATAGTAAATAGTAGTAAAAATGCTTGAATTTAATTTAAAAAATGATAATATCACAGAACTATATTTAACTCAAAACCAAGTAGTTTTGATTAAAAATAATTAAATTAAATAATATATTATTTTTTTTATTAAATTCGAGCATTTTAACTACTATTATACAAGATAAATAAAATAGCTTTGGTTTCAGAATTTGGAAGTTCTCTGCTCTACCTAAAATAAATTTTGCCAACAGCCTATTATATTGTGAGCAATATCTTGCCCGCAAACTTTAATAGGGGGTTTCCATTACCGTTGCATGCCCCAATCCCCATGTTTATACATACATATATCAAGAACGCGACTCGACAAACGTCAAGTGGCAAAAAACTGTCAGTTCTAGCGACAAATTCTCCACGTGTTGTCGCCGTGTTGTGTTGTATGTTGTGTGTTGTGTGTTTGGCTGTGTTGTGTGTGTGCATTGCTCAAACCCAATTAAAAATGTCAAAAAATGGGAATACCTGTAGGTAGTTAGCAGTTAGCGCACGCAGTAAATATTCATCACGCCAAACCAAAGCGAAAGGCAGCTCCATTCCACTGCCACTGCCACTCCCCCCTAGGATTTCCATCAAACTCAGTAGGAATACGAAGCCAACTCGAACTCGAACCCCCTTTTGATGCCACGCATTTGGAGCGCGTCACACAGTTTAACTTTTCATTTCGCGGCTGAGCTGTACCGGAGTGGAGCACGGAGCATGGACACAGGCTCGTCAAATCGAATAAGAAGGGGGGTGAGCTTGGGAGGGGGGTGTATGTGGGGCGTCTGCTGTTGCTGCTTATCAGCATGAGACGCACACATGTCAGTAGACAGCCGCCATGGAATGCATTGTGGACCGAGAAAACAATTGCGTTTGTATGTTTTCCACTTTTCGTGCCTCGTCAGCAAAATTAAAAAATAGATACGCAAACGGGTTGGTTTGCCTGGCATTGAGCAATTTAAGAGAGGGCGTTGTGCGGGGGGGGCTGAGCACAACTTCTATAAAAGAAACACAAATACATACACAGACGCTGATGCGGCTCAGTGGACTACAGGCTTCCTGCCACCGACTCGTTTACATTCATTCTACGAATTCAAATGTCACACAAGGATCGAAAGGTACGCATGGCCAGTTTGGCAGCCCCACTGACCCCCCGCCCACTTCTATGTAGCTTGTGTGCGTTGGTTTATTGCAAAAATACACAGGGGCACAGCCAACGAGCCAGGAGCTGGCCAGAAGCTGCTGATGGCCAGAACAGAGCACAGCAAACACAGCAGCTGCTTTTCTCATTTCATTTTTCTTCTTTTTGGTTTTCTTTTTTTAGCCAGCGTCACAAATCTAATAGAAGTAACAGGGCAGGGCTCGTCGTGACCAGACTTGCCATGTCCTGGCCACGTATTGAACAAATGCCTAAAAATGTCACTGTGCCCCGCACGATAACTACTGTGAATTGTGGGCGTGTGCTGCCAGCCAGCCAACAACACATCAGACGAAGGACACACAGGACACAGGACACATGGCAACATTTTTCGATTCTGTTTTTGTTTCAATGAGTCTGGCGCGTGTGTGTGTGTGTGTGTTTGTGTGTGTGTATTTTTATTGTATATATCATTGATGAATACGCCGATAACAAATCTCAATCAAATGTCAAAAAGGTAACAGGCACAGCAGACAGCAGGCAAGCGAGGATGTTGGCCACGTTATTTGCGTTACATGCGGTAATGTTGCAATTTTCACGCAGTCCACGGGTCGTATGCGCAATTGTTCCCCCTGTCAATGCGACAGGTGTGCGTATATGTCTCGCTTTCTGTGTGTGTGTGTGTGTGTGTGTCTTTCCCTAACTTTGCTGACAGCTGAAATTGTCTTTACAATTTTGCAAACTGTCAAAAAGTTTAGCAGCTCAGTTTGAGTTAAAATGCATTTTTATTCCCCTCGCTTGCTAATTTCTTATGCAAGCGCAAAGTGTCAAATGTGTAAAAGGGTTGACTAACAACAGCTAATTGAAATGGTGGAATGTGGCACAGACTGAGACAGAGAATTTCTCTGGTGTGTTTGCAATTTTACCCTCTATCATTGTTTATCCTATAATCTAGTTCCTAATTGAAGTCTTCTTCTGTTAGTCAATTATAATTTATTATTTTTTCTTAGCAAGCAAACTATGGATAATTATTTAAAATCCAAATTTAATGAGTTGTATACAAAAATCTTAAATTATAGTTGTTATGCAATTTTATATATACTTTAATATTTTTTAATAATCTCATTTTTATTATAATAATTGTTTTAAATTTTTAAGTTGATGGAATTGATTCAGTTTCATTTTAGGCTAAGTTCAAACTTTAAATTCACTTCAAAAATAAACCCCACTTTGGCCAAGGCTTTCAAGCACTCAACCAGCCTCAAAAGCATTGCTTTCCGTATACCCTGCCTCCTCAACCCCCTTCAAGTGCCATTGAAGAGCTAAGCGCACTAATTGACAAGCAAGCAAAAATATTTACGTACTCCAAGTCCAAACATTCTAATCAATGCACTACGCGTCACAAAGGCCAAATGCAAAAAAGAAAGCGAAAGAAACACACACAAAAAAGAAGACGAAAATCAATGGACAATGTGCAGCAAGTAGGAGCGCGGAAGACAAAGAGAGAGAGAGAGAGAGAGGGGGGGTCGAGGAGTTGGTAAAGAGAACATAGGAAAATACACGAGGCCTATCAGCAGGCTAACAGTACATGCAGTTCGCATAGAAGTGGAAGAAAAAGCAGCAGCCTTTCAAACAAACAACAATCGCCTGATGCTGCTGCTGCTGCCGCTGCAGAAACAGTCGAATTCATCAAAGTGACCCTCAACTTTGTCCCCCACTACTTCGCTCCCCATCTGTCTCACTCTCTCTCTCTCTCCTTTTCTCTATTCAACTCTGTCTGTCTAACTGTCAAAATGCGTCGAAGCGAACATCATTGGATTTGTGATTGAACAAAAATTTCCATACATTGACTTTTTCTTTTGTGTGCACGCGCGGGGGTTAGGGGAGTGGTTGCTTTCATTTGTGTAGGCTGGGGGGAGTTGGGGAGTTTGGTTGGGTTTACTGAAATCGTTTCATTTGCAAAATGCATGCTGGAGTGATAATGCTAAGCGGACGAGGCCCCAGTCGTAATAAAAGAGAAAAAACGTTCATTAGTACGCGGCTAGCCTACAAACGAAACAACCACACCCCCTCCCCCTTCAACACACACACACACCCCGTTTCTCCTTGCTACGCGCCGTGTTTTTCAAAGAATTTATATTTACGGTATTGTAAGTTATGCAGTCGAATGAATCTCACAAATCGTCAAAATGTCCAAGGGTTAGCAACTGGACAGCCTTTTTTGGAGTGGATTTCGCTGTACGATTAAGGCTGTTATATATCGAGGATATGTCACCTTTCTACCTACTCAACCTCACATCCCCCTTAGTCCATCCATCCAAAACATCCATCGCCTAGGACAATTCGATTTGGCTACAGCGTTCAATAATTGTGTAAAACGTTTTCAGTTTTACATTTCAATCTTAATTTAGTTTTTGGCATAACGTTTGCCTAGCATTCTAAAAAAAAAAATGTATTGGGAAAGGGGGTGGGGTGAAAGCCAGCTAAAGCTTAAGCCATGTGTGGCATGAGTTACGCTGTGTGTGTGTGTTTGTGTGTGTGTGTGGGCTAAAAGGCAAATTGTTATTTTTGTTGTTTGGCATGTTGGCCAGTTGATTTTTTGGCTAATGAAGTTTGTCATTGAGCTTTATTTAATTTGCTGTTGCCACAGATGTTCGCGGAATGGGTTCGCAATGATAAGGGATTGAATTTGAATTTAAATTGACATTTTCGATGTACAATGAACAATGTCTGCGTACATCAAATCTATGCAGATGTCAATGCGTATAAAAACAAGCAAAAAGCGTCAAATAAATAGATCCATTAGTGATATAATATCACTAAAATTTATATTATATATATTTATATTAGGCACATTCTTAGCAGCTTTTAAATAATAATATCATATCTAAAAACAGAAACTGTGACTGTTTCTATGTTCTTTAAATGGTTTATCTAACTTCCTATATAAACTACCCATTCAACTTAGTCCACACCCATTAAATAACTTGATTAATACCCTAACTAACTAATAATCCTGGTCATTCACCGACACACACACACACACACACACACAACACAACACACAAGCCTGACAACGTTTAACCACAAGCAAGCTGCTCAAAAAGCCATTACTTTAATCGAATTTTTGTGAGTTTCAGCAAATGAGCTAACAGCAACAACAACAACAACAACAGCAACAACAACACTAGAAATAACAACAGTATCAAATGCGGAAGAGGACTCAACTGCAACGCCTCCTGTGCGGGAATTTAATAAACTTCAAACAGGAATATTGGCAAATAAAAATACGAAAATACAAAATGAAAGAGGCAGATGGAAGAGCGGGGGCGGGGGCATGATAAGAGGGGTGCAAAATGGCTAACAAACATGCAATTAAGTCGTTAATACTTCATCGATCTAATACACGCGGACAGCAGAAGCAGAAGGTTCTCTGGCCAAGGATTAAAGCATTAGCGCGTGCGAAGCTAAAGGCTCGACAAGTGTGAGAGAGAGCGAGGGGGAGAGAGAGATGGTGGGGGGGGAGGTGCTGTTAGATAGAGATAGATCTGTGGACAAGCGGAAACGGAAGTGGAAACTGGCCAAGCAACGATTGCAGACATTTGATTAGTTTGTTTGCCATACTCACACACACACACTCACACACTTACACACACACTCACACTCACACTCATTGTGATATGCAATTACGATATAAAAGTTAAACAAGCAAGCGATACGCGAATACGACGGATTCAGGACTAAAGTCGAAAAGTATTGCTTTCTGGACGCGCTTTTCAAGCATTTGATTAAAAACGCAAACAGCCGACGAACACACTCCAAACCGATGCCAACCGATACCAACCGATGCCAGCCGATGCCAACAGTGTTGTCCTGGCATTAACCAAGCGCATAAAAAATTAACAACGACGAATGTCCAAAGCAAATACAAACACAATTCATCAGTTCGCCGTTTTTCGTTTACCTGTAATAAAAATCATAACTGTTCCTGTGTGTGGGTGGGTGGGTGGCCCTTTTGGGTGGTTACTCAAAATACACAAATACGCACATATTGAGCTAACGACCGTCACAGCAGCATCAGCAGTGGAACGAGTAGCGAGTGGCCAGTAACGAGTAGCGAGTAGTGTGGGTGCGAGTGAATACACTCAGCATAAATAGTGAGTATAAAATAAGTATAAAATAAGTTTGAATCTGATGAGGGATCAAAATTAGACAACAGCCTATTAAAATCTTGATGCAAATATGTTTTTATAGCAACTTTGTAGAAGTTATTTAAATTCTATTTTAAGTATTCCAACCAATTAAAAAGAAGATGATCTAAAATTCTTAAACTTTATCTAGATGATAGAAACTTATAAAACAGCTCATGTAAGACCTGATTGTAGATGAATGATCAAAAATGCTAGTTATTTAATTGTGAAAGAAAACATTTTATTTTGATCTCAAGTATATATTTACTTTATAAAGATTATTCGTACTGAAGTCAGGATTTTAAGACAAATATATGCAAAATTTAAGACTGATTGAGAATGTTAGTTATTAAATTGTTAACTACAACATTTTATTTAGATTTTAAGTTTACATTTACATAATAAAGAATATTCAAACTTAAGTCAAGAATTTTTAGACTAATATATCAAAAATACTTATGGAGAATGATTGAAATTTAATTGTTAACTAGAACATTTTATTTACATTTCAAGTATAAATTTGCTTAATAAAGATTTTTCATATTCAAGTCAAGAATTGTTAGGCTTATTTATGTTAAATTTTGGACTGAATAGATTTTCTTCTTAAAGTTCCATAAATTTTGAGCAAATTTAAAATAAAGAGCAGTATTTAAATTAAGCACATCACTTTTCTCTAAGTGTAACGAGCAGCTATGCCAGCCCGTATCTGTCTGTGTGCGTGTGTAAAAGGTAAAAACCAATCAAGAGCATCAATAAAAGGCACGTCAATCAGCATGGTGGTGCGGGGGTGCGGGCGGGTCAGCTCAGCTCGTAGGCTCAGACTCAGCATCAGCATCCGCCTCAGCCTCAGACTTAGATCAAGCACCACTTCCACCTAACAGTCACCCCACCCAACCACTCAACCGCCCAAGCACCCGCTGTGCAGCCAGCACGAACACAAAAAAATAAATTCATATTTCCGTGTATGCGTGCGGGCTTTTGTCTAGCATCGCCTGCCCCACATGCCACAATCCCCCCCCCACACCACCCTTCCCGTCATCTAAAATGGAACGCGGTTTTTAGTTCAGTCAAGCTGTCATATCGACGCTTTTGCATGCCAAGGATTGCTGCCTCGTGCCCCAATCTCTTGCCCCACCTACTGGCTGCTGCCGGACTCTCCTGGAGTCTGGCCTGATGGGCACATATCATGATTTTTCAATAAATTCAACGGCCATGCGGCACTTTGCTCATTGAATTTTGAACAGCGATCTGACGAGTGACGCGACTTACACACACACACACACACAAACACACATACATGTGTGCGTGTGTGTGTGTGTGTGTGAGTCAAAAACTGCTGGCGATTTGCACGGATTGTCAGCAGCACTTAAAAAATGTTGAGCACTGGCAACTGTTCAAAAAGGAAACTTAAATTTCCCTGAATTTGGAAACTAGTGAAAAATTCTAAAAACATATCCAAAAAATTTAACACCCAGTAAAAAGTAGAAATATTTATATATTTATATTATTTGCATTTAGTTTTTAATAAATTAAAAAGTCTACATTTAGCAACGTTTATTATTTATCAAGGCGGATATACCTTATCAAAGCTAAAATTATATTTTTTGCTTAGTCCGTTAGAATTGAATAATTCAAGGTTTTTTTTTAATATTTGCTTTAGTATTTAATATAAATACGTTGCACGATTCCGATAACATTTTAAATTTAGTTGCTTATAATCATTTTAAATTCTTGTACGCATCTACATAAATATTTATATGTAAATATATATATATTTTATATATATTATATATGGATATTATTCAAGACCTGCTACTGCTTCCCATTCCTTGGTACAATCAACTAAAACAAAAGACGGCCGTTAATCAGTCGCCGGGTGGAAAAGTAATAACTCAGCGGAACCCAAAACGCATATCGGAGACTGGCATTGCAGCCAGCGAATCATGTCCAGGACCACGCCGCAATTGTGTCCTTTCGCATAGGATCCCCTTCCAATTCCAAGTCAATTTATGAAACTCCTTCAAAGCGCACGCATTGCTGCATTAATGCGTATGGAAAACAATTTTTTTGTGGGTTTAAGGCGAAAAAAAAGTTATGAATTTGCTGAGGGTTGTAATGCATTAGTGTGTGCGTGTGCGTGTGCGTGTGTGTGTGTTTGTGTTCGGTTGCTATTGAAAGGAACTCGCGATTTCAATGCATATCCTTTCACTTTTTGGTAAGCCACATTTTGGGTGTCTCAGTTGACGCAAAAAAAAATGCGGAAAAAAAATTATGAAATTGAATACAACAACAACAACAAAGTGTGTGTGTGTGTGTGTGGGTGGGTGTGTGTTTGGCAAAAGGGTTCAGACGCATGGGTGTAGCTAATGCCACACACACGCACACACACAAAAGGGGGGTGTAGCACGGGGAAGGGTATACAAAATTCCACTCGAACTCTTTGCGTCTGATGATTTTTTTGTATTTAATCAACAGCAAATTTAAGAGTAATACGAAAAAAATCAGCTAACTCCAATTTTATTAATGAAAAAGTCAAGTGATTTGCTAAAAAGTGGGCGTGGCACACACCACACGCACAACTCGTTAGGGGTTGACACAACAAACAACCAACAAAAAAAAAAGGGCTACCAAAAAAAAAAAAACGCTTTAAATAATGCGTGAAACTTATGAATATTTAATATGAAATATAAAATATAAGTTTATTTCCCGAAAGAGTCTTAAGTAAAATGAATCTATTGCAATAGATCATTTTAACTTTAATTTATTCAAACATCTTTTGTTTAGTTTCTTTTTCTAGTAATTTCTATGTCTAAACAAGTTTTTATTTACTTTGAACTTTAAACTTTGTATTATAAAATTATACATAAAAAAAGGTGTGTCTCAAAAAACCAATGATTAACTATCGTTTGAGCATTTGCATCACTAATGAAATCTATTTTAAGAACTATTTTTTATATTTTTGTGCATTTTAGATAAAACTCAATTTATTTAAATTGATCAACTTATTTTATAATTAAGAACTTGGGCAGAAAATATAGTTTTTAAAATTCCATTTCAAGTTTTATTTTTCATTTATTTACTCAGTGAAAACTTATATTTTTGTACACTTTGTTGTGCTGCCAAAAACCCCAACTATAGCCTGACACATTTCCAATAGTGTCAGGGCACGCACACTCATTTTTTATCCCTATGAAGAGAGAGAGAGAGAGAGAGAGAGAGAGAGAGAGAGAGAGGGAGTAGAGCAGCCGTAACGTTTTTGTGCCTACAATTTTGGGCTATTTTGGGTCTACAAGCGAACCCAAAAAACTTTTTTTTTGTTGGGCTGCAACGGGAATTGTTGTGTTGCTGCCACCGCCTGTGTTCAATTGCCCAGTAGCAACAGCAACAGCAACAACAACAACAATAAGGCCAACATGAACATTGATTGGATCAACTGGCAACTTTTTAATAACAACAATTTAGGCAATGCTGGCTCTGACGTCATTGCCCCAACTGCTAACGCATATACATTTTTTGGCAACTGCGTTTTATACTCCCTTTGTGATTTAATTGCAGCTTATGCATATATATATATATAAATATATATATATATAGTCTACATATTCTTGATCAGCAACAGTTAATAATATAATTCTGTTCTAAAATATGCAGTTGAATTTTAAAAGTTTTAAACAATTTGAGTTTTGGGCAGCGTGTGCAAAATTCGGTTCAGTTTTTTGTGTTCCTTTTTTGTACTTTAATGTTGTGCGTGTCACACACCAAGGCAGCAACACACACACACACACACACACAAATACACACTTATAGGCATTTTGCTGCGCCATTTAATGACATTTCTTTATATCTTTTGTTGCGTTTTTTCATTATTCCCTTGTTGTTTTAGGCATTTGTGTAAATATAAAATGCTGCAGTTGCCCCCAAGCATGTTGCCTCAGTCTCATACTTCATCTTCCCAGCGCTCTCTCTCTCTCTCTCTCTCTCTCTCTCTCTTTATTACTTCTTCGCTTTCCTTCACTCACTTTCTTCGGTATCTTAGCAGTCTCTTTCTGCGCATTCGCTGCACGTTTCACGGCCTAGCTGTAATTTATTGTGTATACGCCTCAGTGCGCCAAAAATGCGTGCGGCATGAGTAATTAGCAGCCGCAGGACGCAGCCAATGTGTACTCAGTGTACACACACATAACATACACACACCCACACACCCCCACACACACTCTCACACACTTTTTCATTATTTCAATAAATAATTGCCTAATTGCATTAGCCCCAAAAATTATGCTGCACTTTTGCACTTCAAAGCGCTGCCTACTCAATTCACTCCACACTTTCACTCTGCCAGCGGTGCGGGGAGGGTTTGGGTAAATATTTGCCCAAAACTGGGTGACAATTTGCTGCACAAATGCGTAACTGCCTGCTGTGTGTGTGTGTGTGCGTGTGTGTTTGTGTGTGCAACCCCCAAAAGCCAAATAAATGTTGATGCTTTTTTCGGGCTGCCCATTTCAAACATTTTGTTGCTGTCATCCCCCTACCCGCTGGCATTTACCCCCTACCCTGGCGTGTAGCCACCCTTAAGCACAAAAGAAAATTGATTTTTCCGCAGTTATGTTCGGCTGCAGTCTGCGTTTTATGTGCGTTGCGAGAGGCCTTCGCATACAAAAACGCAATTCTCTAAGTTTCGAGAGTCCCTTTTCCCAAAAATTCTCCAACTCTCCATTCTCATGCCATGTGCCATGGGCATAAATTATGTGCGTGTGCGGCTCCTCTTTGTGTGTGTGTTTGTATGTGTGTGTGTATGTGTGTGTGTGTGTGTGTGTGTGTGTGTGTGTGTGTTGTGTATGTGCCCAGTTGTGCTTTAGATTGGAGGCAGTGTGCGCCTGTGCGTCGTTTGTATTGTTTTGACACTTTTGCTTGAGTTGATTTGCAGCAGGAACGGCAACTGGGATTACTTAGACAGGGTTGGGACTGTCAATTGGGGGTTGTGGGTTGGGGTATTGATATGAAGACAAATGACATCTTTAGTTTTTTGTGCTTGCACCAGCCCCAAACCCTAAATTTGCCGTGCTGTGCATAGCTGATTGTCACTTTTAGATCGTCTGCAATTTTTGGTCGGTAAATTTGATATGTCGACATACAAAATGGTTATGTGAAAAGCAGCTAAAAAGTTGTTGTATAACCAGAAATTGTCTGGGATACCCAAATATGTAAATATAAGCATATAAGGCCACTGCTTCATAATAGCTTACTTCGTGTAGCTGTTTTAGAGGGTTTAGATAGTTGAATAATTGAGAATATTTCATATTTTAGTTATTAAAGCTTAAAGTTGTAAAGTCTATCTCTTAATTTCAGATATCAGATATTAATATCAGATATTATTATTGTTGTTAAAGATTCAAGATTTACATAATCGTTGACATCTAAAGGAAAATTAAGCTAATTAAGTAAGTTAGAGACTTAAATGAAAAGGACTCAAATAATTTTGTGTTTTTATTCTTAACATGACTGCAAAAAAACAAAAGAAATAATAAATAAAAAACTTTGTTGCCTTTCAAAATACTTCAGCGCAGCTTTAAATAAAAAATTTCAGATAAATGACAAGACAATAGAATAGACAATAGACAAATAGAATTGTTGCAATTTTTAATATATTAAATCACAACAATAATTCTGAAAGGATTAAGGATGAGTTTAACATAAAGGAAAATATCTTAAGAACATTGAATTTGGACACAATTAGAGCTAAATATTTAAATTAAAAAATTAGTCTGTCACAAGACCGAAGTCCGTCTAAATATCCAAACAAATGTCACAATTATAAGCGATGGCTATAAAATTGTAGTAAATACATAAAACTTTTATCAACGTTTACAAATTGCTTTCAAAATTATCGCTTTAAAAGCAATTTCAATTTCTTTCAAGGCACATGCTCAACCCCCAAAAAAATGACAAATGAGAAAAGCCTTGACAAGTCTGACTTGGTCAACATGGAGTTTAGATCTGTGCAAGTACAACACCTATTTGGACAGAAGGCAGGGGCTGCGACATGATGAAGAAACCGGTTTAAGGATATCAAGGGGATATATCAAAGTAGCGGCTGTTTGTGGCAACTGCAATTAGTTTGGAACGGCACACGCCTGTCACATCAGCGATTTTGACAGCTTAACAGCAGTGAAAGGGAAAAGGAAATGGAAATGGAAAAAGCAACCCTTGCTCAAAAAATTGCAACAAAGATGCTGACGACGTTGCTTAATTAACTGGACCCCAGAATGAAATGTAACCGCGGTTGCAAGCGCAGTGCGCAGTGTTGCACTTCACTGATTCAGGGGTTGCTTTTGATGATGACGTTGCTGCTGCTGCGGCTGTTGCTGCTACTGTTGTTTCTGCAGCTGCAACAAAATCGACGTACGGTATTATGTAGCGATATCCACCCTTTGCAAAGGGGCGCCACTCTCGACCCTGTTGGCCTTTGGCATGTGTAGGAGCAGGAGCAGGAGCGTGAGAAGGAGAGGGTTGCAGTAGCGTGTGCAGCGAGTCGCTGGCTTCATTATCAGCGCAGCGCATTTCCAGCACGTGCCTCAAAGCAAGGACACAGGATACAGGGTACAGGGAACAGGGTACAGGGAACAGTTAACTGGCAGCAGGCTGCACTCGTTGCGTGTCCGAGATTTTTCCTCCTTTTTCCAATGCCGCTTGTATAGAGAGCCAAAGGTGGTTGCCAGGACGACGGCGCTTTCCACTCGAATTTTCTTCAAAAGAAATTGCATTTTTTTTTCCTTACTTGCTTGTTGTTGTTGTGGTTGCATGTCAAAGTGGCAGCAAGAGTTGTGGGGAAGGGGAGTGGATGAGGTGGCACTGTGTGCATTCAGCTGTTGAGCATCGGTGGTGTGGTGGTTGCTATGGGTGGGCTAACATTGTTATACTGTCCAGGATGGGGTGTTAACAAACTCGAAAGTAACATTTTTACTCGCTTTGTACAATGAAATTGCCTCGGTTTGGCATTGCTGGCATATGTTTATGATGTTATTGTCCGGGACCTGAATGCTGCGCACAGGGATGTAATTCTAACAAAATCGATAATGAGCTGCAGAAGAACATACGCTTACCGAACTTAATCTGACTGTGAGTGTTTAGTTAATTGTTATGCAAACATTTAGTTACCTGCAAGGAAAGAAAGAGAGATTAATTAGTAAGGCATTTTATTGTAATAATTGATTTATACTAAAATAATTATGTAAATATCTTTGTATATCTAAATTTAAAACAAAGTACATTTTTCTTAATTTTTTATTTAATCTTTGATATATTTCGCATTTAACATTTACGAAAAACACCACATCTTATTTAATTATCTATATTATTCATATGCGCACTTATACTTTTATAACAAAGACTGACTAATACACTGCCAGAACAATTACGAATGCAACTCCCACACACATACTAACACAGCTTACACTGCAGCTGACCAATGGGAGATGGCGCATGTAATGCTTATTTGGCAAACAGCAAAAACAACTATTTAACGAACAGCGTTCGTGCACTAAGTAAATGCAAACACGAAATAAAAACAAGCAACAAAAAGTCACAAATCCGACGAATTAAAATTCACAGCAATGCACGAACTTAAAACGACGAAGCGAAAAGCGCATGCGAATAAATTGCAGCGAGCGAGCAGCAACAACAACGCAGTGTGAGCCGAACAGTTGCCGAGCCAACTGAACGGAACGATCATACCAATTTCGTTCGTTGTATATGTCGCTCTCATTTCTCTATATCTGTCTCTGTCTCGAACTTGCAAAAAAGTGCACTCATACGAGCGCATTAGTATGCACACTAATATCAGCTTTGTGCAATCTGATTGGACGCATTGAATGCGTATAAATGGCGTTTTGCTTGTTGGAATGCTAAGCCCAAAAGCATTGCGTTGGACAGGAGCCAGACACAACAACAAAACATCAATCAAAATGCGAAAGATAGCAAATAGTAATATTTTTAAATATTAAAGATACCATATGAAGCAAAATGTTATAGCACCTGTTTGGCAGTTATACACTTTGTTATTCAGCGAATGAATATCAGTCAACAATTAGTGATTATTGCATAACAGAATAACAAAAAACACGTCAGAGCAAACAACAAAAACAAATGAGCATTTGTCTGCGTGTGAGCTATATGCACACATATATGTTTTTTATAGCCTTTATATAGATATCTATACATATATATATATATATATTAATTCCTCTATGTTCTTTTTTTTGCGTATTATTTTTTATATGCGCACTCGCGTGATTTCCGCAAATTTAACCTACATTTTGTATTTTGGCAAAAGCGATGAACAGCAAAAAACGAAATGTGAAAATAAAGTGCAGGCCCGGGGAAGCGAGCAGCAGAAACAAAGAGAGATATAGAAAGAGAGAGAGAGGGAGCGCATGTAAGCGCTTTTTGAGTTGATTTTTTTCCAGTTGTATGGTTCTGATGCCGCTTTGGGCGAACTTTCTTTAGCATATGCAGGCGTCTATACCTGAGTAAGTTATTCTCTACAAGTTTGCGAGTCGCTCTCTCCATCTGCATATGTATGTGTGTGTGTGTGCTATGCGCAGCTGAATTAATACACTTGTGCCAGACTGAAACTAACATACACACACACTGGAACAAAGCAAGTTTAAATTCTTCACGAATCTGCGAAGCAAAGCAAACAAGCAGCAAAATATATATATATATATATATGTGTACGCATACATACGCATGCATATCGGCACACACACGTGTATCGGCATATCTTGTTTGTTCTAAGCTACCAACACAGGCGCACTGCGAAACAAGGTCAAATGCAGTTATTTGCTCAGTCGACGTCGGCAAATTTGGCACTGCCAAAAAAAAAAAACAAAAGATGATACACAGAAAGGCATACTCGACTGGCAAATACTCTTTACAAACAGTTGCATAACTTCTACAGATCATACAAATTGACGTTGATCACTCATAATATATAAATATTATATTAAATAATTTTCTATTTCTTTTTTGTGGAGTTAAGCTGCCTTTCAACTTATTTTTATTATTTCTGTCAATAATTTAATGCTAACAGGGTATGGTCAAATAAATAACCAAACATTTTTTACTGCCAGTTGTTGCATAGCAGCCAACATGTATGTATGTGTATGTATATGTTTGTGTGTTTAGTAACTGTTTGATTTATCTTTTCCGTTGTTGTTGTTGTTGTTGTTGCTGTTGCCGCTGCTGTTGTGAAGTTTCTGCGCCTGCTCCGCAAGCTTTCGTTGCGTTTACTTTTGCCATTATTATTATTATTATCGGCTTTTGCATTTTTCAAGGATATTCGTCGTCGTTGCGATGTGGTCTCTTATCTTCTTCTCACTCCTTTTTTTCTCTATCCCTCTCTCTTTGGCACTTTGTTTGGTGAACAGCAAACGAGAACAGCAACGAGATCTTCGTGTTAGTTAGTCAAAGGAATTCCAGGAATTGGTCGAGCATGCAATAGGTGAGAACTGAAACTTAAAGATGTTTCTGCGCGTGGTTCTCTATTTGAATATGCATATGTACATATATATACATATATATATATATATATATATATATATGTGTATATGGGAGTGTGCTGAAGAGTTTGTTTGTTGAATGAATTGAATAAATGCGCGCTTTGCACAGTGTCTTCAATTAAGCAATTAATGCATATGAATTATGCAAAATTTGAATGTGGAATTTTCGACTTGCGGATTGACCTTCACATAAGAAAGATTTTCATGTGCAAGCATGACTAAGCCATTTAAAAAGGCTAACGAATGTAAATAAATTAAAGTTATAGACTTCAAATTAGTATTGATCTGAAGAACTTCAATTTGACATAGCAGTCGAAATTTTAAAATACATTTCAAAAGCTCTCTTTACATTTGGACTACTTGGCAAATGTTTATTCAATAAAACGTGAAAAAAATAAGAGACCGATCCTTAATTAATTACCTCATTTAGCAGTTAAATAATATATTTGTATAGCTTACTTTTAATCAATTCTGTAATGGACAACTAAAGTTGAGCTCCTAAACTGTTTTCGTATGCCAATAATATAATTTATTAACTTAATAAAGTTTAAATTAATGTTAACAAAAATCCCTGCATCTTTTTCACATGCAATCATTTTACTCAGGATGCGAAAGTTGATTTTATTCACGAAAATTCGCAGATGTCTGCTGCTGTCGTCATGTTGAATGCACACATTAACTAAATTCCGACTATAAATACGGATCGGTAGCATATATATAGAAACTATATATGAACATTTGCAGTGTATGGAACCTCTATGTACGCGCACAGAACCCGGACTCGGACTGACTCGCGCTGACAAATAAAAAATTATTTACTTTTTTGTTCGACAAACCAAAAATATAAAAAAATACAAAATAAATAAAAAAAAATAAGTAAAATAAAGGCGCATTTGTAGTGCGCTCTCTGTTGCACAAGCAACAGCTTTGGCCCTCTCGTTTGCACATACTCTTTGACTATGCACAGTGTGTGCGTGAGTGTGTGTGTGTGTGTGTGTGTGTATATTTGCTGAGATCTGCGACTGGTACAGAGCTCAACAGCAACAAAGAGCAGCAGCAGCAGCGGCATTTTGCTGTTATTCGTCATTGCTGACCTTGGTTGCAATCTTGACTGTGTTGTTTTTTGTTTGGCAATAATATCAGTCTTGTTCTGGCCGTACTCTGTTCGCATTTCAAGTTTTATTTTTTTCCTCTTTTATTTTGCAAAATTTTTTTTTGTTAAAAATTTATTATTTGCATTTTAGATATGCAAACAACTCGACAGCTGCTGATCAAACGGAAGCGCGTCAATTGCAGTTAAACACGATTTAGTAATCATACGCCCCATCATCCCAGCTAAATTATAACATTTAAATTAATTAATTTAATAATGTATAATTGCAGGAGCAGTGCTTAACAAATTTCCAAAAAAGTTTAATAAAAAGTTGGTAATACAAATTAACAACAAATATTTTCCATTCAAATGCCAAATATTAAAAAAAAAAGTACAAATGTGTTTTATTTGTTGTTGTTGTTGGTATGGTTAGTTTGATATTTTTTTTATTTTCATCACTATTTGCCAGACAGAAAGAGAGCCACCCTGTAGCAGCTGGGCTGGGCGGCGTTTTAGACTTTGCAGCATTGCAAAAATACGCGCAAACACACAAAAAGTATCTCACAGATACACGCAGCAAGCGTGTAGGAGCGGGCTGCCGGGGGGAGGCAAACAGAGGCGCAACCCACCGAAAACAGAAACGCCGCAACAATAAAATACAACAAAAAAAATAAGGCGCAGACACGCTGCACACAAGTGTCCCAGTTCCACGAATCTTTCATTCTACGCTGCTTCCACAACGACAGCGCTCAGCGAAAAATACGGCAAAGCGAGTAAAAAAAATAACACTAATACATAATAATAACAACAACAGCAAAAACCAAAAAAAACAAAATCAACAACACACAGCCGCGAAATTTCGTCGTCGGCATCCACACACAGTTATAGATATAATGGCGACTGATAGACAGCTGCAGATACATTTTGCACACTGTCGCAAAGTATATATTGTTTGTGCTCTTTTTATTTGCACTTTACTGCGTTGGCGTCGTGCAACTGTACATATGTATTTGTATATATAAGCACACACTTACATACATTCATAAAATCGCCATTATATATTTTTTTTATTTATTATATCACTTAATTTATGAACTTTTGCATTTCGCACTGTTTATTTTTTAATATTTTTGTTTTGTTGATGTTTTTCTTGTTTTTTAGATTATGTGCACTGTTATGTCATTTGACATAATTTTTGAATTATTTTTTACTTTTATCAGTAAATCTATTTTGCGGAAGCATTCTAAAATATTCGGTGACTC
Source organism: Drosophila demipolita (assembly GCA_035042405.1). Lineage (NCBI taxonomy): Eukaryota > Metazoa > Arthropoda > Insecta > Diptera > Drosophilidae > Drosophila > Drosophila demipolita. Next base: position 1,323,449 of record JAWNLI010000044.1, on the reverse strand, counting down.
ATTAAATTGTTTGACTTTCTTGGCAATGTAATAGTTAGTAAAAGTTTTAAACTGTAAAAGAATATTTTCAGATTTTAAACATACAATTGTTTAAATTTGAATTCCACTAAATGATTTGTTTAAAAAAAACTTTTTCTGAGCCGATTAAATGCAAAAATCTCCTTAAAAGCTGAGCAGATTTAAGCTACAGTTTTATTATGTAGTTTTGAGTAAATTATATACAGTTAAACCTCGATTAGCACATTGTTTTGGGAGATTGCTGAACGGTTGAATTTATATGCAATTTTAAATTTGTATATCTATATTTACATATATATATATATTTTGTGTATGGCAGTCGAGCATTTGCAGAGTTAAGCGCATTTATATATATATTTTATTTTATTTAGCGATTATCTCATTAAAACACATTATGTATGCATTCAATTTATACCCCTTTTGCGCAGTGAATACAAAAACAAAGAGCACAACAACACCCCCTACCCCTAAACGACAGGCCCCACTTGCAGTCTGACAACCCGACTGACATTTAACAAAACAAATTCATTTTCGGGTTTCTTTTCGTTGTTGTTTTTGTTGTTGCTGCAGTTTTTTGTTGTTGTTGTGTGTCTGGCGCAATTTCGAAGTCACAATTGGAAGACTTTGAGCTGATGACATTCAGCGCAAAGCACAAAGCACACAAATAGTCAGCACATGCAGGGGGCAGAGGGGCAATTGTGAGAAGCACACATACACACACACACACACAAAATGAAATCAAATTAAATGCAAATTTGCTGTTGCAAAAAATGCGGGTTTTTGTATAATTTTTGTTTTTTTTTTGTGGCATTTCCCCTTTTATTTATTGTTCATTGCATTGCAAATTGCGCAGTGCACTTGAATTTTAACAAAATATGTTATTATATTTGTTATATATATAAAAAATATACATATATATTTATATATAATATATATATATATATTTATATATATAATAAACAATAGCATTTCTTTGATATTTGAAGGCATACAAATATTGAGAGCAAATAAAATACATCATTAAAGCGCTCATCAACATTAACATCATCATTATCATTATCATCTGACACAACAGATTGCCGTTAAATGTATTACCAACAACAACAACAACAACAATAACAACATTAGCAGACAAGACGACCTCAACGTCGACGTCGACGTCGTCGCTTCCCCCAACGTTGACTTCGATGCCTTCGCTTCAAGTTCAAGTTCAAGATAAATTTTATTTTATTTTATTTCAGCTGCCTTTTTTCCTTTTCTTTTTACGCTGCTTTTTTACATGCCCGCACAGCAACGCAGATACTTTGTCTAAGTGTGTGTGTGTGTGTGTATCTGTGTCTTGTTGCTGCTTTATATGCATAAATATTTTCATTCATACAGCCAAAGCCAGCTCGCTGAATGAAGTGGCAGCTTTGCTGCTGCTTAAACGATTTTCTTTTCAGCTGTGCTCCAAAAACGTTTATTTTTTTCTTTCTTTCTTTTCACATCAAAATGATGCAAGAAAAGAAATTATAACCGATTTATATGAGTCACAGTTATGGGCAGAGATTTGGTATTTACATAAAAAACGGTCCAATTTGAGCTCCATTTTATAATAATATATATTACATTACTCTGACAAAAATTATGTTAGCAAATGTCAAGTTTTGGATAAGTTAATGTAAACAATGTCAAAATTGTGTTGGCCACAATTTGTGTACAAGTTTAAAAGTAACCAAAAAAAAAAAATGTTTAGTTCAGTTTTGAGCAAGTTACGATTGAACCCAACACAAAGTATAAATTTTAATAATAAATACTTTGCCTAAATTTGAAAAATAAACGTGTTTCCAGTTTTAAATGTGATCTTAAGCTAAGCATGTCTAAAAATACCTTTCTTTTGAAAAAGATTCAGTTGCGACAAAGACAAACACGACGCAAAAATCAATCTTAAGCCATAAAACGCTTTTTTTTTAAAAGAATCAAAATTGTAATTTAGGCGTCAAGCAATGATTAAAACAGCCCTTTTAAAAATCTGTTTATTTGAGGCTGTGAAATATTTGCACCTTTCAACTTTGGAATGCATTTCGAAAACCTTTAATGCTGTTCATTGGTCAGCAATCAGCTTTCAGTCTGTCAGTCAGCACAAACCGTTTGATATACACAAATAAGAGAATTTATACCTCTGGCATAATATGTATATATAAATATATATATATCTAAAATTTATGTATATCCTTAGAAATGTGACAGCGTGGGCTGAATTTCAACAGCTGTGACTATACAATTCAGCGTTATGACAACTGCAATTTGTAGATACAAATCTAACACCTACACACACACACACACACACACACACACTGATACCCACTGGAGTACAATGAGGCCGCGTCGCACTTTCGTTTGGCTGCCAAAATGCCATAACTTTCGGTTTCTTTGAGACGGCGACGCTGCCAAGTTGGGTGTCTCCAGTGGCAGAGTCGACCCTCAAAGGTCCCCGTCGCATTTGCCACGTTGTTGCACGCAATCAGCAACAACAGCAATAAAGGCAACAGTAATAAATAAAATGTGTGCGAGTGTGTCTCTCTCACTCAGTATGTGTGTTTGTGTGTGTGCACACCACCAACACACACACAGAAACTCAAAGTAAAAAGTAAAAGTCATGCGACAAAGCAAATTTCTTTTTTTTTTTCATTTTTCCTTTTTTTTTTGCAGTAAATTGCAGGCGACATTTTCGTTTTGTTTGGTTTTATTTTATTTTTGTATTTTTTTTTTGTGCTGTATTTTTTTGGTGCGTCTTTTGTGTCAGTTTGAAGTCGTGACAAACGCGTCTGGGACAAATTTGAGTGCCGGCTTTGCATATATACCTATATAGAGATATAGTTATATATAGATATATACAAATATACAAATATACCTTATGCATTTGTGCACAAAACAAAGTATCTACAAATGTGTGTATATTTTATTTTTGTGGGTGTTTGAGTGTGTGTGTGTGTGTGTGTGGCAAATTTTGTCGTAGGCGTCGTTTGAATGCGTCATTGCTGAAAGAAATGTTTGACTCTCTTTTGTCTTCTTATTGTCATTGTTTATAATATATTAAAAATCAATTGTTTCCTAAACATTTCGTTTTTTTTTTATTGTGGGCGACCTTTCGAACAATAAGTGTGTTGATTATGAATATGAAAAGCTGTTGAATAATGTCAAAATAAATTGAATTGTTGCAATTGCAAGAGACACTTCGATGAAAATCAGAGTTGGTTGTAATTTATTTAACTTTTGAAAACTAGCTAAAAATACACAATCAAATGGCACCTCTACAAAATGCTGTTACTAAAATTCAAAGATAAAGTTTTAAGAACTTTAAGTAAATTGAATTCAGATTGCGTTAAGCGGTTTTGCGAGGCAGCCAAGTCAGGGCGAATTTAGACAAATCCCTTTAACAAAAAACCTTTTAACCTAAGCCACTATTGATGGCCCCCCTATCGCACACACACACACACACACACAAATTCACACACACTCAGACTCCCGTAGATGTAAAACTAAAACCTTTTATCAAAGATAAATAAAATGACTGCAAAAGCAGAAAACAAACAAGCCAAACGAGTCGCAAAACCAGACAACGCTCTGTTGGCCAATTCAATTTTTGGGGCGTTGCATGCGACAAATGCAGCTGCAAAGTTGGCCAAAAGCACTAACTAGACTAGACACATACCCAGCAATTGGCTATAAAGTCTTTTATATATAACGAAATATATTTTAATACAAGAAAAAATAAAAATAATAAATAAAAAATTCTATTATATTTTGTATGTTTCAAAAACCCTAGCAGAAATAAAAAAAAACTTTATTTACAGGGTATAATCTGTGAAAATATATGCCTCATGTGTGTCGCATATATCTATTAAAATCTATAAAATTCCCTGAAGCAAGTATAGCATTTTTAGCTGCAGCAGTGTCACACTTCCTATCTGCCGCGTCCAATCTGGGGAAACATATTCTTCCCATGTGTGTGTGTGTGTGTGTGGCAACATATGCAATGCCAGTGCAAACAGAATGCATAGCTCCAGGAACCAAAAATAAAAACAAAAAAACAAAAGAAAAAACCCAAAAAAACGAGGAAGAAAACAAGGGGGAAGTGGGAGTTGTTGGATGGTGAAAAGCTGCTCTGTCTGTGAGTTTGCTGCAGCCGTTAGTAAAATAAATTAAAATATTTTTATCTACACTCGTGCACGTAGCATGCAACAACCCTCAGCAATAGTAGCAGCAAAATATACACACACTAACACACACACACACACACATAGACACACAGCTGGTGGCAAAAGTTTTTCCAAGCGTTCGCATTTCCGCCTTGCCATGTACAACGAAAGTTTTCAACAAGCCACCCAAACCAACCCGCCTCTACCACCCCCCCCCCCCCCTACACCGCACACAACCACAACTGGCTGCAATTTGCAACCCCTCAGTGTGGCAGCTACAAAGTATGCTATAGTTTGTGGCGCTGCACTTGGAAAATGGAAATATTATGAAATAATTGCAACTACATAACAGGGTTGCTTGCATTTGCTTAAAAACCTGTTACAGTCGCACTCATTTCCTTACTCACTCTCTCCCTCTCTCACTCTCTTTTGCTATCTCTCTCTATGTGTTCCCGTCTCGCTTTGGCCTTTTGTGTACTTGTGTCTCGTCTGCTTTTTGGCGCATTGCACTATGCGAAAAATGCCGCATGAGGCAATCTACATGCAAAAAGTGAAAGTTTCTGTTGCTCCTTTTTTGGCCTTTCAATGACGGTGCTACATGTGTGTGTGCGTGTGTGTGTGTGTTATGCGCTATGCTGTCTTTTGGACTCTGCATTTTTTTTTTTTTTTTTTGTTGTTTCTGGGTGGGTTGTGCAGTCAGCTGGCGTCGTCCCTTTGCCTTGCTGCAGGCCGAGGGTTGTTGTGTTTCATAATGATGACAAGCCAGAAACGTTGATGCTGCTGCCTCATCATCATCATCATCATCATCATCATCATGAGTATGATGATGACAATGACGTTGTGCAGGTTCAACCCCCATGCACCTCTCTCGCTCTCTTTCACTCTATCTCTCTCTGTGTCTTTTATATTTTCATTGATTTTTTGCCTTTTGCGGGCGGGCAACAAAACAAAAATAAATAGAAAAAAAATCAAGCCAAGTTTCAGGGCAACACAAACTGCATTTTTTCTCTGCGACTGCAGACAATGCGACAGACGAGAGAGGGGGGGTTGTGGGTTGTGGTAGCTGCTGCCTGCATAGCAAATTCATTTAAAATTGTCAGCATGTTGTAGTTGTGTGTGTGTTGGTGTTCGTGTGTGTGTGTGTGTGTGTTGCCGTCTGGCAAGGAAATCACAGACGATAAGGAAATGAGTGAAAATTCATTTGGACCGTGTGCCCAACTCGTGTCTCCCTCTCTATATATAAGTATATATATATATATATATATATATATATATATGTATGTATGTATGTAGTATATAGTGTATATCGTAGTACTATTATCTACTACGCTCTACTACTATTTACTACTATCGAGCCCAAATGACTGTGGCTTTCTTTTGTCTCTCTCCCTCTCTCTCTTTCTCTCTTGATACATATACCTATCTCTGTCTTTGTGCTGGGGTCATAATTTGCTTGCATTTTGCTCTTGCTACACATTTTCTGTGGCTGCGCAGTCTCTGCACTTGAGCAATTTATCGCATTTATTGCAGCTTGGCTTTTTTTTCCCAAGCTCAACGTATTTTTCATTAGAAATTTGTGTGTATATTTGTGTGTTTGTGTGTGTGTCTGTGTTTGTGTGTGGCTTCCTGCGGCACTTTTGTCTGCTAGTTAATTTGTGTGATTTGCTGTTGTATTTTTGTGCACGGGGGCATGGGCATTTGTGGCTATAACTCCTTCAAGTGGGCGTTTCGCCCATGAATATTGTCTATGCCAAATGAATGCATATGTATTGGCCATGAGTCAATCGCAATTGCATTGCATTCTTCTACGTATTCCGCTTTGGCGTAGTAATTTCAAATAAATTGATGGATGTTTTTTTTTTTTGTTGCCTGCAATTAGCTCTTTTCAAGAAATACTAATGGAAAAGTCTTGTAACTTAGCTGGGCACAAAATCAACCCATCTACATTAAATCTACTTTTTTTGCACAACTCAGTATGTAATTACTATTTTTTTTATCAAGGTCTCCAGTATTGGCTGAACATATTACAAAAAAAGGAATTAAAAATTTCTTAGATCTGCCATTTAGTCTGGTCCTATTCCTAAACATTCTACTCAGAATTATTTTTATTGTATTTGTTTCCTTCTCTATTTTCCTATGGTTTAAAGCTGTATGATTTTCTTCTCTATTATTCCCTTTAATATTACCTCTTAAATTTCTTGTACTTTAAACTTACTTACAATTAAATTCAGAAATAACCAAAACTAATTTCAACCATGTTTTGGAACAGATAAAGAGGAAAAATGAAAGCCTGACACATGCATTTCCATTTACGCTAAATAACCACTTTTTTCATACAAAAAACTGCAATTCCTATTGCGATTGTGGATTGCACATGGTGTTCCAATGATGGAGGGGGCGTTGAGGGGGGCTGCACATTCAATAAATTGAAAGCAAACCCAAAAGCGAGCCGCAAATAAATCCACCAATGCATTGATGATTTATTTATGCTGTAAAAACAGTCAAAGTCTGCAGAGAAAACAAAAGAAAAAAAAGCAAAAGCTAGGGAAACATGGCAAAAATTCAGCATTGCACTTTATCGTAAAATTTATTTATTAAAAAGTTTTTTTCAACGTTGCCAAAACAAACAGCAAATCCCTGCACAAAAAAAAAAGACGAATAAAAGGCAACGCCATAGTATTAATGGAATATTGCCGAAAATTCTGCAGAAAAGCGCATGCAAACAATAATACACACACACACACACATAGACACACACACACAGGCACAACAAATTACAAAAGCAAACAAAAAGCGACGCTTAAAACCCAGACACAAATTTCACAGAAACTGCTGCAAAAACATATATGGCAAAAAATAGAAAATGGCAAATGTTATTTTTATGCTGTTGTTGCAGTTTGCGGATTGTTTGGACTGCAGTGCAGAAGGCGTCACTGCAGCACTTTGTGCCCCTACCCACCTCCAGCCACGCCCCACAACGTGCAGAGGAAACGAACTTTTAGGCGACACAGGCAACAAATGGATAAAAAATAAAAAACACCCAGTCAAATATCGAAATTATATTAGCCACTAGCAAAGCGGAAATGAAAAAGGACATGTGAGTGGGAGGTGAAAAAAGCATAGATGCAAAAAAGTGAAATGTTGAAAATATGCATACAGAAAGAGCGAAACAGCAAAAGAAAAATAGAGAGAAAAAAAAAAATGAATAGTAAAGTGGAAAAGTGTGGAAACTGAAAAATAGAACTGCAACGAGCAGAAAACTATTTCAAAACTGGACACTATGGAAAATTGTATACACTAGAGAACCTGGAGTATTCTCAATTATTCGGTTATTTCCGGTGAGTTGTTTCCAAAGCCAAAACAATCGATTAAGTGAAAAAGTAAGTAAAAAAAACATTAACTTTAAAAACTTTTCAAATAAATAAGTAATTATTCAGTTACATTTGATAGAAAGATTTCCTAGACGAAAATAATTTATCTTAAGCTTGCAGCATTTATTCTACTTAATTTGCATATTATTCATATCTAGTATTGATGGATCATAATAACTATTAATAGTTGCATTTAATGTATGCAAAAGATATTCTGGATTTGCATATATTATTCATCGTAAGTACAATAGAAATAGTACCACAGCAAATATTATAGTATAATTATTATTTAAGAAACCTGTACAAAAAGTTGCTGGTAGATTTAATATAGTTGATCTATAACAGTTAATCCCACATTAAATGTTAAATGAAACACTTAAAAATTGGAAACAGTTTCAGAAGCAGCTCGAATGACTTTAATTAAGTGATTATAAAAATTGCTTATTTGCATTTTAGTTTAAGTCTCAAATCAACTTGTTGCTTATCGGTGATAAATATAGTAGAAGTAGATATACATATATACACAGTATAAATTTAGGTATCTAGGTAAATTGAATAGGTATTTATTTTAATAGGTTTTTTCTGGATCTTCCCCTAATCATGCAACAAATGTTAAACCATTTTGCATTTAAATACCCGGGAAAATCTTATAAATATTTCCTATTTTTGAACTTTTATATATTTAATATTATATTTTATTTTAAATTTAAATTTGATGAAATTTTTGACTGAATTTAGTTAATATTAAATAAAAAATATATAATTAGCTGTACAAATTTATATATGTAATATTATATTTTATTTTAAATTTAAATTTGATTAAATTGTTTGCTTTGTGTTTTTGACTGAATTTAGTTAATATTAAATAAAAAAATATATAATTAACTGTACCAATTTATATATGTAATATTATATTTTATTTTAAACTTTAATTTAATTCGACTATTTGCTTGGTGTATTTCTTGACTGACTTTAGTTAATATTGAACTGAATAATAATAATAACTGAATAACTGAATAAATATCTGAATACTATATCAGATTTTTATATGGTCTAGTTAAGGTATACAAATGGCTGAATATATTTTATGGGGGCTTATGCAAAATGGCTTGTGTGTAAAAAGTTGCTCGTTGTTGTTGCTGTTGTTGTTGTTGGATTGCATGTGGGGAGACTGGGGAAAGGACATGCAATAAAATGCCAGTTGGAGGTTTCGGGTGGGGGTTGGGGGATATGCGGGCGCCGACGTCTGCAGGCAACTAGGGCATGGGCAGAGGCAGTGGCAGAGGCGGCGGCTGTGGCTGCCACTCGAGTCGTGTCTAAATTAAACTTCATCATCATCAACACAAACGAAATACGGAGGAGGCAAGCAAACAAAGCGCACCGCAGCGGGGCGTGGCAAACGCCTCAATGGGCGTTTGGGAATTTTTTCCTAAAAATTGCATAGACCATTATTGTTGTTGCTTGTTGTTGCTGTTGCCGTTGTTGTTGTTGTTGTTGTTGCTTGTTGCTTTTGGCCCTTTTTTTACTTTGCCAGCTGCAGAAATTGGCATTTTTTGTAGTAGCACAAAAACAACAAGAAGAAGAAGAACAACAACAACAACAATATTCCCAGCAAAAGGACAGCAAGGAAATCAGAAATTATTGTAGATTGCAGGTGGGGTGGTGGGGGGTGGGTGACGGCGTAGGCAAGAACGGACAATGTCTGACCAGCATGCAACGACAGGACTCTGAAACACAGTCCTGGCATGCAAAAAAATATATAAATACAAAAAGAAAAAAGGTCTGGTAAAAAAAAGAGGCAAGTGAAGTGCATAAATGGATTTTATAACGTCCAATGCTAAAGTAAATTTATGCTTTTTAATGCAATTGCAGAACGAACCAGACCGTAAGTGGGCGGCGCATTGGGTGCCAAATGGGTTTTACATGGGTGGGGCACAGAGCACGCCTCAGTGGACGTGGCTAAAAGCATTCAGATTCACTTGGCCAAATGGTAGACTGTGGACTGTGGGGTTAATGGATCTGCATGCAGCAGGTCTGCTGCTGCTGCTCTGCAGTTCTGCAGTCTCTCCTCGCTCCTCGCTCCTCGCAGACAAAGTGACATTTGTCGTTAATTGCAAAATTTATGACTAGAAATCCGGCAAGCAGCAAAACAGCTAAAATACCATTTGGCCAATGCCGCAGGCGCCACATCAAAACTTAACCGCAAAATCAGCAAAATGAAAAAAAAAATACAAACAAAAACAAATTCCTGAAAAATGGCAAAACAACAACAACAACAACTTACGTGCAGTTAGACGGCCTAATTAGTTGGCATACAAAGCGTTCGCTTACCTGGAAGCAAAGTGAAGAAAAGCGAAAAGAAAATTGCATAAATTAATTTGGAAAATATATATAAATATATATATAAATATGGCTTTTAAGTAGCTTATGTCTGAAACAAATGACACAAAATTAGGACTTAAATTCAATATTTATTTAAGTCTTAATTTTGTGCAATTATTATTTAAAGTTGTTAAGTATTTTCTTTTCAACTTTAATAAAGATTTGTAAGCTAGAAAAAAAAAATGCTTTTAAATTTAGAAAAATCATTCGCTTAACTAAATTTATTTTATGAATTTATATACAAAAAATATGTATTTAATCATGGATTTTATTTTATATTTATTTTTATTTTATATACAAAAAATATATATTTAACCATAAATTTTATGAAAGCAATTCAGCATTAATTATTATTAAAAAATGCGCTATCAAAAATTCTACAAACTATCAGCAAATAGCTTAGTTTATTTGCAGCACATATTCTTTTTGGCCAACTCAAATAACTTGGCTATGCATTTAAGTGGAGCTTTGCATTTCAAATGTTGCCCTGCTCCATATTTATATTTAAGCCCCAAAAGCTGCCAGATCCGATTTACAGACCATTGCACAGCTTGGCTCTGTCGGAACGCAACCAGGCACAACAATAAAAGTTTGTATATATATATATATATATATATATAGAGTCATAGAGGCAAGAGTGCAGTTAACGCATCTTTAAGCCAGATACTGGCTCTGGCTTTGGGCCACTTTGCGCTCTGTTGACTCAAAAGTCGTAGTCAAGTTAACTTCTTACGCTTCGTTGCCTAATTTCGCTTGTAAGTCACACTTTAAACGTGTTGTGGCAAAGCGGGGGGAGTTTGTGGGGTGGGGGGGGAGGAAGTGAGTGTTATATAAAGCAATGCATTTCTATTGCGGCTTTTGTTTTTTTTTATTATTTTTTTCGTTTGTTTTTTTGGCTCTTACGAAATCAGGTGTCAGTTGAGGGAGCTCTTTTGTGCTCTTCTCTGCAGCGACTAATTTATGCATTTTTCTCAGGCAAACGTTATGCGTGGTTGCATTTGCCACTGCCACTGCCCCCGCCCCTGCCCGCTGCAAGGTGTTTTCATTTACACACACTGCGTCGATCTGCGATAATGTTTTGTGATCCCAACTTCAATTACACTCAGCTCCGACTGCCTGCAGAGTTTTCTCAATTTCAATTTTTTTGGCTTTTGCATATTTTTGGGTTATTTTTTCTTAGAGAAAATTTGAAATGAATTCGAGTGCAGTTGTGCGCGGTGTGAATGAGCCCATAAAATGGGTAACAAAAAAACTGCAGTTTTATGGCCGCGATTTACAGAACCAGTCCAAAAATTGTAGACAACAAAAAAAAAGAGAGACAGCCGACAAACAAAAAAAAAAAGAAGAAAGAAACACGTCGGCAATCTTGGTAACCATGAAATTGAATTGCTACTTTGAAGTGCACTCAACGTCGAACCGCGTCGCACTCGTTGGAGTCCGGGGTGAGGTTAGGGCGGAGTGTACGTTAGAGGGGGCAAGGGTTAACTGCACACATGGCTGCACTGCTGATAGGTAGTCAAGGTGGGATGGGGGGGGGGGGGGGTGGGAATGCTACTGCTGCTGGCCACCTAGTTACCCATTCTAATTACCAAAAATGCAGCCACGGCAACGAACGAAGCCCTGACTTTGTTGCAAGTGCAGGGCTCAGCATGGGGTATGGAGAAATCGGAGCAGGGTTACGGGGCACTCTGAAGAGTTCATTAGAGGCGCTGTGAAAAAGAATTGGTGGAAAAAAAAACTGAGGAACAAGAATGAAGCTTCAAAGCGGGTTTGTCTTTTGCGGCGTTATGTGTTTTTAAGCGGGGAAATTAGTGCAAAGTCAGTTTGGCTTAAACAGTAAGAAAGAGCCAGGTTTAGGAAATATTATTAAATAATATAATAAGATCTGGAATATAGAGATCCACTGCGAGCAGGAAGAGTGCCCAAATTCACGCAATATTTAATTAAGATTAATATAAGAGTTATAGTTGTAATTTTACATAAAGTAACAAGAATTAAGAAAAATAAATTAGACGTATTTGAAAAAATTTGGAAATTCTTTTAGATAAAATTGAGTAGTTTATTTAGTTTACTTAAGGACATTATAAAATCCATGTATATAGACCGAAATGAACTCGGGTTCCGCTTCTGGCTCAAAGTGTAAATAATCCAGCAAAGATTATCGTTTTTTTAACAACTATATTCTTAACTAGAATTCATAACGGTTCAACACCCGATCCTATATCGATTGAGTCTACAAGTAAAGTGATTAGAAATTCTGCGTTTTCAGTATTCCAACTACATTTTCTCTGTCCTTCTTCCTCTCCATTAACAGTTAACTTTGTCTAGCCACTTTATAATTGAATTAGCTGTGTAGTTGCGTATTAAAAATATATTATGACTGTGCTATGTACAGTTAGTTTGTGCTTTAAATTCAAGCAAAATTGAAGCAGCAGTCAGATTGCCATGAAAATTACTTATTTCCCATTAAGTATTGGGTATTGCATACACTGAAGATTCAAAGTTGGAGTTGGAGTCGGAGTAGGAGTCGGAGTCGGAGTTGGAGTCGGAGTTGAATCGAGTCGCGTAACCAAGCCAGCAATTAAGCGGAGCTCTTTGCTTTTCCTGGCGTGCTGGCGTAACGGTAAATGCTGCATATGTGAGTTGATTGCGTGTTTTTTTTTGTTGTTGTTTTGGGAACCCCTTTTGCTTCTTCACTCGCTCACTCTCACTGTCTCTCTGTCTCTCTCTCTGTTTCTCTCTGCAGTCTAATTCGGTCTTTGTTTTGGGTTGTTCTTTGTTTTAACGGAAGCTGTTGCTGTTGTTTTTATGCTTTTTAATTTCCTTAACAATTTCTTTTGTGCTTTTTGTGTTTCCACTTCTGTTCGCATAACTGCGATGAGTGCACTCCAAACGTCTTTGCTTCACTTGCTTCCCAAGAGTTATACATATATATATATATATGCATGTGTGTGTGAGGGAGAAGAAAAGGCTTGTAAAAGGCGTAGCCAAACAAATCAAACGAAAAATCAAAATACATATAAATATAAATACATATGTATATGCATGTGTGTGTGAAGTAGAACCTCATGTGACACACAATGGTTGAGAGTGCTGACGCCGGCGCTCAAAGATTGGGGCAATTTACAGAGGCAGCAACAGCAACGAGCTCGAAGAAGTCAAGATTTTTTTTCCGTTTTGTGAAGTGTGTGTTTAACATGCGTATATATTATACTTGACTTAATAAGCTGTTATTAAAAACAAATTGGAAGACGAGAGCCAAATAAAAAATAAAAAAAAAACCGCACACACAAAAAGGGTTCCTAACAATTAAATAATCATTTTTCTTCCGTTTCAACAGATTCAGAAGGTGGGCGCTGGCAGCAGTTGCATTCGTTGAGAATGCAGCTAAAAAAAAATGTGGTAGCGGGAGAGATAACATTTATTTTTCATTTTATTACCATAAATAATTAAAGCTATTAGAATTGTCTAATTTTAGACGACTTTTTGGCGTATATTCGCCACTTGGCTAAATTTTTATTTGTGCGTCACTTCGATAAGCGAAAAGAAATATTTCACAGGTTCCATTAAATATTATAGCATATATTTTTAAATATTTTAATGAATACGTCATAAAATACTCTCGGAAATTAGGTTACAGAAAATAAATTAAGAAAAGAATATTAATAGATAAGTGATTCAGTTATTGCAGTTCTTTCAATTCGAACAAATTAACTTGAAACTTAGTTGAATTTCAAAATCGATTAAGAAAATTAGTTTCATGCTTCATTATCTTTTAGCAAAAGAAAAAATAGTAAGAAATTATTAGAATAATCAAATAAAATTATTTATATTAACCATAAAAAAAATGTTCTGCAAGTAACGATTATGTTACAATTAACTTCACATGCCACATATCTAGTCAATTTGTCAACTCCACCCACTCTCTTGACCTATCTGTACACAGCTTTCGTTCAGTAGAAGAAGAAGAAATTTCAACTACGCCTCTTTATGATGGACGTTTATGATCTAAACCAGCCCAACCGCATGGCGATCTTAACGACTGCAAAAGCTTTTACACGATGCTTGCCCAAAAGCTCCGAAATACAAAAAAAATGTGTGTGAGCGCAAAAGCGTCGCTAGCTTTTGCATTTGTTGGAGAGCGGCAAAAAAAAAAATATGTAGGCCTATGAAATTAGTTTTTTATTGTTGCTGTATTTCATTTTGGCGGTGTCTAGCATTGCGACGTAGCCAATTTTAGATTTCCTTAGTGCTTGTTGTAGTTGTGATTGCGGTTGTTGTTGTTCTTGCAGTTGAGCTTTTTTTAGTTTATTTTGTTGTTGGATTGTATTGCGCGTGAATGTCATTTGAAAAGCTCAGCGCGCTGCAAAAGTACATGTGTTTGTGTGTGTGTGTGTGTGCGTCTACGCACATTTTTAATTATGTTGTGCGAGCTCAAGGTTTTTTCTATCGCTGCTGTATATTTTTATTTTTTGAAACTATTTGTTGCTGTGCAGGCGTTGGCGATAGAGCGTATAGGCCTCTGCTTGCCCTCTTGCGCTGCCCGCTTTACCCCTCACAACAAACCTCACCCTTTGTACCAGGCATTTTCAGCAAGTTTAATTGTGGGCCTCAATAATTTTGATGTGAGTCTGACACAATCTACTAATAGCCGAACAATAAAAAATAAATACGGAAATAGTTTCGCGCTGCGTTTGCACACACACACACAGACACATATAAAGTATTTATGTTTGTGTAGTTTTTGTGTAAAACTTACGTTATTAATAGACTTGTTTTTCGATTTACTTGTACAATTTTTTTTACTGCGCTTTTTTCATTTTAGTATAACATAAAATAAATGCTTGCGTTTTTTTTTGCTATGTAATAAAAATTTTAATTTATTTTTTTTCGGTGCAAATTTAATGCTTAATTGCAAGATATTTAATTTTGCTTAATATTTAGCTTACAGGAAATGTGATTATGGTTTGTTTGTAACAACAGATTAAGATAAGCAGTTTGGTATAAGTATAAATATTACCTTTTTATTTAAAAATTTTTGTTGACAGTAAAAAAATACTTTATTAAAAAAATAACATTTGCCATTTTTTCTAAATGGCCTCTCTCTCATACACCGTGCCACCCTGCCACACTCTTTGTGACTCATTTCATTTGCATGTCGAAACTTTTCTCAAACTAACACCCTGCAACATATACTAATTTATATGCAATTTTATTGCCATGTTACATGGCCTATAAAAACAAAATATATATATAAAAAAATGGAAACACGCACAAAGTTTATGATTAGCATTGCATATCATTATAAAAATATATAGTTTCATTTCCAGGCCAGAAATAAAACTTGCATGTGTAAGAAATAAAAAATAAAATGCGAAATCAACTGGTTTTATGTGGTGCTAATTCAGCTTATCAAAAAACGCGAAGACACATTCATTATAAAAACCAACAGAAAAATTTAAGAAAAGTCAAAAACGAGAATAAATATTTTTATTAAATATTATTCAAGTACAGTGAAAACCTGCCAGTGTCACTCATTGTATTTGTATTTCTCATATTGTTGCCTTAAATATACACACCAGATATATATATTCATATATATATATATATAAATATGTATGTTACTGGACAGTTGAGCTGGTCATATGCCAGGCCTACCTACACACACAAACAAATATGATGGTTGCTATCTGCAAATTGCGTGTAGGTGTGTGTGTGTGTGTTTGCAAGAGAGAGCATAGAGTTGGAGTAAATATGTATGTATGTATGTATGTTTTTGTTGATATGTCGTTGCCAATGTGCAATGCTACATTGACAAACTATTCGTATTGTGTGTAGCTATTTATTCCCCTGCTGCTAATTGCTAGTTGCCTTTTGCTCCACTTCGCCAAAGCACACACATATACACGCACACCAACGCACTCTTAATCACTCACTTACTCGCTCACGCATATTTCGCACTACGACTTACACTCTCGCATTTAATGGCAAATGGGCTGGCAAAACTTTTTGTATGCAGTCGATAGAGTTGTGGTAAACAGTCAAGCGCCCTCTGGCTGCTATGTGTGTGTGTGTGAAAGAGTGGGCGAGTGATGTTTAGACAATGTGTATATTTGTGTGTGTGTGTGTGTGTTTGCACAAATAGAAACGCATTTCATGTTTGCGTTCGTTCAAATGGATGACAGGCTGCCATTTTGAGTGTGCGAGAGAAATGTGCAGTTATAAATAAAATTTCATGTTTAAGCCGAATAGTTTCGTATTTCTATTATTAATTATTTGGCATTTTATGACCAATTTCAAGCTAATTTATAGAGACCACTTGAAAGAAGTGTGCAGTTAGCTGTATAAGCAAAAAATGCTTCAACGGCAACAGGAGCTATACTTAAAGTTAAGCGATCAAAGAGACGAGTGACTCTTTGTCCCTTTCTGACACGAAGCCTTGTCAACAAGAGCTGAACAACTGTAATAATAACAAATGAGTAGCGCGGCTTAAGCCATTAAGCTTTTCTACTTGGTCGGTCGTCGAGTGACACATTAAATTCGAGCAACTGCAGTGGCTGCTCATAAAAAATGCCACAATTATTAAAGCAGCAGCAAGCAGCGGGCCGCAGAACATGAAGCAGCTATAATGAGCGCAGGGGTGGTGGGGGGTAAGACGCAACAGTGAAATGCAACGAACGCACTTTGCGCAACTGCCGCCGACAACAACAACAAATAGTAATAAGAGACGAAATATTGCGTCAGTTTCAAAAGCCGTGCAGTCTGCGGCGTAGAGAGGGATACGTAGAGGGAGAGGGGGAGAGACTGAGTGAGTAGTTGGGGTAAGGAGCTTTCTGTGTTAGTGTGTGTATGTGTGTTTGTGTATTCTAGGAAAATTAACGATTGTGCAAATGCGCGCTTGCTGTGAAAGAAAGAAAGAGAAAGATAGAAAGAGAGAGAGAGAGCGCGAGGGAATGAGAGACGGAGAAATACAAAGGTGAGCAGGGTAAAAACGCACTTCCGACAAGTGAAAATGCAACAAACACACGACAACAACAACAATAACTGTAAGAAAAGCACGCAAACACTAAATGCGAAGCAAACACATAAAACAAAAGGTTGAAAATAAACCAAATTGTTGTTGCATTTAATTAAATGCGGAAGACCCGCAACGAAGGGCAGCAACAACAAGAACAACACTTAAGCGCACGCACAAAGTGTGAGCGAGATAGCAACTACAGTGTACTACAACGCACAACGCACAACGCACAACGCACAGAAAAAATATTTGGAACGCGCTGCGCTTAAAGTAGGTCAAAGTAGCAGCGACGTCGACAGCGACAGCGGCAGCGTTAATGCCGCAAGGGGGTTGCGTGTTAGCAGAAGCGGCGACTGCGACGCAGCAGCATAAGAAAAGTTTAATTTATGCAAAGAAGAAAAAAATGATTATGCGTTGCGTACAATTGTGTGTGTTTGTGTATTGGTGTGTTTGTGTGTAAGCAACTTTTGCTTTTCTTCAGTTGAGGCCTAATTGTTATTAATCTGCAACGTTGAGTCTCATTAGTAAACCATATAGCACCAAAAAAAAAAAAAATGCGTAGAAAATACAAAACTTATTTTTCAAGCACTTTTCTTTTTTGCATAAATTATAATTATAAAATATTATAATTACATGCGTTATGTGTCTGCGTCTGCAAATGTTTGCAATTGTTTGCGACGCATCGCGACATGTAAAGAAAACACTCAAAAAATAGACACAAAAACTTTCGAAAAACTAAAGTTTTGTCTCTTAACTGAGTGTGACAATGTTTTATAGCCTAGGCCTAAGAGGGACGGCGGGTAATGGACTATAGAAAACTAAGGTACGAGGGGACAGGGTGTGGTAATAATGCTTGGTTAGTTGTATAAGGGAAAATGAGCTGCGTCATTAGCATAAATATTGAATGAACTTCTCCTCTTTTGAGGTTACATTGCAAGAGAAATAGAGAAATAAATGCATTGTTTAGTTTTTGGAAATGATGTCTTATAGAATATAGCTTAAAGCACAAGTAGAACTATTTAGAACTCTGTTCAAAGAGATTACTATTCTAAATTGGTAAGACTATATTTACAAAATTTCATAGCTCTCACAATTTGAGCAGGAAAAATAATATTTGTTTTTTTTTTCTCCGCAAAAACTCACCTTAAGTTCCAATTGCAAATTTGCGTGTTAATCCAAAAAATGCCTTACTTTTTAATTGTAAAAAATGTTTACAAATTGTATTCTTTTTTTTTTTGATAATAATTAAATTACAATATTTTGTAATTTATATGCACTTCACTGCACTTATACCAAAAGTTTATCAATTCTTTTTTACGTTGATTTTGTTTTTACAGTTCAGTTGTTCTCAAAAATGTTTACCAAATAGTTGCTTATATAATTTTAAGCAATAGTTGTTTAAATATGTATTTATAAATATTTTTTAATGTTTATTTGAATAAATTGTTTTTGTTTTTCTTTTTTTTGTTGAAATTTTTTCAATAATTCTTTTATGTTTTATCGAAACGAAATTTTTATGCAAACTAACACACACTTTCTGCTGCTGCTTGTTGTTGTTGTAGTTGATGTTGTTGTTGTTGTTGTGGCTGCTTATTGTTGTGATTGCTGTTGTTGTTGTTGTTGAAGTTGCGGTTGTTGTTGTGTTGCTGTGTTTAGTATTGCGTTTTGTCCGAACCAATAATTTTGAAGAGTTGTCCAATTTTGTTGTTGGCTTAAATTTTTGCGGGTTTTCCTTGTTTTTACTTAGCTGATTTTGTTTTGTTGATTTTTTTGTCGGTTTCCCTTAAATGTTACATTTAATTTCTTTTATTTTTTATTTATAGTTATGTGTGTTTTCTTTGCATTTATTTTATACTTTTTCAATTAGCCAAATAATTTTTTTTCGAATTTATATTTTTAAGTTTTTTCTTTTTGCACGCAGCTTGCCAAAATAGTTTTTTTTTGGTTTTGTTTTGTTTTTGAAATTTGTAGCCCTAAATTATTTTTGCCAATTTAAAATTTTGCATTTGCATTATACGTTTTTTTTTCAGTTCATTTTTGTTTTTAGTTCTTTGTTTGTTTTATAGAAAACATAGTAAAATATTTGGATATTTTTAGTTAGTTAAATGTGCGAAAATTGCTTTTGCATTTGCATCGAGCTGCATGCGCAAATTTTCAGTTATTTTGTCGTGATTTGTTTGTGCAGACATTTTCACAGTGACATTTGGGGCCTGCAAAAAACAAATAGAAATAAACATTAATATTTTTTTTTTAAATATATTAGAATTAATTTTAATTGTTTTGCTTAGTTAAAAAATATATACATATTTATTTTTTTATTTATTTGTTAATTGCGCTAATTTGAATATCTATTTCGTATACTCTAAATAAAACTAAATAAACAAAATATATTCTTTGCAAGGGTATCTAAAACTCATTTTTATTCTTTTCTATTGCAACACTTATGAAACGTTCTATTTAATTGATGAAACAAAATTCATTCATGAGCCAAATAATTTAAAAACTTAATGGGTCTTATCAGTTTTCTAACATGTTTCCATTAATTGCTTAATCTGAAACGCCAGATTCAGACGCATTGCACTGAAATGTTTCAATTTTAATCGCGCTCGAAATTGTTGCTATTTTTGTTTCTGTTTTTTAATATTGTTGTTGTTGTTGTTGTGACTCGCTTTAACATGTGCTTTATTTCAGGAAATTGTCAACGCTTATCGCTCAATAAGAGAGAAAAAAAACCCAAATACTATGCAGATGCAAAAAAAATTATGATTTTAGTTCAGATTTTTGTGAGCTCCAAGGCTGGCCTATATTTAACTATATATATATATATATATATATATATATAAATATATATAAATATATGTATATATATATTTTTTTTTGCTTTATATATTTGATATTTTGCAACCAATTATTCAAAATGGATTTAAATTATTATATGCATTTCATATAAAATTTATTTGGCATCTTGCTGATGCATAAATCAGTTTTTTTTTATAAATAAGATTCTTAAATTTATATCGCCTAAAATTGAGCTTTAATTTAAATAAGCTAGATTTGTTTAAATTAGCTTTATATAAAAAAAATATGTATTTTTATTGCTATTTTATTGCATATTCAAATAATTTCTTATTTTGAAGACAATTTTAAGTTTTTATAGTTTATATTTCGCTTTTAATTACATATTTAAATAATTAATTTTTTTTTAGAAATAATAAAGTTCTTTGTACTTATTTTAAAGAGCAAAACAAGTGTATTTTTAAAGTGCATATTTTATATCCCAGCACATTTATTTTATTCCTTCTTAATGCTTATGCACTTTTCATGTTGCACTCACACACACAACATACACACACACACACACACATACACACGTGCCGCAAAAAGGGGTTCTAGTTCAGCTTTTTTTTTGTATGGGTAGTTCAAAATCTTTGCCTTGGGTATTTTTTTTTTTTGGGGCGGAGCGGGTAGGGTTGTTTATTGTTTGAGGCGCATTTTTCTATTGTTATTGTTGTTGTTGTAGTTGTTGTTATTATTGCTATTGTTGTTGTTGCTTTTTGTTCTAGGCATTGTTGTTGCTTGATTAAAAATGCAGAAGTTTTCGCTTCTGGTTTGCTGCTGCTGCTGCGTTTTCCAGTTTCAGTTGCATGCAGAGCAACCCCAAATTGCTCAATGTTAAAATCACAAGCACACACCATACACACACACACAGTAACACACAAACGCAATTAGTTACGCATAGTCAAAATTGGGATGCGGATGCGAATTGCATTTGTATGGATTTGTCCCGGAACTGAGATGAGAATCTTGCTCCTTATTCAGAAAATTACTTCCAACTAAAATCACATTTTAAGTATCTTAAAGATACAAAAATGCACTTGAATTTTTCTGTTGCACGAATAGTTTTTTTTTAGTTAGATTTTAAAGCGCGAAAAAAAGTTTTGCCATATTTTTTGCAGCAAAACTTAAATTTTTAACTAAAAACTATTTATATATATTTATTAACATTTATTTATAAACATTTATTTTTCTTTTTTTAGCTTTGCAACATAATTAAATTCTTTTGTCTGCTTTTTTCATATTTACTATATTTTATTTATATTTAATTAATTGCATTTTTTTGATTATTATTCAGCTTGCATATATTTTTTTTGTTGCATAATTGTATACATTTTGTATTTATCGTTTGTATTGATTAATAACAATAAACAATGAAATTACCTTCAATCACTTGTTAAATAGACACACACACACACACATACACACTCTCGTACACACTCACACACGTAGAAGATACACCGTCCAAAATTGTTTGTATTTTATGTGAGTATATATGTATGTGTTTGCCGGCCTTGGACGTGTTGTTGGTTTTGTTTTAATTTATTTTATTTTTGTTAAATATATTTATATATTTTGTTATTGTTTAAAACATAAACTAAACTTAAATAATAAATTAAAACAGAGTTCAATTGAAAACTTTCGTTATTTTGGACAATTTATTTGTGCGCTTTTTTGGCTTTGAATTTAGGTTTTTGCTTGCAATTTATATCAAATGGATTTGTATTTATTTTTCTTCTGCATTTCGGTATTGCCGTTGATGTAATATTTTTTATAAATCGTATCTTTGCTTAATTTGAAAATGTTATTTTGCGTTAATTTTGTGCGTTTTTTTATGTTTTTAATTTTGTAATCAGCTTCTGTTTCAATTGCTGTTGCCGTTGCCGTTGTGGGGAAATGTTAAGAGACGAGACGAGAAATGCACACAACGAACGCTGCTGCTGCGAGCTGCGCACCACCGAAACCTAGCGCCGAATAGACGAGCATGAAATTCAAAAATTGCGTTTATGGCCTATCGCCTGGTTGAGGCGGCGGCGGTCGACGCACACAAGCATACAAAATGCACACACACACAGAAACGAACTGCGGAAGAGTGACGGGCAGCGGGCAGAGCCACCACCAGCAGCAGCAGCAGCAGCAGCAAGGAACAGCAAGCAGCAGCAGTAGCAGCGCAACAGCTCCAAGAGCGTAAGAGTAAAACGCAGCCGAACGCAGCAAAGCGCAGCGAAAAAAAACCAACTGAGAGCGGACAGAGAGGCAGCGCCGCGTACGCTCTCGTGTTCACTCTCCCGACTCGTTAGTCGCCAAAAACAAGTTTCCCTGTTGGGGCCTGGCGTCGCTGCCACTAGCGCTGTCAGTGCTGCGAGAGTGCGCCCATTTTGCATTGCCTGTGTGTGTGTGTGTGAGCTTTTGTTTTTGATTTTGTTTCGCTTTGCGTTGCAAATGCAGAATTTGCATTAGTGTGCGAGAGAGTTTCATGTTCTCTTATTGGACTTTGTCGAGCGCTCTCTTCGCTAGCATGCTTGCTGGCTCGCTCACTCGTTCGCTCTCTGGCAAGCTCTTTTCTGTGCAACCACTTGCGCAGCGGCTTTGCAATGTTTTTTGCGCTGTCAATCCAATTGGAATGCACGGACTTGCAATCTTCAATGGGGTTTACAGTGAATGAGAGGCTATTAGGAAGTATGAAAATTTAAAGTTCTGCAACAATTAACTGTACATTAAGCTTTACTATTGTCGAATGAGATTTAAGCTCAACTTGCTGCTTATTCTTGATTTATGATGTCATTGCTGCAACTTCGCATGTTTTGTGTGTATGCACTGCTGACCCCCTCCCACCACCCCTTCCCCATACCAGGACCTCTCTTCTCCTTATTTGGGGTGAGTTTCGCTCACACTCGGCTTTGCAGTTGGCTCTCTTCTATCTGTTGAGAGAACGCACTCTGTGCACGCAAATTGCATAAGTCGCATGAGCTAATCACCACACCAAGAGAG
The DNA here is from genome assembly GCA_035042405.1 of Drosophila demipolita. Classification (NCBI taxonomy): domain Eukaryota; kingdom Metazoa; phylum Arthropoda; class Insecta; order Diptera; family Drosophilidae; genus Drosophila; species Drosophila demipolita. Next base: position 1,300,653 of record JAWNLI010000044.1, on the reverse strand, counting down.
AGAAAAAGAGAGATAGAGCTAGAGAGCGCGCGAGATTGTGTGCGTGTGTGTCAGAGAGAGTCCTTTGCAAGTCCTTCATGTGGAAAATGCTCGTGGGTAAATGTGAAATAGGCTTCAAAAATAGAAACTTGCTTTTGCCACACAGCAGGGGATGTCCGGCGGGAGGGCGGAAGGCTGTATGGGAGGGGGAAGGGGGAGAGATAAGTGAACTCTGATTGCATCAGCTGGCCAGGTGTAGTCCTTTACAATTAACTGGGCTATTTTAAGGGAATTCGACGATCTTTTGAATTTTTTTTTTTTTAAGAAATCTTAGATTATCTCCAAGGCGATTCTTATGCAAATCAAAAATAATTTTACATTGTTTAAAATATCCTTAGAATTTATAAGCTGTTCAGCTTAAGAGGTATATTTTTTATCAAAAAAATATCTATATACATTTTTTTGATGTCTTAGAACATTTAATAAATTCTAGAAATTGAACTTGATAGAAAATGTTTGGCATTTCATATTTAATATTCAATAAAATATAACCATTTTTAATTATTAATCATTAAATAGATAAAATATACATTTGGTACCAATATTAAAATTAATTAGAAAATAAATGGAAATTAATATAAAACAAATTCAATTAAATATTACCATTTTTAATCATTAACCATTAAATATTTTAACGATATTTTATGTTAAAAATAAGAGCTAATAAAAAAAGTGGCCAGTTTAAGGTTGCTAGAATATCAATTCAAAGGTTTAAAAAGAAAAATAGAACTAAAAGAATCATAAGAAAACAATAACCGTTAATTTTTGGTTTTACAGTGTTTGTGAAAATATTTTTACTGCAATTCCCACAAAAATATCAAATTCCTTTGCACACAAAACAACTTGTAATTGTGCCTGGAATGTAACCATAAAAAAAGTATTCAAAAACTCTATAAAAATATGCCGCACTTCTATTATTAATTAAATGTTGATTATTAGCAACCAGTCTTAATAGATTCCAAAAAGCGCTCAAAGAAACAATGAGAAATATTCGCTCTTCACTCGTTCAGTTTTGAGTGCAGAAACTGACACTGCTGCTGGTGCTGCTGTTGAGCGAAAAACTCGTTTCTCCTGCACGCTTCCAGTGGCAAAACAAAAGCAAAAAATCACACACAGCCACACGCGAACATAACAATACGCATTCATTTTGCAGTGCCGAAAGAGCGAGAGAGGGAGCTTGAGCTTTTTCGGCATATGTCACTTCCCCAGCTGGGAGCGCGCATGTCGCTCAGAGAGCGGAAACCGCGCGAAAAAAAAAACACATGAAATAAGTAAAACGAAACTAAAGCGAGGCGCTGCCATTTTATTGCTGCGTGCACACATAACAACAACAAAAACAGCAATCAAAACGGTGAGAACGAGAACAAAAACAGCAGAAAGTCGTCGCCGTTGTCGTCGCAGTCGCAGTCGCAGCAGCAAGTTTACGCAATTCAAACAAACACGTGGAGCGACAAGCAGCGCGGTCAACGCAGCCAAGCGCAGCGTCGAGAGCATTTTTCTTGCTTTTATTTTTATTTATTTTTTTTTTGGCGCGGCTCCCCGCTCTCTCACTCTCTCTCTTGCGCTTACGCTCTATCTTTGTGCGTGTGCGATTGTGAGTGGCGCTTATGTGGCTGCTGCTGCTGTTACTGCCTATGCTGCCTACGAGAAATCCAATAAGAAAATGCTTTGTGCGTTTGCTGCGCGCACACACCAATGCAGGCCATTATATGCGTGTATGCACGATGTACACACGCACACACACTTATATATATATGTATGGATGTTTGTCTTGTATATGTATTGCGTATTTTGGCATGGCCGCCAAGCATGTTGACGTCGACGTCGGCGTCGCTTTGCGTTTGCAGTGCTGCACGCACTTTTTGCTTAGCTTTGCTACACAGCAAATTTTTTTGGTTGTTGTTCTTGTTCTGTTGCTGCTTCTGCTGTTGTTGTTGGCCTATGTACAGTTTTTTGGGGCGGCTTATATATATATTTTTGTATATATATAAATATATAAATGTATGCTCCACATTTTTAGCGCCAGGCCGCTGCTGCTGCTGACGGCTGAGTGCTGCCTGCTGCTGCTTTTCTCTCACCCACACTCATTCGCACTGAGCATTAAAACGAACGCACTTTTGCAGCTTGCGCTTGTGTGTGTATGTGTGTGTGTGCGTTTTGCTTTTTTTGGGTGTGCGCTTTTGTGAAATTTTAGCATTTATTTGTTATGTGCGAGCATTTTGACTGCTGCTGCTGCGTCGTTGCCGCTGCTGCTGCTGCTGTTGCTGCGTATGCCCGTTATATACACTATCTGGCAATTATGTGTAGCTATGTATTTGTGTGCGTTTATGTGTGTGTGTGTGACCCTGCTAAAAACTTTTGTCGGTTATGTGTGTATACTGCATTTTTTTTTTACCTTCTAACCCAACCCAACTTTACTCAATTCCAACCCACCCACAAAGCTATTCAATTGCACAAACAACAAATGTTTCGCTTTCTGTTTGTATTTGTGTTTGTAATGTACACACACACACACACACACACTTACGCACATTTATTTATTTTTCATGAACATATCCAAAATGCTTCGACGGATTTTTGTTGCGCTTTCAGATAAGATGATATCATTTGTTTTTGTGGCATTTGGCGCACATTCATGTTTTCGTATGCGTTGCGCCACAAACACAAATATTTTCACACATATATAATATATTTATGTGTAAATGTATGTATGTATTTGTGTACTTAAATTTAGAAATGGATCCCTCAACTTGCACGCTTGCAATAAATGCTCTTTACTTTTATGCTCTTTAGCATTTTTATCACTTTTTTTTTTGTAAACTAGTTTGTGCAACTGACAAACAAGCACAGAAACTTGACAATGAAATTTGTTCATATGTTGAGCTAGGCATTACATATTGTACATAAACAAATATATAAATATATATATATATATATATATATATATGTATGTATGTATATATATGTATAAATTGTGCGTAGAATTGTGTCTAGGGCATTAATTGTGCTAATTAGATGAAGTAATATCGTTCAGTTATGTTGCACAAGAGGCTGAGAGAGAAAAATTGACAGAGACACAAAAAGTAGAAAGAGAAAGAGAGAGAGAAAGAGAGATAGAGAGAGAGAGAGAGAGAGAGAGGGAGAGAGTTGAATGGATGCCTAATCAGCATTACTCAAGAGACATTCTCAACCAAAAAAAATGACAAATTAACTTAACGCTCAAAATAGGGTTAAAGGACTTCGATTTCTAAATACTTAAGAAAATGTCCTTAATAAGATTAATAAGATATTATTAATAGAGCATAAATTTCAATTGCATAATTTATTTAGAGAGAGAATGTTTAAATAATGCTAATTAAATAATTATTATTTTATTTTATAACTAAAATAAATATTTGATTTGCTTCTGTTTGTTTTGTATTCGAAAACTGTTTACAAAGAGCCCTTTTTAAGTAATTAATTAATTACACAAAACTTTTTAATTTATCTAAATTGTTAATATTTCTTGTTGTTGTTCAACACAAACATTAATAAATTTCGGAGAATAAAACCTTTGTTTTATTTGTTTAACTCTTTTGTGACTTGTGCAAGAGGTCAGTGTCAGCCCTATACCGCTGATATAATTAAATAAAAAAAATCACAACATAAATAAGCCAATATGAGATCATATTTTTACATGTTTACATTTAATAGTCAAACTTAGCGTTAAATTGCTAATATTTCCATAATATTTCTGTCTCAATATATTTCACTTGCTCAAAGTAATTTCTGCGCTCAGTTTTAGTCATGAATTTTTGCCTGAAATCAACAAGTTGCCTTATTAAAGCAGGATGGAAACATCGTGCTTTAACAATCATTTAAGATTAGGTATTCGCTTGGCTGCCAGATTTCTAGAAATAAAACCGCAAACGCAAGAAAAAGTAGACGACAAAAATCGTTTTGACTAACATCAAAGCTAAAATAAAACTGACGTTTTACAGTGCAAAAAAATGAACAAAATTAAATGGCAAAATACAAAAAAAAGTAAATATAAAAAAAATTCCCCGTTGAATTAGGGGCAACAGTTTAAAGCAAACCGACAAACCCGCTGAGAGCCAACGGGTAGCTGCAACCGGTGGGATGCTGTGGGTAATAGAGGGGGGGGGGGGGGGGTGGTCGGGTTTATTACAGATTGTGACGTTGACAGAGTTGAGTTGTAAAAAAAATAAGCGAAAAAGAAAAAAATTATTTTTTACCATAATTCGAAAACAATGACGCAGTCGAAATAATCCTTCAGAAAGTCGGCGAAGAATAAGTCGAAGCAGATGGAAAAACAATGCGAAAAAGGGAGTACTGAATACAGAGCACAGATGTACAAAAGGCAAGACAACGACAACAACAAGAATAACAACAAAAAAAAAGGGGTTCAAGGACATTTTACACATAATTTTTACTACCTTACACGCTCGCCAGACAGAGACAAACCCCAAAAAAAAACTGGGCTAATGCTAATGTAATAATTTTGTTGAAGATGTGCGCCAGGATTGCAAAACGTCCTTGCGCTGATTTGCTCGACTTAAAGTGGAGCAAAAGCAAGAAAATAAAATAAAATAAGGTAAGGCAAAGCAGCAGAGGACGAATACACAATAAAAAAAAAGGCTGTTGCTTGACGAGTTTCACGCTTTATTACGCACAATGAGCGCGGGGAGCGCGCGCGGACGGATTACTCAAATAATAATATAATAGCAAAAATGAAAAACGAGAAAAAAATATGGAAATGGTAAAAGCACTTCTAGGAAGACGACATTGATTGCCTTTTTTACCTTTGGCCCCCCAACCACCCGCAACACGTTTCCCGTTTCAACTCGAAGCCTGACAACAAATTCAAATGTTGCGTGGATTTGTTTACCTTATTTTTTTTTTTTATTAGGCCGGGCCAATCGATTATTACGTTGTGGGTGAATGAACTGGCTAAAAGTCACGTAAGTCAAAGATTCAGTTAATTGTTAGCATATATATTATACATATAATAATTGTTAACTTAACTCGTATGGATAATGTTTAGTGAACATTCTTAAAAAAAAAATTCAACATTTTTAAAATTTATATAATAATAATTTAATATATTTTGTATATTTTATGTTAACTTACTTTAGTTGGTGTTACATAAATATATAAATAAATAAATTTCATTTGAAATTTGATTTTTTAATTTGTTGTAATATATTTTTGTATCCATTTGTGTCAACTGACTTTTGCTGGCTTTAAATAAATATTTAAATGAATAATTTTAATATGAAATTTAATTTTTAATTGAAATAAAGTATATAAAAAAAACAGGAAGTAACTTTAAAATTTTTAATATAAGTATTAAAAAGCAGCAGAGGATCTAAAATGAGATGACAAAGTTAAAAAAAAATAAATAAATAATAATAAATAAATAATAGCAAATAAATAATAAATTAAATTATTTTGAATAATAATAAATTACGCTATTTATTAGTATGTATAAGATTTAGCGATCAGAAAGAGAACGATTAGTAAAAGTCGAATACGATAAGCAAATTAATTCCACGATGGGCAAATAAACGAAATTAAATATCGAAAAAAAAAATATCCTGCGGAACTCCCAATTTACAAATATTCTTGATCAGCAACAAAGGGCAAGGCGATCTGGCTCTTCAATATAATGATATATAAGTTCTCATATAAATCACTATCAGCAGTCGCAGGCATTTCCTGTATATATGACGACAGGCATGATATATATATATATATAGAGCATCAAATAATGCGAATATGTTTATCAATTTTTATATAAATACGTATTATTTATTATCCCATTCAAAGAAATTCCAGATATAACAAAATTGCCTGCCACAAATTAACTGCATCTAATCGCATTTTGCAACTTAAAAAAGTTAATACATATTTTATATATATCATATATATATATATTTTTTTAATATAGTAATACTGTTTGAAAATTTAATTCAATTTGTAAATAAACCTGTATTTAAAACAACTAACTTTTGTGGCACAAAAATAAAATTAAAAATATTTAATTTACAATTTTGATAAGGAAAAAAATCGAGTGCGTTTAATCAAATTTTGCAGAGCTTATATGTGTGTGTGTGTGTATACTCACAATACAAATGATATACACACACACACACACACACACAATATAAACTTTATTTATTTTTTGACTCCTTCTGATGAGAGATTTGGGCAAAACACAACTAGAAGCTGGCATTTATTTAAATTCAACATATTCCAAAGCTAATCAAGCACTATTTTTACTCGCCAACTTATGCTTTAAATAACAAATTTAAATAATAATAATTAATAAGTCTGTTCAGTTGCATGCAATAGTGCTTCACAGTTCATTTTTTATATGTTTATAAGTTAGTCGTTGCGCCGCAACTCAAAAAGGGCAATTTGTGAAGTAGAGCAAATCGTTGCTCTATTAACGCGCTTAGGTTAGAGGGGGGGAATGAAAGTGTGTGGAGAGAAGGAGGGGAGAAGGGAGGAAGGGCGGGTAGAGGTATATTGAAATTGGGTCACGCACGCATGTGTTGCTTGTCATCAGTTGTTGCAGTTAGCTGCGCAGTTGTCGAAAATACACGCAGCGACAGACAGACAGACAGAAAGACAGACAGACAGACAGATGCGGGATTCGAGATACTAGATACTAGATACTTAATGCGAGATATCAGAGGCAAAACAATTTGTGGCAGACAATGCGACGCATCGTGTTGTAATGGGGCAGACAGTCAGCGACAATGATTACGCATGCAAATTACAATCAAACCGAATAAAACTTATGTAAAAACTTTATAAAAGGAACATACAAAATTGTTGCACGTGAATTTAAAATCTATAAAATATTTTAAATAAAAAAAGTAATGTTTAAATAATTTTAATTTAAAATTTACATTATAATCTTTAAATCATTTTAATTTAAAATTTATTTTACATAAACAATTAAATTGATGTTGAATTATTTCTGTTACTTGAAAGTTTTGATTTGTATTTGAAGACATTCAATAAAAACATTCAAATAATTAATTTTTTTTATTTCTAATTTATTTTATTATCAATTATCAGTTGCCTCACACAAAATTTCTCTGACAGCTTTAGTTTAATTTGTGCCTCACTGTGCCCCAAAGTTGACACTTCGCTGGGGCAACAACTAAAGCGAAACACAATTGTTGATGAGTTATGCGTTTTGTGGGTAGGTTGGCTGCCACTGCGCCTTGCATCTACTTGACGCACGTTGATCTCTTGCCACACTCTTGGCTTCTCTTTCACACTCCTTACATCTCTCTCTCTCTCTCTCTCTCTCTCTCTCTCTCTCTCTCTCTATCTAGCTCACCGGCGCATTCATTTTTTTTCTGTGTGCTATGCAATTCTGGTCCCAAAATTGTTTTCGTTTTTTTTTTTTTGGTTACTAAAATTAGGTCAATGCATATAATTTAGAGTGCGTTTCGTGTGTTGCGCTCTTCCCCCCCTCTCCCCATCTCTTCTTCACTCTCTCTTTTTCTTGCTCTCTCTGTGCTTTAGTTGATGTTGCAATGTTGCTGACGGCGCAGTTGCTGCTGCCAATGCTGCTTTTGTAGCCGCTGTAATTTCTGTTGAATGTATTTTTTTTTGTTTTTGTCTTTGATCTTTGCTCTTGCCTGCCTCAGTTGAAGAAGTCGCTCTGCCCGCTGTGCTGCTCCGTCTGCTGCTTGGTGTGGCAACAGTCAGAATGCAATCCATCAATCGCAGCAGAGGCAAATTAACAAACATTGACGTCAGCGTCGATGTCGACGTCGACGTCGACGTCGCTGTCGCTGTTCGCCTAGCTGCCTCAGTCTGTGTGCAACCACCAGGCAATTATGTAATCCATGGAACCTGCTGAGCGAATTGCCCAAAAAAAAAAGAAGCGTACAAAGCGAATGTGGCGGGGGAGTGGTGGTTGGTGGGTGGTGGTTGTGTGTGTGTGTTGGTCGAGTGGCAGCTGATGTGGCAGGGGCAAAAGATAAGGCAACAGCTGTGAAAGCTTTGCATTTGCAGCACACTTTAAATAATAATAATAACAAATAACAAAATTAAAAGTTGAAAGTTGTCTTATAAAAAGAAAAATATTTGAATAATTTAAAAATATTATTAATTATATGTTAATAGTTCCTAACTTCATTATGTACTTAGAATATAGAAATTACTAGATTTTAAATTAGCTTGAAAAAACAAACAATTATTTTGTAAAATTTTTGATAAATATTTATAATTATTTTGAAGACCAACAAATATTGATTTACGCATTTTAGCAGCCTGCCTGATGAGTATATTCGAATATTTATTGCTTACATGACACACACATCAAGCATCTTTGCCCCTTCTTGTTGCACGCATGGTTTAATCCCCAAAGCTAACTACATTTGAGACAGCATTTATATGCACCCCACTCGCCCCGCAAATCAATAGAACACATAACAAATAAGAAGCATAATCACATCATAACATTAAGTACTCTATTCCATTAGAAGACCTTCAGAAAGGTTAGGCATAAATTAAGTTAAGCAGCAGAACAGCGAAAAACTAACCACCAAACCATAAAAAAACATTTTCAACCACAAATGCCAACTACTTGCCACAGCTTTGTCTTCAGTTTTATCATGGTTTATTTATATCTATTTTATGCAAAAATATAAATATATAAAAATATATTTATAAAAATAAAGAAGAAATGAAAATAAACAGAAAATGCTGAAAAACATGGCTAGAACAACCCCAAAAAGTGAAGATGCTCCTTTAAAGCGTTTATCTGTTAATACTCTGTAATAAATGCAAAACAGGGCATTTTTTATCAGTTGTGTCTTTAATTTTTTTTTTAGTTTTAATATCTGCGGAGAAACAAATAATATTTTTGCTATTGCATGGGAAAAACTGCGTTGTACAGATCAAATTTAACTAATACAATTTAATCTGATTGTAGGGCATTACAAAGATGAGCATTCGAATTTATTCTAGAATTTTTATTTGTTTATTATGCATGAATTGTAGATGTGGAGGCCTGCAGCAGCAGCAGCGGCAACCGGAAGAATTCAATTGAGTGTAAGATGTGTAAGGAGGGGGGAGGGGGCACAAGAGCAACAACGAAAAAGGCAATTGTGAATATTAAAAGAAAGTAATGCCAAGCAAAAGGAGGGTTGGCATTGGGTTGGCGTGTAATTATAAACATTTGTTGCTGCCTGCAAACCTTTTCTTGTTTTAGTTTATTTCTCAATGAGTCGCTGCTCATAAGTTTCACAAAAGCAAATCGCAAGCAATTCCAAATTCAATTCCAACTTCAATTCCCACGCGTGCCGCTTGCCTCAAAACTAATTGCAAATTAATGACTTTGGTTAAGTTGCCGCAATGAGCAGCAGCAGCAGCAACAACAACAACAGCAACAACAATTAGAACTAGGCAACAAATTTTGCGCATCTTTCGGTTGCCAAGTTCGAGCAGGTCAAAGAAGCTTGGCATAGTTGGGCCTGCAGGGCCCTTTTGGCTCGAGTTAATCAATCATTTTCTCCATTACATGATGTGCAGAAAAAAAAACCCTAACTCGAAGACGAACTACAACAACAACAACGGCAGTAACTAAAACAAAAAACGATTTTCTATCGTGTCTGCCAATTTGTAGCTAATTACTTTTCTTTGAGTATTCGCCGCAGCAGCTGGCAGCACTGATCGCTGCAGTGCGAGCGAGGCAGCTAGCATACACACTAAACACATACTCAAATTGCAATTCTCACAAAAGCTTTCGCTTAACTCTCCCAACTGCAGCAATGGTGTCTCTGTGCAAGCGAGATAGCGCATTCGAATGAGTGCCAACTGGTTTCCCATTGGATGCGCAAAAATGGCGATTGCCATCGGATCGTACATTTTTGCAATCAATTGCAATCTGTCTGTGTGTGTGTGTTACTGTTAATTGAATTGAGCTGAGTGGTGACATTTATAATGCAGCTAAGCTGCAATCGAAATTTTTTTTGCTAATAATGCAAAATTTTCTTTTACGTTGAGAAAAGTTTTGCGACAAAAGTGAAGCGGATTCCCTTCATTTTTGATTAGTTGTTCGTTTGAAATGCATCCTATACCAAAAATTGAATTTTGATAACCGATGCACTATATAAATATTTATTATATATCAAGTAGTGATTCATATAGTATTTATTTTTAAGTTGGAAAATGTAGTTGTTTTTACAAAGCGTTATGCTTAGTGAGGCGCATCCAACAACAACAGCTGCAGATAGAATATGTATATATAATATAAACATATATTTAAATCATATATTTAAAATCTTTAGTGCCTAACAGGTTTCCACATATTTATTTAGCTGCATATTGTTAATGTTTTGTGTACCCTAATACCCTGATATAATATATTTAAATCTTTCTATGATGATATTAGCTGATGTAGAATAAATTAAGTTCGGTTGAGAAAGGTTAGAGTTATTTACCAATTTAAATCTCAATAAATTAGATTAAATAAAAACAAAATAATTACTGATTGTTTTGAGAAAGATTTCAATTACTTGAAAATTATAATTAGTTATGGTAATATATATGTATATATATATATGTATGTATGTATGTATGTATGTATGTATGTAATGTATGTATAGATTAAAACAGTTTTCATCTTTAGCTGGGGAAAATATCGGTGTTTTTAAGCTTTGAGCATTTCTGTAGTAGCTTGATTTCCGTTAATCTACCAAAAATGTTGGAAATTGTGCGCTGTGCGTGGACATGAAATTTATGGGATGTCAAAGGGCCATAATCTGTACGGCGACTGCTGCTAAGACTGGCGACTAAGTAGGCAGACGCACAGACGGACAGACGGAACAGAAGATGCTAGAGCAGAACCTAAACTTGTGTGTGGGGAAAAACCAGCGAGCGTTTAGGTATGGCAGCAAAGGGAAGCGAAGGAAAGAGACATGGGAAGACGTTGGTGCGAAGGGAAGGGGGGCGCTTTACTCAACGCGTGCAACGTGAACGACAAAGCTTTGCGCTCACGCACTCCAACTAAAACACACACACACAACACACACACGCATTTGGCGATTACCTCATCGCAACGAATGTCAGCGCCAAAAAGCAGGCGAACAAACTAAAAAGCGCAGAGCCAAAGCGAAGCATGGAATGCGTGCGCGCATATAAAGAAGAAGAGAGCGTTGTTGGCGAAGGGAAGCGTGGGGGAAGGGTGGAAAGAACTGAGCAAGCAACGCACTTTGTATGCTAGAGGCCAACGCACACCAACACAAGCATAGTTGTGTGCGTGTGTATGTGTGTCTATGTTCTATGTGCTGATTAAAAAAGCATGCGATCTTTTATTTATGCTGCTGCTACTGCCGCGGCGACTGCGACTGTGAGTGCCTCTGTTGCTGCGGCTGGTGCTGCTGCTGCGCTGTTGCGGCTGAAGCTTTTGCGCTTTGCTGTAATTTGTGCTGTTCCCACCGCGCCTTTTGCCTTTGCCAGTCTTTTGCGCTGCGCTCAAGAACTGGTCCAGCAACATTTTAATTAATGATCTCTGGCAATGCTGCTGCTTTTTGCTGCTTCCATCTTTAATACTCTGTAAAACTATACTTCATAAATAGGTTATGATCGTGCACAACACTAAAGAAGTGCATATGTGTAAATATGTTGTTTGCTTATATTTATTTTATTCAAAGCAAACTAAAACAAAAGGTATTAAAAAATTAAATTTAAAGTTATATATAAAAAAGTTCAACTAAATTATATTATGCAAAAAGATAAAATTAAATTATATATAAGGGATACAATATTTAAAAATATTAAATATACTACAAATTATATAAATATATTTGTGAATAAATACAGCTTATGGCTATGACATATAAATCAAATGATAACTTCAATAAAGCTTGGTAAATATATAATTTATCTTTGCTTATTTTATTGATTGCGATTATTTATTTATCACTTTCTGCATTAAGTAGGAAACAAATATGCTACATAAATGAGACTATTACAAGGTATTTTCCAGTCGCCATATCTGCTTAAGGGTTATTCTATGTTCTTCAACTTCTTCTTCATTCAGTGCTTGCTCAACTGCGCCAACTGCTTCAATCGAATTGAGCTGAATGTAAAATTTTGTATGGTAGGTCATTAGCTCTCTCTCTCTCTTCTACTTGCGCTCTCTTTCGCTCTCTTGATCTTGATTCTCTTTTGTAACAGCCGGAAATGTGTCTTGTTTTTTGCTTGTTGTTTTATTTTCCAGTTGTTAAAGGCAATTATAAGATTGAGCCACACAAATGTTTCAAATGTGTAAGTTGAGCCTCAAAAACTTTTCGCTTTTTATGTAATTAATCAAAATGTGAATCAAGGTGAAAGTCAAGAGGGGTGTGTGCTGCACTCAGGTCCTTTCAACTTTCAACGCGTGAAGCAATGCTTCACGCAACCCGAAACAAAAGGAAGAATTTTACGAAAACACATAATTATTGTAATTTGCATTTTCAGCAGGTTGTGAAAAAATGTGCGTGGAAAGTAATACGATCATAAATCAAACCAGGCGCAAAATATGCTTTGAACTAGACGAATTTCTTATGCTCTTTAGAGGCAGATGAAATCGATTAAAAACTGGGAATTAATAAATGAATTTATTATATTTTTATTGGGGAATATTTATAAGAATATATGTAAAATATCTTAGACATTTTTAAAGATGTTTTTATATTTCAATAAAAAATATTTTTAAATTATTCTCTAAAATAGCTTCCGCTTAGTAATAATAAATTGCTAAATTATACAATAAAGGCTATGAAAAATTAACAATAGTTGGCCAACAAATTTTCTGTATTTAATTATCCTTTTGTTCGGTGTTAACACACCTTTTCTACCATGCAGCTGAGCGGACATGCCCCGCAAAAGCAAATCAGAGCGAATGTCATAAAAAAACCAAAAAACATAAGAATTACAAGAACATATATCAGAAACAAAGGAAATGTTAGCAAAAGGTTATTTTTTATTTGCTTGCCACTGCGCCTAAGCGTCACAAGCCCGGGGCGTATGCGTAATCATTTTATTATGTATACGCAATGGGTTACGCTGGGGTCAAGCAGTGCATATGTGTATGTGTGTGTGTGTGTGTTTGCTAATGACCATAAAAAACTATAAAGAATTCGTATATTCTGAAATCATACATACGCACTGTGAGCCCAGCCCAGCCCACAACATATCCGTTCAGCCATTTAATTTGATGATTTTGTCATAAATCTAATTTTGGCCACAACTACAAATAGTTAGTTTTCCTGTTTTTTCTTTGTATTAGTTTTTTTTTGTTTTGTTGTGTGTCCTTTATTGCATTTTAATGCTAATTTCTTGCATGCACAGGCAAACTTTTCATTCTTTGCGCTTCGTTTATGGTTCGACCACCTTCTGTGCCGCTAATATGACAATAACATAACCAACCCCTCCCTCCCCCACCCCCTCTCAGCAAATACTCTGAGCACTATTAAGTTATTTCATAATTTCCAAATTTTCTCTTATTCCTTTCCAAGTTTTTTGTTTTGTATTTTTGAGGCTTGGTTCGACAGCGCATTCGAATTTGTCATTACTTGCCTCAATGGATTTTTATTGCAAAATTGCGTTTTCATTTCTAATTCTTGTTATTTTTTTTCTCTGTTTTTTATTTTTTTATTTTGGTGCTAACCTCAATTGCCTTTTGGTGCGTGCCCCGTGGCAGGGAGGCTTACTTGACTTGTAGCAGGGGGTAGGTGTTTTGAAATAATTCTTGGAATTTATTCGCTGCAGGCCTGTCCCAGAAATATGCAAATTTTTCAATATGATATATGTTTATGAGTATTTCTAATAATAATGTAATGTAATGTTCTTAATCGAGTTAGTCAAGGTAAAGCAGAGCAACTGGACAGCAGTTAAAATGTAATAAGCCACATTGACAAGTTAGAATACTATAGTCGAGAGAACGCGACTTGGAAATCAGTGAATTTGCTTTTTAAATACACCAAAATAAATTATACAATATGAAAATATGTTCTGATTAATAAGCTTAGCATTTTTTTTTCCGATTTTAATGACATTTATTCAGATTTTTTTGACATCAGTGTAAATTACATATTGTTTAGAAGACTGTTGTTGAAGGATATTTATAGTTTATTTATAATTCTAGAGATGCTACATTTTGCCTCTAACATGCTTTGCAAAGAAGTGCATTATACCCATTTTCTATTTTTAAAGGAAACAGTGTGTAATAACTAATGTTTAATATATGTGTAAAATATATATATATTTTTTATAAATAGCTGTGCTCTATAACTATATTCTATTTATAATAGGATCATATAAAGATAGATTCCTTTTACTGCTTGGCTATATTCTGCATCGATATTCTATATATATATTTTTTCAATATCAAGTAGCAACTCAAATTATTTTTATTATTTATCTATTTTCAGCAACGATATTTACATTGTCAACTTCAAAGTAGATTCGCATTTCTCACTTGCTTTGTTTTTCAGTTTTGCTACTCGCATACATTTTATGGCATAAATGTAAAAAAATCCTGACGCAGCTTTACATTAATTTCACAATTTGTAAATTGTGAATTTTATGCATAATATTTGTGCAGATAACAATTTATGATTATTACAAGCGAATAACAACAATAACATCCACACTGAAATCTTGTGAGAGAAATTATGGTAATAAAAACTAGAAATTTATATGACAGAAAATAGAAAAACAGCAAAATGAAGAAAGAAATTCATTCAAGCGCGCCACTAAAATCATTCAAATTAGTTGAAGAAAAATGCGAAAACAAAGGCAGCGCGTCAAACAGAAGACCAAAGCAATCCAATCACCACACAACAATAACAACAATGAGCTGATAATGTTGCAAGTGAAGAAAAAAAAAAACTGCTGCCACAGCAGGGCCTATGAAAAGGAAGCAGGATTCTTGGCGCCTGAAGACGGCACCATAAAAACCCAGCCCGAAAATAGCAAACATAAATTAATAGAAAAATGCCGCATTCTGAATGCCCTTCAATTACAACACTCGAATAATCAATATGGCAGATATATAACAAATATAATCCAATTTTATTTAAATTTTTTTATTAAAGAAATTATAAATTTTAAAGAGACTTTAATAAATAAATAATAGAAATAGCTAAACCATATTTAAAATTGTCTAATTGACAATATTTAAATGTATATCAGTATATAAATATATAAATATTACATTTAAAACTATTATTTAACAAATTCAATAATAAATAAAATATACAAAGTGCCTTAAGTTCTTTATTTACAAACAAAAAAATAAAGCTCTCCGAGGATTAATTCTAATTCTAAGAATTCGCAGCATAACAAAATGTGGCGACTCCTGCTAGCTGTTAGTATGTGGCATGAGGCATGTGGCATGTATGTGTATCGCAGGCATAGAGTTTTGTTTTTAATCTTTTGACCTTGTTTTGCGCTTAGCCAGACACAGTTATTGCATTCTGGCGACGTGGCTCATATCAAATGTGACTGGTACTGGAACTGGAGCCAGTTCATCTTCAATTTAATGCTTCGCCTTGTTCAGCTTATATATTTAAGTATTCATTTATATATATATATAGTGCACTGGGCCTACGCATGTGAAATTGCCGGTTTTGCCCTTTTGCTGCTGTTTGTGACATTTGTAAAATATTTCTCTACATTTTCTTGTTTTTTTTTTCTTTCTTTTTCGCTGCCTGACGCCACTTGGCCATTAAATTGATAAGGAAAATGTTTTGGGGCTGTCTAGGAAACTGCATGAATGGCCTCAAAGACGATGCCAGTCTCTTGATAGAGATACACACAAACATTGGGCAGTGGGGGTGCGTTAGAAAGTGAAAGTTGTCAGAGGAATGGTTTTGGGGGTGGTTAGAGGGTTTTTATGCTTCACTGAATGCCATTCAATAGAAATTCAAGAACTTGTACAGAATATTAGTTAGAAGTGGTTTATGCATGTATTTAAACGAATTTTGCGCAAACTAAAAATATAAAAGATAATCAGAAGTATTTCCCATATAGCAAAATGATATTTGCAGAAAATAGATAAAATTTCAATTTTATTTTCCACGATTTTGCATGTATTTGTTGCATATCGATTAAAATAAATTCCACAATTTTTAAGGAACAATCTTCCTATCTCCACATAATATGCATATTATAGATCAATTGTTCAAATTTAACCAAGAAGGGATAAAAAACCCTCAAGTTATGATCAAACATATAAATTCGCATATTGAACTCAGTTCTCTCAGTAGCTGAAAGCTGTTTTTGTATGCATAAATATGCGAACGCATGTGTGAGAAAGAGGTGACATGATAATCGATGCAGGCGTCCATTTGTTTTTGTGTGTAATCTGCAGAACCCCGTTACATACGATTGCGTGTATGTGTAGGCACGTATTTCTAGCCAGCCAATTAGAGATCAGTTCGGGCTAGTGAATAAAAATAAGCTATGCGTTTTGTTACTCTTTAGTACCTGAGCTTGCTATAAGCAATGATTTAGTCCGCGCAATTTTGGATACTTCTTAAAGAGAAATTTTCCCTTTAAAAGTATAACATATTTTACAGCGAGGTTTAGAGTATATCGTAGTCGAGCTTATCGGACTACATCATTTTTACTTGTTTTTTTCTGCTCTTAGTAAAGATCTTTTTCATACTTAAAGTTGCCATTAATTCCATGATTAGGGGGTTTCCCCTTTTCAGCTGCCCAATCAAATAAACTGCAAGCAAAGTTTTGTGCTCTGGCATAATAAAAATCAGAAATATTTACACATATTTTTATTGACTATGGTCGATATTTGTTGTGGCGTCAAATTGTTGTTGTTTTCGTTATTATTATTGTTGGCATTATTAAGGCGGCAATTTGTTTGTGTGGCCATTGACCAAAAACAATCAAATAAAAGAGAAGTTCGGCCTGGCAAATTTTTTGGCAAGTTGAAAGTCACGAGGATCGGGGAAAGTGGAGGTGGAAAGTACTTAACGTATTGCCATCTAGTGACCCAGTTCAGTTTTGGCAGAAATGGAAAGAAGGACCTTCAAGTTACTTGCCCCCGATTTATGTGTTGTTTGTCTTCGCTCTCCCTTTTTCTCTCTCTCTCTCTCTTTCCGCAAATTCCCTTTATTTTTGCTTCTTTGTGTGCGCCACATGTTAATGTCTTTGCATTGGCAGGTTGGTCCTGTCCTCTCCTGCTCTGCTCGGTTCGGTTTTGCCCTTTCCTCTCCTCTCTTGTTGTCCTTTTTTGAACTGTCATTAGAACTTTTTGTATGTTTGACAGCGCCGTTTTATTGGCCGTCCACTGGCTCCTTGGCTTGGCTTAGTGCTCTCTTGTCTTTTTTTTTTGTTTTTCAGTCTTGTATTTTGACATTTATTGCCAAGTTGTTGTTGAAGTGTCGACCCCAACTTCTGTGCTGCAGCAAGTTGTTTGTTTCCTCATTTTTAGTGAGTCCATTTCACTTTTGAGGCAGCAAAGGTTCCCCTTAATGGGCGTCACACTCAATTCAATTGATGCCCCCATATTTAACGAGTAATTCGAGTCAATATATAAACATATTTTTTTTAACATTATGTAGAACATTTTTTTCAAGTAATATGAACTTCTCAGACATTTCTTAGGCACTTCCAAATCGCAGCGAATCAATTAAAAGCATACTCAATGTCATTCAGTATTAATGCGGCAACTTAATTTGATAGAACAAATATATTATATATATATTAACTATTGTTGTTATTTTTTGTTGTGCAGTTGGTGTCAAG
The DNA here is from genome assembly GCA_035042405.1 of Drosophila demipolita. Lineage (NCBI taxonomy): Eukaryota > Metazoa > Arthropoda > Insecta > Diptera > Drosophilidae > Drosophila > Drosophila demipolita. Next base: position 1,282,830 of record JAWNLI010000044.1, on the reverse strand, counting down.
GCAGACGTTATAATCATTATTATCAGACATAACACACACTTTTCTGTAATTAACTCAATATATGCCTATCAGCAGAGTCGAAAACAAGCCTGATAAACGAATAGACGAAAAGGCAAAGTGGAAAAATGATCTACATTTCGCATCAAATCAACGAAACTATGTTGAAAAATGTGACAACACAATATAAAACTATAAATTTATGCATAAACTTAAACGTTTAATGCATAATTAATTTAACAACTCAACGAAAAGCAAATTCGATTGAGTTTTTGAAGAGAGCCAGCAAACACAGGGAAGAGCAATCGTTGAAAGTGCAAATGAGGTAGGGGAAATTTTTCCAATGACTCTTTTCAAAAGATCGTTCAGTTTGAACGAAAGCAAAAGTGATGTGCGCTGGCAGCAAGAGCGCAGCACAAAGAGTGCAATTGTCCATGAAGCGAAATGAATGGGAACTTAAGTCAGTGCAAATGGGAAGAAAGGGAATTAAGACAATTTGCACAATTCGTCAAGCGATTCAGCGATCGCAAGAGAAGCATAATACAGGAGGTAAGAGTGCAATTGCCTCTGCCGGGCAATGATTTGAACGAAGGCAAAACTGGTTCGTTAAGTTTGGCTGGTTTGCAGCTTGAATATGTTATTAACTAAACGTTAAGTTTTTGAAAATTGCAAAATGGCCACAAAACAAAACAGTTTTAATTGGCAATCGGCAATTGAAATGCGGAAGTTGCCAAAGATTTATGATATCTCTAATTTTGATAACCAAAAAAACCAGAAAAAAGGTTTTTCTCATGCCCCAAACTGATGTTGTTGAGTTTGCGGCGTCATCATGCTTATGGAGCCAATGTTTGGCCACATAATTACCGGTTATTGTACGCTTCATAGATAAATGCGCCGCAGAGGCTGCGACCTTACGCACAAATGCGTGTGAGATACGCACACAAAGCCATCGAGACATATACAGTCGGACAGACGGACATTCAGACAGTTGGCAACACGCAGCGCATGCTGATCTCACAGTAAAATTACTGGTTTTTATTTGGTCAGCTTTTGAGCCGCATACAAAATGCCTAGAAAAATTGGCTTGGCTTCCACTATATAGGCCCTGTTTCGAAGATCGGCTCGCCCGGGCTCGGCTCAACTCGGCTCGGTCAAACACAACAAAATCTAGCAACAAAACGCACACAATACGCAGAATTTTATGCGTTTGCAAAGTTTTCGTTGTCTTTGCTGCCTCTTCGTCATTCGCTGTTGCCTTTTGTGCTTCAGCTTCGTACTCTTGAGCAGCACAGACTGGAGAGCTTTTCAAACACTAAAGTGCCCTACAAATAGTCAAACACTTCAAAATATTGTCTAACTAATTGAACAAATATATATAAATAAAAATGAATTTCAAAATTACTCAGAAATGTTGCCAGAGTATCTCAGTTCATTGCCATTCATTGATTTATTTAAAAAATGATATGAGAAACTTGAGCTTAATATTTTGACTGCTTGCAGTCATCAACAGAAATTAAAAAATGTTTTTAAAAATATAAACTAGATGATTTCTAATTTAAAATAAAGTAATAGCCTTCGATTGCACAACTGAATACAATAAAAATTATTATAATACCGAATATTGTATATATATATATAAATAAAATAAGAACTTATAAAAAAATCTTATAAATATTTCTTATTTTATATTATATATCTACAAATAAATTTTATTTCTGTATTTTTTAGTCGACTGACTTTAGTTGATATTAAATAAATAAATAAAGATAGATATAAAGATGGATTTATGCGCTTTTCAAAGGCACTTATCTCGTTTGAAAAATATATAATAAATAAATATAATAATAACATAAAGAAAATTCCCACTCGCAAATGAAATGATTAATTCCGAGTGTTTTTCGCTATTGTTATGCAGATGACAAATGAAGATGCCACTTGTCACGCCTCTCTACGCAATTCTCAACAATTTGCTGCTTTTGAAGCGCATACGAACTGCCCACGCAGCCCAAACAAAAGCTCAACGCATAACTTGCCAAGTGTCATGCGCTCGCGACTAAGTACAGCAATATCTATCCCTCTCTCTCTTACTCGCACACGCACTCGCCATTTATATGTGTTGTGCGTGTGTTTATGTGTGTGTGTGTGTGTGTGTGTTTCTGCTCATATGCGTAACGCATTTGGTTTCTGCTGTTTGTTGAAGCTCTTCGCTCGCTGCGCCTCGCTCTAACGCATTTATTCAACAGCCTAGACTGATAAAAAAAAAACTTAACCAATCTTTAAATAAAAAAAAAATTAAAAAAGCATACACACGCAAACACACACACACACTGAACGCAACTTATTCAAGGTTATGTTCAGGGCTATACGCATCGGCAAACGAATTTCTGTTTCGATTTTTTGTTGTTATTTTTTTTTGTCGTTTTCGTTAGTGCGTTTGTCACTTTATTGTTGTTGTTGTTGTTGTTGTAGCTCAGGTATATTTTCAGTGCGTGCGTGTATTTGTATTAGTAGTCATTTTTTGAGTTTTTAGTTTTTTTTTGTATTTTTTTTTGCAGCTGCTAATCAAAATGCTTAATGCTCTCCGTGTCTGTCGAACGCTGTAATTTATAAATGCCTAACAAGCATTTAAAAAAAAAAAAATGAGTAAAAAATGTAGTTTTTTGTTATAAATGCTGATGTAGTTTAGCGACTGGCGATACGCATTATTTACGCAACTGATTTGTATTTGCAGTGCAAAGTGTATTCAAATGCCACAACTCGCAGACACAAAAAAAGATTCCATTTAATGTTCAGGCATTTTTGACATAGCAACTGTTTTCATATATATAAAATATTAAAATGATCATATCAGTCGTGGTAATGCCAATTACATATTCAGCAAGGTTAAATAAAAGTTAACACTTTTTCAACCGAATATTAAACAGATTTTGTAAGGCTGAAACAATTACATCTTCGATTATTTTTTCATCTATTCTTAAAGTTTTATATTTTTAGTTTCATTACTATCGTTTTATCAGGTGTAGATGTGCAAACAATTTATTGAAATCTTAAGCCATTTATTGATCATCAAAGTTTTAAAGTCCTGCTTTAACTGCAAGTTATTAAATATTTAAATTTTAATAACTTGACAGTAAAAAATAATAATAATAATTAGAATTATAATTTATTGTAATTTCTATTATCATATTGCGCGTGGTGTAATTTGCTAAAAATTAATATATAATTTTTTTCCGTGTTTGTTAATCGATTTTGATAAATTTTTATCAGGTTATTTATATAAGAATTTAAAATTGTAGTATTCATTGCTATCGGAAATAGATTTTTTATCGATATTCGACAAACATCAAAACGCAGTAAGGTAAACGAGAATTAAAATTTTCTAGTTCTTATAAGGTTTAAGATCGGCTTGTTCATATAGCTACAGACGTGTCTAAATCGACGCGACTTTTGATGCTGATCAAGAACATATATATACCTTACGTAAACGGAAATGGTTTCTTTCGCTTGCATAACTCCCATATGCCTCTTACCCATTATCGATTAGAAATGTCAAAAAATATGATAATAAATTAGGCGTGAAGGTTTCTTAGAACTCGTTTCAAGCCGATCTGCAGTTCTAAGCCAAATATAAAACAAATTATAAGCTGTAAATTTACCTTAGCTAAATGTATTCAGTTGATTTTTTTTTTGGTTGGTGTCGACAGACGTTTTATGCTTTTTTTTTTTGGGTTGTTGTCTGGGTGCTGCTGACCTTGGGCACTTTGTAACGCACAAGTATCGCCAGAGTAGTTCGTTAAGGGCCCCACCAACAAGCGCAGCACTCGCACACACACACACACACATTTGGAAGCACACGCGCGCACACAGACAGTGACCAAGGCGAGCAATGCGTTGCCCTTCTAGAAAATAAAAGTAACTCAAAGCAGCAAAAAAAAAGCTAAAAAAAAAAGCTGCGGACTGCGCTATCAATGCGTATATCAATTAAATACAGCTATTGTTGTTGCTGTTGTTGTCGAGGCCCTTCAATCAACAAGTTTACATTTATAGAGCTTTATTGTTGTTGTTGTTCGCTTGTCGTTTTCTTTTTTTGTTGCGTTCATTTCCGCACTAAACATTTGATTAGCAGCAGCAGCGCTCATAACATAAATTTGATAATATAAAGTTGTATGCTGAATCGAACGAATATACATAATTTCTGTACATGTGTAAAGACTGCAGGCATAGCGCAGGAAGCATTGAACTGATCCAAGGTCATCTAAATAATATATATATATAAATCAATTCGTTTGCCTCCTACGATTTTCACATTTTTGTTTTTTTCTTACATGGGACTTTTAACAACTGACAAACGCGTGCACAAGTTGCGTGCAGCATAATAAAAATTGAGTTTTTTACTAAAAACCTTTATAGTTTCAATAATGCAATAAGCTTCACACAAACTTAATTTTTTTCTTAAAATTTAACAAATTTAAATTATACACTATATTTTATATTAAACCAGTTATTAAATCAATTACTTTAAATATATGTCAGAAATGTCTTCATTAAAGTTTTCTGGATTATATTTATTGAATTATATAAATATTATATCATATATTTTTATTATACTTTCAAATATTTATATACAGAAAAATGTATATATGTATGTAACATTCTTAATGCACCAATAATCTTAAATTGAAAATATATTTACATACTTTTAAATGACTTTTTCATCGATTTACTTAATCTTAACTATCTTCAAATGTAAAAAATATATAACACATAATTATAACCATTAATTAAATTGTTTTATCTTAATTCATTATATACTTTAATAAAGTAAATTAAAAGAAACAATCGTGAAACGTCCCTCGCGGCGCTATTCATATTGAGCTGTAAATTGTAACTTGTAAATTCAACGCCCATTCTCAAGGTCAATATTCGGTTTTTAAGGTCAAGTTGACCTCTGGATTTTAACTGGTTGTTGTTTATTCATTGCCTGCATTGGAACGTACAGCAAAACCAACACTTTTAATTTAATCTATTAATATGCACATGAATTTGAAATGAAGCCATCTGACTTGAATTCAAAAAATCAAATTTGCATTGTGTTCATCTTATTTGGTGCTAATATTATCGTTTTGACACAGGAAATAAAATTTTCATGCTACTTAAAAATGCATGTTTTTAGTAGAAATAAATGCTAAAGTTATACACGTGTGCATATATTTTGAAAATACAAGTTTTCACACTAATTAATCGCTTACCTTTTAACTGTTTCATTTACATTGAGATTAAGTGAAATTAATATTCATACTTTAAAAAAGTAGAAGGGAAGATATTAAATAATCAAGACCATTTATAGATTTGCCATAACTTTGTCAAAAGTATTCAGATGTTCAAAAACCAAGTCTTTTTAATTATGTTGACACCTATAGCAAACTTCCAGATTTAATGTTGAAATTACGATTTTGGCTCATGATCAAATTATAATCCCAAAAAGTGTCTACAGGGACTGATGAGAAGTTTCCATACAATTAGTTAATGCCGATTTTCAGTAGGGTTCTTTGCTCATTCCATGACTCGAAATTAAAAGTGATTTTGGTGAAAAGACAAAACTTTGTCCATAGTGATCCAATTTTATAAGTCAAGTCTTTTTCAAAATTATACTATATATAAATTGACACAAAATTTAAAGTTAAAAAAGTGATTTTATTTCGAGAGTGAGTGAAAAATTCTTGTTAAATTCGTATGTTCAAATTAGCTAACTTTATCAGCAGTTAGATTATGAGAGAAATATGGCGAGTATTTCCCCAATTTGTAATCTGTTAAAGCATTTTTGCAACTCATAGTTTTAAGTAAAAAAATAGTGTTCTCAAACTAAAATGCACTAATCATTTATGAATAAAATCAAAACTCGGAGATCATTCAATGAGCTAATCTCTATTTACTCAGCTAATGTCGGCTGATTTTGTGCTGTAATCAGAACAGGCACTCACACACTCGCATACATACACACACACACCCAATCTATTTTCAACATGCATAAATCACAAAGTTACACGCGAGTTAAAATCGAGTACCAGAGTAAATAGAAAATCACGTATACGCCACGAGGAGGAGACGGAGGTGGTGGAGGCGGCAAGGCGGGAGGCACTTAAAATTGGTCGAGGTGTGCCTATAATATATGTGTAGTATCATGTTAAATGTGCACATATTTACAAGTATATTTCATAAAATTTAATTACATATTCACACTTGCCGCTTTGCTAGCCCATTTCAAAGGTGTGACACACACGCGACTTTCAACTCATTTTGACTCTTTATGCCTCATTTTCACTCTTTGCGACTCGTTTCATTTCATCTGTTTTTTGTCTATTTGGCATTTTGGCTTCTGTGGCGACTACTTCACTTTTGGCTTTTTTTTGTGGGCTTTTGTGTGGGATGCCCTTTCTTTTTGGTGTTTTGCCTCGTCTCATTCGGTATTCAGACATACAATTTAATTACACTTCTCTAATTACCATGCGAGTGTCTCGTTGACTTATTTGCTTTTGATATTAAGTTGACAGTTATGACAAAATGCCGTGTGCACTCCAACTGTCTTGGTTGCAAGTAGTCAACTTAGTTATTATATATTAAAGTAAAAACTACATTTCGTTAACTGAATTAATCAGATTCTCAGTACGCATGACTTGTGATTGGTGTTTTATGAAAATGAGAAGTTTCAGTGCTTGTTCCAATTTTGAGAAAAAGTAGTCTAAAAATATGTTTATTTTTTTCTACGTTTGTAAAAAATGTACATAGCCCAGGAAATTATCAGATTGAATGTATGAAAGTTATAGATATAGTTATAGTAGTAAAGTGCCTATTTTTTGATCAATTATTGCGATTTTTGTGTTAGTTTACAAAAGAGTATTTTATTACAATAACTCATCTTTTGAATGATTATTTCTGTGGCAGCTATTTGATATACTTATCTGATCCAGCAGGCTAAAGCCAGCAGCAAAATAATGTACATGACAAGTTCTATGAAGTTGAGCTTAAAACTGAGAAGTTTACATTGAAACTGACAGAAAGACTGACAGACGAATGTACAAACTGATTTGACTGATTTGTCAACTTGTTTAGTAATGCTGATTATAAATACATATATTATATGTGTCAGAAAAGGTTCCTACTAAATTATATTACCAACTGCATATAGAAGGGTTTAAAAATAGCTAACCAAAATTTTAATAAAACTATTTAGTTTTGAAAATCATATAAGAACCACAAAAAGAATACTGTAGCCGAATAAGATTGCACTCATTTATCTTCTTTTAAATATATATATTTATATTTACAATTGAAAGAAAGTCTCTTCCATTAAACTACTTCAAATGTAGGACACATAATAAATATAGATATATAAACATTTAATTTTTAAACGGTTTTAAAATATTTCAAATTGATTAGAGAATATTGACCAGAGTCCATGTTCCAGATATTTTGAAACGATATGTTGCAGCGCAACAAATTCGTATATTATTTCAAGGGATTGCGCAATTAAATTCTAAGAAATGTGTCAATGAAATGTCAAATACATTACCCCTACTGGAAACCGAGAAAACCTTCGAAATAAATCAGAATATTTAAAAAAACAAGTCAGACCAGACAGACAGACAGACAGATAAATAGAGTGAAAGAGGATCACCCGTAAGAAAATGTCATCTAATATTTTCACAGATGTGTCTCACCGAACAAACCAAAATGCGTGTGAGTGATTATTGTGAGTGTTATGTTGGCTGTGAGTGTGGTTGTGTGTGTGGTTGTGTGTGTGAATGCTTTAAATGCAAAATTAAAATTAGCAAG